>OY728167.1:790091826-792491826 GCA_963277665.1 Viscum album
CCTCTGACGATTCTTCCTGTATTGATGATCCATTGGCAAGAATCGGCGATGCCCCATGAAACTGAAACTACGACGATATTTAAGCCTTCTCGATCGTGTATTCTTCATACAAACGGGACATGAAAGTTTTCCCTTCGTGCTCCACCCAGACATCATTGCATAGGCGGGGAAATCATTTATGGTCCATAGAAGGGCAGCACGCATCTGAAACATATTCTTTGAAGAAGCATCAAATGTCTGCACACCTAAATCCCAAAGTTGTTTCAACTCTTTTATTAAAGGCTGCAAGTATACATCTATGTCATTACCAGGATCCGAAGGTCCAGATATCAGTATACTCAAGAAAGTGAAAGGTTTTTTCATACACATCCACGGAGGAAGATTATAAACATGAATAAAAACCGGCCACGTGCTATGAGCAGTAAGCATCTGACCAAACGGATTAAAACCATCACATGATAGGCCCAATCTGACATTACGCACCTCAGCTGCAAAATCAGGATGTTGTGCGTCAAATGTCCGCCATGCTAATCCATCTGCTGGATGGACCAGCTCATCATTTCCTTTAATTCTCTCAACATCGTGCCATCGCATATTGGCTGAGATTTCTGGAGACATGAATAGATTTTGAAGTCTGGGAATCAATGGAAAGTGCCACATGACTTTCTGTGGCACACGAGACGGTGTTCCATCTGCATTTGTCTTCCATCGAGATGTACCACAGTCTTTACAGTCATTACGGTCAGCTGTTTCCTCCAAAAATAAACTGCAATCTTTCGGACAAGCATGGACTTTATTAGTAGCAAATCCAAGCTGCTTAATTAACTTCCATGCCATGTAATGATTTGAGGGAATATCTGCACCATCAGGAAGCAAGTCCTTCAAAAATGTAAGAATATAATCAATGGCAGTATTAGAAATCCCATACATAGTTTTCCCATGATATAACCGCATTAAAAATTCCAACTTGGTCATTCTAGTACATTCTTGATATACTGGAGTTCTGGCATCATCCAATAAATTTTTCACTATGTCAACATCATCATTTTCAGCATTTTCCTCATGTGTAATGATATCATTGTCTTCTTGCACCGGCATGCTATCTCTCTCGGAATGATGCACATATGGAAACCGATCAAATATCAAATTCTCCATGTCACTTCGTTCATTTCGTTTATGAACAGTCGAAGATTGACTCGTCTCTCCATGGTGAAACCAAACATTATAGTTTGCTTGAAATCCAAATTTCGTTAAATGGTAACTAACTTCTTCTCGTCTTAACCATGGTCTTCCAACACAATTATAGTAGGGACACTGTATACAACCTCCATCTGACGCATTGCTAAATGAAAAATCTAAAAAAATTCTCCAAATTATTTTGAAACTCGGTTGAAATCCGATCGGTACGATACATCCAGCTTCTATCCATTCTATAACAAGAAAAAAAATTATCATTCAATCAACAATGTAAATCATATTTAAAAAAATCATTACAATCAATTTTATTATTAAATTAATCAAAGCATATTAGTAGCTAGCAAAACATATTTAATGACAAGTATTTAATGACAAGAGGAGTTCATGATTGAATAAGTAGGGAAAAAGAGAAAAAGGTCTTACTTGAGATGTAAACTAAAGAAAAAAGTTAAAAAAGACACTCCACATGGAAAGTAGTGCAGGGGGGAGGGAGAGGGTTGGTTGGTGCAGCAGGGAAAGGGGGCGGGGCCAGTGCAGTAGGGAAAGTGGGAGGGGGAGGGGCTGGGGAAGCATGGGGTAAGGGGCTGGTGGGGGTGCAGTGTGGGGGGGGAGGGGCTGATGTAAGGGAAGGGGGGGGGGGGAGGGGCTGGCTGGTGTAGTGGGGGGGGGGGGGGTAGGGGCTGGTGGGGGGATGGGCTGGTGCATGGTAGGGGGAGGGGCTGGTGCAAGAGGGGCTGGTGCAAGAGGGGGGAGGGGGAGGGGCTGGTGCAGGGGGAGGGGATGTTGCAGCAGGGGGTTAAGGGAGGGGCTGGTGCAAGGGAAGGGGGAGGGGGAGGGACTGGTGCAGTAGAGGGAGGGGGAGAGGTTGTGTAGGGTAGGGGGGCTGGTGAGTCTCCCCATACGTTAGAGGTTTTTGACTTGTAGTGAGGGTCTCGAGAGGTGATAGTGGGGACTATACCCTCTTATCACATATACACAGTGGTAAAATTGAATAAATAACAATCAACAATGAAAGAGGTAGTAAATAAATGACAAAGCAGCATAAGATAAATATTATTATAACTGAATTAAAGTGGTCAATGGTAGTTTAAACAACAGATGAATGCATGACATGGTAATGATACATATCTAAAAGTAGTAAACATTACATAATTATTTTCAATAAAATAAAAAAATAATAAAGTCACATCAAAACCCCATGGGCGATCTCCTTGAGCATCCCGAGATCCAACTCAGTCCTTTTCTCCTAACTCTAGTTACAAGCATACATTGAAAAGCAAGGTCCAAGGTCCTGAGAAAATGAAAGTATACTCGAGTATCCCAATGTAATAGCGGCCTGAGTAGGGTGTGAGATATAAATAATAATAGGATGGAACCACTGATGTCCAGCCCAATCTAGATAGTGCAGTATAAAATATATAGTTCACTGGTATATAGAATAATAATAGAGAGATAAATAAACATCACTCGTACAGGTTCCTATGGGACACATAGCAGTTATACCTTCTTTAGCCTTTGACTGGTGTCAGAATGTGTAACCATTTCATTAATCAATTTTATCCAGTTTAAATATAATTTATATGAGAAAGATATTGAGGTTCTAAGATGTGACAAGAAAACATGTAATGATATTTAATAATGAAGTTCCAAGGTTATAACCAAGGAAACATAGACCTCAAGTGTCAACAACTTAGTAATAACTATAGCCTCACATGGGGTAAGAGTGTAATCCAAGTATAACAGTCCAACTAATTCCACAATAAGAGGACTATCTAGTCTAAGAAGTTCATCCAAGGTAAAATGGGTCTAAGAAAAGATTGGGCTAGGATTTAACCATGGCACCTACTTGTCAATTCTGGAACCAAGGAGTGTATCTAAGGAATCTTGTTGTAATACATGAGGGATTATGTGGTGTCATACCAGGCATCTAAAGTTAGACAAGGATCAGGTTCTATGTAGGTCTCAACCTAAGAAAGTTGTATCCTTGAATTCGGAATATGTTCCTTGAGTGCTCAAGGCTTTCTCTCAAGTATCCAAGGTGAGCTTGAGTCAGGCCACACCTACTTTGATATTGAATTCATATAATATTCCATTTGGTTCAAGCCTTTCCTTTGATTAGTGTGACAAGGCCAAGTAGCATGAAACCCTTTAATCAAGTAATAATTAATCAATAAGTCAATTTTGTTCAACCCTAGCCTTTCATTAGTGTGACAAGGCCATGTAGCTTGAAACCACTCATTTAATCCATTTAAGGCATTTTCAATAATCAAGGTTCACTCTGGTACCTTCCATTAACATGGTAAGGGGTTCTATGAATACACAACATATTTTTCAATTACATCTAATACGGATAATTCATGTACTTAGTATACTTTACAATTTCTATTTCACATTTAATTATTACATTGAAGCACTTACATTAGGCGGGTTAAATGCTGTGCATACAGGGTAATTTCCATTCTGAAATTCAAAAGATAATTCAAGCCATTTAATATAGAAAATCATACCCTTAGAAATTTAAATCTAAGGCTCACCGAATGGTGGCTCAAACATGTCAACATACTAAAATGAAAATTATGGGAAACAATTCTACATGGGTAATTCCAATACAAAAACCGGTCAAAGAACTTAAACGGTTCCTTGGTTATTTAATCATTTAAAAAGGAAAACTTAGTTTTTTTAATTCCATTAGGGGTCATATATGACATAATTCAAACATAACATCAATTCATAAAGAAATATCAGTACAACAAGACAATAAATCCTAAAAGTCTAATAATTTTTTTTTAACTTGAAGACAGTGCACCTCCGTTGGAGGGGTTTTAATATATAAACATGATATTTCTTATGAAACAATCATTTATTACCTTTAACTCTTAAATCATGAAACATACTAAATTCAAGATTAAGAGGAATTTAATCTAATGTATTCACTGCATTAACTAAAAACAAAGAAAAAGTGTAGTAATAAACTAATTAATGCATTAATAAATTTGAGGAATTGGAAGGGTACCCTTCCTCAAAGAGGAACCAAGCCAACACCTGAAACTTGATAGATTTATAAACAACCACCCGGAACTGCTCAACATGTGTATGTACATACCTTCATATATACTATTTTAAGGCCAAAATAGTGCATCTTAGGATTATCAATGCTAAATTAATTTGGGGAAATATTCTCACTGGGTTTGATAATCAGGATATTTATATCATTCATCTTTTAGTATTCCATCATAAAAAAATGAAATTGCTTAAAAAAATTTAGAATCAAACCACTCCATTAACCTATGAATGCATCAACTGATACCTTTGACTACAACACTAATTGATTATCAAGAGGTAATATGATGAAATTATGGGAAATCAACCAAGACTAAGAAATTACTAGGAAATCTGGGACTCCAGCATAAAAAAAATCACTACTGAGAAGGCCGGGAGGTCCAGGTCGTGAGCCGGGAGGCCGAGCCGGGAGTCGGGAGCCGGGAGCCGCTAATCGGGAGCTGCGAGTTGGGAGCCGCGAGTCGGGAGCCGCGAGTCGGGAGCCGCGAGTCGGGAGCCGGGAGGCGGAGCCGGGAGTCGGATCCCGGGGTTGGAGGCCGGGGAGGGGAGTTGGAGGCCGGGGAGGGGAGTCGGAGAGGAGAGGGGAGGGTCGGGAGTCAGTGGTCGGGGAGCGGCGTCGCGGCTTGGGGAGGTAGGGTAGAGCTCGATGCGTCGCGGATTTGATGAGAGATTGAGGAGAGATTGAGGAGGAGCCCGATACAAGGGCTCGAAAAAAAATTAATACCCACGGTTTTAATAAAACCGTGGGTATAAACAGCAAAAAAACATACTATCCCCACGGTTTAAAGAACCGTGGGAATAGGTGCGTGGGGATAGACCCCATTTCCAGTAGTGGGTGTCTGTTTCACCTCTACAAAATATCAAATTGAAGCTTGCAACTAGCTCTACACATATGTGACAACCATGAACAACTAAATAACCCTAAAACGCCATGAATAACCCCATAATCACTAAAAACTATTAAAACTCATGAAAAACCCTAACAATGCCTAACAAACCTTAACAAACACTAACAAACCCGAACAAACCCTAATAAACACTAACAAACCCCAAAAAACCCTAAAAACATAATAAACCCTAAAAACCCTAATAATCCCTTACAAACCCCATGAAGCACTATGAAACCCCAATAAACACAAAAAACCCTAAAAACCCTAAAAACCCTAAGAAAATCTAAGAAACACTAACACAGACTTAGAAACCCTAACACACCCTTAGAAACCCTAACACATCCTTAAAAACCCTAGAACACCCTTAAAAACCCAAACGCACCCATAGAAACCTTAACACAACCTTAGAACCCCTTAGAAACCATATAACACCCTTAGAAACCCTAACATGCCCATAAAAACCCTAACCCACCCTTTGAAACCCTAACACGCCCTTAGAAACCCTAACAAACACTTATACACCCTAAATCACTCTAATAAGAACTAATAAATCCTAACAAAGAGGCGATCGATGGTGACACTGGTGGGTGCTATTTGGATGGTGATGAAGTTGTTGGTTCTGTGATAATGGTGGTGAATCTTCATGACAAAGAGGCGCTGGATGGTGACGCTGGTGTTTCTGAAGCTGCTGATGTGTTTGGTCTTGCATGTTGTTGTTTTTTTGGATTTTTTTGGGGTCTTTTGTGTCTCGTCTTGTAAGGGGTTTTTGGGTGTGGGTTGATTGACCCTTCCCCTCCCTTGTCTGCAGTGTCTTTGTGTCTTTTTATAATAAATTTTGGGGGGAATCAGGAATTGCCTGGCCCCAAGCCTTCCTTGCCTAACAAACCCTACCAACCAATAATAAACCATAATAAAACCTAATAAACCCTAAACCCCACTACTACACCCTAATAAACACTAATAAATAGTAATAAACCCTAAAAACCCTATTAGACCCCAATAAAAGCTACAAAATACCTAAAAACAAAAATATAAAACAAAACTGCTATTAAACCATTCAAAATGCTAATATTCAAAAGAAACCCTAACAAACCGGGCAAAACCTGACAAAACCCTAAAATCAATAAAAACCCAAAAAAATAACCTAAAAACCCTAAAAAATCCTAAAAAGCACTAAAAACCCTAAAACCCCTAAATACCTAAAACACCGAAAACCCCAAAACATAGCTAAAAACCTCAAAAAAACCTCAAAACCCCCTAAAATACCTAAAAACCAATAAAACTATAAAACACCCTAAAAGCCTAAAAATGCCTAACAAAACCCTAACCAACCCTATGAAAGCCTTCAAAACTCTAAAACCACCTACCAAACCCTAAAAACCTCATAAGAAACCCTAATACACCATAAAGAACCCTAAAAAAACTAAAAACACTAAAGAACCCTAAAGAATCACTAATGCCATTAACAATGCTACATAAACCCTATCAATTGCTACAAAAACCCGAAAAATGCTTCAAAACCCAAAAAATGCAACAAAACCCAAAAAACGCTTAAATAAACCTTACCAAGCATAAAAAATAAAAACACACCCATAAAACCCAAATAACACATAAAACCCCAAACTACTAAACCAAACCGTAACAAACCCTAAAGCCCCTAACCAAACCTTACAAACCCTAACAACCACTAATAATTCCTAGGAACCAATAATAAACACTAATAACCCATAAAACCCACTATTAAACCCTAAAAACCCTAATAAACACTAATAAATCGTAATAACATCTAATAAACCCTAACAAACTCTATTAGACCCTAATAAATGCTTCAAAATCCCTAAAACCCCTAATATACAATAAAAACACTATTAAACCGTAATAAACCCAAATAATCACTAAAACCCCCAACAAACCCGACAAAATGCTAGAAAAATATCCAAATTATAGCCTACAAAAACCTAACACCCACTAATAAACCCTAAAAAACCCTAATAACCCCAAAATAAATTGTAACAAACCCAAACACCACAAATAAATCATAACAAATCCTAACAACGCCAAATAATACATAAAAAACTGAAAAAAAACCATAAAAACCCCTAATAAACCCCAATAAACCCTAAAAATCATAATAAACCCCAATAAATCCTAATAAATCCAGATACACGTTACTAAACCCTAATAAATAAAATAAACCCTAATAAACCCTAATAAATCCTTAATAATCCTAAAAAGGGTTGATAAACCCTATAAATCCCTATCAAACCCTAATAAACTGTACTCAGCCCTAATAAACCCTAATAAAACCATAATGACACCGACTCAATCCGAATAAAATCCAAAAAATACCTACTCAACCCTAATAAACCATAACACACCATAATAAACAACAATAAACCCCACTAACCCCTAAAAACACAAATATACCATTAAAAATCCCTACAACCCTTAATAAAAGCTATTAAAACCTAACAAATCATAAAAGCGCTAACAAACTATAATAAACACTATAAAACACTAAAAAAACCAAATATACCCTCTTAAAAATTAATAAACCATAATTAACCATAATAAACCCTAATAAATCCTAAAACGACCCAAATATACCATAATATACCATAATATACCCTAATAAACCCAACTCAATTCTAATAAAACCCAAAAATACCTAATAAACCCTAATTAACCTTGACACAACATAATAAACCCTAATAAAATCCTAATAATCTCCACTAAAACCTAAAAAATTCTAATATACCATTAAAAACCCTAAAACCCAAACAAACCATAATAAATGTTAATAACACCTAAAAATCCTAAAAATCGTAGTAAACCCTAAAAATACCTCTAATAATAATAGTAGTAATAGCGCACGTGCATGAGCCTATGCGTGTGAATTTGCATGCGGATGATAAAAAATAATAAATTATAAATAATAACGCATGTGAATTGCATGTGTATGCGCATGTGTGTGTGAATGATAATAAATAATAAATAATAATGCACATCCATGTGCATGTGCATGTGCTTGGTAATAAACAAAAAATAATAACAAAGTCCACATGAATGTGGATTTGCATGTGAATGGTAATAAATAATAACACATGTGATAATAGAATTACGCACATGCATTGCGTGTGCACGTGCATTAGAATAAATAGTAATAATTCATGTGATAATAGAATAACGCAAGTCCATTACATTTGGATGTTCATGATAATAAATAATATATAATAACACACATGCATGTGAATTTACATGTAATGATATTGATAATGATGCACGCACGTTCATGGTAATAAATAATAAATAACAACGCACGTGCATGTCCATTTGTATTTGATGATACAAACAACAGTGACAACAACAACAATAATAATTATAATAATAATTATAATAATAACAATAGAATAACTCAAGTGTATTTCATGTGAACGTGCATGGTAGTAAATAATTAATAAATAATAGAAAATAAGAATGCACATTCATGTGCATGTGCGTTTACATTTGATAATAATATTAATAATACTAATTGTAATAATAATAATAATGCATGCACTTGCATGGTAATAAATAATAAACAACAATACACATGCATGTGGATTTGCATGTGATAATGATTATAATAATGATAATGATGATAATAATAATAATAATAATAACGATAACAACTTTGATAATAATAATAATACTAATAATAAAAGAATAATACACATGCATTACAGATGCACGTTCATGGTAATAAATAATAAATAATAATGCATGTGCATCTTCATTTGCATGTGATGATAATAATAATAACAAAATTAGTAGTGGTAGTTATAATAGTAGGAGTACCAATGCATGTGATAATAGAATATTTCATTTGTATTACGTGTGCACGTGAATGGTAGTAAATAATAACGCTAGTGCATTGCATTTGCATGTGATGATGACGATGATGATAAAAATAAAAATAAAAATATTAATAATATTAAAAATAACAACGTATGTGATAATAAAATAACGCACGTCCATTCAATGAGAGTGTTTATTTATTTTCAGGCGCAGTTTCATGTTCATTTGCATGTGATGATATTAACAACAACAACAACAACAACAACAACCATAATAATAATAATAATAATAAAAATAACAACGTATGTGATAATAAAATAATGTGTGTGCATTGCATGTGCATGTTCATGGTAATTAAAATAAATAATAATGCACATGCATGTGCATGTGCATGAGATGATAATAATAATAATAATAATAATAACAGTAATAATAATAATAATAATAATAACAATAACAAAGCATGTGATAATAGAATAACGCACATGCATTGCATGTGCAGTGCATGAAAATAAATAATAACTCATAGCACACATGATGATAATAATAACAATAATAGAAATATTAAAAATAATAGCGCATATGATAATATAATAATGCACATGTACTGAATGTGCTTGTGCATGGTAATAAATAGTAACGCACATGCATTTTCATATGCATTTGATGATAATAAAAATAATAACAATAAAAGTAAAAATAACAATAACAATAAAAATGCAAGTGAATATAGAATAATGTATGTGCATTGCGTGTGCCCATTCATGGTGATAAATAATAACGGATGTGCATGTGAATTTGCATGTGATGATAATAATAATAATAACATAAACAACAACAACAACAACATAAGCACGTTGATGGAAATAAATAATATATAATAAATAATAAATTATAATGAATATGCATCTGCATTTGGATGTGACGATAATAATAATAATAATAACAATAAGAGTAATAACAATAATGATAATGATAATAATGATAATAATAATAATGATACTAATAACGTGTGTGATAATAGAATAACACACGTCCTAACAAACCCTAACAAAACCTAACAAAACCTAACAACCACTAATAAACCCTAAGAACCACTAATAAACCCAAATAACTCCTGAAACCCACTATTAAACACTAAAACCCTAATAAACACTAATAAATCATAATAACATATTATAAACCCTAAAAACCTGATTAGACTCTATTTAATGATAAAAAAACCGTAAAACCCGTAATATACAAATAAAAACACTATAGAACCAAAATAAATCCTAATAATCTTTAAAAACCCAAACAAACCCGACAAAACACTACAAAAGCCTCCAAATAATAGCCTAAAAACCCTAGAACCTGCTAATAAACCCTAAAAAACCCTAATAACCCCATAATAAATCATAAAAAACCCCAATAACCCCAAATAAATCGTAACAAATCCTAAAAATGCCAAATAAATTGTAACAAACTGAAACAAACCACAACAAACCCCTAATAAACTACAATAAACCCAAACAAATCATAATAAACCCTAATAAGTCGTAATAAACCCATATACATGTTAATAAACCCTAATAAATAAAATAAACCCTTAGAAAACCTAATAAATCTTAAATAACCTTAAAAAAGGTTGATAAACACTAGAAAAATCTATTAATGCCTACAAAAGCCCAATAAAACCCTAATATACAAAAAATGCTAATAAACCGTAAAAATCCCAATGAACACTAATAAACCCTAAAGAACCCTAATAAACCCTAAAGAAACATAATAAACTCTAAAGAACACTAAAAAACCCTAAAAAACCCAAAAAAATTCTAAATCACATTTCATAAACCATAAAAACCGATATAATAACCAAACAAACCCTAAAACACACTAAAAACCCTAACAGCCCCTATCAATCCCGAAAAAACAAATAAACCCTTAAAACTCCCCAAAAACCTTTGAAAACCCATCAAATACCATAAAAACCATAAACATTCATTAACAACCCTTAAAAACCCTAAAAACACTAAAAACAATAAACAACCATTTAAACCCTAAAAAAGGCAACAAATAGATATATAAACCCCAAAAATGTTACACATACCATAAAAATGCAACATAAACAATAAAAATGCAACATAAACCCAAAAAACACAACATAAACCCAAAAAATGCTGCATAAACCCAAAAAGCACTACATAAACCCTAGAACTATAACACAAACCCTAAACAACACAACATAAACCTTAAAAAATGCTACGTAAAACCTAAAAACACAACATAAACCCAAAAAACACTACATGAACCCTAAAAATGCTACATAAACCTAGAAAACACAACATAAACCCTAAAAAGGCTACATAAAACCTAAACCCTAAACACACTACATAAACCCTAAAAACATTACATAAACCCTAAAAAATTCTACATAAAACCTAAAACTGCAAACTAAACCCTAAAAGTGCAACATAAACACAAAAAATTCTAGATATACTCAAACAACGCTACAAAAACACTAAAAAATTCTAGAAAAATCCCAGAGATGCTTCAAAACACTCAAAAATATTAAACCCAAATATACCATAATATAAAACATTAAACCATAATAAACCCCTAATAAAATTAAATAATACCTAAAAAAGCCTTATAATCCCAAAAACCACTAAGAGACTCTACTCAACCATATTAAATCCCCAAAAATACCTAATAAACCCTAATAAATGATAATAAAACCTAAAAAACCCTAAAAACACATTATGAAACCCTCAACAACCCTAAACAACCCTAATAGACACTAATAAACACTAATGAACCACAATAAACCCCAAAAAAACCCTAGAAATCCCTAATAAACCGTAAATAAATCGAAATAAACCCTACTCAACCCAAAAAAACCTTAACACACCATAATGACCCATAATAAAACCCTACAAAACCCTAATAATGAAAAAATGCCGATATACATTAACAAATCTCTAGAAACCCTAATAAAATCTAATATAACCTAATAAACCCTAAAAACTCTCACAAATAATAAAAAAATGATTACAAATGATAAAAACACACTATATTACCTACAAATACCTAAAAACACTAATATAACCTTATAAAGACAAAAATGCTAATATACCTAAAAAATCCCTAGAAACCATAATAAACCATAATAAACTCAAATATAACCTAAGAAACCCTAAAAATGCTCATAAAAAAACTAAATGCTCACAAATAATAAAAATTGCTATATTATCTAAAAAGACTTAACAAACACTAATATAACCTAATAAAACAAAAAAACTAATAAACACCTACAAACACTAATAAACCTTAAAACTCCCAAATAAACCAAAATAAAAACTAATAAACCCTAATAAAACAATAATAAACCCCTAAAAATACCTTCTCAAACCTAATAAACCTTGACAAACCATAATAAAACCTAATAAAACCCAACTAAACCCCAATAAACAAAAAAAGGCAAACAAACCATTAAAAATCCCTAGAAACACTAATTAACTATAATAAATTCTAATAAAACTTAATAAACCACAAAAAATTCTCATAAACACTAAAAAGGCTAATAGAACCTAAAAAGTCCAAACAACCCCCCATATATATTAACAGAAACTGAAAAACACTCATATACCCTAATAAAAACACTAACAATACCTATTAAACCCTAATAATCCCTAAAAACCCTAATAAACACTACTGAACCCTAATAAACCCTAATAAAACCCTAAAGATACATACTCTACCCTAATAAAAATCTAAAAATACCTACTCAACCCTAATAAACCGCAACACACTATAATAAACTATAATAAACCCTACTAAACCCTAAGAAATGCAAATATACCAAAAAAAACCCAAAACCCCCTAATAAATGCTAATAAAACCTAACAAAGCTTAAGCACTAATAAACCCTAAAACACACTACTAAACCCTAAAAACCCCTAATATACACTCTTAAAAATTAATAAACCATAATGATCAATAATACACCCTAATAAATCCTCAACATAGCCAAATATACCATAATATACCACAATATACCCTTATAAACCCAACTCTATCTTAATAAAAACCTAAAAATACCTAATAAACCCTAATAATCCTTAACACACCATAATAAACCCTAATAAAATCCCAATAACCCCCACCAAACCCTAAAAATTCTAATATACAATTAAAAAACCCTAAAACCCAAACAAACCATAAAAAATGTTAATAACAACAAAAAATTCTAAAAAATGCTAGTAAACCCTAAAAAACATCTAATAATAATAGTAATAACACACATGCATGTGCATATGCATGTGCATGGATTAAATAATAAATCATAACGCACCTGCATGTGCATTTGCCTATGCATTTTCCTAGGAATGATAATAAATAATAAATAATAATTAATAACGCATGTGAATTACATGTGTATGTGCATGTGCATGTGTATGTGAATGATAATAAATAATAAATAATAACGCACATCCAAGTGCATGTTCATGTGCATGTGCATGTTCATGTGCATGTGAATGTGCATGTGCAGGGTAATAAAAAATAAATAATAACCAAGACCACATGAATGTTCATTTTCATGTGAATCATAATAAAAAATAAATAATGACACATGTGATAATAGAATAATGCACGTGCATTGCGTGTGCACGTGCATGAGAATAAATAATAATAACACATATTATAATAGAATAATGCAAGTGCATTGAATTTTCATGTGCATGATAATAAATAATATATAATAACGCACGTACATGTGCATTTACATGTAATAATAATGATAATGACACATGCAGATGCATCGTAATAAATAATAAATAATAAATAACAACGCACGTGCACGTGCATTTGTATTTTATGATACAAACAACAACAATAATAATAATAATAATGATAATAATAATAATAATAATAAGAACAACAACAATAGAATAACGCAAGTGCATTTCATGTGCACGTGCATAGTAGTAAATAATAAATAAATAATAATAAATAAGAATGCACATGCACGTGCATGTGCCATTACATTTTATGATACTATTAATAATACTAATTGTAATATTAATAATAATAACGCATTCACGTGCATTGTAATAAATAATAAATAACAACGCACACGCATGTGAATTTTCATGAGATAATGATAATAATAATGATAATGATGGTGATGATAATAATAATAATAATAATAATAATAATTGTGATAACAATAATAATAATAAAATAATAATACAAGTGCATTGCATATGCACGTTCATGGTAACAAATAATAAATAATAACGCACGTGCATCTACATTTGCATGTGATGATAGTAATAATAACAGCAGTAGTAGTAATAGTAGTAGTAGTAGTGGTGATAATAGTAGTAGTACCAATGCATGTGGTAAAAGAATATTGCATTTTCATTATGTGTGAACATTCATGGTAATAAATAATAACGCTCATGCATTGCATTTGCAAGTGATGATGATGATGATGATGATGATGAAGATAAAATTAATATTAATAATAATAACAATAATAACAATGAATGTGATAATAGAATAACAAACGTGCATTGAATGTGTGTTTATGTGCGTTTTCATGTGATGATAATGAAAATTACAACAACAACAATAACAACAACAGCCACAACAATAATAATAACAATAATAATAACACCACATGTAATAATAAAATAACGTGTGCATTGCATGTGCATGTGTATGGTAATAAAAATATAATAATAACGTACGTGCATGGGCATGTTCATGTGGATGATATGGTGATAATAATAATAATAATAATAATAATAATAATAATAATTATATGTTTTATTTGTTTGAAAAAATAGCAGACATGACAAATATGCTAGAAATGGGGTCATGAAAAACCTAACGAATCATAGAGTCATTGAAAAAGGCATAACTTCTTCTTCGGCTATCCATTTCCGCTTTTTGAATATTCAAACTGAATCTCAGGGAACAAACTATGACAAAAACAGGTGTCGGAGGCCGAACAGACACACAAACCAGATGTTATGACCATTTAAAGAAAAATTTGATAGGGATCCATACATGGAAATGGAGTTTCAGAGGACTTCTGATGGGTTTCTGGGATTTTAGGGTCTCAGACAAAACATCAACTATGTTCAAGTTACCCTTATGTGTATATATCTTTGCTAATTTCGATTTGATATGTGGTAGAGCTCTAACGGACAACCGGAGCAAAAGTTATGGCCATTTGAAGTTGGTATATTTTTTTGGAGTGGTATAACTAACATATCATATATTTCATTGATCTTCTCGTAGTTTCTACTAAACTTGGTCCTCACTCATCTCACGAGCTTTTATTTGACTGGTCACAACACTCAAACGGACACCTGAAGGAGAATTTATGCCTATTTTAGTGAGTTGCGGGTTTCTTAGGTTTTTAGGAGCTAGGAGAGTTGCTCAATTTAAAACAAAAATAACTTCTGGTAGATGTGTTAATTTTGGCTCTATCAGATATCCAATCGAATATTGTGAAAAGATACAAACTTTGATAACCACTGGAACCCTTTTTGGCATTCTTTAACCCCCCAAAATACCCAAAATCCCTTTGGACGGTCAAAAGATTGCCTTCTGGTGTCCGTTTTGCAATAAATTCTTCTATGGGTGTCCATTTTGCCCCTACCACATATCCAATCAAAGCTTGAGACTAGACCTACACTCCTATAACCACTAAAACACCTTCTCACATCGTTGATGGCCCAAAAAGGTACTTAAACCCTACAAAAGAATATAACATCAACTCCGGGAGTTTGTTTTGCCTCTACCATAAATCAAATCAATGATATCGGCTAGATATACACATCAGTGACCAATATGAACACCTTATAACGTTCTTAAAGTCCCAAAAGGTCCTTAAGTCCTCGAAATGACCATAACTTCTGCTCTGGGTCTCCGTTTCGCCTCTACCACATATCAAATTGACACATGCGACTAGCTCTACACATCTGTGACAACCATGAACAACTAAATAACCCAAAAAAACCACGAATAACCCCATAAACACTAAAAACCATTTAGACCCATGATAAAATCTAACTAACCCTAACAAACCCTAAAAAACACTAATAAACCCAAACAAACCCTAACAAACCCTAACAAACTCCAAAAAAACCCAAAAAACCAAACAAACCTAAACAAACCCTAACAAACCATAACAAGCCCAAAAAACCTCCCAAGAATCACTAAGAAACCCCAATAAACCCAAAATAACTCAAAGAAACCCTAAAAACCCCTAAGAAACCATAAGAAACCCTAACAAAACCCTAAAAACCCTAACAAAACCCTAAGAAAACCTAAGATACACTAACACATTCTTAGAAACCCTAACACACCATTAGAAACCCTACAACACCCTTAAAAACCCTAGAACACCCTTAGAAACCCCAACACACCCAAAGAAATCCAAACACAACCTTAGAAACCCTTAGAAACCATAGCACACCCTTAGAAACAATAACCCGCCCCTAAAAACCATAACCCACCCTTGGAAACCCTAACACACCCTTAGAAACCCTAACAAACCCTTAGACACCCTAAATCACTCTAATAAGCACTAATAAATGCTAACTAACCCTACCAACCAATAATAAACCATAATAAACCCTAATAAACCCTAAATCCCACTACTAAACCCTAATAAAAACTAATAAACCGTAATAAACCCTAAAAACCTTATTAGACCCCAATAAAAGCTACAAAATACCTAAAAACCAAAATATACAACAAAAATGTTATTAAACCATTCAAAATGCTAGCATTCACAAAAAAACCCTAACAAACCCAGCAAAACCTGACAAAACCCTTAAAAACCCTTAAAAATCATAAAACCCCTAAAAACCCAAAAAATCCCAAAAAATCCCTAAACAACCTAAAAACCCTAAAAACCCTAAAAACACATAAAAACCCCTAAAACCCCTAAAAACATGAAAAAACCAAAAAAAATACGAAAACAAACATAAAAACCCCTAAAAAACATAATAAAATGTAAAAAAACCTCAAAAAATGCTAAAAACTCTAAAACACCTACAAATGCTAAAAAACCCTAAAACCCTAAAAATGCCTAACAAAACCCTAACCAGCCCTATGAAACCCTTAAAAATCCTAAAACCCCTTTACCAATCCCTAAAAACCTCAAAAGAAACCCTAATACACAATAAAGTACCCTAAAAACCCTAAAAACCCTTAAAGAACCACTAAAGCCACTAACAATGCTACATAAACCCTAACAATTGCTACAAAAACTGAAAAATTCTTCAAAACCCACAAAACACAACCAAACACCAAAAAACTCCAAAATAACTCTAACAAAGCATAAAAATCCAAACACACCCATAAAACTCCAAAAAACGCATAAAACCCCAAACAAATCAAACAAAACGAAAAAAACCCAAAAAAACCTAAAAAATCTAACAATACCTAACAACCACTAATAACACCTGAAAACCACTAATAAAACCTAATAACCCCTAAAACAAACTATTAAAACCCTAAAACCCCTATTAAACACTAATAAATATTAATAACCTGTAATAAACCCTAAGGACACTATTATACCCTAATAAACCCAATAAAACCCCTAAAACCCCTAATATACAATAAAAACACTATTAATCCATAATAAACCCTAATAATCACTAAAACCATAACAAACCCAACAAAATGCTACAAAAACATCCAAGTAATAGCCTACAAAACCCTACAGTAAACTAATAAACCCTATCAAACCCTAATAACACAAAAATAAATCATAACAAATCCTAACAACCCCAAATAAATTTTAACAAATCATAACTACTCCAAATAAATTATAACAAACTGAAACAAACCATAACAAACCCATAATAAATCGCAATATACCCAAACAAATCATAATAAACCCTAATAAATTGTAATAAACCCAAATACAGGTTACTAAACCCTAATAAATAAAATAAACCCTAATAAATCCTCAATAATAGTTAAAAATGCTGAAAACCCCTAGAAAAATCAATTAATGCCTAAAAAATCCCAATAAAACCCTAATATACAATTAAAAATGCTAATAAACTGTAACAAATCCTAACGAACACTAATAAACCCTAAAGAACCCTAATAAGCCCTAAAGAACCTTATTGAACTCTAAAGAACACTAAAAAACCCAAAAGAACCCAAAAAAAGCTAAAACACATTATATAAACCCTAAAAACAACTACAATAACCAAAGAACCCTAAAACAAAGTAAAAAACCCTAAAAACCCTATCAATCCCAAAAAAACATATAAACCCATAAACCCCCAAAAACCCCCTTAAAAAGCCATTAGATACCTTAAAAAACCATAAACACCTGTTAACAACCCTTAAAAACCCTAAACAAACTGCAAACCACAAACAACCATTAAAACCCTAAAAAGGATTCAAATAGATACATAAACCCTAAAAACTTTACATAACCCCTTAAAAATGCAACAAAAACACTAAAAACACCTCATAAAGCAAAAAACGCAACATAAACCCAAAAAAATGCTACATAAACCCTAAAATCACTACATAAAACCTAGAACTGTAACATAAACCCTAAAAACAAAATATAAACCCTAAAAAATGCAATATAAACATTAAAAAACACTACATAAAACCCAAAAACACAATATAAACCCTAAAAGCACTACATGAACCATAAAAATGTTACATAAACCATAAAAATGCTATATAAATGCTACATCACCCTTAAAAATGCTACATAAACCCTGAAAATGCAACGTAAACCCTAAACAATGTTACATAAAACCTAAACCCTAAACTCGCTACATAAACCCTAAAAACATTACATAAACCCTAAAAATTATACATAAAATCTAAAACTCTAACGAAACCCTAAAAACACTACATAAACACTAAAAATTCTATATAAACTCTAAAAAATCTACGAAAACCCTAAAAAATGCCACAAAAACCCTAAATACGATTTAAAACCTTCAAAAATATTAAACCCTAATATACCATAATATAAAAAATTAAACCCTAATAAACTCTAATAATCCCTAAAGCACCTTATAAACCATAAAAACCATCTAAAACTATACTCAACCATAATAAAACCCCAAAAATACCTAATAAACCCTAATAAATGATAATAAAACCTACTAAACATTAAAAACACATTAAGAAAACCTAAACAACACTAACCAAACCTAATAGACACTAATAAACACTAATAAACACTAATAAACCCCAAACAAACCCTAAAAGGCCCTGATAAACAATAAATAAAGCCAAATAAACCCTAATCAACCCTAACAAACCTTAACACACCATAATAACCCTTTATAAAACCCTACAAACCCCTAATAAAGAAAAAAATGCTAGTATGCCTTAAAAATCCCTAGAATTCTTGATTAACTCTAATATAACCTAATAAACCCAAAAAACGCTCACAAATAATAAAAAACGATCACAAACAATAAAAACGTTCTATATTACCTAAAAAGACCTAAAAACACTAAAATAACCTAATAAAGACAAAAACAAGGCTAATATACCTTAAATTCCATAGAAACCCTAATAAGCCATAATAAAATCTAATATAACCTAAGAAACCCTAAAAACACTCACAAACAAAAACAAAATGCTCACAAATAATAAAAACACACTATATTATCTAAAAAGAACTAACAAACACTAATATAAACAAAAAACAAAAAAACTAATAAGCCCCTAACAAACCCTAATAAACTGTAAATATCCCTAATAAAACCTAATAAAAACTAATAAACCCTAATAAAACCATAATACAACCCTAAAAAATCCTTCTCAACCCTAATAAACTTTGACACACCATAACAAAACCTAATAAAACCCAACTAAACCCCAATAACTAAAAAAAACACAAACAAACCATTAAAAAGCCCTAAAAACACTAATAAACCATAATAATTTCATATAAAAGCTAATAAACCATTAAAAATGATCACAAACACTAAAAAAGGCTACTAAAGCCTGAAAAATCATAACAACCCCTCATATATATTAACAAAAACTATAAAACACTCATATACCATAATAAAAACACTAACAAACCCTAGTAAACCCCAAAAATCTCTAACAAACCCTAATAAACCATACTCAACCTTAATAAACCATAATAAGACCTTAAAGACACCGAATCAACCCTAATAAAACCCTAAAAATACCCACCCAACCCTAATAAACCTTAACACACCATAATAAACCATAATAATCCCCACTAAACCCTAAAAAACGCAAATATACCATTAAAAAGCCCTAAAACAACTAATAAAAGCTAATAAAACCTAACAAAGCATAAAAGTGCTTATAAACATAAATAAACACTACTAAACACAAAAAACCCCTAATATACCCTCTTAAAAATTAATAAACCATAATGAAACATAAAAAACCTAATAAATACTAAACATACCCAAATACTCCATAATAAACCATAATATACCCTAATAAACCCAAATCAATCCTAATAAAACTCTAAAAATACATAATAAACCCTAATAAAGCTTAACACACCATAATAAACCCTAATAAAATCCTAATAACCCCCACCAAACCCTAAAAATGCTAATACACCATTAAAAACCCCTAAAACCCTAACAACCCAAAAGAAATGTTAATAACACATAAAAATCCAAAAAAATGATTCTAAACCTAAAAAATACCTCTAATAATAATAGTAATAATAACATACGTGCATGTGCATATGCATGTGCATGGTTTAAATAATAAATCATAATGCACGTGCATGTGCATATGCCTACGCATTTGCATGGGAATGATAATAAATAATAAATAATAAATAATAATTCATGTGTGTGTGCATGTGCATGTGAATGATAATAAATAATAAATAATAAGGCACATACAAGTGCATGTGCATGTGCGTGGTAATAAACAATAAACAATAACCAAGTCCACATGAATTTTTGTTTGCATGTGAATGATAATAAATAATAAATAATAACACATGTGATAACACGTGAATTGGATGTGCACGTGCATTAGAATAAAAAATAATAACACATGTGATAATAGAATAACACAAGTTCATTGCATTTTCATTTGCATGATAATAAAAAAATAATAATGCACGTGCATGTGCATTTACATGTAATTATAATGATAATGACGCATGCACGTGCATGGTAATAAATAATAAATAACAACGCACGTTCATGTGGATTTTTATTTTATGAAAAAAACAACAACAACAACAAGAATAATAATAATAATAATAATAATAGAATAACATGCATGCATTTCATGTGCACGTGCATAGAAGTAAATAATATATAATTAATAATAAATAATAATGCACATGCATGTGCATGTGATTTTAAATTTGATGATAATATTTATAATACTAATTGTAATAATAATAATGACAACGCATGCACCTAAAAGGTAATAAATAATAAATAACAACGCTCACCCATGTGCATTTTCATGTGATAATGATAATAATAATAATAATAATAATAACAATAGTAACTGTGATAATAATAATAATAATAATAAAAGAATAATACAAGTGCATTGCATATGCACATACATGGTAATAAATAATAAATAATAATGCATGTGCATCTACATTTGCATGTGATGATAGTAATAATAACAATAGTAGTAATAATAGTAGTAGTAGTGGTGATAATAGTAGTATTCTTGATGCATATGATTTTAGAATATTGCATGAGCATTACGTGTGCATGTGTATGGTGATAAATAATAACTCCCGTGCATTGCATTTTCATGTGATGATGATGATGATAATAATAATAATAATAATATTAATAATAATAAAAATGCATCTGATAATAGAATAACACACATTCATTGAATCTGCGTGTATGTGCATTTGGATGTGCATTTTCATGTGATGATAATAAATATAACAACAACAACAGCAACAACAACAACCCCAAAAATAATAACAACAATAATAATAACAATGCCTTTGATAATAAAATAACATGTGTGCAATGCCTGTGTACGTGGATGCTAATAATAATATAATAATAACACACGTGCATGTTCATGTGTATTTGCATGAGATGATGATAATAATAATAATAATAACAGTAATAATAATTTAGAGTTGTTTGAAAAAACAGCAGACATGACAAAAGTGCTAGAAATGGTGTCTCAAAAAATCTAACAAATCATAGAATCATTAAAAAAGGCACAACGTCTTTTTTAGGTGTCCATTTCTGCTCCGTGAATAGTCAAACTAAATCTTATAGAACAAACTATGATAAAAACAGGCGGTGGAGGCCGAACAGACACATAGATCAGAAGTTATGTCCGTTTTAAGAAAACATTCACAGGGATCCGGACATAGAAATGGAGTTTTGGAGGCCTTCTAATAGTTTTTTGTAATTTTTGCGTCCAAAAAATGACTTGAACTATGTTCAAGTTAGCCTTCTACGTAGATCTCTTCGCTGCCTTCGATTTTATATGTGGTATATCTAAACGGACAACTTGAGTGAAAGTTATGGCCTTTTGAAATTGGACTTTTTTTAGAGTGGTATAACTAATATATCTTTTTTTTCTTTGATCTTCTCACAGTTTAGATTAGACTTGGTCCTCACTCATCTCACGAGCTTCGATTATACTAGTCACAGTCCTCAAACGGACAACTGAAGGAGAAGTTATGCCTATTTTAGTGAGTTACATGTTTCTTAGGTTTTTAGGCGCTAGGAGGGTTGCTCAATTAAAAACGACAATAACTTATGCTACGTATCTTTATTTTGGCTCTACCAGATATCAAATCGAATATTGTGAATAAATACACACTCTGGTAACCACTATAATCCTTTCTCACATTCTTCAACCCCCCAAAAGACCCAAAATCCCATTGGATGGTCAAAATATTGTCTTCTGGTGTCCGTTTTGTAAAAACTTCTTCTATGGGTGACTGTTTTGCCTTTACCACATATCAAATCGATGCTTAGACTAGAACCACACTCCTATAACCACTGAAGAACCTTTTCACATCCTTGAAGGCCCAAAAAGGTACTTAAACTCTCCAAAAGATCATAACATCTACTCTGGGAGTCTGTTTTTCCTCTACCATATATCAAATCGAAGCTTTCGACTAGATCTACACATTTGTGACCAATAGGAACACCTTATCACATTATTAAAGACCCAAAGGGTCCTTAAGTCCTCCAAATGACCATAACATCTACTCTAGGTGTTCGTTTCACCTCTCCAACATTTCAAATTGAAGCATGCGACTAGCTCTACACATCTGTGACAACCATGAACAACTAAATAACCCTAAAAAACCATGAATAACCCCATAAACACTAAAAACCATTAAAACCATGATAAATAACAACAAACCCTAACAAAACCTAACAAACACTAACAAACCCTAACAAACCCTAAAAAACCCAAAAAACCCTAAAACCATAACAAAACCTAAAAAACCCTAACAAACCCTAACAAGCCCTAACAAACCCCAAGAAGCACTAAGAAACCCCAATAAACAAAAAAACCAGAAGAAACCCTAACAGTCCCCAAAGAAACCATAAGAAACCCTAACCTAACCCTAAAACCCATAAAACCCTAACAAAACCCTAA
The DNA here is from genome assembly GCA_963277665.1 of Viscum album. NCBI lineage: Eukaryota > Viridiplantae > Streptophyta > Magnoliopsida > Santalales > Viscaceae > Viscum > Viscum album. Next base: position 790,115,436 of record OY728167.1, read on the forward strand.
GCAAACCAAAGAAACACTAACACACCCATAGAAACCCTAAAACACCCTTAGAAACCTTAACACACCCATAGAAACCCTAACACACCCTTAAAAACCCCAACACATCCATAGAACTAACACAACCTTAGAAACCCTTAGAAACCATAGCACACCCTTAGAAACCCTAACCCACCCATAACAACCCTAACCCACCCTTAGAAACCCTAACCCACCCTTAGAGACCCTATCAAACCCTTAGACACCTAAAATCACTCTAATAAGAACTAAAAAATCCTAACAAACCCTAGCAACCAATAATAAACCATAATAAACCGTATTAAAACCTAAAGCCCGCTACTAAATCCAAATAAACACTAATAAATCGTAATAAACCCTAAAACCCCTATTTGACCCCAATAAAATCTAAAAAATACCTAAAAACCCAAATATACAACAAAAATGATATTAAACCATCCAAAATTCTAATGTTCACAAAAAAATCTGAACAAACACGACAAAACCTGACAGAACCCTAAAAAGACCATAAAAACCCAAAAAACGCTAAAAAACCCTAAAACCCCTAAAACCCTAAAAATTCCTAAAAAACCCTAAAAGCCTAAAAATGCCTAATGAATCCCTAGCTAACCCTATTATCCCTTAAAAACCCTAAACACCCCCTAGCAAACCCTAAAAACCTCAAAAGAAACCCTAATACACCCTAATGAACCCTAAAACCCCTAAAGAACCCTAAAGAACCACTAAAGCCACTAACAACGCTACATAAACCCTATCAGTTGCTTCAAAAAACCTGAAAAATGCTTCAAAAACAACTAAATGCAACAAAAACCCAAAAAATGCTAAAATAACCCTAAAAAGCATAAAAAATCCAAACACACCCATAAAACCCAAAAAACGCATAAAACCCCAAACAACTCAAAAAAACCGTAACAAACCCAAAAAACCCTAACAAAACCTAACAAACCCTAACAACCACTAATAAACCCTAAGAACCAATAATAAAACCTAATAACCCATAAAACCCACTATTAACCCCTAAAACCCCTAATAAACACTAATAAATCATAATAACCTATAATAAACCCTAACAAACTCTATTAGACCCTAATAAACGCTACAAAATCTCTAAAAACCTAATATACAATAAAAAACACTATTAAAAAAATAATAATCCCTAATAATCACTAAAAACCCTAACAAACCCAACAAAACGCTACAAAAATCTCCAAATAATAGCCTACAAAACCCTAAAAACCACTAATAAACCCTAAAAACCCTAATAACCCCAAAATAAATCATAACAAACACTAAAAACCCCAATTAAATCGTAACAAAAACTAACAATGCCAAATAAATTGTACCAAACTTAAAAAAACTATAACAAACCCCTAATAATCCCCAACAAACCCTAACAAATCATAATAAACCCTAATAAATCGTAATAAACTCAAATAATTATTATTAAACCCTAATAAATCCTAAATTACCTTAAAAAGGTTGATAAACTCTAGAAAATCTATTAATGCCTACAAAAGCCCAATAAAAACCTAATATACAACAAAAACACTAATAAACTGTAACAAATCCTAAAGAACACTAATAAACCCTAAAGAGACCAAATAAACCATAAGAACCATATTAAACTCTAAAGAACACTAAAACCCCTAAAGAAAAAGACACTAAAAAAATTATATAATCCCTAAAAACTGCTACAATACCCAAACAAACCCTAAAACACACTAAAAACCCTAACAACCCCTATCAATCCCAAAAAACACAAATAAACCCACAAACCCCCCAAAAACCATTAAAAGTCATCAGATACGACAAAAAACCATAAACACCCTTAACAACCCTTAAAATCCCAAAAAAACACTACAAACCATAAAAAAACCATTAAACCCCTAAAAAAGATTCAAATAGATACATAAACCCTAAAACGTTACATAAACCCTAAAAAATGCAACAAAAACCCTAAAAACTCCACATAAACCCAAAAACGCAACATACACCAAAAAACATAACATAAACCCAAAAAATGCTACATAAACCCTAAAAGCACTACATAAACCCAAGAACTGTAACATAAACACAAAAAACCACAACATAACCCCTAAAAATGCAACATAAACATTAAAAAACGCTACATAATACCTAAAAACATAATAAAAACCCTAAAAACACTACATGAACCTTAAAAACATTACATAAACCATAAAAAATGCAACATAAACGCTTCATCACCCCTAAAAACACTACATAAACCCCGAAAGCGAAACATAAACCCTAAAAAATGCTACATAAATCCTAACCCAAAACACACTACATAAACCCTAAAAACATTACATAAACCCTAAAAATGTTACATAAAACCTAAAACCGCTAACTAAACCTTATAAATGCTACATAAACACCAAAAATGCAAAATAAACTCTAATAACGCTACACAAACACTAAAAAATTCTAAAAAACATTAAAGACGCTACAAAACCTTCAAAAATATTAAACCCTAATATACCATAATATAAAAAATTAAACCCTAATAAACCCCTAATAAACCCCCAATAAACTTTAATAATCCCTAAAAACACCTTATAATCCCTAAAACTCCTAATAAACTCTACTCAACCTAATAAAACCCAAAAAATACCTAATAAACCATTATAAATGATAATAAAACATAATAAACCTAAAAAACATGTTAAGAAAACCCAAACAACCCAAGCCAACCCTAATAGACACTAATAAACAGTAATAAACTCTAATTAACCCCAAACAAAACCTAAAAAGTTCTATTAGACCATAAATAAAGCCAAATAAACCCTACTCAACCCTAACAAACATTAACACACCATAATAACCCCTAATAAAACCCTTTAAAAACCTAATAAAGAAAAACACTATTATAACTTAAATAATCCTTAGAAACCCTCTTAAACTCTAATAAAACCAAATAAACCCAAAAAACTCTCACAAATAATAAAAACAATCAAAAATAATAAATACGCGCTATATTACCTAAAAAGACCTAAATACACTAATATAACCTAATAAAGACAAAAAATGCTAATATACCTTAAAAATCCATAGAAACCTGAATAAACCATAATAAACTATAATATAACCTAAGAAATCCTAAAAACTCTCACAAATAAAAACAAAATGTTCACAAAAAATAAAAACATGCTATATTATCTAAAAAGTCCTAACAAACACTAATATAACCTAATAAAACAAAAAAACTATAAACCCCTAACAAACCCTAATAAACCCTAAACATCCATAATAAACTCTAATAAAAACTAATAAACCCTAATAAAACCCTACTAAAACCCTAAAAATACCTTCTCAATCCTAATAAAACTTGACACACCATAACAAAACCTAATAAAACCTAACTAAACCCCAATAAACAAAAAAACACAAACAAACCATTAAAAAGCCCGAGAAACATTAACAAACCATAATAATTTCAAATAAAATCTAATAAACCATTAAAAATGCTCAAAAACACTAAAAACATGTTAATAAAACCTAAAAAATCATAACAACCCCTCATATATAATAATAAAAACTAAAAAACACTCATATACCCTAATAAAAACACTGACAAACCTTAGTAAACCTTAAAAATCCCTAACAAGCCCTAATAAACTGTACTCAACCCTAATAAACCCTTTTTAAACATTAAAGATACTGAATCAACCCTAATTAAACCCTAAAAATACATACTCAACACTAATAAACCTTAAAACAACATAATAAACCATAATAACCCCCACTAAACCCTAAAAAATGCAAATATACCATTAAAAAGCCCAAACCCCTAATAAATGCTAATAAAACCTAAAAAGCTTAAAAGTGCTAATAAACACTAATAAACACTACTAAACCCTAAAAACCCTAATATACCCTCTTAAGAATTAATAAACCATAATAAACCATAATAAACCCTAATAAATCCTAACCATACACAAATATACCATAATATACCCTAATAAACCCAACTCAATCCTAATAAAACCCTAAAATACCTAATAATCCCTAATAAACCTTAACACACCATGACAAACCCTAATAAAATCCCAATAACCCCCACCAAACCCTAAAAAATGCTAATATACAATGAAACACCCCTAAAACCCTAACAAACCATAATAAATGTTAATAACACCTAAAAATCCTAAAAAATGATAGTAAAACCTAAAAATAACTCTAATAATAATAGTAGTAATAACGCACGCGCATGTGTATAAGCATGTGCATGGTTTAAATAATAAATCATAATGCACGTGCATGTGCATATGCATGCGCATTTACATGTGAATGATAATAAATAATAAATTATAAATAATAACACATGTTAATTGCATGTTTATGTGCATGTGCATGTGAATGATAATAAAGAATAAATAATAACGCACATCCAAGTGCATGTGCATGTTCATGTGCATGTGCATGTGCATGTGCGTGGTAATAAACAATAAATAATAACAAAGTCCACATGAATGTGCATTTGCATGTGAATGATAATAAAAAATAAATAATAACACATGTGATAATAGAATAACACAAGTGCATTGCGTGTGCACATGCATGAGAATAAATAATAATAACACATGTGATAATAGAATAATGAAAGTTCATTGAATTTTCATGTGGATGGTAATAAATAATATATAATAATGCGCATGTAAGTGCATTTACATGTATTGATAATGATAATGACGCATGCACGTTCTTGGAAATAAATAATAAATAACAACGCACATGCATGTACATTTGTATTCGATGATAAAAACAACAACAACAACAACAACAACTACTAATACTACTGAAACAACAACAATAATAATATAATAATGCAAGTGCATTGCATGTGCACGTGCATAGTAGTAAATAATAAATACATAATAGTAAATAAGAACACACATGCATGTGCATGTTCATTTACATTTGATAATAATATTAATAATACTAATAATAATAATAATAATAATAATAATAACCCATGCACGTGCATGGTAATAAATAATAAATAACAATGCACATGCATGTGTATTTTCATGTGATAATGATAACAATAATGATAATGATAATGATAATAATAATAATAATGAAAACTGTGAAAATAATAATAATAATAAAATAATAATACAAGTGCATTGCATATGCGCGTGCATGGTAAGAAATAATAAATAATAACGCACGTGCATCTGCATTTGAATGTGATGATAATAATAATACTACTAGTAGTAGTAGTAGTAGTGATAATAGTAGTAGTATCAATGCATGCGATAATAGAATATTGCATGTGCATTACGTGTGCATGTGCATGGTAATAAATAATAACGCGCGTGCATTGCATTTTCATGTGATGATGATGACGATGATAGTAATAATAATAATAACAACAACAACAACAATGCATGTGATAATAGAATAATGCATGTGCATTGAATGTGTGATTTTATGCATTTTCATGTGCATTTGCATCTGCATTTGCATGTGATGATAATACCAATAACAACAACAACAAAAACAACAACATCAACAACAACAAGAACCATAATAATAATAATAACAATAAGAATAACAATGCATGTGATAATAAAATAACGTGTGTGCATTGCATGTGCATGTTCATGGTAATAAAAAATAAATAATAATGCACGTGCACATGCATGTGAAAGTGCATGAGATGATAATAATAATAATAATAATAACAACAACAACAACGCATGTGATTATAGAATAACGCACATGCATTGCATGTGCAGTGCATGATAACAAATAATAAATCATAGGATACGTGATGATAATAATAACAATAATAGTTATATTAATAAGAATAGTGCATTTGATAATAGAATAACGCACATGTATTGAATGCCTGCGTGTATGGTAATAAATAATAATGCACGTGCATTTGAATTTGTATTTGATGATAATAACAATAATAACAATAATAGTAATAATAACAATAAGCATAAAAATGAATGTGATAATAGAATAATGTAGGTGCATTGCGTGTGCGCGTGCATGGAAATAAATAATAACGGACATGCTTGTGCATTTTCATGTGATGATAATAAAAATAATAATAGTAATAATAATAATAATAATAATAACAACAATAAAAACATATGAACGTGCATGGAAATAAATAATATAAAATAAATAATAAATAATAACGCATGTGCATGTGCATTTGCATGTGACGATAATAAAAAAAATAATAGTAATAAAAATAATGATAATTTAAATAATGATAATGATAATAATGAGAATGATAAAAAGGATAACAATAACGTGTGTGATAATAGAACACATGTTCTATCAAAACCTAACAAACCCTAACCAACACTAATAACCCCTAAGAACCACTAATAAACCCAAATAACACCTGAAACACACTATTAAACCCAAAAACCCTAATAAACACTAATAAATCATAATAACCTATAATAAATCCTAAAAACCCCTATTAGACTCTAATAAATGCTACAAAATCCCTAAAACCCATAATATACAATAAAAAACACTATTGAACCATAAAAAATCCTAATAATCACTAAAAACCATATCAAACCCGAAAAAACACTACAAACCCGCAAAATAATAGCCTAAAAAACCCTACGACTCGCTAATAAACCCTAACAAACCCTAATAACCCCATAATAAATCTTAAAAAACCCTAAAAATCCCAAATAAATTTTAACAAATCCTAACAATTCCAAATAAATCGCAACAAACTAAAACAAACCACAACCAACCCCTAATAAACCACACTAAACCTTAACAAATCATTATAAACCCTAATAAATCGTAATAAACCCAAATACACGTTAATAATCCCTAATAAATAAAATAAACCCTAATAAACCCTAATAAATCCTAGACAACCTTAAAAAAGGTTGATAAAACCTAGAAAAATCTATTAATGCCTACAAAATCCCAATAAAACCCTAATATACAATAAAAAATGCTAATAAACCGTAACAAATCCTAAAAAACACTAATAAACCCAAAGAACCCTAATAAACCCTAAATAACTATAATAAACTCTTAAGATCACTAAAAACCCTAATGAACCCAAAAAACACTAAAAAACATTACATAAAGCCTAAAAACCACTACAATACCCAAAAAAACCAAAAAACACACCAAAATTCTCTAACAACCCTTATCAATCCCGAAAAAACAAATAAACCCTTAAAACCCCCCAAAAAACAATTGAAAACCCATCAAATACCATAAAAATCCTAAACATCTGTTAACAACCCTTAAAAACCCTAAAAACTACTGAAATCCATTAATAGCCATTAAAACCCTTAAAAATGCAACAAATAGATACATAAACCCAAAAAATGTTACATAAACCCTAAAAATGCAACATGAACCCTAAAAACGCAACATAATCCCAAAAACGCAACATAAAAGCAAAAAATGCTACATAAACCCAAAAAGCACAACATAAACCCAAGAACCGTAACATAAACCCTGAACAATGCAAAATAAACATTATAAAACGCTACATAAAACCTAAAAACACAACATAAACCCTAAAAACACTACATGAACCCTAAAAACGTTACATAAACCATAAAAAATGAAACATAAACACTACATCACCCCTAAAACACTACATAAACCCAGATAATGTAACATAAACCCTAAAAAATGCTACATAAAACATAAACCCTAAACACGCTACAGAAACCCTAAAAACGTTTCTTAAACCCTAAAAAATGCTACATAAAACCTAAAACCGCTAACTAAACCATAAAAGCGCTACATAAACACTAAAAATGCTACATAAACTCAAACAACACTACACAAACACTAATCAAATTCTACAAAACCCCTAAAGACACTTCAAACCCCTCAAAAATATTAAACACTAATATACCATAATATAAAATATTAAACCCAAATAAACCCCAAATAAACTCTAATAATCCCTAAAAATGCCTTGTAATCTCTAAAAATCCTAATAGACTCTACTCAACCCTAATAAAACCCCAAAAATACCTAATAAACCGTAATAAATGATAATAGAACCTAATAAACCCTAAAAACACATTATGAAAACCCAAACAACCCTAACAGACCCCAATAGACACAAATAAACACTAATAAACCGTAATAAACCCCCCAAAAACCCTAAAAATCCCTAATATACAATTAAAAACCCTAAAACCCAAACAAACCATAATAAATGTTAATAACACCTAAAAATTATTAATAATGCTAGTAAACCATTAAAATAACTCTAATAATAATAATAGTAATAATGCACGTGCATATGCATATGCATGTGCATGGTTTAAATAATAAATCATAACACACGTGCATGTGCATATTCCTATTCATTTGCATGTTAATGATAATAAATAAAAAATTACAAATAATAATGCATGTGAATTACAAGTGTATGTGCATGTTCATGTGAATGATAATAAATAATAAATAATAACGCATATCCAAGTGCATGTGCATGTGCATGTGCATGTGCATAGTAATAAACAATAAATAATAACCAAGTCCGCATGAATGTGCATTTTCCTGTGAATGATAAAAAATAATAAAAAATAACACATGTGATAATAAAATAATGCACATGCATTGCGTGTGCACATGCATGAGAATAAATAAAAATAACACATGTGATAATAGAATAACGCATGTGCATTGCATTTTCATGGGCATCATAATAAATAATATATAATAACACACATGCATGTGCATTTACATGTAATTATATTGATAATGAATCATGCACGTGCATGGTAATAAATAATAAATAACAACGCACATGTATGTACATTTGTATTTGATGATACAAACAAAAGTAATAAAAGTAATAATAATAATAATAGAATAACACAAGTGCATTTCATGTGCACGTGCATAGTAGTAAATAATAAATAAGTAATAATAAATTAGAACGCACATGCATGTGCATGTGAATTTACATTTGATGATAATATTAATAATACTAATTGTAATTATAATAATAATAATAATAATGCATGAACATGCATGGTAATAAATCATAAATAACAACGCACATGCATGTTCATTTGCACGTGACAATGATAATAATAATGATAATGATAATAATAATAATTGTGATAATAACAATAATAATAAAATAATTATACAAGTGCATTGCGTATGCACGTGCATGGTAATAAATAATGAATAATAACACACGTGCATCCAAATTTTCAAGTGATGATAGTAATAATAAAAGGAGTAATAATAATAGTAGTGGTAGTGGTGATAATAGTAGTAGTACCAATGCATGTGATAATAGAATATTGCATGTGCAATACGTGTGCACGTTCATGGAAACAAATAATAACACTTGTGCATTTCATTTTCAAATGATAATGATGATAATAATAATAATAATAATAATAATAATAAAATTCATTTGATAATAGAATAAATCACATGCATTGAATGTGCATGTATGTGAATTTGCATGTGCATTTCATGTGATGATAATAACAATAACAACAACAACAACAATAATAATAATAATAACTATAATAATAACAACGCATGTGATAATAATATAATGTGTGTGCATTGCATGTGCACGTGCATAGTAATAAAAATATAATAATAACTCATGTGCATGTTCATGTTCACTTGGATGAGATGATGATATTAATAATAATAAGAACAGTAATAATAAGTTTTAGTTGTTTGAAAAAATAGTAGACATGAAAAAAATGATAGAAATGGGGTCTTGAAAAACCAAACAAATCACAGAGTCATTAAAAAAGGCATAACTTCTTCTATGGGTGTTCATTTCTGCTCCATGAATAGTTAAATTGAATCTCATGGAACGAACTAGGATAAAAATAGGCGCCAGAGGCCGAAAATACTCACAGATCAGAAGTTATGACCATTTAAAGAAAATATTTGATAGGGATCCGTACACAGAAATGGAGTTTTGGAGGCCTTCTGATGGATATCTGGGATTTTAGGGTCTCAAACATGACTTGAACTATGATAAAGTCATCCTTTTGCGTAGAACTCTTCGCTAATTTCGATTTGATATGTGGTAGAGCTCCAATGGACAACCGGAGTGAAAGTTATGGTCGTTTGAAGTTGGACTTTTTTGGAGTGGTAAAACTAATATATCTTTTGTTTCTTCGATCATCTCATAGTTTCGATTAGAATTGGTCCTCACTCATCTCACGAGAATCAATTTTACTAGTCCCAGTGCTGAAACGGACAGCTGAAGTAGAATTTATGACAATTTTACTACGTGTGTTCATTTTGGCTCAACCACATATAAAATCAAAGATTGTAAAAATATACACACTCTTCTAACCACTGGAATCCATTTTGACATTCTTCATCCCCCAAAAAGAGCCAAAATCCCTTTGAATGGTCAAAAGATTGTCTTCTGGTGTCCATTTTTCAATAAATTCTTCTATGGGTGTCCATTTTCCATCTACCACATATCCAATCGAATCATAAGACTAGACCTACACTCTTATAACCACTGAAGCGTCTTCTCACATCCTTGAAGGCCCAAAAAGGTACTTAAACCCTCCAAAAGACCATAACTTCTACTCTAGGAGTCCGTTTTGCCTCTACCATATATCAAATCAAAGATTTCGACTTGATCTACACATCTGTGACCAATAGGAACACCATATCACGTTCTTAAGGACTCAAAAGGTCCTTAACTCCTCCGATTGACCATAAATTCTACTCTGGGTGTTTGTTTCCCCTCTACCACATATCAAATTGAAGATTTCAACTACCTATACACATATTTGACAACCATGAACAACTAAATAACCCAAACAAACCATGAATAACCCCACAAACACTAAAAACCATTAAAAACCACGCAAAATCCTAAAAAACCTAAAAAATACTAACAAACATTAAAGAACGAAATAATCCCACACAAACCCTAACAAGCCCCCAAAAACCCTAAAAACATAACAAACTCTAAAAAACCCTAACAAACACTAACAAGCCCTAACAAACTGCAAGAAGCACTAAGAAACCCCAATAAACACAAAAAACCAGAAGAAACCCTTAAAAACCTTTAAGAAACCATAAGAAAACCTAACATAACCCTAAAAACTATAAAAATCCTAATAAAACCCTATTTAAACCTAAGAAACACCAACACACCCTTAGAAAACTTAACTCACCCTTAGAAACCCCAACGCACCTTTAAAAGCCCCATCACACCCTTAGAAACCCTAACGAACCCATAGAAACACTAACACAACCTTAGAAACCCTTAGAAACCATAGAACATCCTTAGAAACCCTAACCCCCCATAAAAACCCTAACCCACCCTTGGAAACCCTAACACACCCTTAGAAACCCTAACAAACACTTAGACACCCTAAATCACTCTAATATGAACTAATAAATCCTAAAAAACCCTACCAACCAATAATTAACCATAATAAACCCTAATAAACCCTAAATCCCACTACAAAATCCTAATAAACACTAATAAATTATAATAATCTCAAAAAATCCTATTAGACCCAAATAAAAGCTACAAAATACCTAAAACCCCCAATATACAACAAAAACGCTGTTAAACAATTCAAATTGCTAATATTAAAAAAAAACCCTAACAAACCCATCAAAACCTGACAAAACCCTCAAAAACCATAAAAACCCAAAAAATCCAAATACCCCCAAAAACCCTTAAAACCTTAAAAACCTTAAAAAATCCAAAAAAACAATAAAAAAACCGAAAAAAATTAAAACCAACAAAAATCCCAAAAAACCGAAAAAACCTGAAAACAAACCTAAAACCCCTAAAATACCTAAAAAACCCTAAAAAACCCTAAAAACCTAAATACCATTAAAAACGCTAAATAACCTAAAAAACCTAAAAATGGCTAACAAAACCCTAACCAACCCCATGAAACCCTTAAAACCCTAAAACACCCTAGCAAACCCTAAAAACCTTAAAATAAACCCTAATACACACTAAAGAAAACTAAAAAAACCACAAAACCATAAGGAACCCTAATGAACCACTAAAGCCGCTAACAATGCAACATAAACCCTATCAATTTCTACAAAAACATGAAAAATACTTCAAAACCCTCAAAACGCAACAAAACCGCAAAAAATGATAAAATAACCCTAAAAAAACATAAAAAATCCAAACACACCCATAAAACCCAAAAAACACATAAAAACCCAAACAACTCAAACAAACTGTAACAAACTCTAAAAACCCTAACAAAACATAACAAACCCTAACAACCACTAATAACCCCTAATAACCACTAATAAACCCTAACAACCGATTAAACCCACTATTAAACCCTAAAAACCCTAATAAACACTAATAAATCGTAATAACCTGTAATAAACCCTAACAAACTCCATTAGACCCTAATAAACTCTAAAAAAGTCCTAAAACCTATGATATACAATCAAAAACACAATTAAACCATAATAAACCCTAATAATCACTAAAAACGCAAATAAACCCCACAAAACGCTACAAAAATATCCAAATAATAGCCTACAAAACCCTAAAACTCACTAATAAACTCTAAAAACCCCTAACAACCCCAAAAGAAATTGTAATAAACCCTAAAAACCCCTAATAAATCGTAAAAAATCCTAACAACGCCAAATAAATCATAACAAACTAAAACAAAGCATAAGAAACCACTAATAAACCCTAATAAATACTAAAAAATCGTAATAAACCCTAATAAATCTTAATAAACCCAAAACACATTACTAAACCCTAATAAATAAAATAAATCCTAATAAATACTAAATAACCCTTAAAAGGCTGATAAACCCAAGGAAAAGCTATTAATGCCTACAAAAGCCCAATAAAAACCTAATATACTATAAAAATGATAATAAACTGTAACAAATCCAAAAGAACACTAATAAACCCTAAAGACCACTAATAACCCTTAAAGAAACATATTAAACTTTAAAAAACACTAAAACCCCCTAAAGAACTCAAAAAACACTAAAACACATTATATAAACCCTGAAAACCCCTACAATACCCAAACAAACCCTAAAACACAATAAAAACCACAACAACCCCTATGAATCCCAAAAAAACAAATAAACCCATAAACCCCCCAAAACCCATTAAAAATCCATCAATTGCCATAAAAACCATAAACATCCGTTAGAAAACCTTAAAACCCCTAAAAACACAACAAACCATAAAAAACCATTAAAACCCTAAAAAAGGCTTCAAATAGATACATAAACCCTAAAAACGTTACATAAACCCTAAAAATACAACAATACCCTAAAAATGCAACATAAACCAAAAAACGCAACATAAACCCAAAAAATGCTACATAAACCCTAAAAGCACTACATAAACCCTATAACTATAGCATAAACCCTAAAAAATGCAACATAAACATTAACACTGTGTTTGGTGAAATTTTAGTAAAAGAAAATAAATGATTTGATAGTTTATAAAAGAAAAGAAAAGAAAAGAAATGATTTTCATTTTTATCCTTGTGTTTGGATCCATAACTTAGTAAAAGAAAATAAATGATTTGGATTTCTCTCCATCATGTTTGGTGACAATTTTTAAAAGAAATTAAAATAAACCGTTTTAACGCAAATGACACAAAAAACCCTTTTTAAAAAAGAACACAAACACACAAGATTTAATGACATACTTTCCCAAGATCAAAAACTACCATAGATTAAATCACCACGAACACCACATCTGCCACCATGTCAATAATTTATGATAAATGACACAAATAACTTTTTAAAAAATGTATTTTTATTGCATTTTTTATAAAAAATATTAATAGATTTTTTTATTTTAATCAATCATTAACTTTCATATCACCAAAATTAGGTAAACATTAAACTACAAACCTATGTTAATAAATTTTTTAAAATTTCAAAAAAATATTAAAGATAATCAAAATTATTTATATAATTTATTAATTCAAAATTATTACTTCATTGTAATTAAAATTATAAATTCAAAGTTATAAATTCAAAATAATTATTTCTTCAAAATAATTACTAATTCAAAATAGTTATTAATTCAATGTTATTAATTCAAAATATTTATTAATTCAAATTTATTTATAAAATATTTATATATACTAATTCAGGATAATCATAATTATTTATAATCAAAATTATCTATATTAAAAAAAAATTTATGATTATTTATACACTAATAATTAATTATAATCAAACATATTTATATACACATTATCAAAAGAATTTATATTTGAATTTTATTATTATTTATAAATTATGATGAACATAGAAAAATTAGTATTTATAAATTAGGTTGAGAAAAAATTATTTATTTATTTAGAAATTATTTATGCACAGACTGTTTTAAATTATTCATGCACGGAATGTTTATTCATTTTTTTATAAATTATTTATTATAGACATTAGGGATAATTTTGGGAATTTAAAAAATACTCAAATACCGGATGATTTCTGTCTAAATCGTCCCGATTTTGGGACGATTCCAAAACCAGTGGAATCATTCATCGGGGAGAAATATGTTTCTCCCCATTTCTGTGCCTTGCATTTCTCTCCGTCCATCTGAGATCACCAAACAAATGAAATATGTTTCTGTCGTCCCGTATCATTTCTTTTCTTCTCAAAAGGGTGCGGCAAAACAATGGCTAAAAAATGATACATAAAACCTAAAAACAAAATATAAACCCTAAAACACTACATGAACCCTAAAAAAATTATATAAACCCTAAAAATGCAACATAAACACTACATCACCCCTAAAAATGCTACATAAACCCAAAAAACACAAAATAAACCCTAAAAAATTCTACAAAAAACCTAAACCCTAAACATTCTACATAAACCCTAAAAACATTACATAAACAGTAAAAATGATACATAAAACCAAAAACTGCTCACTAAACCCTAAAAATGCTTTATAAACACTAAAAATGCTACATAAACACTAACAATTCTACACAAACCCTAAAAAGGGCTACACAACCCCTAAAGACGCTTCAAAACCCTAAAAAATATTAAACCCTAATATACCATAATATAAAAAATTGTACCCTAATAAACCCCTAATACACACCTAAAGAACTACTAAAACCACTAACAACGCTACATAAACCCTAACAATTGCTACAAAAATCTGAATAATGACTCAAAACCCACAAAATGCAACAAAACCCCAAAAATGCTAAAACAACCCTAAAAAAGCATAAAAAATCCAAACACACCCATAAAACCCAAAAAAACGCATAAAATCCCAAACTACTCAAAAAAACCGTAACAAACCCTAAAAACCCAAAAAAACCTAACAAACCCTAACAACCATTGATAACCCCTAAGAACCACTAATAAACCCTAATAACCCCTAAAACCCACTATTAAAACCTAAAAATCCTAATAAACACTAATAAATTATAATAACATGTAATAAACCCTAACATACTCTATTAGACCCTAATAAATGCTAGAAAATCCATAAAACCCCAAATATACAATAAAAAACAATATTAAACCATACTAATCCCTAATAATCCCTAAAAACCCTAAAAACCCGAAAAAATGATACAAAAACCTCCAAATAATAGCCTACAAAACCCTACAACCCACTAATAAACCCTAACAGACCCTAATAACCCCAAAATAAATCCTAATAAACCCTAACAACCCCAAATAAATCGTAAAAAATCCTAATAACACCAAATAAATTGTAACAAACTGAAACAAATAATAACAAACCCCTAATAATCTTTAATAAACCCTATCAAATCATAATAAACCCTAATAAATCGTAATAATCCGAAATACACGTTACTAAACCCTAATAAATAAAAGTAACCCTAAAAAACCCTAAAAAATCCTAAATAACCCTAAAAGGGTAGATAAACCCTAGAAAAAGCTATTAATGCCTACAAAACCCAATAAAACAATAATATACAATACAAAATGCTAATAAACTGTAACAAATCCTAAAGAACACTAATAAACCCTAAAGAACCCAAATAAACCCTAAAGAACCATATTCAACTCTAAAGAACACTAAAAACACAAAAGAACCCAAAAAACACTAAAACACATTATATAATCCTTAAAAACCTCTACAATACCCAAACAAACCATAAAACACATTAAAAACCCTAACAACCCTTATCAGTCCCTAAAAAATAATAAACCCATAAAAACCCACAAAAAACGATTAAAAAGCCATCATGCCATAAAAAACGATAAACACCAGTTAACAACCCTTAAAACCCCTAAAATACACTACAAACCATAAACAACCTTTAAAACCCTAAAAAGGGATTCAAATAGATACATAAACCCTAAAAACGTAACATAAACCCTAAAAAAGGAAACAAAACCCAAAAAACACTACATAAACCAAAAAATGCAACATAAACCCAAAAAATGCTACATAAACCCTAAAAGCACTATATAAACCCTTGAACAGTAACATTAACCCTAAAAGACACAACATAAACCCTAAAAAATGAAACATAAACATTAAAAACGCAACATAAAACTTAAAAACACAATATAAACTCTAAAAAAACTCCACAAACCCTAATAACGTTACATAAACCCAAAAAAATGCAACCAAAATGCTACATCACCCCTAAAAACGCTACATAAACCCAGAAAATGCTACATAAACCCTAAAAAATTCTACATAAAACCTAAACCCTAAACACAATACATAAACCCATAAAACGTTACATAGACCGTAAAAATGAAACATAAAATCTAAAACCGCTAACTAAACCCTAAAAACGCTACATATACACTAAAAATGCTACATAAACTCTAACAATGCTACACAAACCCTAAAAATGATACAAAAACCCTAAAGACACTTTAATACCCTCAAAAATATTAAACCCTAATATACCATAATTTAAAAAATTAAACCCTAATAAACCCATAATAAACTCTAATAATCCCTAAAACGCCTTATAATCCCTAAAATCCTAAGAAAATATACTCAACCCTAATAAAACCCTAAAAATACCTAATAAACCCTAAAAATGATAATAAAACCTAATAAACCCTAAAAACACATTAAGAAAACCTAAACAACCTTAACCAACCCTAATAGACACTAATAAAGACTAATAAACACTAATAAACAAAAAACAAACCCTAAAAAGCCCTAATAAACCATAAATAAAGACAAATAAACCCTACTCAACCCTAAAAAACCTTAACACACCATAATAACCCCTAATAAAACCCGAAAAAACTCTAATAAAGAAAAAAATGCTAGCATACCTTAAAAAATCCCTAGAAACCCTGATAAACTCTAATATAACCTAATAAACCCTAAAAATTCTCACAATCATTAAAAAACATTCTCAAACAATAAAAATGTGCTATATTACCTAAAAAGACCTAAAAAACTAATATAACATAATAAAGAAAAAAATGGTAATATACCATAAAAATCCCTAGAAACTCGAATAAATCATAATAAACTCTAATATAACCAAAGAAACCCTAAAACGATAACAAACAAAAAAACACTCAAAAACAACAAAAACATGCTATATTATCTAAAAAGCCCTATCAAACACTAATATAATCTAATAAAACAATAAAACTAATAAACTCTTAACAAACCCTAATAAACCCTAAAAATCCTTAATAAACCCTAATAAAAATGAATAAAGACTAATAAAACCCTAAAAATACCTTCTGAACCCTAATAAACCTTGAACCACCATAACAAAACCTAATAAAACCCAACTAAACCCAAATAAACAAAAAAACACAAACAAACCATTAAATAGCCCTAAAACCACTAACAAACCATAATAAATTAAAATAAAAGCTAATAAACCATTAAAAATGCTCACAAACACAGAAAACACGCTTATAAAACCTAAAATGTCATAACAACCCCTCATATATATTAACAAAAACTAAAAAAACACATATACCCTAATAAAACACTAACGAACCCTATTAAATCCTAACAATCCCGAACAAACCTTAATAAACTGTACTCAACCATAATATACCCTAATAAAACCTTAAAGATACCGACTCAACCCTAATAAAACCCTAAAAATACCTACTCAACCCTAATAAAACATAAAACATCATAATAAACCATAATAAACCCCACTAAACCATAAAAAATGTAAATATACCATTAAAAAGCATAAAAACCCCTAATAAGTGTTAATAAATAGAAACAAAGCTTAAAAGCCCTAATAAACCCGAATAGACACTACTAAACACTAAAAACCCCTAATATACCCTCTTAAAAATTAATAAACCACAATGAACCATAAAAAACTCAAATAAATCCTAAACATACCCAAATATACCATAATATACCACAATAAACCCTAATAAACCTGACTCAATCCTAATAAAACCCTAAAAATTCCTAATAAACCCTAATAAACCTTCACACACCGTAATAAACCCTAATAAAATCTTAATAATCCCAACCAAACCCTAAAAACGATAATATACCATTGAAAACCCTAAAACCCTAACAAACCATAATAAATTTTAATAACACCTAAAAATGCTAAAAATGATAGTAAACCCTAAAAATACCTATAATAATAATAGTAGTAATAACACACGTGAATGTTCATATGCATGCGCATTTTCACGTGAATGATAATAAATTATAAATTATAAATAATAACACAAGTGAATTGCATGTGTATGTGCATGTGCATGTGAATGATAATAAATAATAAATATTAACGCACATCAAAGTGTATGTGAATGTGCATGGTAATAAAAAATATATAATAACAATGTCCACATGAATGTGCATTGTCATGTGAATGATAATAAATAATAAATAATAAAATATGTCAAAATAGAATAACGCAAGTGCATTGCGTGTGCACGTGCATGAGAATAAATAACAATAACACATGTGATAATAGAATAATGTAAGTGCATTGAATTTTCATGTGCACGATAATAAATAATATATAATAACTCACGTGTATGTGCATTTACATGTAATGATAATGATAATGATGCATGCGCGTGAACGATAATAAATAATAAATAACAACGCACGTGCATGTGCATTTGTATTTGCTGATACAAACAACAACAACAACAACAACAATAATAATAATATAATAACGCAAGTGCATTGCATGTGCATGTGAATAGTAGTAAATAATAAATAAATAACAGTAAA
Organism: Viscum album; assembly: GCA_963277665.1. Classification (NCBI taxonomy): domain Eukaryota; kingdom Viridiplantae; phylum Streptophyta; class Magnoliopsida; order Santalales; family Viscaceae; genus Viscum; species Viscum album. The sequence continues at coordinate 790,134,634 of OY728167.1, forward strand.
TAAGAACGCACATGCATGTGCATGTGCATTTACATTTGATAATAATATTAATAATACTAATTGTAATAATAATTATAATAATAATAATAATAGCGCATGCACGTGCATGGTAATAAATATTAAATAACAACGCACATGCATGTGGATTTGCCTGTGATAATGATAATAATAATGATAATGAGAATAAAAATAACAACAACAACAACAATAATAAAAATAATAATAATAACTGTGATAATAATAATCATAATAAAAGAATAATACAAGTTCATTTCATATGCACATGAATGGTAATAAATAATAAATAATAACATAGGTGCATATACATTTTCATGTGATGATAATAATATTAATAGCAGCAGTAGTAGCAGTAGTAGTAGTAGTGATAATAGTAGTAGTACCTATGCATGTGATAATAAAATATTGCATGTGCATTACGTGTGCACATGCATGGTAATAAATAATAATGCATGTGCATTGCATTTTCATTTGATGATGATGATGATGATGATGATGATGATGATAATAATAATTATAATATTATTATTATTAATAACAATGCATGTGATAATAGAATAAAGCACGTGCATTGAATGTGCATGTTTATGTATTTGCATGTGCATTTTCATGTGCATTTGCATGTGCATTTGCATGTGCATTTCATGTAATGATAATAACAATAACAACAACAACAACCAGCACAATAATAATAATAACAATAATAATAACAACGTGTGTGATAATATAAGAATGTGTGTGCATTGCATGTGCACATGCATTGTAATAAAAAATAAATAATATTGCACGTGCATGTGCATGTTCATGTGAATGAGATGATGATAATAATAATAAAAATATTAACAGTAATAATAATAATAATAACAACAACAACATCAATGCATGTGATAATAGAATAACGCACGTGCATTGCATGTGTAGTGCATGATAATAAATAATAAGTCATAACACACGTGATGATAATAATAACAATAATTGTAATATTAATAATAATTGTGCATGTGATAATAGAATAACGCACATATATTGAATGTGCGTGTGTATGGTAATAAATAATAACACATGTGCATTTTCATTTGCATTTGATGATAATAACCATAATAACAATAATAGTAATAATAACAATTAAAATAAAATGCATGTGATAATAGAATAATGTAGGTGCATTTCGTGTGCGCGTGCATGGTAAAAAATAATAACGGATGTTCATGTGCATTTTCATGTGATGATAATAATAATAACAGTAATAATAATAATAATAATAATAACAACAACATATGTACGTGCATGGAAATAAATAATATATAATAAATAATAACGCATGTGCATCTGCATTTTCATGTGACGATAATAATAATAATAATAATAGTAATAACAATAATGATAACTATAATAATGATAATTATAATAATGACAATGATAATAATGATAATGATAATAATGATAATAATATCCTGTATGATAATAGAATAACTCACATCCTAACAAACCCTAACAATACCTAACAAACCCTAAAAACCACTAATAACCCCTAAGAACCACTCATAAACCCAAATAACACCTGAAACCCACTATTAACTCTAAAACCCTAATAAACACTAATAAATCATAATAAACTGTAATAAACCCTAAAAACTCTAGTAGACTCTAATAAATGCTAAAAAATCCCAAAAACATCTAATATACAATAAAAACACTATTGAACTATAATAAATCCTACTAACCACTAAAAACCCTAAAAACCCGACAAAACACTATAAAACCCGCCAAATAATAGCCTACAAAACCCTACAACCCACAAATAAACTCTAACAAACCTGAATAACCCCATAATAAATAGTAACAAACCCTAACAACCCCAAATAAATCGTAACAAATCCTAACAACGCCGAATAAATCGTAACAAACTGAAAAAACCATAACAAACCCCTAATAAACCGCAATAAACCCTAACAAATCATAATAAACCCTAATATATCGTAATAAACCCAAGTACTTGTTAATAAAAAATAATAAATATAGTAAACCCTATGAAACCCTAATAAATCCTAAATAACCCTAAAAAAGTTGATAAACCCTAGAAAAAGCTACTAATGCCTACAAAATGCCAATAAAACCCTAATATACAATAAAAAATGCTAATAAACCATAAAAAATCCTATAGAACACTAATAAACCCTAAAGAACCCTAATAAACCCTAAAGAACCATAATAAACACTAAAGAACACTAAAAACCCTAAAGAAACCAAAAAATGCTAAAACGCATTAGATAAACCCTAAAACTGCTACAATACCCAAACAAACCCTTAAACACACTAAATAACCCAAACAACCCCTATCATTACCGAAAAAACAAATAAACCCTTAAAAACAACCAAGAAATTATTGAAAACCCATCAAATACCATAAAAACCATAAACACCCGTTAACAACCCTTAAAAACCCTAAAAAACCACTGAAAACCATAAACAACGATTAAAACCATAAAAAATGCAACAAATAGACACATAATCCCAAAAAACATTACATAAACCCTATAAATGCAACATAAACCCTAAATACGCAACATAAACTCAAAAAACGCAACATAAACCCAAAAAACACTACATAAACCCAAAAAGCACTACATAAAACCTAGAACTGTAACCTAAACCCTAAATAATGCAACATATACATTAAAAAAGCTACATAAAACCTAAAAACACAACATAAACCCTAAAAACACTTCATGAACCTTAAAAAAATTACATAAACCCTAAAAAATGCAACATAAACGCTACATCACAAATAAAAATGCTACATAAACACAGAAAACGCAACATAAACCCTAACAAATTCTACATAAAACCTAAACCCTAAACACGATTCATAAACCATAAAAAAGTTTCATAAACCCTAAAAAATGCTACATAAAACCTAAAACCGCTAACTAAACCATAAAAGCACTACATAAACACTAAAAATCCTACAAAAACTCAAACAATGCTACCCAAACACAAAAAATGCAACAAAACCCTAAAATTGCTTCAAAACCCTAACAAATATTAAACCCTAATATACCATAATAAAAAAAAATTAAATAGTAATAAACTCTAATAATCCCTAAAAATTCCTTATAATCCCTAAAAACCCTATGTGACTCTACTCAACCCTAATAAAACCCCAAAAATACCTAATAAACCATAATAAATGACGCCCCTTCCGTGACGCGACGATCCTCTTCTTCCGCGACGGTCAATTCCGTGAAGAACTCACGTTCGACGACTACGATGAAGTAGGGGTTGATTCTTTTAAATCTTTGTGAATTATACCCACGGAATATGTTTAAAAATTGTTGTGAGACTTTTTAAACCGCTAATGCGGTGGGTGCGGACTAACGAACAAGTCCGAACCAACCGCCCCTTTCGTTCTTGGTGTGCGAAACGGCGGACGCCGACAAAGCAGGCCGCACGGGCGATGCGAGGTCCTCGAAGTGAAGGATGGACCCTGGGAGGGCCTTTGGCGAAGACGGCGTGAAATTCCGACCACCGGAACTCGTCCGGTGGTCCGCGGAGTAGCCCATCGGTGTGCCTCGCCGGCACAGTGGCGCCGACAGCAGGAGGCGGTGGCGCCCGGCGCGCCGCCGGAAGGAACCGCCGCGGCTGAAGCCGCGACGGCAACACGTGGCCCCGCGACCGCGCGGGACCAGAGGAGGACGGGACACAGCGGTCCGGTCGCGTCTGCTGGCAAGGGTGGCCCCATGCGGGGCCGCGGTTCCCTCACGCGGGGGCAGCACGCCCCCCGCTTCGCTCGACCGTAACTGGCCGAGCCGACCTGCCTGGAGGTCGGGCCGCGCCCGTCCGGCTGGGCTGGGTCGCGCCCAGGCCGGTCCGGGCCACCCAGGCTGGGCCGGGCCACGCCGGCTGGGTCGGACCCGGACCCGAGTCCGGTCGACCCAGTTCGGGCCGACCCAGGGGGGGTTGGGCCAGGTCGGTCCGGGCCCAGACCCCCCGTTTTCGGACCTTTTCGGTCTTTTGCTCATAACTTGAGCTACGAGCCTCCGATCGATGCACCGTCAGCAGCGATGTGATCCTTGGATCGAGATAGTCGTTTCGGTATATTGCACTTAAGGTTTCCGAGTACTTGGGGTTTAGCCGGGTTGGTTCGTACACGAAACCAACCGAGCCCTCGGAGCAGAAACGCTTATATCTTGAGCTCCGGACGTCCGATAGACGTGTCGTCGACTTTGATGGATTCCTCTAAGTGAGACGGATCTTTTGGCTTACTCCACCTGAGGTTTGCATTCAGGTGGAGTATGGTCGGGTTGTTTTTGACTTAAAAACCAACCGGGCCCCTGGGACGAAAAAGCCAATAGCTCTCAAACCGGGCGTCCGATTGACGCGCCGTCTGCGACGTTGAGTTCCTATTGACGATACAGAACTTTTGGATACATCAACTCCAGACTATGTTTCAATTGATGTATCAGCCCCTCAGCTCGTGGAGCGGACCCTCTCGAATGAGCTTGCTGTGTGCGGGACCCCTAGAGTTGGCTGCGTCTGCGACGACAATGAAGACAATACGGGAATCCTCCGTGGGATCGGCAGTGACCACTACGGTACTTTTTGGGATACATCAACTCTGTACAACATGTCAGTTGATGCATCAACCTCTTGGCTCGTGGTGTGGACCCTCCCGGAACGAGCATGCTGTGTGCGGAAACCCTAGAGCCGGTTGAGACTTGACGACTGCTGATCGAATGACACGGTGTGTTACGGATTGCCCAGTGGGAAGCGCTTGGTTGTAGCAGCAGACACATGGAGGAGGAGCGCTTGGTTGTAGCGGCAGACCCGCAGTACTCAACAGAAAGAGTACCTCTGGAGGCTATGAGGGGGAGCACTTGGTTGTAGCGGCAGACCCACGACGGAGGAGCGCTTGGTTGTAGCGGAATACCTACGACGGAGGAGCGCTCGGTTGTAGCAGCACGGGGAGCGCTTGGTTGTAGTAGCAGACCCACGACAGAGGAGCGCTTGGTTGTAGCGGCAACCCCATGGTGGGAAGCACTTGGTTGTAGCAGCAGGCCCACAGTACTCGATAGGTGGAGTACTACAGCAGTCCAAGGTTAGAGGGAAGCCCTTGGTTGTAGCGGCATACCCACTGAACTTGATAGAGAAGAAGATTCCAAATAGCTACGGTTTCAACTTCATGATCGATCCTGTGTGGGTCATTGCGGGGGTTAGTACATATCGATCCTTTGTGGGTCTGACGGATTAGATGAATCAGTGGCTACATCTGATCATCTCTATCATCTTACGAAGAAGTATACCTATGTGAGCTGAATCATGTTTTTATTTCCTATGTGGATTGTGTTGTGCTATCCTGTGTGGATTTACGTTTTGCTTTCCTGTGTGGACTGGTTTGTACTTGAGCTCTGATGTTGGAGCGTACTGGAATTGATGACTTAGTTATATGTATGGGCATATAATAAAGTAGTGTCAGATGTTACTTCGTGATTGTATCTTTCCTTTGTAGTTTATCCTTTGTGGATTCTGGGAGACCTTAGGGGGTCTCGGGGTCCCTACTGAGTAGCTTATACTCACCCCTGCACGGGCTATGCCCGCACTACGTTGTGTTGGTTGCAGACGACGGACAGCGCTGATCATGGTTGAGGCTTGCGGAGCAGGACAGTACCTGGAGGTGGACCACTGGGCGGGACGTACTCGGAGCGGTCGGCTGGACCCGAGGAGCAGTGGAGGCTATCTGTACCCACCCTTCAGGTGGAATTTCCAGTGGACGGCTCGACGCTGCGGCTCTACTTTTCAATTGTTGTTTTCCCTTCCAGTTGTACTTTACTTTCAGTTTGGGTTTGTATGCTGGCCCACTTACTTTTCCGCACGTACTGTTGTACTCAGTTTTTAATTAGTGTTACTTCTACTGCTTGCTTGCTCTGTGGTATTTGTTTACTTTACAAAGGCAATGCCTTCCTTTTTTTTACCGGGATTTACGCTTTGGTGCTATTCGCCAGCCCCTGGCCTATGGAAGGTGGGCTTGGGGGTAGTCATGGCACGGGCCCCGAGGACGGGTCGTGACAAGTAAACCCTAATCAACCCTAACAAACCTTAACACTCCATAATGACCCCTAATAAAACCCTACAAAAAACTAACAACGAAAACAAATGCTAGTATACCTTAAAAAATCCCTAGAAACCCTGATAAACTCTAATATAACCTAATAAACCCTAAAAACGCTCACAGACAATAAAAAATGATCACAAGCAATAAAAACACGCTATATTATCCAAAAATACCTAAAACACTAATATAACCTAATAAACACAAAACACATGAATATACCTTAAAATTCCCTAGAAACCGTAATAAACCATAATAAACTCTAATATAACATAAGAAACCCTAAAAACACTCACAAAAAATACCTAATCAACCCCAATAAACACTACTCAAACCTAATTAACCCTAATAAAACCATTAAGATACCTACTTTACCATAATAAAACCCAAAAAATACCTGCTCAACCCTAATAAACCTTAACACACTGTAATAAACCTTAATAAACCCCACTAAACCCTAAAAATGCAAATAAACCATTAAAAATCCCTAAAACCCCTAATAAATGCTAATAAAACCTAACAAATCTTAAAATCACTAATAAACCCTAATAAACACTACTAAACACTAAAAACCCATAATATACCCTCTTAAAAATTTAATAAACCATAATGAATGATGATAAACCCTAATAAATCATAAACATACCCAAATATACCATAATATACCATAATATACCCTAATAAACCCAACTCAATCCTAATAAAACCCTAAAAATACCTAATAAACCCTAATAAACCTTAACTCACCATAATAAACCCTAATAAAATCATAATAACCCCGACCAAAACCTAAAAAACGCTAATATACCATTAAAAACCCCTAATACCCTAACAAACCATAATAAATGTTAATAAAACCTAAAAATTCTATAAAATGCTAGTAAACCCTAAAATTACCTATAATAATAACAGTAGTAATAACACGCGTGCATGTTCATAGGCATGTGCATGGTTTAAATAATAAATCATAATGCACGTGCATGTGCATATGCCTGTGGATTTGCATGTGAATGATAATAAATAATAACGCATGTGAATTACATGTGTATGTGCATTTTCATGTGAATGATAATAAATAATAAATAATAACGGACATCCAAGTGCATGTGCATGTGCATTTTCATGGTAATAAACATTAAATAATCACCAAGTCCACATGAATGGGAATTTGCAGGTGAATGATAATAAATAATAAATAATAACACATGTGATAATATAATAATGCACGTGCATTGCGTGTGCACGTGCATGAGAATAAATTATAACAGATGTGATAATAGAATAATGCACGTGCCTTGCATTTTCATGTGCATGATAATAAATAATATATAATAACACACGTGCATGTGCTTTAAATGTAATGATAATGATATTGACGCATGCACGTGCATGGAAATAAATAATAAATAACAACACACTTGCATGTGCATTTGTATTTGATGACACAATCAATAATAATAATAATAATAGAATAATGAAAATGCATTTCATGTGCACGTGCATTATAGTGAACAATAAATAAATAATAATAAATAATAACGCACAAGCTTGTGCTTGTGCATTTACATTTGATGATAATATTAATAATACTAATTGTAATAATAATAATAATGCCTGCACGTGGATGGTAATAAATAATAAATAACAATGAACATGCATGTGAATTGGCATGTGATAATGATAATGAAAATGATAATGATAATAGTAGTAATAATAATAATAATAATAATAATAGTTCTGATAATAATAATAATAAAATAATAATACAAGTGCATTGTATATGCACATGGACGATTATAAATAATAAATAATAACTCACATGCATCTACATTTGCATGTGATTATAGTAATAATAATAGCTGTAGTAATAATAGTAGTAATAGTGGTGATAATAGTAGTAGTACCAATGCATGTGATAATAAAATAATGCATGTGCATTAAGTGTGCACGTGCATGGTAATAAAAAATAATGCTCGTGCATTGCATTTTCATGTGATGATGATGATGATGATGATGATGATGATGATTATGATGATGATGATGATTATTATTATTATTATTATAATAACAACACATGTGATAATAGAATAACGCATGTTCATTGAATGTGTGTGCATGTGCATTCTCATGTTCATTTGCATGTGATGATAATGACAACAACAACAACCACAAAGAACAACAACAACAACCAAAATAATAATAATAACAATAATAATAACAATGCATGTGATAATAAAATAACGTGTGTGCATTTCATATTCACGTGAATGGTAATAAAAATATAAAAATAACACACTTGCATGTGAATTTGCATGTGTATAAGATGATGATAATAATAATAATAATAATAATAATAATAGTAATAATAAGTTATAGTTGTTTGAAAAAACAGTAGACAAGGAAAAAATTCTCGAAATGGGGTCTTGAAAAACCAAACAAATCACACAGTCATTGAAAAAGGCATAACTTATTCTTCTAGTTTCCATTTCTACTCTGTGAATAATCAAACTAAATCTCAGGGAATTAACTATGATAAAAATAGGTTCTGGAGGCTGAACAGACACGTAGATCAGAAGTTATGATCATTTTAAGAAAACTTTGACAGGGATCCATACAAGGAAATGGAGTTTTAGAGGCCTTATGATGGGTTTATGGGATTTTTGGGTCTCAAAAAAGACTTGAACTAGGTTCAAGTCATCCTTCTACATATATTTCTTCACTACATTTAATTTGATAGGTGGTAGAGCTCAAACGGACAACCAGAGTGAAAGTTATGGTTGTTTGAAGTTAGACATTTTTTGGAGTGGTGTAAATAATATATCTTATATTTATTTAATCTTATCATAGTTTCTACTAAACTTGGTCCTCACTCATCTCACGAGATTTGATTTGAATGGTCACAGTGCTCAAACAGACACCTGAAGGAGAATTTATTCCTATTTTAGTGAGTTGTGGCTCTCTTAGGTTTTTAGGTGCTCGGAGAGTTTCTCAATTTAAAATGAACATAAATTATGCTACGTGTGTTCATTTTGGCTCTACCACACATCAAATAGAAGATAGTGAAAAGATACACACTTTGGTAACCACTGGAACCCTTTTTGACATTCTTCAACCCCTAAAAAGACCCAAAATCATTTTGAATGGTCAAAAGATTGGCTTCTAGTGTTCGTTTTGCAAAAACTTCATCTATGGGTGTCTGTTTTGCCTCTACCACATATAAAATCAAATCCTGTGACTAGACCATGACTCCTATAAACACTGAGGCACCTTCTCACATCCTTGAAGGCCCAAAAAGGTACTTAAACCCTCTAAAAGACCATAAAATTCTACTCTGGAAGTCCGTTTGGCCTCTACCATATATCAAATTGAAGATTTTAACTAGATCTACACATCTATGACCAATAGGAACATCTTATCACGTTCTTAAAGTCTCAAAAAGTCCTTAAGTCCTTCAAATTTCCAAAACTTCTATTCAGGGTGTCTGTTTCACCTCTACCAGATATCAAATTAAATCTTGCGACTAGATCTACACATATGTGACAATCGTGAACAACTAAATAACCCTAAAAACCATGAATAAACCCATAAACACTAAAAACCATTAAAAACCATGCAAGACCCTAACAAACCTTAACAAACCATAACAAACACTAACAAACCCTAACAAACCCAAACAAACCCTAACAAACCGCAACATAAACATTAAAAAATGCAATATAAACAATAAAAAACACAACATAAACCCTAAAAAAACACAACATAAACCCTAAAAACGCAACATAAACATTAAAAAACGCTACATAAAATCTAAAAATAGAATATAAACCCTTAAAACACTACATGAACCCCAAAAACATTACATAAACCCTAAAAAATTCAACATAAACACCACATCACACCTAAAAATGCTACATAAACCCAGAAAACGCTACATAAACCCTAAAAAATGCAACATAAAACCTAAACCCTAAACATGCTAAACAAACACTAAAAACGTTACATAAACATTAGAAGTGATTCATAAAAACTAATACCGCTAACTAAACCCTAAAAACGCTATATTAACACTAAAAATGCTACATAAACTCTAAAAACACTACATAAACCCTAAAAAAGGCTACAAAAACCCTAAAGACACTTCAAAACCCTCAAAAATATTAAACCCTAATATACCATAATATAAAAAATTAAACCCGGTCTTGAAGGAAGCAGACAAGGTCTCAGAACCACCGGTGGATGCTGTTTTTGATCGTCTTAGGAAAGATTTAGGTGTTTTTCAGGTGACTAGTGACATGGGGAAAGAGAGTCAGGGTCAGATGGATGGGTCTTTCGCGAGGTCCTTGTTTCCTACAGGGGAGTCTTCATGTTCTGAGGCTAACTGTGTTTCGTTCAAAGGCTGGGGGAATCTGAATTCCCAGCATCAGTTTATGGGTAGGGGTTTTGATCAACCTACTTTTCAGGAGGGGTTAGGGGATGAAGAAGCTTGTGTCGAGGGGAAGGAAGGGGTCAATGGGGGAGGGTTTTCCCCAGATACCACCCTTGGCCAAATGTTAGGGACTGTCTCGGAGGTACAGGCCCAGGCCATCCTGGGAGATACAGGGGGTCCGGATTTTGGTACTCTGTCTGGGGTTGCTTCTGCTACCCAGCACCCTGTCGTCTTGAGCAATAGGTTTGAAGGATTGATGGAAGTGGATATGAGAGTGGAATCTCTTGCCGTTACTGAAGTAGATAATTCCAACAGGAGGAGTTTTGATGGCATCACTCTGGGAGGTCGGATCAGGGGGCATGCTCATCCAGAGTGTGCTGTTGGTGGAGGGGAGTCAGAACATGACGAGGTTGGTAGGAATTTTTCTGAAGAAGAGCCTGGTTCACGAAGCAACAGGAGTAAGAGGATAAGGAGGGGCAGGAAGTATTACTCCTCCTTACCTCCTCCTTTGAGGACCCGGTCAGCAAGAAAGATAATGGTTGAGGAGCTAGATAAGGAGGTCAGGTGTCACCGTAAGTCATCTGATCAGCCTGAAACTTTCTCAGACTTGGTTCTAAGCTCGGACGAGGTAGTGACAGAGCAAGTGCTATTTCTCAATGCTTCGGAAGAGGAGGCGGCCAAGATGATGGGTCGGAATCTTGAAGTGGACCTTAATAAAGAACAATATTTGTGGGTTGACAAACAACATGCGATTCTGGTTGCAGGCTTCAATAAGGGGTTGATCAGAATTGAGGAGTACATGCAGATCTGGAACAAACTGACTTCTGCTTTTGAAGACCTGGTAAGGGGGGATCCACTTTTACAGGTCTCTAGTTTAACCTGGAAGCTGGTTCGGGATACAAGGTCTGGTAGAAATCGATTGGTTTTCAATGATTTTGTGTTTTCATTCCCTAACTAATGTTTTGTTGAGTTTCAATCCTTGTTGTGTGGATATGCTGGAGGGTCATATCGGCTCTGAAGGGTTAGAGCACGCTGCTTCCTCCTCTAAAGGTCATTGGGGATGTGGCTGATTTAGAGGGATGGCTTGCCATCAGGAGGGACCATGCTTGCATGGGATCGCCGAGTGGTCCTTCTATGGAGGTAACGGTTGCTGCTTTTTCTTGGAAGAGGTTGGTTCAGATTTGTTTTGTTTGGAACTGTTTGGTGTTTGTTGGAACCTTTGGTTTCTCACTTTTTCATCCAAAGTGTCTTTCTTAATAAAATAATAATAATTTGCAGTTCAAAACCCACAAAACGCAACAAAACCCCAAAAAATGATAAAATAAACCCAACAAAGCATAAAAAATTCCAAACACACCCATAAAACCCAAAAAACACATACAACCCCAAACAACTCAAACAAACCGTAAAAAACCCTAAAAACCCTAACAAAACCAAACAAACCCTAACAACCACTAATAACCCCTTAGAACCACTATTATACTCTAATAACCCCTAAAACCCACTATTAAACCCTAAAAACCCTAATAAACATTAAAAATTTGAAATAACCTGTAATAAACCCTAACATACTCTATTAGACCCTAATAAATGCTAAAAAATCCCTAAAACCCCTAATATACAATAAAAACACTATTAAACCATTCTAAACACCAATAATCACTAAAAACTAACAAACCCGACAAAACGCTACAAAAACCTCCCAATAATAGCCTACAAAAACCAACAACCCAATAATAAACCCTTAAAAACCCTAATAACTCCAAAATAAATCGTAAAAAACCCTAAAAACCCCAAATAAATTGTAACAAATACTAACAATGCAAAATAAATCATAAAAAACTGAAACAAACAACAACAAACCCCTAATAAACTGCAATAAACTCAAACAAAGAATAATAAACCCTAATAAATTGTAATAAACCCAAATACACGTTACTAAACCCTAATAAATAAAATAAACCCTAAAATCCCTAATAAATACTAAATAACCTTAAAAAGGGTTGATAAACAGTAGAAAAATCTATTAATTCCTACAAAGCCCCACAAAATTCTAATATACAATAAAAATGCAAATAAACTGTTACAAATCCAAAAAAACACTAATAAACCCTAAAGAACCATAATAAACCCTAAAGAATCACATTAAACTCTAAAGAACACTAAAAACCCAAAAGAACCCAAAAAATGCTAAAACACTTTTTACAAACCCTAAAAACCACTACAATACCCAAAACAAACCCTAAAACACACTAAAAAATCCTAAAACACACTAACAAACCCTAATAACTGCTATTAATCCCAAAAAAAATCAACCCATAAAACAGCAAAAAAACCATTAAAAAGCTATCAAATACCATAAAAAATAGTAAACACCCGTTAGCAACCCTTAAAATCCATAAAACACTACAAACCATAAACAACCATTAAAACCCTAAAAAGGATTCAAATAGATACATAAACCCTAAAAACGTTACATAAACCCTAAAAACTGCAACAAAAACCCTAAAAATGAAACATAAACCCAAAAACTCAACTTTAACCAAAATAACGCAACATAATCCCAAAAATGCTACATAAACCCTAAAAGCACTACAAAAATGCAAGAACTGTAACATAACACCTAAAAAACACAACATAAACCCTATAAAATGCAACATCAACACTAAAAAACACTACATAAAACCTAAAAACGTAATATAAAGCATAAACACACTACATAAACCCTAAAAACGTTACATAAACCCAAAAAAATGCAACAAAAATGCTTCATCACCCCTAAAAACACTACATAATCCTAAGAAACGTAACACAAACCCTAAAAAATTCTACATAAAACCTAAACCCTAAACACACTACATAAACCCAAAAAATGTTACAGAAACCATAAAAATGATACATAAAACCTAAAACCACTAACTAAACCCTAAAAATGCTACATAAACACAAAAAATGCTAAATAAACTCTAACAATGCTACACAAACCCTAAAAAATGCTACAAAACCCCTAAAGATGCTTTAAAACCTTCAATAATATTAAACCCTAATATACCATAATATAAAAAATCACACCATAATAAACCCCTAATGAACCCCTAATAAACTCTAATAATCCCTAAAAACACCTTATAATCCCAAAAAAAACCCAAAGAAACTCTACTCAACCCGAATAGAACCCCAAAAATACCTAATAAACCCTAATAAATGATAATAAAACCTAATAAACCCAATAAACACGTTAAGAAAACCTAAGCAACCCTAACCAACCCTAATAGACACTAATTAACACTAATAAACCCTAATAAACCCCAAACAAACCCTAAAAAGCCCTAATAAACCATAAATAAAGCCAAATAAACCCTACTCAACCCTAACAAACCTTAATACACCATAATAACCCCTAATAAAACCCTATAAAACCCTAATAAAGAAAAAAAATGCAAGTATACCTTAAAAATCCCTAGAAATCCTGATAAACTCTAATATAACCTAATAAACCCTAAAAGCGCTCATAAACAATAAAAAATGATCAAAAATAGTTAAAACACACTATATTACCTAAAAAGACCTAAAACACTAATATTACCTAATAAAGTAAAAAAACACTAATATATCTTAAAAAATCCTTAGAAACCCTAATAAACCATAATAAACTCTAATATAACCTAAGAAACCCTAAAAACACTCAAAAACAAAAAAAATGCTCACAAACAATAAAAACATGCTATAATATCTAAAATGACCTAACAAACACTAATATAACCTAATAAAACAAAAAACTAATAAACACCTAACAAACCCTAACAAACCCTAAAAATCCCTAATAAACCCTAATAAAAACTAATAAACCCAATTAAAACTATAATAAAACCCTAGTAATACCTTCTCAACCCTAATAAACCTTGACAAAATATAATAAAACCTAATAAAACCCAACTAAACTCCAATAAACAAAAAATGCAAACAAACTATTAAAAATCCTTGGAAACACCAATAAACCGTAATAAATTCTAATAAAACCTAATAAACCATATAAAATGCCCAAAAGCACTAAAAACACGCTAATTGTAATGCCCCGACCCCAGCTACCCAGAGTCGGTGCATTAATTACATAACATTGGCATGATCACAAGAAAGATCAAATCTCGAAAGACCGATTGGTTTAGTAGCCTTGGAAACACTAGATATAATCATAAAGTTTTACATTACATTTCAAAGTGAAAAACTACTACAACAACAAAGTCTTCATATCCACACTATTAACCCCTCATAATATCCCTGCAAGTCATTCATAAATTACTTCTTCACTACCTGGGAAAAATAAAACATAGAAAAGGGGTGAGCTCAAATGCCCAGTAAGGATAACAATATAGCGGAACATTCAAAATAAGCATAAACATTTAAGGCAATGAATTACTAAAACAAAAGCCTTTTAAAATTGAACTTCAACATAGTATGGAAAAGTAAAATGAAATAATGCCATTTACTTGTTCACATGGATATTCTACTAATCGAATAATCACATGCAATATCAATAACCACATTCATAATGTTGGAATGCATAATGCCAGACTATCATAACCACATAGCCAAGGCCTCGTGCCAAGACTACAAATAAGATTTTGTCAAGGCCTTGTGCCAAGACACTAGTTTGTCTCATGAGACCTACCGATGCATCGAGGAGCTATAGCGGGCTCCACCCGTCACTTATTAAGTCCAATGCATTCCCATATGAAAAGGTTTAATCATAACATAAACATTCGTATTAAAACTAGCATACGAAATGTCAATACTTTCACAATAAACTATGAATGGTATAAAAATAGCACATCCACAGTCAAACATATCACAAAACCTTCAATACAATATAGAAGTTTTGTATCATAATAAATCAACTTCAAATAATCTTAAAATCCATCAAAGGATGTTGACATAGATGAAATCAAAATTCTTTTTAAAGAAATATCTCCTTTTATTTTAAAATCATTTAAGATCCATATAAAATAAAACATTTTCTTTGAAAATATTCTTATAAGCTTGTAAGGAAAGCTTTGAAGATTTTATAACGGCGTAAAATAACCGCACCCGCCGTATAAGTTAAAAAAAACATTCTTACCTTAATTCTGTCGAAAAGGTTAAAAAGGACCTTGTTTTGAAAACGACGGAAAGATTCCTTTATAAACCTCTTATAAAAAGTCAAAAAAGGTATAAATGACTTTAACCCATATTCTTGTAAATAGTAAAAATGTTTTGAAATACATTTTGAAGAAACATGGATGTGGACGATAAAGAGATCCCAGTAGATTATTACATATAAACAACCTCGGATAATGAAGAGATTGTGAAATAACCCTTACCTTGTACTTTTCCTTGGTTGGGGTAGGTTAACCTCCTGTATAATGGTGAAATAGTTGTTATTAAATTATACAAGAATCATATATATTAATATGATATCATATATGATCTTTTAACATTGATTTGTTAATAATATCTTAGAATTATCGTCGTTTCGGGAGTTAACTTACTCATTTTCTTTTATATGTTTTGTTACATAAGCCATGGTTGTTGTATCTTATTCATATCCAGAATGATATACAGTCCTTAAACATCATTTTTAAATCATCAAATGATAATTATACTTGAATGGATACGATGGAGAATGAATCTCATCGCGTTCGTGGAGACGGTAGTCCGTACGTACGCACAAGCGACAATATCATTCTTTTGATATTAAAATAATATATAAATGGATGGTATATCATATATAAAGAATCATTAACATGTTATATTTATTATTTACATGATTTACACATCATTATTATACTCATCCAAATAATATTATATTGAATAACAATTACACCACGACGTGGAGACGGTAAGCCGTACGTACGCACGTATGGTGACATGTTATTCAAAGGGTGGATAGAATACTGAATATGATTGTACCATATTTATAATAACATCACAGTATATGTGAGATACTGGAGTTATTATTTCAGAATGGTAAGAACAAAGGAAGAAGAAGTGGAAGAAGAAATGAACTTAGAAAAGGGTGGTGAAATCATTACCTCTTCTTCGGGTTCTTCCTTTTGATTTGATCAAAAGGGCTCCTTAGGTTGGCTTTCTGATCAAACTAAAGCCTCTAGGTTGTATTGAGGGATGTTGGGAGAGTATTTGGGTAGAGTTTGGCCGAACCAAAAGGCTTTGAAGGTGTGAAAAAATGAGAAGGAGGAGTGCCCTTTTATAAGAGGGGTGAGGGGCACCTTTGGAAAAGTTAGAAATATTAATTTATAATATATTCATATTCGGTTTACAAAGGCTCCAAAGTTGACTATTCAAAGGATGAGGTGGGGATAGGTCGAAAACAACTCATCCAATAGAATTTAGATAGGTTTGGGTACTTATATTAACCTTATCTTTAAGTATTAACTCTAAGTTAATTAGTTTCACTTTTACAATGTCTCTTTGTATTTTTATATATTATGGTTAATAAACTTACTATATACATCCAAGCGACCCCCAAGTGGTCCATTAATGAGGAACCTATCATAATATAAGTCTCTTGGCCGAACCTTATATTTTTAGGAATTTAATAACAATTAATAATATAATATTTGTTTTAAGAACTCTTTTATGTCAATTTTGACACTATTCAATAGTTGATTTTCTTGAAACTCCTAACAGATTGATTACTTCGAACAAAGACAATTAAATCAATCCTAATATATCATATTATCATAGAAAATTAGTTTAATTCATTAAAAGTTTCATATTATAATTATTTGGGTATTTATAAGATCAATTATTTTTATTTTTCACTATTTTAGTAATTACTGCATCATCATTGTGTCATAAATAAAATAAATTATATAATGTCTAAAAATTATAAATAAAATATCATTATGTAGGAAATCTTTTTAGCTTTCTAATGAATATTTATAATAGAAAATACAACATGTATAACCCTATGTAAAAATTGTTCTTCTAAAAGATGTAAGCTTATGCCATTTTTATTTTTATTTTAACTTTATTAATATAATGTGTCATTATCACTTACAAGTGGATCCATGGGGTCCCAAAATAGACCCAAAGATGCCCATGGTCGACCATGTATCAACCAATAGGGTTGAGACACGTTTTAGGGTAATTTAGTATTATTATAATATTATTTTTTTTAACCCTTATTTACCGGATTTACCCTTAACCATGGTAAATAAAATATTTACCGCAGTAATTATTCAAAATGTCTAAAAATAAAAGTTACCTATTTAAACAATTTGAACATCCTGATTCCAAATATGGAATCCATTTTTCTAAATTCAAAACACAGAAGTGGCAGAAATTAATTTAAAATTAATTCCCGCTGTCAAAACAAAAAGCGTGTTTTTAAGAGATAATAACTATCAAAAGATTGACACTTGTTTATGTTTGGTTTAATTGTAAAATTATGTCCAATGACCAAGATTATATTAAATGGTAAAAATATATTCTAAATATACTTTAAAACCACTCAAATTCACAATTTATCACTATTAATTATTTTGATTAAAAAAGTTGTTTTTAATTAAAATCTAGTAATTTTCACTATTCATCAAAATATGAAAGTTATCCGAAATGTACCAAAATTTCACCCTAGGCTAATTTTGATATTCCGAATCCAAAAATGAAGTCCATTTTGAAATATAGAATATATATGATTTCAAAAAGTAGGTATTACTATTCACAACAGCTAGTTTAATTAGTTGTGGTGTGTGTTAGAACTCGAGGTTGCGTACAACACACGCTATCGCATTATTCGAAGGTAAACGTACCGTAGAAGCTTGGGGTGTTACATTCTCCCCTCCTTAAAATAATTGCGTCCTCGCAATTTCTAGGGTATTACTGCATAAAAAGACTCGGGTGGTTCTTCATCATAAGTTCCTCGGGTTCCCACGTTGCCTCTTCCATCTTATGATTTCTCCACAAAACTTTTACCAGACGCGTCGTCTGGTTTCTCAGTACTTGTTCTCTTGTATCAAGAATCCTGACGGGCTCTTCACAATAGGAATGATCGGGTTCCAGTTCTAATTCCTCATAGGTGAGTACATGTGTTGGGTCAGGCATGTATTTCCTCAACAGAGATACGTGGAACACATCGTGAACTTTGGAGAGACTTGGCGGCATTGCCAATCGGTAAGCTACAGCCCCAATTCGTTCTAGAATTTCGAAAGGTCCGATGTACCTGGGACTCAATTTACCTTTCTTACCAAAACGTATGACTCCCTTCCACGGAGATACCTTCAGAAAAACATGATCACCGACTTGAAATTCCAAATCCTTCCTTCGATTATCGGCATAGCTCTTCTGCCTACTTTGAGCTGCTTTGATGTGATTTTGGATTACCTTTACCTTTTCCATCGTTTCCTCCACCAGTTCTAGACCTACAAGTTTTCTTTCACCGACGTCATCCCAACAGGTTGGTGTACGACATCTCTTTCCGTATAACGCTTCATATGGTGCCATCTGAATACTCGAATGGAAGCTATTGTTATAGGAAAATTCTACCAGAGGTAAATATTGATCTCACATACCCTGAAAGTCAAGTGAGCAAGATCTCAACATGTCTTCTAAGGTTTGAATAGTCCGTTCTGATTGTCCGTCTGTCTGAGGGTGGTAAGCAGTGCTCAAATGAAGTTCTGTATCTAGGGATTTCTGAAGACTTTTCCAGAATCTTGAAGTAAAACGGGGATCACGATCAGAAACAATTGATAGGGGTACTCCATGAAGTCTCACAACTTCATTAATGTATAGTCTTGCTAGACGTTCCAGGGGTAGATCTTCTCTTATAGTAAGAAAATGTGCTGACTTGGTAAGACGATCAACAATAACCCATATTGCATCATTCCTTCTAGGAGTCTTCGGTAGCCCCATGACAAAGTCCATCGTAACATTGTCCCATTTCCACTCCGGTATGGGAAGAGGTTGCATGACTCCTCCAGGCTGTTGCCTTCCAACTTTCACTTGTTGACAAACCATACATCTTGACACAAAATCAGCAATCTCCCTCTTCATGTTGTCCCACCAAAAATGTTCCTTCAAATCTCTATACATTTTGGTGCTCCCAGGGTGTATAGAGAAATTGGAACTATGAGCATCATCCAGCAATTCCCTTTTTAGATCAGGTATATTGGGAACACAAATTCTCTTCCCAAATTTCAAAATTCCATCTTCATACACAAAGTCTCTCAATCTCCCATCATTCACAGCTTTAATCTTCTTTTGGAATTCGTCATCATCGGTCTGAGAACTCTTAATCCTTTCTAGTAAAGAAGGTTTGGCAACCATTTGAAAAAGCATTAATGTTTCACCTTCCCTGGTTATTCCCATGTCCATCTTCTCTAGATCCATGAAAATTGGGTCCCTTTTAATTCTCATCGTGCTCAGAACTCCATGGTCTTTTCTGCTCAAAGCATCTGCTACTTTGTTTGCTTTCCCCGGGTGGTAGTGTATCGTGCAATCATAATCCTTGAGTAATTCAAGCCATCTCCTTTGCCTCATGTTGAGTTCTTTTTGTGAGAAAATATACTTCAAACTCTTGTGATCAGTATAAATCTCACATTTTTCACCATAGAGGTAGTGCCTCCATATCTTCAAAGCAAAGATCACAGCTGCTAACTCAAGATCATGAGTAGGATAGTTTTGTTCATGAATTTTCAACTGTCGTGATGCATAGGCAATAACTCTATCATTCTGCATAAGGACACAACCAAGTCCTTTCTTCGATGCATCACTATAAATAACGAACCCATCATTCCCCGATGGTAGAGTCAATATAGGAGCATTGACTAATCTTCTCTTCAGTTCTTCGAAACATTCCTCACACTCTTTTGTCCAAACAAATTTAACCCCTTTACGTGTGAGCTTCGTTAATGGGTTAGCCAATCGGGCAAAATTCTGGACGAAAGGTCGATAATAACCTGCCAAGCCAATAAAACTACGTACCTCAGTTATACTCGTAGGTGCTGGCCATTCTTGGATTGCCTTGGTCTTAGAAGGATCAACAGAGATTCCATCTTTAGAGACAATATGGCCAAGAAAAGAAATCTCCTGAAGCCAGAATTCACACTTGCTAAACTTTCCAAATAATTCATGCCTCCTCAGAGTCTTCAAGATAATGCGCAAGTGATTTTCATGATCTTCGTAGGTTTTGGAGTATACCAAGATATCATCAATAAATACCACCACAAATTCATCGAGATACTCCTTGAAAACTCTATTCATCAGATCCATGAATACAGAGGGTGCATTAGTCAATCCAAACGGCATTACAGTAAACTCGTAATGCCCGTACCTGGTTCGAAATGCTGTCTTCGGAATGTCTTCCTTCTTCACACACAACTGATGGTATCCAGATCGAAGGTCAATCTTTGAAAAGTATTGAGCTCCATGCAGTTGGTCAAATAAATCATCAATACGAGGTAGGGGATACTTGTTCTTTATCGTTATAGCATTGATCTCCCTGTAGTCGATACATAACCTCATAGATCCATCTTTCTTTTTAACAAAAAGAACAGGGGCTCCCCATGGAGAAACACTAGGGCGAATAAATCCCTTATTACTCAATTCCTCTAGTTGTTTCTTTAGTTCGACTAACTCTACAGTGGCCATTCTATAAGGGGTCTTCGATATAGGCCTTGATCCAGGAATCAAATCAATAGAAAACTCAACTTCTCGTTCTGGAGGATGTCCAGGTAAATCTTCTGGAAATACATCTACAAATTCTTTCACAACAGGTACATCCTCTATTTGAACATTCCTTTCCTCACCCGCAGTTATTTCATTCTCTTCCTCCCCAATAATTGAATTTAGTTGAGCTATTGAGGGTGGATCTAAATAAGAATTAGGTGGTGACGATTCTGCTCTAAAAATAAGGTGTTCCTTATCATTATCATCAAGAATCGTAACCTCTTTCTTCTTACAATAAATCTTCGCATCATAGTCCGAAAGCCAGTCCATACCGAGGATTATATCAAACTCAATCATAGGTATGACGATGAAATCAGCAGATAAAGAAAATTTATGTGCTCTAATGGGGACTGATTCACAAAACTTTGTTGCAACGATACTTCCCTTAGGAGTTTTAACTGACAACTCCCTTATTAAATCAAATTGGAAATATCTAATTTTCTTAGCAAACTGGGAAGATATGAAACAATGCGATGATCCAGAATCAAATAATGCATTTGCTAAACTTGAGGAAACCATTAAATTACCTGCCACCACGTCTTTCGGTGCTTCTACCTCAGCAGTAGTGATAGCATAAGCCTGGCCTTGATCCCTTGGCCTTTTCTGAGGTAAGTTCTCCTGACGCTTAGGACATGCATTTGCATAATGCCCCATCTCCCTGCAATTGTAGCACTGAACGTTGGTAGCTTCCTTCTTCCCCTTGCAATCATGAGCTTGGTGGCCTTTTTCACCACACTTGTAACAGACTCCCATTCCCTTCAAGCAAGTACCAGGATGTTTCTTCCCTCATTTACCACAAGATGGATATTCAACCTTTCCCTTCTTCCCCTTATTTCCATTCCCAGATTGATCAGCAGGTCTCTTCTTCTCTTGCTTTGCTTTAAAGTCATAAGACTTAGAGAATTCCTTTTCGGTCTTTATAGCACATGAGACAATGTCTTCGTACGATGAAAAGGATTGTGAGACTAATGCTCGACGGAGAAATGGTTTTAACCCATCAAAGAAATGATCAATCTTACTTCTTGGGTTGCGAATATAATCTCCAGCATACCTTGCTAACCTTGTAAAGTTAGCCTCATACTTTGTGACATTCTCATCCTCCTTTTGTCTCAGACTCAGAAATTGTCTTTCCATATCTGCTCGATGGTCGCGAGGGAAGTATTTTTCTAAAAACAGATCTTTGAATTCCCTCCATTCCATATTTGATACTTCATCATCTTCCTTCGTATTTTGAATCAATGACCACCATTGATCAGCATCTCCAGTGAGGCGGTAAACTGCCATGATAACTTTTTCCCTTTCACTGCTCCCCAAAGCCTGAAATATTTTCTCTAGGGAAAATATCCATTGCTCAGCTACTAAGGGATTTGTATTCCCATTGAACGTTGGTGGTTGTTGCCTCATGAATCGATCTAACATTGATCCTCCACGCTGCAGATCAGGGTGCTCCATACGGGTAAGGTTATTATTCATAACCTGAGTAAGTTGTCCCAGTATGGTGATTAGTTGATCAGCACCAGTTGCATCACCATCCCCACTATAATTATCTTGAGCAGGAGGGCAATCCCTACATGGAGTGCGCGCATTGATACGGTTTCCATTTCTTCCACTAGGCGCCATTTTTAAACAATGGCATAAACTAGATCAGTTTATGAATCAAAATACATAATCCCATACTTATAAAACACTTAACATAAATTGAACTATTTATGGATATAATCCATAATCATAAAAATGTTTTTCTTTGAGGAAGTATATACACATAAACCCTTCATAATGATTTGTAAAGATAATGAGAGTTATCCTAAGCATATCCCCCGGGAGTGTCGTAACCAAGAGTGCAGCAAGGCCCGTTGTCGTGCACCAGTTCCCGTTCGAGTCTAGCTCAAAGCGGTGTTTTCGGGTTTTACCCCTAGGTACATCTGTGCCAGAGCCGCCTCTACCTGCTCGTATCCAGACAGGGATGTATTGCTCGGAAAACTCACAAAATCTCTACAATACCAAAATTCTAGGAAATTCTTCTATACTAATCCTCAAAGTTCATCTTAGGTCTATGTGCTCTAATCAGAGTTTATCTAAATCTAGCTTCCAAGGTTTGTACTAAACTTCCTCTGATACCAACTGTAACGCCCCGACCCCAGCTACCCAGAGTCGGTGCATTAATTACATAACATTGGCATGATCACAAGAAAGATCAAATCTCGAAAGACCGATTGGTTTAGTAGCCTTGGAAACACTAGATATAATCATAAAGTTTTACATTACATTTCAAAGTGAAAAACTACTACAACAACAAAGTCTTCATATCCACACTATTAACCCCTCATAATATCCCTGCAAGTCATTCATAAATTACTTCTTCACTACCTGGGAAAAATAAAACATAGAAAAGGGGTGAGCTCAAATGCCCAGTAAGGATAACAATATAGCGGAACATTTAAAATAAGCATAAACATTTAAGGCAATGAATTACTAAAACAAAAGCCTTTTAAAATTGAACTTCAACATAGTATGGCAAAAGTAAAATGAAATAATGCCATTTACTTGTTCACATGGATATTCTACTAATCGAATAATCACATGCAATATCAATAACCACATTCATAATGTTGGAATGCATAATGCCAGACTATCATAACCACATAGCCAAGGCCTCGTGCCAAGACTACAAATAAGATTTTGTCAAGGCCTTGTGGCAAGACACTAGTTTGTCTCATGAGACCTACCGATGCATCGAGGAGCTATAGCGGGCTCCACCCGTCACTTATTAAGTCCAATGCATTCCCATATGAAAAGGTTTAATCATAACATAAACATTCGTATTAAAACTAGCATACGAAATGTCAATACTTTCACAATAAACTATGAATGGTATAAAAATAGCACATCCACAGTCAAACATATCACAAAACCTTCAATACAATATAGAAGTTTTGTATCATAATAAATCAACTTCAAATAATCTTAAAATCCATCAAAGGATGTTGACATAGATGAAATCAAAATTCTTTTTAAAGAAATATCTCCTTTTATTTTAAAATCATTTAAGATCCATATAAAATAAAACATTTTCTTTGAAAATATTCTTATAAGCTTGTAAGGAAAGCTTTGAAGATTTTATAACGGCGTAAAATAACCGCACCCGCCATATAAGTTAAAAAAACATTCTTACCTTAATTCTGTCGAAAAGGTTAAAAAGGACCTTGTTTTGAAAACGACGGAAAGATTCCTTTATAAACCTCTTATAAAAAGTCAAAAAAGGTATAAATGACTTTAACCCATATTCTTGTAAATAGTAAAAATGTTTTGAAATACATTTTGAAGAAACATGGATGTGGATGATAAAGAGATCCCATTAGATTATTACATATAAACAACCTCGGATAATGAAGAGATTGTGAAATAACCCTTACCTTGTACTTTTCCTTGGTTGGGGTAGGTTAACCTCCTGTATAATGGTGAAATAGTTGTTATTAAATTATACAAGAATCATATATATTAATATGATATCATATATGATCTTTTAACATTGATTTGTTAATAATATCTTAGAATTATCGTCGTTTCGGGAGTTAACTTACTCATTTTCTTTTATATGTTTTGTTACATAAGCCATGGTTGTTGTATCTTATTCATATCCAGAATGATATACAGTCCTTAAACATCATTTTTAAATCATCAAATGATAATTATACTTGAATGGATACGATGGAGAATGAATCTCATCGCGTTCGTGGAGACGGTAGTCCGTACGTACGCACAAGCGACAATATCATTCTTTTGATATTAAAATAATATATAAATGGATGTTATATCATATATAAAGAATCATTAACATGTTATATTTATTATTTACATGAGTTACACATCATTATTATACTCATCCAAATAATATTATATTGAATAACAATTACACCACGACGTGGAGACGGTAAGCCGTACGTACGCACGTATGGTGACATGTTATTCAAAGGGTGGATAGAATACTGAATATGATTGTACCATATTTATAATAACATCACAGTATATGTGAGATACTGGAGTTATTATTTCAGAATGGTAAGAACAAAGGAAGAAGAAGTGGAAGAAGAAATGAACTTAGAAAAGGGTGGTGAAATCATTACCTCTTCTTCGGGTTCTTCCTTTTGATTTGATCAAAAGGGCTCCTTAGGTTGGCTTTCTGATCAAACTAAGGCCTCTAGGTTGAATTGAGGGATGTTGGGAGAGTATTTGGTCAGAGTTTGGCCGAACCAAAAGGCTTTGAAGGTGTGAAGAAATGAGAAGGAGGAGTGCCCTTTTATAAGAGGGGTGAGGGGCACCTTTGGAAAAGTTAGAAATATTAATTTATAATATATTCATATTCGGTTTACAAAGGCTCCAAAGTTTACTATTCAAAGGATGAGGTGGGGATAGGTCGAAAACAACTCATCCAATAGAATTTAGACAGGTTTGGGTACTTATATTAACCTTATCTTTAAGTATTAACTCTAAGTTAATTAGTTTCACTTTTACAATGTCTCTTTGTATTTTTATATATTATGGTTAATAAACTTACTATATACATCCAAGCGACCCCCAAGTGGTCCATTAATGAGGAACCTATCATAATATAAGTCTCTTGGCCGAACCTTATATTTTTAGGAATTTAATAACAATTAATAATATAATATTTGTTTTAAGAACTCTTTTATGTCAATTTTGACACTATTCAATAGTTGATTTTCTTGAAACTCCTAACAGATTGATTACTTCGAACAAAGACAATTAAATCAATCCTAATATATCATATTATCATAGAAAATTAGTTTAATTCATTAAAAGTTTCATATTATAATTATTTGGGTATTTATAAGATCAATTATTTTTATTTTTCACTATTTTAGTAATTACTGCATCATCATTGTGTCATAAATAAAATAAATTATATAATGTCTAAAAATTATAAATAAAATATCATTATGTAGGAAATCTTTTTAGCTTTCTAATGAATATTTATAATCGAAAATCCAACATGTATAACCCTATGTAAAAATTGTTCTTCTAAAAGATGTAAGCTTATGCCATTTTTATTTTTATTTTAACTTTATTAATATAATGTGTCATTATCACTTACAAGTGGATCCATGGGGTCCCAAAATAGACCCAAAGATGCCCATGGTCGACCATGTATCAACCAATAGGGTTGAGACACGTTTTAGGGTAATTTAGTATTATTATAATATTATTTTTTTTAACCCTTATTTACCGGATTTACCCTTAACCATGGTAAATAAAATATTTACCGCAGTAATTATTCAAAATGTCTAAAAATAAAAGTTACCTATTTACACAATTTGAACATACTGATTCCAAATATGGAATCCATTTTTCTAAATTCAAAACACAGAAGTGGCAGAAATTAATTTAAAATTAATTCCCGCTGTCAAAACAAAAAGCGTGTTTTTAAGAGATAATAACTATCAAAAGATTGACACTTGTTTATGTTCGGTTTAATTGTAAAATTATGTCCAATGACCAAGATTATATTAAATGGTAAAAATATATTCTAAATATACTTTAAAACCACTCAAATTCACAATTTATCACTATTAATTATTTTGATTAAAAAAGTTGTTTTTAATTAAAATCTAGTAATTTTCATTATTCATCAAAATATGAAAGTTATCCGAAATGTACCAAAATTTCACCCTAGGCTAATTTTGATATTCCGAATCCAAAAATGAAGTCCATTTTGAAATATAGAATATATATGATTTCAAAAAGTAGGTATTACTATTCACAACAGCTAGTTTAATTAGTTGTGGTGTGTGTTAGAACTCGAGGTTGCGTACAACACACGCTATCGCATTATTCGAAGGGAAACGTACCGTAGAAGCTTGGGGTGTTACACTAATACAACCTAAGAAGTCCTAACAAACACTCATATATATTGAAAAATAAAAAAACTCATATACCCAAATAAAAACATTAACAAACCCTAGTAAACCCTAAAAATCCCTAACAAACCCTAATAAACACTACTAAACCCTAATAAACAGTAATAAAACCCTAAATATACCGACTCAAACCTAATAAAAACCTAAAAATACCTACTCAACCCTAATAAACCTTAACACACCATTATAAACCATAATAAACCCCACTAAACCATAAAAAACGCAAATATACCATTAAAAATCCCTAAACCCCCAAATAAATGCTAATAAAACCTAACAAAGCTTAAAAGCCCTAATAAACTCGAATAAACACTACTAAACCCTAAAAAACCTAATATATCATCTCAAAAATTATTAAACCATAATAAATCATAATAAACCCTAATAAATCATAAACATACCCAAATATACCATAATATACCCTAACAAACCCAACTCAATCCTAATAAAACCCAAAAAATACCTAATAAACCCTAATAAACCTTGATACAACATAATAAACCCTAATAAAATCCTAATAACCCCCACCAAAACCTAAAAATGATAATATACCATTAAAAAACTCTAAAACCCTATCAAACCATAATAAATGTTAATAACACCTAAAAATCCTAAAAAATTATAGTAAACCCTAAAATAACTCTAATAATAACAGTAGTAATAACGCACATGCATGTGCATATGCATGTGCATGGTTTAAATAATAAATCATAATACACGTGCTTGTGCAGATGCATGCGCATTTTCATGTGAATGATAATAAATAATAAATTATAAATAATAACACATGTGAATTGCATGTGTATGTGCATGTGCATGAGAATGATAATAAATAACAAATGACAATGCACATCCATGTGCATGTTCATGTGCAGGGTAATAAACAATAAATAATAACAATGTCCACATGAATGTGCATTTGCATGTGAATGATAATAAAAAATAAATAACAAGACATGTGATAATAGAATAACACAAGTGCATTGCGTGTGAACATGCATGATAATATATAATAATAACACATGTGATAATAGAATAACGCAAGTGCATTGCATTTTCATGTGCATGGTAATAAATAATATATAATAATGCATGGGTATGTTCATTTACATGTAATGATAAGAATAATGATGCATGCACGTGCTTTCTAATAAATAATAAATAACAACGCACGTGCATGTGCATTTGTATTTGATGATATAATAATAATAATAATAATAATAATGGAATAACGCAAGTGCATTTCATGTGCATGTGCACTGTAGAAAATAATACAAGTGCATTGCATATGCATGTGCATGGTAATAAATAATAACGAATAACACACGTGCATCTTCATTTGAATGTGATGATAATAATAATAACAACACTAGTAGTAGTGGTGATAATAGTAGTAGTACCAATGCATTTGATAATAGAATATTGCATGTGCATTACGTGTGCACGTGCATGGTAATAAATAATAATGCATGTGCATTTAATTTTCATGTGATGATGATGAAGATGATAATAATAATAATAATAATAATATTATTATTATTATTATTATTAACAACACATGTGATAATAGAATAATGCATGTGCATTGAATGTGCGTGTTTATGAATTTGGATGTGCATTTGCTTGTGCATTTCCGTGTGATGATAATAAAAATAATAATAATAATAATAACAACAAAAACAACCACAATAATAATAATAACAATAAGAATGACAACGTATGTGATAATAAAATAACATGTGTTCATTGCATGTGGACGTGCATGGTAATAAAATATAAAAAATAATGCACGTGCATGTGCATGTACATGTGCTTGAGATGATAATAATAATAATAATAATAATAACAAAAACAATAATAATAATAATAATAATAATTACAACAAAAACGCATGTGATAATAGAATAACGCACATGCATTGCATGTGCAGTGCATGATAATAAATAATAACTCATAGCACACGTGATTTTAATAATAACAATAATAGTAATATTAATAATAATAGTGCATGTGATAATAGAATAATGCACATGTATTAAATGTGCGCGTGTATGATAATAAATAATAACGCACGTGCATTTGCATTTGCATTGGATGATAATAACAATAATAACATTAATAGTAATAATAACGATAACAATAAAAATGCATGTGATAATAGAATAATGTAGGTGCATTGTGTGTGCGCATGCATGGTAATAAATAATAACAGACATGCTTGTGCATTTTCATGTGATGATAATAATAATAATAATAGTAATAATAGTAATAATAACAACAACAACAACATATGCAAGGGCATGGAAATAAATAATATATAATAAATAATAAATAATAACGCATGGGCATCTGCATTTGCATGTGAGGATAATAATAATAATAATAATAGTAATGATAATTATAATAATGATAATGATAATAATAATAATAATAATAATGATAATAATAACGCGTGTGATTATAGAATAACACTCGTCCTAACAAAGCTTAACAATACCTAACAAACCCTAACAATAACTAATAACCCCTAAGAACCACTAATAAACCCAAATAACACATGAAACCCACTATTAAACCCTAAAACCCTAATAAACAATAATAAATCATAATAACCTGTAATCAACCCTAAAAACCCCTATTAGACTCTAATAAATGCTACAAAAGCCCTAAAACCCCTAATATACAATAAAAAACACTATTGAACCATAATAAATCGTAATAATCACTAAACACCCTAACAAACCCGACAAAACACTACAAAACCCACCAAATAATAGCCTCCAAAACCCTACAACCTGCTAATAAACCCTAACAAACCCTAATAAACCCATAATAAATTCTAAAAAACCCTAAAAACCCCAAATAAATTATAAAAAATCCTAACAACGCCAAATAAATCGTAACAAACTGAAACAAACCATAACAAACCTCTTATAAACCGCAATAAACCCTAACAAATCATAATAAAACCTAATAAATCAAAATAAACCCAAATACAGGTTAATAAACCCTAATAAATAAAATAAACCCTAATTAACCCGAATAAATTTTAAATAACCCCAAAAAATGTTGATAAACCCTAGAAAAAGCTATTAATGCCTACAAAAGCCCAATAAAACCCAAATATACAATAAAAACACTAATAAACCGTAAAAAATACTAAAGAACACTAATAAACCCAAGAGAATCCTAATAAACCCTAAAGAACCATAATAAACTCTAAAGAATACTAAAAACCCTAAAGAAACCAAAAACTTCTAAAACATATTACATAAACCTAAAAAACCACTAAAATACCCAAACAACCCCTAAAACACACTAAAAAACCCCAAAACCCCTATCACTCCCAAAAAAACAAATAAACCCTCAAAAACCACCAAAAACCATTGAAAACCCATCAAATACCATAAAACCATAAACACTCATTAACAACACTTAAAACCCTTAAAAACACAACAAACCATAAACAATCATTAAAACCCTAAAAAAGGCAACAAATAGATACATAAACCCAAAAAATGTTACATAAACCCTAAAAATGAAACATAAACCCTAAAAACGCAACATAAACCCAAAAAACGCAACATAAACCCAAAAAACGCTACACAAACCCAAAAATCACTCAATTAACTCTAGAACCGTAACATAAACCCTAAACAACGCATTATAAACATTAAAAAAATGCTACATAAAACCTAAAAACACAACATAAACCTTAAAAACATGACATGAACACTAAAAACGTTACATAAACCCAAACAAATGTGACATAAATTCTACATCACCCCTAAAAACGCTACATAAACCCAGAAAACGCTACGTAATCCCTAAAAAATGCTACATAAAACTTAAACCCTAAACACGCTACATAAGAACTAAAAATTTTACCTAAACCCTAAAAAATGATACATAAAACCTAAAACCACTAACTAGACCCTAAAAGTGGTAAATAAACACTAAAAATGCTACATAAACTCAAACAATGCTACACAAACACAAAAAAATGCTACAAAACCCCTAAAGACGCTTCAAAACCCTCAAAAATATTAAACCCTAATATACCATAATATAAAAAGTTAAACCCTAATAAACCCCTAATAAACTATAATAATCCCTAAAAACGCCTTATAATCCCTAAAAACCCTAAGAGATGCTAGACAACCCTTATAAAACCCCAACAATACATAATAAACCATAATAAATGATAATAAAACCTAATAAACCAAAAACACGTTAAGAAAACCTAAAAAACCCTAACCAACCCTAATAGAAACTAATAAACACTAATAAACCGTAATAAACCCCCAACATACCCTAAAAATCCCTAATATACAATTAAAAACCCTAAAACCCTAACAAACCATAATAAATGTTAATAACACCTAAAAATTCAAAAAAATGCTAATAAACCCTTAAAATACCTCTAATAATAATAATAATAGTAATAATGCACATGCATGTGCATTTGCATGTGCTCTATTTAAATAATAAATCATAATGCATGTGCATGTTCATAAGCCTGCACATTTTCATGTGAATGATAATAAATAATAAATTATAAATAATAACGCATGTGAATTACATGTGTATGTGCATGTTCATGTGAATGATAATAAAAAATAAATAATAACGCACATCCAAGTGCATGTGCATGTGCATGTGAATGTGCATGGTAACAAACAATGAATAATAACCAAGTCCACAAGAATGTGCATTTTCATGTGAATGATAATAAATAATAAATAATAACACATGTGATAATTGAATAATGCACGTGCATTGTGTGTTCATGTGCATGAGAATAAAGAGTAACAACACATGTGATAATAGAATAATGCAAGTGCATTGCATTTTCATGTTCATGATAATAAATAATATATAATAATGCATGTGCATGTGCATTTACATGTAATGATAATGATAATGATGCATGCACGTGCATGGTAATAAATAATAAATAACAACCCACGTGCATGTGTATTTGTATTTGATGATACAAACAAAATTAATAATAATAATAATAATAATAATAATAGAAAAACGCATGTGCATTTCATGTACACGTGCATAGTAGTAAATAATAAATAAATAATAATATATAAGAACGCACATGCTTGTGAATTTCCATGAGATTATGACAATAATAATGATAATGATGATGATAATAATAATAATAATAACTGTGATAATAATAATAATAATAAAATAATAATACAACTGCATTGCATATGCATGTGCATGGTAATAAATAATATATAATAAAGCACATGCATCTACATTTTCATGTGATGATAGAAATAATAACAACAATAGTAATAATATTTGTAGTATTAGTGATAATAGTAGTAGTACCAATGCATGTGATAATAGAATATTGCATGTGCATTACGTGCGCACCTGCATGGTAATAAATAGTAACGCCCTTGCAATGCATCTGCATGTGATGATGATGATGATGATGATGATGATAATAATATTAATATTAATAATAAAAATCCATGTGATAATAGAACAACACATATGTGTTGAATGTGCGTGTATTTGAATTCGAATGTGCATTTTCATGTGATAATAACAACAACAACAACCACCACCACAATAATAATAATAATAATAACAATGCATTTGATAATAAAATAATGTGCATGCATTTCATGTGCACGTGCATGGTAATAAGAATATAGTAATAATGCACATGAATTTTCATGTGCATGTGGATGATAAGAAGATGATAATAATAATAATAATAATAGTATTAATAAGTTATAGTTGTTTGAAATATAGCAGACATGACAAAAATTCTCGAAATGGGGTCTCGAAAAACCAAACAAATCAAAGAGTCATTTAAAAAGGCATAACATCTTCTTCGGGTGTCCATTTCCACTCCATGAATATTGAAACTGAATCTCATGGAATGAACTATGATAAAAATAGGTGTCGGAGGCTGAAAAGACACACAGATCAGAAGTTATGACCATTTTAAGAAAATATTTGAGAGAGATCCATACATGGAAATAGATTTTTGGAGGCCTTATGATGTAATTATGGTATTTTAGGGTGTCAAGCATTACTTGAACTATTATCAAGTCATCCTTCTGCGTAGATCTCTTCGATACTTTTGATTTGATATGTGGTAGAGCTCAAACGAATAACCAGAGTGAAAGTTATGGTCATTTGAAGATGTACTTTTTTGGAGTGGTATAACTAATATATCTTCTGTTTCTTTGAAGTTATCACAGTTTATATTAGATTTGGTCCTCACTCATCTCACGAGATTCGATTTTACTAGTCGCAGCGCTCAAACAGACACCCTAAGAAGAGGTTATGCCAATTTTAATGAGTTGCTGGGTTCTTAGGTTTTAAGGTGCTAGGAGGGTTTCTCAATTTAAAACGACAATAACTTTTTTCAACGTGTGTTCATTTTGGATCTACCACATATCAAATCGAATATTGTGAAAAGATACACACTCTGGTAACCACTAGACCCCTTTTTGACATTTTTCAACCCCCAAAAAGAGAAAAAATCCCTTTGAATGGTCAGAAGATTGGATTTTGGTGTCCGTTTTGCAATAACTTCTTCTATGGGTGTCCATTTTTCCTCTACCACATATATAATTGAAGCTTGAGACTAGACCTACACTCCTATAACAACAGAATCACATTCTCACATCCATGAAGGCCCAAAAAGGTACCGAAACCCTACAAAGGTCATAACTTCTACTCAGGGTGTCTGTTTTGCCTCTACCATATATCAAATCAAAGCTTTAGACTATATTTACACATATGTGACCAATAGGAAGACCTTATCACGTTATTAAAGACCCAAATGGTCCTTAAGTCCTCTAAAATACCATAGCTTTTCCTCTAGGTGTCCATTTCACCTCTACTACATATCAAATTGAAGGTTGCGACTAGCTCTACACATATGTGACAACTATGAACAACTAAATAACCCAAACAAACCAAGAATAACCCCATTAATACTAAAAACCATTAAAACCCATGAAAAACCATAAAAACCCCTAACAAACCAAACAAAACACTAACAAACCCTAACAGTCCCAAACAAACCCTAACAAACCCCAAAAAACCATAAAAACATAACAAACCTTAAAAACCCTAAAAAACCCTAACAATCTCTAACAGACCCCAAGAAGCACTAAGGATCTCCAATAATCACAAAAAACCTTAAGAAACCCTAAAAACCCCTAAGAAACCATAAGAAACACTAGCTTAACCCCAAAAACCCAGAAACACTAACAAAACCCTAATCAATCCTAATAAACACTAACACTCCCTTAGAAACCCTAAATCGCCCTTAGAAACTCTAACGCGCCCTTAGAAACCCTAGAACACCCTTAGAAACCCCAACGCACCCATAGTAACCCTAACACAATCATAGAAACCCAAAGAAACCATAGAACACCCTTAGAAACCCTAACCCGCCCATAAAAATCATAACCCACCCTTAGAAACCCTAACCCATTGTTAGAAACCCTAGAAACCCCTTAGACTCCCTAAATATCACTAATAAGAACTAATAAATCCAAACAAACCCTGCCACCCAATAATAAACCATAATAAACCCTAATAAACCCTAATGCCCACTACTAAAACCTAATAAACACTAATAGGTCGTAATAAACCCTAAAACCCCAAATATACAACAAAAATGATATTAAACAATTCAACATGCTAATATTCACAAAAAACCCTAACAAACCCAGCATAACCAGAAAAAACCCTAAAAAACCATAAAGACCCAAAAAAACCCAAAAAACCCAAAAAACCTTAAAAAACCCAAAACCCCCCCCCCCCCAAAACCCCTAAAAACCCTAAAAAACCCTAAAACCAATAAAAACCAAAAAAACTCAAAAACAAACCTAAAAACCCTAAATTAACCTCAAAACCCCTCAAAAACCCTAAAACCCTAAAAATCTTAAAAATGCCTAACAAAACCCTGACCAACCCTATGAAACCCTTAAAACCACTAAACCCCCCTACAAAACCCTAAAAACCTAAAAAAACCCAAATAAACCCATAAGAACCCTAAAAACCCTAAAACTCTAAGGAACCCTAAAGAATAACTAATGCCACTAACAACGCTACATAAACCCTATCAATTGCTACAAAAACCCGAAAAATGCTTCAAAGCCCACAAAACACAACAAATTCCCAAAAACGCTAAAATAACCCTAACATAACATAAAAAATCCAAACACACCCATAAAACACAAAAAAATAAAACAAACCATATCAAACTCAAAAAACCCTAACAAAACCTAACAAACCCTAACAACCACTAATAACCCCTAAGAACCACTAATAAACCCTAACAACCCATAAAACCCACTATTAAACCCTAAAAAACTTAATAAATATTTTTTTTAATAAACTGTAATAAACCCTAACAAACTCCATTAGACCCTAATAAACGCTACCAAATCCCTAAAACCCCTAATATACAATAAAAAACACAATTAAACCATAATAAACCCCAATAATCACTAAAAACTCTAACAAACCCAACAAAATGCTACAAAAATCTCCAAATAATATCCTACAAAACCCTACAACTCACCAATAAACCCTAAAAACCCTAATAACCCCAAAATAAATTGCAATAAACCCTAAAAACCCCAAATAAATCATAAGAAATCCTAAAAATGCCAAATAAATTGTAACAAACTGAAACAAACCATAACAAACCCCTAATAAACCCCAATAATCCCTAACAAATCACAATAAACCCTAATAAATCGTAATAAACCCAAATACATGTTACTAAACCCTAATAAATAAAATAAACCCTAATAATCTCTAATAAATCCTAAATAACCCAAAAAAGGTTGATAAACCCTATAAAAACTATTAATACCCACAAAAGCCAAATAAAAACCTAATATGCAATAAAAAAAGCTAATAAACTGTAACAAATCCTAAAGATCACTAATAAACCCTAAATCCTACAAAACCCGAATAATGCTTCAAAACCCAAAAAATTGCAACAAAACCCCAAAAAATGCTAAAATACCACAAAAAAGCAAAAAAATCCAAACACACCCATACAAACGAAAAAAACGCATTAAACCCGAAACAACTCAAACAAACCATAACAAACCCAAAAAACCCAAACAAAACCTAACAAACCCTAACAACTACTAATAACCCATAAGAACCACTAATAACCCCTAATAACCCCTAAAACCCACTATTAAACCCTAAAGCCCTAATAAACACTAAAAAATTGTAATAACCTTTAATAAACCCTAACATACTCTATTAGACCCTAATAAATGCTAAAAAATCCCTAAAACCCCTAATATACAGTAAAGAACACTATTAAACCATAATAAACCCAAATAATCACTAAAAACCCTAACAAACTCGACAAAACGCTACAAAAACCATCAAATAATAGCCTATAAAACCCTAAAACCCACAAATAAACCCTAACAAACCCTAATAACCCCAAAATAAATCTTAACAAACCCTCAAAACCCAAAATAAATCGTAACAAATCCTAACAACGACAAATAAATCGTAACATACTGAAACAAACAATAAAAAACCCCTAATAAACAGCAATAAAACCTAACAAAGCATAATAAACCCAAATAAATAGTAATAAACCCAAAAACACATTACTAAACCCTAATAAATAAGTTAAACCCTAATAAACCCTAATAAATCCTAAATAACCCTAAAAATGGTTGATAAACCCTAGAAAAAGCTATTTATGCCTACAAAAGCCCAATAAAACCCTAAAATACAATAAAAAATGATAATAAAATCTAAAAAATCCTAAAGAACACTAATAAACACAAATGAAACCTAATAAACCCTAAAGAACCACATCAAACTCTAAAGAGCACTAAAAACCCTAAAGAACCCAAATACCCTAAATCACATTATATAAACCCAAAAAACAGCTACAATACCCAAAAAAAACCCTAAAACACACTAAAAACCCTAACAACCTCTATCAATCCCAAAAAAGAAAATAAACCCACAAAAGTCCCCAAAAAACCATTAAAAGGCTATCAGATACCATAAAAACCGATAACACCCGTTAACAATCCTTCAAAACCCGAAATAAACACTACAAACCATAATCAACCATTAAACCCCTAAAATGGCTTCAAATAGATACATAACCCCTTAAAATGTTATATAAACCCAAAAAAATCAACAAAACCCTAAAAACACTAAATAAACAAAAAACGCAACATAAATAAAAAATGCAACATAAACCCAAAAAACGCTACATAAACCCTAAAAGCACTACATAAACCCTAGAACTATAACATTAACCCTAAAAAAGACAACATAAACCCTAAAAAACGCAACATAAAAAATAAAAATTGTTACATAAAAACTAAAAACACAATATAAACCCTAAAAACACTCCACGAACCCTAAAAACGTTACATAAACCCTAAAAAGGCAACATAAACGCTACATCACCCCTAAAAACACTACATAAACCCAGAAAACGCAACATAAACCCTAAAAATGCTATGTAACACATAAACCCTAAACACGATACATAAACCCTAAAAACGTTACAAAAAATCTAAAACCCCTAACTATACCCTAAAAATGCTACATAAACACTAAAAATGCTACATAAACTCAAACACCGCTACAAAAACCCTAAAAAATGCTACAAAAACCCCAAAGATTCTTTAAAACCCTCAAAAATATTAAACCATAATATAGAATAATATTAAAAATCAACCCCTAATAAACTCTAATAATCCCTAAAAACACCTTATAATCCCTAAAATCTTAAGAAAGTCGACTCAACCATAATAAAACCCCAAAAATAACTAATAAACCCTAATAAATGATAATAAAACCTAATAAACCCAAAAAACACGTTATGAAAACCTAAACAACCCTAAACAACCCTAATAGACACTAATAAACCCCAAACAAACCCTAAAAATCCCTAATAAACCCCAAACAACCCCTAAAAATACC
Source organism: Viscum album (assembly GCA_963277665.1). NCBI lineage: Eukaryota > Viridiplantae > Streptophyta > Magnoliopsida > Santalales > Viscaceae > Viscum > Viscum album. Next base: position 790,172,834 of record OY728167.1, read on the forward strand.
TAATAAACCATAAATAAAGCCAAATAAACCCTACTAAACCCTAACAAACCTTAACACGCCATAATAACCACTAATAAAACCCTACAAAACCCTAATAAAGAAAAAAATGCTAGTATACCTTAAAAAATCCATAAAAACCCTGATAAACTCTAATATAACCTAATAAACCCTAAAAACTCTCACAAATAATAAAAAATGATCACAAATAATAAAAACACGCTATATTACCAAAAAATACCTAAAAACAATAATATAACCTAATAATGACAAAAAATTCTAATATGCCATAAAAACCCTAAAAACCCTAATAAAGCATAATAATCTCTAATATAACCCAAAAAACCCTAAAATGCTCACACAAAAAAACAAAATGCTCAAAAAAATAAAAACATGCTATATTATCTAAAAAACCTAACAAACACTAATACAACTAAATAAAACAAAAAAACTAATAAACCCCTAACGAACCCTAATAAACCCTTAAAATCTCTAATTAACCCTCATAAAAATGAACAAAGCCTATTAAAACCCTAATAAAATCCTAAAAATACCTTTTCAACCCTAATAAACCTTGACACACCATAACAAAACCTAATAAAACCCAAATAAACCCCAATGAACAATAAAACGAAAACAAACCATTAAAATGCCCTAGAAACCCTAATAAACCATAATAAATTCAAATAAAAGCTAATAGACCATTAAAAATGCTCACAAACACTAAAAACACACTAATAAAACCTAAAAGTTCATAACAATCCCTCATATATATTAAAAAAACTAAAAAACACTCATATACCCAAATAAAAACACAAACAAACCATAGTAAACCCTAGAAATCCCTAACAAACCCAAATAAACCGTACTCAACCCTAATAAACCATAATTAAACCTTAAAGATACCGACTCAACCCAAATAAAAAACCTAAAAATACTTACTGAACCCTAATAAACCATAACACATCATAATAAACCATAATAAACCCCACTAAACCCTAAAAACGACAAATATACCATTAAAAATCCCTAAAACCCTAATAAATTCTAATAAATCCTAACAAAGTTTAAAAGTGCTAATATACCCGAATATACACTACTAAACACTAAAAAACCCCTAATATACACTCTTAAAAATTTCTAAACCACAATGAACCATAATAAACCCTAATAAATCCTAAATATACCCAAATATACCATAATAAACCATAATAAACCCTAATAAACCCAACTAAAACCTAATAAAAACCTAAAAATACCTAATAAACCAAAATATACCATGACACACCATAATTAACCCTAATAAAATCCTAATAATCCCCACCAAACCCAAAAAAAATGCTAATATACCATAAAAAATCCTAAAACCCTAACAAACCATAATAAATGTTAATAACAGCTAAAAATCCAAACAAATGATAGTAAACCCTAATGATAACTATAATAATAATAGTAGTAATAATGCACGTTCATTTTAATATGCATGCACATTTGCATGTGAATGATAATAAATAATAAATTATAAATAATAACACATGTGAAATGCATGTGTATGTGCATGTGCATGTGAATGAAAATAAATAATAAATAATAACGCACATCCAAGTGCATGTGCATGTGCATGTGCATGTGCATGGTAAAAAACAATAAATAGTAACAAAATCCACATGAATGTGCATTTTCATGTGAATGATAATAAATAATAAATAATAACACATGTGAAAATAGAATAACGAAAGCGCATTGCATGTGCACGTGCTTGAGAATAAATAATAATAACACATGTCATAATAGAATAACGCAAGTGCATTTCATTTTCATGTGCATGGTAATAAATAACATATAATAACGCATGTGTATGTTCATTTCCATGTAATTATAATGATAATGACGCATGCACATGCATGGTAATAAATAATAAATAACAACGCACATGCATGTGCATTTGTATATGATGATACAAATAAGAATACTAATAATAATAATAATAGAATAATACAAGTACATTGCATGTGCACATGCATAGTAGTAAATAATAAATAAATAATAGTAAATAAGAATGCACATTCATGTGCATGTGCATTTACATTTGATAATAATATTAATAATACAAATTTTAATAATAATAATAATAATAACACATGCACGTGTGTGGTAATAAACAATAAATAACAACGCACATGCATGTGAATTTTCATGTGATAATGATAATAATAATGACAATGATAATAATAATAATAATAACTTTTATTATAATAATAATAATAATAAAAGAATAATACAAGTTCATTGCATATGCACATGCACGGTAATAAATAATAAATAATAACACATGTGTATCTGCATTTTCATGTGATGATAATAATAATAACACCAGTAGTAGTAGTAGTGATAATAGTAGTAGTACCAGTGCATGTGATAATAGAATATTGAATGTGCATTACCTGTGCACGTGCATAGTAATAAATAATAACGTGCATGCATTGCATTTTCATGTGATGATGAGGGAAATGATAATAATAATAATAATATTATTATTAATATTAATAATAAAAATGCATGTGATAATAGAATAACACACCTTCATTGAATTTGCGTGTTTATGTATTTTCATGTGCATTTTCATGTGCATTTGCATGTGATGATAATAACAACAATAACAACAACATCAACAACCACAATAATAATAATAATAATAACATATGTGATAATAAAATAACGTTTATGCATTGCATGTGCACATCCATAGTAATAAAAAATAAATAATATTACATGTTCATGTGAATGTGCATGTGCATGAGATGATGATAATAATAATAATAATAATAAGAATAACAAAAATAATAACAATAATAATAATAACAACAACAACGCATGTGATAATAGAATAACCCACGTGCATTGCATGTGCAGTGCATGATATCAAATAATGACTCATAGCGCACATGATGATAATAATGACAATAATAGTAATATTATTAATAATAGAGCATGTGATAATAGAATAACACACATGTATTGAACATGCACGTGTATGGTAATAAATAATAATGCACGTGCATTTGCATTTGCATTTGATGGTAATAACAATAATAACAATAACGGTAATAATAACAATAACAATAAAATGCACGTGATAATAGAATAATGTAGGTTCATTTCGTGTGCGCGTGCATTGTAATAAATAATAACGAATGTGCATGTGCATTTTCATGTGATGATGATGATAATAATAATAATAATACTAGTAATAATAATAATAATAACTACAACAACATATGCACATGCATAGAAATAAATAATATATAATAAATAATAAATAATAACACATGTGAATTTTCATTTGCATGTGATGATGATAATAATAATAATAGTAATAACAATAATGAAAATCTATTATCTACACTAAACTTGGCTTCTCCAGGCTGACGTGTCACCTTCCCAATCAACCACGTCACCTCCAAATCTCGAAACCTCCTTCACCTTTTGTTCATCCTACGACGGGGTGCACATATTCCCCGTGATTCCTCAACCCAGCCATCCAGTTTAGGGTTTCCTTGGTCCATATATTTTCTTCAATGATCAAGAAAACTTCCTTCCGACTCCTACCTTCATAGTCGGCAGTCCGTCCACAAGATCCGTCTTTCCACCGCACATCCATAATTAGTCGACGACTCTTACATTATCATTTTTATTTCAATAGGTAGGTTTTCCAATCATCCCTCCAATATCGGACTACCATCCTCAACCATCCCATTACCTATGTGCTACCTCGGTTCCTCCCTCCATATTAGGGTTTTGCTGCATCTCGGGTTTTGCTGCATCCGTCGCGACCCACTGCAAATGCATCTAACTGCCTGCATCTAGCTGCCCGTCTGTCTTCCTTCTCACAGATCCCATGCTTCCTCATATCTTCCATACATATTATGGTTACCCTAAATCCATCGTGACCCACATTTCCCATCTATCCCTTTTTCGGTTCCCTCCGACTAAATCCCTCCCCCGCTCGGGATTGACCACTACTTAGAGTTCCAGACGATTTCCTTGACTCCCTCCCCAACAAACCTCGAATTTCAGTCTTCTTGTACGCTTTCTTCAGGCAGATGGTCAGAGAGGACATACCCTTTACTTGGCTTCCCTGCTTCCAAGATCACGAGGCATGGTTCTACATAGTTCCATCCCTTCTGGGTAGTCTGCAATGAGAATTTCAGGCTTTGAATTGAGATTTATAAGGTGAGGATCTCTCCATAATTTTCCAAATTGTTTGAAGGCCATTGAACCATGCTTGTGGTGGATATATAATGAGAACAAAATCCTCAAGGTGAAGTGGTCGGTGTTGGGTCATATGTTATGTATGCCAAAAAGAAAAGGAAACTATTCTAGGTATGCTCTTATTTAATTTCTCATGCTATAAAATCACCAATGGTACAATTTGACACTATTATTTTTTATAAATAGCTATCAATGAAGTCTTCCACCTACATTATACTTCCATGGTTGTAAAGTTATTTATTCATTTACCTATTTAGGTTGATCTTTAGAATGCTTACTGTTTCATTTTTTTATATGTATCGTTTAATTGATGTTATTTCAATAAAAGATATTTACTATAGTTAGGTTGTGCTCCACGGTGATGGAATTGGACTTCATGAATTTGGTTATGGTGGCATTGATGGTGCAGATGGTTTCGAGGGTAAATAATGTATTATTTTGACAATTCATTGCATTTTCATACCATTTATTTGGTCACTTACGTAATTGAAACTAATCTTCGCTGTTAAGAAATGTTTTAGCATGTAGATAATGTGTATATTGTTCAGGTCCTTTTCAAGTAGTGATTTCTGGTTTCACAAGGGGTATTCATGAGGAGTAATTCATTATGCAATTGTGTCCTTGGATTATTTTATTTACGGTGTCTATGATGACATGTTAGAGTTTATTTTTTGAGAATGTTATTGAGAAAACATGTTAATTGTGAAGTGTTTTGGTTGCATCTTCTTAAACATTTTTGGATTATTTGGTGTTGCAGATGAGAATGAAGCATGTTGTCTTCTAAAATTTTAATGGTTGTCTTCCACCACACTGGAAAAATTTCTCCCGGTAGTGTATAGGTTTAGGTGAGCTGTAAAATATGATTATGAAATGGTTAGTTCTACATAGTCCCTGATTGATGGAGAGGGTAATGCAATTTCTGCTGGTGATATTGGTAACAAAGTAGTCACTTGTGTTTTTTCATGGAATTAGATTTTTGTGTAATTTAACTTGCATATATCTTTCTATCAAGATATGAATTCTCCAATTAATGATGTGAGAGTAGAAGATAATGTTGGAATAGATTGAAGAATATGTAACTTATTCTTTGGTCTTAGAAAAGCAGTACATTCATGGGATCCAACAGCTAAAGAAACAACAACATTAACTCTATTATGATTTGGGAAATCCAGTTGAACATGAGGAGGTTGTTGGAGAGGGTGATAAAATTGCAGAGTGTCTGAAGGTACTCTTCATTTTCTTCTCCTTACATTCCCTTTTTTTAGATTCAATACCTTTCCATAGACTTTCTAAGCCCCACACATCCATTTTGTTTTTGGTTTGGTGAGACATCCATAGAAATGGTAGAGAAGGGTCTGATCCTGATCATCATTAGGTCCAGATACAACAACAAGTTTATTGTCGATGCTAGTGCCATGTCAGGATTTAGCAGCTTCAGGCTCATCACAGGTGGTACACATAGGGGGTTTGGGGTATAGGAAGATATATCACTACAAGTTGTCTTGCAACAAGTATAGATTCTCTTATAATGAGTCACGTGGTTTGTCCTCCAAACTCTTTCACTCATGATTATGGGATTTCAAAAATCTTATTCAATATAGGGATAACTTTTCTATAAAAATTCCATTAATTCAAATATTTTAGTTCCATATGTGTAGTTAAAATTTGTAAGAATCACAAAACATGTACAGTTATTTCTGTGACATGACTTCAAATTTCATTATGTTACAGGTTGTTTCTTCTGATGATACCTCCTGACAATTTGTTTCAATTACCCATACAATGCCATCTTCATACCCAAAGGTATGAAATATTTAATTTCTTATCTTTCTGCATTCTGTATTGAAAAATTATTTTTTATGCAGTTTGTTTTTTTAAAATAGATCCATATTTTCTCATATTTGTTCACGCAACTTCATATCTATTATATATACTATAGGTTGGGCATTCTCCACCGAAGTGTTGCCACTAGATTTATCCTCCTTACATGGAAAACTCTATGGTATAAAATCAATGTTGGATTGGTTAACTCTTTTCTCATCAGTCAAACATCTCTGCCTTTCATTTTTAAATGGATTTTAGCAAATTATTCAAATATATTAATAGTAAAATCCCTTGAAAAGCATTGTCTCTCAATCCATACAAACGTTATACATTGTTTTCCTTCTATTCCATTTGAATTAATTTATAGTCTACTCTATTATTCAGACATTAGAGGTAAATAGAGAGAAAAATATAAAATTTTGGAGGATAACCACCACTATGTAATTTTTTGTTGTATCATATTAGCATTCTTCCTTGTCTGGTGATTTTTTAATCTAAAATACCAATGAGAAAAATACCGTTCAGTTTTTTTAGTTTCTCAATCTATGACAATTTTGTAATTTATTTATCAACTGAAACGCTTATTTTTTTTTACTTCTATGCCTCCGCAACTAGCTACTCCACATTTGACTCCCCCGAGACTGGCTCTGGATCCTCTACTAAAGGATCCTCTGCAATAAAACCCTAAAAAACACAACATAGACAAAAAAATGCAACATAAACCCAAAAAACGCCACATAAACCCTAAAATCACTACATAAACCCTAGAACTATTACAATAACCCTAAAAACAGAACATAAACCCTAAAAATGCAACATAAATAATAAAAAATGCTATATAAAATCTAGAAACACAATATACAGCCTAAAAACACTCCAAGAACCCTAAAAACATTACATAAACCCTAAAAAGGCAACATAAATGCTGCATCACCCCTAAAAACACTACATAAACCCAGAAAACACAAAATAAACCCTAAAAGATGCTATATAACACCAAAACCCTAAGCACGCTACATAATCCCTAAAAACGTTACATAAAATCTAAAACCGCTAACTAAACCCAAAAATGCTACATAAACACTAAAAATGCTACATAAACTCTAAAAGCACTACCAAAACACTAAAAAATGCTACAAAACCCTAAAGATGGTTTAAAACCCACAAAAATATTAAACCCTAGTATAGCATAATATAAAAAATTAAACCCTAATAAACCCCTAATAAACTCTAATAATCCCTAAAAACACCTTATAATCCCTAAAATCCTAAGAAATTCTACTCAACCATAATAAAACCCCAAAAAAACTAATAAACCCTAATAAATGATAATAACACCTAATAAACCCAAAAAATACATTAAGAAAACCTAAACAACCCTAACCAACCCTAATAGACACCAATAAACCCCAAAAAAACCCTAAAAGTCCCTAATAAACCCCAAACGAATCCTAAATATCCCTAATAAACCATAAATAAATCCAAATAAACCCTACTCAACCCTAACAACCTTAACACACCATAATAACCTCTAATAAAACCCTACAAAACACTAATAAAGAAAAAAAATGCTAGTATACCTTAAAAAATCTCGAGAAACCCAGATAAACTCTAATAAAACCTAATAAACCCTAAAAACGCTCAAAAATAATAAAAAAATGATCACAAACAATAAAAACACACTATATTACCTAAAAAGACCTAAAAACACTAATATAACCTAATAAACACAAAAAAATTCTAATATACCATAAATACACTAGAAACCCTAATAAACCATAAAAAACTCTAATATAACCCAAGAAACACTAAAATGATCACACACAAAACAAAATGCTCACAAAAAATAAAAACATGCTATATTATCTTAAAAAACCTAACAAACACTAATACAACCTAATAAAACAAAAAAAACTAATAAACCCCTAACAAACCCTAATAAACCCTAAACATCCCCAATTAACTCTAATAAAATTGAACAAAGCCGAATAAAACCCTAATAAACCCCTAAAAATACCTTCTCAACCCTAATAAACCTTGACACACCATAAAAAACCAAATAAACCCCAACTAAACCCAAATAAACAAAAAAATGAAAACAAACCATTAAAAATCTTTAGAAACCCTAATAAACAATAATAAATTCAAACAAAAGATAATAAACCATTAAAAATGCTCACAAACACTAAAAACCTGCTAATAAAACATAAAAAATCATAATAATCCCTCATATATATTAACAAAAACTAAAAAAACACTCATATACTCTAATAAAAACACTAACAAATCCTAGTAAACCCTAATAATCCCTAACAAACCCTAATAAACCGAACTCAACCCTAATAAACCATAATAAAACCTTAAAGATACCGACTCAACCCTAATAAAACCCTAAAAATACCTACTCAACCCTAATAAACCTAACACATCATAATAAACCATAATAAACCCCACTAAACCCTAAAAAAGAAAAATATTCCATTAAAAAGCCATAAAAACCCTAATAAATGCTAATAAATCCTAACAATGTTTAAAAGCGCTAATAAACTCGAATAGACACTACTAAACACTAAAAACCCCTAATATACAATCTGAAAAATTATTAAACCAAAATGAACCATAATAACCCCTAATAAATCCTAAACATACCCAAATATACCATCATATACCATAATAAACCCTAATAAACCAAACTCAATCCTAATAAAACCATAAAAATACCTAATAATCCATAATAAACCAAGACACACCATAATAAACCCTAATAAAATCCTAATAATCCCCACCAAACCCAAAAAAATGCTAATATACCCTAAAAAATCCTAAAACATGAACAAACCATAATAAATGTTAATAACAGCTAAAAATACAAACAAATGATAGTAAACCCTAAAGTTACCTATAATAATAGTAGTAATAATAATGCACGTGCATGTTCATATGCATGCACAATTGCATGTGAATGATAATAAATAATAAATAATAAATAATAACTCATGTGAATTGCATGTGTATGTGCATGTTCATGTGAATGATAATAAATAATAAATAATAACGCACATCCAAGTGCATGAGTATGTGCATGTGCATGTGCACGTGCATGATCTTGGTAATAAACAATAAATAATAAAAAAGTCCCCATGAATGTGCATTTTCATGTGAATGATAATAAATAATAAATAAAAACACATGTGAAAATAGAATAACGAAAGTGCATTGTGTGTGAACATGCAAGAGAATAAATAATAATACCACGTGTGACAATAGAATAACGAAAGTGCATTGCATTTTCATGTGCATGGTAATAAATAATATATAATAACGCATGTGTATGTGTATTTACGTGTAATGATAATGATAAGGACACATGCACATGCATGGTAATAAATAATAAATAACAACGCACGTGCATGTACATTTGTATTTGATGATACAAATAATAATAATAATAATAATATAATAAAAATAATAATGCAAGTGCATTGAATGTGCACATGCATAGTAGTAAATAATAAATAAATAATTTTAAATAAGAATTCATATTCATGTGCATGTGCATTTACATGTTATAATAATATTAATAATACAAATTGTAATAATAATAAAAATAATAACGCATGCACGTGCATGGTAATAAATAATAAATAACAACGCACTTGCATGTGAATTTGCATGTGATAATGATAATAATAATTACAATGATGATGATAATAATAATAATAATAATAATAATAAATTTTATAATAATAATAATAATAATAAAAGAATAATACAAGTTCATTGCATATGCACATGTATGGTAATAAATAATAAATAACAACACATGTGCATCTGCATTTTCATGTGATGATAATAATAATAACACCAGTAGTAGTAGTGATAATAGTAGTAGTACCAATGCATGTGATAATAGAATATTCCATGTGCATTACGTGTGAATGTGCATAGTAATAAATAATAACGCGCGTGCATTGCATTTTCTTGTGATGATGATGACGATGATAATAATAATTATAATAATAATATAAATAATAACAATGCATGTGATAATAGAATAACACACGTGCATTGAATGTGCGTGTTTATGTATTTGCATGTGCATTTTCATGTGCATTTTCATGTGATGATAATAAAAACAACAACAACAACAACGACGACAACAACAATAATAATAATAATAACAACGTATGTGATAATAAAATAAGATTTGTGCATTGCATGTGCACATTCATAGTAATAAAAAATAAATAATATTGCATGTGCATGTGAATGTGCTTGTGCATGAGATGATAATAATAATAATAATAATAACAACAACAATAATAATAATAATAATAATAATAATAACAACAACGCGTGTGATAATAGAATAACCCCCATGCATTTCATGTGCAGTGCATGATAATAAATAATAACTCATAGCGCACATGATGATAATAATTAAAATAATAGTAATATTAATAATAACAGCGCAAGTGATAATAGAATAACACACATGTATTGAATGTGCATGTGTATGGTAATAAATAATAATGCACGTGCATTTTCATTTGCATTTGACGATAATAACAATAATAACAATAATAGTAATAATAAAAATAACAATAAAATGCACGTGATAATAGAATAATGTAGGTGCATTTCGGGTGCGTGAGCATGGTAATAAATAATAACGAACGTGCATGTGCATTTTCATGTGATGATAATAATAATAATAATAATAATAATAGTAATAATAATAATAATAACCACAACAACAACATATGCACATGCATGGAAATAAATAATATATAATAAAAAATAAATAATAACGCATGTGCATCTGCATTTGCATGTGATGATAATGATAATAATAATAATAGTAATAAAAATAATGATAATCTATTATCTACACTAAACTTGGCTTCTCCAGGTTGACGTGTCACCTTCCAAATTGACCACATCACCACCAAATCTCGAAACCTCCTTCACGTTTTGGTCGTCCTACGATGGGGTGCGCTTATTCCTTGAGATTCCTCAACCCCACCATCTAGTTTAGGGTTTCCTTGGTCCATATGTTTTCTTCAATGATCAATAAAACTTCCTCCCGTCTCCTAGCTCCGTAATCGGCAGTCCATCCACGAGCATTGTCTTTCCTCCGTGCGTCCAAAATTAGTCGACGAAGCTTACAATATCATTTTTATTTCAATTGGTAGGTTTTCCAATATTCCCTAAACTATCGTACTTACATCCTCCACAATACCATTACCTCTGTGCTACCTCGGTTCTTCCCTCCATCTTTGGGTTTCACTGCATCCGGGGTTTCGCTGCATCCGTCGCGACCCACTACAAATGCATCTAACTGCCTGCTTCTAGATACCCGTCTATCTTCCTTCTCAAAGATCCCATGCTTCCTCAAATCTTCCATACATATTATGGTTACCCTACATCCATTGCGACCCACATCTTCCCTCTATCCCTTTTTCTGTTCCCTCAGCCTAAATCCCTCCCCTTCTCGGGATTGACCACCTCTTAGGGTTCCAGACAATTTCATTGACTCCATCCCCAAAAACCCTCTCCATCCACATCTCCATCATCGTCTATGCCTCCACATCTAGCTAATCCTCATTTGAATCATCCAACACCTACTCTGGATCCTCTACTAACTAATCCTCTGCTTCCAGCTACTCTACCTCCCTCAAATTTCATTCTTCTTGTAATCTTTCTTCAGGAGGCTAGTCGGAGAGGATAGATGCTTTACATGGCTTCCCTATTTCCATGAATCGTGTGGCGTGGTTCTACATATTTCCATCCCCTCTGGGTAGTCTGCAATGAGAATTTCAAGCTTTGAATTGAAATTTATAAGGTGAGGATCTCTCCATCATTTTCCAAATTGTTTGAAGGTCATTGAACCATGCTTGTGGTGGCTGAAAAATGAGAACAAAATCCTCAAGGTGAAGTTTCTGGTGCTGGGTCGGATGTTATGTATTCACAAAAGAAAAAGAAACTATTCTTGGTATGCTCTTATTTAATTTCTCATTCTATAAAATCTCCAATGGTACTATTTGACGCTATTATTTTTTATAAATTTCTATCAATGAAGTCTTCCACCTACAATAGACTTCCAGGGTTGTCAAATTTATTATTCATTTACCTATTTAGGTTGATCTTTAGAATGATTACTGTTTCATTTTTTTTCAATGTATTGTTTATTTGATGTTATTTCAATAAAAAATATTTACTACAGTGGGGTTGTTCTCCACAGTGATGGAATTGGCCTTCATGAATTTGGTGATGGTGGCATTGATGGTGCAGCTGGTTTCGAGGGAAAATAATGTATTATTTTGACAATGAATTGTATTTTCATACCATTTATTTGGACAATTACGTAATTGAAACTAATATTCACTATTTAGAAATGTTTTATCATGTAGATAATGTGTATATTTTTCAGGTCCTTTTCAAGCAGTGATTTTTGGTTTCATGAGGGGTATTCATGAGAAGTAATTCATTTTTGCAATTTTTTCCTTGGAATATTTGATTTACGGTGCCTATGATGACATGTTAGTGTTTATTTTTTGGTAATGTTACTGATAAAACATGTTAATTGTGAAGTGTTTTGGTTGCATCTTCTTAAACATTTTTGGATGGTTTAGTGTTGCAGATGAGAATGACGCATGCTGTCTTCAAAAATTTTAATGGTTGTATTCCCCTACACTGGAAATTTTTTCCCAGTAGTATATAGGTATAGGTGAGCTGTACAATATGATTGTGAAATGGTGAGTTCTACACAGTCCCTGATTGATGGAGAGGGTAATGCAATTGCTTTTGGTGATATTGGTAACAAAGTAGTCACTTCTGGTTTTTCATGGAATTAGAGTTTTGTGTAATTTCACTGGCATATATCTTTCTATCATGCTATGAATTCACCAATTAATGATGTGTGAGTAGATGAGAATGTGGGAATACATTATAGAATATGTAACTTAATCTTTGGTGGAAGAAAAGCAGTACATTCTTGGGATCCAGCAGTTAAAGCAACAACAACATCAACTCTATTTTGATTTAGGAAATCTAGCTGAACATGAGGAGGTTGTTGGAGAGAGTGATAAAATTACAGAGTTTCTAAAGGCACACTTTATTTTCTTCTCCTTACATTCCCTTTTTTAGATTTAGTACCTTACCAAAGACTTTCTAAGCCCCACACACCCATTTTGTTTTTGGTTTGGTTAGACAGCCTTAGAAATGGTAGAGAAGGGTAAGATCCTGATCATTATTAGGTCTAGATACACCAACAAGTTTATTGTCGATGCCAGTGCCATGTCAGGATTTAGCGGTTTGAGGATCATCGCAGGTGGTACTCACAGAGGGTTTTGGGGCATAGGAAGACAGATAACTACAAGTTGTCTTGAAACATGTATGGATTCTCTTATAATGACTCACGTGGTTTTTCCTACAAACTATTTCACTCATGATTATGGGATTTCAATAATCTTATTCAATATAGGGATAACTTTTCAATACAAATTCCATTAATTCAAATGTTTTATTTCCATATGTGTAGCTAAAATTTGTAAGAATCACATAACATGTACAGTTATTTCTGGGACCTGACTTCAAATTTCATTATGTTATAGGTTGTTTCTTCTGATGAAACCTCCAAACAATTTGTTTCAAGTACCCATACAATGTCGTCTTCATACCCAAAGGTTTGAAATATTTAATTTCTTTTGTTTCTTCATTATATAATGAAAAATCATTTTTTATGCAGGTTGTTTTTTTTAAAATGGATTCATATTTTCTCATATTTTTTCACACAACTTCATATCTATTATATATAATATAGGGTGGGAATTATCCACCCATGTGTCACCACTAGATTCATCCTCCTTACATGGAAAACACTATGGTATAAAATCAGTGTTGGATTGGTTAACTCTTTTCTCATCACCCAAACATCTCTGTCTTTCATTTTTTAAATGGAGTTTAGCAAATTCTTAAATATATTATTAGTAAAATCCCTTGAAAAGCATTCTCTCTCAATCCATACAAACATTATACATCGTTTTCCTTATATTCCATTTGAATTAATTTATAGTCTACTCTATTATTCCAACATTAGAGGTAAATTGAGAGAGAAATATAAAATTTTGGAGGAAAATAACCACTATGTAAATTTTTGTTGTATCATATTAGCATGCTTCCTTGTCTGATGATTTTTTGATCTAAAATACCACTGAGATAAATACCATTGAGTTTTTTTTAGTTTCTCAATATCTAAGAATTTTTTACTTTATTTATCAACCTAAATGCTTATTTTTTTACTTCTATACCTCTGCAACTAGCTACTCCACATTTGACTCCTCCGACACCAGATCTGGATCCTCTGCTAACGGATCCTCTACTTCCGGCTACATTGCCTCCCTCAAATTTCAAAATTCTTGTACGCTTTCTTCAGGTGGACAGTCGGAGAGGATAGACCCTTCACTTGGATTCCTTAATGCCAAGATTGTGAGGCGTGGTTCTACATAGTTCCGTCCTCTCTGGGTAGTCTGCAATGAGAAGTTTAGGCTTTGAATTGACATGTATAAGGTGAGGATCTCTCCATCATTTTCCAAATAGTTTGAAGGCCATTGAACCATGCTTGTGGTGGCTGCAAAATGAGAAATAAAATCCTCAAGGTGAAGTTCCTGGTGCTAGGTCGGATGTTATATATGCAAAAAAGAAAAATAAACTATTCTAGGTATTCTCTTATTTTATTTCTCATGCTATAAAATCTCCAATGGTACTATTTGACACTATTTATTTTTATAAATAGCTATCAATAAAGTCTTCCACCTACATCAGCCTTCCATGGTTGTCAAATTATTGATTCATTTACCTATTTAGGTTGATCTTTAGAATGCTTAATATTTCATTTTTTCTCTGTATTGTTTAATTGATGTTATTTCAATTAAAGATATTTACTACAGTGAGGTTGTTCTCCACGGTGATGGAATTGGCCTTCATGTATTTGGTGATGGTGGCATCGATGGTGCAACTGGTTTCAAGGGTAAATAATGTATTATTTTGACAATGTATTGAATTTTCATACCATTTATTTGGAGAATTACATAATTGAAACTAATCTTCACTATAAATTAGTATTTCAGTGTGTGGATAAAGTGTATATTGTTCAAGTCCTTTTCAAGCAGTGATTTCTTGTTTCACAAGGGTCATTCATGAGAAGTAATTCATTGTTGCAATTGTGTCCTTGGAATATTTGATTTATGGTGCCTATGATGAAATGTTAGTATTTATTTTTTGAGAATGTAACTGATAAAACATGTTAATTGGGAAGTGTTTTGGTTGTATCTTCTTAAACATTTTTGGACGGTTTGGTGTTAAAGATGAAAATAAAGCATATAGTATTCTAAAATTCTAATTGTTTTCTTCCACTACACTAGAAATTTTTTTCCCGATCGTATACAAGTTTAGGTGATCTGTACAATAAGGTTGTGAAATGGTGAGTTCTATACAGTCCCCGATTGATGGAGAGGGTAATGCAATTTCTGCTGGTGATACTTCTAACAAAGTAGTCACTTGTGTTTTTTCATAGAATTAGAGTTTTGTGTAATTTCACTTGCATATATATTTCTATCAAGCTACGAATTCTCCAATTAATGATGTGCGAGTAGATGAGAATGTTGGAACACATTATAAAATATGTAACTTATTCTTTGGTGGAAGAAAAGAAGTACATTCATGGGATCCAACAGCTAAAGGAACAACTACATCAACTCTATTCTGATTTGGGGAATCCAGCTGAACTTGAGAAGGTTCATGGAGAGAGTGATAAAATTGAAGAGTGTCTAAAGGTACTCTTCATTTTCTTCTCCTTACATTTCCTTTTTTGAGATTCAGTACCTTTCCATTGACTTTCAAAGCCCCACACATCCATTTTGTTTTTGTTTTGGTGAGACAGCCTTAGAAATGGCAGAGAAGGGTAAGATCTTGATCATTATTGGGTCTAGATACACCAAAAATTTTATTTTCGATGCCAGTGCCATGTCAGGATTTAGCAGTTTCAGGCTCATCGCAGGTGGTACACATATGTGGTTTTGGGTCATTGGAAGATAGATCACTACAAGTGGTCTTGCAACAAGTATGGATTCTCTTATAACGACTCATGTGGTTTGTCCTACATACTCTTTCACTCATGATTATGGGATTTCAATAAACTTATTCAACATAGGGATAACTTGTATATACAAATTCAATTAATTCAAATGTTTTAGTTCCATATGTGCAGTTAGAATTTGTAAGAATCACATAACATGTACCATTATTTCTAGGACCTGACTTCAAATTTCATTATGTTACAGGTTGTTTCTTCTGATGAAACCTCCCAACAATTTGTTTCAAGTACCCATACAATGTCGTCTTTATACCCAAAGGTATGAAATATTTAATTTCTTGTCTTTCTCCATTATATATTGAAAAATCATTTTTTATACAGGTTGTTTCTTTAAAATAGATTCATATTTTTTCATATTTTTTCACACAACTTCATATCTATTATATATACTATAGGCTCGGCATTATCCAACCACGTTTCACCACTAGATTCATCCTCCTTACATGGAAAACTCTATGGTATAAAATCAGTGTTGGATTGGTTAACTCTTTTCTCATCACCCAAACATCTCCGTCTTTCATTTTTTAAATTGATTTTAGCAAATTCTTCAAATATATTAATAGTAAAATAACTTGAAAAGAATTCTCTATGAATCCTTACAAACATTACACATTGTTTTCCTTCTATTCCCATTGAATTAATTTATAGTCTACTCTATTATTGAAACATTGGAGGTAAATTGAGATAAAAATATAAAATTTTGGAGGACAAGAACCACTAAGTAATTTTTTTTTGTATCATATTAGCATGCTTCCTTGTCTGATGATTTTTTGATCTAAAATTCCACTGAGAAAAATATCATTGAGTTTTTTTAGTTTCTCAATCTCTAACAATTTTGTACTTTATTTATCAACTAAAACACTTATTTTTTTACTTCTATGCCTCCGCAACTAGCTACTCCGCATTTGACTCCTCCGACACCGGTTCTGGATCCTCTTCTATCGGATCCTCTACTTCCAACTGCTCTGCCTCCCTCAAATTTCAGACTTCTTTTATGCTTTCTTTAGGCGTCTAGTCGGAGAGGACAGACCCTTCACTTGGCTTCCCTACTTACAAGATTGCGAGGAGTGGTTCTACATAGTTCCATCCTCTCTGGGTAGTCTGCAATGAGAAGTTCAGGCTTTGAATTGACATGTATAAGGTGAGGATCTCTCCATCATTTGCCAAATTGTTTTAAGGCCATTAAACCATGCTTGTGGTGGCTACAAAATGAGAAAGAAAATCCTCAAGGTGAAGTGTCTGGTGCTAGTTCAGATGTTATATATGTAAAAAAGAAAAAGAAACTATTCTAGGTATGCTCTTATTTAATTTCTCATGCTATAAAATCTCCAATGGCACTATTTGACAGTATTATTTTTTAAAAATAGCAATCAATCAAGTCTTCCACCTACATCAGGCTTCCATGGTTGTCAAATTTTCGATTCATTTACCTGTTTAGGTTGATCTTTATAATGCTTACTATTTCCTTTTTTATATGTATTATTTAATTTATGTTATTTCAATTAAAGATATTTACTACAGTGAGGTTGTGCCCCACGGTGATGGAATTGGCGTTCATGTATTTGGAGATGGTGGCATTGACGGTGCAGCTGGTTTCAAGGGTAAATAATGTATTATTTTGACAATGAATTTCATTTTCCTACTATTTATTTTGACACTTACATAATTGAAACTAATCTTCACTATAAAGAAATGTTTTAGTGTGTAGATAAAGTGTATATCATTCAGGTCCTTTTCAAGCAGTGATTTCTGGTTTTACAAGGTTCATTCATGAGAAGTAATTCATTGTTGCAATTGTGTCCTTGGAAAATTTGGTTTATGGTTCCTATGATGACATGTTAGTATTTATTTTTTGATAATGTTACAGATAAAACATGTTAATTGTGATGTGTTTGGGTTGCATCTTCTTAAACATTTTTGGATGGTTTGGTGTTGCAGATGAAAATGAATCATGTAGTATTCTACAATTCTAATGGTATTCTTCCACTACACTGTAAAAATTTTTCCCAATAGTATACAGGTTTAGGTGTTATGTACAATAGGATTGTGAAATGGCAAGTTCTACACAATCCCTGATTGATAGAGAGGTTAATGAAATTTATGCTGGTGATATTGGTAACAAAGTAGTCACTTGTGTTTTTTCATAGAATTAGAGTTTTGTGTAATTTCACTTGCATATATCATTCTATCAAGCTATGAATTCTTCAATTAATGATGTGCGAGTAGATGAGAATGTTGGAACACATTATAGAATATGTTACTTATTCTTTGGTGGATGAAAAGAAGAACATTCATGGGATCCAGCAGCTAAAGGAACAACTACATAAACTTATTCCGATTTGGGAAATCCAGCTAAACTTGTGGAGGTTCATGGAGAGAGTGATAAAATTGTAGAGTGTCTAAAGGTACTCTTCATTTTGTTCTCCTTACGTTCCCTTTTTTGAGATTTAGAACCTTTCCATAGACTTTTTATGCCCCACACAACCATTTTGTTTTTGGTTAGGTGAGACAACCCTAGAAATGGCAGAGAAGTGTAAGATCTTGATCATCATTGGGTCCAGATACACTAATAAGTTAATTTTTGATGCCTTTGCCATGTTAGGATTTAGAAGTTTCAGGCTCATCGCAGGTGGTGCACACGGGGGGTTTTGGGGCATTGGAAGATAGATCACTACAAGTGGTCTTGCAACAAGTATGGATTCACTTATAACGACTCATGTGGTTTGTCCTCCAAACTCTTTCACTCATGATTATGGGATTTCAATAAACCTATTCAACATAGGGATAACATGTATATACAAATTCAATTAATTCAAATGTTTTAGTTCCATATGTGCAGTT
This sequence comes from Viscum album, assembly GCA_963277665.1. Lineage (NCBI taxonomy): Eukaryota > Viridiplantae > Streptophyta > Magnoliopsida > Santalales > Viscaceae > Viscum > Viscum album. Next base: position 790,191,924 of record OY728167.1, read on the forward strand.
AAAATTTATAATAATCACATAACATGTAACATTATTTCTAGGACCTGACTTCAAATTTCATTATGTTACAGGTTGTTTCTTCTGATGAAACCTCCCGAAAATTTGTTTCAAGTACCCATAAAATGCCATCTTCATACCCAAAGGTATGAAATATTTAATTTCTTTTCTTTCTGTATTCTATATTGAAAACTCATTTTTTATGAAGGTTGTTTTTTTAAAATATATTCATATTTTTTCATATTTTTTCACACAACTTCATATCAATTATATATACTATAGGATGGGCATTCTCCACCCATGTGTCACCACTAGATTCATCCTCCTTACATGGAAAACTCTGTTGTATAAAATCTGTGTTGGATTGGTTAACTCTTTTCACAACACCCAAACATCTCTGTCATTCATTTTTTAAATGGATTTAAGCAAATTCATCAAATATATTAATAGTAAAAGACCTTGAAATGCATTCTCTCTCAATCATTACAAACATTATACATTGTTTTCCTTCTATTACCTTTGAGTTAATTTACATTCTACTTTATTATTAAAACATTAGAGGTAAATTGACATGAAAATATAAAATTTTGTAGGACAAGAACCACTATGTAATTTTTTGATGTATCATATTAGCCTGGTTCCTTGTCTAATGATTTTTTGATCTAATATATCATTGAGAAAAATATTGTTGAGTTTTTTTTTAGTTTCTCAATCCTTGAGAATTTTTTACTTTATTTCTCAACTGAAACACTTATTTTTTTACTTTTATAACCATGTTTATTCTTATTATCATTGATGTAAAATGATGCGACTATCAGCAAAAAAGGAAAAATCATCAAGTTTCAACAAAACATGTCACCAATATAAACCCCCTTTGATTTTATCTTGTAAGATCAGGCAGCTTTTCCATGTTTCAACCATTTATTATTGATTTATATTATCCTTTATTATTATCCTTCTATATAAATCCTGCTATTCGTTTAGTGTGTAGATTTGAATCAAAGAATCTACCCAATTCCCTTTTCTAATTGTTCTCACTATGGATTAAATCATCTGCATCATTCTACTTCAATTTTTTATTCATTGATGAATAACCCACTGATGTATCAATATCTTACCCATTTTCAAGTGATGAAGATAACATAACAAGAATATATACCTAATCATAAAATGTAATTCCCATAAACAATAGATGTGAATCCTTTAATGAACCATCTCTCCATTGCTAATGCTCAACAGAATACTGATCTGTAGGGTTTTTCCTTTCACTCAAACCATGATAGAATTTTAGAGATACCTCCATGTTCATATTGATACTCTAATATGGACTCCCATCTCTATTGGTATGTTCAATTATAGGGATTATTATAAATATACATTTGATGGAAACACTAATATTCACTTATGGCTGCAGATGTTCAAAATTCCTTTTATCTCTCCCAAACATTTTCTGCTGTTATGGAGAACCAAGAAGTGCAGGCTACCTGTATATAGCCTACTATAGAAAACCGGATTCCATCTTGCTCCTTATTTCTACCTATGTCTGCAATACAATGAATCAATTCTAAACATAATCATCTCCTGTATATTATAATGAAGTTTTTGGCAACACATTTAGGTTAAATTTGGAGTTAATGTGAACATGGATAGTTTTGATTGATTCGTGACATCCATCATCAATTTTGTCTAGATCGATGAAATATATGAATTATTAGTCACACTAGTGGCTACATTAATTTCTTATATCTAGAAGGTAATAAATTCCCATACCTTTGAGAATCATAGACCCTCTTTGGAATCTGTGTTGAATGCAGTTTATAGGAAGGTCATGGCCACTTCTAAAACACTGCAAGTTGTTCATGACAGGTTTTCTCAGCAGAAAGTATAGGTGAATATGAGGAGGGCATTAAGTGGATCTGAGAGAAAGGAAGGTCTTGAAAAGGTTCTTCATATCCTGTTTTTATTTGCGTTTAACTTTTTTCAGGGATTTCTTTTGAATTATTTGTCGTATTTTATCCGATTTTGTCAAAAAATAATAATTTTTTCATTGCATATTACAATAATTCTAATTTTATGATATATCAATCATGGTTTTATTCTTTTGGTAATAAATGATGTTAAATTATGTTAATAATTTCATGCTGTTGTACTTCATCCTGACTTTAGGTGTTTGTGAGCTATCATTCCGTCCAGAAATTGATTTCTCTTTTAGTAAGGGTGAATATACTATGCATTGTGGGGATGCCAACAATAATGTACTGGGAAATATGAACCTAATTTTCAATTTATATTTATTATTTTAAAATATTTATAAATTCCTTTTATTTGATATTTGTTTTTAATTTCATAAACATTAGTACTGATTAAATGGGTGGGGTTGATTTGTTCATTTTAAAAATCAAATCAAATTTGAATTTTGAAAACAAGTGTTTGACTGAGTTTGAGTTGTGTATTGATTTTGAGCTAAATCTCAAGCTGGATTACTATAATGTATAACTCTACTCAACAAAAAGACCCTTACTTTTGTTCAATCTATGTATTAGGGTAGCTTTGTTCAGATTAAAAGTCAATATACAAAGTTTTCATAAGTACTTTCAACAAAATATTTCAAATATATACTTTTTACTCAATTATTATTTTCAGGTAATCAACCAATGGGTATCCTTATCAATTGTGAAAATTTTATTTTTAATAAATCACCTTTTGTTTTTTAAGATAAATATTGATTAATTTTATTTAAATGTTTCAGGTGAATCAACCTTCACAGGAACAGATCAAGGGAATTTATACAATAGAGTTGTACTCCATGAAATACAAAAAAATAGGATGAAGAACGATTTGGGGAAATCATCATACAATTTTCCAGTGAATACCCTATAATTGGACCAGCCCTTTCCTATGGGAGCATCCCAATCCAGTCTGAGAGGTACATAGGTGTCTTCAAGAAGCATATCAATGAGGTTTAGCTAATATTGGGAGTGGTCGTGATTTATTCATGGTGTAGTGACTTGTCTGAATTCCTTCTAATCATCATAATGGAAGGATTGGGTGAGTCTAAATACTTGTGTTTTACTAGAAGGAAACTGATGTCCATAGTTTTTTAAAATATATGTTTGTTTTGTTTTAGTGTTCAGTGTAGGGATTTTATTATAGACCGCACATGATATTTATGTTTGCATTTTGGTTATTTTTCATATGCACTACTGATTTATATATTTCTCTTTCCCCCATCTTCCCAACTAAACATTAACCAAATAGAGGCAATCACTATCTATGTTTTGAAAAATAATGTTAAACCAAATTCAGGTAATCACTATCTATGTTTTAGAATAAAATATTTCAATTCAACACTAATCATCAAAAACCATCACTTGATATCTATTTAGTTTTTTTATTATGTTACTATTTTTATGTTGTAGTGAATCATGTATTTATTTGTTTTTTACTTTTCATTCTGTTCAGATGATGATTTCTATTTTAGTAATGGTGGATCTTCTAGGAATTTTGTGGAGGCCAACTAAATTCTACTAAGAATTTGGATTCTTCCCCAAGAAAAACATGAGTTGGGGACTATTTTTCTTTGGAACCAGTTTTCATGGATATGACTTCGTCCCAATTGACATTTCAAGATGGTTATACATACCTTTTCAATGAATATATTTGAGATATCTATTCTGTGAACCTACATTTAGATGACACTGAAACATATGCAATTCCCTATAGGTTGTTGAAACATAACTGAATCCAGATATTTTATGTGAAACTCTTTCCCTATTAGTCATACATAGATATTTTTGGAATACTTATTGAAGTGTTTCCCAATTTATAATTCATTGTGTTTCAACATTTTTTTTATACATGTCTATGGTTCTACATACTGTGTCAGTCCCTCTTCATTGATGTTCCATACAACATCCTTTACACCTTACCCTGCAATGTAACTGTCCCCAACCCCCCCCCCTTTTATTTCACTGTGTATTTTATTGTACCCAATAATGTTTTGAAAATTTAGTTGAAATGGATTTTAAATCTCCATCCTCAAAAATTAAAAATTCATTTACATTAAATTATCCTACCTTTTTTCAACTAGATTAATGGTGTCTCCATATTTTATTCACTTCTATTCCTATTTTATGCACCACTACTTTGTGATGAAGATATATTCAATATTACTATTTGTTCTCAGCTTTTACAAATAATATATAAATGATTAAAAAATAACAATTAATACATATCACTGTGCATATACACGGGCGAGTACTAGTTATAATAATGACAATGATAATAATGATAATAATAACGTGTGTGATAATAGAATAAATCACATCCTAACAAACCCTAAAAAACCAAAAAAACCCTAACAACCACTAATAAACCCTAAGAACCACTAATAAACCCAAATAACACCTGAAACCCACTATTAAACCCAAAACCCTAATAAACACTAATAAATCATAATAACCTGTAATAAACACTAAAAACCCTATTAGACTCTAATAAATGCAACAAAATCCCCAAAACCCCTAATATACAATAAAAACACAATTGAACTAAAATAAATCCTAATATTCATTAAAAACCCTAACAAACCCGACAAAACTGAACAAAACCCACAAATAATAGCCTACAAAATCATACAACCCACAAATAAACCCTAAAAAACCCTAATAACCCCATAATAGATCATAACAAACCATAACAATACCAAATAGTTCATAACTAATCCTAACAACGCCAAATAAATCAAAACAAACCGAAACAAACCATAACAAATACCTAATAAACAATAATAAACCCTAACAAATCATAACAAACCCTAATAAATCATAATAAACCCAAATACATGTTAATAAACCATAATAAAAAAATAAACCCTATGAAATGCTAATAAATACTAAATAACCCTAAAAAAATTAGATAAACCCTAGAAAAATCTATTAATGCCTACAAAATCCCAACAAAACCATAATATACAATAAAAATGAAAATAAACCATAACAAATCCTAAAGAACACTAATAAACCCTAAAGAACCCTAATAAACCCTAAAGAATCATAATAAACTCTAAAGAACACTAAAAAACCCAAAAGAACCCAAAAAAATCTAAAACACATTACGTAAACCCTAAAACTGCTACAATACCCAAACAAACCCTAAAACACACTAAAAACCCTAGCAACCCCAATATATCTAGAAAAAACATATAAAACCTTAAAACCCCCCAAAAAACTATTAAAACCCATCAAATACCATAAAAACCATAAACATTCGTTAACAACCCCTAAAAACCCTAAATACCACTACAAACCATAAACATCCATTAAAACCCTAAAAAACAAAACATATAGATACATAATCCCAAAAAACGTTACATAAACCCAAAAAATGGAACATAAACCCTAAAAACGCAACATAAACTTAAAAAAAGCAACATAAACCCAAAAAACCCTACATAAACCCAGAAAGTACTACATAAACCCCAGAACTATAACATAAACCCTAAACAACGCAACATAAACATTAAAAAATATGACATAAAACCTAAAAACACAATATAACCCCAAAAAACACTACATGAACCCAAAAAAATTACATTAACCCTAAAAAATGCAACATAAATGCTACACCACCGCTAAAAAGGCTACATCAACCAAGAAAATTCAACATAATCCCTAAGAAATGCTACATAAAACCAAAACCCTAAACACGCTACATAAACCCAAAAAAGTTAAATAAACCCTAAAAAGTTAAATAATCCCTAAAAATGCTACCTAAAACCGCTAACTAAACCCTAAAAGCACTACTTAAACACTAAAAATGCGACATAAACTCAAACAACACTACAAAAACACTAAAAATGATTAAAACCCTAAAGACGTTTCAAAACCCTCAAAAATATTAAAACCTAATATACCATGATATACAAAATTAATCCCTAATAAACCCCTAATAAACTCTAATAATCCAAAAAACGCCTTATAATCCCTAAAACCCTAAGTGACTCTACTCAACCCTAATAAAACCCCAAAAACACCTAATAAATCCTAATAAATGATAATAAAATCTAATAAACCCTAAAAACATGTTAAAGAAAACCTAAAAACCATAACAAACCATAATAGACCTTAATAAACACTAATAGACCATAATAAACCCCAAACAAACCCTACAAATCCCTAATAAACCATAAATAAATCCAAATAAACCCTACTCAACCCTAACAAACCTTAACACACAATAATGACCCCTAATAAAACACTACAAAACCTTAATAACGAAAACAAAAGCTAGTATACATTAAAAAATCCCTAGAAACCCTGATAAACACCAATATAACCTAATAAACCCTAAAAAATATCACATACAACAAAAAACGATCACAAACAATAAAACACGCTATATTACCTAAAAATACCTAAAAAACTAATATAACATAACAAACACAAAAAACGCTAATATACCATAACAATCCTAAGAAACAACAATAAACCATAAAAACTCTAATATATCCTATGAAACCCTAAAACGCTCACAAACAAAAATACCTACTCAACCCTAATAAACACTACTCAACCCTCATGAACCCTGATAAAACCCTAAAGATACCTTCTCAACCCTAATAAATCCTTAAAAATACCAACTCAACACTAATAATCCTTAACACACTATAATAAATCATAATAAACCCCACAAAACACTAAAAAATTAAAATATACCATTAAAAAGACCTAAAACCCCTAATAAATGCTAATAAAAGCTAACAAATCTTAAAAGAACTAATAATCCCTAATAAACACTACTAAACCCTAAAAACCCCTAATATACCCTCTTAAAATTTAATAAACCATAATTAACGATATTAAACTCTAATAAATCCTAAACATACCCAAATATTCCATAATATACCATAATATACCCTAATAAACCCAACTCAATCCTAATAAAACTATAAAAATACCAAATAAACCCTAATAAACAATAACACACCATAATAAACCCTAATAAAATCATAATAACCCCCACAAAACCCTAAAAACGTTAATATAACATTAAAAACCCTAAAACCCTAACAAACCATAATAAATGATAATAACACCTAAAAATTCTAAAAAATTCTAGTAAACCCTAAAATACCTCTAATAGTAATAATAGTAATAACACACGTTCATGTGGATATGCATGTGCTTGGTTTAAATAATAAATCGTAAGGCATGTGCATGTGCATATACATGCGCATTTGCATTTGAATGATAATAAATAATAAATAATAAATAATAATGCATGTGAATTACATGTGTATGTGCATGCGCATGTGAATGATAATAAATAATAAATAATAACACACATCCAAGTGCATGTGCATGTGCATGTGCATGTGCATGGTAATAAACAATAAATAATAACCAGGTCCACAAGATTGTGCATTTTCATGTGAATGATAACAAATAATAAATAATAACACATGTGAAAATAAAATAAGGCATGTGCATTGCGTTTTCACGTGCTTGAGAATAAATAATAATAAAACCTGTGATAATAGAATAATGCAAATGCATTGCATTTGCATGTTCCTGATAATAAATAATATATAATAATGCACGTGCATGTGCATTTACATGTAATGATAATGATAATGACTTATGCACGTGCATGATAATAAATAATAAATAACAACGCTCATGCATTTGCATTTGTATTTGATGACACCACCACCACCAACAACAACAATAATAATAATAGAATAATGCAAGTACATTTCATGTGCATGTGGATAGTAGTAAATAAAAAATAAAAAATAATAAATAAGAATGCACAAGCATGTTCATGTGCATTTACATTTGATGATAATATTAATAATACTAATTTTAATAATAATAATAACGCACGCACGTGCATGGTAATAAATAATAAATAACAACGCACATGCATGTTAATTTGCAGGTGATAATGATAATAGTAATGATAATAATAATAATAAAAATAATTGTGATAATAATAATAATAAAAGAATAATACAAATGCATTGTATATGCACGTGCATGGTAATAAATAATAAATAATAACACACATGCAACTACATTTCCATGTGATGATAGTAATAATAACCGCAGTAGTAATAATAGTTGTAGTAGTGGTGATAATAAGAGTAGTACCAATGCATGTGATAATAAAATATTGCATGTGCATTACGTGTGCACATGCATGGTAATAAATAATAATGCCCGAGCGTTGCATTTACAATTTGATGATGACGATGGTGATAATAATAATAATAATAATAATAATAATATTCTTATTATTATTAGCAACACATGTGATAATAGAATAACTCATGTTCATTGAATGTGCGTGTATATGCATTCACATGTGAATTTGCATGTGATGATAATAACAATAACAACAACAACAACAACAACCACAAAAATAATAATAACAATAATAATAACAACGTAGGTGATAATAAAATAACGTGTGTGCATTGCATGTCCACGTGCATGGTAATAAAAATATAATAATAATGCACATGCCTATGCATGTGCATGTGGATGAGATTATGATAATAATAATAATAATAATAATAATAACAATAATAATAAGTTATAGTTGTTTGAAAAAACAACAGACAAGACAAAAATGATAGAAATGTGGTCTCGAAAAACCTAACAAATCACAGAGTCATTGAAAAAGGCATAAATTCTTCTTCGGATGTCTATTTCCACTCCGTGATTAGTCAAACTGAATCTCATGGAATGAACTATGATAAAAAACAGGTGCTAGAGGCTGAACAGACCCACAGATCAGAAGCTATAATCATTTTAAGAAAAATTTGACAGGGATCCATAGATGGAAATGGAGTTTTGGAGGCCTTTTGATGGGTTTCTGGGATTTTAGGGTCTCAAACATGACTTGAACTATGTTCAAGTCATCCTCTTACATATATCTCTTTGCTACTTTCAATTTGATATGTGGTAGAGCTCAAACGGACAACTGGAGTGAAAGTTATGGTCGTTTGAAGTTGGACTTTTTTTAGAGTGGCATAACTAATATATCATGTATTTATTTGATCTTCTCATAGTTTCTACTAAACTTGGTCCTCACTCATCTTACGTGCTTCGATTTAACTAGTCATAACACTCAAATGAACACCTGAAGGAGAAGTTATGCCCATTTTAGTGAGTAGCGGGTTTCTTAGGTTTTTAGGCACTAGGAGAGTTGCTCAATTTAAAATGATAATAACATCGGCTACGTGTGTTCATATTGACTCTACCACATATCAAATCGAAGATTGTGAAAATATACACACTTTGGTAACCACTTTAACCCTTTCTGACATTCTTCAACCCCTAAAAAGACCCAAAATCCCTTTGAATGGTCAAAAGATTGGCTTCTGGTGTCCGTTTTGCAATAACATCTTCTATGGGTGTCTGTTTTGCCTCTACCACATATCAAATCGAATCTTGCGACAAGACCATCACTCCTATAACCACTGAAGCACCTTCTGACATCTTTGAAGGCCCAAAAAGGTACTTAAACCCACTAAAATACAATAACTTCTACTCTGGAAGTTTGTTTTGCCTCAACCATATATCAAATCAAAGATTTCAACTAGATCTACACATTTCTGACCAATAGGAAAACATTATCACGTTCTTTAAGTCCCAAAAGGTCCTTAAGTACACCAAATTACCATAACTTCCGCTCTAGGTGTCCATTCCACCTCTACCACATATCAAATTGAAGCTTGTGACTAGCTCTACACATATGTGACAATCATGAACAACTAAATAACCATAACAGACCATGAATAACCCCATAAACACTAAAAACCATTAAAAACCATGAAAATACCAAATAAACCCTAAAAACACTAAAAACACTAACAAACCCTAACAAACCCTAACAAAACACAACATAAACATTAAAAAAACTCTACATAAACCCTAAAAAACACAACATAAATCCTAAAAAAACAGAACATAAACCCTAAAATGCGCAACATAAACATTAAAAAACGCTACATAGAACCTAAAACACAATATAAACCCTAAAAACACTACATGAACCCTAAAAACGTTACATAAACCATAAAAAATTCAACATAAACCCTAAAAATGCAACATAAAACATAAACCCTAAACACGCACATAAACCCTAAAAATGTTACATAAACATTAAAAATGATACATAAAACCTAAAATCGCTAACTAAACCCTAAAAATTCTATATAAACACTAAAAATGTGACACAAATTCTAACAACGCTACAAAAACCCTAAAAAAGGCTACAAAAACCCTAAAGACACTTCAAAACCCTCAAAAATATTAAACCCTAATATACCATAATATAAAAAATAAAACCCCAATAAGTCCCTAATAAACCCCTACAGAACCACGAAATCCACTAACAATGCTACATAAACCCTAACAATTGCTACAAAAACCATATAATGTTTTAAAACCCACAAAATGCAACAAAACCCCCAAAAAGGCTAAAATTACCCCAACAAAGCATAAAAAATCCAAACACACCCATAAAACCCAAAAAAATGCATATAACCCCAAATAACACAAACAAACCGTAACAAACCCTAAAAACCCTAACAAAACCTAACAAACCCAAACAACCACTAATAACCCCTAAGAACCACTATTAAATCCTAACAACCCCTAAAACCCACCATTAAACCCTAAAACACTAATAAACTCTATTAAATTGTAATAAACTACAATAAACCCTAACATACTCTATAAGACCCAAATAAACACTACAAAATCCCTAAAACCCATAATATACAATAAATAACACTATTAAACCATAATAAACCCTAATAATCACTAAAAACCCTAACAAAACCGACAAAACGCTACAAAAACCTCAAAATAATAGCCTACAAAACCCTATAACCCACTAATAAACCCTAAAAACCCCTAATAACCCCAAAATAAATTGTAACAAACCTTAACAACCCCAAATAAATCGTAACGAATCCTAACAACGCCAAATAAATTGTAACAAACTGAAACAAACAATAACAAACCCATAATAAACCGCAATAAACCCTAACAAAGCATAATAAACCCAAATAAATCGTAACAAACCCAAATACATGTTACTAAACCCTAATTAATAGAATAAACCCTAATAAACCCTAATAAACCAAAATAACCCTAATAAATGTTGATAAACCCTAGAAAAATCTATTAATGCTGATAAAAGCCCAATAAAACCCTAATATACAATAAAAAATGCTAATAAACTGTAACAAATCCTAAAGAACACTAATAAACCCTAACGAACCCTAATGAACCCTAAATAACCTTATTAAACTCTAAAGAACACTAAAAAACCTAAAGAACCCAGAAAACGCTAAAACACATTATATAAACACTAAAAACTGCTACAATACCGAAACAAACCCTAAAACACACTAAAACCCCTAACAACCCCTATCAATCACAAAAAAAAATAAACCCACAGAAACCCCCAAAACCATTTAAATCCATCAGATACCATAAAAAACCATAAACAACAGTTAACAATCCATAAAAACATGAAAAAACACTACAAACCATAAACATCCATTAAAACCCTAAAAAAGGCTTCAAATAGAACCATAAAACCTAAAAACGTTACATAAACACTGAAAAATGCAACAAAACCCCTAAAAATGCAACATAAACCAAAAAACGCAACATAAACCCAAAAAATGCTCCATAAACCCTAAAAGCACTACATAAACAATAGAACTGTAACATAAACCCAAAAAAACATTACATAAACCCTAAAAACGAAACATAAACATTAAATAATGCTATATAAAACCTAAAATCACAATATAAACCCTAAAAACACTCCACAAACCTTAAAAACATTAGAGAAACACTAAAAGATGCAACATAAATGCTACATCACCCATAAAACTGCAACATAAACCTAGAAAACGCAAGATACACACTAAAAATGATACATAGAGCCTAAACCCTAAACACGCCACATAAACCCTAAAAATGTTACATAAACCCTAAAAATGAAACATAAAATCTAAAACCACTGACTAAAGCCTAAAAACGCTACATAAACACTAAAAATGCTACATAAACACTAATAAAGCTACACAAACCCTTAAAAAATGCTACAAAAACCCTAAAGATGCTTTAAAACCCTCAAAAATATTAAACCCTAATATACCATAATATAAAAAAAATTAAACCCTAATAAACCCATAATAAACTCTAATAATCTCTAAAACCACCTTATAATCCCTAAAATCCTAAGAAACTGTACTCAACCCTAATAAAACCCAAAAAATACACAATAAACCCTAATAACTGATAATAAAATCTAATAAATCCTAAAAACTTGTTAAGAATACCTAATCAACCCTAACAGACCCTAAGAGACCTAATAAATACTAATAAAGTCAAATAAACCCCAAAAAAACCCCTAAAAATCCCTAATAAACCATAAATAAAGCCAAATAAACCCTACTCAACCCTAAAAAATTGTAACACACCATAATAAACCCTAATAAAACCCTACAAAACCATAATAAAGAAAACAAATTCTAGTATGCCTTAAAAAATCTCTAGAAACCCCAATAAACTCAAATATAACCTAATAAAACCTCAAAATGCTCACAAACAACAAAAAAAAAGACCAAAAACAATAAAAACGAGCTATATTACCTAAAAAGACCTAAAAACACTAATACAACCTAATAAAGACAAAAAACTCTAATATACTTTAAAAATCCCAAGAAACCCTAATCTCGAACCTTCCTTGCCCCTAAATGACCCTTAATTGAGAGAAAAAGATGCAGCCGCTCTCGTCGGGTTCTCTCCCGCTTTTTTGTTTTCCTGGTTTACTTCTCGATGGCTTTTCTACTCCCATCATGATCTTGCAGTGTGATGCGCATGCGGCGTTTGGTGATGGGGCTCCTTGCTGGCGTGGAGCGGTGCATGCAACCTTCTTCCGGCGGCTCATGGATTGCGCGGTGATGAGACCCTCAAGGTGCTTCTTTGACCTCCCTGATGGAGCGGTGTTCGTGCAGATGGTGGTGCATCTGTGGGCATCGGGGTCTCTCCTGGATTGATCCAGGCTCTGGTGGTGCTTCTCAATTCTTTTTGGCTTCGTCTTGGATGGTTTTTTGCAGCGATGTGGTGCGGGCACGACAGATATGGAATATACTTTTAGGGTTTCATGATCTGCAGATTTGGCTTTGGAGGACCTTGATCGGGGAGGTAAGGTTTGTGTCTGGCTCATCCTTGTTGTTGATCTTACAGCCCCTCCAAACCTGTGTTTGGGAGGTCTGTGGTGGCATTTCTAGTTTTTCTGGCTCGGCGGCGGTCTTTGGCGGATGATAGGTGGGATGTGGTGGCTTGGCTTTTGGAAATTCACAACTGATGCAAAGATACAGGTTCGTTCCCAACTCACTTCTTTTCATGCTGCTGTCGAGCTTCTGGATTTCAACTGTTTGCTGGATCCTATGTTGGACTTTGGAGGTGCCTTATGTGTTCTTGTTGGTCGCTGGGGTGATGATGCTTGGTTTGGTTGTGAGTTATAGCTGCTGCTGGATCATGAACTTTTTGCAAGACTGGACCCTCCTGGGGAGGACATGCTGGTTGCTGGAAAGGGTGTGAATGGAGGCTGGTTGGGGGAAGGCTGCATTATTTACTGGTTTTTGAATGCTAATTGGGGGATGATTCTTGTGGTTTGGTTATTTTCTACTACTGCAGATGAGTTTGTTGTTGTGCTGCTAGTTGATGGTTGTTGTTTGCTGGGAGGTGATGAAGGATGCGTTTGGTTGTGGTGTTTGTGCTACAGATTGATGTTGCTGGGTGTGATTGGCTGTGATGTCAGATTTTGTGTCGTTGGTTGTTGGGGATGGTTGGTTTGGATGGGTTGCTGCTACTGTGTAGCTATAATGATTGGATTTTGTAAGAACCTAGTTTTTACTGCGGAAGACTTTGGAATATTCTTGATGATATTCCAGAGCAGCGCCTTCAGACAGTGTGCGATTCCGAGGCTCAGAGTGGCCATAATTAATTTTTCAGTGTGTTCACACTAAAAATGCCAAATAAATGGGATAACTCCTAAACGGTGATCCAGATCATAGATCCGAGTGTGCGGATGGGTCTGTAATGGGTTGTTTACCCTAGGAATGACATAAAATGTCGGCGCGGGACGTTTGGACCCCTCACTCACTTTCGGAACGTTAAACGGATAAATTAATTAATTAATTTATTCGTTTAATGGTGAAACTCGAGTATCTCTTAAACAGTGCCTCTGATTGGAAAACCGAGGGCACCGGTGAGTTCAAAGCTTGCTGTTTACCCTAGGTGGGGTTTAACTTTTGCGGGCGCAGCCCGTCTATGAAAAATGGCCCCAGGGGCATTTTCGTAATTTGGCAGCCTCGGGCGTTGAATTTAATAGGTTTTGAATGGGGTCTCGGATTAAAATTCCAAGACCTCAGTTGCACTCAGAGCGTAGTTTTTACCCTAGGGGAGCCATAATCCCGACCCCGCCGAAAGTTCTGCTTCGGGGCTATCGGGCGGGCGTTTAAGTTTTTTCTACATAAACACATCCCCTCCCATCTTCTTCTTCTTCTTCTTCCTCAAACCCTCCCCTCTCCTCCAGCTCCGGCGAAGCACTCCAGTGCGGCACCTCCGATGAGGAAACTCCGGCAAGGCAGCGGTGCGGCGGTGGACTCCCCGTGAAGCTCCGGGCATCGCCTAAGAGGTAGGAGTCTTTCTTGTTTCGTTTTATTTTTTCCCCACAATCTTTGAGCATAATTTATAGCATCGAACTATTATCTGATCGTCGATCGATTCCTATGATCCCGTGGTACATAATCAAAGCTTTCCGACGCTTGTTTCGGATTCGAAATCCGACCTTCGAGGACTCCTCAGCGGTCCGACGAAGATTCACGGGTTTTGGGGGTTCTCTGGCCGGCATAGTGGTCCGGCGGTTTCCAGCGGCGGCGGCGCGGAGGTCCGACGAGCTCCAGGCGGCGGTGCGGTGGTCCGGCAACTCTAGGCGGTGGCGCAACAGGGGGTTCCGGTGAGGGGAGTCAGTCAGCGAGGCGGCCCAGCGAACGGCCGACCGAGAGCACCGGCCGAGGGTGCCGGACGAGGGGCGCGATTGGGGTCGTGGCTCGCGACCCTGCTGGGGAGACCGAGACCCGCCACAGGCGGGTCTCCACGTGGAAAACGATCGTCCATGTCGGCCGGTCGGTGGAGCGACTTGCGCACAGCGCAGGTCTCGCGGGAGGGCGGACCGCTGTGCGGCGGTCCGCGGGTCCGGCTGGGCCACGGTCCCAGCGGGCCGGCCCGAGCGGGGGGGGGGGGGGGGGGGGGGACCGGCCGGACTGGGCCGGTTCGGCCCAAGGGGGTTCCCCCCGTTTTTTTTAAATATTCGGACGCCCGTATTTCAAGCTTCGGGCATCCGTTTTGAGCGCCGCCTATGGCAGCGCAGACCTAACAGCGAGGCGGTATTTTTGAAATGGTCCCGAGTAATTATAATTCCCGAGACGAGGACCTCGGTGGCACGACACGTACGTTGAGGGGATTGACGTCATCCTGGGGGTTCTTATTTTGGAAGGCGTGGACGCGTCTGACGTCCGTTTTGAGCGCCGTCAGCGGCGTCGGGACCCTGGTGTCGGGGCGAAGCTTTCAAAGGGGGTTTTATGCATTGAGGCCGAAGTTGAGGCGTGGTCCCCACGGCCCTTTTTTTGAGTTGTACGCTGCGTTTCATAACTTTTTCAGCGGGCATCCATTCGGGGCATAGAATAGTCGATTCTGGATGATTTTCTAAGGGGATTGCAATGGTGCAATCCGCCCACTCTAATTTGGCATGATGGTATGGGGCCCACGAGGGCCGTTTGGGCGTCGACGATGATTTTTCCATCTTTATCACTGGGTGACCATTTTGGACAAGTGATTAGTCCATCCTGGGTGCTTTTTCGAGAGGATCGCAATGGTGTGATCCATTCGTTGTGTTTCGGGACAGGGGAGAAGGTCCCACGTAGCACCGCTCGTGTGTGGTGCGCCGAAATGCACCTTTTTCTCCATATATCCGTTGCACGCATGTGAGTAGTTCTTTTGACGTGTTTTCCTATAGGGGTCGCAATTTTGCATTGTGCCTGACTGTTTTCAGGGCCGAGGATTGGGATCACGGGACGTCGTTCGGGCATGAGGCGGTGTTGGTGACTTTTCTGTCGGATATCCGTTTGAGGCGATTAAGTAGTCTATATCGCGTGTTTTTCTGCAAGGATTACAATGGTGCGATCTGTTTGGTTGTGCGTAACCTCTTGCGCAATCTTATTAAATATGGAAGCATGAATGGTGCTCCAGTGGTGGTTCGTCCTACCTTGTTTGTAGCAGACCATTGGCGTGTGATCGCGCACTCTTGGGAGAGTGATGTAAATGTTTCATAAGATGTGGTCGGTCGTGCTTGGGCCTTTGAGGTGGAGTTGTTACTTTCACACCTTCCCGTTGACGTTGGGTGCCGTGTGCACGATAGCCTTAGGGCTGGAGATGTGGTATAATCTGGGAGTGTTCGGGAGCGCTTGGAGGTACGTGTGGTTTGTACCTGAGACCGTTTGTGTGCTTAGTTGGGGTTGACGTGGGGCCACACGTCGTGTGGACCCTAAGTGCGTGACGGGTTCTGCTTTGCGTACTTTTAACTCTCGCAATGTAGAGGGTCCCTCTGTGCTCGTTTGTTTGACCATCAGGGTGGTGTTTTTCTCCTGGCTCTGTGCTCGTTTGTTGACCAGCAGGGTTGAGTGGTCTCCCCCCAGTTTCTCTCTCGATGGATCGGCCGGTAGCGCTGCTAGTGGCACCCCGTGATCGAACATGCGCTGAACCTCTTTTGGGTGAGTTGTTATGGAGTTGGGTGGTTGCGCGATACCCACTCCGTGTTCGGTTGGCCAGTGTTGTACCCTCCAGTAGTGATGGTCAGAGCAGTTCTGAGTTTTACCCTCCAGCGGGGCTGGGCATTAGGTTACTCATCGACTTCTTCAGGTTTACCCTCCAGCAGGGCTGGGCAGTGGGTTTCTCACTGACTTTTAGGGTTTACCCTCCAGTAGAGACTGGCCTGTGGGTCACCCGACGCTCTTAGGGTCTACCCTCCAGCAGAGACTGGGCAGTGGGTCACCCGGCGACCTCTTAGGGTCTACCCATTAGCAGGGTTGGGCAGTGGGTCGCCCGTCGTCTACTTCTAGGTCTACCCTCCTGCAAGACTGGGCAGTGGTCGCCTGTCGACTTATTCCAGGTCTACCCTCTATCGGGGCTAGGCAGTGGGTCGTCTGATGATGTATTAAGGTCTACCCTCCAGCGGGGCTGGGCAGTGGGTCGCCTGATGATGTATTAGGATTTACCCTCCAGCAGGGCTGGGCAGTGGGTCACCCGATATCTGGTTATGAATTATCCTCCAACAGGGCTAGGCAACTGGACACCTATTGGCATTCTAGGCTCATTCCTTTCTTCTAGGCTAGTCTGTGGCTTTCCTCTGTGATTACCAGAGTGGGACCCTTGGTTATACGGGATAGTGCTGTGATGACTTTGACTTTTGGGAATACCTCTTGATTGTAGGGCAGTGACGAGGTGTGGTTTGAATTTCCCTAGAACTCCCAAGTACGATGGGCACTTTCCCCACTGAGATGCGTTCTTGTGAAGCGATCTAAAACCGTGTGGGCGAGTCAGTGTCGCCCAAAGCGGATAGTATCGAGGTGCGGTGATTGAGCCCCTTGTCTTGTGGTTCGGGGCAGACGTGTGGGATGATGGGCATCAATGGAGTTTACTTCTTGGACTTTTGGCTACTCGTTTTCTTGGGATGAGCTACAGGATGGAGATCCCCTTACAACATTGTTCGGGCTTCTTGCTGAGCATAAGGATATATATATACCTTGTTCCAGAACCCACTTCTTGGGTTTGGTTACTCTCCTTCCAGGAGGGGCAAAGACGCGTGGGGTATGCCACGTGCTTTCCGTGTCTAGATTATAGTGGTTGGACGAGTCTACTCTCCTGCTATAGGTAGAAAAGACTCGATGAGAAGTTAATATTCTCACCGTTTCCAGGTCCTTGTGTCTGGATGAGTCTACCTCCTTTCTCTTATTGGGTTGAGCTGGACTCTCTACTGTTACTCTTTCTGCCCTTTCAGTTGTACTCCTATACTTTTCCTATTCACTCTACTGCTCACCCTTCGGTACCTCTTTTGTTGCTCCCTCGTGCCTTCGGGGTATCCTACTGAGTATTTTTATACTCACCCCAGCTTGATCTTTTCCCGTACTTGGTGTTCCCTTGCAGACGAAAGATAGGTGGAGCGTGACTTCAGTGGAGCATAGGGCTTGGGATATTGGACCGCGTGCAGTGGTCGTAGCCGGGTTCCAGGTGGGAGACTCGTCAACTGTTTCTTTTTGTTTACCTGTTTCTGGGTTGTGGAACCTTTTCTGGTGGGACGCGTGTTTTTCCCATTTTTTCCTTTTTCAGCACTTTACTTGTACTTTTTAGAGGTCGATGCACATTTCTGGTACATATATAGCAGTTTCCCTTTTCTTTACTTGTCTTTTCTTTTACTCTGCACTTTTTCCTTGAGTGTGCTACGTGTGGGTGTGTACAAGTACTTAGAAAAAGGCCTCCCCGAGTTTTTGGGCCTTCGACACTAGTCTCCAGCCCCTGGCCTATGGAGGCGGGCTTGGGGTAGTTGCGTCTCGAGCCCGGGTAGGGTCGAGGCGTGACAAAGTGGTATCAAAGGTGGTTCGTTCCTTGGGGCATCGTGCGGACATCCCTAAAAAGGAATTGGTTGGGATTTAGGGAAACAGTGTTAATGTGTCTCGAGAGCGGCTCTCAGGCCAGGGAGTCCAGTGATGGTGCGGCGACCGACGTATCCATTCACCAGGACCTTGATAACCCGCTTGTCGACTCGGCATGCTGAGACACTTGTTGCAGGGAAAATTGGTAATATTCAGGATGTCTCCGCGAATACAGCCATCCAAGATACCAGCTTTGGTTAGTGACGAAGACCCTGTGAGGTACGAGGCCACAGTCCAGGACCCATCATGCGAGCCCCTTTCTCCGGGTGGGCCAGTAGCAGTACCCCCACCTGTTGATCAGCAGACAGCTTCAGCAGAGCAGACGGCGCTTGAGCGCAGGTTGAGCGCACTCCGCGAGTTCTAGCGGTAGAGACCGCTGGGGTTTAGTGGTGAGCCAGACCCTCAGGCATCAGAGGTTTGGCTAGAGGCAGTGGTTTACTTTTTCAAGCTTGTGCAGATGCCGACAGATCAGAGAGTGGCTTTGGCAGCCAACTATTTTCGTGGAGCAGCTTGGCGTTGGTGGAGTCTGGTGACTCAGTTTCTTGACGAGTCGTTGCTTTAGTGGGGTGACATTCAGTTGTTGTTCTGTGAGTAGTTTTCCCCCTCCTTCTTGCACTCCTTTTGGATTCAAGAGCTCCTGCAGTTTCAGCAGGGAGGGATGACGGTGGCCGAGTACGCGGCTAGTTTTGCAGACCGTGCACGGTTTTACCCAGACTTGGTCCATGACAACAACTTTCGAGTGCCGAAGTTTGAGCAGGGTCTCCGCCGAGAGATTTTTTCTGTCATAGTACCCTTGGGCATTTCCACATATGTCGGGGTGCTAGAGCAGGCGTTGGTGACAGAGAGATTCCTGTCACGTTTTGCGGTTAGTAGTGGCAGTGGGCATGAAAGAGCCGAGATGTCTGCTATAGCTAGTGGGCATCAGCAAGCAGGACCTCGATGCAGGTGGCCTTTCCACTGCCGGTTTTGGAGACGTGGTCATATACCACTGTGGTAGAAAAGTGCAGGGCCTTAGCCGAGGGTGCCCTTCTATGAGTGGGCTTCAGACCGTGGTCGTACACCACAATGGCGCCGGAGGGCACCAGGACAGCTCAGGGAGCAGCGGTGTTATGCTTGTGATGGACGAGGTCACCTGGCACGGGACCGCCTGACCATGTATGAAGATAGTTTCGGACAGGCAGCAGGTGCACCACCACGACGGAGGAAGTGTCGTGATCGGAGTAGTACCCAGAGGGGTGGTGCGGGCAGAGGAGCGGGAGGATATGGTAGTGGGGGACGGCTTTACGAGGTCTTCTCATCACCACTAGTCGGTCCACGTCAGGCTCCGGGAGCGGACAGTTGGGACCACAGACAGCCGCGAGCTTTGGATTTCTACGACTTTACAAAGCATGGGGTGGAAATAGGTACGCTCTATAACTCTTCTACTTTTGGCAGTAGAATTGTTAAACTTTGTGTGTGGAATGCTTCCTCTCTGCTCCTTGCTTGAGGTGTTACCAGGGTGATGTGGGGCATCGGTGTAACCCTGTGTTGGTAAGGTAAAAAGGCATAGGACCTTTTCTTTAGTCGATGGTGTTGACTCCTTCTCCTTTCGAGCATGTAAAAGAGCCTTGGTTGTGGGACATTGAAACCTTGCGTGACCAGATATCCTTGGGTGTTCCACCATATGGATATTCTGAAGGAGGGAATCACCGAGCTTTGTTCTAGGTACGGTAAATGATTCCAGTCGTGGAGTGCGACGTAGAGGTCTGGTTGGGGAGGTGAGCTACCCTCGAGAGCCTTCGGGCCGTTTAAAACCGTTCAAAGGGATGACGATGTTCCCTACCACCTTGCCCTAACCCCAGAGGCTAGTTTGGTTGCATGACGTCTCCCACGTGGCTTACCTGATAAGATGTGTGCGTGATCATATGCACGTCATCGGCAAGGGCCGACCTTGCGTGAACGGATCAATCATTTGGTTTGTGTGCGGTGGCGCAGAGTTGTGTGAGAGTTCTTCTGGATACGGTAGAGCCGGATCTGGGCTTAGTACCTCAAGTTTCTCCCTAGTTTTTCTTTTCGGGGAGGAAAAGCTTGAAGGAGGGAATGATGTAAGTACCCAATTTTTGTTGCGGAAGACTTTGAAATATTCTTGATGATATTCCAGAGTTGTGCCTTCATACAGTGTGCGATTCCGAGCCCCGGAGTGGCCGGAATTAAATTTTAAGTGCATTCACACTGGAAACACCAAATAAATGTGATAACTCCAAAACGGTAATCCGGATCAGAGATACGAGTGTGCGGATGGGTCTGTAATGAGGTGTTTACCCTAAGAACAACATAAAACATGTCGGCGCGGGATTTTTGGACCCCTCGCTCGCTTTCGGAACGTTAAACGGATAAATTACTTAATTAATTTATTCGTTTAATGGTGAAACTAGAGTATCTCTTAAACGGTGGCTTGTATTGGAAAACCGAGGGCACCGTTGAGTTCAGAGTGTGCTGTTTACCCTAATAGGGGTTTAACTTTCACGGGCGCGGCCCGTCTGTGAAAAATGGCCCTAAGGGCGTTTTCATAATTTGGCGGCCTCGGGCGTTGAGTTTAATAACTTTTGAACGGGGTCTCAGATTAAAATTATGAGACCTCCATTACGCTCAAAGTGTGGTATTTATCCTAGGGGAGCCTTAATCCCGACCCCGTGGAAAGTTCGGGTTCGGGGCTATCGGGCGGGCGTTTAAGTATTTTCTACTTGAACGCATCCCCTCCCCTCTTCTTCTTCTTCTACTTCTTCTTCCTCAAACCCTCCCCTCTCCTCCAACTCCAGCGAAGCTCTTCGGTGAGGCACCTCCGGCAAGGAAACTCCGGCAAGGCAGCGGTGCGGCGGCGGACTCCCCGTGAATCTCCAGGCATCGCCCAAGAGGTAAGAGTCATTTTTGTTTCGTTTTATTTTTTTCCTACAATATTTGAGCTTAATTTATAGCGTCTAACTGTTATCCGATCGTCTATCGATGCATATGATCGCGTTGTACATAATCCGAGCTTTCTGACGCTTGTTTCAGATTCGAAATCCGACATACGAGGCCTCCGCAGCGGTCCGGCGAAGATTCGTGGGTTTTTTAGGTTCTCTGGCCGGCACTGTGGTCCGGCGGTTTCCAGCGGCGGCGGTGCGGTGGTCCGGCGAGCTCCAGGCAGCGGCGCGGTGGTCCGGCAACTCCAGGCGGCGGCACGACAAGGGGATCCGGCGAGGGGAGTCGGTCAGCGAGGCGGCCCGGCGAACGGTCGGCCGAGAGCGCCGGCCGAGGGCGCCGACTGAGGGGCACGAGCAGGGTCACAGCTCGCGACCCCGCTGGGGAGACCGAGACCCGCCACAGGCGGGTCTCCGTGTGGAAAACGACCGGCCGTGTCGGCCGGTCGGTGGAGCGACCCGCGCAGAGCGCCGGTCTCGCAGGAGGGCGGACAACTGTGTGGCGGTCCACGGGTCCGGCTGGGCCGGGCCCAGGCGGCTGGGCCACGGTCCCAGTCGGCCGGCCGGAGCGGGGCAGACCAGCCGGACCGGGCCGGTTCAGCCCAAGGGAGTTCCCCCCCTTTTTTTAAATATTCGGACGCCCGTATTTCGAGCTCCAGGCGTCCGTTTTGAGCGCCGTCTATGGCAGCATGGACCTAACGGTGAGGCGGTCTTTTTGAGATGGTCCCGAGCAATTATAATTCCTAAGACGAGGGGCCTCGGTGGCGCGAAACGTACGTTGAGGGGATTGACATCATCTCAGGGGTTCTTGTTTCGGAAGGCACAGACCCGTCTGACGTCCGTTTTGAGCGCTGTCAGCGGCATTGGGACCCTGGTGTCGGGGAGAAGCTTTCCAGGGTGGTTTCAAACTTTGAGGCCGAAGTTGAGGCATGGGTCCCACGGTCTGTCTTTTGAGTTGTACGCTGCGTTTCATATCTTTTTCAGCGGGCATCCGTTCGGGGCATAGGAATAGTCGATTCTAGATAATTTTCTGAGGGGATTTCAATGGTGCAATCCGCCCACTCTAATTTGGCACGATAGTGCAGGGCCTGCGAGGGTCGTTTGGGCGTCGACAGTGATTTTTCTATCTTTATCACCAGGAGACCATTCTGGACAAGTGATTTGTCCATCTTGGGTGCTTTTTCGAGAGGATCTCAACGGTGCGATCCGTTCGTTGTGTTTCAGGACTGGGAAGCGGGTCCCACGTAGCACCGCTCATGTGCGGTGTGCCTAAATGCACCTTTTTCTCTGGATATCCATTGCACGCGTGTGAGTAGTGCTTTTGATGTGTTTTCCCGAGGGGATTGCAATGGTGCGATGCGCCCAACTATTTTCAGGGCCGAGGTTCGGGATCACATGACGTCGTTCGGGCGTGAGGCGGTGTTGGTGACTTTTCCATCGAATATCCATTTGAGGCGAGTAAGTAGTCTATCTCGCATGTTTTTTCGCGAGTATTACAACGGTGCGATCCGTTTGGTTTTGCGGAGCCTCTTGCACGATCTTATTAAATATGGAAGCATGAATGGTTCTCCCGTGGTGGTTCGTCCTACCATGTTTGTAGCGGACCGTTGGCGTGTGATCGCGCACTCTTGGGAGAGTGATGTAAATGTTTTATAAGATGAGGTCGGTCGTGCCTGGGCCATTGAGGTGGAGTTGTTACATTCACACCTTTGCATTGACGTTGTGTGCCGTGTGCACGATAGCCTTAGGGTTGGAGACGTGGTATAATCTGAGAGTGTACGGGAGCGCTTGGAGGTACGTGTGGTTTGTACCTGAGACCGTTTGTGCACTTGGTTGGGGTTGACGTGGGGACACACATCGTGTGGGCCACATGTGCATGTCGGGTTCTGCTTTGCATACTTTGACCTCTCACGACGTAGAGGGTCCCACTGTGCTCGTTTATTTGACCATCACGGTGGAGTTTTTCCCCTGTATCTGTGCTCGTTTTTTGACATGTAGGGTTGAGTGGTCTCCCCTTAGTTTCATTCCCGATGGATCAGCCGGTAGCGGTGCTAGTGGAACCCCGTGATGGAACAGGCGCTGGACCTCTTTTGGGTGAGTTTTTCTGGGGTTGGGTGGTTGTGTGATACCCACTCTGTGTTTGGTTGGCCAGTGTTGTACCCTTTGATAGAGATGGCCAGAGCAGTTCTGAGTTTTACCCTCCAGCGGGGCTGGGCAGTGGGTTATTCATCGACTTCTTCGGGTTTACCCTCCAGCAGGGCTGGTCAGTGGGTTTCTCACTAACTTCTAGGGTTTACCCTCTAGTAGAGACTGGGTAGTGGGTCACCCGACGCTCTTAGGGTCTACCCTCTAGCGGAGACTGGGCAGTGGGTCACCCGATGACCTCTTAGGGTCTACCCTCTAGCAGGGCTGGATAGTGGGTCTCCCGTCATCTAGTTCCACGTCTACCCTCCAGCAAGGCTGTGCAGTGGGTCGCATGTCGACTTATTCCAGGTCTATCCTCCAACGGGGCTGGGCAGTGGGTCTCCTGATGATATATTAAGGTCTACCCTTTAGCGGGGCTAGGCAGTGGGTCGCTTGATGATGTATTAGGGTTTACCCTCCAGCAGGGCTGGGCAGTGGGTCACCCGATATCTAGTTATGAATTACCCTCCAGCAGGGCTGGGCAATGGGACACCTATTGGCATTCCAGGCTAAGTCCTTTCTTCTAGGGTATCCTATGGCTTTCCTCCATGATTACCGGAGCGGGACCCTTGGTTATACGGGTCAGTTCTGTGACAAATTTGACTTTTGGGAAGAACTCTCGACTGTAGGGCAGTTATGAGGTGTGGTTTGACTTTCCCTAGAACTCCCAAGTATGAGGGGCACTTTCCCCACCGAGACGCGTTCTTGTGATGCGATCTAGAACTGTGTGGGGGAGTCAGTTCCACTCAAAGCGGATAGTGTCGAGGTGCGTTGATTGAGCCCCTTGGCTTGCAGTTCGGGGCAGACGTGTGGGATGCTGGGCATTGATGGAGTTTACTTCTGGGACTTTTGGCTACTTGTTTTCTTGGGCTGAGCTACGAGATAGATATCCCCTTACGATGTTGTTCATGATTCTTTCTAAGAATAAGGATATTTATATACCTTATTCCAGAACCAACTTCTTGGGTTTGGTTAATCTCCTTCCAGGAGGGGCGAAGACGCGCGGGGTATGCCACTTGCTTTCCGTGTCTAGCTTTTAGTGGTTGGATGAATCTACTCTCCTGCTATAGGTAGCGAAGACTCGATGAGAAGTTCATCTTCTCACAGTTTCCAGCTCCTTGTGTCTGGTCGAGTCTACCTCCTTTATCTTGTTGGGTTGAGTTGTACTCTCTACTGTTACTCTTACTGCCCTTTCAGTTGTACTCCTCTACTTTTCCTATTCTCTCTACTGCTCACCCTTCAGTACCTCCTTTGTTTCTCCCTCGAGCCTTTGGGGTATCCTACTGAGTATTTTTATACTCACCCCTACTTGGGTTTTTCCCGCACTTGGTGTGCCCTTGCAGACGAAAGACAGGTGGAGCGTGACTTCAGTGGAGCATAGGGTCTTGGGAGCTTGAACCGCGTGCGGTGGTCGTATCCGGGTTCCAGGTGGGAGACTCGTCAGCTGTTTCTTTCTTTTACCTGTTTCCAGGTTGTGTCACCTTTTCTGGTTGGGCGCGTGTTTTGCCACTTTTTTTCCTTTTCAGCACTTTACTTTTATTTTTTAGAGGTCGATGCACATTTCTGGTACATATATACCAGTTTCCCTTTTCTTTAGTTTTCTTTTCTTTTACTTTTCACTTTTTCATTAAGTGTGCTGCGTGTGGGTGTGTACAGGTACTTAGGAAAAGGCCTCCCCAAGTTGTTGTGCCTTCGGCGCTGGTCGCCAGCCCCTGGCCAATGGAGGCGGGCTTGGGGTAGTTACGGCTCGAGCCCGGGTAGGTTCGGGGCATCACAAAGTGGTATCAAAGGTGGTTCGTTCCTTGGGGCGTTGTGAAGACGTCCCTAAAAAGGAATTGGTTGGTATTTAGGGCAACATTGTTAATGTGTCTCGAGAGCAGCTCTCAGGCCAGGGAGTCCAGTTATGGTGCGGCGACTGACGTATCCATTCACCAGGACCTTGATAACCCGCTTGTTGACTCGGCATGCTGAGACACTTGTTGCAGGGAAAATTGGTTTGTTCATCACATAGGATTGAGTCTTTGACGGTCCTTCTTGATTCAGCTCCCCATCGTGGTTATTGGTATATACATATATGATCATCTGATTGCGGCACTCCTTGATAATATTCAGGATGTCTCAGCGAAGACAGTCAGCCAAGATACCAGCTTTGGTTCATGACGACGATCCTGTGAGCTACGAGGCCACAGTCCAGGACCCATCATGCCAGCCTCTTTCTCTGGGTGGGCCGGGTAGCAGCACCCCCACCTGTTGAGCAACATACAGCTTTAGTAAAGTAGACGGGGCTTGAGCGCAGGTTGAGCGTGCTCCGTGAGTTCTAGAGGCAGAGACCGCTGTGGTTCAGTGGTGAGCCAAACCCTCAGGCAGCAGAGGTTTGGCTAGAGGCATTGGTTCGCCTTTTCAGGCTTGTGCAGATGCCGGCAGATCAGAGAGTGGCTTTGGTAGCTAACCTTTTTGGTGGAGCATCTCGGCGTTGGTGGAGTCTGGTGACTCCTTTTCTTGACGAGTCGTCGCTTTCGTGGGATGAATTTCATTTTTTGTTATGTGAGGAGTTTTTCCCCTACTGCTTGTGATCCTTTTGGATTCAGGAGCTCCTACAGTTTCAGCAGGGAGGGATGATGGTGGCCGAGTACGCGGCTAGTTTCGCATACCGTGCACGCTTTTACCCAGACTTGGTCCATGACAACAACTTCTGAGCACGGAAGTTTGAGCAGGGTCTTCGCTGAGAGATTCATGCTTTCATAGTACCCTTGGGTGTTTCCACATATGTTGGGGTGCTAGAGAAGGCGTTGGTGACCGAGAGCTTCCTATCACGTTTTGCGGTTGGTAGTGGCAGTGGGCATGACGGAGCCGAGACGTCTTTCGCAGCTAGTGGGCTTCGACAAGCAGGACCTCGACATAGGTGGCTTTTCCACTACCGGTTTTGGATACATGGTCGTATACCACTTTGGCGGAAAAGTGCAGGGCCTTTGAGGAGGGTGCCCTTCTATGAGTGGGCTCCAGGCCATGGTCGTACACCACAGTGGCGCCGGAGGGCACCAGGACAGCTTAGGGAGCGGCGGTGTTATGCTTGTGATGGACGAGGTCACCTAGCACGAGACTGCCCGACTAGGTATGCAGAGAGCTTTGGGAATGTAGCAGGTGAACCACCACGACGGAGGCAGCGTCGTGATTGGAGTAGTACCCAGAGAGGTGGTGCGGGCAGAGGAGCGGGAGGAGCTGGTAGTGGGGGACGACTTTACGAGGTCTTCCCATCACCACTAGGAGGTCCACGTCAGGCTCTGGGAGTGGACAATTGGGACCACGGACAGCTGGGAGCTTTGGATATCTACGACCTACAAAGCATGAGGTGGAAAGAGGTACACTCTACAGCTCTTCTACTTTTTGCAGTAGAATTGTTAGACTCTGTGTGTGGAATGATTTCCTCTCTGCTCCTTGCTTGAGGTGTTACCAGGGTGACGCGGGGCGTCGGTGTAACCCTGTGTTGGTAAGGTAAAAAGACATAGGACCTTTTCTTTAGTCGATGGTGTTGACTCCTTCACCTTTCGAGCATGTAAAAGAGCCTTGGTTGTGGGACATCGAAACCTTTCATGACCAGATATCCTTGGGTGTTTCACCATATGGATATTCTAAAGGAGGGAATCATAGGGATTTGTTCCAGGTATGTGCAGTGATTCTAGTCACGGAGTGTGACGTATAGGTTTGGTCGGGGAGGTGAGCAACCTTCGAGAGCCTTCGGGCCATTTGAGACCATGCAAAGGGATGAAGAGGTTCCCTACCGCCTTTCTCTAACCCCAGAGGGTAGTTTTGGTGCATGACGTCTCCCATGTGGCTTACCCGAAAAGATGTCTGCGTGGTCCTATTCATGTCATCGGCAAGGGCCGACCTCGCGTGAATGGATCGATCTTTTGGTCTGTGTGCGGTGGGGCAGAGAAGTGCGAGATTTCTTCTGGATATGGGAGAGCCGAGTGTGGGCTTAGTACCCAGTGTTGCTCCCTAGTTTTTCTTTTCGGGGATGAAAAGCATAAAGGAGGGAATGATGTAAGTACCCAGTTTTTGCTGCGGAAGACTTTGGAATATTCTTTATGATATTACAGAGGAGCGCCTTCAGACGGTGTGCGATTCCGAGCCCTGGAGTGGCTGGAATTAAATTTTCAGTGTGTTCACACTGGAAACTCCAAATAAATGGGATAACTCCTAAAAGGAGATCCGGATCAGAGATCCGAGTGTGTAGACGGGTCCGAAATGGGGTGTTTACCCTAGGAATGACATAAAACTTGTCGGTGCAGGACGTTTGGACCCCTCGCTCTCTTTCAGAACTTTAAATGGATAAATTAATTAATTAATTTATTCGTTTAAAGGTGAAACATGAGTGTCTCTTAAACGGTGGTTCGGATTGGAAAACCGAGCCATGGTTAAGTTTAGAGCATGCTGTTTACCCTAGTAGGGGTTTAACTTTCACAGGCACGGCCCGTCTGTGAAAAATAGCCCCAGGGGCGTTTTCATAATTTGGAGGCCTCAGGGCATTGAGTTTAATAACTTTTGAACGGGGTCTCGGAATAAAATTCCGAGACCTCCGTTGTGCTCAGAGCGTGGCTTTTAGCCTAGGGGATCCTTAATTACGACCCCACCAATAGTTCGGGTTCGGGGCTATCGGGCGGGCGTTTAAGTATTTTCTACTAAAACGCATCCCCTCCCCTCTTCTTCTTCTTCTTCCTCAAACCCTCCCCTCTCCTCCAGCTCTGGAGAAGCACTACGATGAGGCACCTCCGGTGAGGCAACTCCGGCAAGGCAGCGGTGCGGCGGCGGACTCCCCGTGAAGCTCTTGGCATCGCCCAAGAGGTAGGAGTCGTTTTTGTTTTGTTTTATTTTTTTCTCGCAATCTTTGAGATTAATTTATTGCATTGAACTGTTATCTGATCATTGATCGATGCCTATGATCGCGTTTTACGTTATATGAGCTTTCCGACGCTTGTTTCGGATACGAAATCCGACCTCCGAGGCCTCCGCAGCGGTCCGGTGAAGATTCGCGGGTTTTTGAGGTTCTCTGGCCGGCACGGTGGTCCGGCGGTTTCTAGCGGCGGTGGAGCGGTGGTCCCGCGAGCTCCAGGCGGCGGCGCGGTGGTCCGGAAACTCCATGAGGTGGAACGACAAGGGGTTTCGGCGAGGGGAGCCGGTCAGAGAGGCGGCCCGACGAACGGTCGGCCGAGAACGCCGGTCGAGGGCGCGATCGGGGCCACGACTCGCGACCCCGCTGGGGAGACCGAGACCCGCCACAGGCGGGTCTCCACGTGGAAAACGTCCGGCCATGTCGGCCGGTCGATGGAGCGACCCGCGCGCAGCGCGGTTCTCATAGGAGGGCGGACCACTGTGCGGTGGTCCCCGGGTTCGGCTGGGCCGCGGTCCCAGTGGGCCGGCCGGAGCGGGGCGGACCGGCCGGACCGGGCCGGTTCGGCCCAAGGGGGTTCCCCCCCGTTTTTTTAAATATTCGGACACCCATATTTCAAGCTCCGGGCGTCCGTTTTGAGCACCGTCTGTGGTAGCACGGACCTAACAGTGAGGCAGTCTTTTTGAGATGGTCCCGGGAAATTATAATTCCTGAGACGGGGTCTTGGTGGCATGACACATACGTCGAGGGGATTGACGTCATCTCAAGGGTTCTTGTTTTGGAAGGCGCGGACGCGTCTGACGTCCGTTTTGAGTGCTGTCAGTGGCGTTGGGACCCTGGTGCCAGGGCGAAGCATTCCAGGGTGGTTTCAGGCATTGAGGATGAAGTTGATGCGTGGGCCCCATGGCCCGTCTTTTGAGTTGTACGCTGCGTTTCATAACTTTTTCAGCAGACATCCATTCGGGGCATACGAATAGTCGAGTCTAGATAATATTCTGAGGGGATTGCAATGGTGCAATCCACCCACTCTAATTTGGCACGATGGTGCGGGGCCCACGAGGGCCGTTTGGGCGTCAACTGTGATTTTTCTATCTTTATCACTGGGTGACCATTTTGGACAAGTGATTAGTCGATCATGGGTGCTTTTTCAAGAGGATCGCAACGGTGTGATCCGTTCGTTGTGTTTCGGGACCGGGAAGCGGGTCCCATGCAGCACCACTCATGTGCGGTGCACCGAAATGGACCTTTTTCTCCGGATATCCATTACACGCGTGTGAGTAGTGCTTTTGATGTGTTTCCCCAAGGGGATCGCGATGCGCCCGACTGTTTTCGGGGCCGAGGATCGGGATCACGGGACGTCGTTCGGGCGTGAGGCGGTGTTGGTGACTTTTCCGTCGGATATCCATTTGAGGCTAGTAAGTAGTATATCTCGCGTGTTTTTCCGCGAGGATTACAACGATGTGATCCGTTTGGTTTTCTGGAGCCTCTTTCTCGATCGTATTAAATATTGAAGCATGAATGGTGCTCCGGTGGTGGTTCGTCCTACCATGTTTGTAGCGGACCATTGGCGTGTGATCGTGCACTATTGGGAGAGTGATGTAAATGTTTCATTAGATGTGGTCGGCCGTGCCTTGGCCTTTGAGGTGGATTTGTTACATTCACACCTTCACATTGACGTTGGGTGTCGTGTGCAAGATAGCCTTAGGGTTTGAGACGTGGTATACTATGGGAGTGTACAGGAGCGCTTGGAGGTACGTCTGGTTTGTACCTGAGACCGTTTGTGAGTTTGGTTGGGGTTGAAGTGGTGGAAAATGTTGTGTGGGCCCCATGTGCGTGCCAGTTTCTTCTTTGCATACTTTGACCTCTCGCGATGAAGAGGGTCCCTCTGTGCTCGTTTTTTTGACCAGCAAGGTGGAGTTTTTCCCCTGGATCTGTGTTCGTTTGTTGACCAGTGGGGTTGAGTGGTCTCCCCCTAGTTTCGTTCAAGATGGATCGGCCGGTAGAGGTGCTAGTGTCACCCCATGATGGAACAGGCGTTGAACCTCTTTTGGGTGAGTTGTTCTGGAGTGGGGTGGTTGCGTGATACCCACTCCGTGTTTGGTTGGCCAGTGTTGTACCCTCCAGTAGAGATGGCCAGAGCAGTTCTGAGTTTTACCCTCCAGCGGGGCTGGGCAGTGGGTTACTCATCGACTTCATTGGGTTTACCCTCCAGCAGGGCTGGGCAGTGGGTTTCTCACTGACTTCTAGGGTTTACCCTCCAGCAGAGACAGGGTAGTGGGTCACCCGACGCTCTTATGGTCTACCCTCCAGCAGAGACTGGGCAGTGGGTCACCCGACGACCTCTTAAGGTCTACCCTCCAGCAGGGCTGGGCAGTGGGTCGCTCATCGTGTAGTTCCAGGTCTACCCTCCCACAAGTCTGGGTAGTGGGTCGCTTATCGACTTATTCCAGGTCTACCCTCCAGCGGGACTGGGCAGTGGGTCGCCTGATGATGTATTAATGTCTACCCTCCTGCGGGGCTATGCAGTGGGTCGCCTGATGATGTATTAGGGTTTACCCTCCAGCAGGGCTGGGCAGTGGGTCACCTGATATCTGGTTATGAATTACCCTCCAGCAGGGCTGGGTAGTGGGACACCTGTTGGCATTCCAGGCTCAGTCCTTTCTTCTAGGCTAGTCTGTGGCTTTCCTTCATGATTACCGGAGTAGGACCCTTGGTTATACGGGTCAGTGTTGTGATGACTTTGACTTTTGAGAAGACCTCTCGACTGCAGGGTCGTGACGAGGTGTGGTTTGACTTTCCCTAGAACTCCCAAGTACAAGGGGCACTTTCCCCACTGAGATGCATTCTTGTGACGCGATCTAAAACCGTGCGGGCGAGTCAGTTCCACCCAAAGCGGATAGTGTCGAGATGCGGTGATTGAGCCCCTTGGCTTGCGGTTCGGGGTAGACGTGCGGGATGCTGGGCATCGATGGAGTTTACTTCTGGGACTTTTGGCTACTCATTTTCTTTGGCTGAGCTACGGGATGGAGATCCCCTTACGACGTTGTTCAGGCTTCTTGCTGAGCATAAGGATATGTATATACCTTGTTCCAAAACACACTTCTTGGGTTTGGTTACTCTCCCTCCAGCAGGGGTGAAGACGCATGGGGTATGCCACGTGCTTTCCGTGTCTAGCTTCTAGTGGTTGGACGAGTCTACTCTCCTGCTATAGGTAGCTAAAACTCGATGAGAAGTTCATCTTCTCACCGTTTCCAGCTCCTTATGTTTGGACGAGTCTACCTCCTTTCTCTTGTTGGGTTGAGGTGGACTCTCTACTGTTACTCTTACTGCCCTTTCAATTGTACTTCTCTACTTTTCCTGCTCGCTCTACTACTCACCCTTCGGTACCTCCTTTGTTGCTCCCTCGAGCCTTTAGAGTATCCTAGTGAGTATTTTTATACTCACCCCTTCTTGGGATTTGCCCGCACTTGGTGTGCCCTTGCAGACGACGGATAGGTGGAGCGTGACTTCCGTGGAGCATAGGGGCTTGGGAGCTTGGACCGCATGTAGTGGTCGTAGTCGGGTTCCAGGTGGGAGACCCGTAAGATATTTCTTTTTGTTTACCTGTTGCCGGGTTGTGGCACCATTTCTGGTTGGGCACGTGTTTTGCCCCTTTTTTCCTTTTCATCACTTTACTTGTACTCTTTAGAGGTCGATGCACATTTTTGGTACATATATAGCAGTTTCCCTTTTCATTACTTGTCTTTTCTTTTACTCTGTACTTTTTCATTGAGTGTACTGCGTGTGGGTGTGTACAGGTACTTAGGCAAAGGCCTCCCCGAGTTGTTGTGCCTTTGGCGCTGGTCGCCAGCCCTTGGCCTATAGAGGCAGGCTTGGGGTAGTTGCGGCTCGAGCCCGGGTAGGGTTGGGGCATGACAGATGTGGTGCAGCTGGATGCTAGTACTGGCTGGATGTGACGTGATGATGCCGCTGTTGTGTCTAGTTCATGAGTCTTTTTCTTTCTTTGTTTGGCTTTTTTTGGCGTGGGTTGTAAGGGGTTTTGGGTGTGGGTCATTTGACCCCACCCCACCCTTGTCTATTGTGTCTCCTTTTATTCTTTCTAATAAATTTGGGGGGGGGGTCGGGAATAGCCCGACCCTCGCATCTTCCTTGCACTAGAAACCATAATAAATCATAATAAACTCTAAAATTACCAAAGAAACCCTAAAATTCTCACAAACAAAAACAAAATGCTCACAAACAATAAAAACACGCTATATTATCTAAAAATACCTAACAAACACTAATATAACCTAATAAAACTAATAAACTAATAAACCCCAAACAAATCCTAATAAACCTTAAAAATCCATAATAAAACCTAATAAAAATGAATAAAGCCTAATAAAACCCTAATAAAACACTAAAAATACCTTCTCAACCCAAATAAACCTTGACACACCATATCAAAACTTAATAAAACCCAACTAAACCCCAATAAAAAACAAATCACAAACAACCCATTAGAAATCCATAGAAACCCTAATAAACCATAATAAATTGAAATAAAAGCTACTAAACCATTAAAAATGCTCACAAACACTAAAAGCACGCTAATAAAACCTAAAATTTCATAACAACCCCTCATATATATTAACAAAAACTGAAAAACACTCATATACCCTAATAAAAACACTAACAAACCCTAGTAAACACTAAAAATCCCTAACAAACCGTAATAAACCATACTCAACCCTAATAAAACCTTAAAGATACCGACTCAACCCTAATAAAACCCTAAAAATACCTACTCAACACTTATAAACCTTAACACAACTTAATAAACCATAATAAACCCCACTAAACTGTAACATCCCAAGAAAATGTGTTATGTAACGATATGTTTTATATTACTATGTCATCCTTTAATCGAACAAGCTATTCTATTCATATATATATATATAACAAGGGAATAAAGTAAATGCACAAAAATGAATGAAAGGCTCTTTTATTCAAATGAGGAACACCTTGGTAACTACAACTCACAGTGATCAAACGGGAAGCTCAGCTAACCAAATATTCCAATTAAAAACCCGATTAAAATTACAAGAAGACCGCTCAAAACCACAAGAACCCCGAGAAGGGGATAAGGGTATTTTGAATCCATCAAAACAAACATGAGGATGGCCGAAGCCACCGCAGCCATACTGAGCACCAAAGGAATGACTTGAACCATCTTTAACTGACAAACCGACTTCAAAATATGAATACCAAGACTTCATATTTATAAAGGTTCCACATAGCCGTTTCAAATTTTACCACTGTTGTCTTTTCAAGATGACCGTTGGGATTTAAATCCAAAGGCCTTTAGGGTCTTGGTAAACATAGTGATAATAATTAAGACTCTTTTCTATTAAATAATCCTTAATGAATCTGTTTGATTTGTGGTCTATGTTCTAAAGAAAATACATAAATATATATCTAAACATTATTTTTTATATGCTTTCATATTATCTTAATTATATGATGTTAACATACTTTATAAAATTATGTTTTTCTTCAACGTAAAATGAAAATTTTTTATTTTGAAATTTTGGGTTAAATAATCAATTGGTTTTAATAACATATAGATATTAACATGTAAATTTAAATTAAGATAACTGAAAATAAATAAAGGATAATTGATATTAAACTATATAAATTGATAAATTAAATAAATAGAGGAAAATGATATTATAATTTATGTTTTAGGTAGGGGTTAATAGTTTGGCATATATGTGCATTTATAACCCTTGACTAATCCAAAGATAATAATAAAAGTTTAATAATAATTTTATAACGATTTTATAATAAGTTTAATAAAAGAATAAAATAACAAATTTTATTTTAATATGATGAAAACGTTAAAAAAATGAGGGTCGTGTGTATCTGTTTTTTTAAAAAACATCTCGTCGACGACAGGCTGTCCAATCCAGCATGGTTTAATCGTGGTCGCCTTTTTTTTAACGCTGCATCTGTCTTAAACCATACGATCCATTTCCACTTTGATAATGGCCGTCCAATTCTTTTCGCATTTCTCTCTCCACACGGTTTTTTGTTCTTCTTCCTCACGCATACCGCGCACCAAAAAGCTTACCTCCCCATTTTATCTGCCTAGGCCAGCTATGGACCCATCCTCGCTCCCTCTTTCCACAAAGTCGGCACCGCCGCCTTTAATTCCCGTCCTCAGTTCCCTCGACGCCTCTTCATGACTTGGTTGTTTTTTTAAAAACCTTGAGTTGCACCGAAGCAAGGTCGGCGGTTCCTTCAGGTTTCTCTCTTGCACCGTCGATATCACTTGCTCTTTCTCCTCCTCTCCAAGTCGGTAAGGGTTGTTTTTCCTTTTTGTTTTCTTTTCTCTCCTCTTCCTTTGCAAACCGTTTATATATGTAAGAATGTATACGGGTTATGTATATATAAATATACTACATATGAAGATATTTTCAACTAGGTTATCAAAATATTTAAATGCTTTGGTCTTTTCCATTTAAATCTAATTTATGAACCCCCCCCCCCCCCCCCGTATACACATATGTATATAATTTATATACATATATACGGTTTTGTGTATATGTTATATATATATGCATATACACACTCTAGTGAGGATATCACGTTATGTTGTTCGTTTTAAAACCTTTTTTATATATAGAAACATGTATATACGGTATTGTAATTATAATTACCTAACTATATAATTTGTGAAATGGGGTGTTTTACATAATTATGTGTTTATATTTCCATTTCCAAATTTATCTCTAATATTTCCAAATATTTCACTGTAGTATGATAAGAATTATATACGTATAAGGGTTATTTTGAATCCACTTTTAACATGCAGGTCCCTTATGAAAACCTTGTGTGTGTATATATATATGTATATATATACTTGTATATATATATATCTATGTTTTTCTATACAAATCACTTATGTTTTTTGAATGATGAATGCATATCATAAAATAATACATTAGATACGAATCAGTTTTTGGGTTTAAGTTTAATTATGTTATAGTTTCAAACAATAGTTTTTATATAATTAAGTACATACAGTTTCATGAATAATAAACCCTAGATGGTTTTGGTTTTCAATCAAATAAACAATCAATGGTTTGAGGATTTCATATTTTAAGGAATTTAATGACCCTTGATTTATTTTTATGAAAAACCCCTATATACTCTTTGTGTAAATATTATTACGTATAAATTTAATTATGTTTTAGTTTCCAAAACCTTATTCACAAGTATAATTATAAGGACTTAGTTGATGTTTTGACACGTGTAAGATTTTAATGTTTTCCAAGCCTATATATATGTTTCATTATATACCAATGGACTTGCTTAATTAAGAGAAGTTATTCTGACATGTACCCTCTGTATAATTTTATATTTTGTGCTTCAGCCCATTTTAAAAGAAAAGGACTAGAAATTTATGGATTTATGACATCGGTAGCCATTCATAATTTAACGATAGTCCTGCTGTAGTGATTGTTAGTGGTTAATTTAGTTATTCTTAAAATTGAAAGTTTTAAAAACATTTATATCACATTAATTAATGTCAAGTACTTTTAAGTGTATCTTTTTTATCTATGCATGTCATGGCCTAATCTAATGCATCCTTTGTGTATAGTCCTTTTCGCATGTATTTAAATGATGGTCAAACCACCATCAATTTTCAGCATATTTGAAAGATAATGCATATGACCCCTTGGAAGTTTTTCCATGTGAATTAGTTGGTGTATCCATCACTAATATATAACACATTGTATTATGCATGTACCACTTGTCATCAAGCAGGTATTTCCTTAGTAGTTTCCAAATCTTATCTTGTGTGTAATACCTAGTATGATGATTACCAATTTATAATTAACGAACCTATGACGTATTAGACTGCCGGGTTGGGTTCTGGTTAATGTAAGCCCTCCAGGGTAGGGACTGGTTAATGTAAGCCCTCCATTTTGGGGACTGGTTAAAGTAATCCCTCCAGGTTGGGGACTGGTTAAAGTAAGCCCTCCTGGTTGGGGACTGGTTAAAGTAAGCCCTCCAGGTTGGGACTGGTAAAAGTAATCCCTCCAGGTTGGAGACCGGTAAAAGTAAGCTCCATGATGCATCGAGAGTTCTCATGAGACAAAAACAAGAGTCATGGTACAAGGCCTGACAACACTTATAGTTCAGGTGAAATTCCTGAACATAGACAGTTCGGGTGAAATTCCTGGACATAGATGTTTATGGTCTTGACACAAGGTCTTGACAAAGTCTGGCATTATACTTTCCCTCTGCATGTGATGATAAATAGTCAACCAGGGGATAGTTCAACTAACAGGATATACCCTAGTTGTAATTTCTTTTCTTTAACTTTGAGATTGAGATTATGGGATATGAACCTTGATACATGTGGTATGCCATTATAGGAACATTATGCGTGGATAAATCATGATACAAATGTTTTCCCTTTTTACACACAAACCTTCAGAGCTAAATTAATTTTATCGTGACTTATGCATCATCCATTTTACACATGCTTGCGCTCTCTGAGTTATGTCTTCTTTAAGGTTTATTTTAGGAAAGAACTTATTTTCTGTGAAAGTGGTTTTCAAGAATGTAGGATTTACTTGTTTTAAGAAAATATAATGTCTTGTTTTCAATGAAGTGTTTCATCTTTTTCAAAATGACTGAATTGAGAAAGAAATTACTTTAAACATTTTAAAACCCCTTACTGGGCATATTTTTCTCACCCTACGTTAATGTTTTAAATTTTTTTCAGGTATAGAATATTACTAAAGAGGTTGTTCTGAAGCAGCTGGTTTCCCAGAACCTAAACCTCGTGATCTTCTGTATTAATGGTACATGATGTATTATTGTAAATATTTCTAATGAAATGTTAGTACATGATGCCCCATGGGCACCCGAGAATCAGGGTCCTTACAGTTTGTATCAGAGGATGGGTTCAGACAACTCTGGAAAACCAGGTAGTATGAATATATAACAATGATTGACTAATTAATTATGTTTTAACATTCAGATGGATGATAGAAACGTATCCACCAATCTACTGTCACTTCCCATTGAGACCCTAGAGACCATTGTTTCCCTAGCTAGCCAAGAGAACTTTCTTAATTACGCCCATATTCACATGTCATGCAAGCACTTGTATGATGTGCCGAACTCACTTACGGTGCTTAGTCTACACCAGTGGTTGGGAATGGATTACCTCTTTATGACGATGACCCAATTCCCCTCTTATGCACGTCAGGGAAGGTACCATGAGGGACTCTTCCGAGTATTCACGACTGGAGAAGAATTTGGCGTGATGATCTATAACCCCTTTTAAGAAGCTGCTGCTGCCGGAGACCTCCGAGCAGCCTACCTGTGTCAGATTTTGCACTACGGCTTCTAGGGCTAGTTGATGGACTTTGGGGTGTTAAAAGATGAATCCACCCATTTGTTTTATAGGAAACAAGTGTATAATGATGTTTCTCAACTCCATACCCCTCATGCTAAACTCAGGAGGCATTATAGATGTTCCCATGAGTTTAACCCCGTCTATTCAGCCTGTGTGTGGTTTGAGGAGTTAGGGAGTTTTGCCGCTCTTTGTGGTATTCGTTTAGTAAAATCAGGCTTTGTTATGTAAACTTTTATGCAATTGAAAGTTTCCTGTTTCCTTTACTGTCTCTACCTTAACAGTATTGTTAAGTGATCTCTCTTGAATGTTTTTTTTTCAGATGGCTGGTCAAACGAAAATCCCATCTCTACCTGAGGAGTTAGTAGAGGTCATTTTGATCAAAGCATGCACGGTGGATTATCCATCCTTTCTCACCTGTGAGGGTCTTGCCAAAGTCTGCTTGACTTAGAAAAAATTCCTGAGATTCTTTGTTCATGTCAGGGGAATGACCATGTCTTTCATCTCATTTCCACTGCCCAACTCCCCTACCATAGGCGAAGGGGGAGATACTACGAAGGCCTCTTCCAGTGTTTTACCCTGGCTCAAAACTTTTTTGCCAGAGCGTGCTTCCTCATAGCTGCTCAAGATGGCCACCTCAAGGCAGCCTATATGTTCCTGGTCTTAAATCTCAGTCTCCTCAATCGCATCATCCACCTCGAATACCTCGAGTGTGATGTATTTTGGATGGTTATCAGGGAATTTGTCCACTCAGACATTTCTGAGATTTTCACCGCCTAAGCCTCCCTATGGGAGCCTGTGTGTAGTACACATCAGCAGGGATTCAAAACCTACTACTCAAGGTGAACTTGGGCTAGAGAAACGGAGGAACTATGTACCATGTTGGGTATTCCGTTAACCGAGTCGTACCTCCTGTTTCGGTAATGTTGTACGACTGGGGTTTCTGTTTTTTTTATGAATAGAATTGCGAGGATGCAATTCTTTGAAGGGGGAAATAATGTAACATCCCAAGAAAATGTGTTATGTAACGATATGTTTTATATTACTATGTATTCCTTTAATAGAACAAGCAGTTCTCTTAAAATATATATATATACATATAACAAGGGAATAATGTAAATGCACAAAAATGAATAAAAGGATCTTTTATTCAAATGAGGAATACCTTGGTAACTAAAACTCACAGTGATCAAACAAAAATCTTAGCTAACCAAAGATTCCAATTAAAAACCCTATTAAAATTACAGGAATACCGATCAAAACCACAAGAACCCCGAGAAGGTGATAAGGGTCTTTGGAATCCATCAAAACAAACATGAGGAAGGTCGAAGCCACCGCAGCCAAACTGAGCACCAAAGGAATGAATTGAACCATCTTTAGCTGAAAAACCGACTTCAAAATATGAAACCAAGACTTCATATTTATAAAGGTTCCACATAGCCATTGGAAATTTTATCATTGTTGTCTTTTCAAGATGACCGTTGGGATTTAAATCCAAAGGCCTTTAGGGTCTTGCTAAACACAGTCATAATAATTAAGACTCTTTTCTTTTAAATAATCCTTAATGAATCTGTTTTATTTTTGGTCTATGTTCTAAATAAACAACATAAATATATATCTACACATTCTCTTTTTATATGTTTTCATATTATCTTAACTATATGAAGTTACAATACTTTATAAAATAATGTTTTTCATCAACGTAAAATGAAAATTTATTATTTTGAAATTTTGGGTTAAATAATCAAATTGTTTTAATAACATATAGATATTAACATGTAAATTTAAATTAAGATAAGTGACAATAAATAAAGGAAAAGTGATATTAAACTATATAAATTGATAAATAAAATAAATAGAGGAAAATGATATTATAATTTATGTTTTAGGTAGGGGTTAATAGTTTGACATATATGTGCATTTATAACCTTTTACTAATCCAAATATAATAAAAATAGTTTAATAATAATTTTATAACAATTTTATAATAAGTTTAATAAAATAATAAAATAACAAAATTTATTTTAAAAGGATAAAAATGTTAAAAAAACGAGGGCCGCGTGTATCTGTTTTTTTTAAACATCGCGTCGACGATAGGCCGTCCGATCCAACATGGTTTAATCGTGGTCGTCCTTTTTCTTAACTCCACGTCTGTCTTCAACCATCTGATCCATCTCTGCTTTGATCCTGGACGTCCAATTCTTTTCGCGTCTCTCTCTCCCCGTGGTTTTCTCTTCTTCTTCCTCACGCATACCACACACCACAAATCCTACCTCCCCATTTTCTCCGCCTAGGCCAGCCGTGGACCCATCCTCGCTCCCTCTTTCCACAAAGTCGGCACCGCCCCCTTTAATGCCCGGCCTCAGTTCCCTCGACGCCTCTTCACGACTTGGTTGTTTTTTTTAAACCTTGAGTTGCACCGAAGCAAGGCTGGCGGTTCCTTCGGGTTTCTCTCCAGCACCATCGATATCACTTGCTCCTTCTCCTCCTCTCCAAGTCGGTAAGGGTTGTTTTTCCTTCTTGTTTTCTTTTCTATCCTCTTCCTTTGCGAACCGTTTATATATGTAAGAATGTATACGGGTTATGTATATATATATATACTACATATGTGGATATTTTCAACTAGGTTATCAAAATCTTTAAAGGCTTCGGTCTTTTCCTTTTAAATATAATTTATGACCCCCCATATACACGTATGTATATAATCTGAATACATATATACGTTTTTGTGTATATGTTATATATATATGCATATACACACTCTAGTGAGGATATCACATTATGTTGTTCGTTATAAAACCTTTTTTTATATAGCAACATGTATATACGGTATTGCAAATATAAATACATAACTATATAATTTGTGAAATGCGGTGTTTTACGTAATTATGTGTTTATATTTCCATTTCCAAATTTATCTCTAAGATTTAAAAATATTTCACTGTTGTATGCTAAGAATTATATACGTATAAGGGTTATTTTAAATCCACTTTTAACATGCAGGTCCCTTTGAAAACTTTGTGTATGTATATATATATGTATATATGTACTTGTGTATATATATATATATATTTATCTATGTTTTTATATACAAATCATTTATGATTTTTGAAAGATGAATTCCTATCTTTAAATAATACTTTAGATACAAATCAGGTTTTGGGTTTCAGTTTAATTATGTTATAGTTTCAAACCATAGTATTTATATAATTATGTACATACGGTTGCATGAATAATAAACCCTAGATGGTTTTGGTTTTCAATCAAATAAACAATCAATGGTTTGAGGATTTAAGATTTTATGGAATTTAATGAACCTTGATTTATTTTTATGAAAACCCCCTATATACGCTTTGTGTATATATGATTACGTATAAATGTAATTATGTTTTAGTTTCCAAAACCTTATTCCAAAGTATAATTATAAGGACTTAGTTGATGTTTTGACACGTGTAAGATTTTAATGTTTTCCAAGCCTATATATTTGTTTCATTATATACCAATGGAATTGCTTAATTAAGATAAGTGATTCTGACATGTACCCTCTGTATAATTATATATTTTGTGCTCCATCCCGTTTTAAAAGAAAAGGACTTGAAATTTATGGATTTATGACATTGGTAGCCATTCATCATCATCATACTATAAATTTATTCAAACAAATAACGTTCAAAACACAAGAGGGGTTGTCCCAAAGACCAAAAGAAGAAAAAAGGGGCCTAAGGGGGGAGAAAATAGTGGAGGCCGAGGGCATCCCCTCGAACCAAGTTGACGCCCTCCGCCTTCATGGTGGTAGCAGTTTGAAAACAGCAACGGGCCGAACCAGGGACGTCGATGGGGGAAAGGAAGTCCCCAACCTTATTCCCCTCACGCCAAGTGTGGACAACGCTCATATTGCTACTAATCATGTCCCTGCATTTCCTGGTGACGTAGTGGATGGACCATGGGATGATGGATCCGTGGATGGAATTGTGGAGGATTAGGGAATCGGTTTCCACCTCTGATAAGGTGATCCCCTCTTGGTGACATAAGGAGAGCCCCATCAGCATGCCTTGGACTCGGCCTGGAGAGAAGAACCTTGCCCCAGAGATGCAGAGAAGGCCATAATGACCGGCCCAAAAGAGTCCCGAACCACCCCTCCTCCTCGAATCGACCCCATGCTGCATGATCCGTCGGAGTTGAGTTTGAGCCCTCTGTTTGGAGGTAACCAGCGAACCCAGTTGCCTCTCTTATTAATTCTACCTAAGGTATCAGTATCTATACGTGTCTGGAGACGTTGAAGAGTGGGAGCCTCCTTCCATTTGTGAGAATAACTGAGCACATCCAGCAGGTGGATCTTGGTGTGAGTAATAATCTGCTGGCCAGAGGTGGGGTTTCCTTAATACCGAGACTTGTTCTGTGCTTTCCAAATCGACCAACAGCCTGCATGGAGGACCATCGTGCGGGATGTCTGCTCTAGGCTCTTCTCCTCCGCACTGTGAAACCATCGGTCCAAAAATGGAATGTCAGTCATGCGGAGGTCAGAAAAAGCAGTGAAATCACTGAAGTACAGCCACACCGCCCTTTCCCAATCGCCTTAAAAGAACAAGTGATCCACATTCTCCTCATGGTGGTCTGAGCAGCAGGGGCACCTTGAGGCCAATGGGATGCCACAACATTGGATATTTTCATTAGTGGGAATAATCCTTGTGACTCAGATGCCATGTAAGAAAGCTCTACTTGAGCAGAGTGCCTTTGGACCATAGGATCTCATTCCACATATCGCTTCGAGCGCGAGGGGCCATGGAGCGTTGATAATCCCAGGAGGTGAAGGACCCCGTGGAAGAAAGAGAAAACACGCACCGATCCGGATTGGTGTTGATCTCAATTAATGAACCTATGACCTATTGGACTGTCGGGTTGGGATCTGGTTAAAGTAAGCCCTCCAAGGTATGGACTGGTTAAAGTAAGCCCTATAGGTTGGGTACTGGTTAATGTAAGCCCTCCAGGTTGGGGACTGGTTAAAGTAAGCCCTCCAGGTTGGGGAATGGTAAAAGTAAGCCCTCCAAGTTAGGGACTAGTAAAAGTAAGCCATCAGGGTTAGAGATTGGTAAAAGTAATCTCCATGATGCATCGA
The DNA here is from genome assembly GCA_963277665.1 of Viscum album. Classification (NCBI taxonomy): domain Eukaryota; kingdom Viridiplantae; phylum Streptophyta; class Magnoliopsida; order Santalales; family Viscaceae; genus Viscum; species Viscum album. The sequence continues at coordinate 790,235,277 of OY728167.1, forward strand.
AAGTTCTCATGAGACAAAAACAAGAGTCATGGCATAAGGCCTGACAACAGTTACAGTTGAGGTGAAATTCTTGGACATAGATGGTTCAGGTGAAATTTCTTGACATAGATGTTTATGGTCTTGACACAAGGTCTTGACAAAGTTTGGCATTATAATTTCCCTCTGCATGTGATGATAAATGGTCAACCAGGGGATAGTTCAACTAACAGGATATCCCCTTGTTGGAATTTCTTTCCTTTAAATTTTAGAATGATATTATGGGATATGAACCTTGATATATGAGGTATGCTGTTATAGGAACTTTATGCGCGGATAAATCATGATATGAATGTTTTCCCTTTTTACACACAAACCTTCAGAGCTGAAGTAATTTTATCGTGACTTATGCATCATCCATTATTCTCATGCTTGCGCTCTTTGAGTTATGTCTTCTTTAAGGTTTATTTTAGGAAATCACTTCTTTTCTGTGAAAGTGGTTTTCAAGAATATAGGATTTACAATTATTAAGAAAAGATAACGTATTTTTTTCAATGAAGTGTTTCATCATTTTCAAAATGACTGCTTTGAGAAATAAATTACTTTAAACGTTTTAAAACCCCTTACTGGTCATATTTTGATCACCCTATGTTTATGTTTTAAATTTTTTTTTCAGGTATGGAATATTACTAAAGAAGTTGTTCTGAAGCAACTGGTTTCCCAGAACAGGAACCTCGCAATCTTCTGTATTAATGGGACATGATGTATTATTATAAATATTTTTAATTAAATGTTAGTACATCATGCCCCATGGGCACTAGGGAACCGGGGTCGTTACATAAACCTTAAAAACGCAAATATACCATTAAAAATCCCTAAAACCCCAAATAAATGCTAATAAAACATAACAAATATTAAAAGTGCTCATAAACCTGAATAAACACTACTAAACATTAAAAACCCATAATATCCCCTCTTAAAAATTAATAAACCACAATGAACCATAATAAACCCTAAATAATCCCAAACATACCCAAATATACCATAATATACCATAATATACCATAATAAACCCAAATCAATCCTAATAAAGCACTAAAAATACCTAAAAACCCTAATAAACCATGAAACACCATAATAAACCCTAATAAAATCCTAATAATCCCCACCAAATCCTTAAAAATGCTAATATACCATTAAAAACCCTACAACTATAACAAACAATAATAAATGTTAATAACACCTAAAAATCCTAAAAAATGATATTAAACCCTAAAAATACCTATAATAATAATAGTATTAATAATGCACGTGCATGTGCATATGCATGTGCATGGTTTAAATAATAAATCAAAGTGCACATGCATGTGAATATGCATGCACATTTGCATGTGCATGATAATAAATAATAACACATGTGAATTTCATGTGTATGTGCATGTGTATGTGAATGATAATAAATAATAAATAATAACACACATCCAAGTGCATGTGCATGTGCATGTGCATGTGCATGGTAATAAACAATAAATAAAAACAAAGTCCACATGAATGTGCATTTTCATGTGAATGATAATAAATAATATATAATAACACATGTGAAAATAGAATAACCAAAGTGCATTACGTGTGCACGTGCATGAGAATAACTAATAATAACACATGTGATAATAGAATAATGCAAGTGCATTGCATTTTCATGTTCATGGTAATAAATAATACATAATAACGCATGTGTATGTGCATTTACATGTGATAATAATGATAATGACGCTTGCACATGCATGGTAATAAATAATAAATAACAACACACGTGCATGTGCATTAGTATTTGATGATACAAATAATAATAATAATAATAATAATAGAATAACACAAGTGCATTGCATGTGCACGTGCATAGTAGTAAATAATAAATATATAATTGAAAATAAGAACATACATGCATGTGCATGTGCATTTACATTTGATAATAATATTAATAACACTAATTGTAATAATAATAATAACAACAACGCATGCACGTGTATGGTAATAAATAATAAATAACAACGCACATTCATGTGTATTTGCTTGTGATAACGATAATAACAATGATAATGATAATAATAATAATAATAATAATAACTGTGATAATAATAATAATAATAATAAAAGAATAATACAAGTTAATTGCATATGCACGTGCATGGTAATAAATAATAAATAATAACGCACGTGCATCTACATTTGCATGTGATGATAATTATAATAACAGTAGTAGTAATATTAGAGATAATAGTAATAGTACCAATGCATGTGATAATATAATATTGCATGTGCATTACGTGTGCACATGCATGGTAATAAATAATAATGTGAATGCATTGAATTTTTATGTGATGATAATGAGGATGATAATAATATTAATAATAACAACGCATGTGATAATAGAATAAAGCACGTGCATTGAATGTGTGTGTTTATGTATTTTCATGTGCATTTGCATGTGATGATAATAACAATAAGTTAGTGTTAGAGTGGGGAGCCTCTGAGCGACGTCGCCTCCCCTTTCGTGGCGTCTAGGGTTTCCTCCATTCCCGTGATCCTTACCTCTCTGGACTTCTCCTCCTGAGTCCCCTTTTGGTGACTTGATCGGCTCGGCGTGTCGTTCGTCTCGGTCGATAGGTGGTCGAGGCTTGTTTCCATTGAAGGTTGATGACGGATCTGGAGCGGCTCGGGGAGGGGAGGCCTTGTTTCCTTTTCTTTATGTTGTTTTTTCAGTGGTGAAGGCTTTCTTTTGGGGGTAATCGTTCGTGTTTGAAGGTATTGCTATGATAGGGTTCATCCTGTTGTCGTCCCCTCCCGGTGGTTGGCTTCTTCGATGCCTCTGGTGCCTTTGCGGTGGTTGCACGGCTCCTCCAGTGGCGATGCGCTACGGGATTCTGCGGCGCTGCTGGTCAGATCTAGGGTGTATGACCGTTCCACCAGCATACTCTCTGGATCATTCTGGGTTCTTCTCAGTAGCACGCCGACGTCCTGCAGTGAGTCTCCCGGGGGTCACTTTCTGTGGCGGGTGTGTTCCTGAGGTTTAGTTTAGGCCTTCTTTGGCGGTAGGCGTGGCGACAATGGATGTCTACCGGGTTGATTTACTATTTTCTGCTGAAAGATCTTTGCGTTTTGCTGGATTATTTCCATTTTTTCTGGATTTCTTTGTGTTGCTGGATGATTTCGGCCTGGTTGTTCGCAGACCATGGCAGAGTTCAAGCTTCGGAGTCAACGACGGCGGATGGCTCTGCTGGCATCCTGTTTTGAAGGTGGCATGTCGATGGATGGCTGGTGAGTCAACAGTCACATGTGATGCACACCGGCGAGTTTGTGTGATGTTGATTGGTCTGGCCGGTCCGGCGAGTCTCGCCGGTGGCATGATTGGTGGCGAGGTGGGTTTCGCGGTTCGAGGTGGCGTGCGGCTCGAGGCTGGTGACGCGTGCTGATGGGTGCGCGACTTGAGATGGGACACGTGATGATGGGAGCGGCTCTGTGGAGCATGTTTGGTTTGAATTTTAAATCTTGAATTTCGATGAATTCTGTATGAAGATGGGATGTTTTGTACAGTTTTTGGTTTTTCTTAAACCGGTTTGGGGTACCGATTCCCTTAAACCAACTTTAGAAAATGGAAAAAAAAATGATTTGCGGCGGATAATAACAATAACAACAATAACAAAAACCAAAACAACAACAACAACCACAATAATAATAATAACAATAAGAATAAGTACTTATGTGACAACAAAATAACATCTGTGTATTTCATGTGCACATGCATGGTAATAATAAATAAATAATTTTTCACGTGCATGTGCATGTGCATGTGCATGAGATGATAATAATAATAATAATAATAATAATAATAATAACAGTAATAACAATGATAATAATAACAACAACAACAACAACGCATGTGATAATATAATAACGTGTGTGCATTGCATGTGCATTGCATGATAATAAATAATAACACATAGCACACGTGATGATAATAATAACAATAATATTAATATTAATAACAACAGCACATGTGATAATAGAATAATGAACATGTATGGATTGTGCGCATGTATGGTAATAAATAATAATGCATGTGAATTTTCATTTTCATTTGATGATAATAACAATAATAACAATAACAATAATAATAAGAATAACTATAAAATGCAGGTGATAATAGAATAATGTAGGTACGTTTCGTGTCCGTGTTCATGGTAATAAATAATAACCGACGTGCATGTGAATTTGCATGTGATGATAATAATAATAATAGTAATAGTAATAATAATAATAATAATAACAAAAACAAAAAAATATGCACATACATGGAAATAAATAATAAATAATAAATAATAAATAATAACGCATGTGCATTTGCATTTGCATGTGATGATAATAATAATAATATTATTAATAACAGTAATGATAATTATATTAATGATAATAATGATAATAATAAAGTGTGTGATAATAGAATAACTGACGTCCTAAAAAACCCTAATAGAATCTAACAAACCCTAACTACCACTAATAACCCCTAAGAACCACTAATAAACCCAAATATCACCTAAAACTCACTATTAAACCCTAAAATCCTAATAAACAAAATTAAATCATAATAACCTGTAATAAACCCTAAAAATACTATTAGACTCTAATAAATGTTACAAAATCCCTAAATCCCTAATATACAATAAAAACACTATTGGACTATAATAAATCCTAATAATCACTAAATAACCTAACAAACCAGACAAAACACTACAAAACCTGCCAAATAATAGGCTACAAAACCCTACAACCCACAAATAAACCCTAATAACCCCATAATAAATTGTAATAAACCCTAACAACACCAAATAAATCGCAACAAATCCTAAAAACGCCAAATAAATCGTAAAAAACTGAAACAAACCATAACAAACCCCTAATAAACTTCAATAAACCCTAACAAGTCATAATAAACCATAATAAATCATAATAATCCAAAATACATGTTAATAAACCCTAATAAATAAGATAAACTCTAAGAAACCATAATATATCCTAAATAACCCTAAAAAGTTTGATAAAACCTATAAAAAGCTATTAATGCCTAAAAAAGCCCAATAAAACCCTGATATACAATAAAAAATGCTAATAAACCATAAAAAATCCTAAAGATCGCTAATAGACCCTAAAGAACCCTAGTAAACCCTAAAGAACCATTATAAACTCTAAAGAACACTAAAACCCCTAAATATCCCAAAAAACTCTAAAACACATTACATAAACCCTAAAAACCCGCTATAATACCCAAACAAACCCTAAAACACAATAAAAACCCTAACAACACCTATCAATCCTGAAAAAACAAATAAACCATTAAAACCCCCCCAAAAGACCACTGAAATCCCATTAAATACCATAAAAACCATAAACACCCGTTAACAACCCTTAAAAACTCATAAACCCACTACAAACCATAAACAACCATTAAAACCCTAAAAAGGAAACAAATAGATACAGAAACCCAAAAAACATTACATAATCCATATAACTGATACATAAACCCTAAAAATAGAACAAAAACTCAAAAAATGCAACATAAACCCAAAAAACGATACATAAACCCAAAAAACACTACATAAACCCTAGAACTGTAACATAAACCCAAAACAACACAACATAAACATTAAAAAACACAACATAAAACCTAAAAACACAACATAAACCCTAAAAACACTACATGAACCCTAAAAACATTACATAAACCCTAAAAAATGCAACATAAACACTACATCACCCCAAAAAACACTACATAAACCCAGAAAATGCAACATAAACCCTAAAAAATGCTACATAAAACCTAAACCCTAAACACGATACATAAAAACCAAAAAAAGTTACATAAACCCTAAAAAATGCTACAAAAACCCTAAAACCTCTAACTGAACCCTAAAAGCGCTACATGAACACTTAAAATGCCACATAAACTCAAACAACACTACACAAGCACTAAAAAATGCTACAAAAACCCTAAAGATGCTTCAAAACCCTTAATAATATTAAACCCAAATATACCATAGTATGAAAAATTAAACCCTAATAAACCCCAAATAAACTCTAATAATCCCTATAAACTCCTTATAATCCCTAAAAACCATAAGTGACTCTACTCAACCCTAATAAAACCCCAAAAATACCTAATAAACCCTAATAAATGACAATAAAACCTAATAAACCCTAAAAACACGTTAAGAAATCCTAAACAACCCTAACCAACCCTAATAGACACTAATAAACACTAATAAACCCCACACAAACCCTAAATATATCTAACAAACCCTAAATAAATCCAAGTAAACCCTACTCAACCATAAAAAACCTTAACACACCATAATGACCCATAATAAAACACTACAAAACCCTAATAACAAAAAAAACACTAGTATACCTTAAAAAATCCCTAGAAACCCTGATAAACTCTAATATAACCTAATAAACCCTAAAAATGATCACAGATAATAAAAAATGATAACAAGCAATAAAAACATGCTATATTACCTAAAAAGTCCTAAAAACACTAATATAACCTAACAAATACAAAAAACTATAATATACCTTAAAATATCCATAAACCATAATAAACTATAATATAACCTAAGAAACACTAAAAACGCTCACAAACAAAAATACCTACTCAACCCTAATAAACACTACTTTAGTACCCCGAGTGTGAGGTATGTGGCCTTTGTTTATGCATTTTTATGTGTTTAAAGTGCATGGGATGAGTTGAGGAGAGGTTGGGAGAGTTTGGAATGGTTTCAGATGATTTTGGAGGCTTTTAAAGGGGTGTACGGTTTGAGCACGGTTAGTGGAAACCATGCGAATTCCATAGGAAACCATTTAAGGGAGATTGTAGGCTTCGCACAACCAGCGCACGGTTATCCAAGCCATGTGAGGTAACCGTGCGGACCCTTGGTCCCAAGGTAGTAGCGTGCGCACGGTTAGCGCACAGTTTTCCAAAACGTGCGGGCTAACCGTGCAGCCACTTAAAAATAGGGTTATAATTTCTGGGGACCCTTGGGCTTAACCTATTTCACTCAAAACTTCCTCCCACTCATGGCTCACTCGGTTTCGTCGGTTCTCAGGTGGTGGAGGAGCTTTCCCACTCATTTTGGAAGCTTTTGGAAGAGGGTTCTTGGTGTTCTGAAGGTGATTGCTCCCGGGTAAGTCTTATCTCATGGTTTCTTTGTGTTTTCCTCTAGATTTTATATTCCCTCTTTCTTGGTTTTCTAGATCTACACTTTGTGTGTGTAGATCTATGGTTGTGGTTGCCTTGGGTGACGTTTTGAAGGCTTGTGAATGGTATGGAAGAGGATCTGGAGAGGTTTTGGTGGTGCGTTCGCCGAATTTGAGGCACGGTTGTTCGTGGGTCGATTTCTTGGGAACCCTAAATGTAGGTGGCTTCTCTCTCGACTCCACTTGGTTAGAACTAGTGGTTATTTGTTACAATTAATTTTTGTGCTGAATATTAATTGTGAATTGTTAAGTGAAATTGGTTGGAAATCCCTTAGGTGATGTTTTGGGAATTTTTTTTGGGAAAAAGGGTGTTTTATGGTGAAATGCTATTCTTGTGGATTTTAAAATGATGATTTTAAAATGGGATGATATGTTTGATTTGTGAAAATGATTTATGGAAAGGGTTTCAATAAAAGGGTTGTTTTATTGAAATGTTATTTTGATTGGAAAATGGTTTTCAATAAATGGGTGATTTATTGAAGAGGATTGATATGCAATGGAATTGGTTGATTGCATGTTGTTGTGACCTTGGTGGGTTTATGCTTGGTTTGATTTGATTGAAATGTTGTATGGAATTGGGCGGGAAGTCTCACTATAAAAAGGGGATGGATAGTGGTCAGAAGAACCACCATATGATTAGTGGTTGAGAAGTACCGCAACTTGTGAATGGGTGAACGGTTTGTGCAGAAGTCCCACCGTTTTGATTGTTTTGGTGTGAATGAGTGAACCGGTTGGGTGGAAGTCCCACCGTTTTGGATGTTTGTTGTGCATTTCTTTGCAAGATGGAATTATTGTGATAATGGGTAAATTTTGGAATGGTTGTGTCTTGTTTGGTTGGCTTTCCCTTGGTTGCTTAGTTTGGGAGTGATGGCTTGGTAAGGTCATGTTTGGCCTATGATAATGGTTGAAATTGTGGTTCAATTTATATAATCTGTTTTATATAAATGTGCTAACGGTTTTATCCTAGTGGCGTGTGTAGGGAAGTCATTTGGGGAAATCCTACAGAGTTTTTGTACTCACCCACTGCTTTGGAACTGTGGTGTCTTTGCAGAGTTGTGTACCGTGATCTGGGCAAAGGTATGGAATCACCCTCCTTTAGTGGAGCATTGTGATCCCTTGGTGGAGCTTGGAGCTTGGAGCTTGGCGTGGAGCTGTGGTGGTGTCAAGGCTTGTGGTGTTTGGTTGTTTAGTTTCTTTAGTGTACTCTGATGTTGTGTGTAAATGTCTAGTTGTATTGGTTTTGAGATGTGTTGTGGAACAACATTTTTGTCTTTTGGGAATGCATGGTTTGGTAATTGAATTGACATGCATCATATAGTGGCTATGAGTGGATGATTTGGTTGGTTTTTTCTTAAGGGAAAATCGTTCCCCAACTTGATCTTGAAGCCCTCAACATTCATTTTCAGCCTTTGGTGTCTTGGGAAAGTCACTTAAGGCCAAGTATCCCTCACCGCCTCCTCAAGCCAATGAGGTAGGAGCCTGGTGTTACAAGTGGTATTAGTTTTTTCAGTCCTTTGGAGTTGATTCTCAGATTTTGTGTTGACATTCGTTCTGTTACATTCCTTGAGTTGGGATTGTAGCAAGGTGTAGGATTGTCATAAATGGAATGTATAGCCTAAAAGCACTTAGCTAACCCTTTTATGCTGAAATTCAAGTTACCAGGGAGTTTGGTACATAAGTGTTTTGGAGACACTTATAGGCATTGGATATCTCATTGTTGTGGGAGTAGCCAATGAGATGAGCATGGCATGCACGGTTGAAATGACTTCCCACTTGAATGTATATTTCTTTGAGGTATAATGATTTATGATGTGATATGAATTTGTGAAATTATAATGTGAATTAATTGGTATTTTGAAAATGGATTGGTTTTCAAAATGGTGAAACATGGCACATGTGGAAAATGTGAACTGGTGGAAAGCCTTGTTATGATAGTGTTGTGTAATGTGATTTGAAATGGGATTTCATGATGTCTACGGACAAGAGACTCATGGTTGTTTATTTTATATATATTGAAATGGCACCGGGTAGGCATCGTAGAGACCAACCGGAGGAGGATTTTGAGAATGTGGTATCACCTAAAACTCAGGTGAACCAGCAACTAGTGCAAAAAATAGTGCAAGCTTTCCAAGCTGTGGAAAGTGGAAACAAAGTGGAAGAACCAAGGCTTGTGGATCATGCGGTTCAGTTCCAAAAGCAGAACCCACCCATCATCAGGGGTGACTCAGAGCTGGAGAGGGCAGAAGCATTGTTGAATAGAATGAACAAGACCTTCAATTTCTTGGGAAAATCGGTAGAGTTAAAAGTGAAGTTGTCCACATATATGTTGGAAAATATTGACCATCAGTGGTGGGAGTAGGTAGTCCAAGCGGGGATAGACTTGGGTATTATGTTGTATGGCTTTGAGTAATTTTTTAATAAACAATTTTATCCACATACGTTCAGAATTCATCGTACGACTGATTTCTTCAGTTTGAAGCAAGAGATTATGTCCGTGACAGAGTATGCAGCTAAGTTTATGAACATAGTGTGGTTTTCACACGAGGTGGTGGGTAGCACGTCATTGAAGGAAAGGATCTTTGAAGCGGGGTTGAGGCATGAAATCCGTTCTAAGATAGAAGTACTGTGTATAGATGATTACACTGAGATGGTGAATAGATCCTCAATGGCTGAGCGTGATTTGTTGGGCACTTCTGAATCTCATCTTGGTGGCTCCGTTCAAATAGTGGCGCCCCTCGGTTGATTCGTTTGACCATCATGTTTATGCGGCGTGGGATTTACAGGAGTAAGCGATGGTGGGTTTGCTTGATATTAGGCATATTATGATTCGATTCTCGTCGGAGGAAGACATCATCAGAGCCTAGTCTGGGGCCCCTTGCAGCTTCAACGACACCCACTTATACCTTTTTCATTGGTCGTATGATTTCCATATGCAGAATATTCTCCGATGATGGAAGTTTGGGTGAGTTTCCCTAATCTACCACTACCTTTTCAAAATCCTTCTGTGATTCGAATGTGGGCCAATTTGGTCCTGAGATATCTCTGTTCCGATAACCGAACAGAGTCCCTATGCCACCCGGTTAGTCCGCGCTTCTGTATGGAGGTCGATGTGTCCAGGGTGCCCTTCGAGTATGTGTGCATTATAGTGGGCGAACAATTTAGGTGTAAGCAGCCGGTGTTTTTCGAATCATGGTCTGAGTTCTATTCAGGATGAAAGCGTTTGGGTCACTCGCAACCTCTCTCTCGTCGAGTGGCACCGACTTCCTCCAAGGAGATGACCATGGATTGTGGTATGGGGAGGCAAGACTCCGCTAAGACCGGGGTGCCTGAGAAGAATATTGCGGGTGAGGTTCATGAGAGTACAGATGCAGGGGGTTCACTGAGTGGACCGCGGGAGGTGGTTCCCATGGTGACTGAGGATCTTGAGCATTCCCCAGTGGGTGTAGAGCCTGGATGTGCAGATGAAAGGGGTTTGCCGAACGATCTGCAGGAGGTGAACCCACTGGTGTCTGAAGATATTAACCGATTAAGGACTGATTTGAATGTACATATGCTCCAGATGAAGGTCATTTCGGGGCTTGGTGGATCTGGCGAGGCAGAGGATATGTCTGGAGGTTCCCACAACTAGGAGGTGCTACAATTGGTGGATGAGGGAGTCTGTATGTTGCAAGGCAAGGCCTCTTATGCTGAGGTTTTAAGCTCGGATGGTGGTAAGAGTGATAGAAGTGTTATGCTTCTTGAACAGGCTGGAAAGAGTACGATTTCCTTCAGGGGGGGATCTGTAGAGGTTGACGGTATTGAGATGGAAAACCGGTTTGATGCTCTGGTTGTTAAGGATCCTGAGTATGTGGAGAAAGTGGAGACATCTTCAGAGGGAGCATCTAGTGATGAACGTTCAAGTCGTTTCATTGGCGATATAGAGGACGGGGACCAGGAGTGAAGGTATCCTAGTCCGAGGCTGAGCAAGAATAGAAGGGGAAAATGGAAGGAGAAAAAGGACTATTCGTATTTACCCCTACCTATGGAGACCCGGTCGGTGAAGAAGGCGAAGGACAAACTGAAGGATTTTTAGCCTCTCCCCCCCAAGCGGGAAAGCCCACAACGGGAGAGGGATGATAATCCTCTTGAGATTCTTATGAGTTCAGATGAGATTATGATAGAAACTAGTCTGATTATCAACACTCCTAAGGAGGAGTCACAAAGAATGATGACGAAGACGCTTAATGTGGACACCAATGATGAGCAGAGTGATTGGATGGACAAGCAGGATTTGATTCTGGTTCGGGGGTTTAACAACAGAAAGATCAATGTAGAGGAGTACATCAAGTCTTGGGGAAAGCTTGCATTCAGATTTTAAGATCTTCTGATGGAGAAACCGGACATCCAGGTAAACACCATATCTTGGAAACTGTTTAGAGAGGTTAAAACGGGTAGGCTGAAATTTCAAATTCGTGACTTTGTTTTATCTTTCAATGCTTGAATCGGTTTCTCACTTTATTCCTTAAAAGTGTTTGATAATAAAAATTTAAATTTTAAGTGAAGTGTTGGGTGCTTCGGGTGGGGGAAGAATGGTGGTACCCATGGGGAATAGTGGGAACTCTAAGGCTGGGTTCAAGCGGAAGAGGGACACTTATTCCCAGGTTGAAAATATGGAATATAATCTGATGGTAGGATCGGTAAATCTTCCTCAAAATCCCTAGAGAATACAGGGATGTTTCCAGCATGGTTCTACGAACCACACCAAGAGGGATAGTATGACAGAACCTCGAGCATGTCATAATTGTAAGCAGATGGGGCATCTGCAGCATTATTGTCGGAATGCTCTAAGGTCGGGTGCATGTGATACTCCTAAGGGATCTCAGACGTCATATGCTTCGACGGGATGGGGACAGAAACATACCCCTCTTCAGTAGAGTAAATTGGGTCATGGTGATTCTCAGAATACCACGAAACCTCAGCAGAGCAATAAAGAGCAGTGTGTGGCAAGAAAACATGTGTTCGAAGCTGAGCACGTTGTGGTGGATGATCAGTTGGGACCATCCACAGTGCGAAGTACTATTCTTTTAAATTCTACCTTCATGCAAGTGCTGTTTGAAATGGGTGCTTCACAATATTTAATTGCTGCATGTGTGGTCGATTTGTTTGGTTTAAGGGTATAAATTATGCCCTCGGTTTTTGAACTTCAAAATCCTCTAGTTCGAAGAGAGTTTCGAGCCTTCTTGTGTAGAGAATGTTGTATCATTGTGGGAGAGGTTGAGATAGTGTGGAATTTCTCAATTCTTGAGATGGATGGGTATGATGTAATCCTGGGAATGGATTGGCTGGTGGCGTTTAAGGCTCACATCGATTATGATGCGCAAATAGTGGATTTTACAACACAAGATGGTGTTAGACATCTTTTTTAGAGGAGAGAATCATGAAAGTTAGGGTGAAATGGGTTTTTTGGCACCAGTATTGGGTACGTTATCGTATCAGTTGGCGGTTTTGTCGTTGGAATCAGTAGAAGGTGTTGAGCAGAGTGTTCTTCCGGCAGTGGTAGATCGGTTAATGGATGTTTTTCATGAATAATTCTCTGGGTTACCTCCCGTAAGAGAAGTGGAGTTTACGATTGATCTCCTTCCAGGGACCAATCCTATCTTACTACCGTCTTATCGGATGGCACCAGCTGAGTTGTGGGAATTGAAAATTCAGTTGGAAGAGTTAGAAAATAATGTGTTTATCTGGCCTAGCATGTCTCTGTGGGCAGCGCCAGTGTTTTTTTTGAAAAAGGCGGATGGAACTTTGAGGCTATGTGTTGATTATCATATACTTAACCAAGTTACGATAAAGAATAGATATCCACTTCCACGAATTGATGATTTGTTCGGACAGTTGAGGGGAGCCCAGTGGTTCTCCAAGATCGACCTGAGGTCGGGATATCATCAATTACGGGTGAGGAAGGAGGATATTTCTAAAATAGATTTCTGATGTAGATATGGCCATTATGAATATGTGGGTATGCCCTTTGGTCTAACGAATGTTCTAGTGGTGTTCATGGAATTAATGAATCAGGTATTTCAGAGATATTTGGATTCATTTGTGGTGGTGTCTGTCGACGATATTCTGGTGTATTCAAAGACAATGGTGGAGCATGAGAAGCACATGGTGATAGTGCGAGGGATCTTGAGGGATCATTGGTTGTATACCAAATTGTCAATGTGTGACTTTTGGATACAGGAAGTTCGTTTTCTTGGACATGTGATTTCTAAAAGAGGTGTTTCAGTGTATTTGGAAAAGATAGAGGTTGTTATCTCATGGAAAATGCCAAAGAATGTGTTTGAAAAATGGATTTTTCTTGGTCTTGCTGGGTATTATCGGCGTTTTGTTCATGATTTTTCATGATTGGCTTCGCCGATGAAATCTTTGACAAAGAAGAATGTTCCATTTCAGTGGAATGAGCAGTGTCAGCAGTGTTTTGAAGAGCTAAAGGTTCATCTTACATCAGCACCAATCTTGGTTTTTCTAGAATCGGGAAAAAGGTACGTGGTGTATTGTGATGCATCAGGATTAGGGTTGGGGTGCGTTCTCATGCAAGGGAATCATTTGGTTGCATATGGATCAAGGTAGTTGAGAGTCCATGAGAAGAACTACCCAACTCATGATTTGGAGTTGGCAGTAGTGGTCCATGCTTTGAAAGTATGGCGTCATTATCTCTTCGGTGAGAAATTTACGATATATACAGATCATAAGAGCTTGAAACACATTTTATCACAACGGGATTTGAACTTGAGGAAAATAAGATGGATGAAATATCTTTAGATATTTGATTTTGACTTGATGTACACGCCAGGTAAGGTAAATTCAGTGGTGGATGCATTAAGAAGAAAATCATGTGCTCATGTGGTAAAATAGGCATCGGACCAGTGGCAGTTGATGTCGATTATAGCTGACATGCAGTTGGAATATATGGACTAGGGTGATAGAGAGGTCTTCTTCCTAGTTTTGTTGATTCTTTACTTTGTTGTCCTAGTTATAGAGGCACAAATATCTGATTCTGAGTGTGTGACCATGGGGTCGAGACTCAATGGTGGGGAGACCATTGAGGGTTGGAAACTGAATGGAGATTCATTTTTGTGTTTTCAGAATCAGATGGTTGTACCAGTTGATAATCAGGAGGATCTTATCAGGGTGTATCATCATTCTTGTTGGTCTGTTCATCCTGGAATTCAGAAAATGTATAAAGTATTTAAAGCACAGTTATGGTGGGTTGGTATGAAAAGATGTGTGGATGAGTTTGTTTCAAGATGCTTGACATGACAGTAGGTCAAGGAAGAGCATCAGAGGCCAGCAGGAATGTTTCAGTCATTACCAATCCCTCTTTGGAAGTGGGAGAAAATAGCAATGGATTTTGTCATAGGTCTCCCAAGAACGGTCCGAAAGCACGATGCTATTTGGGTGATAGTGTATCGGCTAATGAAGTCGGCCAATTTCATCTCGATTCGTGAATCTCATACGGTGGATGATCTATCCAAAATCTATAACTGGGTGGTGGTAAAGAGTCATGGTGTTCCAATTTCGATTGTATTAGATTGAGATCCGAGGTTTACATCTCATTTCTAGAAATCTTTAAAGCAAGCCCTTGGGACACAGTTTTCTATGAGCATGACGTATCACCCTCAAACAGATGGTCAATCCGAGAGAATGATACAAACTCTAGAGGATATGTTGTGATCTTGTGTCATAGATTTTGGTGGCTCGTGGGAGGAGCACTTGTCGTTGGTTGAGTTCTCGTACAATAACAGTTATCAAGCATCCATACAGATGGCCCAGTTTGATGCATTGTATGGGCGGCCATGTCGTTCTCCACTATGTTGGGTGTAAATGGGTGAGTCCTCAATGTTTGTACCAAGCCTTGTCCAGGAGATGTTGGAGAAAATACAGATGTTTAGGAATAAAATGGAGATGGTTCAAATTTTTCATATATCATATGTAGATCATCGTCAACGGTCGTTGTCTTTCAAGATGAGTGATCATTTGTTTTTTACGATCTCTCCTAGGTTGGGACATCGTCAGTTTGGGAAGCAGGGAAAGTTATCTCTGAGGTATATTGGGCCTTTTGAGATTCTTGAGTGGGTTGGTGAGGTGGCTTATCGTTTATCTTTGCCACCTTGGATCAGGGCGGTGCACAATGTGTTACTTGTGTCGCAGTTGAAAAAGTATCGGCCGAATCGTGACCATGTGATTCGATGGGATCATGTTGAGCTTGAACAGGATGCTTTGTCGGTGCACGTGCCAGTGCGGGTTGTGGATAGGTAAGAGAAAGTCTTCCATGGTAAAATCATCGGTTTAGTTTGTGTTTTTTTGAAACATGGTCAGATTCAAGAGGAGACTTGGGAGCGGGAGAAAGAGATGGTCGAGCAGTGGCCCGCACTCTTTCAGCAACGGGTGGGTTCACTACTTTCTGAGGACAGAAAGTCCAATGATGTGAAGAATCAAGTACCCCTGGTTTGAGGTATGGGTCCTTTTTTAATTCATTTTTATGTGTTTAAATTACATGGGATAAAGTGGGAAGAGTTTGGGAGATTTTATAATGGGTTTGGATGATTTTTTAGGCTTTTAAAGGGGTGCCCGTTTTGAGCACGGTTAGTGGAAACCATGCGGATTCCCCAAGAAACCGTGCATGGGAGACAGTAAGTTTCACGCTGCTGGTGAACTGTTTGCCAAACCGTGTGAGGAAAACATGTGGACCCTTGCTCCTAAGGTAGTAGCGTGTGCACGGTTAGCGTACAGTTTGCCAAACCGTGCGGGCTACCCCTGCGGCCACTTAAAAATAGGGTTATAAGTTCCGGGGACCCTCGGGCTTAGCCTATTTCACTCCAAACTTCCTCCCACTCGTGGCTCACTCGGGTTCTTCGTTTCTCAGGTGGTGGAGGAGCTTTCCCACTCAATTCGGAAACTTTTTGAAGATGGTTCTTGTTGTTTTGAAGGTGATTGCTCTCGGGTAAGTCTTCTCTCATGGTTTCTTTTTGTTTTCCTCTAGATATTCTCTTCCATCTTTCTTGGTTTTCAAGATCTACACTTGTTTTGTTTATATATAGGGTTGTGGATTCCTTGGGTGACGTTTTTAAGGCTTGTGAATGTTAGGTAATGGGATCTAGAGAGGTTTCGGTGGTGCGTTCACGGGATTTGAGGCGCGGTTGTTTGTGGGTCGATTTCTCGGGAACCCTAAAGGTAGGTGGCTTCTCTCTCGACTCCACTTGGTTAGAAATACTTGTTCTTTGTTACAATTAATTGTTGTGCTGGAAATTAATTGTGAATTATTATGAGAAATTGGTTGGAAATCCCTTGGGTGATGTTTTGGGGATTTGTTTTGGGAAAAGGGTGTTTTATGGTGAAATGCTATTCCTGTGGATTTTAAAATTAATATTTTAAAATGGGATGATATGGTTGATTTGGGAAAATGATTAATGGAAAGGGTTTTCAATAAAAGGGTTGTTTTATTGAAATGTTTTATGGCATGGAAAATGGTTATCAATAAATGGGTTATTTATTGAAGTGGATTGATGTGAAATGGAATTGGTTGATTGCATGTTGTTGTGACATTGGTGGGTTTATGCTTGGTTGGGTTTGATTGAAATGTTGTATGGATGTGGGCGGGAAGTCTCACTATAAAAAGGGGATGTATAGTGGTCAGAATAACCACCATATGAGTAGTGGTCGGGAATTACCGCTAGTTGTGAATGGGTGAACGGGTTGGGTGGAAGTCCCCCCTTTTTGATTGTTTTGGTGTGAATCAGTGAATGGGTTGGGTGGAAGTCCCACCGTTTTGGTTGTTTGTTGTGCATTGCTTTGCAAGATGAAATTGTTGTGCTAATGGGTAAATGTTGTAATGGTTGTGGCTTGTTTGGTTAGCTTTCCCTTGGTTTCTTAGTTTGGGTGTGATGGCTTGGTAAGGGAATGTTTGGCCTATGAGAATGGTTGAACTTGTGGTTTAATTTATATAATCTATTTTATATAAATGTGTTAATAGTTTTATCCTAGTGGCGTGTGTAGGGAAGTCATTTGGGGAAATCCTACTGAGGATTAGTAATCACCCCCTGCTTTGGCACTGTGGTGTCTTTGCAGATGTCGTGTACTATGACGTGGGAAAATGTAAAGAATCACCCTCCTTTAGTGGAGCATTGTGATCCCTTGGTGGAGCTTGGAGCTTGGCGTGGAGCTATGGTGGTGTCATGGCTTTTAGTGTTTGGTTGTTTAGTTTCCACAGTGTACTCTGATGTTCTGTGGACATGTCTAGTGGTATTGGATTTGAGTTGTGTTGCGGAACAACTTGGTTCTCTTTTGGGAATGCATGGTTGGGTAATTGAATTGACCTGCATCATATAGTGGATGTGAGTGGATGGATTGGTTGGTTTTGTCTTAAGGGAAAATCGTTCCCCAAATTGAACTTGAAGCCCTCGACATTCATTTCCAGCCTTTGGCATCTTGGGAATGTTGCTTAAGGCCAAGTTTCCCTCACCGCATCCTCAAGCCAATGAGGTAGGGGCGGGGTGTTACAAGTATTAAGCCCTAATAAACCATAATAAAACCCTAAAGATACCTACTCAATGCTAATAAAACCCTTAAAATACCTACTCAACCCTAATAAACCATAACACACTATAATAAACCATAATAAGCCCCACTAAACCCTAAAAAACACAAATATAACATTAAAAAGACCTAAAACCTCTAATAAATGCTAATAAAACCTAACAAAGCTTAAGAGCACTAATAAACCCTAATAAACACTACTAAACCCTAAAAACCACTAATATACCCTCTTAAGAATTAATAGACCATAATGAATGATAATAAACCCTAATAAATCCTAAACATACCCAAATATACCATAATATACCCTAATATACCCTAATAAACCCAACTAAATCCTAATAAAACCCTGAAAATACCTAATAAACCCTAATAAACCTTAACAAACCATAATAAACCCTAATAAAATCCTAATAACCCCCACCAAACCCTAAAAATGCTAATACACCATTAAAAACCCTAAAACCCTAACAAACCATAATAAATGTTAATAATACCTAAAAATTCTAAAAAAAATGCTAGTAAAAACTAAGAATACCTCTAATAATAATAATAGTAATAACGCACATGCATGTGCATGGTTTAAATAAAAAATCATAATGCACGTGCATGTGCATGTGCCTGTGCATTTTCATGTGAATGATAATAAACAATAAATTATAAATAATAACGCATGTGAATTACATGTGTATGTGCATGTGAATGATAATAAATAATAAATAATAACGCACATCCAAGTGCATGTGCATGTTCTTGTGCATGTGCATGGTAATAAATAATAAATAATAACTAATTCTACATGAATGTGCATTTTCATGTGAATTATAATAAATAATAAATAGTAACACATGTGGAAATAGAATAATGCATGTGCATTGCGTGAGCACGTGCATGGGAATAAATAATAATAACCCATGTGATAATAGAATAATACAAGTGCATTGCATTTTCATGTGCATGATAATAAAAAATATATAATAATGCACATTCATGTGCATTTACATGTAATGATAATGATAATGATGCATGGACGTGCATGGTAATAAATAATAAATAACAACGCATGTGCATGTGAATTTGTATTTGATGACACAAAAAAATAATAATAATAATAATAGAATAACATAAGTGCATTTCATGTGCATGTGCATAATAGTAAATAAAAAATAAAGAATAATAAATAAGAACGTAGAAGCATGTGCATGTGCATTTACATTTTATGATAATATTAATAATACTAATTGTAATAATAATAATAACGCATGCACGTGCATGGTAATAAATAGTAAATAACAACGCACATGCATGTGAATTTTCATGTGACAATGATAATAATAATGATAATGATAATAATAATAATAATAGTAACAATAATAATGAAAATAAGTGTGATAATAATACTAATAATAAAAGAATAATACAAGTGCATTACATATGCACGTGCATGGTAATAAATAATAAATAATAACGCACATGCATCTACATTTTCATGTGATGATCGTAATAATAATAGTAGTAGTAATAATAGTTTTAGTAGTGGTGATAATAGTAGTAGTACCAATGCATGTGATAATAAAATATTGCATGTGCATTATGTGTTCACATGCATGGTAATAAATAATAACACCCGTGCATTGCATTTGAATGTGATGATGATGATGATGATGATGATGATGATAATAATAATAATAATATTAATATTAATAATAACAACACATGTGATAATAGAATAACACATGTGCATTGAATATGCGTGTATGTGAATTCGTTTATGCAGTTTCATGTGATGATAATAACAAAAACAAAAACAACAACAAGAACAATAACGACAATAATAATAATAACAATAATAATAACAGCAATGCATGTGATTATAAAATAACATGTGTGTATTGCATGTGCACGTGCATGGTAATAAAAATATAATAATAACGCATGTTCATGTGCATGTGCATATGGATGAGGTGATAATAATAATAATAATAATAATAATAACATTAAAAATAAGTTATAGTTGTTTGAAAAAACAGAAGATAGGACAAAAATGCTAGAAATGGGGTTTCGGAAAACCTAAAAAATCACAGAGTCATTGAAAAAGGCATAACTTCTTCTTCGGGTGTCCATTTCCTCTCTGTGAATAGTCAAACTGAATCTCATGGAACAAAATATGACAAAAATAGGTGTCGAAGGCTGAACAAACACATATCAGAAGCTATGATCATTTTAAGAAAACTTTGACAGCGATCCATACACGGAAATGGAGTTTTGGTGGCCTTCTGATGGGTTTCTGGGATATCAGGGTCTCAAACATGACTTGAACTATGTTCAAGTCAACCTTATGCATAGAACTCTTCACTACTTTCGATTTGATATATGGTAGAGCTAAAACGGACCACCGGAGCGAATGTTATGGCCGTTTCAAGTTGGACTTTTTTTGGATTGGTATAACTAATATATCTTATATATCATTGATTTTCTCATAGTTTCTACTAAACATGGTCCTCACTCATCTCATGAGATTCGATTTGACTGGTCACAACACTCAAACGGACATCTGAAGGAGAAGTTATGCCTTTTTCAATGACTAAAAATATGCAACATAAACGCTATATCACCCCTAAAAACACTACATAAACCCAAAAAACGCAACATAAACCCTAAGAAAATTCTACATAAAACCAAAACCCCAAACACGCTACATAAACCCTAAAAATAGTAAAAAACACTAAAAATGATTCAGAAAATCTAAAATTGATAACTAAACCATAAAAACGCTACATAAACACTAAAAATTCTACATAAACTCTAACAACGCTACAAAAACCCTAAAAAATGCTACAAAACCCCTAAAGACGCTTTAAAAACCTCCAAAATATTAAACCCTAATATACCATAATATAAAAAATTCAACCCTAATAAAACCCTAATAAACTCGAATAATCCCCAAAAACACCTTATAATCCATAAAAACCCTATAATACTCTACTCAACCCTAATAAATGATAATAAAACCTAATAAACCCTAAATAAACATAAAAAAAACCTAAACATACCTTACCAACCCTAATAGACACTAATAAGCACTAATAAACCCAAATAAACCCCAAATAAACCCTAGAAAGCCCTAATAAACCATAAATAAAGATAAATAAACCCTACTCAACCGTAACAAATGTTAACACACCATAATAACCCCTAATAAAACCCTACAAAACCCTAATAAAGAAAAAAATTCTAGTATACCTTAAAAAACCCTAGAAACCCTGATAAACTCTAATATAACCTAATAAACCATAAAAATGCTCAAAAACAATAAAAAATGATCACAAAAAATAAAAACACGCTACATTACCTAAAAAGACCTAAAAACACTAATATATCCTAATAAAGACAAAAAGTCTTATATACCTTAAAAATCCCTAAAAACACTAATAAACCATAATAAACTCAAATATAACCTATGAAACCCTAAAAACGCTCACAAACAAAAACAAAAAGCTTACAAACAATAAAAACACGCTATATTATCTAAAAAGACCAAACAAACACCAATATAACCTAATAAAAAAACTAATAAACCCCTAACAAACCCTAATAAACCCAAAAAATTCCTAATAAACCCCAATAAAAACTAATAAATCCTAATAAAACCATAATAAAACCCTAAAAATACCTTCTCAACCCTAATAAACCTTGACACACCATAACAGAACCTAATAAAACCCAACTAAACCCCAATAATCAAAAAAATATGCAAACAAAGCATTAAAAATCCCTAGAAACCCTAACAAACCATAATAAAATCAAATAAAATCAAATAAACCATTAAAAATGCTCACAAACACTAAAAAAATGCTAATAAAACCTAAAAAGTCATAATAAGCCCTCATATATGATAACAAAAACTAAAAAACACACATATAACCTAATAAAAACACTAACAAAAACTAGTAAACCCTAAAAATCCCTAACAAACCCTAATAAATCGTACTCAACCCTAATAAACCCTAATAAAACCTTAAAGATACCAAATCAATCCTAATAAAACCCTAAAAATACCTACTCTGCCCTAATAAACCTTAACACATCATAATAAACCATAATAAACCCCAGTAAACCCTAACATTGAAAATTTACCCTTAAAAACCCTAAAACCCCTAATAAATGCTAATAAAACCAAACAAAGCTTAAAAGAACTAATAAACCTGAATAAACACGACTAAACACTAAAACCCTCTAATATACCCTCTTAAAAATTAATAAACCATAATAGACCATAATAAACCCTAATAAACCCTAAACATACCCAAATATACCATAATATACTATAATATACCCAAATAAACCCAACTCAATTCTAATAAAATCCTAAAAATACCAAATAAACCTTGACACACAATAATAAACCCAAATAAAATCCTAATAACCCCCACCAAACCCTAAAAAACTATAACATACCATTAAAAAACCCTAAAACCCTAACGAACTATAATAAATGTTAATAACACCTAAAAATCCTAAAAAATGATAGTAAACCCTATAAAACCACTAATAATAATAGTAGTAATAGCACACATGCATGTGCATGGTTTAAATAATAAATCATAAGGCACGTGCATGTGCATATGCCTACGCATTTTCATGTGAATGATAATAAATAATAAATTATAAATAATAACGCATGTGAATTTCATGTGTATGTGCATGTGCATGTGAATGATAATAAATAATAATTAATTACGCACATACAAGTGCATGTGCATGTGCATGTGCATGTGCATGTGCATGTGCATGTGCATGTGCATGTGCATGTGCATGTGCATGTGCATGGTAATAAACAATAAATAATAACAAAGTCTACATGAATGTGCATTTTCATGTGAATGATAATAAATAATAAATAATAACACATGTGATAAAAGAATAACACACGTGCATTGCGTGTGCACATGCATTAGAATAAATAATAATAACACATGTGATAATAGAACAACGCAAGTGAATTGCATTTGCACGTGCATGATAATAAATAATATATAATAACTCACATGCATGTGAATTTACAAGTAATGATAATGATAATGACACATGCACGAGCATGGTAATAAATAATAAATAACAACGCACGTGCATGTGCATTTGTATTTGATGATACAAACAACAACCACAACAAGAATAATAATAATTATAATAATAATAATAATAAAATAACGCAAGTGCATCTCATATGCACGTGAATAGTGGTAAATAGTAAATAAATAAGAATGCACATGCATGTGCATGTGCATTTACATTTGATGATAATATTAATAATACTAATTGTAATAATAATAATAATGCATGCATGTGCATGGTAATAAATAATAAATGAAAAAGCACATGCATGTGCATTTGCATTTTATATTGATAATAATAATGATAATATTAATAATAATAATAACAGTGACAATAATAATAATAGTCATAATAAAAGAATAATACAAGGTCATGGCATATGCACGTCAATGGTAACAAATAATAAATAATAACGCACGTGCATTTACATTTGCATGTGATGATAGTAATAATAACAGCAGTACTAATAATAGTAGTATTCGTGGTGATAATAGTAGTATTACTAATGCATATGATAATAGAATATTGCATATGCCTTGTGTGTGCATGTGTATGGTAATAAATAATAATTCACGTGCATTTCATTTGCATGAGATGATGATGATGATGATGATAATAATAATAATAATAATAACAAGAACAACGCATGTGATAATAGTATAATGCATGTTCATTGAATGTGTGTGTATGTGAATTTGGATATGCATTTGCATGTGATCATAATAACAATAACAACAACAACGACAACAACAATAACCACCACAATAATAATAATAACAATAACAATAACAACACATGTGATAATAAAAATAACGTGTCTGCATTGCATGTGCACGTGCATGGTAATAAAAATATAATAATAATGCATGTTCATGTAGAGGTGCATTTTCATGAGATGATGATAAAAATAATAATAATAACAGTAATAATAAGTTATAGTTGTTTGAAAAAACAGAAGACCGGACAAAAGTGCTAGAAATTGTGTCTCGAAAAACCTAACAAATCACAGAGTTATTAAAAAAGGATTAAGTTCTTCTTCAGATGTCTATTTATGCTTCGTGAATAGTCAAACTAAATATCATGGAACAAACTACGATGAAAATAGGTGAAGGGGGCCGAATAGACACACAGAGCAGAAGTTATGACCACTTTAAGAAAAAATTGAGAGGGATCCAGACATGGAAATGGAGTTTTGGAGGCCTTCTGATGGGTTTTTGGGATTTTAGGGGCCCAAAAATGACTTTAACTTTTTTCAAGTTATCCTTCTGCATAGATCTCTTTGATGCCTTCGATTTGATATGTGGTAGAGCTCAAACGGAAAACCGGAGTAAAAGTTATGGATGTTCGAAGTTGGCCTTTTTTTAGAGTGGTATAACTATTATATCTTATGTTTCTTTGATCTTCTCATAGTTTCGATTAGACTTAGTCCTCACTCATCTCACGAGCTTAGATTTTACTAGTCACAACGCTCAAATAGACACCCGAAGGAGAAGTTATGCCTATTTTAGTGAGTTACAGGTTTCTTAGGTTTTTAGGCGCTAGGAGGGTTGCTCAATTTAAAACGGAAGTAACTTCTGCTACGTGTGCTCATTTTGGCTCTACCACATATCAAATAGATGATTGTGAAAAGATACACACTATGGTAACCATTGGAACCCTTTCTATAATTCTTCAACCCCAAAAAAGACCCAAATTCCCTTTGGTTGGTCAAAAGATTGGCTTCTGGTGTCCGTTTTGCAATAACTTCTTCTACGGGAGTCTGTTTTGCCTCTACCACATATCAAATCGAAGCTTCAAACTATACCTACACTCCTATAACCACTGAAGCACCTTCTTACATCCTTGAAGGCCCAATAGGTACTTAAGCCCTCTGAAAGACCATAACATCTACTCTGGGAGTCCCTTTTTCCTCTACCATATATCAAATAGAATATTTAGACTATATCTACACATATGTGACCTATAAGAACAACTTATCACATTCTTAAAGACCCAAAAGGACCATAAGTCCTCTAAATGACCATAAATTCTGCTCTGGGTGTCCGTTTCAACACTACCACATATCAAATTGAAGCTTGCGACTAGCTCTACACATCTGTGACAACCTTGAACAACTAAGTAACCCTAACAAATGATGAATAACCCCATAAATACTAAAAACCATTAAAAACCACGAAAAACCCTAAAACCCCTAACAAACCCTATCAAACACTAACAAACCCTAACAAAACCTAAAAAACCCTAACAATCCCAAAAAACACTAAAAATACATAACAAATCCTAAAAAACCCTAACAAACCATAATAATCCCTAACAAACCCCAAGAATCACTAAGAAACCCCAATAAACACAAAAATACCCGAAAAACCCTAAAACCCCCTTAAAAATCATAAGAAACCCTAACATAACCCTAAAACCCCTCAAAACCCTACAAACCCTAACAAAACCATAAACAAACCTATGAAAAACTAACACACCCTTAGAAACCCTAACACACACTTAGAAACCCTAACACACCCATAGAATCCCTTGCACCCCCATAAAAACTCCAACGCACACATAGAAACCCTAACACAACCATAGAAACCCTTGGAAACCAGGGCACACCCTTAGAAACCCTAAACAACCCATAAAAACCCTAACCCACCCTTAGAAACCCTAACACACCCTTAGAAACCCTAACAAATCCTTAGACACCTTAAATCACTCTAATAAGAACTAATAAATCCTAACAAAACCTACCAACCAATAATAAACCCTAATAAACCCTAAAGCCCACTACTAAACCCTAATAAACACTAATAAATTGTAATAATCCCTAAAAACCCTATTAGACCCCAATAAAAGCTACAAAATACCCAAAAACCCAAATATACAAAAAAACTCTATTAAACCATTCAAAATGATAATATTCACAAAAAAACCCTAACAAACCCTAAAAACCATTAAAACCCCAAAAAACCCAAAAAACCCCAAAAAACCCTAAAACCTTAAAAACCCTAAAAAAGTACTAAAAACCCTTGTAAACCCAACAAAACCATAAAACCCCTAAAAACCAAAAAACCGAAAAAACCCCGAAAACAAACCTAAAGACCCCTACAAACCTCTAAAAACCTCTAAAAACCTCAAAACCCATAAAAAATTTAAAAACCACTAAAAATGCTAAAAACCCTGAAAAGCCTAAAAATTCCTAACAAAACCCTATCCTACCCAATGAAACCCTTAAAACCCCTAAAACCCCCTAGGAAACCCTAAAAACCTCAAAAGAAACCCTAATACACCTTAAAGTACCCTAAAAACCCCTAAAAACCCTAAAGAGACCTAAAGAACCACTAAAGCCACTAACAACACTACATAAACCCTATCAATTGCTACAAAACCCCGAAAAATGATTGAAAACCCATAAAATGCAACAAAACCCCAAAAAATGCTAAAATAACCCTAACAAATCATAAAAAATCCAAACACACTCATAAAACCCAAAAAAATACATAAAACCATAAACAACTCAAACAAACTGTAACAAACCCTTAAAACCCTAACAAAACCTATCAAACCATAACAATCACTAATAACCCCTAAGAACTCTAGTAAACCCTTACCACCCATAAAACCCACTATTAAGCCCTAAAACCCTAATAAAAACTAATAAATCATAATAACCTGTAATAAACCCTAACAAACTCTATTAGACCCTAATAAACTCTACAAAATCCCTAAAACCCCTAATATACAATAAAAAACACTATTAAACCATAAAAAACCCAAATAATCACTAAAAACCATAACAAACCCGACAAAATGCTACAAAATCTCCAAATAATAGCCTACAAAACCTGAAAACCCACTAATAAACCCTAAAAACCCCTAATAACCCCAAAATAAATCATAAAAAACCCTAAAACCCCAAATAGATCGTAAAAAAACCCTAACAATGCCAAATAAATCATAACAAACTGAAAAAAACCATAACAAACCACTAATAAACCCCAATAAACCCTAAAAAATCATAATAAACACTAATAAATCGCAATAAACCCAAATACATGTTATTAAACACTAATAAATAATATAAACCCTAATAAACCCAAATAAATCCTAAATAACCATAAAAGGGCTGATAAAACTTAAAAAAAACTATTAATTCATAAAAAATCCCAATAAAACCCTAATATACAATAAAAAGGATAATCAACTATTACAAAACCTAAAGATCACTAATAACCCTAAACAACCATAATAAACTCTAAAGAACCATATTAAACTCTAAAGAACACTAAAAACCCCTAAAAAACCAAAAACAATGGTAAAACACATTATATAAACCCTAAACACCACTACATTACCCAAACAAACCCTACCAGACACTAAAAAAACACTAAAACACATATCAATCCCAAAAAAACAAATAAACCCATAACCCACCCCCCAAACCATTAAAAATGCATTAGATACCATAAAAAACATAAACACCCATTAACAACCCTCAAAACCCCTAAAAATACTAAAAATCATAAACAACCATTAAAACCCAAAAAGAGTTTCAAATAGATACATAAACACTAAATACGTTACAGAAACCCTACAAAATGCAAAAAAAAACCCTAAAAACGAAACATAAACCAAAAAACAAAACATAAACCCAAAAAACGCTACATAAATCCTAAAACCACTACATAAACCGTAAAACTGTAACATAAACCCTAAAAACACAACATAATCCCTAAAAACGCAATATAAACATTAAAAAACGCTACATAAAACCTAAAAACACAATATAAACTATAAAAACACTACATGAACCCTAAAAAATTACATAAACCTTCAAAAATGAAACATAAACACTAAATCACCCCTAAAAATGCTACATAAACACATAAAATGCAACATAAACTCTAAAAAATGCTATATAAAACCTAAACCCTAAACATGCTACATAAACCCTAAAAATGTTACATAAACCCAAAAAATGATACATCAAACCTAAAACCACTAACTAAACCCAAAAATGCTATATAAACACTAAAAATGCTACATAAACTCTAACAACACTACACAAACCCTAAAAAATGCTAAAAAAACCCTCAAGATTCTTCAAAACTCTCAAATATATTAAACCATAATATACCACTATATAAACAATTAAACCCTAATAAACACCTAATAAACCGCTAATAAACTCTAATAATCCCTAAAACACCTTATAATCCCTAAAAACCCTGAGAAACTCTACTCAACCCTAATAAAAACCCAAAAATACCCAACAAACACTAATAAATGATAATAAAACCAAATAAACCCTTAAATCACGTTAAGAAAACCTAAACAACCATAACCCACCCTAATAGACACTAATACACAGTAATAAACCCTAATAAACCCCAAACAAACCCTAAAAAGACATAATAAACCATAAATAAAGCCAAATAAACCATACTCAACCCTAACAAACCTTAACACACCATAATAACCCCTAATAAAACCCTACAAAACCCTAATAAAGAAAAAAATGCTAGTATACCATATAAAATCCCTAGAAACCCTGATAGACTCTAATATAACCTTATAAACCCTAAAAATGCTCACAAACAATAAAAAAACGATAAAAAATAATAAAAATGCGTTGTATTACCTAAAAAGACCTAAACACACTAATATGACCTAATAAAGACAAAAGAGGCTAATATACCTTAAAAATCCCTAGAAACCCTAATAAACCATAATAACCTCTCATATAACCTAAGAAACCCCAAAAATGCTCACAAAAAAATACACACAAACAATAAAAACACGGTATATTATCTATAAAGATCTAACAAACACTAATATAACCTAATAAAACAAAAAAACTAATTAACCCCTAACAAACCCTAATAAACCCAAAAAATCCCTAATAAACCCCAATAAAAACTAATAAACCATAATAAAACCCAAAAAATACTTTCTCAACCCTAATAAACCTTGACACACGATAATAAAACCTAATAAAACCGAACTAAACCTCAATAAACAAAAAAACGCAAACAAACCATTAAAAAGCCCTAGAAAACCTAATAAAGCATAATAAATTCTAATAAAACCTAATAAACCAAAAAAAATGCTTACAAACACTAAAAACAAGTTGATAAAACATAAAAAGTCCTAAAAACAGCTCTTATATTTAAAATAAAATAAAAAAAACTCATATACCCTAATAAAAATAGTAACAAACCCTACTAAACCCTAAAAAGCCCTAACAAACCCTAATAAACCTTTTTCGGTCCAAATAAACCCTAATAAATCCCTAAAGATACCTACTCAACCCTAATAAATCCCTAAAAATACCTACTCAACCCTAATAAACCTTAACACACCATAATAAACTAGATTAAACCCCACTAAACCCTAAAAAACACAAATATACCTTTTAAAATCCCTAAAACACCTAATAAATGCTCAGAAAACCTAACAAAGCCTAAAATCTCTAATAAACCCTAATAAACACTACTAAACCCTAAAAACCCCTAATATACCCTCTTAAAAATTAATAAACCATAATGAAACATAATAAACCCTAATAAGTCATAAACATACCCACATATTTCATAATATACCATAATATAGCATAATAAACCCAACTCAATCCTAATAAAACCCTAAAAATACCTGACAAACCCTAATAAACCTTGATACACCATAATAAACCCAAATAAAATCAAAATAACCCCCACCAAACCCTAAAAATGCTAATATACCATTAAAACCCCCTAAAACCCTAACAACCCTTAATAAATGTTAATATCACCTAAAAATCCTAAAAAATGCTAATAAACGATTAAAATACCTCTAATAATAATAATAGTAATAACACATGTGCATGTGCATATGCATGTACATGGTTTAAAAAATCAATAATAACACATGTGAATGTGCATATGCCTGCGCATTTGCATGTGAATGATAATAAATAATAAATAATAAATAATAACGCATGTGAATTGCATGTGTATGTGCATTTGCATTTGAATGATAATAAATAATAAATAATAATTCACATGCAAGTGCATGTGCGTGAGCATGTGCATGTGCATGGTAATAATCAATAAATAATAACCAAGTCCACATGAATTTTCATTTGGATGTGAATGATAATAAATAATAAATAATAACACATGTGATAATAGAATAACACACGTGCAATGGGCGTGCACACTATTACAAAAACGGCCTTTATCAGCACTAGAAAAGTGCATTAACAGTGCTAAAAAACTATTCTTAATCGAGGCGAGGATATAGGGGGTCCCTTTTATCAGCACATAGAAAAGCGCTGATAAAGGCACCTTTTATTAGCGCTTCCAAAAGGGCTGATAAAAGTCCCCTTTATCAACGCCTTTTTTTGCACTGATAAAAGGGGACTTTTATCAGGGCTTCTAAAAAGTGATGATAAAAGTCCAAAAAAATAAAAAAATAAATAATTATATAATGCGGGGGGGGGGGGCTTTTAACAGCGCTTGACCCCCCCTTATCTGCGCTAGGCGGGCCTAGTCAATCTCTCCCGCGCGCTGCCCTTCTCGCTTATACCCCACACGTACGCACCTCCTTTCTTCCACCCGAACTCGAACCCGTGACCTCCCCCCTTGCGTGCTTGCACCTTTACCACTAAACCATTTTGTTTTTTCTCTATTTAAATCTGTTTGTTTATATATATTGTTATATTTATGCATATATTAATATAGATTCATATTAATATAAATATATTTTGTTATATTAATACATATATATTTATTTATATATTAGTATATATATATATATTTATTCTTATATTAATATATATTTATATTAATATGTTTTTTATCCGTATATTTATTTTTAAATTAATATATATTTATATGATTAGTTTTAAATACATTTATAAAATATGTTTTTATGTGTGTTTATAAATAAATAAATACATAGATATATACAACACACACACACGGACACACGTACAAACACACACACACACACACACACAGAGAAACATATATATTTATGAATAAATACATATATATGTGTACTTGAAAAGCCATAGAAAGTTAAAACGACTATAACTTCTAATCTAGAATCCCATTTCAACTTCACAACTAGTCCAATCGAAGAAAATGAAACAATCTTCGATATGATATGTGGTATAGGCCTAACGGACCTCCAGATCAGAAGTTTTACTATTTTGAATGTTAACAAATTAGCGTATCCTGACTAAAGCCACTAACAACACTACATAAACCCTATCAATTGCTACAGAAACTTGAAAAATGCTTCAAAACCCACAAAACGCAACAAAACCCCAAAAAACACTAAAATAACCCTAAAAAACCATAAAAAATCAAAACACTACCACAAAACCTGAAAAAAATGATAAAACCCCAAACAACTCAAAAAAATCATAACAACCCCTAAAAACCCTAACAAAACCTAACAAACCCTACCAACCACTAATAACCCCTAAGAACCACTAATAAACCCTAATAACCCCTAAAATCCACTATTAAACCCTAAAAACCATAATAAACACTAATGAATCCTAATAACATGTAATAAACCCTAACAAACTCTATTAGACCCTAATAAATGCTTCAAAACCCCTAAACCCCTAATATACAATTAAAAAAACTATTAATCTATAATAAACCCTAATAATCACTAAAAACCCTAACAAACTCGACAAAACGCTACAAAAACCTCCAAATAATAGCCTATAAAACCCTATAACCCACTAATAAACCCTAACAAACCATAATAACCCCAAAATAAAACGTAAAAAACAACAAAAACACCAAATAAATCGTAACAAATACTAACAACACCAACTAAATCATAAAAACTGAAACAAACCATAACAAACCCCTAATAAACTACAATAAACCCTAACAAATCATAATAAACCCTAATAAACCCAAATACACGTTACTAAACCATAATAAATAAAATAAACCATAATAAACCCTAATAAATCCTAAATAACCCAAAAAAAGGTTAATAAACCCTAGAAAAAGCTATTAATGTCTACAAAATCCCTATAAAACCCTAATATACAATAAAAACTATAATAATAACACATGTGATAATAGAATAATGCAAGTGCATTACATTTTCACGTGCATGGTAATAAATATTATATAATAACACACATGTATGTGAATTTACATGTAATGATAATGATAATGACGCATGCACGTGCATGGTAATAAATAATAAATAACAATGCATGGGCATTTGCATTTTTATTTGATGATACAAACAACAACAACAACAACAACAATAATAATAATAATAATAGAATAACACAAGTGCATTGCATGTGCACATGCATAATAGTAAATAATAAATAAATAATAGTAAATAAGAACACACATGCATGTGCATGTGCATTTACATTTGACAATAATATTAATAATACTAATTGTAATAATAATAATAATAACTCATGCACATGCATGGTAATAAATAATAAATAACAACGCACATGCATGTGGATTTTCGTTTCATAATGATAATAATAATGATAATGATGATAATAATAATAATAATAATAATAAAATAATAAATACTGTGATAATAATAATAGTAACAATAAAAGAATAATACAAGTGCATTGCATATGCACGTGCATGGTAATAAATAATAAATAATAAAGAACATCCATCTGCATTTTCATGTGATGATGACAATAATAACAACAGTAGTAGTAGTAGTGATAATAGTAGTAGTACCAATGCATGTGATAATAAAATATTGCATGTGCATTACATGTGCACGTGCTTGGTAAAAATAATAATGCGTGTGCATTACATTTACATGTGATGATGATGACGATGACAATATTAACAATAACAATAATAATAATAATAATAATAACGCATGTGATAATAGAATAATGCACGTGCATTGAATTTGCCTGTTTATGTATTTGCATGTGCATTTTCATTTGATGATAATAAAAATAACAACAACAACCACCACCACCACGATAATAATAATAATAACAATGTATGTGATAATAAAATAACGTGTGTGCATTGCATGTGCATGTTCATGGTAATAAAAAATAAATAATAATTCACGTGCATGTGCATGTGCATGTGCATGTGCATGAGATGATAATAATAATAATGGTAAAAATAATAATAATAATAACAACAATGCATGTGATAATAGAATAATGCACGTGCATTTCATGTGTAGTGCATGATAGTAAATAATAACTCATAGTGCTGGTGATGATAATAATAACAATAATAGTAATATTAATAATAATAGGGCATGTGATAATAGAATAACACACATGTATTGAATGTTCACGTGTATGGTAATAAATAATAACGCATGTGCATTTGCATTTGCATTAGATGATACCAACAATAATAACAATAATAGTAACAATAAAAATAACAATAAAAATGCATGTGATAATAAAATAATGTAGGTTCATTGCGTGTGTGATTGCATGGTAATAAATAATAACGGACGAGCATGTACATTTTCATGTGATGATAATAATTATAATAATAGTAATAATAATAAAAATAACAACAACAACAACATATGCACGTGCATGGAAATAAATAATATTTAATAAATAATAAATAATAATTCTTGTGATTTTGCATTTTCATGTAACGATAATAAGATATAATAATAGTAATAATAGTAAGAAAAATAATGATAATTATAATAATGATAATGATAATAATGATAATAATAACATGTGTGATAATAGAATAACACACGTCCTAACAAACCCTAACAAAACCTAACAAACCCTAACAACCACTAATAACCCCTAAGAACCACTAATAAACCCAAATAACACCTGAAACCCACTATTAAACACTAAAACCCTAATAAACACTAATAAAAGATAATAACCTGTAATAAACCCTAAAACCCATTTAGACTATAATAAACACTACAAAATCCCCAAAACACCTAATATACAATACAAAACATTATTGAACCATAATAAATCCTAATAATCACTAAAAACCCTAACAAACCCGACAAACACTACAAAACCCGCCAAATAATAGCCTACAAAACCATACAACCCAAAAAAAAACCTAAAAACCATAATAACCCCATAATAAATCGTAATAAACCCTAACAACTCCAAAAAAATTGTAACAAATCCAAACAATGCCAAATAAATCATAACAAACTAAAACAAACTATAACAAACCCCTAATAAACAGAAATAAAACCTAAAAAATCATAATAAACCCTAATAAATCATAATAAACCCAAATACATGTTAATAAACCCTAATAAATAATATAAACCCAAAAAAACCCTAATAAATCCAAAATAACCCAAAAAAAGGTTGATAAACTCTAGAAAAAGCAATTAATGCCTACAAAAACCCAATAAAAACTTAATATACAATAAAAATTGCTAATAAACCCTAACAAATCCTAAAGAACAATAATAAACCCTAAATAACCCTAATAAACCCTAAAGAACCATAATAAACTCTAAAAAACACTAAAACCCCTAAAAACCCAAAAAAAATGAAGAAACACATTACATAAACCCTAAAAACTGCTACAATACCAAATCAAACCCTAAAACACACTAAAACCCCTAACAACCCCTATCAATCCCAAAAAACAAATAAACCCTTAAAACCCCCAAAAACCCATTGAAAACTCATCAAATACCACAAAAACCATAAACACCCATTAACAGCCCTTAAAAACCCTAAAAACCACTAAAACCCATTAACAACCATTAAAACCTTAAAAAATACAACAAATAAATACATAAACCCAAAAAACGTTACATAAACCCTAAAAATTCAATATAAACCCAAAAAAGGCAACATAAACCCAAAAAACGCAACATAAACCCAAAAACGCTACATAAACCCAAAACGCACTACATACACCCTAGAACCGTAACATAAACCCTAAACAATGCAACATAAACATTAATAAATACTACATAAAACCTAGAAACACAACATAAACCAGAAAAACGTTACATGGACCCTAAAAACGTTACATAAACCCTAAACAATGCAACATAAACGATACATCACCCTTTAAAACACTACATAAACCCATAAAATGCAACATAAACCCTAAAAATGATACATAAAACCTAAAACCTAAACACAGTACATAAAAACTAAAAATGTTACATAAACCATAAAAAATGCTATAAAAAACCTAAAACCACTACCTAAACCCTAAAAGTGCTACATAAACTCTAAAAATGATACATAAACTCAAACAACGCTTCATAAACACTATAAAATGCTACAAAAACCCTAAAGACGCTTCAAACCCCTCAAAAATATTTAACCCTAATATACTATAATATAAACAATTAAACACTAATAACCCCATAATAAACTCTAATAATCCCTAAAAACACCCTATAATCCCCAAAACCCCTATGTGACTCTACTCAGCCCAAATAAAACCCCAAAATACCTAATAAACCCTAATAAATGATAATCAAAACTAATAAACCCTAAAGACATGTTAAGAAAGCCTAAAAAACCTTAACTAACCCTAATAGACACTAATAAACACTAATAAACCGTAATAAACCCCAAACAAACCCTAAAATCCCTAATAAACCATAAATAAATCCAAAAAACCCTACTCTACCCTGAGAAACCTTAACACACCATAATGACCCCTAATAAAACCCTACAAAACCCTAATAATGAAAACAAACACTAGTATACCTTATAAAATCCCTAGAAACCCTGATAAACTCTAATATAACCTAATAAATCCTAAAAATGCTCACAAACAATAAAAACACACTATATTAACTAAAAAGACCTAAAAACACTAATATAACCTAATAAAGACAAAAAATGCTAATATACCGTAAAAACCTATAGAAACCATAATAATCTATAATAAACTCTAATATAACCTATAAAACCCTAAAAACGCTTACATACAAAAATAAAATGCTCACAAACTATAAAAAACGCTATATTATCTAAAAAGACTTAACAAACAAAAACATAACCTAATAAAACAAAAAAACTAATAAACCACTAAAAAACCCTAATAAACCCTAAAAATCCCTAAAATCCATAATAAAAACTAATAAACCCTAATAAAACCTTAATAAAACCATAAAAATAACTTCTCAACCCTAATAAATCTTCACACGCCATAATAAAACATAATAAAACTCAACTAAACAGCAATAAACAAAAAATGCAAACAAACCATTAAAAATCCCTTGAAAATCTAAAAAACACTCATATACCCTAATAAAAACACCAACAGACCCCAGTAAACCCTAAAAATATCTAACAAACCCTAATAAAAGCTACTCAACCCAAATAAACCCTAATAAAACCCTAAATATACCTACTCAACCCAAATGAATCCCTAAAAATACATAATCAACCCTAATAAACCTTAACACACTATAATAAACCACAATAAACCCCACTAAACCCAAAAAAAGGAAATATACCACTAAAAATCCCTTAAACCCCTAATAAATGCTAATAAAACCTAACAATGATTAAAAGCACTAATAAAACCTAATAAACACAACTAAACCCTAATATACCCTAATATACCCTCTTAAAAATTAATAAACTATAATGAATGATAATGAACCCTAATAAATCCTAAACATACCCAAATTTACCATAATATACCCTAATAAACCCAAATCAATCCTATTAAAACCCTAAAAATACCCAATAAACCCTGTTAAAATCCTAATAACCCCTTCCAAGCCCAAAAAAACACTAATATACCATTAAAAACCCCCAAAACCCTAAAAACAGTAATAAATGTTAATAACAGCTAAAAATTCTAAAAAATGCTAGTAAACCCTGAAATTACCTCTAATAATAATAATATTAATAATGCACGTGCATGTTCATATGCATGTGCATGGTTTAAATAATAAATCATAACACACGTGCATGTGCATATGCCTGTGCATTTTCATGTGAATGATAATAAATAATAAATTATAAATAATAACGCATGTGAATTTCATGTATATGTGCATGTGCATGTGAATGATAATAAATAATAAATAATAACGCACATCCCTGTGCATCTGCATGTGCATGTGAATGCGCATGTGGATGTGCATGGTAATAGACAATAAATAATAACCAAGTCCCCATGAATGTGAATTTTCATGTGAATGATAATAAAAAATAAATTGTAACCCATCTGATAATAGAATAATGCACGTGCATTGCGTGTGCACGTGCATGAGAATAAATAATAATAACACATGTGATAATAGAATAATGCGAGTGCTTTGCATTTTCATGTGCATGATAATAAATAATATATAATAACGCACGATCATGTGCATTTGCATGTGTATTATGTGTGCACGTGCATGGTAATAAATAATAACACCCGTGCATTGAATTTTCATGTGATGATGATGATGATATTAATAATATTAATAATATTAATAATAACAACGCATGTGATAATAGAATAACACACGTGCATTGAATGTGTATGTATGTGCATTCGCATGTGATGATAATAACAATAACAACAACAACAATAACAACAACAAAAACTATAATAAGAATAATAACAACACATGTGATAATAAAATAATGTGTGTGCATTGTAGGTGCACGTGCATGGTAATAAAAATATAATAATAACACACTTTCTTGTGCCTATGCATGTGGATTAGATGATTATGATAATAATACTAATAACAGTAATAATAAGTTATAGTTGTTTGAGAAAACAACAGACAGGAAAAAAATGCTAGAAATATGGTCTTGAAAAACCTAACAAATCACAGAGTCATTGAAAAAAGGAATAAATTATTCTTTGGGTGTCCATTTACACTCCGTGAATAGTCAAACCGAATCTCATGGAATGAACTATGACAAAAACAGGTGTCAGAGGCCGAACAGAGACACAGATCAGAAGTTATGACAATTTTAATAAATATTTGAAAGGGATCCGTACACAGAAATGGAATTTTGGAGGCCATAAGATGGGTTTATGGGATTTTAGGGTCTCCAACACAACTTGAACTATGTTCAAGTCATCCTTCTGTGTAGATATATTCTCCACGTTTGGTTTGATATGTCGTAGAGCTCAAACGGACAGTCGGTGCGAAGGTTATGGTCGTTTGAAGTAATACTTTTTTTTGGAGTGGTATAACTAATATATCTTATATTTCATTGATCCTATCATAGTTTCTACTAAACTTGGTCCTCACTCATCTCAAGAGCTTTGATTTGACTGGTCACAACACTCAAACAGACACCCGAAGGAGAAGTTATGCTTATTTTAGTGAGTTGCGGGTTTCATAGGTTGTTAGGCACTAGAAGAGTTTCTCAATTTAGAATGACAAAAAAATCTGCTTTGTGTGTTCATTTTGGCTCTACCACATATCAAATCGAATATTGTAAAAATATACACACTCTGGTAACCACTACAACCCTTTCTGTCATTCTTCAACCCCCCAAAAAACCCAAAATCCCTTTGGAAGGTTAAAAGATTGGCTTCTGGTGTCCGTTTTGCAATAACTTCTTTTATGGGTGTCTGTTTTGCCTCTACCACATATCAAATCAAATATTGTGACTAGACCTACACTCCTATAACCACTAAAGCACCTTCTCGCATTTTTGAAGGCCCAAAAGGTACATACACCCTCCAAAAGACTATAACTTCTTCACCGGGAGTCCGTTTTTCCTATACCATATATCAAATCGATGCTTTTGACTAGATCTACACATTTGTGACCAATAAGAACACCTTATCACGTTCTTAATGTCCCAAAATGTCCTTAAGTCCACCAAATGACCATAACTTCGGCTTTGGGTGTCCATTTCACCTCCACCACTTATCAAATGGAAGCTTCAGACTAGATCTACACATCTGTGACAACCATGAACAACTAAATAACCCTAACAACCCTTGAATAACCCCATAAACACGAAAAACTATTAAAACCCATGGAAAACCCTAAAAAACCAAACAAAATCTAACAAACACTAACAAACCCTCAAAACCCTAACAAACCTTTACAAACCCAAAAAAAACTCTAACAAACCCCAATAAAACCTAAAAAACATAACAAACCCTAAAAATCCATAACAAACCATAAAATCCCTAACAAACCCCAAGAAGCACTAAGAAACCCCAATAAACCCAAAAAACACCGAAGAAACCCTTAAAACCCCTATGAAACCATAAGAAACCCTAACAAAATCCTAAAAACCCTAACAGAAACGTAATCAAACCTAACAAACACTAACACACCCTAAGAAACCCTAAGACATCCTTAGAAACCCTAACACACCCTTAGAAACCCAAGAAAACCCTTAGAAACCCGACACACCCATTGAAACCCTAACACAACCTTAGGAACCCTTAGAAACTAAAGCGCACCCTTAGAAACCCTAACCCACCCATAAAAACCTAAACCCACCCTTAGAAACCCTAACACAACCTTAGAAACCCTAACAAACACATAGACACCCTAAATCACTCTAATAAGCACTAATAAATTCTAACAAACCCTACCAACCAATAATAAACCATAATAAACCCTAATAAACCCTAAATCCCATTATTAAACCCTAATAAACAATAATAAATCATAATAAACCCTAAAAACCCTGTTAGACCCCAATAAAAGCTACAAAATAACTAAAAACTCAAATTTACAACAAAAATGCTATTAGACCATTCAAAATGATAATATTCAAAAAAACCCTATCAAACCCGACAAAACCTAACAAAACCCTAAAAAAATCCCTAAAAACCCAAAAAACCAAAAAACCCTAAAAACCCTAAAAAACCTTAAAAACGCTAAAAAATCCTAAAAACCCTAAAATCCCCTAAAAAATCCCAAAACCCCTAAAAACACAAAAAAACTGAAAAAACCCGAAAACAAACCTAAAAACACTCAAAAAACCCAAAAAATGCTAAAAACCATAAACCCCTAAAAACGTTGAAAACCCAAAAAAGCCAAAAAAAATGAATAAAAAAACCCTAACCAAACCTATGAAACCCTTAAAAACCCTAAAAATGCCCTTGAAAACCCTAAAAACCACAAAAGAAACCCTAATACGTCATAAAGAACCCTAAAGAGCCCTAAAACCCTAATGAACCACTAAAGCCACTAACAACACTTCATAAAACCTAGCAATTGGTACAAAAAATAAAAAAATGCTTCAAAACCAAAGAAACGTAAGAAAAACTGAAAAAACACAAAAATAACCCTAACGAAGCATAAAAATCCAAACACACCAATAAATCCCAATAAAATGCAAAAAACCCCAACAACTCAAACAAACCGTAATCAACCCTAAAAACCCTAACAAAACCTAACAAACCCTAACAAGCACTAATAACCCATAAGAACCACTAATAAACCCTAATAACCCCTAAAACCCACTATTAAACCCTAAAAACCCTAATAAACACTAATAAATAGTAATAACTTGTAATAAACCCTAACAAACTCTATTAGACCCTAATAAACACTACAAAACCCCAAAAACACCTAATATACAATAAAAACACTATTAAACCATAATAAACCATAATAATCATTAGAAACCCTAATAAACCCGACAAAACGCTACAAAAACCTCCAAATAATAGCCTACAAAACCCTACAACCAACTAATAAACCCTAACAAAACCTAATAACCCCAAAATAAATCGTACCAAATCCTAACAACCCCAAATATAACGTAACAAATGCTAACAACGCCAAATAAATCGTAACAAACTGAAACAAACCATAACAAACCCCTAATAAACCACAATAAACCCTAACAATTCATAATAAACCCTAATAAATCGTAATTAACCCAAATACACAATACTAAACACTAATAAATAAAATAAACCTTAATAAACCCTAATAAATCCTAAATAACCCTAAAAACGGTTGATAAACCATAGAAAAATCTATTAATGCCTACAGAAGCCCAATAAAACCCTAATAAACTATAACTAATCCTAAAGATTACTAATACCCCCTAAATAACCCCAATAAATTCTAAAGAACCCTATAAAACTCAAAATAACACTAAAAAATGTTAAAAACCCAAAGAAATGCTAAAACACATTATATAAATCCTAAAAACCACTAAAATACCCAAAACACCCAAAAACACACTAAAAACCCCTAACAACCGCTATCTATCCCAAAAAAACAAATAAACCCATAACCCCCCCCCCCTCCTCGCAAAAAAACCTTTAACAATCCATTAGATACCATAAAAACCATAAACACCCATTAACAGCCCTTAAAAAACCTAAAAACACTAAAAACCACAAACAACCATTAAAACCCAAAAAGGGCTTTAAATCCCTACATTAACCCTAATAACGTTACATAAACCCTAAAAAATGCAACAAAACCCCTAAAAACACAACATAAACAAAAAAAACAACATAAACCCAAAAACGCTACATAAACCATAAAATCCCTACATAAACCGTAAACAGTAACATAAACCCTAAAAAACACAACATAAACCCTAAAAAACGCAACATAAACATTAAAAAACACTACATAAATCCTAAAAACACAACATAAACCCTAAAAACACTACATGAACCCTAAAAACGTAACATAAATCCTAAAAAATGCCACATAAACGATACATCACCCCTAAAAATGATACATAACCCCAGAAAACACAACATAAACCTTAATAAATGCTAAATAAAATCTAAACCCTAAACACGCTACATAAACCCTAAAAAGGTTACATAAACCCTAAAAATGATACATAAAACCTAAAACTGCTAACTCAACCATTAAAATGCTACATAAACACTAAAAATGCTACAAAAACAGTAACTACACTACACAAATCCTAAAAAAGGCTACAAATACCCTAAAGACGCCTCAAAACCCTAAAAAATATTAAACCCAAATATACCATAATAAAAAAAATTAAACCCTAATAAACCCCTAATAAAACTCTAAATAACCACTAAAGCCACTAACAACGCTACATAAACCCTAAAAATTTCTATAAAAAACTGAAAAATGCTTCAAAACCCCCAAAACACAACAAAACCCCAAAAAATGCTAAAATAACCATAACAAAGCATAAAAAATACAAACACACCCATAAAACCCAAAAAACGCATAAAACCCCAAACAACTCAAACAAACCGTAACAAACCCTAAAATCCCAAACAAACCCTAACAACCTCTAATAACCCCAAATAACCACTAATAAACCCTAATAACCCCTAAAACCAACTATTAAACCCTAAAAACCCTAATAAACACTAATAAATCATAATAACCTATAAAAAACCCTAACAAATTCTATTAGACCTTAATATATGAAAAAAAAGCCCAAAAACCCCTAATATACAATAAAAAAACTATTAAACCATAATAAACCCTAATAATCACTAACAACCCTAACAAACCGGACAAAACACTACAAAAACCTCTAAATAATAGCCTAAAAACCCTAAAACACACTAATAAACCCTAACAAACACTAATAACCCCAAAATAAATCGTAACAAACCCAAAAAACCAGAAATAAATCGTAACAAATCCTAACAACACCAAATAAATCATAACAAACTGAAACAAACCATAAAAAACCCCTAATAAACCGCAATAAACCCTAAAAAGCATAATAAACTATAATATATCGTAATAACCCCAAATACACATTACTAAACCCTAATAAATAAAATAATCCCTAATAATCCCTAATAAATCCTAAATAACCCTAAAAAAGGTTGTTAAACCCTATAAAAATCAATTAAAGCCGATAAAATCCCAATAAAACCATAATATACAATAAAAAATGCTAATAAACTGTAACAAATCTAAAAGAACCGTAATAAACCCTAGAGAACCCTAATAAACCCTAAAGAACAATATTAAACTCTAAAGAACACCAAAAAACCCTAAAGAACCCAAAAAATTCTAAAACACATTATATAAACCCTAAAAACCATTATAATACCCAAACAAACCCAAAAACACACTAAAAACCCCTAACAACACATATCAATCCCAAAAAAACAAATAAACCCATAAAACCCCCCAAAACAATTATAAAGCAATAAGATACCATAAAAAACTATAAACACCTATTAACAACCCTTAAAACCCCTAAAAAACACTACAAACCATAAACAACAATTAAAACCCTAAAAAGGGTTCAAATATATACATAAACCCTAAAAACATTACATAAACCCTATAAAATGCACCAAAAACCCTAAAAACGTAACTTAAACCCAAAAAGGCAACATAAACCAAAACACGATACATAAACCCTAAAAGCACTCCATAAAACCTAGAACTGTAACATAAACCCTAAAAACCACAACAAAAACCCTAAAAAACACAACATAAACATTAAAAAATGCTACATAAATCCTAAAAACACAATATAAAGCCTAAAAACACTCAATGAAC
The DNA here is from genome assembly GCA_963277665.1 of Viscum album. Taxonomy (NCBI): domain Eukaryota; kingdom Viridiplantae; phylum Streptophyta; class Magnoliopsida; order Santalales; family Viscaceae; genus Viscum; species Viscum album. Next base: position 790,278,678 of record OY728167.1, read on the forward strand.
CCTAAAAACGTCACATAAACCCTAAAAATGCAACATAAATGCTACATCACCCCTAAAGACGCTACAAAAACCCAGAAAACACAACATAAACCCTACAAATGCTACATAAAACCTAAACCCGAAACACACTATATAAACCCTAAAAACGTTACATAAACACTAAAAATGATACGTGAAATCTAAAACCACTAACTAAACACTAAAAATATACATAAACACTAAAAATGCTACATAAACTCTAACAACGCTACACAATCCCTAAAAAATGCTTCAAAACCCTAAAGACACTTTAAACCCGTCAATAATATTAAACACTAATATACCATAATATAAAAAATTTAACCCTAATAAACCCCTAATAAACTCTAATAATCCCTAGAAACACCTTATAATCCCTAAAATCCTATGAAACTCTACTCAACCCTAATAAAACCCCAAAAATATTTAATAAACCCTAATAAATGATAATATAACCTAATAAACCCTAAAAAAACATTAATGAAAAACAAAACCACCCTAACAAACCCTAATAGACACTAATAAACACTAATAAACCCTAATAAACCCCAAACTAGACATAAAAAGCCCTAATAAACCATAAATAAAGCCAAATAAATTCTACTCAACCCTAACAACCCTTAACACACCATAATAACCACTAATAAAACCCTAAAAAACCCTAATAATGAAAAAAATTCTAGTATACCTTATAAATCCCTAGAAACCCAAATAAACTCTAATATAACCTAATAAACCCTAAAAATGCTCACCAATAATAAAAAAATGATCACAAACAATAAAAACGCGCAATATTACCTAAAAAGACCTAAAAACTCTAATATAACCTAATAAAGAGAAAAAAACACTGATATACATTAAAAATCCCTAAAAAGCCTAATAAACCATAATAACATCTAATATAATCAAAGAAACCCCAAAACGATCACAATAAATGAACACACACAAACAATAAAACACACTATATTATCTAAAAAGACCTAACAAACACTAATATAACCTAATAAAAAAAACAAATAAACCCCTAACAGAAACTAATAAACCCTAAAAATCCCTAATAAACCCTAATTAAAACGAATAAACCCTAATAATACCCTAAAAATACTTTCTCAACCCAAATAAACCTTGACACACCATAACAAAACATAATAAAACCCAACTAAACCCCGAAAAACAAAAAAAGGTAAACAAACCATTAAAAAGCTGTAGAAATCCTAAAAAACCATAATAAATTCAAATAAAAGCTAATAAACCATTAAAAATGCTCAAAAAAACTAAAAACGCGCTAATAAAACCTAAAAATTCATAACAACCGCTCATATATATTAACAAAAACTAAAAAACACTCAAATACCCTAATAAAAATACTTACAGACCCTAGTAAACCCTAAAATCCCTAACAAACCCAAATAAACCATACTCAACCCTAATAAACAATAATAAAACCCTAAAAATACTGAATCAACCCTAAAAACCCTAAAAATATCTACTCAACCCTAATAAACCTTAACACACCATTATAAACCATAATAAACTCCACCAAACACTAAAAACGCAAATATACCATTAAAAATCCCTAAAACCCCTAATAAATGCTAATAAAACCTAACAGAGCTTAAAAGCTCTAATAAACCTAAATAAACACTACTAAACAATAAAAAACCCTAATATGCCCCCTTAAAAATTAATAAATCATAATGAACCATAATAAACCCTAATAAATCCTAAACATATCCAAATATACCCAAATATACCATAATATACCCTAATAAACCCAACTCAATCCAAATAAAGCCCTAAAAATACCTAACAAACCCTAATAAACCTTGACACACCATAATAAACCCTAATAAAATCCTAATAACCCCCACCAAACCCTAAAAATGCTAATATACCATTACAAACCCTAAAACCCTAACAAACAATAATAAATGTTAATAACACCTAAAAATCCAAAAAAATGATAGTAAACCCTAAAAATACCTCTGATAATAGTAGTAGTAATAACGCACGTGCATGTGCATATGCATGTTCATGGTTTAAATAATAAATCATAATGCATGTGCATGTGCATATGCATGCGCATTTGAATGTGAATGATAATAAATAATAATAACGCTTGTGAATTGCATGTGTATGTGCATGTGCATGTGAATGATAATAAATAATAAATACTAAGACACATCCAAGTGCATGTGCATGTGCATGTGCATGGTAGTAAATAATAAATAATAACAAATTCCACAAGAATGTGAATTTGCATGTGAATGATAATAAATAATAAAAAATAACACATGTGATAATAGAAATAACGCAAGTGCATTGCGTGTGCACGTGCATGAGAATAAATAATAATAACACGTGTGATCATATAATAATGCAAGTGCATTGCCTTTTAATGTGCATGGTAATAAATAATATATAATAACGCATGTGTATGTGCATTTACATGTAATGATAATGATAATTACGCATGCACTTGCATGGTAATAAATAATAAATAACAACGCATGTGCATGTACATTTGTATTTGATGATACAAACAGTAATAATAATAGAATAATGCAAGGGCATTACATTTGCACGTGCATAGCAGTAAATAATAAATAAATAATGGTAAATAAGAACGCACATGCATGGGCATGTGCATTTACATTTGATAATATTATTAATAATACTAATTGTAATAATAATAATAATAATAATGCACATGTGTGGTAATAAATAATATATAACAACACACATGCTTGTGGATTTTCATGTTATAATGATAATAAAAATTATAACGATAATAATAATAATAATAATAATAACTGTGATGATAATAATAATAATAATAACTATGATGATAATAATAATAATAATAATAATAAAATTATAATACAAGTGCATTGCATATGCACATGCATGGTAATAAATAATAAATAATAACGCACATCCATCTTCATTTGCATGTGATGATAATAATAACAACAACAGTAGGAGTAGTAGTCATAATAGTAGTAGTACCAATGCATGTGATTATAGAATATTGCATGTGCATTATGTGTGCACGTGCATGGTAATAAATAATAACTCCCGCGCATTACATTTTCATGTGATTATGATGATGATGATGATTATAATAATAATAATATTAATAATAATAACAACGCATTTGATTATAGAATAACACAAGTGCATTGAATGTGCGTGTTTTTTTATTTTCATGTGCATTTGCATGTGTATTTGCATATGAGGATAATAACAATGACAACAACAACAACAACATCAACAACAACCACAATAATAATAATAACAATATGAGTAACAACATATGTGATAATAAAATAACATATGTGCATTGCATGTGCACGTTGATGGTAATAAAAAGCAAATAATAATGCATGTGCGTGTGCATGAGATAATAATAATAATAATAAAAAAAACAGTAATAATAATTATAATAACAACAATAATGCATGTGATAATAGAATAACGTACGTGCATTGCATGTGCAATGCATGATAATAAATTATAACTCATAGCACACATGATGATAAAAATAACAATAACAGAAATATTAATAATAATAACGCATGTGTTAATGGAATAACGCACATGTATTGAGTGTGCGCGTGTATGGTAATAAATAACAATGCACGTGCATTTTCATTTGCATTTGATTATAATAACAATAATTACAATAATAGTAATAATAACAATAACAATAAAAATGCATGTGCTAATAGAATAATATAGGTGCATTGCATGTGCGCCTACATGGTAATAAATAATAATGGATGTGCATGTGAATTTTCATATGATGATAATAATAATAATAATAATAACAACAATAACAACAACATATGCACGTGCATGGAAATAAATAAATAATAATATTGCATCTGTATCTGCATTTTCATGTGAAGATAATAATAATAATAATAATAATAATAATAATAATGATAATAATGATAATGATAATGATAATAATGATAATAATGATTATAATAACGTGTGTTATAATAGAATAAAACACATCCTAACAAACCCTAACAACCACTAATAACCCCTACAAACAACTAATAAACCCAAATAACACCTGAAACCCACTATTAAACCCTAAAACCCTAAAAACACTAATATATCATAATAACATGTAATAAACCCTAAAAAACACTATTAGACTCTAATAAACACTACAAAATCCCTAAAACCCCAAATATACAATAATAAACACTATTGAACCATAATAAATCCTAATAATCACTAAAAACCCTAACAAACTCGACAAAACACGACAAAACCCGCCAAATAATACCTTAAAAACCCCTAAAACCCACTAATAAACCCTAGAAAACCCTACTAACCCCATAATAAATCGTAACAAACCCTAACAATCCCAAATAAGTAGTAACAAATCCTAATAATGCCAAATAAATCATAAAAAACTGAAACAAACCATAACAAACCCCTAATAAACCGCAATAAACCCTAACAAATCATAATAAACCGTAATAAATTATAATAAACCCAAATACATGTTAATAAACCCTAATAAATAAAATTAACCCTAAGAAACCCTAATAAATCCTAAATAACCCTAAAAAGGTTGATAAACACTAGAAAAATTTATTAATGCCTACAAAAGCCAAATAAAACCCTAATATACAACAAAAAACACTAATAACCCGTAACAAATCTTAAAGGACACTAACCATCCCTAAAGAACCCTAATAAACTCTAAAGAACAATAATAATCTCTAAAGAACACTAAAAAACCCTAAAGAACCCAGAAAATACTAAAACACATTACATAAACTCTAAAAACCACTACAATGCCCAAACAAACCCTAAAACACACTAAAACCCCTAACAACCCCTATCAATCCCAAAAAAACAAATAAACCCTTAAAAACGCCCCAAAAAACCATTAAAACCCCTTCAAATACAATAAAAACCATATACACCCATTAACAACACGTAAAAACCCTAAAAATCACTATAAACCATAAATAACCATTAATACCCTAAAAAAGGCATCAAATATATACATAAACCCAAAAAAAGTTACATAAATGCTAAAAATTCAACATAAACCCTAAAAACGCATCATAAACCCAAAAATGCAACATGAACCCAAAAGATGGTACATAAACCCAAAAAACACTACATAAACCCTAGAACTGTAACATAAACCCTAAAAAAAGCAACACATACATTAACAAACGCTACATAAAACCTAAAAACACAACATAAACCCTAAAAACACAACATGAACCCTAAAAAATAAAACCTAAATGCTACATCACCCCTAAAAATGCTACATAAACCTAGAAAACGAAACATAAACCCTAAAAAAGGCTACATAAAACCTAAACCCTAAACACGCTACATAAACCCTAAAAACGATACATAAACCCTAAAAATGATATATAAAACCTAAAACCTCTAACTATACCCTAAAAGCACTACATAAACACTAAAAATTCTACATAAACTCAATCAACGCTAAAGAAACACTAAAAATTGCTACAAAAACCCTAATGACGATTCAAAACCCACAAAAATATTAAACCCTAATATACCATAATATAAAAAAATTAAACCCTAATAAACCCCTAATAAATTCTAATAATCCATAAAAAAGCCTTATAATCCCTAAAAACCCTAAGAGACTCTACTCAACTATAATAAAACCTCAAAAATACCTAATATATGATAATAAAAACTAATGAACCCTAAAAACACGTTAAGAAAACCTAAATAGCCCTATCCAACCCTAATATACACTAATAAACACTAATAAACCGTAATAAACCCCAAAAAAACCATAAAAATCCCTAATAAACAGTAAATAAATCCAAATATACCCCACTCAACCCTAACAAACCATAACACACCATAACAGCCCCTAATAAAACCCTACAAAACCCTAATAAAAAATGCTTATATACCTTAAAAAATCCATAGAAACCCTGATAAACTCTAATATTACCTAATAAACCCTAAAAACGCTCACAAACAATAAAAAATGATCACAATCAATAAAAACAGGCTATATTACCTAAAAAGACCTAAAAACACTAATATAACCTAATAAAGACAAAAAATACTAATATACCTTAAAAATCCCTAGAAACCATAATAAACCATAATAAACTCTAATATAACCTAAGAAACCCTAAAATTCTCACAAAGAAAAACAAAACACTCACAAACAATAAAAAATGAAATATTATCTTAAAAGACTTAACAAACCCTAATATAACCTAATAAAACAAAAAAACTAATAAACCCCTAACAAAACACTAATAAACCCTAAGAATCCCCAATAAACACTAATAAAAAGTAATAGAACCTAATAAAACCATAATAAAACCCTAAAAATACCTTCTCAACCCTAATAAACCTTGACACACCATAATAAAACCTAATAAAACCCAACTAAACCCCAATAAACAAAAAAACAAAAACAAACCATTAAATATCCCTAGAAACCCTAATAAACCATAATAAATTCTAATAAAACCTAATAAGCCATAAAAATGCTTACGAAAACTTAAAACACGCTAATAAAACCTAAAAATTCCAAACAACCCCTCATATATATTAATGAAAACTAAAAAACACTCAAATACCCTAATAAAAACACTAACAAACCCTAATAAACCCTAAAAATCCCTCATTAACCCTAATAAACACAACTCAACCCTAATATAACCAAATAAAACTCTAAAGATACCTACTCAACCCTAATAAAACCCTAAAAATACCTAATCAACCCTAATAAACCTTAACACACAATAATAAAACACAATAAACCCCACTAAACCCTAAAAACGCAAATATACCATTAAAAAGCCCTAAAACCCCTAATAAATTCTAATAAAACATAACAAAGCTTAAAAGCACTAATAAACCCTAATAAACACTACTAAACCCTAAAAACCGTAATATACCCTCTTAAAAATTAATAAACCATAATGAATGATAATAAACCCTAATAAATCCTAAACATACACAAATATACCATAATATACCCTAATAAACACAACTCAATCCTAATAAAACCCGAAAAATACATAATAAGCCCAAATAAACCTTAACACACCATAATAAACCCTAATAAAATCCTAATAACCACCACCAATCCCTAAAAAACACTAATATACCCTTAAAACCCTAAAAACCTAAGAAACCATAATAAATTTTAATAACACCTAAAAATTATAAAATATTCTAGTAAACCCTAAAAATACCTCTAATAATAATAGTAGTAATAATGCACGTGCATGTGCAAATGCATTTTCCTGGTTTAAATAATAAATCATAACGCACGTGCATGTGCATATGCCTGCGTATTTGCATGTGAATGATAATAAATAATAAATAATAAATAATTATGCATGTGAATTCCATGTGTATGTGCATGTGCATGTGAATGATAATAAATAATAAATAATAACGCACATCCAAGTGCAAGTGCATGGTCATGTGCATGTGCATGGTAATTGACAAAAAATAATAACCAAGTCCACATGAATGTGAATTTACATGTGAATGATAATAAATAATAAATAATAACACATGTTATAATATAATAATGCACATGCATTGCATGTGCATGTGCATGAGAATAAATAATAATAACACATGTGATAATAGAATAATGAATGTGCATTGAATTTTCATTTGCATGATAATAAATAATATATAAAAATGCATGTGCATGTGCATTTACATGTAATGATAATGATAATGACGCATGCACATGCATGGTAATAAATAATAAATAACAACGCACGTGCATGTGCATTTGTATTTGATGATACAAACAACAACAACAACAATAATAATAATATAATAACGCAAGTTCATTTCATGTTCACGTGCATAGTAGTAAATAATAAATAAATAATAACACACATGCATTTCCATGTGCATTTACATTTGATGATAATATTAATAATTCTAATTATAATAATAATAATAATAACGCATGCACGTCCTTGGTAATAAATAATAAATAACAACACACATGCATGGGAATTTGCATGTGATAATGATAATAATACTGATAATGATAATAATAATAATAATAATAATAATTGTGATAATAATAAAAATAAAATAATAATACAAGTGCATTGCATATGCACGTGTTTGGTAATAAATAATAAATAATAACGCACGTGCATCTAAATTTTCATGTGATGATAGTAATGAAAATAGCAGTAGTAATAATAAGAGATGTAGTGGTGACAATAGTAGTAGTACCAATGCATGTGATAAAAGAATAATTCGTGTTCATTACGTGTTCACATGCATGGTTATAAATAATGGCGCCCATGCATTGCATTTTCATGTGATGATGTTGATGATGATGATGATGATAATAATAATAATAATTACAATGCATCTGATAATAGAATAACGCACTTGCATTGAATGTTCGTGTATGTGCATTCACATGTGTATTTTCATGTGATCAAAACAACAACAACAACAACAACAACAAAAACAACAACAACCACAATAATAATAATAACAATAACAACAACAACGCATGTCATAGTAAAATAATGTGCGTGTATGTGCATTCACATGTGCATTTTCATGTGAAGGTGCATGGTAATAAAAATAAAATAATAATACATGTGCATGTGCATGAGAATGTGTATGAAATTATAATAATAATAATAATAATAATAATAAAAGTAATAATAAGTTATACATGTTTGAAAAAATAGCAGTCATGACAAAAATTCTAGAAATGGGGTTCGAAAAATCGAACAAATCACAGAGTCCTTGAAAAATGCATAACTTCTTCTTCGGGTGTCCATTTCTGCTCTGTGAATAGTGAAACTGAATCTCATGGAATGAACTACGATAAAAACAGGTGCTGAAGGCCGAACAGACACACAGATCAGATTTTTTGACTATTTTAATAAAAAAATTACAGGGATCCTTACACAGAAAATGGATCTCTGGAGGCCTTCTGATGGGTTTCTGGGATTTTAGGGTCTCAAACATGACTTTAAATATGTTCAAGTCATCCTTCTGAATAGATCTCTTCGCTAATTTCGATTTGATATATGGTAGTGCTCAAACGGACAACCGGAGCGAAGGTTACGGCCATTTGAAGTTTGAATTTTATTGGAGTAGTATAACTAATATACATTATATTTAATTAATCTTCTCATAGTTTATACTAAACTTGGTCCTCACTCATCTCATGAGCTTTGATTTGACTGGTCACAGCGCTCAAAAGGACACCTGAAGGAGAATTTATGCCTATTTTAGTGAGTTATGGGTTTCATAGGTTTTTAGGCGCTAGGAGAGTTACTCAATTAAAAACGACAATAACTTCTGGTACGTGTGTTCATTTTGGCTCTACCACATATCAAATCAAATATTGTGAAAAGATACACACTCTATTAACCATTGGAACCCTTTCTAACATTCTTCAACACCCAAAAAGACCCAAAATCCCTTTGGATGATCAAAAGATTGGCTTCTAGTGTCTGTTTTGCAATAATTTCTTCTATGGGTGTCTGATTTTCCTCTACCACATATCAAATTGAAGCTTACGACTAGACCTACACTCTTATAACCACTAAAGCACATTTTCATATCCTTAAAGGCCTAAAAGGTACTTAAACCCTCCAAAAGACCATAACATCTACTCTGGTAGTCCGTTTAGCCTCCACCATATATCAAATCGAATCTTTTGACTAGATCTACACATCTATGACCAATAGAAACAGATTATCACGTTCTTAAAGTATCAAAAGGTCCTTAAGTCCTCCAAATGACCATAATTCTGCTCTGGGTGTCTGTTTCACCTCTACCACATATCAAATTGAAGCTTGATACTAGCTCTACACATTTGTGACAACCATGAACAACTAAATAAACCTAACAAACCATGAATAACCCCACAAACACTTAAAACCATTAAAAACCATTAAACCCCCTAAAAAACCATAACAAACCCTAACAAACACTAACAAACCCTAACAAACCCTAAGAAACCCCAAAAAACCCTAAAAAATATAACAAACCCTAAAAACCCATAACAAACCCTAACAAGCCCTAAAAACCCCAAGAAGCTATAAGAAACCCCAAAAAACACAAAGAAACTCTAAAAACCCACTAAGAGACCATAAGAAACCCTAACAAAACCCTAAGTAAACCTATGAAACACTAACGCACCCTTAGAAACACTAACACACCCTTAAAAACCCTAACATGCCCTTAGAAACCCTAGCACACACTTTGAAACCCCAACACATCCATAGAAAACCTAACACAACCTTAGAAACCCTTAGAAACCATATCACACCCTTAAATACCCTCACCCACCCATAAAAACCCTAACCCACCCTTAGAAACCCTAACACACCCTTAAAAACCCTACCAACCCTTAGACACCATAAATCACTCTAATAAGCACTAATAAATTATTACAAACCCTACTAACCAATAATAAACCATAATAAACCCTAATAAACCCAAAAGCAAACTATTAAACCCTAATAAACACTAATAATTCGTAATAAACCCTAAAAACCCAATTAGACCCCAATAAAAGCCACAAAATACATTAAAACCCAAATATACAACATAAATTCTATTAGACTATTCAAAATGCTAATATTCACTAAAAACCCTAACAAACCCGGAAAAACATGAAAAAACCCTAAAAATCCTAAAAACCCCAAAAAACCCAAAAAACCCCTAAAAACACGAAAAAACCGAAAACCCCCCAAAAAAACCTAAAAACCTTAGAAACCCACAAAAAACCTCAAAAAACCTCCAAAAATGCTAAAACCCCTAAAACCCACTAAAAATGCTAAAATCCCTAAAAAGCCTAACAAAATGCCTAACAAAACCATAAAAAACCCTATGAAATCCTTAAAAACCCTAAAAACACCCTACCAAACCCTAAAAACCTCAAAAGAAACCCTAATACACCATAAAGAACACTAAAAACCCTAAAAACCCACTTAAGCCACAAACAACGCTACATAAACCCTAAAAATTGCTACAAAAAACCTAAAAATGACTCAAAACCGACAAAATGCAACAAACCCCAAAAAACGGTAAAATAACCCTAACAAAGCTTAAATAATACAAACACACCCATAAAACCCAAAAAATGCATAAAACCCCAAACAACTCAAACAAACCGTAATAAACCCTAAAAACCATAACAAACCCTAACAACCACTAATAACCCCTAAGAACCACTAATAAAGCTTAATAACCCCTAAATCCCACTATTAAACCCAAATAACCCTAATAAATAATAATAAATCGTAATAACCTATAATAAACCCTAAAAAACTCTATTAGACCATAATAAATTCTAAAAAAGCCCTAAAACCCCTAATATACAATAAAAACACTATTAAACCATAATAAACCATAATAATCACTAAAACCCCTAAAAAACCCGACAAAATGCTAAAAACCCTCTAAATAATAGCCTACAAAACCCTACAACACACTAATAAATCCTAACAAACCCTAATAACCCCAAAATAAATCGTAAAAAACCCTAGAAATCCCAAATAAATCATAACAAATCTTAAAAATTCCAAATAAATCGTAACAGACTGAAAAAAACCATAACAAATCCCTAATAAACCGCAATAAACCCTCCTCCAATTTTTTTTTCATTTTCATATTAAACCACTTTATGGTTGTGTGGGAACATTACAATTATTGACTAAAAAATCCAAAACCACCCTAAAAAACTACCACCATAGGTTACACCATTCAAAGATCGACTTTCAAAATTTAAAATATTAAAAATCGAATTCAAAAAACATTAACGGCCAAAGAAGTACTCTCGGGAAACACCCGCCCCGCGAGCCACCCATGAAACCCTAATTCCGCATCACTAACTTCAACTTCATCACATCTCACACTAAATCGTCACGAAACCATCACTGCCGACACTTCAACTTAGCACCGGAAGAGGAACGCCCACCAGAAACCTGCTCATCGTCATCACCGGAGCCGCACAATCATGCCCGCAAAAACAGAAACAAATGAAATCCCAACACCCAAAAACGAAGACGTTGCCACCATCTTTGCAATCACCCAAATCACTCCATCCATCAAGAACCGAACAAGGAAGCGGAATGAAAATTTGAATATGAGAGAAAAAACCATCCCCAAACATTTCTAAAGTCGCGATACAATTTTCCAAAACCGAACAAGGCTTTCATAGAGGTCTCTCACTCGGAACGTCGATGGACACCAACCACACATACCAAAACCCTATCATTACCACTGATTCCAATCCTCCTCGGAGAGGCGCAGCGGAACATGGGATCAGAGCAGTGAAAGACTGGCCGACAATGAGGTAGCGAACCATGAGCCCACAAAATGGGGAAAACTGAATTGGGAAGTTTCTGAAAATTGATGACCGCCAATCCTCAAATCCCAAAACCTCATAGTCCCCATCTCTTCAGCTCCAACATGGAGGGCCGCAGAGGAACATGAGATCATAGCAGACTATGAGTGGTCGAAAGCTTCGTCAGTAAAAAACCTTTGACACGGCCTCAAAACCACACCAGAACGATGATAGGGACAACAAAACCATAACCCGAGAGGACGTAGAGGCCACTGCCAAATACACGTTACTAAACCCTAATAAATAAAATAAACCATAATAAACCCCAATAAATCCTAAATAACCCTAAAAAAGGTTTATAATTCCAAGAAAAAACTATTAATGCCTACAAAAGCCCAATAAAAACTATTATACAATAAAAAATGCTAATAAACTATAACAAATCTTAAAGAACACTAATAAACACTAAATAACCCTAATAAACCCTAAAAACCATATTAAACTCTAAAGAATACTAAGAAACCCTAAAGAACCCAAAAAATTGCTAAAAGACATTATATAAATCCTAAAAAACTCTACAATAACCAAAAAAACACTAAAACACACTAAAAACCCTAACAACCGCTATCAATCCCAAAAAAATAAATAAACCCATAAGCCCCCCAAAACATTAAAAATCCATCAGATACCATAAAAACATTAAACACCTATTAACAACCCTTAAAAACTGTAAACAACTGCAAACCATAAACATCCATTAAATCCCTAAAAAAGACTTCAAATAGATACATAAACCCTAAAAACATTACATAAACCCTTTAAAATGTAACAAAAACCCTAAAAAACAACATAAACCCAAAAACACAATATAAACCCAAAAATGATACAAAACCCCTAAAAACACTATATAAACCCTAGAACTATAACATAAACCCTAAAAAACACATCATAAACCCTAAAAAATGAAACATAAACATTAAAAATGCCACATAAAACCTAAAAAAATGTATACACTTAAAACACTACATGAACCCATCAAACATTACATAAACCCTTAAAAATGCATCCTAAATGCTACATCACCCCTAAAAATGCAATATAAACCCAGAAAACGCAATTGAAACCCTAAAAAATGCAATATAAAACATAAACGCTAAACACGCTACATAAACCCTAAAAACATTACATAAAGCCTAAAAATGATACATAAAATCTAAAATTGTTAACTAAATCCAAAAAATGATACATAAACACTAAAAATTCTACATAAACTCTAACAACTCTACATGAACCCTAATAAATGCTACAAAAAAACCAAAAGACTCTTTATAACCCCCCAAAATAATAAACCCTAATATAGTATAATATATAAAATTAAACCCTAATAAACCCCAACTAAACTCAAATAATCCCTAAAAACACCTTATAATCCCTATAAACCCTAATAAACTCTACTCAACCCTAATAAAACACCAAAAATACCTAATAAACCCTAATAAATAATAATAAGACCTAATAAACCCAAAAACACGTTAAGAAATACTAAACTACCTAACCAACCCTAATAGACACTAATAAACACTAATAAACCATAATAAAACCCAAAGAAACCCTAAAAAGCCCTAATAAACCATAAAGAAAGCCAAATAATCCCTACTCAACCCTAACAAACCTTAACACACCATAATAACCCCTAATAAAACCTAAAAATCCTAATAATTAAAAAAATACATTCTCAACCCTGATAAACCTTTGCATGTGAATGATAATAAATAATAAATAATAAATAATAAATAATAATGCCTATGAATTGTATGTGTATGTGCATGTGCATTTGAATGATAATAAATAATAAATAATAACGCACATACAAGTGCTTGTACATGTGCATGTTCATGTGCCTGATAATAAACAATAAATAATAACAAAGTCCACATGAATGTGCATTTGAATGTGAATGATAATAAATAATAAATAATAACATAGTGTTAATAGAATAATGCACATGAATTGCGTGTGCACACTACTAAAAAAACGGCCATTATCAGCGCTAGAAAAGTGCATTAACAGTGCTAAAGAAAGCGCTGTTAATCGAGGTGGGGATATAGGGGTCCCTTTTATCAGCGCTGATAAAAGGAGACTTTTATCAGCACTTCTAAAAAGTGCTGATAAAACTCAAAAAATAAATAAAATGTAAAATAAAAATACTTATATAATGCGGGGGGGGATCTTTTAACAGCACTTGACCCCCCCCCCCTTATCAGCGCTAGGCGGACCCCCCTCAATCTCTCTCGCGCGCTTCCCTTCCCGCATATCCCCCACACGCGCACACCTCCTTGCTTCCACCCGAACTCGAACCCGTGACCTCCCCCCTTGCATGCCTGCACCTTTACCACTAAGTAATTTTTTTTTCTCAACTTAATGATATATCTATTTATTTATATATATAGTTATATTTATTCCTATATTAATATAGATTCATATTAATATAAATATATTTATTTATACTAAGACATATATATTTATTCATATATTAGTATATATATATGTTCATTCTTATATTAATATATATTTATATTAATATGTTTTTTATCCATATATTTATTTTTATATTAATATATATTTATAATATTAGTTTTAAATACATTTATAAAATATTTTTTGATGTGTGTTTATAAATAAATAAATAAATACATATATACAACACGCGCTCTCACACACACACACGTACACACACACACACAAGTACACACATAGACACATATATATTTACGAATAAATACATATATATGTGTATTTGAAATACCATAGAATGTTAAAACAGCCATAACATCTAATCTAGAAGCCCGTTTCAACTCCACAACCAGTACAATCAAAGAAAATGAAACAATCTTCGATATGATATGTGGTAAAAGCCTAAAAGATAGCCGAATCAGATGTTAAAATTGTTTAAATGTTAACAAATCGGGGTATCCCGACTAAATCCACTAAAAATGCTACATACACCCTAAAAATTGCAAAAAAAAACCTTAAAAAATCTTCAAAACCCTCAAAACGCAGTAAAACCTCAAAAATGCTAAAATTACCCTAGCAAAGCATAAAAATTCCAAACACACCCATAAAACCAAATAAAACACATAAAACCCCAAACAACTCAAACAAATCATAACAAACCCAAAAAACCCTAACAAAACCAAACAAACCCTAACAACCACTAATAACCCTTAAGAACCACTAATGAACCCTAATAACCCATGAAACCCACTATTAAACCATAAAAACCCTAATAAACACTAATATATCGTAATAACCTATAATAAACCCTAAAAAACTCTATTAGACCATAATAAACACTACAAAATCCCTAAAACCCTAATATATAATAAAAGCACTATTAAACCATAATAAACCCAAAAAATCACTAAAAACCCTAACAGACCTGACAAAACGCTACAAAAACCTCCAAATAATAGCCTTCAAAACCCTACAACCCACTAATAAACCTCAACAAACCATAATAACCTGAAAATAAATTGTAACAAACTTTAAAAACCCCAGATAAATAGTAAAAAATCCTAACAATGCCAAATAAATCGTAACAAACTGAAATAAACCATAACAAACACCTAATAAACTGAAATAAACCATAACAAAGCATAATAAACCATATTAGATCGTAATAAACCCAAATACAGGTCACCAAACCCTAATAAATAAAATAAACCCAAATAAACCCTAATAAATCCTAAAAAACCCTAAAAATGGTCGATAAACCCAAGAAAAACCTATTAATTCCTACAAAAGCCCAATAAAACCCTATTATACAATAAAAATGCAAATAAATTATAACAAATCCTAAAGAATAGTAATAAACCCTAAAGAACCCTAATAAACCCAAAAGAACCTGATTAAACTCTAAAGAATACTAAAAAACCCTAAAGAACAAAAAAACACTAAAACACATTATATAAACCCTAAAAATTGTTACAATAACCAAAAAAACCCTAAAACATACTAAAAACCCTAACAACCCCTATAAATCCCAAAAAAACAAATAAACCCATAAAACCCCCAAAACACCATTAAAATCCATCAGATACCATAGAAAACCATAAACTCCCGTTAACAACCCTTAAAAACGCTAATAAACACTAAAAACCACAAACGACCATTAAAACCCTAAAAAAGGCTTCAAATAGAAACATAAACCCTATACAAATTACATAAACCCTAAAAAAATCAACAAAAACCCTAAAAATGCATCATAAACCAAAAAACACAACATAAACCCAAAAAAACTCTACATAAACCCTAAAATCACAACAAAAACCCTAGAACTGTAACATAAACCCTAAAAACCACAATATAAACCCTAAAAACACAACATAAACATTAAAAAATGCTACATAAAACCTAAAAACAAAATATAAACCCTAAAAACACTCCATGAACCCTAAAAACATTACATAAACCCTAAAAAATGCAACATAAACGCTAAATCACCCCTAAAAACTCTACATATACCCACAAAAGGCAACATAATCCCTAAAAAAATTCTATATAAAACCTAAACCCTAAACACGCTACATAAACCATGAAAACGTTACATAAACCCAAAAAATTATACATAAAAACTAAAATTGCTAACTAAACCCTAAAAAAACTACATAAGCACTAAAAATGCAACATAAACTCTAACAACGCTACACAAACCCTAAAAAATTCTACACAAACCCTAAAACTCTTTAAAACCCACAAAAATATTAAACCCTAAAATATCATAATATAAAAAATTAAACCCTAATAAACCCCTAATAAACTCCAATAATCCCTCCAAACACCTTATAATCCCTAAAACCCTAACAAACTCTACTCAACCCTAATAAAACCCCCAAAATGACTAATAAACCCTAATAAATGTAAATAAAACCTAATAAACGCTAAAAACACGTTATGAAAACATAAACAACCCTAACCAACCCTAATAGACACTAATAAATACTAATAAACCCTTATAAACTGCACACAAGCCCTAAAAAGCCCAAATAAACCATAAATAAATCCAAATAAACCCTACTCAACCCTAACAAACCTTAACACACCATAATAAACCCTACAAAACCCTAATAATTAAAAAAATTCTAGTATACCTTAAAAATCCCTAGCAACCTTGATAAAGTCTAATGTAACCAAATAAACCCTAAAAACGGTCACAAAAAATAAAAAAGTGATCAAAAATGGCAAAAACATGATATATTACCTAAAAGGAGCTAAAAACACTAATATAAAATAATAATGACAAAGAAGGCTAATATACCTTAAAAATCCCTAGAAACCCTAATAAACCATAATAAACTCTAATATAACCAAACAAGCCCTAAAATGCTCCCAACAAATAAACGCTCAAAAACAATAAAAACACGCTATATTATCTAAATAGACCTAACAAACAGTAATATATCCTAATAAAACAAAAAATAACTAATCAACCCCAAACAACCCATAATAAACCTTAAAAATCCCAAATAAATCCAAATAAAAATGAATAAACCATAATAAATCCCTAATAAAACCCTAAAAATACCGTCTCAACCCTAATAAAACAAGACACACCATAACAAAACCTAATAAAATCTAACTAAACCCCAATAAAAAAATACAAACAAACCATTAAAAGCCCTAGAAACCCTAATAAACCATAATAAATTCAAATAAAAGCTCATAAACCATTAGAAATGCTCACAAACACTAAAACACTCTAATAAAGCCTAAAAAGTCATAAAAACCCCTCATATATATTAACAAAAACTAAAAAACACTCATATGCCCTAATAAAAACACTAACAAACCCTAGTAAACCCTAACAATCCCTAACAAACCCTAATAAACCATACTAAACCATAATAAACCCTAAAAAGCCCTTAAAGATACCAACTCAAACCAAATAAAACCCTAAAAATACCTACTCAACCTTAATAAACCATAACGCACCATAATAGACGATAATAAACCCCACTAAACCCTAAAAATGCAAATATACCATTAAAAAGTCAAAAAAACCCTAATAAATGCTAATAAAACCTAACAAAGCTTAAAAGCGCTAATAAACCTGAATAAACACTACTAAACACTAAAAAACCCTAATATACCCTCTTAAACTTTAATAAAACATAATGAACCATAATAAACCATAATAAATCCTAAACATACCCAAATATACCATAATATACCACAATATACCCTAATAAACCCAACTCAATCCTAATAAAACCCTAAAAATGCCTAATAAACCCTAATAAACCTTGACACACTATAATAAACCCTAATAAAATCCTAATATCCCCCACCAAACCCTAAATAATTCTAATATACCATTAAAACCCCTAAACCCCTAACAAACAATAATAAATGCTAATAACACCTAAAAATCCTAAAAAATGATAGTAAACCCTAAAAATACCTCTAATAATAATACTAGTAATAACACACATGCATGTTCATATTCCTGTGCATGTGCATATGCCTGCGGATTTACATGTGAATGATAATAATTATAAATAATAACGCTTGTGAATTGCATGTGTATGTGCATGTTCATGTGAATGATAAAAAATAATAAATAATTACGCACATACAAGTGCATGTGCATGTGAATGTGCATGGTAATAAACAATAATTAATAACCAAGTCCACATGAATGTGCATTTGTATGTGAATGGTAGCAATTAATAAATAATAACACATGTGATAATAGAATAACGCAGGTGCATTGCGTGTGAACGTGCATTAGAATAAATAATAATAACACATGTGATCATATAATAACGCAAGTGCATTGCCTTTTAATGTGCATGGTAATAAATAATATATAATAACGCATGTGTATGTGGATTTACATGTAATGATAATGATAATTACGCATGCATGTGCATGGTAATAAATAATAAATAACAATGCATGTGCATGTGCATTTTTATTTGATGATACAAACAGTAATAATAATATAATAATGCAAGGGCATTGCATCTGCACGTGCGTAGCAGTAAATAATAAATAAATAATGGTAAATAAGAATTCACATGCATGTGCATGTGCATTTACATTTGATAATAATATTAATAATACTAATTGTAATAATAATAATAATAATGCATGCACGTGCGTTGTAATAAATAATATATAACAACACACATGCATGTGGATTTGCATGTGATAATGATAGTAAAAATGATAATGATAATAATAATAATAATAATAATAATAACTGTGACGATATTAATAATAATAATAATAACTGTGATGATAATTATAATAATAATAATAATAATTAAATTATAATACAAGTGCATTGCATATGAACGTGCATGGTAATAAATAATAAATAATAACGCACGTGCATCTGCATTTTCATGTGATGATAATAATAACAACAAGAGTAGGAGTAGTAGTCATAATAGTAGTAGTACCAATGCTTGTGATTATAGAATATTGCATGTTCATTACGTGTGCACGTTCATGGTAATAAATAATAACGCCCGCGCATTACATTTTCATGTGATGATGATGATGATGATTATAATAATAATATTAATAATAATAATAATATTAATAATAATAATAATAACAACGCATGTGATTATAGAATAACACAAGTGCATTGAATGTGCGTGTTTATGTATTTTCACATGCATTTGCATGTGTATTTGCATATGAGGATAATAACAATGACAACAATAACAACAACATCAACAACAACCACAATAATAATAATAACAATATGAATAACAACACATGTGATAATAAAATAACATATGTGCATTGCATGTGCACGTGGATGGTAATAAAAAGTAAATAATAATGCACGTGGATGTGCATGTGCATGTGAATGAGATAATAATAATAATAATAATAATAATAACAGTAATAATAATAATAACAACAACAAGGACGCATGTGATAATAGAATAACGTACGTGCATTGCATGTGCAATGCATGATAATAAATTATAACTCATAGCACACATGATGATAAAAATAACAATAATAGAAATATTAATAATAATAACGCATGTGTTAATGGAATAATGCACATGTATTGACTGTGCGTGTGTATGGTAATAAATAACAATGCACATGCATTTTCATTTGCATTTGATGATAATA
Source organism: Viscum album (assembly GCA_963277665.1). Taxonomy (NCBI): domain Eukaryota; kingdom Viridiplantae; phylum Streptophyta; class Magnoliopsida; order Santalales; family Viscaceae; genus Viscum; species Viscum album. The sequence goes on from OY728167.1 coordinate 790,299,211, forward strand.
ACAATAATAATAATAATAATAGTATTAATAACAATAACAATAAAAATGCATGTGCTAATAGAATAATATAGGTGCATTGCATGTGTGCCTACATGGTAATAAATAATAATGGATGTGCATGTGTATTTGCATATGATGATAATAATAATAATAAAAAAACAACAACAACAACATATGCACGTGCATGGAAATAAATAATAAATAATATTGCATCTGTATCTGCATTTTCATGTGAAGATAATAATAATAATAATAATAATAATGAAAATGATAATAATGATAATGATAATGATAATAATGATAATAATGATAATAATAACGTGTGTGATAATAGAATAACACACATCCTAGAAAACCCTAACAACCACTAATAACCCCTACAGACAACTAATAAACCCAAATAACACCTAAAACCCACTATTAAACCCTAAAACCCTAAAAAACACTAATATATCATAATAACCTATAATAAACCCTAAAAAACTCTATTAGACTCTAATAAACACTAAAAAATCCCTAAAACCCCTAATATACAATAAAAACACTATTGAACCATAATAAATTCTAATAATCACTAAAAACCCTAACAAACTCGACAAACCACTACAAAACCCGCCAAATAATAGCCTACAAAACCCTACAACCCGCTAATAAACCCTAAAAAACCCTAATAACCCCATAATAAATTGTAACAAACCCTTAAAGTCCCAAATAAATAGTAACAAATCCTAATAATGCCAAATAAATCTTTAAAAACTGAAAAAAAAACCATAACAAACCCCTTATAAACCGTAATAAACCCTAACAAATCATAATAGACCGTAATAAATCATAATAAACCCAAATACATGTTAATAAACCCTAATAAATAAAATTATCCCTAAGAAACCCTAATAAATCCTAAATAACCCTAAAAGGTTGATAAACACTAGAAAAAGTTATTAATGCATACAAAAGCCAAATAAAACCCTAATATACAATAAAAAACACTAATAACCCGTAACAAATCTTAAAGGACACTAATCAACCCTAAAGAACCCTAAAGAACCCTAAAGAACAATAATAAACTCTAAAGAACAATAAAAAATCCTAAAGAACACAGAAAATACTAAAACACATTACATAAACTCTAAAAACCACTACAATGCCCAAACAAACCCTAAAACATACTAAAACCCCTAACAACCCCTATCAATCCTGAAAAAACAAATAAACCCTAAAAAATAGCCCAAAAAACCATTGAAAACCCTTCAAAATCAATAAAAACCATACACACCCGTTAACAACACTTAAAAACCCTAAAAACCACTACAAACCATAAAAAACCATTAATACCCTAAAAAAGGCATCAAATATATACATAAACGCAAAAAAAGTTTCATAAATGCTAACAATTCAACATAAACCCTAAAACGCATCATAAACTCAAAAATACAACATCAACACAAAAAATGCTACATAAACCTAAAAAACACTACATAACCTGTAACATAAACCCTAAACAATGCAACATATACATTAAAAAATGATACATAAAACCTAAAAACACAATATAGACCCTAAAAACACAACATTAACCCTAAGAACATTACATAAACCCTAAAAAATAAAACCTAAACGCTACATCAACCCTAAAAATGCTACATAAACCTAGAAAACGAAACATAAACGATAAAAAATGCTACATAAAACCTAAACCCTAAAAACACTACATAAACCCTAAAAATGATACATAAACCCTAAAAAAGATATATATAAAACCTGAAACCACTAACTATACCCTAAAAGCTCTACAGAAACATTAAAATGCTATATAAACTCAATCAACGCTACATAAACACTAAAAATTTCTACAAAAACCCTAAAGATGATTCAAAACCCGCAAAAATATTAAACCCTAATATACCATAATATAAAAAAATTAAACCCTAATAAAACCCTAATAAATTCTAATAATCCATAAAAATGCCTTATAATCCCTAAAAACCCTAAGAGACTCTACTCAACCCTAATAAAACCCCAAAAATACCTAATATATGATAATAAAAACTAATAAACCCTAAAAACACGTTAAGAAAACCTAAATAGCCCTATCCAACCCTAATAGACACTAATAAACACTAATAAACCGTAATAAACCCCCAAAAAAGCATAAAAATCCCTAATAAACAATAAATAAATCCAAATATACCCCACTAAACCCTAACAAACCTTAACACACCATAACATCCCCTAATAAAACCCTACAAAACCCTAATAACAAAAACAAACGCTTGTATACCTTAAAAAATCCCTAGAAACCCTGATAAACTCTAATATAACCTAATAAACCCTAAAAACGCTCACAAGCAATAAAAAATGATCACAATCAATAAAAACAGGCTATATTACCTAAAAAGACCTAAAAACACTAATATAACCTAATAAAGACAAAAAAAATGCTAATATACCTTAAAAATCCCTAGAAACCATAATAAACCATAATAAACTCTAATATAACCCATGAAACCCTAAATTGATCACAAAGAAAAAAAAACACTCACAAACAATAAAAAACGCAATATTATCTTAAAAGACTTAACAAACCCTAATATAACCTAATAAAACAAAAAAAAAACTAATAAACCCCTATCAAAACACTAATAAATCCTAAAAATCCCCAATAAACACTAATAAAAACTAATAGACCCTAATAAAACCATAATAAAACCCTAAAAATACCTTCTCAACCCTAATAAACCTTGACACACCATAATAAAACCTAATAAAACCCAACTAAACCCCAATAAACAAAAATACACAAACAAACCATTAAATAGACCTAGAAACCCTAATAAACCCTAATAAATTATAATAAAACCTAATAATCCATAAAAAATGCTTACGAAAACTTAAAACATGCTAACAAAACCAAAAATGTCCAAACAACCCCTCATATATATTAATGAAAACTAAAAAACACTCAAATATCCTAATAAAAACACTAACAAACCCTAATAAACCCTAAAAATATCTCACTAACCCAAATAAACAAAACTCAACCCTAATATACCCAAAGAAAACTCTAAAGATACCTACTAAACCCTAATAAAACTTTAAAAATACCTAATTAACCCTAATAAACCTTAACACACAATAATAAACCACAATAAACCCCATTAAACCCTAAAAACGCAAATATACCATTAAAAAGCCCTAAAACCCCTAATAAATTCTAATAAAACATAACAAAGTTTAAAAGCACTAATAAACCCTAATAAACACTACTAAACCCTAAAAAACCATAATATACCCTCTTTAAAATTAATAAACCATAGTGAATGATAATAAACCCTAATAAATCCTAAACATACCCAAATATACCATAATATACCCTAATAAACAGAACTCAATCCTAATAAAAGCTTAAAAATACATAATAAGCCCTAATAAACCTTAACACACCATAATAAACCCTAATAAAATCCTAATAACCAACACCAATCCATAAAAACGCTAATATACCATTAAAAACCCGAAAACCCTAATAACCATAATAAATTTTAATAACACCTAAAAATTATAAAATATGCTAGTAAACCCTAAAAATACCTCTAATAATAATAGTAGTAATAATGCACGTGCATGTACATATGAATTTTCCTGGTTTAAATAATAAATCATAACGCACGTGCATGTGCATATGCCTGTGCATTTGCATGTGAATGATAATAAATAATAAATTATAAATAATTATGCATGTGAATTCCATGTGTATGTGCATGTGCATCTGAATGATAATAAATAATAAATAATAACACACATCCAAGTGCAAGTGCATGTGCATGTTCATGTGCGTGGTAATTAACAAAAAATAATAACCAAGTACACATGAATGTGAATTTACATGTGAATGATAATAAATAATAAATAATAACACATGTGATAATATAATAATGCACATGCATTGCGTGTGCAAGTGCATGAGAATAAATAAAAATAACACATGTGATAACAAAATAATGAATGTGCATTGCATTTTCATTTGCATGATAATAAATAATATATAATAATGCATGTGCATGTGAATTTAAATGTAATGATAGTGATAATGACGTATGCACATGCATGGTAATAAATAATAACTAACAACGCACGTGCATGTGAATTTGTATTTGATGATACAAACAACAACAACAACAATAATAATAATATAATAACGCAAGTGCATTTCATGTTCACGTGCATATTAGTAAATAATAAATAAATAATATTAAATAAGAAGGCACATACATGTCCATGTGCATTTACATTTGATGATAATATTAGTAATTCTAATTGTAATAATAATAATAATAACGCATGCACGTCCTTGGCAATAAATAATAAATAACAACACACATGCTTGGGAATTTTCATGTGATAATGATAATAATACTGATACTGATAATAATGATAAGAATAATAATAATTGTTATAATAATAATAATAAAAGAATAATACAAGTTCATTACATATGCACATGCATGGTAATATATAATAAATAATAACGCACATCCATCAACATTTGCATGTAATGATAGTAATAACAAAAGCATTAGTAATAACAAGAGATGTAGTGGTGATAATAGTAGTAGAACCAATGTATGTGATAATAGAATAATTCATGTGCATTACATGTGCACGTGCATGGTTATAAATAATGGCGCCCATGCATTGCATTTTCATGTGATGATGTTGATGATGATGCTGATGATAATAATAATAATAATAATAATAATTACAATGCATGTGATAATAGAATAACGTACTTGCATTGAATGTGAGTGTATGTGCATTCACATATGAATTTTCATGTGATCATAACAACAACTACACCACCACCAACAACAACCACAATAATAATAATAACAATAATAACAAAAATGCATGTCATAACAAAATAATGTGTGTGTATGTGCATTTTCATGTGAACGTGCATGGAAATAAATATATAATAATAATGCATGTGCATGTTCATGTGCATGTGGATGACATTATGATAATAATAATAATAATAAAAGTAATAATAAGTTATACATGTTTGAAAAAATATCAGTCAGGACAAAAATGCTAGAAATGGGGTCTCAAAAAACCGAACAAATAACAGAGTCCTTGAAAAAAGCATAACTTCTTCTTCGGGTGTCCATTTCTACTCTGTGAATAGTCAAACTGAATCTCATGGAACGAACTACGATAAAAATAGGTGCCGAAGGCCGAACATACACACAAATCAGATTTTATGACCATTTTAATAAAAATTTGACAGGGATCCTTACACGGAAATGGATCTTTGGAGGCCTTCTAATGGATTTCTGGGATTTTAGGGTCTCAAACATGACTTTAAATATGTTCAAGTCATCCTTCTATGGAGATCTCTTTACTACTTTCGATTTGATATATGGTAGTGCTCAAACGGACAACCGGAGCGAAGGTTACGACCATTTGAAGTTGGAATTTTTTTGGAGTAGTATAACTAATATATATTATATTTAATTGATCTTCTCATAGTTTCTACTAAACTTGGTCCTCACTCATCTCACGAGCTTTGATTTGACTTGTCACAGTGCTCAAATGGACACCTGAAGGAGAAGTTATGCCTATTTTCATGAGTTATGGGTTTCATAGGTTTTTAGGCGCTAGGAGAGTTACTCATTAAAAACAACAATAACTTCTGGTACGTGTGTTCATTTGGGCTCTACCACATATCAAATGAAATATTGTGAAAAGATACACACTCTAGTAACCAATGGAACCCTTTCTGACATTCTTCAACACCCAAAAAGACCCAAAATCCCTTTGGATGGTCAAAAGATTGGCTTCTTGTGTCCGTTTTGCAATAACTTCTTCTATGGGTGTCTGATTTGCCTCTACCACATATAAAATTGAAGCTTACGACTAGACCTAAACTCCTATAACCACTGAAGCACCTTCTCATATCCATAACGGCCCAAAAGGTACTTAAACCCTCCAAAAGACCATAAAATCTACTCTGGTAGTCCGTTTAACCTCCACCATATATCAAATCGAACCTTTCGACTAGATCTACACATCTATGACCAATAAAAACACCTTATCACGTTCTTAAAGTATCAAAAGGTCTTTAAGTCCTCCAAATGACCATAATTCTGCTCTGGGTGTCCGTTTCACCAATACCACATATCAAATTGAAGCTTGCTACTAGATCTACACATTTGTGACAACCATGAATAACTAAATAAACCTAACAAACCATGAATAACCCCACAAACACTTAAAACCATTAAAAACCATTAAAACCCCTAAAAACCATAACAAACCCTAACAAACACTAACAAACCCTAACAAACCCCAAAAAACCCTAAAAAATATAACAAACCCTAAAAACCCACAACAAACCCTAACAAGCCATAACAAACCCCAAGAATCTCTAAGAAACCCCAAAAGATCCCAAAAAACCCAAAGAAACTCTAAAACCCACTAAGAGACCATAAGAAACCCTAACAAAACTCTAAAAACCTAAACAAAACCCTAAGTAAACCTATGAAACACTAACGCACCCTAAGAAACACTAACACACCCTTAAAAACCCTAACACACCCTTAGAAACCCTAGCACACATTTTGAAACCCCAACACACCCATAGAAAACCTAACACAACCTTAGAAACCCTTAGAAACCATATCACACCCTTAGATACCCTCACCCACCCATAAAAGCCCTAACCCACCCTTAGAAACCCTAACACACCCTTAAAAAACCTACCAACCCTTAGACACCATAAATCACTCTAATAAGCACTAATGAATCCTTACAAACCATACTAACCAATAAGAAACCATAATAAACCCTAATAAACCATAAAGCATATAATTAAACCCTAATAAACCCTAATAATTCGTAATAAACCCTAAAAACCCAATTAGACCCCAATAAAAGCCACAAAATACCTTGAAACCCAAATATACAACATAAATTCTATTAAACTATTCAAAATTCTAATATTCACTAAAAACCCTAACAAACTCGGAAAAACCTGACAAAACCCTAAAAACCCTAAAAACCCTAAAAACCCCAAAAAACTATAAAAACCCCTAAAAACACAAAAAAACCGAAAACCCCCCAAAAAACCTAAAAACCCTAAAAAACCACAAAAAACCTCAAAAAACCTCAAAAAATGCTAAAACCCTAAAACCCACTAAAAATGCTAAAATCCCTAAAAAGCCTGAAAAATGCCTAACAAAACCATAAAAAACCCTATGAAATCTTTAAAAACCCTAAAAACTCCCTACTAAACCCTAAAAACCTCAAAAGAAACCTTAATACACCATAAAGAACCCTAAAAACCCTAAAAAACCACTAAAGCCACAAACAACGCTACATAAACCCTAAAAATTTCTACAAAAAAAACCTAAAAATGAATCAAAATAGACAAAATGAAACAAACCCCAAAAAATGCCAAAATAACCCTAACAGAGCATAAACAATCCAAACACACCCATAAAACCCAAAAAAATGCATGAAACCCCAAACAACTCAAACAAACCGTAATAAACCCTAAAAACCCTAACAAAACCTAACAAACCCTAACAACCACTAATAACCCCTAAAAACCACTAATAAATCTTAATAACCCATAAATCCCACTATTAAACCCAAATAACCCTAATAAATACTAATACATTGTAATAACCTGTAATAAACCCTAACAAACTCTATTAGTCCATAATAAATTCTAAAAAATCCCTAAAACCCCTAATATACAATAAAAACACTATTAAACCATAATAAACCATAATAATCACTAAAAACCTTAACAAACCCAACAAAATGCTAAAAAAAACCTCCAAATAATAGCATAAAAAACCCTACAACACACTAATAAAGCCTAACAAACCCTAACAAACCCAAAATAAATCGTAACAAACTCTAGCAATCCCAAATAAATCATAACAAATCTTAAAAACTCCATATAAATCGTAACAAACTGAAACAAACCTTAACAAACCCCTAATAAACCGCAATAAACCCTCCACCAAATCCTTTTTTTTCATTTTCCTATTAAACCACTTTATGGGTGTGTGGGAACATTACAATTATGGAATACCAAATCCAAAACCACCCTCAAAAAACTTCGACCACAGGTTACACCATTCAAAGATCAACTTTCAAAATGTAAAATATAAAAATTCATATTCAAAAAACATTAGCGGGCAAAGAAGTACTCTCGGGAAACACCCGCCCCGCGAGCCGCCCATGAAACCCTAATTCCGCATCACTGACTTATACTTCATCACGTCTCACACCAAATCATCACGAAACCATCACTACTGACACTTCAACTTAGCATCGGAAGAAGAACGCCCACCGGAAACCTGCTCATCATCATCACCGGAGCCGCACAATTATGCCCGCAAAAACAGAAACAAATGAAATACCAACACCCAAAAACAAATATGTTGCCAACATCTTTGCAATCACCCAAATCACTCCATCCATCAAGAACCAAACAAGGAAGTGAAATGAAAATTTGAATATGAGAGAAAAACCATCACCAAACATTTCTGAAGTTGCGATACAGTTTTCCAAAACCAAACAAGGCTTTCATAGAGGTCTCTCACTAGGAATGCCGATGGCCACCAACCACACATACCAAAACCCTATTATTACCTCCGCTTCCAATCCACCTCGGAGAGGCGCAGTGGAACATTGGATCAAAGCAGTGAAAGACTGGCCGGCAATGAGGTAGCGAACTATGAGCCCACAGAATGGGGAAAAACTGAATTGGGAAGTTTCTGAAAACCGATGACCGCCAATCCTCAAATCCCAAAACCTCATAGTCCCCATATCTTCAGCTCCAACATGGAGGGCCGCAAAGGAATGAGAGATCATATCAGACTATGAGCGGTCGGAATCTTCGTCAGCAAACAACCTTTGACACACCCTCAAAACCACACCAGAATGGTGATGGGGACAACAAAACCATAACGCGAGCGGACGTAGAGGCCACGGCCAAATACATGTTACTAAACCCTAATAAAAAAAATAAACCCTAATTAACCCCAATAAATCCTAAATAACCCTAAAAAGGGTTGATAAATCCAAGAAAAATCTATTAATGCCCACAAGAGCCCAATAAAAACCTAATATACAATAAAAAATGCTAATAAACTATAACAAATCCTAAAGAACACTAATAAACACTAAAGAACCATAAAAAACCCTAAAAACCATATTAAACTCTAAAGAATACAAATAAACCCTAAAGAACCCAAAAAATTGCTAAAACACATTATATAAATCCTAAAATCCTCTACAATAACCAAAATGACACTAAAAAACACTAAAAAAACCCTAACAACCCCTATCAATCCCAAAAAAAAAATAAACCCATAACCCCCCCCCCCAAACATTAAAAATCCATCAGATACCATAAAAACATTAAACACCTATTAACAACCCTTAAAGCCGTAAAAAACTAAAAACCATAAACATCCATTAAAACCCTAAAAAAGACTTCAAATAGATATATAAACCCTAAAAACGTTACATAAACCCTTAAAAATGTAACAAAACCCCTAAAAACACAACATAAACCCAAAAACACAACATAAACCCAAAAAATGCTACATAACCCCTAAAAGCACTATATAAACCCTAGAACTATAACATAAACCCAAAAAAAACACAACCTAAACCCTAAAAAATGCAACATAAACATTAAAAATGCTACATAAAACCTAAAAACAAAATGTATACACTTAAAACACTACATGAACCCTTCAAACATTACATAAACCCTAAAAAATGCATCCTAAATGCTACATCACCCATAAAAATTCAATATAAACCCAGAAAACGCAACTGAAACCCTAAAAAATGCAACAAAAAACATAAACACTAAACATGCTACATAAACCCTAAAAACGTTACATAATGCCTAAAAATGTTACATAAAATCTAAAATTGTTAACTAAACCCTAAAAATGCTACATAAACACTAAAAATTCTACATAAACTCTAACAACGCTACATGAACCCTAATAAATGCTACAAAAAATACAAACGACACTTTAAAACCCCAAAAAATATTAAACCCTAATATAGCATAATATATAAAATTAAACCCTAATAAACCCCTACTAAACTCTAATAATCCCTAAAAACACCTTATAATCCCTATAAACCCTAATAAACTCTACTCAACCCTAATAAAACCCCAAAAATACCTAATAAACCCTAATAAATAATAATAAGACCTAATTAACCCAAAAAACACGTTAAGAAATCCTAAACTACCTAACCAACCCTAATAGACACTAATAAACACTAATAAACCATAATAAAACCCAAACAAACCCTAAAAATCCCTAATAAAACATAAAGAAAGCCAAATAAACCCTAATCAACCCTATCAAACCTCAACACACCATAATAACCCCTAATAAAACCCTAAAAACCCTAATAATTAAAAAAATACATTCTCAACCCTGATAAACCTTTGCATGTGAATGATAATAAATAATAAATAATAAATAATAAATAATAATTCCTGTGAATTGTATGTGTATGTGCATGTGCATTTGAATGATAATAAATAATAAATAATAACACACATAAAAGTGCTTGTACATGTGCATGTGCATGTTCTTGGTAATAAACAATTAATAATAACCAAGTCCACATGAATGTGCATTTGAATGTGAATGATAATAAATAACAAATAATAACACATGTGTTAATAGAATAACACATGTGCATTGCATGTGCACACTACTAAAAAAACGGACATTATCTGCACTAGAAAAGTGCATTAACAGTACAAAATAAAGCATTGTTAATCGAGGCAGGGATAGAGGGGTCCCTTTTATCAGCGCTGATAAAAGGGGAATTTTATCAGCACTTCTAAAAAGTGCTGATAAAACTCAAAAAAAAATAATAAAAATAAAATAAAAAATACTTATATAATGTGGGGGGGGGGATCTTTTAATAGCACTTGACACCCCCCCCCTGTTTATTAGCGCTAGGCATACCCCCTCAATCTCTCCTGTGCACTTCCCTTCCTGCGTATCCCCCACACGCGCACACCTCCTTGCTTCATCCCGAACTCGAACCCGTGACCTCCCCCCTTACATGCCTGCACCTTTACCACTAAGTAATTTTTTTTCTCAATTTATGATATATCTATTTATTTATTTATATATTTATATTTATTCCTATATTAATATAGATTCATATTAATATAAATATATTTAGTTATATTAAGACATATATATTTATTCATATATTAGTATATATATGATCATTCTTATATTAATATATATTAATATTAATATGTTTTTTATCCGTATATTTATTTTTATATTAATATATATTTATAAGATTAGTTTTAAATACATTTTTAAAATATTTTTTATGTCTGTTTATAAATAAATACATACATACATATATACAACACACACACACAAACACACACACGTACACACACACACACAAGTACACACACATACACATATATATTTACGAATAAATACATATATATGTGTATTTGAAATACGATAGAATGTTAAAACAACCATAACATCTAATCTAGAAGCTCGTTTCAACTCCCCAACAAGTACAATCAAAGAAAATGAAACAATCTTCGATATGATATGTGGTACAAGCCTAAAAGACAGCCGGATCAGATGTTAAACTTGTTTAAATGTTAACAAATCGGGGTATCCCGACTAAATCCACTAACAATGCTACATAAACCCTAACAATTTCTAAACAAACCTGAAAAATTCATCAAAACCCTCAAAACGCAGCAAAACCTCAAAAATGCTAAAATAACCCTAGCAAAGCATAAAAATTCAAAACACACCCATAAAACCCAATAAAACACATAAAACCCCAAACAACTCAAACAAATCGTAACAAACCCTAAAAACCCTAACAAAACTTAACAAACCCTAACAACCACTAATAACCCTTAAGAACCACTAATGAACCCTAATAACTCCTGAAACCCACTATTAAACCATAAAAACCCTAATAAACACTAATAAATCGTAATAACCTATAATAAACCCTAAAAACTCTATTACACCATAATAAACTCTAAAAAGCCCTAAAAACCCTAATATACAATAAAAACACTTTTAAACCATAATAAACCAAAATAATCACTAAAAACCCTAACAGACCTGACAAAACGCTACAAAAACCTCCAAATAATAGACTACAAAACCCTAAAACCCACTAATAAACCATAACAGACCATAATAACCACAAAATAAATTGTAACAAACTCTAACAACCCCAAATAAATAGTAAAAAATCCTAACAATGCCAAATAAATCGTAACAAACTGAAATAAACCATAACAAACAACTAATAAACTGTAATAAACCATAACAAAGAAAAATAAACCCTAGTAAATCGTAATAAACCCAAATACAGGTCACTAAACCCTAATAAATAAAATAAACCCAAATAAACCCTAAGAAATCCTAAAAAACCCTAAAAAGGTCGATAAACCCAAGAAAAACCTATTAATGCCTACAAAAGCCCAATAAAACCCTTTTATACAATAAAAAATCAAATAAACTATAACAAATCCTAAAGAACACTAATAAACCCTAAAGAACCCTAATAAACCCAAAAGAACCTCATTAAACTCTAAAGAATACTAAAAACCCCTAAAGAACCAAAAAACACTAAAACACATTATATAAACCCTAAAAACTGCTACAATACCCAAACAAACCCTAAAACACACTAAAAACCCTAACAACCCCTTTCAATCCCAAAAAAACAAATAAACCCATAAAACCCCCAAAACACCATTAAAAGCCATCAGATACCATAAAAAACCATAAACACCTGTTAACAACCCTTAAAACCCCTAATAAACACTAAAAAGCATAAATGACCATTAAAACCCTAAAAAATGCTTCAAATAGATACATAAACCCTATAGACATTACAAAAACCCTAAAAAAGCAACAAAAACTCTAAAAATTCATTATAAACCAAAAAACACAACATAAACCCAAAAATCACAACAAAAACCCTAGAACTGTAACATAAACCCTAAAAACACAATATAAACCCTAAAAACGCAACATAAAAATTAAAAAATGCTACATAAAACCTAAAAACAAAATATAAACCCTAAAAACACTCCATGAACCCTAAAAACATTACACAAACCCTAAAAAATGCAACATAAATGCTAAATCACCCCTAAAAACTCTACATAATCCCAGAAAAGGAAACATAATACCTAAAAAAATTCAATATAAAACCTAAACCCTAAACACGCTACATAAACCATAAAAATGTTACATAAACCCTAAAAATTATACTTAAAATCTAAAACTGCTAACTAAACCCTAAAAACACTACATAAGCACTAAAAATGCTACATAAACTCTAACAACGCTACACAAAGCCTAAAAAATTCTACAAAAACCCTAAAACGCTTTAAAACCCTCAAAAATATTAAACCCTAAAATATCATAATATAAAAAATTAAACCCTAATAAACCCCTAACAAGCTCCAATAATCCCTCCAAACACCTTATAATCCCTAAAACCCTAACAAACTCTACACAACCCTAATAAAACCCCAAAAATACCTAATAAACCCTGATAAATGATAATAAAATCTAATAAACACTAAAAACATGTTAAGAAAACCTAAACAACCCTAACTAACCCTAACTAACCCTAATAGACACTAATAAACACTAATAAACCCTTTTAAACTACAAACAAACCCTAAAAAGCCCAAATAAACCATAAATAAAGCCAAATAAACCCTACTCAACCCTAACAAACCTTAACACACCATAATAAACTCTAATAAAACCCTACAAAACCCTAATAATGAAAAAAATGCTAGTATACCTGAAAAAATCCCTAACAACCTTGATAATGTCTAATATAACCTAATAAACACTAAAAACGGTCCCAAAAAATAAAAAAGTGATCACAAACAACAAAAATGTGCTATATTACCTAAAAGGAGATAAAAACACTAATATAACTTAATAATGACAAAGAAGGCTAATATACCATAAAAATCCCTAGAAACCCTAATAAACCATAATAAACTCTAATACAACCAAACAAGCCCTAAAATTCTCCCAACAAAAAAATGCTCAAAAATAATAAAAACACGCTATATTATCTAAATTGACCTAACAAACACTAATATATCCTAATAATACAAAAAATAACTAATCAACCCCAAACAAACCATAGTAAACCTTAAAAATCCCAAATAAACCCTAATAAAAACTAATAAACCATAATAAAACCCTAATAAAACCCTAAAAATACTGTCTCAACCCTAATAAAAAATGACACACCATAACAAACCCAATAAAACCCAACTAAACCCCAATAAACAAAAAAATACGAACAAACCATTAAAAGCCATAGAAACCCTAATAAACCATAATATATTCAAATAAAAGCTCATAAACCATTAGAAATGCTCACAAACATTAAAAACACTCTAATAAATCCTAAAAAGTCAAAAAAACCCCTCATATATATTAACAAAAACTAAAAAACATTCATATGTCCTAATAAAAACACTAACAAACCATAGTAAACCCTAAAAATCCCTAACAAACCCTAATAAACCGTACTCAACCATAATAAACCCCAAAATCCCTTAAAGATACCAAATCAAACCTAATAAAACCCTAAAAATACCTACTCAACCTTAATAAACCTTAACACACCATAATAGACCATAATAAACCCCACTAAACCCTAAAAATGAAAATATACCATTAAAAAGTCCAAAAACCCTTAATAAATCCTAATAAAACCTAACAAAGCTTAAAAGCGCTAATAAACCCGAATAAACACTACTAAACACTAAAAACCCTAATAAATCCTAAACATACGCAAATATACCATATTATACCACAATATACCCTAATAAACCCAACCCAATCCTAATAAAACCCTAAAAATGCCTAATAAACCCTAATAAACCTTGACTGACTATAATAAACCCTAATAAAATCCTAATAACCCCCACCAAACCCTAAAAACGCAAATATACCATTAAAACCCCTAAAACCCTAACAAACAATTATAAATGCTAATAACACCTAAAAATACTAAAAAATGATAGTAAACCCTAAAAATACCTCTAATAATAATACTAGTAATAACGCACATGCATGTGCATATGCCTGTGCATGGTTTAAATAATAAATCATAATGCACGTGCATGTGCATATGCCTGCGCATTTACATGTGAATGATAATAAATTATAAATAATAACGCTTGTGAATTGCATGTGTACGTGTATGTTCATGTGAATGATAAAAAATAATAAATAATTACGCACATACAAGTGCATGTGCATGTGCATGTGCATGTGCATGTGCATGGTAATAAACAATAAATAATAACCAAGTCCACATGAATGTGCATTTGCATGTGAATAGTAACAATTAATAAATAATAACGCATGTGATAATAGAATAACGCATGTGCATTGCGTGTGCACGTGCATTAGAATAAATAATAATAACACATGTGATCATATAATAATGCAAGTGCATTTCATTTTCATGTGAATGATAATAAATAATATATTATAACGGACGTGCATTTGCATTTACATGTAATGATAATGATAATGACACATGCACATGCATGGTAATAAATAATATATAACAACACACGTGCATGTGTATTTGTATTTGACGATACAAACAACAACCACAAGAATAATAATAATAATAATAATTGAATAACACAATTGCATTTCATGTGCACGTGCATTGTAGTAAATAATAAATAAATAATAATAAATAAGAACACACATGAATGTGCATATGCCTTTACATTTGATGATAATATTAATAATACAAATTTTAATGATAATAATAATAATAACGCATGCACGTGCATGGTAATAAATAATAAATAACAATGCACATGAATGTGCATTTTCATGTGATAATGATAATAATAATGATAATGATGATGATAATAATAATAATAATAATAATAATAACTGTGATAATAATAATAATAATAATAATAAAAGAATAATACAAGTGCATTGCATATGCATGTACATGGTAATAAATAATAAATAATATCGTACGTGCATATACGTTTTCATGTGATGATAGTAATAATAACAGTAGTAGTAGTAATAATAATAGTATTGATGATAATAGTATTATTACTAATGCATATGATAATATAATATTGCATGTGCATTATGTGTGCATGTGTATGGTAATAAATGTTAACTCCCATGAACTGCATTTTCATGTTATGACGATGATGATGATGATGATGATGATGATGATGATGATGATGATGATGATGATGATGATAATAATAATAACAATGCATGTGATAATATAATAACACACGTTCATTTAATTTGTGTGTATGTGCATTTGGATGTGTATTTTCATGTGATGATAATAACAATAACAACAACAACAACAACAACCACAATAATAATAATAACAATAATAACAACAACGCTTGTGATAATGAAATAACGTATGTGCATTGCATGTGCATGTTCCTGGTAATAAAAATATAATAATAATTCACGTGCATGTGCATGTTCATTTTCATGAGATGATGATATTAATAAAAAAATAACATTAATAATAAGTTATAGTTGTTTGAAAAAATATTAGACAGGAAAAAAGTGCTAGAAATGGTGTCTCGAAAAACCTAACAAATCACAGAGTCATTAAAAAAAGAATAACTTCTTCTCCAAGTGTCCATTTCCACTCCATGAATAGTCAAACTAAATCTCATGGAACAAACTATGACAAAAATAGGTGTCAGAGGCCAAACAGACACACATATTAGAAGTTATGACCGTTTAAAAAAAATAGACAAGGTTCCGGACACATAAATGGAGTTTTGGAGTACATATGATGGGGTTTATAGATTTTAGGGTCCCAAACATGACTTGAGATTCTTTCAAGTTAACCTTATACATATATCACTTCACTGCCTTCGATTTGATATGTGGTAGAGCTCAAATGGACAACCGGAGTGAAGGTTATGGTCGTTTGAAGTTGGAATTTTTTTGGAGTGGTATAACTAATATATCTTCTATTTCTTTGATCTTGTCATAGTTTTGATTAGACTTGGTCCTCACTCATCTCACAAGCTTCGATTTTACTAGTCACACCACTCAAATGGACACCCGATGAAGAAGTTATGACTATTTTAGTGAGTTGCGGGATTCTTAGGTTTTTAGGTGCTAAGAGGGTTGCTCTATTTAAAACAACAATAACTTCTTCTACGTGTGTTCATTTTGGATCTACCACTTATCAAATCGAATATTGTGAAAATATACGCACTTTGGATACCATTGGATCTCTTTCTGACATTCTTCATCCCCCCAAAAGACCCAAAATCTCTTTGGATGGTAAAAAGATTGGCTTCTGGTGTCCGTTTTGCAATAACATCTTCTATGGGTGTCTGTTTTGCCTCTACCACATATCAAATCAAAGCTTGATACTAGGCCTACACTCCTATAACAACTAATGCACGTTATCACATCCATGAAGGAAAAAAAAGGTACTTAAACCCTCTAAGATACCATAACTTCTACTCTGAGAGTCCGTTTTTCCTCTACCATATATCAAATCAAATCCTTCGACTAGATCTACACATCTGTAACAAAAGGCCCTTAAGTCCTCCAAATGACCATAACTACTACTCTGGGCGTCCGTTTCACCTCTACCACATATAAAATTGAAGCTTATGACTAGATCTACACGTCTGTGACAACCATGAACAACTAAATAACCCTAACAAACCCAGAATAACCCCATAAACACTAAAAACCATTAAAACCCGTGAAAACCCCTAAAAAATCATAACAAACTCTAACAAACACTAACAAACACTAACAAACCCTAAAAACCCTAACAAACCCTAACAAACCCTAAAAAACCCTAACAAACCCCAGAAAACCCAAAAAAACATAACAAACCCTAAAAAACCCAAACAATCCCTAACAAACCCCAAGAAACACTAAGAAACCCCAATAAACACAAAAAACCCGAAGAAACCCTAAAAACCCCCTAAGAAACCATAAGAAACCCTAACATAACTGTAACATCCTAGTTTTTTTTTAAAATGAAATGAAATGAATGAAACTTTGTTTTAAATATATATTTATAACTAGCCTTTAAAACATAATTTTTTCACTTCTATGTTTTGAATTTCTAGAAACTGTCATCTACAATTGTGTTCAGTATGTTATTTGGAGTCTAATGGAACAAACTTGTTTTTTATGAATAGTAACATACCCTTATGAATAGTAATATGAATTGTAATATGACCATAATGAATAGTAAATTTTATTTTTATTTTATATTCTTAAGGATTTAAGATAATAATATCTTGGTTAATTTTTCATCGTGATGTAGAAGTAGTTATAGAATTAGAATTGTTAATTTTTGAATTAAGTATGATTTTATTTAAAAATTAAAATAATAATATTTAGAAAATTATTTTCAAAATATGGACTTCATTTTTGAATTCTACATGTTGAAAAATGGTTAGGGTAAATTTTTGGGATTTTTTATGAAATTCTTTAATTTTCAATGAATATTGAAATACGATAAAATACCGTATAATCAAATTAACAGTAAAATTTACTATTTATGACATCATAAGTGATGCAAGTCCACTTGGTTCGAACTAAAAAGAAATTATTGCTATTTTAGGCCACAGGAACTGATAATATTCATAATATTGGGCAAAAATATTATAATAATGATTAAAATAATGAAAAATACCTCCTCTCCTCCACTATAAATACCACCCTCACTCCCCTATTCTTCCCACACCTCTAAATCCTTGATACATGCCTAAGATCTACCCAATAATCCTACCAAGGCTCTTCCCTACGTCTTAGAGCTTATGGTATCACCAATTGATCAAAACCAAAGTCCTTAAGAAGGATCTCAAGGAGAAGAGGTCAATAGTTAAACATCCTCTTTTATTTTCTTTCTTTTCATTAATTTCACGTTATTATTTTCCATTACTATTGGATTATGTTGGGATATTTCTTAACATATTCCCCCTTACTATCCATTTTATTTATGAGTGATGAGATATTCCATTTCTCTCATCAAACTATTTTTATGAAATTTTAAGAGACGCTGTTATGCTGCAGAATTTTCGTGAGAAATTTCTCAAGTTTTCTTTTATTTCATGATTCGTTTTTCTTATTTCCTCACCCCCTCTTATACAAGAGGAATGAAATCTCCATAATCATGTATATTCTTTTTTTATCATGTTTCTGGAAAATTCCTCATCATTTTTCTTCTCCTCTCCCACTTATTTATGGAATAAAAACACTGTCTGTGATGTGTTGAATTACTGACATCGTGGACGATGTGATTTCAATTTCAATTAATTATTTCAAGTCTGGTCATGAAACCATTTTCTATGGTAGAAACAGGTTATAATATATGTGTTATGGCTCACCCATGGTTCTTGAATTCTTTTTTACTCATGCTTGTAATTTATAAAATGAAATGAGGTTGTTATTATCAAAGAACCACTAAAATGATCTAAATGAACATCATTAATGTTTTAACTTATGAATCATACTCATATTAAAAATAAAAATGATAAATAGTATAAATTATGGTGCTAGAAATATGTAAATACCTTTCCATTCCAATTCTATAATTTCACTTCCAATCGACAAGAACATCCACCATGAACCAATCATGGAAATCATGTTAAGAACTCACCCAAAAATAGTGCAAGGAGCAAAATAATAACAATTAAAGGGTGAAATGATGTTATGAAATGAAAATATAAGATTTTATAAAAATGAAAATGTTTCTGTAAACTACTAATAACACTTTTTTTAACCATTATTCAGGAATTTTAAACAAGTTTGAAGTAAGACAGACCCGAGGTAAGAGAATTCTAAACCCGATTTCCATATTTTGGGTTAAACATCTACTTCATTATTTATGTGCTATCTAAATTGTTTATATGATGGGATATATTTATATTATGTTTTATTATGTGTATTTACAGTATATATAAATACTCCATCCACACTATTAAGTCTCTCTTTAATTGTATGATATTTATAATGGGATTTTCTTTAAAAATCCTCTTTTTAAATTCGGTTTTACAAAATTCCAAAGTAATGATTTTATGGAAATATTCATGTTGGATGATTATGTTTTGGTTATTGGGAATTATTTATGATTAAGGGTGGGAACAATATCTCCCTCCAATGCATTGAGTATGTGTATGTTGGAGGTCGGCCTTATGGTTACTCCATGTGTAACTGCGATTGTTATACAAAGTAAGGTAGCCGTGAGGGATAAAAATTATAAGGTAGCCAAGAATGGTTACAAGATAATGTAAGTAATGCCTCAAGATACCTTTATGATTATATTTATGTTATCATGTTTTTTTATGTTTTTTAAATCTCATATTTTACAAAGTAAGTATATATGGGTGACAATGTAGCACCCCAAACATTTTATGGTATTTTTCTCTTAAATACATTCTATTCATCACTGTGTTCCTTTGAAACAACACTAGGATATTTATGAGATAGTCAAAACAAATCCATTAAATATAAATTTTCCACTTCTATGTTTTGAATTTCAAAACATGGTCATCTAGTGTTGTGATCAGTAAGTCATTTGGAGTCTGATAGAACAAACTTGGTTTTTGATGAATAGTAACATACCCTTATGAATAGTATTACGAATAGTAATATGACCCTTATGAATACTAAAAAATAATATTATTTCATTTTCTTAAGGCAACAAGATAATGAGATCTTCATTAATTTTTCAATGACACATAAAACTAACTGCACTTCAAGATTGTTTTTTTTTCGAATTAATTATGACAATGTTTAAAAATTAAATTAATAACATTTAGAAAATTGTTTTTGAAAAATGGATTTCACTTTTGAATTCTACACGTCGAAAAATGGTAGGGGTGATGTTTTGGGATTTTTCTAAAATTCTTGAATTTTTGATGAATAGTGAAATACGATAAAATACAGTATATTCAATTTATCAGTAAAATACACTATTTATGACAACATAAGTAATTAAAGGCCACTTGGTTCGAACTCAAATTACATTATTACTATTATGGGTCACATGAAACAATACTATTGTTTTTTTGGATGGAAATAAAAAAAATAATGAAATTAAATATTCAAAATTTACCACTCTCCTCCACTATAACCCCCCCTCCACCTCTTCTCTTCACTCCTCTAAGACTTGAAGATACTCAATGTTCTTCCCAATAATCCTCCCAAGACTCTTCCCCACGTCCTAGAGCTACTGGTCTCACCAAACAGCCAAAACCGAAGGCCTTAAGAAGGATCTCAAGGAGAAGAGATCAATAGGTAAACAACCTCTTTTATTTTCTTTCTTTTCTTTGATTTTATGTTATTCTCTTCCATTACATTTGGATTGTGTTGGGATATTTCATAAAATATTACCCCTTACATTCCATATTATTTATGAATGATGAGATATTCCTTTCCTCTCATCAAACTATTTTTTTGAAATTTTAAGAGACCCCATCAGGCTGCCGGATTTTCGTGAGAAATTTATCAAGTTTTCATTCATTTTAAGATTCCTTTATTTTCTTCTTCTTTCATCACCTCATCTTAACCAAGAGGCATGTATTCTCCAGAATCATGTATATTATATATGTTCTAATTTTTATTTAAAACGCTTCATCATTATTCTTTTCCTCTCCCACTTATTTAAGGGATAAAAAACAATGTCTGTGATATGTTGAATTACCGACATTGTGGATGTTGTAATTTCGATTTCCATTAATTATTTCAATTATGGTCATGAAACCAAATATATGGTTGAACCAGGTCATAATATATGTATTTTATCTTTATTAATGTTCTGGAATCTTTAATCATTCATAATATGGAATAAAAATACCAAACTAGTTTATTTAGCACAAAACTGCCAAGCCAAATTCAAGGGTTTATCTTTAACTCATCGAATGATTCATCATCATAATATATAAACCAAATAATTATAAGATCATTTATGTATATTTAATTTCACTAATAATCTATATTAACAATTCTGTATGTTTATCTATATTTCAAACCTACTTCCATTCATGAATATAAGTAAACAAAGCATGAAACCAAGTAATAAAATGCTTCCAAAAAAATAAAATTGAATCTCTTAAATCCATCAAAAAGTCCATTAATGAACTAAATAAGGTTAAACCATATCAATTAAAAATAAAATAGGTTCTGTAATTATGAATTAGTAATCCTAATTTGTTTATTAAGGTCTTTAAAAACAAGACAAGAACACATTCAAGCACAAGTTAAGGGATCCTCTCTCTCACTTTTATTCAAGAATATCCCCTTTGTAGTAACTAACTTTGTACTGTGCACCTAATAATCCTTATGTGGTGCACCTACTACCCATTTGAGATCAATTTCCATTTTAAATTATATTTCTATTAAATATCCATAATCTCATGTCACAGAATTGTTTATTGTCTAAACTGTATACCATTTCACATACGGTGTATATTTGGAATGTTATTGATGAATTCGTATTATATACTCTATACAGATACTGAAAAGTCATATTGCGCTTGTATTGAATCATTTTATAAAGAATTATTTGGATGTAGAGGTTGGTGGGCCCACTACAGCCCCTCGATACATCGGTAGGTTTCATGAGACAAAACAGTTTGTCGACATGCCCTTCGAGTTTGTTTCCAAAAAATCAGAGGAGTTTATACCCACAACAGTAAACCGTTTTTATGGTATTATGGTTTCATGTTCCAGATACATGACTTCCAATTAATAAGAATTCTTTTTATTCATTATCAGTTATTATTATTATCCATGAGGTTTTCACTATGACAAAATCTGTCGATGCAGTTTCATTCTCACTTTATTATGGGCATTAGTTGTTAATTTATTCACTATGCCATTTTGATTATGTAAGATTGATTATGATTCACTTAATATTGTACTCATGCTTCCATTGTTTGTAACCCTTACTGAGAATTTGAGCTCACCCCTTTCATTGTTTACCTTCAACAGGTTATGAAGAGGAGGCCATTTATTGAGTGCTAGTGGATGCAATTTTTGTTTTTCATTATGGATTTTATCTTGTAACCTTATCCAATGTAATTTATGTTTAATCAATGTATCAAGTTTATTAAATACTACTAAACTGATCATTCCTTCATGATTTTCATTCCTTCTAACCATGGAAATATCACAAGTAATACACCGGCTCCAGCCTAGAGGGGTCGGGGTGTTACATTTGTTATCAGAGGAAGTTTAGTAGCAAACTTGAAAAGTAGAGTAGGAAATATATAGTAGGGAACAAGGCCCTAAGGTAGTATTTGAAGATAAAATTAAAGGAATATCCTGGTATTTTGGTAAGGAATATATTATGTAGATCATTCAAGAAATACATCCCAATCTAGATGCGAGCAGGTAGAGGCGACTCTGGCACAGATGTATCTAGGTGTAAAACCCGAAAACACCGCTTTGAGCTAGACTCGAACGGGAACTGGTACGCGACAACGAGCCTTGCTGCACTCTTGGTCACGACACTCCTGGGGCATATTCTTAGGATAATTCATAATTTCTTTACAAGCCATTATGAAAGAGTTTAATGTAAATTTTACCTTAGAGAAACCATGTTTATAAGATTAGCTGTGCATAGAATTTAAATCAATGTTGAGTGATTTTCTATTTAAGATTCATAAAATAATCTATTTTATCCCATTATTTAGAAATGGAATCTAATGGAAGAAGGGGAATAAATACTCATGTGCAATGTAGGGATCTCCCTACTGAGAAAGTCAACACAGTCAATGTTGGAGAAGATCAGATAATGACTATATTGGGATAACTTACTCAAGTTATAACAAATAACCATTCCACACCTGTGTTGGATCGTTTCATGCGGCAGAAGCCCCCATATTACATTTTTGACTACTAATCTAGTGGTAGATGAGCAGTGGATCAAGTCACTTGAGAATATATTCATGGAATTAAGATGCAATGAGAATGAGAAGGTGGTACTGGAAATATATTGTCTCAAGGGTGACGATGACCAATGGTGGTCCCTGATTTAGAACACCATGGAGGAAGAATAAATAGAATATATTGAGTGGAGTACTTTTACGGAAATATTCTTCGAGAAATATTTCCCCTGTGAGCAATGAACTGAAATGAAGTGGAAATTCCTTATCTTGAAACAAAGGGAAGATGAGAGTGTTTCAGAGTATGAGGCTACTTTTACAAGGTTGGCCAGGTATGTCGTAGATTACATACGTGTCTCGGCAGAAAAGATTGATCATTTCTTTGAAGGTCTTATGCCATGTATTTAGAGGGAACTGGATTCTCAAACATTTTCATCATATGATGTAATTGTATCAAGTTCCATCAAAAAAGAGAGGGAATTTGCTAGATCAAATCTTTCCAACGGAAACCAGGATAAGAAGCGGTACTCGGATAACAAAGGAAAAGGAGAAGCACCAAAGAAGATCAAGGGAACGAATAGTTTCCCATTATGGGAGAATTGTGGAAAGAATCATCTCTGGAAATACTTGAAAGGCATGGGAGTATGCTATAACTGCGGAGAAAAGGTTCATTGATCCGATGAATACAAGGGGAAGAAAAAATTCAATGATGTTCAATTCTATAATTGCAGAGATATGGGGAAATATGCCAATGAGTGTACTAAATTCCAAGGAAAATTGACTCAGAAAAGGACAAGAGGTCAAGGGAGAGCTTGTGCGATTACAACTGTGGAGGTCGAAGTCCCTAATGATGTGGTGGCAGGTACATTAATTGTTACCTCAAACTTAGCCAACACCTTATTTGATTCTGGATCATCACACTCATTTATATCTTCTATGTTTGCTAAGAAAATTAGATACGTCCAATTTGATTTAATAAAGGAGTTGTCAGTCAAAACTCATGGGGGATGTATAATTGCAACAAAGGCATGTTGACTAGTTCTCCTCAAGTCACCAAAACATTGTTTAGTTTATAACCTTGTTATCATACCAATGATTTAATTTGATATAATTCTCAGTATGTATTGGCTGTAAAATTTTGATGTGAATATTTATTTTAAGAAGAAGGAAGTTACAATTTTTGAAAATGGTGTAGAATCCCTTTTCTTTAGGGATGAAACATCAACATCTGATTCTTATCGAGAACTACCCCCAGTAGCTATACTAAATGCAATACTTGGATGGGAATATAATCCAACATCTATGGGAGAGGAATGAAATATTCAAATTGAAGATGTTAACATAGTGCAAGAGTACATTTATGTATTTCCAGAAGATTTACCTAGACATCCTCCAGTGAGGGAAGTCAAGTTTTCTATTGATTTAACTCCTGATGCAATACCTATATCAAAGACTCCCTATAGAATGTCCACTATGTAATTGGTTGATCTAATGAAACAAGTACAAGATTTGGGTGAAAAAGTATTTATTCGACCTAGTGTTTCCCCATGGGGAGCCCCGGTCCTGTTTGTTAAGAAGAAAGATGGATCCATGAGGCTATGCATTTATTATAGGGAAATCAATGCTATTACAATAAAGAATAAGTATCCTCTTCCTTGGATTGATGATTTATTTGATCAACTCTATAGAGCCCAATACTTTTTGAAGATTGACCTTCGGTCCGGATATCAAAAACTGCGTGTGAGGAAGAAAGATATTCCTAAGACAGCATTTCGAACCAGTTTTGGGCACTACGAGTTTACGGTGATTCCATTTAGACTGACTAATGCACCCTCTATTTTAATGGATTTAATGAATAGAGTTTTTAAGGAATATCTTGATAACATTTTTGTGGTGTTCATCGATGATATCCTATTATACTCAAAAAGTTATGAAGACCATGAGAATCACATGGAGATTATTCTAGAAACTCATAGAAGAAATCAATTATATGGGATGTTTAGCAAGTGTTAATTCTGGCCTCAGTCAGTTTCTTTTCAAGGCCATGTTGTCTCTAAGGATGGAATACTAGTTGATCCTGCAAAGACAAAGGAAATCCAAGAATGTCCCATGATAATAAATATAACTGAGGTACGCAGTTTTATTGGCTTAGCAGGTTATTATCGACGTTTCGTTCATAGTTTTTCCCAACTGGCTAACCCTCTAACCAAGTTCACAGGAAAAGGAGTTAAGTTTTTGTGGACAAAAGAGTGTACAGAATGCTTCGAAGAATTTAAAGGAAGATTGTTCAATGCTTCAATTTTGACTCTTCCATATGGAAGTGATGGATTTGTGATATACAGTGATGCATCAAAGAATGGGCTGGGTTGCATCCTTATGTAAGATGATAATGTTATTTCTTATGTATCAGGACAGTTGAATAATCATGAGAAAAATTATCCAACTCATGATCTTGATTTAGCATCTGTAATCTTTGACCTGAAAATATGGAAGCATTATCTCTATGGAGAGAGATTGAGATCTATATGGACCACAAGAGTTTGAAATACATTTTCACACAAAAAAGAACTCAACATGATGCAAATAAGATGGGTCGAGTTACTAAACGATTACGATTGTTCGATACACTACCACCCAGGAAAGGCGAATAAGGTGGTAGATGCATTAAGCAGGAAAGATCATGGCCTTCTGACTCAAATGAGGATTTAAAGAGATCATATATTCATGGATATACTAAAGATGGATATGGGAATTGTTAAGTAAGGGGAAACATCAATCCTCTTTCAAATGATTGCTAAACCATCATTACTAGAAAAGATAAAAATTTCTCAATCCGATGATGAGAATCAGCAAAAGAAAATTAATGCAGTGAAGCATGGAAGACTGGCTGACTTCGTGTATGGAGAAGGAGTTCTAAAGTTTGGGAAGAGGTTATGTGTTCCATCAGTACCTGAGCTAAAAATGGAACTATTAGATCATGCTCATAGATCAATTTTCTCTATGCACCCAGGTGGCAACAAGATGTATAGAGATCTGAGGGAATATTTTTGGTGGGATAATATGAAGAGAGAAATTGTTGACTATGTGTCAAGGTGTCTAGTTTATCAACAATTGAAGGTAGAGAGACAACATCACAAATGAGTGCTGCAACCTATACCTATTCCTATGTGGAAGTGGGATAACATTACAATGGATTTTGTCACCAGACTATTGAGGACACCTAGAAGGAATGATGAAATATGGTAATTGTTGATCGTCTCACTAAAACAGCACATTTCCTTCCAATAAGAGAGGATTTACCACTTTAGTTCCTAGAAAGACTTTATATTAATGAAGTTGTGAGACTTCATGGTGCACCACTATCAATTGTATCTGATTGAGATCCCTGGTTTACGTCAAAATTATGGAAAAGACTCTAGAAGTCTTTGAATACCGAGCTTCATATGAGTACCGCATATCACCCCGAATCCGACGGACAATCTGAAAGGAATATTCAAACTCTAGAAGATATGATGAGGTCATGTTCTTTTGAATTCCAAGGTAATTGGGATAAATACAAGACTTTGGTGGAATTTTCATACAAAAATAGTTTCCATTCTAGTATTCAAATGTCTCCATATGAAGCATTATATGGAAATAGATCTCGAACTCCAACTTGTTGGGATGAAGTTGGTGAGAGGAAACTTATAGGCCCAGAACATATTGAAGAGACCACGACATAGGTGAAGAAAATACAAGCCCATATTAAAGCATCCCAAAGTAGGCAGAAGAGTTATGCTGACAACCGGAGAAAGGACTTGAAATTTCAAGTGGGAGATAAGGTATTTCTGAAATTATCTCCATG
Source organism: Viscum album (assembly GCA_963277665.1). NCBI lineage: Eukaryota > Viridiplantae > Streptophyta > Magnoliopsida > Santalales > Viscaceae > Viscum > Viscum album. The sequence continues at coordinate 790,327,062 of OY728167.1, forward strand.
GAAGGGAATCTAAAGGTTTGGTAAGAAAGGGAAACTGATCCCCAGGTACATAGGACCATTTGAAATTTTGGGAAGAATAAAAGTTGTAGCTTACTGTTAAGAGATGCCACCAAATCTCTCTAGAGTACATGATGTGTTCCACGTATCGTTGTTATAGAAGTACATGTCAGACCCAATTCATGTACTCACATATGAAGAAATAGAACTGGAACCTGATTTATCATTCCGTGAAAAGCCTATTAGTATTCTTGACACAAGGGAGCAGGTATTGAGAAATCGAACAACTCATCTAGTAAAGGTTATTTGGAAAAATTAGAATATGGAGGAAGAAACATGGGAACCATAGGATTTCATGAAGAAGAACCAACCACATCTTTTTAGTGGGCTTTATTCATAAAATTTTGAGGACAAAATTTCCGAAGGAGGGAATAATGTAGCACCCCAAAAAATTTATGGTATTTTTCTCTTAAGTAAATTCTATTCATCACTTTGTTCCTTTTAAACAACAGTTGGATATTTATGAGACAGTCAAAACCTAGCCATTAAATATAAATTTTCCACTTCTATGTTTTGAATTTTAAAAAATGGTCATCTAGAGTTGTGATTAGTAAGTCATTTGGAGTCTGATAGAACATACATGGTTTTTGGTGAATAGTAACATACTCTTATGAATAGTAATATGACCCTTACGAATAGTATGTAATATTATTATTTCATTTTCTTAAGGAAACAAGATTATGAGATCTTAATTAATTTTTCAATGTCACATAAAACTAACTGCACTTCAAGATTGTTATTTTTCTAATTAACAATGACCTTATTTAAAAATTAAATTAATAACATTTTTAAAATTATTTTTGAAAAGTGGATTTCAATTTTGAATTCTACATGTCAAAAAATGGTAGGGGTGAAGTTTTGGGATTTTCCTGAAATTCTTGAATTTTTGATGAATAGTGAAATATGGTAAAATATCGTATATTCAATTTATCAGTTAAATACACTATTTGTGGCATTATAAGTGATTAAAGGAAACTTGGTTTGAACTCACATTCCATTATTACTATTAGGGGTCACATGAAACAATACTATTTGTTGTCATGATGGCAATAATAAAATAATGAAATTAAATATTCAAAATTTACCCCTCTCCTCCACTATAAACCCCCCCCACCCACCTCTTCTCTTCACTCATCTAAGCCTTTAATCTCCTCAAAGTTCTTCCCAATAATCCTCCCAAGACACTTCCCCAAGTCCTAGAGCTTCTGGTCTCACCAAAAGACCAAAACCAAAGACCTTAAGAAGGATCTCAAGGAGAAGAGATCAAGAGGAAAAAAACCTCTTTTATTTTCTTTCTTTTCTTTCATTTTATGTTATTCTCTTCCACTCCCTTTGGATTGTGTTGGGATATTTTATTAAATATTCCACCTTAATGTAAATATTATTTTTTAATGATGATATATTCCATTCCTCTCATCAAACTATTTTTATGAAATTTTAAGAGACGTCGTTAGGCTGCTGAATTTTCGTGAGAAATTTATCAAGTTTTCATTCATTTTAAGATTCCTTTCTTTTCTTCTTCTTTACTCACCCCATATTAACCAAGAGTAATTTATGCTCTAGAATCTTGTATATTCTATATTTTCAAATGTTTATTGAAAATTCTTCATCATTATTCTTCTCCTCTCCCACTTATTTAAGGAATAAAAAACGTTGTCCGTGATGTGTCGAATTATCAACATCGTGGACATTGTAATTTCAATTTCCATTAATTATTTGAAGTCTAGTAATGAAAGAAAATATATGGTTGAAATAGTTCATAATATATTTATTTTATTTGTATTAATGTTCTGGAATCTGTAAACATTCATAATATGGAATAAAAATACAAAACAAATTTATTTAGCACAAAACTGCCAAGCCAAATTCAAGCATTTATCTTTAACTCATCAAATGAGTCATCATCATAGTATTTAACCAGAATAATTATAAGATCATTTATGTCTCCTTAATTTCACTAATAATGTCTATTAACAATTATAAATGTTTAACTATATTTCAAACCAACTTCCATTCATGAATATAAGTAAACAAAGCCTGAAACCAAGTAAGAAAATGCTTTCAAAACAATAAAATTGAATCTCTTAAATCCATCAAAAAGGGAATTAATGAACTAAATAAGGTCATACCATATCAATTAAATATAAAACAGGTTCTGTTATTATGAATTAATAATCCTAATTTGTTTATTCAGGACTTTTAAAACAAGACAAGAACACCTTCAAGCATAAGGTAAGGGATCCTCTCTCTCACTTTTGTTCAAAAATATCCCCTCTGTTGTGACTAACATTTTACTGTGAACCTAATAATCCATATGTGGTGTACCTAAAGCCCATTTTATTTCACTTTAAATTTGAAATTATATTTCTATTAAATATCTATAATCTCATGTCATGGATAGTTTAATTGTCTAAACCATATACAATTTCACATACGGTGTATATTTGGGATGTTATTGATGAATCTGTATTCTATACTCTATAAGGATATTGAAAAGGAATATTGATATTGTATTTAATAATTTTATAAAGAATTATTTGAATGTAGAGGTGGGTGGGGCCCACTACATCCCCTCGATGCATTGGTAGGTCTTCTGAGATAAAACAGTTTGGCGACAGACCCTTCGAGTTTGTTTCCAATAAATCAGATGGGTTTCTACCCACAGTAGTAAACCATTTTAACGGTATTATGGTTTCATGTTCCAAATACATGACTTCCAATTAATAAGAATTATTTTTATTCATTATCAGTTATTATTATTGTCCATGAGATTTTCACTATGACAAGATCTATGGATGCAGTTTCATTCTCAGTTTATTAATGGCATTAGTTGTTAATTTATTCACTATGCCATTTTGATTATGTAAGATTGATTATGATTAAATTATTATTTTACTCATTCTTCCTCTATTTGTAACCCTTAATAAGAATTTGATCTCACCCCATTAATTGTTTACCTTCAACAGGTTATGAAGAGGAGGTCATTTATTGAGTGCTAGTGGATGCAGTTCTTGTTTTTCATTATGCATTGTATCTTGTAACATTATCCAATGTAATTTATGTTAAATCAATGTATCTAGTTTCTTCAAGAATACAAAACTATTCGTTCCCTCAGGATTTTAATTCCTTCTAACCATGCCAATATCACAAGTAATGCACTGGCTCGAGCCTAGAGCGGTCGGGGTGTTAAAGACAAGCATGTCTTTTGAAAGTGATTTCATATGTTACAAGTATTCTTGGACTAATGTGTTTTTCATATCCATTACTGGGCTTTTTGTGCTTGTCCCATGTTTTTAAATGATTTTCACAGTTTATAAGGATGTATATGAAAGTTAAGTAATCCATGTAAAATGTTTGAAGATCTATCAAAAGTCATGTTTTATTGGGAAAGTTTTAAATTTTGGAAGGAATGAGTACTGTTTTTATGGTATCCACTCTGTAATAATGTGTAATGTTATTAATGTATTGTCCTAATTCACTAAATATCTAAACTTTAAAATATCCTCAATGTAAAAGGAATTTTTTTCTTGACTAAATTCAAGATTATTAATGTAATAAGGCCGAGTCCGTATAATAACCCTAAAAACCCTAAAAATCCTAACAAAAACCTAAGTAAACCTAAGAAACACTAACACACCCTTAGAAACCCTAACAACCCCTTTTAAACCCTATCACACCCTTAGAAAACCAAACTAACCCATATAAACCCTAACACACCCTTAGAAACTCTTAGAAACCATAGCACAACCTTAGAAACCCAAACCCGCCCATAAAAACCCAAACCCACCCTTAGAAAACCTAACACACCCTTAGAAACCCTAACAAACCCTTAAACACCCTAAATCACTCTAATAAGAACTAATAAATCCTAACAAACCCTACCAATAAATAATAAACCATAATAAACCCTAATAAACCATAAATCCCACTACTAAACCCTAATAAGCACTAATAAATCGTAATAAACCCTAGAAACCCTATTAGACAGTAATAAAAGATACAAAATACCTAAAAACCCAAATATACAAAAAAAATCACTATTAAACCATTCAAAATGATAACATTCACAAAAACACACTAACAAACCCCGAAAAACCTGACAAAACCCTAAAAAACCCTAAAAACCCCCCAAAAGCCCTAAAACCCTAAAAAACGCTAAAACCGCTAAACACCCTAAAAAATCCTAAAAACCCAAAAAACACTACAAAACCTAAAACCCTAAGAAACCGAAAAACCTCAAAAACCGACCTAAAAAACCCTAAAAACCTCAGAAAAAAACACAAAACCCATAAAAAACCAAAAAACCAATAAAAACACTAAAAACCCAAAAATCCTAAATTGCCTAAAAAACCCTAACCAACCCTATGAAACACTTAAAAACCCTAAAACCCCCCTAAAAACCCTAAAAACCTCAAAATAAACCTTAATACACCATAAAGAACCCTAATGAACCCTAAAGCCCTAAAGAACCCTAAAGACACACTAAAGCCACTAACAACGCTACATAAACCCTATCAATTTCTACAAAAAACTGAAAAATGCTTCAAAACCCACAAAATTAAACAAACCCTAGCAAACCACTAATAAACCCCAATAAACCCCAAAAAATCATAATAAACCCAAATAAATCTTAATAAACCCAAATACATGTTACTAATCCCTTATAAATAAAATAAACCATAATAAACCGAAATAAATCCTAAATAACCCTAAAAAAGGTTGATAAACCCTAGAAAAAGCTATTAATGCCTACAAAAGCCATACAAAACCCTAATATACAATAAAAAATGCTAATGAACTGTAAAAAATCCTAAAAAATGCTAACAAACCCTAAAGAACACTAATAAACCTTTAAGAACCATATTAAACTCTAAGAAACACTAAAAACCATAAAGAACCCAAAAAACGCTAAAACGCATTATATAAACCCTAAAAACCACTACAATACCAAAACAAACCTTAAAACACACTAAAACCCTAACAACACCTATCAATCCCAAAAAAACAAATAAACCCATAAACCCCCCAAAAAAACTATTAAAAAGCCATCAGATACCATAAAAATGACAGACACCTGTTAACAACCCTTAAAAGCCCTAAAAAACACTACAAACTATAAAAAACCATGAAAAACATAATAAAAAGCTTCTCATAGTTAAATAACACCTAAAAATGTTACATAAACACTAAAAAATGCAACAAAAAACATAAAACGCAACATAAACCAAAAAAGGCAACATAAACCAGAAAAACGCTAAATAAACCCTAAAAGCACTACATAAACCATAGAACTGTAACATAAACCCTAAAAAACACAACATAAACCCTAAAAAACTTAACATAAACATTAAAAAATGATACATAAATCTAAATACACAATATAAACACTAAAAACTACATGAACCCTAAAAACTACATGAACCCTAAAAACATTACATAAACCCTAAAACATGCAACATAAATACTACATCACCCCTAAAAACGCTACACAAACCCAGAAAACGCAACATAAACCCTAAAAAATGCTTCATAAAACCTAAACCCTAATCACTCTACATAAACCCTAAAAACATTACATAACCCCTAAAATGATACATAAAACCTAAAACTTGTAACGAAACCCTAAAATGCTACATAAACACTAAAAATGCTATGTAACCTCTAACAATGCTACACAAACCCTACAAAATTCTACAAAAACACTAAAGATGCTTCAATACCGTCAAAAATATTAAACCCCAATATACCAAAATATAAAAAATTAAACCCTAATAAACCCCTAATAAACTCTTATAATTCCTAAAAACACCTTATAATCCCTAAAAACCCTAAGAAACTCTACTAAACCCGAATAAAACCCCAAAAATACCTAATAAACCCCAATAAAAGATAATAAAACCTAATAAACAATAAAAACACGTTAAGAAAACCTAAACAACCCTAACCAACCCAAGACACTAATAAACACTAATAAACCCTAATAAACACAAAAAACCCAAAAATTCCTTAACAAACCATAAATAAAGCCAAATAAACCCTACTAAACCCAAACAATCCTTAACACACCATAATAACCCCTAATAAAACCCTAGAAAACCCAAATAAATAAAAATACGCTAGTATACCATAAAAAATCCCTAGAAAGCATCATAAACTCTAAAATATCCTAATAAACCCTATAAATGACCACAAACAATTAAAAAATGATCACAAAAAAATAAAAACGCGATGTATTACCTAAAAAGACCTAAAAACACTAATATAACCTATTATAGAAAAAAATGCTTTTATACCTTAAAAATCCCTAGAAACCCTAATAAACCATAATAAACTCTAATATAACCTAAGAAACCCTAAAAATGCTCAAAAAAAACCAAATTCTCCAAATAATAAAAACATTCTATATAATTTAAAAAGAACTAACAAACACTAACATGACCTAATAAAAAAAACTAATAAACCCCTAAAACCCTAATAAACCCTAAAAATCCCTATTAAACCCTAATAAAACCATAATAAAACCATAAAAATACCTTCTTTACCCTAATAAACCTTTACACACCATAATAAAACCTAATAAAACCTAACCAAACCCAAATAAACAAAAAAACGCAAACAAACCATTAAAAAGACCTAGAAAACCTAATAAACCATAATAAATTCTAATAAAACCTAATAAACCATAAAAATTCTCACAATCACTAAATACATGCTAATAAAAAAAAGCCCGGACAACCGCTCATATATATTAACAAAAACTAAAAAACACTCATATACCCTAATAAAAACAGTATCAAAACCTAGTAAACCCTAAAAATCACTAACAAACCCTAATAAATCATACTCATCCCAAATAAACCCAAATAAAACACTAAAGATACCTACTCAACCCTAATAAAACCCCAAAAATACCTAGTCAACCCTAATAAACCTTAACACGCCATAATAAACCCTAAAAAACCTCACTAAACCCTAAAAAATGCAAATATACCATTAAAAATCCCTCAAACACCTAATAAATACTAATAAAAACTAAAAAATCTTAAAAGTGCCAATAAACCATAATAAACACTACTAAACCCTAAAAACCCCTAATATACCCTCTCAAAAATTAATAAACCATAATGAACCATAATAAACCCTAATAAATCCTAAACATACCCAAATATACCATAATATACCATAATATACCCTAATAAACCCAACTAAATCCTAATAAAACCCTAAAAATACCTAATATGCACTAATAAACCTTAACACACCATAACAAACCATAATAAAATCCCAATAACCCCCACCAAACCCTAAAAAATTCTAATATACCATTAAAAAACCCTAAAACCCTAAAAAACTGTAATAAATGTTAATATCACCTAAAAATCCTGAAAAATTCTAGTAATCCTTAAAAATACATATAATAATAATAATTGTAATAACGCATGTGCATGTGAATATGCCTGCGCATTTTCTTGTGAATGATAATAAAAAATAAAAAATAAATAATAACGCATGTGAATTGCTTGTGTATGTGCATGTGCATTTGAATGATAATAAATAATAAATAATAACGCACATACAATTGTATTTTCATGTGAATTTGCATGTGCATGATAATAAATAATATATAATAATGCACGTGAATTTGAATTTACATGTAATGATAATGATAATGACACATGAACGTGCATGGTAATAAATAATAAATAACAACGCACATGCATGTGCATTTGTTTTTGATGATACAAACAAAAACAACAACAACAACAACAATAATTATAATAATAATAATAATAGAATAACACAAGTTCATTTCATGTGCATGTGCATAGTTGTAAATAATAAATAATAATAATAAATAAGAAGGCACATGCATGTGCATGTGCATTAACATTTGATGATAATATTAAGAATACTAATCGTAATAATAATAATAATAATGCATGCAAGTGCATTGTAATAAATAATAAATAACAACGCACATGCATGTGCATTTGCATGTGATAATGATAAAAGTAATGATAATGATAAAATATATTGCCTCATATCTTAAATTTTCCCTTGTGGGAAAGTTATTTAAGCATCGACCTTCGCTCTTGTTCCTCCGAAAGTCTCTTGAAAACATTGGTTTTTCTAATTTTCATATTGGTTTGTTAAATTCGAGGAATTTTCTATTATTATTCTCCTCGGATTACGATTACTATCGCCTTTGGATGCGTGGTTCATGGAATTTTGGAAAGTCTACCATGAAGGTGTTTAAATGGTCTCAGGATTATGATACTGGTTCAAAACCCCCCATTGTTCCGATATGGATAGTATTCCCAGGTTTACCGCTGCATCTATTCAAACGGAAGGCACTCTTTTCAATTTCCAGTCTTTTTGGAACTCCAATTAGATTGGACTCAGCTACATTGAACCTTTCAAGACCCTATGTTGCTAGGATCTGCACTGAAGTTGATATCTCGAGGGATCTTCCATCTCACTTTTGGATTCAGAACGGGGATAAAGGATTTACTCAGGATGTGGTCTATCAAAACCTTCCAAATTTTTGTAATAAATGTTTCAGAGTGGGACATATATTCAATGAATGTGAGAAGAAATGGAATCCTCCCCCACCTCGGGTTAAATCTCTGTGGGTTGAAAAGGCACCTGCAAAATCATTTGTTAATGCTCATATAGTCCATTGCCCTAAGGAAAAAGGAAAGATTAACCAAGATGGTTTGGCTGGCCCTCCTAATGTTACCTGTAGTGAATCAATTCCTGAGTCCTTAGATGAAACAAAAGATAAACCAGTACCTGAAAATCAAATTGATGAATATGTCAATACTGTCATGGATGTTATTGAGCATGTGTCTGATTCCAAAGGTGTATCTTCCATTCAGTATGAAGAACCTCATGTTGGAGTTTTTGAGGGTAAAGAGATTTTTTTCCTACCCCCTACTGTAGAGGAGAAAAATAATTTTCTTCACTCTTTAGAAGACGGAAACAAAGTGTATGACTTGGACTCCAGTGATTCTTCACTTGATGAGGCAGATCATCCTATGCAGGTTGAAGAAAATTATCTGAATTCAATGGAAAAAAAGGTAAAAATTCTATGGTGGATGCAGATGCTTTCATCACTCCAAATTCTAAAAAGACCAGGAAGCGCATGGACTACTCTCAAATGGAAATGACTATTGTCACACGTTCTCTAGATGTGGCTAGAAGAGATAATTCTCAGAATCCCCAAGACAAGAATACTATTTCTCAATCAACTGAAGAATCTGCTCATCGTTGTACTGAGGAGGTGAAACAACAATCCTCTTACACGGAGAGGCAAATTGACATTTCTTTTCAAAAATTCCAACAGGGCGAGATTTCAGTAGAAAGATATCTTGTGGTGAAGCGATATTATTTTAATGAGAAACTAAAGATATCCATGCTCTCTCTCCCTAATGTTCCTGCCTTTGCTTCTCTGCATTTTGTTTCTTGTTTTAAATTGATGATTCTTGTTGAAGGGATTCTGGTTGATTGCTTTTCAACATGATGACCCTTATGGTGTTGTTGTCCTTGTTTTCTTATGGTTTTCTTTGCGGTCTGCTTGTTGCCTGCTATTATGGTGTTGTTGAAGTCTTCGATTGGAGGAAATGAATTCCATGGTTATAACCTACTGTTGTTGTTCCTTATGACTGAGGTTACATGGTTGAGAAGTGAGGTCCTTTAATCCTCTCCTTATCCTGCTAATTTCTTGCCACATGGTCTGGTTTTTTTGAACCTACAGCTTGTTCTTTCCTGAACACTGGTTGATTTAGAATATTTTTTCTTTATGCTTCAAGGGATGGACTTAAGTTTTTGGTTACTTGGTTTGTTCAGTATGCCTTCTGACTATTTGATGGTTGTGGTAAGGATACTTTGGTAGTAAGATGGTTTATTTCTCATCTTCCCCTATACACCGCATGGTGTTCATGCTGACTGTAGGGGAGGAAGGTTTAGACTGACCTATATTCTCCTATTGGACAACTTGCTGATTTTTTTGGATGGTCTGCATTTTCGAAGTTACAGCTTTGAAACAGTTGAATGGTGACTTCTCTGGGCTGTCTTCAAGAACAGGTTACTTTTTTTGGATTGAGTATTTTTTGTAACCCATTGAATTCCCTACTGGTGAAATTTCTTTACACCTCATGGTTGTAATGTTCTTTTTTGACTTTAATAAATTCCATAGGCGACCTGAATTGGGAAACCAACTCATGTCACCAATTTTCTTAAAAAAATTGTAGTGGTAGTGGTGATAATAGTAGTATTACCAATGCATGTGATAATATAATATAGAAATTGAATTACATGTGAATGTGCATGGTAATAAATAATAATGCCCGTGCATTTCATTTGCATGTGATGATGACGATAATAATAATAATAACAATAATAATTTCAATAATAACAATGCATGTGATAATAGAATAATGCATGTGCATTGAATTTGTGTGAATGTGCATTCACATGTGCATTTGAATGTGATGATAATGAAAATAACAACAACAACAACAACAAAAACTACAATAATAATAATAACAATAATAATAATAACAATGCATGTGATAATAAAATAACATGTGTGCTTTGAATGTGCACATGCATGGTAACAAAAATATAATAATAACGCATGTGCATGTGCATGTGCATGTGGATGAGATGATGATAATAATAATAATAATAACAATAAAAGTAATAATATGTTATAGCTTTTTGAAAAAACAACAGACATGACAAAATATCTAGAAATGGGGTCTCAAAAAACCTAACAAAACACTGTGTCCTTGAAAAAGGAATAACTTCTTCTTCTGGTGTCCATTTCCACTATGTGAATGGTCAAACTGAATCTCATGGAACAAAATACGATGAAAACAGGTGTCGTAGGCTGAACAGACATACAGAGCAGAAGTTATGACCATTTTAAGAAAAACTTAACAGGGATCTGTACGTGGAAATGGAGTTTTGGAGGACTTTTGATGGGTTTCTGGGATTTTAGGGTATCAAACATTACTTGAACTATGTTAAAGTCATCCTTACATATAGATATCTTTGGTACTTTTGATTTGATATATGGTAGAGCTCAAACGGACAATCAGAGCGAATGTTATGGCCGTTTGAAGTTGAACTATTTTTGGAGTGGTATAACTAATTTATCTAATATTTAACTGATCATCTCATAGTTTCTACTTAACTTGGTCCTCACTCATCTCAGGAACATTGATTTTACAAGTCACAGTGCCTAAGCAGACACCCTAAGGAGAAGTTATGCCTATTTTAGTGATTTGAGAGTTGCATATGTTTTTAGGCGCTAGGAGAGTTGCTCAATTTAAAATGACAATAACTTCTGATACGTGTGTTCATTTTGGCTCTACCACATATCAATTTGAATATTACGAAAATATACACACTCTGGTAACAACTAGAACCCTTTCTAGCATTCTTCAACCCCGAAAATTACCCAAAATCCCTTGGGATGGTCAAAAGATTGGATTCTGGTGTCCTCTTTAAAATAACTTCTTCTATGGGTGTCTGTTTTGCCTCTACCACATATCAAATCGAAGCTTGCGACTAGACATAAAATCCTGTAACCACTGAAGAACATTCTCACATCCTTGAAGGCCCAAAAAGGTACTTAAACCCTCCAAAAGAACATAACTTCAACTCCGGGAGTCCGTTTTGCCTCTACCATATATCAAATCAAAGCTTTCGACCTAATCTACACATATGTGACCAATCGGAAAATCTTATCACGTTCTTGAGGTCCCAAAAGGTCCTTAATTCCTCCAAATGACCACAACTTCTCCTCTGCGTGTCTGTTTCACCTCTACCACATATAAAGTTGAATCTTGCGACTAGCTCTACACATCTGTGACAACTGTGAATAACTAAATAACCCTAAAAACCATGAATAACACTATAAACAATGAAAACCATTAAAAATCATGCAAACCCCTAAAAAAACCTATCAAAAACTAACAAACCTTAACAAACCCTAACAAAACCTAAAAAAACCCCCTAAAACCCTAAAAAACATAACAAACCCTAACAAAACCTAAAAACACTAACAAACCCTAACAAGCCCGAACAAGCCCCCATAAGCACTAAGAAACCCCAATAAACTCAAAAAACCCCAAAAAAACCTAAAACCCCCCTAAGAAACTCTAAGAAACCCTACAAAACCCTAAAAACCTCTAACAAAACCGTATGCAATCCTATGAAATACTAACACACCCTTAGAAACCATAACACACCCTTAGAAACCCAAACACACCCTTAGAAACCCTAGAACACCCTTAGAAACCCCAACACACCCATAGAAACCCTAACACAACCTTATAAACCCTTAGAAACCATATCACACCATTAGAAACCCTAACCTGCCCATAAAAACCCTAACCCACCCTTTGAAACCCTAACACACCCATAAAAACCCTAACAAACCTTTAGACACCATAAATCATTCTAATAAGCACTAATAAATCCTATAAAACCCTACCAACAAATAATAAACCATAATAAACCCTAATAAACACTAAATCCAACTATTAAACCCTAATAAACACTAATAAATCGTAATAAACGCTAAAACCCCTATTATACCTCAATAAAAGCTACAAAATATCTAAAAAACCAAATATACAAAAAAGGATATTAAACCATTCAAAACGCTAATATTCACAAAAAAAACACTAAAAAACATGGAATGACCTGACAAAACACTAAAAAACCCTAAAAACCCAAAAAACAAAAAAAACCCATAAAACCCCTAAAAAACCCTAAAAACCATAAAAAATTCTAAAAACCCTGAGAACCCCTAAAAACCATAAAATCCCTAAAAACACAAACAAAACAAAAAAACCACGAAAACAAACCTAAAACTCTAAAAAAACCTAAAAAACTCTAAAAAAACTCAATAAACCTAAAAAAAACTCAACAAACGCTAAAAACCCTAAAAAAACCCCTAAAAACACGACCCCCCCCCCTAAAAGCTTAATAATGACTAAAAAAACCCTAACCAACCCTTAAAAACTCAAAAATCCCCCTAAAAAACCCTGAAAACCATAAAAGAACCCCTAATACACCATAAAGAACCATAAAGAACCCTAATAAACCATAAAGAACCACTAAATCCACTAACAACGCTACATAAAACCTATAAATTGCTACAAAAAAACGAAAATGCTTCAAAACACACAAAATGAAACAAAACCCCAAAAAACTCAAAAATAGCCCTAACAAAGCATAAAAAATCCAAACACAACCATAAAACCCAAAAAACGCATAAAACCCCAAACCACTCAAACAAACCGTAATAAGCCCTAAAAATCCTAACAAAACCTAACAAACCCTAACAACCACTAATAACCCCTAAGAACCACTATTAAACCCGAATAACCCCTAAAACCCACTATTAAACCCTAAAACCCCTAATAAACAATAATAAATTGTAATAACCTGTAATAAACCCTAACAAACTCTATTAGACCCTAATAAAAGCTAAAAAATCCCTAAAACCCCTAATATACAATAAAATCACTATTAAACCATGATAAACCCTAATAATCACTAAAACCCTAAAAAACCTGACAAAACGCTACACAAATATTTAAATAATAGCTTACAAAACCCTACAACCCACTAATAAACCCAAACAAACACTAATAACCCCAAAATAAATTATAACAAACCCTAACAACCCCAAATAAATCATAACAAATCCTAACAACTCCAAATAAATCGTAACAAACTGAAACAAATCATAACAAATCCCTAATAAACAACAATAAACCCTAACAAATCATTATAAACCCTAATAAATCGTAATAAACCCAAATACACATTACTAAACCCTAAAAAATGAAACAAACCCTAATAATCCCTAATAAATCCTAAATAACCCTAAAAAAGGTTGATTGACCCTAGAAAAAAGCTATTAATGCCTACAAAAGCCAAATAAAACACTAATATACAATAAAAAATGCTAATAAACTATAACAAATCCTAATGAACACTAATAAACCCTAAAGAATCCTAATAAACCCTAAAGAACTATATTAAACTCTAAAGAACACTAAAAAACCATAAAGTACCCAAAAAAAATGCTAAATCACATTATATAAACCCTAAAAACCACTACAATTCCAAAAAAACCCTAAAACACACTAAAAACCCTAACAAACCCTATCAGTCCCAAAAATCAAATAAACCCATAAAAAACACAGCATAAACATTAAAAAATGCTACATAAAAACTAAAAATAAAATATAAACCCTAAAAACACAACATAAACCCTAAAACGTTACATAAACCCTAAAAATGCAACATAAACGCTACATCACCCCTAAAAATTCTACATAAACAAAAAAATGCAACATAAACCCTAAAAAATGCTACATTTAACCTAAACACTAATCACGCTACATAAACCCAAAAGATGTTCCATAAACCCTAAAAATGATACATAAAATCTAAAACTTCTAACTAAACCCTAAAAACACTACATAAACACTAAAAATGCTACATAAACTCTAACAACGCTACATAAACCCTAAATAATGATACAAAAACCCAAAAGACGCTTTAAAACCCAAAAAATATTAATCCCTAATATACAATAATATAAAAAATTAAACCCTAATAAATCCCTAATAAACTCTAATAATCCCTAAAAACGCATTATAATCCATAAAAACCCAAAGAAACTCTAATCAACCTGAATAAAACCCCAAAAATACCTAATAAAAAAAAATAAATGATAATAAAACCTAATAAACTCTAAAAACACATTAATAAAACCTAAACAACCCTAACCAACCCTAGTAGACACTAATAAACACTAATAAACCCTAATAAACCCCAAAAAAACCCTTAAAAGCTCTAATAAACCATAAATAAAGCCAAATAATCACTACTAAACCCTAACAAACCTTAACACACCATAATAACCCCTTATAAAACCCTACAAAACCCTAATAAAGAAAAAAAATGCTAGTATACATTAACAAATCCCAAGAAACCCTGATAAACTCTAATATAACCTAATAAACCCTAAAAACACTCACAAACAACAAAAAAACTATCACAAACAATAAAAATGCGTTATATTACCTAAAAAGACCTAAAAACACTAATATAACCTAATAAAGAAAAAAATGCTTATATACCTTAAAAATCCCTAGAAACCCTAATAAAAAATAAGAAACTCTAATATATCCTAAGAAACCCTAAAAACGCTCACAATCAAAAACAAAATGCTCACAAAAAATAAATACACGCTATATTACCTAAAAAGACCTAACAAACACTAATATAACCTAATAAAACAAAAAAACTGATAAACCCCTAACAAACCCTAATAAACCAAAAAAATCCAGAATAAACCCTACTAAAAACTAATAAACACTAATAAAACAATAATAAAACACTAAAAATACCTTCTCTACCCTAATTAACCTTGGAACATGATAACAAAACCTAATAAAACCCAACTAAATCACAATAAATAAATAAAAACAATCAAACCATTAAAAAGCCATAGAAACCCTAATAAACCATAATAAATTCAAATAAAAGCTAATAAACTATTAAAAATGCTCACAAACACTAAAAACGTGCTAATAAAACCTAAAACGTCATAACAACCCCTCATAAACATTAACAAAAAACTAAAAAACACTCGTATAACCTAAAAAAACACTCGTATAACCTAAAAAAAACACTGACAAACCATAGTAAACCCTAAAAATATCTAACAAACTCTATCTAACCATACTCAACCCTAATAAACCCTAGTAAAACCATAGAGATACTGACTCAACACTAACAAAACCCTAAAAATAGATACTCAACCCTAATAAACCTTAACACACCACAATAAACCATAATAAACCACACTAAACCCTAAAAACGCAAATATACCATTAAAAAGCCCAAAAGCCCTAATAAATGCTAATAAAACCTAGCAAAGCTTAAAGCGCTAATAAACCTGAATAAACACTACTAAACATTAAAAAACACTAACATACCCTCTTAAAAATTAATAAACCATAATGAACCATAATAAACCCTAATAAATCCTAAACATACCCAAATATACCATAATATACCATAATATACCCTAATAAATCCAACTCAATCCTAATAAATCCCTAAAAATACCTAATAAACCATACTAAACCTTGACACATCATATTAAACCCTAATGATTTCTTAATAATCCCCACCAAACCCTAATAAACACTATTATACCATTAAAAACCCTAAAACCCTAACAAACCATAATAAATGTTAATAACACCTAAAAATCCTAAAAAATGATAGAAAACCCTAAAAATATCTCTAATCATAATGGTAGTAATAACGCACGTGCATGTGAATATGCATGTGCATGTTTTAAATAATAAATTACAATGCATGTGCATGTGCATATGCCTACGCATTTGCATGTGAATGATAATAACGCATTTGAATTGCATGTGTATGTGCAAGTGCATGTGAATGATAATAAATAATAAATAATTATGCACATACAAGTGCATGTTCCAGTCCATGTGTATGTGCATGGTAATAAACAATAAATAATAACCAAGTCCACATGAATGTGCGTTTTCATGTGAATGGTAATAAATAATAAATAATAACGCATGTGATAATAGAATAACGCACGTGCATTGCGTGTGCATGTCCATTAGAATAAATAATAATATCACATGTGATAATAGAATAATTAAAGTGCATTGCATTTGCATGGGCATGATAATAAATAATATATAATAACACATGTGCATGTGCATTTAAAATTAATGATAATGATAATGACGCATTCACATGCATGGTAATAAATATTAAATAACCACACACTAGCATGTGCATTTGTATTTGATGATACAAACAACAACAACAACAACAACAACAACCACAACAACAACAACAATAATAATAATAGAATAACGCAAGTGCATTTCATGTGAACGTGCATAACAGTAAATAATAAATAAATAATAATAAATAATAACACACATGCATGTGCATGTACTTTTTCATTTGATGATAATATTAATAATACTAATTGTAATAATAATAATAATATCGCATGCACATGCATGATAATAAATAATAAATAACAACTCACATACATGTGCATTTTCATGAAATAATGATAATAATAATGATAATGATAATAATAATAATAATAATAATAATAATAATAATAATAAAATTTGTGATACTAATAATAATAATAATAATAATAATAAAAGAATAATATAAGTTCATTTCATATTCACGTACATTGTAATAAATAATAAATAATAATGCGCGTGCATCTAAATTTACATGTGATGATAGTAATAATAACAGTAGTATTAATAATAGTAATAGTAGTGGTGATAATAGTAGTGGTACTAATGAATATGATAATAGAATTTTTCTTGTGCATTACGTGTGCATTAGTATGGTAATAAATAATAACTCCCGTGCATTGCATTTGAATGTGATGACGATGATGATGATAATAATAATAATATTAAAAATATTAATAATAACAACACTTGTGATAATAGAATAACACACGTTCATTTAATGTGTGTGTATGTGCATTTGGATGTGCATTAGCATGTGATGATAATAACAATAACAACAACAACAACAACAACCACAATAATAATAATAACAATAATAATAACAACGCATGTGATAATAAAATAACGTGTGTGCATTGAATGTGCCCGAAAATGGTAATAAAAATATAATAATCACACACGTGCATGTTCATGTGAATTTACATGAGATGATGATAATAATAATAATAATAGTAATAATAAGTTATAGTTGTTTGAAAAAATAGCTGACATGAAAAAAGTGTTAGAAATGGTGTCTTGAAAAACCTAACAAATCACAGAGTCATTAAAAAAGGCATAACTTATTCTTAAGGTGTCCATTTACACTATATGAATAGTCAAACTAAATCTCATGGAACGAACTATGATAAAAAATAGGTGTCGGATGACGAACAGACACACAAATCAGAAGTTATGACCGTTTTAAGAAAAATTTGACAGGGATTCGGACACAGAAATGGATTTTTGGAGGACATCTGATGGGTTTTTGGGATTTTAGTATCCCAAACATGACTTAAACTATGTTCAAGTTAGCCTTCTGCATATATCTCTTCACTGTCTTCGATTTGATATGTGGTAGAGGTCAAACTGAAAACCGGAGTGAATGTTATGGCCATTTGAAGTTGGACATTTTTTTGGAGTGGTATAACTAATATATCTTCTTTTTCATTGATCTTCTCACAGTTTTGATTAGACTTGGTCTTCACTCATCTCACGATCTTCGATTATACTAGTCACAATGCTCAAACAGACACTCAAAGGAAAATTTATGCTTATTTTAGTGAGTTCTGGGTTTCTTAGGTTTTTAGGCACTAGGAGGGTTGCTAAATTTTAAACCACAATATCTTCTGCTACATGTGTTCATTTTGGATCTACCACATATCAAATCAAATATTGTGAAAATATACACACTCTGGTAACCACTGGAACCCTTTCTAACATTCTTCAACCCCCCAAAAGACCCAAAATCCCTTTGGATGGTCAAAAGATTGGCTTCTGGTGTCTGTTTTGTAATAACTTCTTCTATGGGTGTCTTTTTTGCCTCTACAACATATAAAATCGAAGCTTGAGACTATACCAACACTCCTGTAACCACTGATGCAACTTCTCACATACTTGAAGGCCCAAAAAGGTACCTAATCCCCCCAAAAGACCATAACGTCTACTCCGAGAGTCCGTTTTTCCTCTACCATATATCAAATAAAAGCTTTCAACTAGATCTACACATTTGTGACCAATAATAACACCTTATCACGTTAGTAATGTCCCAAAAAGTCCTTAAGTCCTCCAAATGACTATAAATTCTGAACTGAGTGTCCATTTCACCAATAATACATATCAAATTAAAGCTTGCGACTTACGCTACACATCTGTGATAACCACGAACAACTAAATAACCCTAACAAACAATGAATAACCCCATAAACACTAAAAAACATTAAAACCCATGAAAAAACCTAAAAACCCCTAAAAACCATTACAAAAACTAACAACCCCTAACAAACCATAACAAACACTAAAAACCCCAAAAAACCCTAACAAACCCTAACAAACACCCCAAAACCCTAAAAAATATAATAAACCCTAAAAAACCCTAACAAATCCTAACAAGCCCTAAAAAACCCCAAAAAGCACTAAGATACCCCAATAAACACAAAATACCCGAAGAAACCCTAAAAACCCCTATGAAACCATAAAAACCCTAACATAACTCTAAAAACCATAAAACCCCTATCAAACCCCTAAGAAAACCAAAGAAACACTAACACACCATTAGAAACCCTAACACAACCTTAGAAACCCTAACACACCCATAAAATCCCATGCACACTCATAAAAACTCCAACGCACACATAGAAACCCTAACACAACTTTAGAAACCCTTAGAAACCATAGCACAACCTTATAAATCCTAAACCGCCCAAAAAAGCCCTAACCCACACTTAGAAACCCTAACACACCCTTAAAAACCCAAACAAACCCTTCAACACCCTAAATCACTCTAATACGAACAAATAAATCCTAACAAATCCAACCAACCAATAATAAACCATAATAAACCCTAATAAACCCCAAAGCCCACTACTAAACCCTAATAAACACTAATAAATCGTAATAAACCCAAAAAACCCTATTAGACCCCAATAAAAGCAACAAAATACCTAAAACCCAAATATACAACAAAAATGCTATTAAACCATTAAAAATGCTAATATTCACAAAAAAACCCTAACAAACCCAAAAAAACATGATAAAACCATAAAAACCCAAAAAATACTAAAAACCCTAAAAATCCCTCAAAATCCTAAAATCCAAAAAAAATCCTGAAGAACCCTAAAACCCTAAAAACCCATAAAACCTCCCAAAAACCAAAAAAACCAAAAAAACCTAAAAACAAACCTAAAAACCCATAAAAACCTCAAAAAAACCTCAAAAACCCATAAAAACATAAAACCCACTAAAACGGTAAAAAAACCAAAAAATCCTGAAAATGCCTAACAAAACCCAAACCCACCTTATGAAACCCTTAAAAACCCTAAAAAACCCCTAGCGAACCCTAAAAACTTCAAAAGAAACCCTAATAAACCCTAAAGAACCCTAAAGAACACTAAAACCCCTAAAGAACCTTAAAGAACCACTAAAGCCACTAACAACACTATATAAAACCTATCAATATCTACAAAAACCCAAAAAATGATTCAAAACCCACAAAACGGAACAAAACCCCAAAAAATGATAACATAACCCTTACAAAGCATAAAAAATCCAAACACACCCAAAAACCCCCAAAAACGCACAAAACCCCAAACAACTCAAACAAATCGTAACAAAACTTAAAAACCCTAACAAACCCTAAAAACCACTAATAACCCCTAAGAAACACTAATAAACCCTAATAACCCTTAAAAACCACTATTAAACCCTAAAAACCCTAATAAACACTAATAAATCGTAATAACTTGTAATAAACCCTAACAAACTCTATTAGACCAAAATAAACACTACAAAATCTCTAAACACCCTAATATACAATAAAAAACACTATTAAACCATTATAAACCCTAATAATCACTAAAATCCCTAAAAAACCCGACAAAACGCTACCAAAATCTCCAAATAATATCCTAAAATACCCTACAACCCACTAATAAACCCTAAAATCCCTAATAACCCCAATATAAATCATAATAAATGCTAACAACCCCAAATAAATCATAACAAATCCTAACAACGCCAAATAAATCGTATCAAACTAAAAAAACCATAACAAACCCTTAATAGACCCCAATAAACCCTAAAAATCACAATAAACCCGGATAAATCGTAATGAACCCAAATACACGTTACTAAACACTAATAAATAAAATAAGCCCTGTTAAACCCTAATAAATCCTAAATAACCCTAAAAAAGGTTGATAAACTCTAGAAGAAGTAATTAATGCCAAAAAAATAAATAAAAACCTAATATAAAATAATAAATGCTAATATATTGTAACAAATCCTAAAGAACACTAATAAACCCTAAGGAATCCTAATAAACCCAAAAAAACCATATTAAACATTAAAGAACAATAAAAACCCTAAAGAACCCAAAAAATGCTAAAACACATTATATTAACCCTAAAAACCGCAACAATACCAAACAAACACTAAAACACACTAAATAACCCCAACAACCCCTATCAGTCCTAAAAAAACAAATAAACCCATAAAACCCCCAAAAAACCATTAAAAATCCATCAGATAACATAAAAATCCATAAACGCCCATTAACAACCCTTAAAAACCATTAAAAACACTACAATCCATAAGCACCCATTAAAACCCTAAAAAAGGCTTTAAATAGATACATAAACCCTAAAAACGTTACATAAACCCTAAAAATGAAACAAAAACCCTAAAAATGAAAAATAAACAAAAAACTCAAAATAAACCCAAAAAATGCTACATAAACACTAAGAGCACGACATAAACAATCGAACTGTAACATAAACCCTAAAAACACAACATAAACCTTAAAAAACACAACATAAACATTAAAAAACGCTACATAAAACCTAAAAACACAATATAAAGCCAAAAAACTCTACATGAACCCTAAAAACGTTACATAAACCCTAAAAAATGCAACCTAAACGCTACATCACCCCAAAAAATGCTACAGAAACCCAGAAAATTCAACGTAAACCCTAAAAAATGCTACATAAAACCTAAAACCTAAACACGCTACATAAACTCTAAAAACATTACATAAACCCTAAAATGATACATAAAACCTAAAACCGCTTACTAAACCATAAAAAGGCTACATAAACACTAAAAATGCTACATAAACTCTAACAATGCTACACAAACCCTGAAACATTCTACAAAAACCCTAAAGATGCATCAAAACCCTCAAAAATCATAAACCCTAATATACCCTTAATAAACCCCTAAAGAACCACTAAAGCCACTAACAACGCTACATAAACCCTAAAAATTGCTAAAAAAATGAAAAATGCTTCAAAACCCACAAAACGCAAAAAAAACCCCCAAAAAATGCTAAAATACCCTAACAAAGCATAAAAAATCCAAACACACCAATAGAACCCAAACAACGCATAAAACCTCAACCAACTCAAACAAACCGTAACAAACCCTAAAACCCTCACAAAACCTAACAAACCCTAACAACCACTAATAACCCCTTAAAACCACTAATAACCTCTAAGAAACCCTTAACCCCACTGTTATACCCTAAAACCCCTAATAAACACTAATAAATCGTAATAACCTGTAATAAATCCTAACAAACTCTATTAGACCCTAATAAACACTAAAAAAGCCCTAAAACCCCTAATATATAATAAAAAACACTATTAAACCATAATAAACCCTAATAATCACTAAAACCCTAACAAACCCGACAAAACGCTACAAAAACCTCCAAATAATAGGCTACAAAACCCTACAACCCACTAATAAACCCTAAAAAACCCTAATAACCCAAAAATAAATCGCAACAAACCCTAACAACCCCAAATAAATCATATCAAATCCTAACAATTCCAAATAAATCGTTACAAACTGAAACAAACCATAAAAAACCCCTAATAAACTACAATAAACCCTAACAAAGCATAATAAACCATAATAAATCGTAATAAACCCAAATACACATTAATAAACCCTTATAAATAAAATAAAACCTAATAAATCCTAAATAACCCTAAAAAGGTTGATAAACCCTAAAAAAAGCTATTAATGCCTACAAAAGCCCAATAAAACCCTAATATACAATGAAAATGCTAATGAACTATAACAAATCCTAAAGAACACTAATAAACCCTAAAGAACCCTAAAAACCCAAAAGAACCATATTAAACTCTAAATAATACTAAAAAACACTAAAGAACCCAAAAAAATGCTAAAACACAATATATAAACCCTAAAAAACACTACAATACCCAAACAAACCCTAAAACACACTAAAAACCCTAACAGCCCCTATCAATCCCAAAAAAAAAACAAATAAACCTATAACCCCCCCCCAACCATTAAAAACCCATTAGACACCATAAAAAACCATAAACACCCATTAACAACCCTTAAAAACCCTAAAAACACTACAAACCATAAACAACCATTAAAACCCTAAAAAAGCTTCAAATAGATACATAAACCCTAAAAACATTACATAAACCCTAAAATGTAAAAAAACACCTAAAGAACCCATCATAAACTAAATAATGAAACATAAACCCAAATAACACTACATAAACCCTAAAAGCACTACATAAACCCTAGAACTATAACATAAACCCTAAAAAACACAACATAAACCCTAAAAAAGGAAACATAAACATTAAAAAATGCTACAAAAAACCTAAAAACACAATATAAACTCTAAAAACACCCCATGAACACTAAAAACATTACATAAACTCTAAAAAATGCAACATAAAAGCTATATTGTAAAGACGTGTAAAATTCAAGAATTTTTTTTCTTAATTTTCTTGGGAATTTTAAAAGAACGCAGTTTTTGACGGCACCTGATTCTGAGGCCCGGTGTGCCCGGAATCATTTTCCGAAGTTTGGCTCGAGTACGTTCAGTGAACGAACGAGCGGATTTTTCTAAATTTTGAACCGGTTCTCAGAATCAAATTTCGAGGGAACCTATGGAATCGCAGCGCCGGTAATTTCTTAGAAACACCTTTTCCAGAGTTGCGTTTTCTCGGGTGTGGTTTTTAATTTTTGTGGTTAAGTGAAGGAATAAAATAAAAGTGGTGCAACCAATTTTATTTTATTTCTGTTTAACCTAAGCTAAGTGGATTAAGTGGAACCCACAATATCCTACCGACTAGGTTGGATATTTGTGAGCTGGGACCCACACGAGCCCCACCGTTTCATTTCTTCCTAAACCCCCTCCTTTATTAAGGTAACGCACCCACACCCCTATTAAGTGGAAGTCAACTCTTACTTATAAATTAATTTGAAACGCCTCATTAAATTTGGCGGTTTAAAAGTTTCTATTAATTCAATTATTTGATTGTTTCAATTTTGAATTTCAAAATCGTTTGCTTGTGTGTTAATAAAATAAGACAACTCTTATTTTATTAATGGTTGTTGGGTTGTGAGATGTGTGGGAGATTTTGCTCTAGATCTTGAAGTTATTCCTCCTCGACGAAGAACACGAAGAATGCCGACCTCCGACGACGGACGACGGTGAGAGACTCCTTCCTTGGAGATCGACGACCCGATGCGCATCACCTCGTTCCTTCTTTCCGTGTCAAAGGAAGGGAGACACCGTTCCTCTGCGACGCAATGATCCGCCTTCTTCTTCGGCGATCAATTCCACGACGTCCCTTTCCGCGACAACCTCGTTCGATGACTATGCTCAAGGTGGGGGTTTATATTAATTGTTTGTTCGTGATTACTTCTGTCTCTTTCTTATTTTTAATTTGAGCCACCTAATATCGCAATAACGGAAGGAGGTCGGACCACACGAACATGGTCGACTCTCCTCCCCCTTGTTTGTTTGATTTTGTTACGGCATGTGTGAGGCGGCGCGGTGTCGTTGCACCGCGCGGAAGCTATGAGATTTGGGCAAAGAAGCGCGGTGCCATCGCACAGTGCCGTTGAAGTCAAAAAAAGGCACAGCGTCGTCACGCCGCACCGGAGAACCTCGAAAGAACCCTGAAGACACAGCGGCCGGAGCGGGGCCGCGGCGGAGCAGGGACCGGCGGCCGGTTACGGGCCACCGGCGTCGGAGCACGGGGACCGGCCCATGCCGGTCCCACGGCGGCAGCAGCCGGCCGGCCGATGCGGGCCGGCCGGTCAGGGGGAAACGCTGGGGGTCGTAACCCCCGGCTGGTCAGCTGGAGCAGCCCCCCACATGGGGGTCGCGGTTTCACAACGCGTGGGGCAGCGCCCCCCCCCCCCCCCCTTCATCGCTCAGCCATTACGGACGAGGTGCCTGGCCGCTGGGTCGCGCTAGCCGGGCCGGGCCAGACCCAGACCCGGGTCGGGTTGACCCGGTTCGGGCCGACCCAGGGGGTCTCGGGACGGGTCGGTCGGGGCCTGAAACCCCCATTTCCGGACCCCTTTCGGTCTTTTTCCCGTAACATGGGCTACGGACCTCCGATCGATGCACCTTCAGCGGTGATGCGATCCTTGAATTGATACAGTCGTTTTTATATATTACACTCAAGGTTTCAGAGGACTTTGGGTTTGGCCGGGTTGGTTCGTACACGAAACCAACCGGGCCCTCGGAGCGGAAACACTTATAACTTGAGCTTCAGACGTCCGATTGATGTGTTGTCGACTTTGATGGATTCCTCTTAGTGAGAAGGACCTTTTGTCTTACTCCGATCGAGGTTTGGACACAGTTGAAATATGGTCGGGTTGGTTTGACTTAAATACCAACCGGGCCCCTGTGACGAAAAAGCCAATAACTCTCAGACCGGACGTCCGATTGACGCGCTGTCTCTGATGTTGTGTTCCTGTTGACGATATAGAACTTTTGGATACATCAACTTTGGACTACGTGTCAGTTGATGTATCAGCCTCTCGGCTCATGGAGCGGACCCCCCCCCCCCCCGAACGAGCTTGCTGTGTGCGGGAACCCAAGATCTGGCTGCGACTACGACGATGATGAAGACTGTACGGGAATCCTCCATGGATTCGACGACGATGACTACAACACTCAGCGATCCTACGTAGATCAGTGATACTGATCCTGTGTGGGTCAGATTCTGTGTGGGTCAGCACTCAGCGGTCCTGTGTGGGCCAGCACCTACAGATCCTGTGTGGGTCCGATCCTGTGTGGGTCATTGCGGGGGTTAGTACCTATCGATCCTTTGTGGGTCATTGCGGGGGGTAGTACCTATCGGTCTTGTGTGGGTCTGACAGCTTAGATGAATCAGTGGTTATATCTGATAATCTCTATCGTCTTACGAAGAAGTATACCTGTGTGAGCTGAATCTTGTATTGCTTTCCTATGTGGATTGAGTGGTTCTATCATGTGTGGATGTGATCGAACTTGGGCTCGGATGTTGGAGCCTGTCACGTCCCGTCCTCAGGGCCCATGTCATGACTACCCCAAGCCCGCCTTCCATAGGCCAGGGGCTGGTGACTATCACCAAAGGCGAATATCCCGATAACTAGAAAGGCATTGCCTTTATAAAAGAAAACAAAACACCACAGAGTACAAGTGGAAGTAAACACTAAGTACAAAAGAGAGTGCTTAAATGTCAATGGGCCAGAATACAAACCCAACTGAAAGTACAGCTAAAACTGAACAAAAGTACAACAGGAAAAGACAACAGCTGGAAGAACATAAATGGCTCCTGGTTCGTCCTCCTCGGATCCTACCTGAAGGGTAGGTACAGATGGCGCAGCTCCTGGATCGTCCACCACGGATCCTACCTTAAGGGTAGGTACAGATAGCCTTCACAACGCTCTCACTCGTCAACCTCCTTCGGATACTGACTCGTCGTGTGGTCCACCTCCGGGTACTGACTCATCCTGTGGTCCACCTCCGGGTACCATCTAGTCCTCGAACACTCGGCCTCATTCAGCACTACTCGTCGTCTGCAACCAACACAACGAGGTGCGGGCATAGCCCGTGCAGCGGTGAGTATAACGATACTCAGTAGGGTCCCCGAGACCCTCAAGGTCTCACTAAATCCAACAAGGATAACCACAAAGAAGGATCTCAACAGATAACCCTTACTTAGGTATAAGCCCATACTTATACCTAAGTTATCAAGTAACCCATCTCAATCATGAGGAAACACAAAGGTTATGAAATCAACGGATAACCACTACCCAGGTATATGCCCATACATATACCTAAGTTATCAAGTGACCCATCTCAATCAAGAGGTAAACACAAGGGTTATGAAATCAATATATAACCACTACCTAGGTATATGCCCATACATATACCTAAGTTATCAAGTGACCCATCTCAATAAACAGGTAAACACAAGGGTCGTAGACTCACCTCAAACTAGGATTTTTCATTATCGAAACAGTAACTGCTGAAGAGCCCCATCTCTGGAGTGTACAGTGATCCTGTCACAACTCTGAGGTACTGCTCACTAACCTAAGACTACTGAGGTACTCCTCCTGTCGAGTACCGCAGGTCTGCCACCTCACACAGTAGTGCTCCTCCGCCATGGGTCTGCCACCTCACACAGTAGTGCTCCCCCTCATAGCCTACAGAGGTACTCCTCCTGTCAAGTACCGTGGGTCTTCCACCTCACAAAGTAGTGCTCCTCTGCCATGGTTCTGCCACCTCACAAAGTAGTTCTCCCCACTGGGCTATGCTAGTCACTCCGAATTGAAACGGACAAGCAGTCATCGGTCACAGCCAACTACACGGTCTCTGTACTCTGAATGCTCATCTCCGGGAGGGTTCGCTCCATGAGTTATAGGTCGATACTCCAAGTATCACAAGTCCCACAAAAATGTATCTCAAAGGACCGCCTCGTCATATGGGTCTCAATGCAACAGACGACGTGTCAATCGGACGCCCGGTCTGTGAATTATTAGCCTTTTCGTCCTAGGGGCCCGGTTGGTTTCGTCCGCGAACCAACCCGGACATATCTCAATTGTACCCTGAAATATCATAGGGTATACTCATAGGGACCGTTTCTCAACGTGATCACCAATTCCGTTGACGGTTCATGAAACGGACGTTCGGTCTGAAAGATATATCAGCTTTTCCGTTCCAGGGGGCCCGATTGGATTTCGGGTACAATCCAACCCGGACATGCTCCAAATGCGTCCAAACCTATAGCGAAGTATTCCAAAAGTTCTGTCTCATCAAGAGGAATCCAACAAAGTCGACGACATGTCAATCGGACATCCGGAGCTCAAGATATAAGTGTTTCCACTCCGAGGGCCCGATTGGTTTCGTGTACGAACTAACCTGGCCGAACCCAAAGTACTCCAAAACCTTGAGTGTAATATACCGAAACGACCGTCTCGATCCAAGGATCGCATCGCAGATGACGGTGCATCGATCGGAGGTCTGTGGACCTAGATATGGGTGAAAGACTGTGAAAGGTTCGAAAGTGGGGGTTTCGGGCTCGGACCGACCCGGCCCGAGACCCCCTGGGTCGGCCCGAACCGGGTCGACCCGACCCGGGTCTGGGTCAGCCCGCTTGGGCGCGGCCCGACCCGGCCTGGGCACGGCCCGGCTCGGCGGCCCGGCGCGCTGGCGGTCTGGCGCGCTGGCCAAGTGGCTAGGCCGAAAGGCCGAGTCGTTCGAGTGTGCGGGGGGGGGGGGGACACCGTTTGTAACCGCGACCCCCCATAATGGGGGCCACTCTTTGCTGGCCAGCCGGGGGTCGTAACCCCCGGCTCTCCCCCTGACCGGCCGGCTGGCCTCTGCCGCGACGGGACCGGCGAGGGCCGGTCCCCCTGCTCCGACGTCGGTGACCCGGTACCGGCCGCCGGTCCCCCTGCTTCACCGCGGCCTAAGCTGCGGCTTATTCTGTCCCACGCGGCGTGACGGCGCCGCTCCCCTCCGCCGCGGCCCCGCTCCGACCGCGGTGTCTTCGGGTTTCTTTTCCGGTGTTGCGCGATGGCGCAACGGCTTGTTTTGATTTTCAAATGCGCGGCACAACGACGCCGCGCATCCTTGTCCTTCGTTCCCGCGTGGTGCGACGACACTGCGTCACTTTCCTTTAACCGCAACAACACAAAATAATAAGGGAGGAGGGTCGGCCATGTTTGTGCGGTCTGACCCCCTCCTGTTAAACGATATCAAGTGGTCCAATTGATCGTGGATATATAACAGAATTAATTCATCAAAAGAAACACATAAAACCCCTACCTTGAAAAATGTTGTCGAACAACAGTGTCGCGGAAAACGGAATCGCTGGGTGAGGTTCCGTATATGCCGACGGAGAACGTCCGAGGAGGAAGCAGCATCTCCCTTCCTTTCAGGCGGAGAGAAAATTGAAAGGTGTAATGTCGTTGGCGAGTTCCCACGTCGGTGCCTCCTCCTTTGTCGAGGAAGAAGAAGACGGAAGAAAAAGAAAAAGAAGAAGAAGTTCTTTAAAAACTCCCAAGCTCTCTTCCCTTACCCTCAACACCACAAAAGCCAACCCTTAAAAAAATAATGGTTCCACATTATTTAATAAACCCAAGCTATGCTTTTCCAAAAAATAAATTCAAATGTTGAATTCACTTAATTAATGTCTGTGTTGGCTAGAGTTAATGAGGGAGAGAGTGAGGAAATGGAAGGTTACTCAAATAAAGATAAGTTTACAAAATTTAAGAGGGAGTTAGGGAGTTTAAGATGAATGTGAAGGGGTGGGGTTCGTGTGGGCCCCACCTCACCTTTAATCCTCTCATAGGTGGTTAACTCCAAGTGGGTCCCACCCCTAACTCCCTTACAAAGGTTATAACCACTTAAGAATAAATAAAATTGTAGCTCAATTTTATATTTACTTTCCACAATTTTTAACATCTCCTCCCGAGAAAATGCAACCTCAGAAAAGGTTTTCTTAAGAAATTACCAGCGCTGAGGTTTCCTCGGTGCCCTCGAATTTCAATTCCGAGCACCGGATCAAAATTTAGGAAAACTCGCTCGTTCGTTCACTGAACGTACCCGAGCTAATCTTCGAAAAATGATTCCGGGCACACCGGGCCTCAGAATCAGGCGTCGTCAGAAACTGCATTCTTGTAAAATCCCAAAGAAAATTAAGAAAAAAATTTCCTTAAATTTCTGGGTATCTACATTAATCCCACCTCAGGGCTTTATGTCCCTGTAAAGATTTAACACAAACTAGGGATACAAAAGCAGTACTGAGCACGCATCTGAGCCTTATACTCCCATGTGATCCCCTGGAGGTTCCTGTGCTTCTAGTGAAAGCACAACAGAGGAATCGATCGTTCACGTAGGACCCACTCCTGTCGATCCTCGATCTCCCCTAGAATCTCCGCGCATGTCGCCCTGTCATTGATGTCCAACTCCCAGAGGTTGATGATGGGTGAAGGATCATGCACGTATCTCCTCAACCGAGGTACATAGATGATTTCATGCACCTGGTGCAACTGAGGTGGAAAGTTCAAGCGGTAAACCACCTCGCCTACCCTGTTGAGGACCATGAAGGGTCCGATGAAGCGCAGAGATAACTTTCTACCTCAGCCAAATATCCGTAATTCCACGTCGAGGTGAGACCCGTAAGAAAACGTGGTCACCATCCTCGAACTCTAGTGGTCTATGCCTCTTGTCAGCATAAGGCCTCGACGTTACTACCAAGAGATCCAACCGTTACTCTCGCCTCTAAGGGTTGAGTCACACTGTCGGCATCAGCATGAGGTAACTGGGTATCCTCCAGTAGGAATCTTGAAAGTGAGGGTCAAGTAAATAGTTTAAATCGGAACATCTTAGTACGCAAAAAGGAAGGAAGAAAATTTCACAAAGGTAAGTGTCTTTTTATTATTGCAGCTCATAGTACAAAGACACAAATGTAACAACAACATGGAACTAGAAGTATGAAGAACAAAAGGAAACCACTAGTTCCGCTCCTTTCTACTTTCTTCCGGAGCTCCGTAGTCATATGATTCTGCTGCCTGAAGCTGAGCTCTCCCATGTCCACCGGTTCCCTGCGGTCGGGGTGGACCTCCTAGTGGTGGTGGTGGAAACACCTCAAAGCGTCGTCCACCTCCAGCTGCATGACCAGATCCCCTCCCTCGACCTTCTTCTCTGAGCGGTCTTCCTTGATCAAACCTCTGCCTCTGCCTGTGAGGTTCTTCATTTAACTGTTAGTCATCTGCATGGTGGGTCGGACAGTCACATGCCATGTGACCAATCCCGCCGCAGGAGTAACACTGCATGGCAGGTCTGGCTCTGTCATTACCCTTGGTGCCTCACACTACCAACCCTGAGTCATGCGGTCAACCACTTGTAGGTCATGTCCTCTTGGACCTCTGCGTCATCTGTCTACTGCCAGCTACAGAAGACTCTGCCGCATGCCGGCTAGTGGTGGGTCCTGTTCCTGGAGACTGCTCAGCAAGGAAACTATCCACTAAGAGGGATCACTCCAACACCCCTGTCTGTCTCGGAATGCTGTGAGAAACAAAAGAAGATCTAATCTCTCACCTGAGCCCCTGCTCGAAGGTTCGGGCCCAGAAAAATGGGTCCCGTACCATATCTGTGGAGTAGCGTGAGAGGTCTGTGAACCTCACTGAATACTGAGCCACTGTCATGCTACCCTTCCGCAGCTGAAGTAGCTCCTGTATACGCACCGCTCGAAGGATGGCTGGTACAAACTCTGCCCGGAATAGGCTCTCGAATTCTGCCCATAGAAGTGACGCCTCGTCATGCATCTGGAGCATCAAGATCCATCGTCTGCCTGCTGCTTCCTGAAGAAGGCTGGCAGCAAGGATTACCATGAAGTCTTCTGGCATCCCCACTAGCCTGAAGAATCTCACCACAGCCTCCAGCCAATCCTAAGCCGCCTGCGGGTCCATCTCTCCCCTGAACCTGGGTGGCCACTAGCGCTGGAACTCGTGCAGTGCGCTCAAGCGACATGCACCCTCTACTGCTGGGGCTGGTGGCATCGGTGGCCCAACAGGTAGTAGTACTGCTGGTACCTCCACTAGTTCCTCAACTGGGATAGGGCCATGTACTGAGGTCACGTCGCTCGGCGGGCTGTCAGTACAAACAAATCTTGGGGCTCTAGCTGGTCGTCCACGGGGAGGCATCCTAAAAGAAACAAACATGACATGGTCAAACGACTTATACCTGGTGATCTGACCTGGTTTGAGCTGAATTTTAAAAACTTCTGGAAACACACACACAATCAGTGTTGTCATGCACAAAGTCGGAAATCAATTGTCAGGGTCCTGGTGTATGGATATGTCGGCCGCCCACACCAACACTGGACTCCCTAAACTAAAAACCACAATCGGTACTCTTAACATTGTCGCTTCACAGAAATAAAATATCAGAGTTATTAGTTCTGCGGTAGAACCAACTCCTCTGATACCAATTTGTCACGTCCCGTCCTCGGGGCCCGTGCCGTGACTACCCCAAGCCCGCCTTCAATAGGCCAGGGGTTGGCGACTAGAACCAAAAGTGAATATCCTGATAACTGGAAAGGCATTGACTTTATAAAAGAAAAAAAACACCACAGAGTACAAGTGGAAGTAAACACTAAGTACAAAAGAGAGTGCTGAAAAGTAAATGGGCCAGAATAAAAACCCAACTGAAAGTACATCTACAACTAAACAAAAGTACAAAAGGAAAAGACAACAGCTGGATGAACGGAAATGGCTCCTGGGTCATCCTCCTAGGATCATACCTTAAGGGTAGGTATAGATGGCGCAACTCCTGGATCGTCCACCATGGATCCTACCTGAAGGGTAGGTACAGATAGCCTTCACAACGCTCTCACCCGTCAACCTCCTCCGGATACTGACTCGTCCTGTGGTCCAACTCCAGGTACTGACTCGTCGTGTGGTCCACCTCCGGGTACCGTCCAGTCCTCGAACACTCGGCCTCAGTCAGCACTACCCTTCTTCTACAACCAACACAACGAGTTGCGGGCATAGCCCGTGTAGGGGTGAGTATAAAGATACTCAGTAGGGTCCCCGAGACCCTCAAGGTCTCACTAAATCAAACAAGGATAACCACAAAGAAGGATCTCAACAGATAACCATTACTTAGGTATAAGCCCATACTTCTACCTAAGTTATCAAGTAACCCATATCAATCATGAGGAAACACAAAGGTTATGAAATCAACGGATAACCACTACCCAGGTATATGCCCATACATATACCTAAGTTATCAAGTGACACATCTCAATCAAGAGGTAAACACAAGAGTTATGAAATCAACGGATAACCACTACTCAGGTACATTCCCATACATATATCTAAGTTATCAAGTGACCCATCTCAATCAATAGGTTAACACAAGGGTCATAGACTCAGCTCAAACCAGGATTTTTCATTATCGAAACTGTAATTGCTGAAGAGCCCCGTCTCTGGAGTGTACAGTGATCTTGTCACAACTCCGAGGTACTGCTCACTAACCTAAGACTGCTGAGGTACTCCTCCTGTCGAGTACCGCAGGTCTGCCACCTCACATAGTAGTGCTCCTCCGCCATGGGTCTGCCACCTCACACAGTAGTGCTCCCCCCCGATAGCCTACAAAGGTACTCCTCCTGTCGAGTACAGCGGGTCTGCCACCTCACAAAGTAGTGATCCTCCTCCATGGGTCTTCCACCTCACAAAGTAGTGCTCCCCACTGGGCTATCCTAGTCACTCCGAATCGAATCAGACAAGCATTCATCAGTCACAGCCAGCTACACGATCTCCGTACTCTGAATTCTTGTCTCCGAGAGGGTCCGCTCCATGAGCTACAAGTTGATACTCCAAGTATCACAAGTCCCACGAAGATATATCTCAAAGGACCTCTTCGTCATAGGGGTCTCAACGCAACAGATGACGCGTCAATCGGACGCCCGGTCTGTGAGTTATTAGCCTTTTCGTCCCAGGGGCTCGGTTGGTTTCGTGTGCGAACCAACCCGGTCGTATCTCAACTGTACCTCGAACTCTCATACGGTATACTCGTAGGGACTATTTCTCAACGTGATCACCAATTCCGCTGACGGTTCGTCAAACGGACGTTCAGTCTGAAAGATATCAGCTTTTCCATTCCAGAGGCCCGGTTGGATTTCGGGTACAATCCAACACGACCATACTCCAATTGTGTCCAAACCTCGAGCGAAGTATTTTAAAAGTTCTGTCTCCTCAAGAGGAATCCAACAAAGTCGACGGCACGTCAATCGGATGTCCGGAGCTCAAGATATAAGCGTTTCCGCTCCGAGGCCCCGGTTGGTTTCGTGTACAAACCAACCCAGCCGAACACAAAGTACTCCGAAACATTGAGTGTAATATACCGAAACGACCATCTCGATCCAAGGATCGCATCGAAGCTGACGTTGCGTCGATCGGAGGTTCGTGGACCTAGATATGGGAAAAATAACGTGAAAGGTCCGAAAGTGGGGGTTTCAGGCTCGGACTGACCTGGCCCGAGACCCCCTGGGTCGGCCCGAACGGGGTCGACCCGACCTAGGTCTGGTTCGGCCCGTTTGGGCGCGGCCTGGCCCGTTTGGGCGCGGCCCGGCTCGGCGGTCCGACGCGCTGGCCAGGTGGCTCGGCCGAATGGCCGAGCTGTTCGAGTGTGCGGGGGGGGGGGGGGGGGGGGGGGGGCTGCCCCCTGCTGTTTGTAACCGCAGGCCCCCATAATGGGGGCCGCTCTTTGCTGGACAGTCGGGGGTCATAACCCCCGGCTCTCCCCCTGACTGGCCGGCCCGCTCCGGCCGGTCGACTTCTGCCGCCACGGGACTGGCGAGGGCCGGTCCCCTGCTCCGACGCCGGCGGCCCGATACCGGCTGCCGGTCCTCCTGCTTCGCCGCGGCTTATTCTGTCCGGCGCGGTGCGACATCGCCGCGCCCCTCCGCTGCGGCCCCGCTCCGGCCGCAGTGTCTTTGGGTTTCTTTTCCGGCGCGGCGCGACGGCGCCGCGGCTTGGTTTGATTTTCAAATGCGTGGCACGACGGCTCCTCGCATCCTTGCCGCTCGTTCCCGCACGGTTCGACGGCACCACGTCACTTTCCTTTAACCGCAACAACACAAAATAATAAGGGAGGAGGGTCGGCTGTGTTTGTGCGGTCCGGCCCCCTCCCATTAAACTATAGCAAGAGGTACAATTAATCGTGGATAGATGACGGAAGTAATTCACGAAAAGAAACGCATAAAACCCCTACCTTGACAAATGTTGTCGAACGACGGTGTCACGGAAAATGGCGCCGCGGGGTGATGTTCCGTATATGCCGACGGAGAACGTCCGAGGAGGAAGCAGCGTCTCCCTTCCTTTCACGCAGAGAGAAAATTGAAAGGTGGAATGTCGTTGGCGAGTTCCCACGTCGGTGCCTCCTCCTTTGTCGAGGAAGAAGAATACGGAAGAAGAAGAAGAAGAAGAAGTTCTTTAAAAACTCCCAAGCTCTCTTCCCTTACCCTCAACACCACAAAATCCAACCCTTAACAAAATAATGGTTCCACATTATTTAATCAACCCAAGCTAAGATTTTCCAAAAAATAAATTCAAAAGTTGAATTCACTTAATTAATGTGTGTGTTGGCTAGAGTTAATGAGGGAGAGAGTGAGGAAATGGCAGGTTACTCAAATAAATATAAGTTTACAAAATTTAAGAGGGAGTTAGGGAGTTAAAGAGGAATGTGAAGTGGTGGGGTTCGTATGGGCCCCACCTCACCTTTAATCCTCTCATTGTTGGTTAACTCCAAGTGGGTCCCACCCTTAACTCCATTACATAGGTTATAACCACTTAAGAAGAAATAAAATTGTAGCTCAATTTTATATTTACTTTACACAATTTTTAACATCTCCTTGCGAGCAAATGCAACCCCAGAAAAGGTGTTCTTAAGAAATTACCGGCGTTGTGGTTTCATCGGTGCCCTCAAATTTGAATTCCGAGCACTGGATCAAAAGTTAGGAAAACCCGCTCGGTCGTTCACCTAACGTACCCGAGCTAAACTTCGAAAAATGATTTCGGGCACATCGGGCCTCGGAATTAGTCACCGTCAGAAACATCGTTCTTGCAAAATCCCAAAGAAAATTAAGAAAAAAAATTCCTTGAAATTTCCAGGTCTTTACAGAGCCGAACAGGAATTGATAACTTAGGTATATGTATGGTCATATACCTAAGTAGTGTTGGATGTTACTTCGTGATTGTATCTTTCCTTGGTGGATTATCTTTCGTGGATTCTGGGAGACCTTCGGGGGTCTCGGGCCCCCTACTAAGTAGCTTATACTCACCCCTGCGTGGGCTATGCCCACACTACGTTGTGTTGGTTAAAGACGACGGATAGCACTGATCATGGTTGAGGCTTGCGGAGCAGGTCGGTACCTGGAGGTGGACCACTGGGTGGGACGTACTCGGAGCGGACGGTGGGACCTGAGGAGCTGTGGAGGCTATCTGTACCCACCCTTCAGGTGGGACTTCCAGTGGACGACTCGAGGCTGCGGCTTTACATTTCAGTTGTTGTACTCCCTTTTTCAGTTGTACTTTACTTTCAGTTTGGGTTTGTATTTTGGCCCACTTACTTTTCCTCACTTACTGTTGTACCCAGTTTTTACTTAGTAATTACTTCTCCTTGCTTGCTCTGTGGTGTTTGTTAACTTTACAAAGGAAATGCCTTAACTTTTTACCGGGAATTATGCCTTGGTGCTAGTCGCCAGCCCCTGGCCTATGGAAGGCGGGCTTGGGGTAGTCACAGCACGGGCCCCGAGGACGGGTCGTGACATATATCACCCCTAAAAATGCTACATAAACCCATAAAACACAACATAAACCCAATAAAATTCTACATTAAACCTATACCATAAACACGTTACATAAACCCTAAAAACGTTACATAAACCCTAAAAATGATACATAAAATCTAAAACCTCTAACTAGACCCTAAAAATGCTACATAAACACTAAAATGCTACATAAACACTAACAACGCTACAAAAAACCCTAAAAAATGCTACAAAAACCCAAAAGACACTTTAAAACCCTCAAAAATATTAAACCCTAATATACCATAATATAGAAAATTAAATCCTAAAAAACCCCTAATAAATGCTAATAATCCCTAAAAACACCTTATAATCCCTAAAATCCCAAGAATCTCTACTCCACACTAATAAAACCAAAAAAATACCCAATAAACCCTAATAAAAGATAATAAATCCTAATAAACCCTAAGATCATGTTAAGAAAACGTAAAAAACCATAACCAACCCTAATAGACACTAATAAACACTAATAAACCCAAATAAACCCCAAATAAACCCTAAAAATCCCTAATAAACCATAAATAAAATCCATATAAACCCCACTCAACCCTAACAAACCTTAACACACCATGATAACCCCTAATAAAACCCTACAAAACCCTAACAAAAAAATGCTACTATACATTAAAAAATCCCTATAAACCCTGATAAACTCTAATATAACCTAATAAACCCTAAAAATGCTCACAAACAATAAAAAAAGGATCACAAACAATAAAAACGTGATATATTACCTAAAAAGAGCTAAAACACTAATATAACCTAATAAAGACAAAAATTCTAATATGCCTTAAAATCCATAGAAACCCTAATAAACCATAATAAACTCTAATATAACAAAAGAAACACTAAATCACTCACAAACAAAAAAAAACGCTCACAAACAATATAAACACGCTATATTATCTAAAAAGACCTAACAAACACTAATATAACCTAATAAAACAAAAATAATAATAAACCCCGAACAAACCCTAATAAACCCTAATAAAAACGAATAAACCCAAATAAAACACTTCAAATATCTTCTCAACCCTAATAAACCTTAACACACTATAACAAAACCTAATAAAACCCAACTAAACCCTAATAAACAAAAAATGCAAACAAACCATTAAAAATCCCTAGAAAACCTAATAAACCATAATAAATACAAATTAAATCTAATAAAACATTAAAAATGCTCACAAATACTAAAAACAAGCTAATAAAACCTAAAAATTCATAACAACCCCTCAAATATATTAACAAAAAACTAAAAAACACTCATATACCATAATAAAAACACTAACAAACCCTAGTCACCCCTAAAAATCCCTAACAAACCCCAATAAACTGTACTTAACCATAATAAACCCTAATAAATCTTAAATATACAGACTCAACCCTAATAAAACCCTAATAATACATACTCAAACCTGATAAACCTTAAAACACCATAATAAACCATAATAAATCCCACTAAACCCTAAAAAAATGCAAATATACCATTAAAAGTACCTAAAACTCTTAATAAATGCTAATAAAACCTAATCAAGCTTAAAAATGCTAATAAACCTAAATAAACACTAGCAAACACTAAAAACCCTAATATAACCTCTTAAAAATTAATAAACCACAATGAACCTTAATAAACCCTACTAAATCCTAATCATACCCAAATATACCATAATATACCATAATATACTCTAATAAACCCAACTCAATCCTAATAAAACCTTAAATAAACTAATAAACCATAATAAATCTTGACACACCATAATAAACCCTAATAAAATCCTAATAACCCCCACCAAACCCTAAAAATGCTAATATACAATTAAAAAACCCTAAAACCTTAACAAACCATAATAAATGTTAATAACACATAAAAATCCTAAAAAATGATAGTAAACCCTAAAAATACCTCTAATAATAATAGTAGTTTTAATGCACGTGAATGTGCATATGCATGTGCATGGTTTAAATAATAAATCATAACGCACGTGCATGTGCGTATGCCTGCACATTTTCATGTGAATGATAATAAATAACAAATTATAAATAATAACGCATGTGAATTGCATGTGTATATGCTTGTGCATGTGAATGATAATAAATAATAAATAATAACGCACATCCAAGTTCATGTGCATGTGCATGTGTATGTGCATGTGCATGGTAATAAATAAGAACCAATAAAAAAGTCCACAAGAAAGTACATTTTCATGTGAATGATAATAAATTATAAATAATAACAAATGTGATAATAGAATAACTCAAGTTCATTGCGTGTGCACGTGCATGAGAATAAATAATAATAACACATGTGATAATAGAATAATGCAAGTGTATTGCATTTTCATGTGCATGGTAATAAAAAATATATAATAACGCACGTGTATGTGCATTTACATGTAATGATAATAATAATGATGCATGCACGTGCATGGTGAAAAATAATAATTAACAACACACCTGCATGTGCATTTGTATTTGATGATACAAATAAGAATAATAATAATAATAGAATAATGCAAGTGAA
This sequence comes from Viscum album, assembly GCA_963277665.1. Taxonomy (NCBI): domain Eukaryota; kingdom Viridiplantae; phylum Streptophyta; class Magnoliopsida; order Santalales; family Viscaceae; genus Viscum; species Viscum album. The sequence goes on from OY728167.1 coordinate 790,366,151, forward strand.
TTGCATGTTCATGTGAATAATAGTAAATAATAAATATAGAATAGTAAATAAGAACACACATGCATGTTCATGTGCATTTACATTTGATAATAATATTAATAATACTAATTGTAATAATAATAATAATAATAATAACAATGCATGCACGTGCATGGTAATAAATAATAAATAACAATGCACATGCATGTGGATTTTCATGTGATAAAAATGATGATAATAATAATAATAATAATAATAATAATAATTGTGATAATAATAATAGTAATAATAATAATAAAAGAATAATGCAAGTGAATTGCATATGCACGTGCGTGGTAATAAATAATAAATAATAACCCATGTGCATATGCATTATCATGTGATGATAATAATAATAACAACAGTAGTAGTAGTAGCGATAATAGTAGTAGTACCAATGCATGTGATAATAGAATATTGCTTGTGCATTATGTGTTAATGTTCATGGTAATAAATAATAATGCGCGTGCATGGCATTTGCATGTGATGATGATGACGATGATAATAATAATAATATTATTATTGTTATTAATAACAACGTATGTTATAATAGAATAAATCACGTGCATTGAATGTGTGTGTTTATGTATTTCCATGTGCATTTGAATGTGCATTTTCATGTGATGATATTAACAATAACTACAACAACAACAACAAAACTAATAATAACAATAAGATTAAAAATGTATGTGATAATAAAATAACATGTGTGCATTGCATGTTCATGTGCATGGTAATAAAAAATAAATAATAATGCACATGCATGTTCATGAGATGATAATAATAATTATTATTATTATTACATTTATAATAATAATAATAATAACAACAATGCATGTGATAATACAATAATTCATGTGCATTGCATGTGCAGTGCATGATAATAAATAATAACTCATAGAGCACGTGATGATAATAATAACCATAATAGTAATATTAATAATAATAGCACATGTGATAATAGAATAATGCACATGTATTGAATGTGTGTGTGTATGGTAATAAATAATAACATACATGCATTTGCATTTTCATTTGATGATACTAACAATAATAACAATAATAGTAATAATAACAATTACAATAAAAATGAACGTGATAATAGAATAATGCAGGTGCATTGCACATGCACATGCATAGTAATAAATAATAATAGACGTGAATGTGCATTTTCATGTGATGATAATAATAAAAATAATAATAGTAGTAATAATAATAATAATAACAACAACAACAACATGTGCATGTGCACAGAAATAAATAATAAATAATATATACTAAATAATAAATAATAACTAATGTGCATCTTCATTTTCATTTGAAGATAATAATAATAATAATAATGATGATGATGATAATAACAATAATGATAATTATTATAATTTTAATGATAATAATAACGTGTGTGATAATAGAATAACACACGTCCTAATAAACCCTAACAAAACCTAAACACCCTAACAACCACTAATAACCCCTAAGAACCACTAATAAACCCAAATAACACCTGAAACCCACTATTAAACCCTAAAACCCTAATAAACACCAATAAATCATAATAACCTTTAATAAAACCTAAAACCATATTAAACTCTAATAAATGCTAAAAAATCCCTAAAACCCGTAATATACAATAAAAACACTATTGAACCATAAGAAATACTAATAATCACTAAAAACCCTAACAAACCCGACAAAACACTACAAAACCCACCGAATAATAGCCTACAAAACCCTACAACCCTCTAATGAACCCTAACAAACCCTAATATCTCCATAATAAAACGTAAAAAACCCTAAAAACCACAAATAAATCATAACAAATCATAACAGCACCAAATAAATCGAGACAAACTGAAATAAACCATAACAAACCTCTAATAAACTACAATAAACCCTAACAAATCATAATAAACCCTAATATATCGGAATAAACCCAAATACACGTTAATAAACCCTATTAAATAAAATAAACCCTAAGAAACCCTAATACATCCTAAATAACCCTAAAAAGGTTGATAAACCCTAGAAAAAAGCTATTAATTCCTACAAAAGCCCAATAAAACCGTAATATACAATAAAAACTACTAATAAACAGTAAAAAATATTAGAGAACACTAATAAACCCTAAAGAACCCTACTAAATCCTAAAGAACCATAATAAACTCAAAAGAACACTAAAAAACCCTAAAGAACCCAAAAAATGCTAAAACACATTACATAAACCCTAAAAACTGCTACAATACCCAATCAAACCCTAAAACACACTAAAAACCCTAACAACCCCTATCAATCCCAAAAAAATAAATAAACCCATAAAACCCGCCAAAAAACCATTTAAAACCAATCAAATACCAATCAAATACCATAAACAACCATTAAAAAAATAAAAAACAAAACAAATAGATACATAAACCCAAAAAATGTTACATAAACCCTAAAATGCAACATAACCCCTAAAAACGCAACATAAACCCAAAAAATGAAACATAAACCCAAAAAACGCTACATAAACCCCAAAAGCACTACATAAACCCTAGAACCGTAACAAAAACCCTAAAGAACGCAACATAAACATTAAAAAACGCTACATAAAACCTAAAAAAACAACATAAACCCTAAAAATACTACATGGACCCTAAAAAAGTTACATAAATCCTAAAAATGCAACATAAATGCTACATCACCCCAAAAAACGCTACCTAAAAACAGAAAACACAACATATACCATAAAAAATGCTACATAAAACCTAAACCTTAAACACGCTACATAAACCCTAAAATGTTACATAAAACCTAAAAAATGCTACATAAAACCTATAACTGCTAATTAAACCCTAAAAGCGCTACATAAACACTAAAAATCCTACATAAACTTAAACAACGCTACACAAACAATAAAAAATGAAACAAAAACCCTAAAGATGCTTCAAAACCCTCAAAAATATTAAACCCTAATATACTATAATATAAAAAATTAAACCATAATAAACCCAAAATAAACTCTAATAATCACTAAAACAACTTATAATCCCTAAAAACCCTAAGATACTCTAATCAACCCTAATAAAGCCCCGAAAATACCTAATAAACCCTAATAATTGATAATAAAACCTAATAAAACCTAAAAACATGTCAGGAAAACCTAAACAACCCTAACCAACCATAATAGACACTAATAAACAATAATAAACCGTAATAAACACCAAAAAACCCTAAAAATTCCTAATTAACCATAAATAAACCCAAATAAACCCTACACAACCCTAAAAAACCTTAACACACCATAATGACCCCTAATAAAACCCTACAAAACCCTAATAACGAAAACAATTTCTAGTATACCTTAATAAATACCTATAAACCCTGATAAACTCTAATATAACCTAATAAACCCTAAAAATGCTCACAAATAATAAAAATTGATCACACAATATAAAAACACACTATATTACCCAAAAAGACCTAAAAACACTAATATAACCTAATAAAGACAACAAATACTAATACACCTTAAAAGTCCCAAGAAACCATAATAAACTACAATAAACTCTAATATAACCTAAGTTACCCAAAAAATGCTCACAAAAAAATAAAATGCTCACAAAATATAAAAAATAATATATTATCTAAAAAGACTTATCAAACACAAAATAACCTAATAAAACAAAACTAATAAACCCCTTACAAAGCCTAATAAACACTAAAAATCCCTAATAAACCCGAATAAAAACTAATAAACCCTAATAAAACCATATTAAAACCCTAAAAATACCTTCTCAACCCTAATAAACCATACAACACCATATAAATACCTAATAAAACCCAACTAAACCCCAATAAACAAAAACACACAAACAAAAAAATTAAAAAGCCCTAGAAACCCAAATAAACCATAATAAATTATAATAAAACATAATAAACCATAAAATATGCTCACAAACACTAAAAACAAGCTAATAAAACCTAAAAAGTCTTAAAAAACCCTCATATATATTAACAAAAACTAAAAAACACTCATATTCCATAATAAAAACACTAACAAACACTAATAAACCCTAAAAATCCCTAACAAACCCAAATAAACACTTCACAACCCTAATGAACCCTTATAAAACCCTAAAGATACTTACTCAACCCTAATAAAACCATAAAAATACCTAATCAACCCTAATAAACCTTAACACACTATAATAAACCATATTAAACCCCACTAAACCCTATATAATGCAAATATACCATTAAAAAGCCCTAAACCCCCATAATAAATGCTAATAAAACCTACCAAAGCTTAAATGCACTAATAAACACTACTAAACCCTAAAAACCCGAATATACCCTCTTAAAAATTAATAAACCATAATGAATGAGGGTTGAGTAGGTATCTTTAGGGTTTCATTAGTGTTGAGTAGGTATCTTTAGTGTTTATTAGGGTTTAGTAGTGTTTATTAGGGTTTGTTTGGGATTTTTAGGGTTTAGTAGGGTTTGTTTGTAACACCCCAAGATTTCATAGTGTGTTATTTCTTCAAAATAATTAAATAACTTGCACTACACGCAACACTGAGTTCAATTGCACCATGACTTACCAAAAAAAAAGCCATTAAAAGAGGTCATGAATAGTATTAACTAAATTTTAAACTTTATATAATCCTTATAATTTTAGAATCCATATTATGAGTTTCTTAGTCATAATGCAAGAACAGATTCATTTTCAGTATTGCACTTTTATCAACTTTTGAGGGTGAAACCTTTTTAAAAACAATATTTCAAACTTTTTGACTAAATGGATACATCAAAAAATTTAAAATGAAACATCCCAAGCTTCCACGGTACGCTTTCCTTTGAATAAAACAGTAGCGTGTGTTGTACGCAACTTCGAGTTCTAACACACCGTAACCTATCAAACTAGCTGTTATGAATAGTAATACCTACCTTTTGAAGTTATATATATTTTATATTTTAAAATGGACTTCATTTTTGGATTCGGAATATCAAATTTAGCCTAAGGTGAAATTTTGGTACTTTTCGGATAACTTTCATATTTTGATGAATAGTGAAAATTACTAAATTTTAATTAAAAACAACTTTTTTAATCAAAATAATTAATAGTGATAAATTATGAATTTGAGTGGTTTTAAAGTATATTTAGAATATATTTTTACTATTTAATATAATGTTGTTCATTGGACATAATTTTACAATTAAACCGAACATAAACAAGTGTCAATCTTTTGATAGTTATTATCTCTTAAAAACACGCTTTTTGTTTTGACAGCGGGAATTAATTTTAAATTATTTTCTGCCACTTCTGTGTTTAGAATTTAGGAAAATGGATTCCATATTTGGAATCAGGATGTTCAAATTGTGTAAATAGGTAACTTTTATTTTTAGACATTTTGAATAATTACTGCGGTAAATATTTTATTTACCATGGTTAAGGGTAAATCCGGTAAATAAGGGTTAAAAAATAATATTATAATAATACTAAATTACCCTAAAACGTGTCTTAACCCTATTGGTTGATAAATGGTCGACCATGGGCATCTTTGTGTCAATTTTGGGACCCCATGGATCCACTTGTAAGTGATAATGACACTTTATTTTAATTAAGTTAAAATGAATACAAAAATGACACAAGCATATATCTTTTAGAACAACAATTGTTACATAGGGTTATATATGTTGGATTTTAGATTATAAATATTCATTAGAAAGATAAAAATATTTACTACATAATGATATTTTATTTAGACATTAAATAATTTATTTTATATATGACACAATGATGATGCAGTAATTACTATAATAGTGAAAAATTAAAATAATTGATATTATAAATACCCAAATAAATATAATATGAAACTTTTAATGAATTAAACTAATTTTCTAGGATAATATGATATATTAGGATTTATTTAATTGACTTTGTTCGAAGTAATCAATCTGTTATGAGTTTCACAAAAATCAACTATTGAATAGTGTCAAAATTGACATAAAAGAGTTCTTAAAACAAATATTATATTATTAATTGATATTAAATTCCTAAAAATCTAAGGTTCGGCCAAGAGACTTATATCATGATAGGTTCATCATTAATGTACCACTTGGGGGTCGCTTGGATGTATATAGTAAGTTTATTAACCATAATATATAAAAATACAAAGAGACATTGTAAAAGTGAAACTAATTAACTTAGAGTTAATACTTAAAGATAAGGTTAATATAAGTACCCAAACCTGTCTAAATTCTATTGGATGAGTTGTTTTCGACCTATCCCCACCTCATCCTTTGAATAGTCAACTTTGGAGCCTTTTTAAACCGAATATGAATATATTATAAATTAATATTTCTAACTTTTCCAAAGGTGCCCCTCACCCCTCTTATAAAAGGGCACTCCTCCTTCTCATTTCTTCACACCTTCAAAGCCTTTTGGTTCGGCCAAACTCTGCCCAAATACTCTCCCAACATCCCTCAATACAACCTAGAGGCCTTAGTTTGATCAGAAAGCCAACCTAAGGAGCCCTTTTGATCAAATCAAAAGGAAGAACCCGAAAAAGAGGTAATGATTTCACCACCCTTCTCCAAGTTCATTTCTTCTTCCACTTCTTCTTCCTTTGTTATTACCATTCTAAAATAATAACTCCAGTATCTCACATATACTGTGATGTTATTATAAATATGGTACAACCATATTCATTATTCTATCCACCCTTTGAATAACATGTCACCATACGTGCGTACGTACGGACTACCGTCTCCACGTCGTGGTGTAATTGTTATTCAATATAATATTATTTGGATGGGTATAATAATGATGTGTAACTCATGTAAATAATAAATATAACATGTTAATGATTCTTTATATATGATATACCATCCATTTATATATTATTTTAATATCAAAAGAATGATATTGTCGCTCGTGCGTACGTACGGACTACCGTCTCCACGAACGCGATGAGATTCGTTCTCCATCGTATCCATTCAAGTATAATTATCATTTGATGATTTAAAAATGATGTTTAAGGACTGTATATCATTCTGGATATGAATAAGATACAACAACCATGGCTTATGTAACAAAACATATAAAAGAAAATGAGTAAGTTAACTCCCGAAACGACGATAATTCTAAGATATTATTAACAAATCAATGTTAAAAGATCATATATGATATCATATTAATATATATGATTCTTGTATAATTTAATAACAACTATTTCACCATTATACAGGAGGTTAACCTACCCCAACCAAGGAAAAGTACAAGGTAAGGGTTATTTCACAATCTCTTCATTATCCGAGGTTGTTTATACGTAATAATCTACTGGGATATCTTTATCATTCACATCCATGTTTCTTAAAAATGTATTTCAAAACATTTTTTATGGGTTAAAGTCATTTATACCCTTGTTTGAATTTTTATAAGAGGTTTATAAAGGAATCTTTCCGTCGTTTTCAAAACAAGGTCCTTTTTAACCTTTTCGATAGAATTGAGGTAAGAATGTTTTTTTTAACTAATACGGCGGGTGCGGTTATTTTACGCCGTTATAAAATCTTCAAAGATTTCCTTACAAGCTTATAAGAATATTTTCAAAGAAAATGTTTTATTTTATATGGATCTTAAATGGTTTCAAAATTAAAGGAGATATTTCTTTAAAAAGAATTTTGATTTCATCTATGTCAACATCCTTTGATGGATTTTAAGATTATTGGAAGTTGATTTATTATGATACAAAACTTCTATATTGTATTGAAGGTTTTGTGATATGTTTGACTATGGATGTGCTATTTTTATACCATTCATAGTTTATGGTGAAATTATTGACATTTCGTATGCTAGTTTTAATACGAATGTTTATGTTATGTTTAAACCTTTTCATATGGGAATGCATTGGACTTAATAAGTGACGGGTGGAGCCCGCTATAGCTCCTCGATGCATCGGTAGGTCTCATGAGACAAACTAGTGTCTTGGCACAAGGCCTTGACAAAATCTTATTTGTAGTCTTGGCACGAGGCCTTGGCTATGTGGTTATGATAGTCTGGCATTATGCATTCCAACATTATGAAAGTGGTTATTGATTTTTGCATGTGATTATTCATTTAGTAGAATATCCATGTGAATAAGTAAATGGCATTATTTCATTTATGCCATACCATGTTGAAAGTTCGTATTTAAAAGGCTTTTGTTTTAGTTATACATTGCCTTAAATGTTTATTCTTATTTATGAAAGTTTCCACTTTATTGTTATCCTTACTGGGCATTTGAGCTCACCCCTTTTTTTTATGTTTTATTTTTCCCAGGATGTGAAGAAGTAAGTTATGAATGACCTGCAAGGATTTTATGAGGGGTTAATAGTGTGGATTGTGGAAACATTATGTTGTTGTATTAGTTTTTCATTTTATGATGTAATGTAAAACTTATGAATATATCTAGTGTTTCCAAGGCTACTAAACCAATCGGTCTTTCGAGATTTGATCTTTCTTGTGATCATGCCAATGTTATGTAATTAATGCACCGACTCTGGGTAGCTGGGGTCGGGGCGTTACAGTTGGTATCAGAGGAAGTTTAGTACAAACCTTGGAAGCTAGATTTAGATAAACTCTGATTAGAGAACATAGACCTAAGATGAACTTTGAGGATTAGTATAGAAGAACTTCCTAGAATTTTGGTATTGTAGAGACTTTGTGAGTTTTCCGAGCAATACATCCCTGTCTGGATACGAGCAGGTAGAGGCGGCTCTGGCACAGATGTACCTAGGGGTAAAACCCGAAAACACCGCTTTGAGCTAGACTCGAACGGGAACTGGTGCACGACAACGGGCCTTGCTGCACTCTTGGTTACGACACTCCCGGGGGATATGCTTAGGATAACTCTCATTTTCTTTACAAATCATTATGAAGGGTTTATGAGTATATACTTCCTCAAAGAAAACATTTTTATGATTATGGATTATATCCATAAATAGTTCAATTTATGTTAAGTGTTTTATAAGTATGGGATTATGTATTTTGATTCATAAACTGATCTAGTGTATCCCATTGTTTAGAAATGGCGCCCAGTAGAAGGAATGAGAACTCCAGAAATGCACATGATCCAAAGAGAAGGAAGGATCATATCTTTCATGGTCTTAAGCTAGAATTTATAAGAGAAATAGTCTCCCATGTATTATCATCATATGAAGATATAATATCATGTGTTGATAAGATAAGTAAAGAGTTTGCTGAGTCCTATGGCCTTGAAGGGAAGCAAGAGAAGAACAGGATGGAAGAGAGAAAGATGGATAAAGGGAAGAGGGAAAAGAGGAATTTTCCCATATGTGGTAACTGTGGAAAGAAACACCCTGGAGCTTACCTGAAAGGAATGGGAGTTTGTTATAAGTGTGGAGGAAAAGGGCACAAAGTACGTGACTGTAAGGGTAAGAAAATGGTTTCAAATGTACAATGCTTCATTTGCAAGGAGTTTGGACACTACGCGAACCTATGTCCTAGTCATCAGACTATGCCTCAAATGATGCTATTGGATAATAATCAAGTTATGATACTACCACAGATGAAGAGGAATGATTAGAGTTCTTATGTTGATTATGTCAATTGAGTGTTGTATCAACAATGTACTTGTTATAATAATTATAGAGTATATAAGGATTGTAATGCAGTACTATTTCATTAAGGACTTGAGATTGTGTGGAACAAAGAAAAGTGACTCAATAGAAGGTTAAATTTTTGGAAAATATATGGTTGAGAGAAAGATAAACCATAATATGGTTCTGATACCGAAGTAGTGATTTTAGAATAATACATGATTGATTTGGATAAATTATATTGGATATTATTGACTACCTTGAAGCTGATTAATGATTTGTATATTCCATCATTGTGGGGTTTAAAACATTTTTGGATTGATGAAGTATATCCAGCATTCTATATGGAATAAGGGAGCATGAGTGTAGTCAATAAGGATTATGGTAAATCAGGATGTTTCAGTATTTTAAAAGAATACATGATGAAGGTATTAATATTCTATTACAGGGTAAAAAGGATCTACATTATGTTTACCTTCCTTATAAATGTTGGACTGTGATTTTGGACAGAAGTATTTTGAATAAATTCTAAGTTTGATATTAATTTTGGACTGCCATAAAAGGACAACCCGGAGGTCGGGCGGCAACCCGTCGCGTCCGGCAAAGCTGCGAGACTTGAACCCGTAACCAAAGGGCGACAAGGGTGTATCACCTACCACTGGCCCACGAGAGGTCCTGGATTAAATAATTTAGTTTTTATTAAAAGATCTTGTAGATGAATTATAAATTCGATTATTTTGGAACCCTATACGAATAGTGTAAATAGAATTTTTTTACGTTCTATTATGTTTTAGAGTGAAAGATGAATTTGTGGTAGAAATTTATTAATGGATAAAACTCTAATTATAAAGTATGTATACCTCCTTATGATCTTAGCCAATCTCATAAATAAATTCCACAACGTTAAGAAAAGGAACTTAGAACAAAAATGTTGTCCTAGATGGTACCTTAGATCATCACTAATTTATGGCTTTGGGATTGTTGGCCTTTTCATAGCCATGTTCTCTACCACTCTCCATCAGATAATTGATGGTTAGATTTCTCCTCCATATCCATATTTTCCTACATGGAACCCTAGTATGTGTTATTTTCGGTAATCTTCATACTTTCCATTCTTTATTTTAAATAGAGGCCTCATTAATTCATTTTTCGATGTGGGATTTCAACTAAGATATTTTGAAACGTCAAAAATGTGTTATCCTAATACCCTATGTTTTGTTGAACCGATGGTATTTCAAATCATCATAGATTGATGAATTTAAGGACCTCAATCATACACTTGTTTGTGATTGATGACCTCAATCACTACCTATAAATATTTACGTCTTTCCTCCGATTATATGTCTCTAATTTCCACCAATGTTCTCCTAATCGAGATCATAATTTGGTGGTGACCCTTTGATTTCTCTTTTCCTCATATTAAGACTAAATTTTAGTAACCCAATTTCCGATGTGGGTTTTCCCACAAATATATTTTCTACTTTCAACCTTTTATTTTTGAAGAACAATTTCAAATTGCGAGGACGCAATTTATTGAAGGAGGGGAGAATGTAACACCCCAAGATTTCATAGTGTGTTATTTCTTCAAAATAATTAAATAACTTGCACTACACGCAACACTGAGTTCAATTGCACCATGACTTACCAAAAAAAAAGCCATTAAAAGAGGTCATGAATAGTATTAACTAAATTTTAAACTTTATATAATCCTTATAATTTTAGAATCCATATTATGAGTTTCTTAGTCATAATGCAAGAACAGATTCATTTTCAGTATTGCACTTTTATCAACTTTTGATAGTGAAACCTTTTTAAAAACAATATTTCAAACTTTTTGACTAAATGGATACATCAAAAAATTTAAAATGAAACATCCCAAGCTTCCACGGTACGCTTTCCTTTGAATAAAACAGTAGCGTGTGTTGTACGCAACTTCGAGTTCTAACACACCGTAACCTATCAAACTAGCTGTTATGAATAGTAATACCTACCTTTTGAAGTTATATATATTTTATATTTTAAAATGGACTTCATTTTTGGATTCGGAATATCAAATTTAGCCTAAGGTGAAATTTTGGTACTTTTCGGATAACTTTCATATTTTGATGAATAGTGAAAATTACTAAATTTTAATTAAAAACAACTTTTTTAATCAAAATAATTAATAGTGATAAATTATGAATTTGAGTGGTTTTAAAGTATATTTAGAATATATTTTTACTATTTAATATAATGTTGGTCATTGGACATAATTTTACAATTAAACCGAACATAAACAAGTGTCAATCTTTTGATAGTTATTATCTCTTAAAAACACGCTTTTTGTTTTGACAGCGGGAATTAATTTTAAATTATTTTCTGCCACTTCTGTGTTTAGAATTTAGGAAAATGGATTCCATATTTGGAATCAGGATGTTCAAATTGTGTAAATAGGTAACTTTTATTTTTAGACATTTTGAATAATTACTGCGGTAAATATTTTATTTACCATGGTTAAGGGTAAATCCGGTAAATAAGGGTTAAAAAATAATATTATAATAATACTAAATTACCCTAAAACGTGTCTTAACCCTATTGGTTGATAAATGGTCGACCATGGGCATCTTTGTGTCAATTTTGGGACCCCATGGATCCACTTGTAAGTGATAATGACACTTTATTTTAATTAAGTTAAAATGAATACAAAAATGACACAAGCATATATCTTTTAGAACAACAATTGTTACATAGGGTTATATATGTTGGATTTTAGATTATAAATATTCATTAGAAAGATAAAAATATTTACTACATAATGATATTTTATTTAGACATTAAATAATTTATTTTATATATGACACAATGATGATGCAGTAATTACTATAATAGTGAAAAATTAAAATAATTGATATTATAAATACCCAAATAAATATAATATGAAACTTTTAATGAATTAAACTAATTTTCTAGGATAATATGATATATTAGGATTTATTTAATTGACTTTGTTCGAAGTAATCAATCTGTTATGACTTTCACAAAAATCAACTATTGAATAGTGTCAAAATTGACATAAAAGAGTTCTTAAAACAAATATTATATTATTAATTGATATTAAATTCCTAAAAATCTAAGGTTCGGCCAAGAGACTTATATCATGATAGGTTCATCATTAATGTACCACTTGGGGGTCGCTTGGATGTATATAGTAAGTTTATTAACCATAATATATAAAAATACAAAGAGACATTGTAAAAGTGAAACTAATTAACTTAGAGTTAATACTTAAAGATAAGGTTAATATAAGTACCCAAACCTGTCTAAATTCTATTGGATGAGTTGTTTTCGACCTATCCCCACCTCATCCTTTGAATAGTCAACTTTGGAGCCTTTGTAAACCGAATATGAATATATTATAAATTAATATTTCTAACTTTTCCAAAGGTGCCCCTCACCCCTCTTATAAAAGGGCACTCCTCCTTCTCATTTCTTCACACCTTCAAAGCCTTTTGGTTCGGCCAAACTCTGCCCAAATACTCTCCCAACATCCCTCAATAAAACCTAGAGGCCTTAGTTTGATCAGAAAGCCAACCTAAGGAGCCCTTTTGATCAAATCAAAAGGAAGAACCCGAAAAAGAGGTAATGATTTCACCACCCTTCTCCAAGTTCATTTCTTCTTCCACTTCTTCTTCCTTTGTTATTACCATTCTAAAATAATAACTCCAGTATCTCACATATACTGTGATGTTATTATAAATATGGTACAACCATATTCATTATTCTATCCACCCTTTGAATAACATGTCACCATACGTGCGTACGTACGGACTACCGTCTCCACGTCGTGGTGTAATTGTTATTCAATATAATATTATTTGGATGGGTATAATAATGATGTGTAACTCATGTAAATAATAAATATAACATGTTAATGATTCTGTATATATGATATACCATCCATTTATATATTATTTTAATATCAAAAGAATGATATTGTCGCTCGTGCGTACGTACGGACTACCGTCTCCACGAACGCGATGAGATTCATTCTCCATCGTATCCATTCAAGTATAATTATCATTTGATGATTTAAAAATGATGTTTAAGGACTGTATATCATTCTGGATATGAATAAGATACAACAACCATGGCTTATGTAACAAAACATATAAAAGAAAATGAGTAAGTTAACTCCCGAAACGACGATAATTCTAAGATATTATTAACAAATCAATGTTAAAAGATCATATATGATATCATATTAATATATATGATTCTTGTATAATTTAATAACAACTATTTCACCATTATACAGGAGGTTAACCTACCCCAACCAAGGAAAAGTACAAGGTAAGGGTTATTTCACAATCTCTTCATTATCCGAGGTTGTTTATACGTAATAATCTACTGGGATATCTTTATCATTCACATCCATGTTTCTTAAAAATGTATTTCAAAAAATTTTTTATGGGTTAAAGTCATTTATACCCTTGTTTGAATTTTTATAAGAGGTTTATAAAGGAATCTTTCCGTCGTTTTCAAAACAAGGTCCTTTTTAACCTTTTCGATAGAATTGAGGTAAGAATGTTTTTTTTAACTAATACGGCGGGTGCGGTTATTTTACGCCGTTATAAAATCTTCAAAGATTTCCTTACAAGCTTATAAGAATATTTTCAAAGAAAATGTTTTATTTTATATGGATCTTAAATGGTTTCAAAATTAAAGGAGATATTTCTTTAAAAAGAATTTTGATTTCATCTATGTCAACATCCTTTGATGGATTTTAAGATTATTTGAAGTTGATTTATTATGATACAAAACTTCTATATTGTATTGAAGGTTTTGTGATATGTTTGACTATGGATGTGCTATTTTTATACCATTCATAGTTTATGGTGAAATTATTGACATTTCGTATGCTAGTTTTAATACGAATGTTTATGTTATGTTTAAACCTTTTCATATGGGAATGCATTGGACTTAATAAGTGACGGGTGGAGCCCGCTATAGCTCCTTGATGCATCGGTAGGTCTCATGAGACAAACTAGTGTCTTGGCACAAGGCCTTGACAAAATCTTATTTGTAGTCTTGGCACGAGGCCTTGGCTATGTGGTTATGATAGTCTGGCATTATGCATTCCAACATTATGAAAGTGGTTATTGATTTTTGCATGTGATTATTCATTTAGTAGAATATCCATGTGAATAAGTAAATGGCATTATTTCATTTATGCCATACCATGTTGAAAGTTCGTATTTAAAAGGCTTTTGTTTTAGTTATACATTGCCTTAAATGTTTATTCTTATTTATGAAAGTTTCCACTTTATTGTTATCCTTACTGGGCATTTGAGCTCACCCCTTTTTTTTTATGTTTTATTTTTCCCAGGATGTGAAGAAGTAAGTTATGAATGACCTGCAAGGATTTTATGAGGGGTTAATAGTGTGGATTGTGGAAACATTATGTTGTTGTATTAGTTTTTCATTTTATGATGTAATGTAAAACTTATGAATATATCTAGTGTTTCCAAGGCTACTAAACCAATCGGTCTTTCGAGATTTGATCTTTCTTGTGATCATGCCAATGTTATGTAATTAATGCACCGACTCTGGGTAGCTGGGGTCGGGGCGTTACATTGTTAGTGTTTTTATTAGGGTATATGAGTGTTTATTAGTTTTGGTTAATATATATGAGGGGTTGTTAGTACTTTTTAGGTTTTATTAGCGTGTTTTTAGTGTTTTTGATCAATTTTTATGGTTTATTAGGTTTTATTAGAATTTATTATGGGTTTTTAGGGTTTCTAGGGTTTTTTAATGGTTTGTTTGCGTTTTTTTATTTATTGGGGTTTAGTTGGGTTCTATTAGGTTTTATTTTGGTGTGTCAAGGTTTATTAGGGCTGAGAAGATATTTTTAGGGTTTTATTATTGTATTATTAGGGTTTATTAGTTTTTATTAGGGTTTATCAGAGATTTTTTTAGGTTTATTAGGGTTTGTTTGGGGTTTATTAGTTTTTTTTGTTTTATTAGGTTATATTAGTGTTTTTAAGTCTTTTTAGACAATATATCATTTTTTATTTTTTGTGAGCATCTTTTTTTTGTTAGTGATCATTTTTAGGGTTTCTTAGGTTATATTTGAGTTTATTGTAGTTTATTATGGCTTCTAGGGATTTTTAAGGTATATTAGCGTTTTTTGTCGTTATTAGGTTATATTAGTGTTTTTAGGTCTTTTTAGATAATATAGTGTGTTTTTATTATTTGTGATAATTTTGTTATTATTTTTGAGTGTTTTAGGGTTTATTTGGTTATATTAGACTTTTTCAGGGTTTCTAGAGATTTTTAAGGTATACTAGCGTTTGTTTTCGTCATTAGGGTTTTTAGGGTTTTATTAGAGGTAATTATGGTGTGTTAAGGTTTGTTAGGGCTGGGTAGGGTTTATTGGGATTTATTTATGGTTTATTTGGTATTTTAGGGTTTTTGGGGTTTATTATAGTTTATTAGTGATTATTACTGTCTATTTGGGTTGGTTGGGGTTGTTTAGGTTTTCTTAACATGTTTTTATGGTTTATTATGTTTTATTATAATTTATTAGGGTTTTTAGGTATTTTTGGGGTTTTATTAGGGTTGAGTAGAGTCTCTTAGGGTTTTTACGGATTATAAATCGTTTTTAGGGATTATTAGAGTTTATTAGGGTTTAAATTTTTATATTATGGTATATTAGGGTTTAATATTTTTGAGGGTTTGGAAGCGTCTTTAGGGTTTTTGTAGCATTTTTTAGTGTTTGTGTAGCGTTGTTTGAGTTTATGTAGCATTTTTAGTGTTTATGTAGCGTTTTTAGTGGTTAGTTGGCGGATTTAGGTTTTATGTAGAATATTTTAGGGTTTATGTAACATTTTAGGGTTTATTTATTGTGTTTAGGTGTTATGATTTATGTAGCATTTTTTGGGGTTTATGTTGTGTTTTTTGGGCTTATGTAGCGTTTTTAGGGGTGATGTAGCATTTATGTTGCATTTTTTAGGGTTTATGCAACATTTTTAAGGTCCATGTATTATTTTGAGGGTTTATGTTGTGTTTTTAAGTTTTATGTAGCGTTTTTAAATGTTTATGTTGCGTTGTTTAGTTTTTATATTACAGTTCTAGGGTTTATGTAGTTCTTTTTGGGTTTATGTACTATTTTTTGGGATTATGTTGCATTTTAGGGTTTATTTAGCGTTTTTAGGGTTTATGTTTCATTTTTAGGGTTTATGTGAAATTTTTTGGGTTTATGTATCTATTTGTTTCCTTTTTAGGGTTTTAATGGTTGTTTATGGATTGTAGTGGTTTTTAGGGTTTTTAAGGGTTGTTAACGGGTGTTTATGGTTTTTATGGTATTTGATGGATTTTTAATGGTTTTTTTGGGGATTTTAAGGGTTTATTTGTTTTTTCGGGATCGATGAGTGTTGTTAGGGTTTTTAGTGTCTTTTAGGGTTTGTTTGGGTATTGTAGCAATTTTTAGGGTTTATGTAATGTGTTATAGAATTTTTTGTGTTCTTTTGGGTTTTTATGTGTTCTTTATAGTCTATTAAGGTTCTTTAGGGTTTATTAGAGTTCTTTAGGGTTTATTAGTCTTCTTTAGGATTTTTTACGGTTTATTACCATTTTTATTCTATATTAGGATTTTATTGGGAATTTGTAGGAATTAATAGCTTTTTCTAGGGTTTATCAACCTTTTTTAGGGTTTCTTAGGGTTTATTTTATTTATTAGGGTTTATTAACAAGTATTAGGGTTTATTATGATTTTTTAGGGTTTATTATGATTTGTTAGGGTTTATTGCTGTTTATTAGGGGTCTGTTATGGTTTGTTTCAGTTTGTTACGATTTATTTGGCATTGTTAAGATTTGTTACGATTTATTTGGGGTTGTTAGGGTTTGTTACGATTTATTATGGGGTTATTAGAGTTTTTTAGGGTTTATTAGCGGGTTGTAGGGTTTTGTAGGCTAATATTTATCAAGTTTTTTAGTGTTTTGTCAAGTTTGTTAGGGCTTTTAGGGATTATTAGGATTTATTATGGTTCAATAGTTTTTTATTGTATATTAATGGTTTTAGGGTTTTTGTATCATTTATTTGAGTCTAATAGGGTTTTTTGGGTTTATTCCAGTTTATTATGATTTATTAGTGTTTATTAGGGTTTTAGGGTTTAGTAGTGGGTTTTAGGTATTATTTGGGTTTATTAGTGGTACTTAGGGGTTATTAGTGGTTGTTAGGGTTTGTTAGGTTTTGTTAGAGTTTGATAGGACGTGTGTTATTATATTATAACACACGTTATTATTATCATTATCATTATTATCATTATCATTATTTACATTATTGTTATTACTATTATTATTATTATTATCATCACATGAAAATGTAGATGCACATGCCTTATTATTTATTATTTATTATTTATTATTTATTTCCATGCATGTTCATATGTTGTTGTTGTTGTTGTTGTTATTATTATTATTATTATTACTATTATTTTTATTATTATCATCACATGACAATGCACATGCACGTCCGTGATTATTTATTACCATGCACGTGCACATGCAATGCACCTACATTATTCTGTTATCACATGCATTTTTATTTTTATTGTTATCATTACTATTATTGTAATTATTGTTTTTATCATCAAATGAAGATGCCAATGCACATGTATTATTATTTATTTACATACACAAGAACATTCAATACATGTGAGTTATTCTATTATCACATGCACTATTATTATTAATATTACTATTATTGTTATTATTATCGTCACATGCGCTATGAGTTATTATTTATTATCATGCACTGAATATGTAATTCACATGCGTTATTCTATTATCACTTGCGTTGTTATTATTATTATTATTATTATTACTGTATTTATTATTATTATTATTATTAACATCTCATGTACATGCACATTCACATGCACGTGCATTATTATTTATTTTTTATTTCCATGCACATGCATATGCAATGCACACATGTTATTTTATTATCACATACGTTGTTATCCTTATTATTATTACTATTATTATTGTGGTTGTTATGGTTGTTGTTGTTGTTGTTGTCATTGTTATTATCATCACATGCAAATGCACATGCAAATAGACATGCAAATACATAAACACGCACATTCAGTGCATGTGCGTTATTCTATTATCACATGTGTTGTTAATATTAATATTAATATTAATATTATTATTATTATTATTATTATTATCATCGTCATCATCATCACATGAAAATTCAATACACAAGCGTTATTATTTATTACCATGGACTTGCACACGTAATGCACATGCAATATTCTATTATCACATGCATTGGTACTACTACTATTATCACTACTACTACTACTGCAATTATTATTATTTTCATCACATGCAAATGCAGATGCACGTGCGTTATTATTTATTATTTATTACCATGCACATGCATATACAGTGCACGTGTATTATTTTATTATTATTATTATTATTATTATTATTATCAAAATGATTTTATTATTATTAATATTATTATTATTATCATTATTATTATCATTATCACATGAAAATACACATGCATGTGCATTGTTATTTATTATTTATTATCATGGGCGTGCAAGCGTTGTTATTATTATTATTATGAAAATTAGTGTTATTAATGTTATTATCAAATGTAAATGCACATGCACATGCATGTGCGATCATATTTAATATTATTTATTTATTATTTACTACTATGAACATGCACATTCAATGCACTTGCGTTATTCTATTATTATTATTATTATTATTATTCTTGTTATTGTTGTTGTTGTTGTTGTTGTTTGTATCATCAAATACAAATGCACATGCACGTGCATTGTTATTTATTATATATTACCATGCACGTGCATGCGTCATTATCATTATCATTACATGTAAATGCACATAAACGTGTGTTATTATACATTATTTATTACCATTCACATGAAAATTCAATACACTTGCGATATTCTATTATCACATGTGTTATTATTATTTATTCTCATGTACGTGCACACGCAATGCACTTGCGTTATTTTATTATCATGCCTGTTATTATTTATTATTTATTATCATTCACATGAAAATGTACATTCATGTGGACATTCTTATTATTTATTGTTTATTACCATGAACATGCACATGCACGTGCACATGCACATGCACATGCACATGCACATGCACTTGGATGTGCGTTATTATTTATTATTTATTATCATTCACTTGAACATTCACATACACATGGAGTTCACATGCGTTATTATTTTTAATTTATTATTTATTATCATTCAAATGCAAATGAACATGAAAATGCACATGCACGTGCATTATGATTTATTATTTAAAGTATGCACATGCATGTGCCTTATTACTACTATTATTATTAGAAGTATTTTTAGGGTTTACTATCATTTTTTAGGATTTTTAGTTGTTGTTAACATTTATTATGGTTTGTTAGGGTTTTAGGGTTTTTTAATGGTATTTTAGTGTTTTTTAGGTATTGGTGGTTGTTATTAGGATTTTATTAGGGATTATTATGGTGTGTCAAGGTTTATTAGGTATTTTTAGGGTTTTATTAGGATTGAGTTGAGTTTATTAGGGTATATTATGGTATATTATGGTATATTTGGGTATGTTTAGGATTTATTAGGGTTTATTATGGTTCATTACGATTTATTAATATTTAAGAGGGTATATTAGGGTTTTTTAGTGTTTAGTAGCATTTATTCGGGTTTAATAGCACTTTTAAGCTTTCTCAGGTTTTATTAGCATTTATTAGGGGTTTTAGGGATTTTAATGGTATATTTAAATTTTTTTAGTGTTTAATGGGATTTATTAGGGTTTATTATGGTGTGTTAAGGTTTATTAGGATTGAATAGATATATTTTGGGTTCTATTAGGGTTGATTCGGTATCATTAAGGTTTTATCAAGGTTTATTAGGGTTGAGTACATTTTATTAGGGTTTGTTAGGGATTTTTAGGGTTGACTAGGGTTTGTTAGTGTTTTTATTAGGGTATATGAGTGTTTTTTAGTCTTAGTTAATATATATGAGGGGTTCTTATGACATTTTAGGTTTTCTTAGCGTGTTTTTAGTTTTTGTGAGAAATTTTAATGGTTTATTAGCTTTTATTTGATTTTATTTTGATTTATTAGGCTTTCTAGGGCTTTTTAATGGTTTGTTAGCGTTTTTTTGTTTAATGGGGTATAGTTCGGTTTTATTAAGTTTTGTTATGGTGTGTTAAGGTTTATTAGGGTTAAAAAGGTATTTTTAGAGATTTTTTAGGGTTTTATTAGGGTTTATTCATTATTATTAGGTTTTTTAGGGGTTTAGGGTTTATTAGGGTTTGTAAGGGGTTTATTAGTTTTTTTAGTTTTATTAGGTTATATTAGTGTTTGTTTGATCTTTTTAGATAATATATCATGTTTTTATTGTCTCTGAGCATTTTTTTGTGAGTGTTTTAGGGTTTCTTTTGTTATATTAGTGTTTAATATGGTTTATTAGGGTTTCTAGGGATTTTTTAGGTATATTTGCGTTTTTTATCTTTATTAGGTTATAATAGTGTTTTTACATCTTTTTAGGTAATATAGCGCGTTTTTATTGTATGTGATCCCTTTTTTGTTGATTGTGAGCGTTTTTGGGTTTATTAGGTTATATTAGAGTTTATCAGGGTTTTTAGGGATTTTTTAAGGTATAATAGAATTTTTTTTCTTAATTAGGGTTTTGTAGGGTCTTATTAGGGGTTATTATAGTGTGTTAAAGTTTGTTAGGGTTGAGTAGGTTTTATTTGGCCTTATTTATGGTTTATTAGGTCTTTTTAGGGTTTGCTGGGGTTTATTAGGGTTTATTAGTGTTTATTAGTGTCTATTATGGTTGGTTAGGGTTGTTTATGTTTCCTTAACGTCTTTTTAGGGGTTTTAGGGGTTGTTAACGGGTGTTTATGGTTTTTTATGGTATCTGATTTATTTTTGATGGTTCTTTGGGGGTTTAATGGGTTTATTTGTTTTTTTGGATTGATAGTTGTTGTTAGGGTTTTTAGTGTGTTTTAGGGTTTGTTTGGGTATTTTAGTGGTTTTTAGGGATTATATAACGTGTTTTCGCGTTTTTTGTGTTTTTTGGGGTTTTTAGTGTTCTTTAGAGTTCAATATGGTTCTTTAGGGTTTATAAGGGTTCTTTAGGGTTTATTAGTGTTCTTTATGATTTTTTACCGTTTATTAGCATTTTTATTGTATATTAGGGTTTTATTGGGATTTTTTAGGCATTAATTGTAGAGACCCGAATCCTGACGTACATGGACATTACATTACTTTTGCGGAATACTTAGTACATTACAAAAACACACACACAAGGACCGTAATAGTTTAGTGTCTTTGGAAACTCGGAATATAATCTTCTAATCGTGGTGAAAGATATTCAACATCTCCCATAAAGATCTTCCTTTTTTTCTTACCTAAAACCATTCTTTATATCCTGGGGAAAATAAAACATAAAAGGGTGAGCTCAAATGCTCAGTAAGGGTAAACAAAATAAATATCAATCACATCATATTCATAAGAACATATCTTTTGGAAATCTTAACCTGCAAAAGAGATCATAATTTCATAACATGGGATAAATCATAGTAGTGAAATGTAATCCCAATAATCATAACTTAAAACATGAAACTTTGTGTCATGCACACATAATCATAGAGAATCATTTCTTGTTAGTCTATTCTCATTGCCAAGACTATCTTAGTGGACAAAGTCCCTTTCTGAACCGAGTCACCCTCGTTTCAGTCCTGTTTCACTGAACCGGTATAACCTACAATTCTAGCCATGTATATCTCATGAGATATAAAATCTTTACCCAATGCATTGGAGGGAGATATAGGTCCCACCCATCTCATAATGATACCATTCTTATGTGTTCCACAAAATCATAAACCATACATCATTGCATAACCCATGTAATACAAATGGGAATCTTAATCAACATGACATCATAAAACAATTCATATAAGATAAAGGAATTCATAAAAATAATTCCATCACAACATAATCAAATCAATGTAATAATAGGGATAAAAACAGAACCCTTTATTATCTTAGATAGAAAATAATTTTGATAAAACACTTGAACTCCATTCTTGAGGAAAATATCCTTTCTTCTTCAAAAAGATTTTTCCTTTATTAACATGTCATACAACTTTAAACTAAAAGAATTTGATTAAAAAAAACTTGAAAACTTGTAAAGGAAGCTTCTTGGAAATAATGTTTTAAAAATCCATTCTTGCTGTATAAGTTAAAAAAACATTCTTCTCGTACTTTTGTCGGAAAAGTCAAAAAGTACCTCGTACGAAAAACGACAAAAGATTCCTTTCATATCTTTTACTAAAAACTCACCGAAGGGAAAAATTGGATTTAAACAATTGTAGATGGATGGAAATAACGTTACATATTGAGGAAACATGGATGTGGATGATAAAATACACCCCAGTAAATACCAAAGTATAAACAATCTCGGATAAAAATGAGATTGTGATATTTCCCTTACCTTAGGTCAGATTTGCTTTGTACGTGTCTGAAGCTCCTGTATAATGGTTTAAATAATGTTATTGAATTATTCCAGAATCATACATATTTATATGATATCATATATGGTCATATTCTTAGCTTCTTATTAGTAATATTTCATTGTTACTTGTTACTCGGGTCTTTATTGCCTTTTGTTCTTATGCGTGTTTTTCCGAATAAATTCTTATTCTTCTTTTAAAGTTATAGATAACTTATATCCATAATTTTATTAGTGTAACATATATCATATTTATTCATTCAATTCATTTATATAATTACTATTTAATGATGATCATGTAGAACGAGTCGCATCACATCGTGGAGACGGTATTCCGTACGTACGCACGAGCGATGATATTGTTCCCATGATCGTGGAATTGTATTTAAGTGTATTTATACTATTTCAGTATCAGTATCACTTTATAATAATCATATATAGTTACTCATTACACCATTATACCCATCCTTGTAAGGTGATGGTGGAAAATAGATTACACCACGGCGTGGAGACGGTATTCCGTACGTACGCACGCGCGGTGATTTCATTTTTCCGTAGGATGGATAGAAGGTGAATTAGGGTTGTTTAATATTTATAATAACATATCAGTATGTAAGTAATACTTATGTTATTACTTTATCATGAAACAACTAAAGAAGAAGAAGTTGAAGAAGAAAGAAATTGAAAAGATCGGTAATGGATATTACCTCTTCTTTGAAGCGCCTCTTTGAGACCTCCACTTAGGGAACTAAAATTGGTCTTTGAGGAAGACCAGAACCTCTAAGATGTTTCTAGGGAAGTGTATAAGAGAATTTGGCAGGGGTTGGACGAGCTTGAAGGCTCAAAGTTGTGTGAGGAAAAGAGGGAGGAGGTGCCCTTTTATAAGGGAGGAGAGGGGCACCTTTGGAATAACTAAAAATATTATTTTATTATAAAGTCAAGTTCGGTTTTAAATAGCTCAAAATTGATTTATTTCGAGGCTAAGGTGGGGATGGGTCGAAATCCTCTCATCCAATATATTTTAGGCAAGTTTAGGTTCCTATTTTAATCTTATCATTTAGATTTAACATTAAGTTAAATAATTTTACTTTTACCATGTCTTCTTGTGTTCTTACACTATAAGGTTAATAAAATTACTATAAGAAGCCAAAAGAACCCCAAATTGTTTATTATTAATATATATAACCTTATCTAAGTCATTTGGCCAATCCTTATATTTTTAGGAATAAAAGATCAATTAAGAATATAATATTTGTTTTAAAAACTATTTTATGTCAATTTTAATACTATTTAGTAGTTGATTTTTTTGAAAATCATAACAGAATGATAAGTTCGAACAAAGTTAATTAAATCAATACTAACATGTCATATTAACCTATAAAATTATTTTAATTCATAAAAAGTCTCAAATTATATTTATTTGGGTATTTATAACATCAATTATGTCAATATTTCATTAATAAGATAATTACTGCATCATTGTTGTGTCATAAATAAATTAAATTATTTAATGTCTAAAAATTACAAATAAAATACCATTATATATTAAATCTTTTTATCTTTCTAATGAATATTTATAATCGAATTTATCTTATGTATATCCCTATATTAAAATTTTTTTAGTAAATAAACTTTGATTTTTACTCTTTTAACTCTTCTTTGAATTAAATAATAATAAATGTCCAAATCCAATCCAAGTGGGCCTAAATGGTCATATTTTATGTCTAAGTTTGTTTTTGGTCGAATTACACTTGTCTAATAGAATTAGTACATGTGTTAGGATAATAATAATATCATTTCTACCCTTAATTACCCTATTTACTTTTAACCGTGGTAAAAAAAAGTAAAAAGTTGCTATTCACCAAAAAATTATTTTCATCTCATTGAACCACATTTTACTTACTGACATCAATCGTGTCTCTCGGATTTTTGAAATTCCACTCACAGAAGCGGTAAAATAAAGTTTTATGAAAAATTCAGTTTTTTTAACTACCACTTAGTGGTTTCACTATTCATCAAAAATTGAAAGTTTTCAGAAAAATACCAAAAATTAGGCCTAAGCTATATTTGATATTATGAACTCAAAAATGATTTCTATTTTACCAAATTCAAAACATATCAGTTGCATTAATTAATTTAAAAATTAATTCCCGTCGTCAAAACAAAAGGTGTGTTTTTAAGAGATAATAATTATCAAAAGATTGACACTTGTTTATAACTGGTTTAAATGTGAAATTACATCCAATGACCAACATTGTATTAAATTGTAAAAATATATTCTAAATATACTTTAAAACCACTAAAATTAATAATTTATCACTATTAATTATTTCGATTGAAAAAGTTGTTTGTAATTAAAATTTAGTAATTTTCACTATTCATCAAAATATGAAAGTTATCCGAAAATCACCAAAATTTCACCCTAAGCTAATTTCGATATTCCCAATCCAAAAATGATGTCCATTATGAAAAATAAAATTTACAAGATTTCAAAAAAAGTGGTTATTACCATTCATAATGGCTAGTTTTAATAATATTTTAATAGCATATCGTTGTTTAGCGAAACTTGGTGTTGCGTACAACACATGCTATCATGGAAGGTCGCGATTGCGTGTAATTCAATCCAGGTCAGAGATGTGTGTTGTGAAAGCTCCTTTTGGTGTAGCTTATAACACAAGACATTAATGAAATTCAAAAGAATATTTTTCATAAAATCTCGGGGTGTTACATTCTACCCCCCTTAAAATGAATTTTGCCCTCGAAATTCGTCGGGGTTATAAATGGTTTACTATTCGAATGTTTCTTTAATAGAAACAAACATCATAAAAAGGAATACCAAAACCAATCTTTAAAAACAAAAGTATGAAATGTAACGGTTACCCAAATAAACTAATCACTGGGTTTCCACATATGTGAAAATATGGATATGGAAGAAAAATCTAACCATCATGTTCTGATGGAGAGTGGTAGAGAACATGGATATGGAAAATCCAACAATCACAAATCCATAAATTTGTGACGATCTAAGGTACCATCTGATTAATCAAATATAAGAGCACTAGGACAACAATTTTGGTTTTCAAGATCATTTCCCTAAAGTTGAAGAATTTTAATTAGAAGAAATACTTACTTGATTTTGCTACAATATCACTGTTGTTCCTGCTTTGAACAGTTTCCACTTTATCTCTTAAAGAAATGAAGTGTTAAAAGATCATGTGATAGAATTATGGGTCATTCCATCTATTTCAAACAAAAGGTTAGCAATAGTTATCAAATATTCATAAGTCCGTCTTTTGTGAGGTTGAACTTATACTTCATATATCATACCTCTTAATAAAATAAAACTAGTTTCTACTAAACAGGGACTTCCTGTAGGCCAGTGGTAGGCGATAAAGGCCAGTCGCACTTCGGTTGTGGGTTTGATTCCCACAGCCTTGTCCGACGCGATGGGCTGTCGCCCGTCCTGCAGGTTGTCCTTTTTCTAAATCTATATTACTATAACATCCCATCAATAATATCAAAAAACGTTTTATCCTAACTTATGTCCAACATAATCCATTCTAATATTTAGGCTTATCTAAAATACTTCGGTCCAAGCTCATAGTATAAAGAAAATGATTA
Source organism: Viscum album (assembly GCA_963277665.1). Taxonomy (NCBI): domain Eukaryota; kingdom Viridiplantae; phylum Streptophyta; class Magnoliopsida; order Santalales; family Viscaceae; genus Viscum; species Viscum album. Next base: position 790,392,928 of record OY728167.1, read on the forward strand.
CTTGAAATGTCACAGAACAATCAGGTGAATGCCATCATTTATCCCCCATATATCATAAGATATATCTTGTTGGTCAAATTACAAACATGTGAATACCTTAATCATGTATTCTCTTGAAGAATGAATACCCATTGAACCTTAGTGAAAACATGAATGAAGTTAAAAGTTAACACTTTCCACATACCAAAATCCTCAAAATTCTATATACTCAAACCATGATATCACTTAGTCCTTATATCAATCATGAGCTCATGAATACTGTTAAACATTTAATTTTCTCGTTTTCCCTTCATTATGCACATATCATCTAATTTCCAAAAATGTCTCAATCACTTTGAATACCACATTAGACCAATACATAAATATTCCAATACTCCATGATACAACATTATTTTGGAATCCCATTACATAAACACTTAATCATTCCACCACATCGTTGTCATATTCAACATCGCCAATAGTGATAGCATGTGACTTCCCTTTGTCCTTTGCCTTAAGTGGTTGCTCATGTCGATCATCACTAACCCTTGGATTAGGGAATTTATTAGCATAATTCCCCATTTCCTTGCACTTGAAGCATTGAAGTGTTGGTGGTGCGTTCTCTGCAGTGTTTGCTTTATTCACATCATTAGAAACCCTTTTTCCATTACTTCGACACTCAGCTGCTCGATGACCTTCTTTTCCACACTTAAAACATTTTCTAGTCCCTTTAAGACAATCTCCACCATGCTTCTTTCCACACTTTGTGCATAAGGAAACATTCATCTTCTTTTCACCATTATTCTGAGATTTCTCCTTGAACTCCATCTTTCGTTTCTTGTCAAAACCATGAGATGGATATGTAACACCAACTTCCATTTCTACCTTGATAGCACAATGCACAATTTCTTCATAGCTACTGAAGTCTCTTATATCTAATTCCCTTCTAAGACTTGGTTTTAAGCCACTGAAAAATCGATCAACTTTACTTTCAGGTTGGATGATAATGCCAGATGCATACCTTGCAAGTCTTGTAAAATTTGCTTCGTATATACCAACAGATTCATCATCCTTCTGCTTCAGCTCAAGAAACTCCTTTTCCATCTTTGTTTGAAGAATACGAGGGAAGTAATTACTGAAAAACAAGTTCTTGAACTCATCCCATTCCATGGACACAATTTCATCTCTTGGCCTCGTATTCTTGATACGATTCCACCATTGATCAGCTTCACCTTCCAAATGATATACTGCTAAGATGACTTTATCATGTTCAAAACATTGAAGAACTGAAAATATCTTTTTAGTGGTACGGATCCATTGTTCAGAAACAAGTGGATCAGAAGTCCCACTGAAAGAAGGTGGACGTTGCTTCATGAAGGACTCAATAGAATATTGTTCCCTTCTCTGCTCATTTGGAAGTCCAGAATGATTCATAGCTTGTGTAAGTATAGCAATAAGATTTTTCACTCCATCTCCCATAGCATTTGTATGTTCAGGAGGACAATCATTGCATTGTCCATTGCATTGATCAACACGGTTCCTTCGGGTTCCAGCCATCGTCTAAAACCCAAAAAGAATAGTGTGAGAGGCAAAAATCAGGCTAGGGTAAACAACATAATAAAGGGGGAGTATCCTCAATATCTAACATCTTAGGTTAAATTCTATGATCGTTACCGTAGTTCTAGGACTGTATCTTATACGTATACTTATCCTTAGGGACATCCCTAGACATAACTTAGAAATATCTCTAGGGATCTCACTAACGTTTTCACATCCTAGTTTCCAAAGGTTGACTAAACCTCCCTCTGATACCAACTGTAGAGACCCGAAGCCTGACGTACATGGACATTACATTACTTTTGCATAATAATTAGTACATTACAAAAACACACACACAAGGACCGTAATAGTTTAGTGTCTTTGGAAACTCGGAATATAATCTTCTAATCGTGGTGAAAGATCTTCAACATCTCCCATAAAGATCTTCCTTTTTTTTCTTACCTAAAACCTTTCTTTATATCCTGGGGAAAAGAAAACATAAAAGGGTGTGCTCAAATGCTCAGTAAGGGTAAACAAAATAAATATCAATCACATCATATTCATAAGAACGTATCTTTTGGAAATCTTAACCTGCAAAAGAGATCATAATTTCATAACATGGGATAAATCATAGTAGTGAAATGTAATCCCAATAATCATAAATTAAAACATGAAACTTTGTGGCATACACACATAATCATAGAGAATCATTTCTTATTAGTCAAGACTCATTTCCAAGACTATCTTAGTGGACAAAGTCCCTTTCTGAATCGAGTCACCCTCGTTTCAGTCATGTTTCACTGAACCTGTATAACCTACCATTCCATCCATGTCTATCTCATGAGATATAAAATCTTTACCCAATTCATTGGAGGGAGATATAGGTACCACCCATCTCATAATGATACCATTCTTATGTGTGCCACAAAATCATAAACCATACATCATTGCATAACCCATGTAATACAAATGGGAATCTTAAACATCATGACATCATAAAACAATTCATATAAGATAAAGGAATTCATAAAAATAATTCCATCACAACATAATAAAATCAATGTAATAATAGGGATAAAAACATAACCCTTTATTATCTTAGATAGAAAATAATTTTGATAAAACACTTGAACTCCGTTCTTGAAGAAAATATCCTTTCTCCTTCAAAAACATTTTTCCTTTATTAACATGTCATACAACTTTAAACTAAAAGAAGTTGATTAAAAATAAACTTGAAAACTTGTAAATGAAGCTTCTTGGAAATAATGTTTTTAAAATCCATTCTTGCGGTATAAGTTAAAAAAAACATTCTTCTCGTACTTTTGTCGGAAAAGTCAAAAAGTACCTCGTACGAAAAACGACAAAAGATTCCTTTCATATCTTTTACTAAAAACTCACCGAAGGGTAAAATTGGATTTAATAAAATTGTAGATGGATGGAAATAACGTTACATATTGAGGAAACATGGATGTGAATGATAAAATACACCCCAGTAAATTCCAAAGTATAAACAATCTCGGATAAAAATGAGATTGTGATATTTCCCTTACCTTAGGTCTGATTTGCTTTGTATGTGTCTGAAGCTCTTGTATAATGGTTTAAATAATGTTATTGACTTATTCCAGAATCATAAATATTGATATGATATCATATATGGTCATATTCTTAGCTTCTTATTAGTAATATTTCATTGTTACTTGTTACTCGGGTCTTTATTGCCTTTTGTTCTTATGCGTGTTTTGCCGAATAAATTCTTATTATTCTTTTAAGGTTATATATACCTTATATCCATAATGGTATTAGTGTAACATATATCATATTTATTCATTCAATTCATTTATATAATTACTATGTAATGATGATCATGTAGAACGAGTCGCATCACATCGTGGAGACGGTATTCCGTACGTACGCACGAGCGATGATATTGTTCCCATGATCGTGGAATTGTATTTAAGTGTATTTATACTATTTCAGTATCAATATCACTTTATAATAATCATATATAGTTACTCATTACACCATTATACCCATCCTTGTAAGGTGATGGTGGAAAATAGATTACACCATGGTGTGGAGATGGTATTCCGTACGTACGCACGCGCGGTGATTTCATTTTTCCGTAGGATGGATAGAAGGTGAATTAGGGTTGTTTCATATTTATAATAACATATCAGTATGTAAGTAATACTGATGTTGTTACTTTATCATGAAACAACTAAAGAAGAAGAAGTTGAAGAAGAAAGAAATTGAAAAGATCGGTAATGGATATTACCTCTTCTTTGAAGCGCCTCTTTGAGACCTCCTCTTAGGGCACTAAAATTGGTCTTTGAGGAAGACCAGAACCACTAGGATGTTTCTAGAGAAGTGGAGAAGAGAATTTGGCAGGGTTTGGCCGAGCTTGAAGGCTCAAAGTTGTGTGAGGAAGAGAGGGAGGAGGTGCCCTTTTATAAGGGAGGAGAGGGGCACCTTTGGAATAACAAAAAATATTATTTTATTATAAAGTCAAGTTCGGTTTTAAATAGCTCCAAATTGATTTATTTCGAGGATAAGGTGGGGATGGGTCGAAATCCTCTCATCCAATAGAATTTAGACAAGTTTAGGTTCCTTTTTTAACCTTATCATTTAGATTTAACATTAAGTTAAATAATTTTACTTTTACCATGTCTTCTTGTGTTCTTACACTATAAGGTTAATAAACTTACTATAAGAAGCCAAACGAACCTCAAATTGTTTATTATTAATATATATAACCTTATCTAAGTCATTTGGCTGATCCTTAGATTTTTATGAATAAAATATCAACTAATAATATAATATTTGTTTTAAAAACTATTTTATGTCAATTTTGAAACTATTTAGAAATTGATTTTTGTGAAAATCATAACAGAATGATAAGTTCTAACAAAGTTAATTAAATAAATCCTAAGATGTCATATTAACCTATAAAATTAGTGGAATTCATAAAAAGTCTCAATTTATATTTATTTGGGTATTTATAACATCAATTATGTCAATATTTCATTAATAAGATAATTACTGTATCATTGTTGTGTCATAAATAAATTAAATTATTTAATGTCTAAAAATTACAAATAAAATACCATTATGTAGGAAATCTGTTTATCTTTCTAATGAATATTTATAATCGAATTTATCTTATTTATAACCCTATATTAAAAATGTTTTAGTAAATACACTTTGATTTTAACTCTTTTAACTCTTCTTTGAATTAAATAATAATAAATGTCCTAATCTAATCCACGTGGGCCTAAATGGTCATATTTTATTACTAAGTTTGTTTTTGGTCGAATTACACTTGTCCAATAGAATTAGGACATGTGTTAGGGTAATAATAATATCATTTCTACCCTTAATTACCCTATTTACTTTTAACCGTGGTAAAAAAGTAAAAAGTTACTATTCACCAAAAAATTATTTTCATCTCATTGAACCACATTTTACTTACTAACATCAACCATGTCTCTCGGATTTTTGAAATTCCACTCACAGAAGCGGTAAAATAAAGTTTTATGAAAAATTCAGTTTTTTTAACTACCACTTAGTGGTTTCACTATTCATCAAAAATTGAAAGTTTTCAGAAAAATACCAAAAATTAGGCCTAAGATATATTTGATATTATGAACTCAAAAATGATTTCTATTTTACCAAATTCAAAACATATCAGTTGCATTAATTAATTTAAAAATTAATTCCCGTCGTCAAAACAAAAGGCGTGTTTTTAAGAGATAATAACTATCAAAAGATTGACACTTGTTTATAACTGGTTTAAATGTGAAATTACATCCAATGACCAACATTGTATTAAATTGTAAAAATATATTCTAAATATACTTTAAAACCACTAAAATTAATAATTTATCACTATTAATTATTTCGATTGAAAAAGTTATTTTTAATTAAAATTTAGTAATTTTCACAATTCATCAAAATATGAAAGTTATCCGAAAATCACCAAAATTTCACCCTAAGCTAATTCCGATATTATGAATCCAAAAATGATGTCCATTTTGAAAAATAAAATTTACAAGATTTCAAAAAAAGTGGTTATTACCATTCATAACGGCTAGTTTTAATAATATTTTAATAGCATATCGTTGTTTAGCGAAACTTGGTGTTGCGTACAACACACGCTATCGTGGAAGGTCGCGATTGTGTGTAATTAAATCCAGGTCAGAGATGTGTGTTGTGAAAGCTCCTTTTGGTGTAGCGTATAACACAAGACATTAATGAAATTAAAAAGAATATTTTTCATAAAATCTCAGGGTGTTACATTAATAGCTTTCTCTAGGGTTTATCAACCTTTTTAGGGTTATTTAGGATTTATTAGGGTTTATTATGGTTTACTTTATTTATTAGGGTTTAGTAAAATGTATTTGGGTATATTACGATTTATTAGGGTTTATTATGCTTTGTTAGGGTTTATTACGGTTTATTAGGGGTTTGGTATGGTTTGTTTCAGTTTGTTACTATTTATTTGGCGTTGTTAGGATTTGTTATGATTTATTTGGTGTTGTTAGGGTTGGTTACGATTTATTTTGGGGTTATAAGGGTTTGTTAGGGTTTATTAGTGGGTTGTAGGGGTTTGTAGGCTATTATTTGGAGTTTTTTGTAGTGTTTTGTCGGGTTTGTTGGGGTTTTTAGTGATTATTAATGTTTATTATAGTTTAATAGTGTTTTTTATTGTATATTAGGTGTTTTAGGGATTTTTTAGAGTTTATTAGGGTCTAATAGAGTTTTTAGGGTTTATTACAGGTTATTACGATTTATTAGTGTTTATTAGGGTTTTTAGGGATTAATATTGGGTTTTAGGGGTTATTAGGGTTTCTTAGTGGTTCTTACAGGTTATTAGTGGTTGTTAGGGTTAGTTTGGTTTCGTTAGGGTATTTAGGGTTTGTTATGGTTGGTTTGAGTTGTTTGGGGTTTTATGCATTTTTTTGGGTTTTATGGGTGTGTTTTTATTTTTTATGATTTGTTAGGGTTATTTAATCTTTTTGGGGGTTTTGTTGCGTTTTGTGGGTTTTGAAGCATTTTTGGGTTTTCTGTAGAATTTGTTAGGATTTATGTAGCGTTGTTAGTGGCTTTAGTGGTTCTTTAGGGGTTTATTAGGGTTTTATTAGGGATTAATTTTCTATATTATGGTATATTAGGGTTTAAGATTTTTGAGGGTTTTGAAGCATCTTTTGGGTATGTGTAGAGTTATTAGAGTTTATGTAGCATTTTTAGAGTTTTTGTAGCCTTTTTAGGGTTTAGTTAGTGGTTTTAGGTTTTATGTATCATTTTTAGGATTTATGTAATGTTTGTAGGGTTTATGTAGTGTTTTTAGGGTTTAGGTATTATGTAGCATTTTTTAGGGTTTATGTTGCGTTTTCTGGTTTTATGTTGCGTTTTTAGGGGTGGTGTAGTGTTTATGTTGCATTTCTTAGGGTTTATGTAACATTTTTAGGGTTCATGTAGTGTTTATAGGGTTTACATTGTGTTTTTCGATTTTATGTAGCATTTTTACTATTTATGTTGTGTTTTTTAAGGTTTATCTTGTGTTTTTTAGGGTTTATGTTACAGTTCTACGGTTTATGTAGTGCTTTTAGGGTTTATGTAGAGTTATTTGGGTTTATGTTGCATTTTTTTTGTTTATGTTGCGTTTTTAGGGTTTTTATTGCATCTTTAGGGTTTATGTAATGTTTTTAGGGTTTATGTATCTATTTTAAGCCATTTTTAGGGTTTTAATGGTTGTTTATGATTTGTAGGATTTTTTAGGGTTTTTAAGATTTGTTAACGAGTGTTTATTGGATTTTGTAGTATCTGATGGGTTTTTAATGGTTTTGGTGGGTTTTAGGGGTTTATTTGTTTTTTTGGGATTGATAGGGGTTGTTAGGGGTTTTTGGTGTGTTTTAGTGATTGTTTGGGGATTTTACCTGTTTTTAGGGTTTATATAATGTGTTTTATCATTTTTGGGTTCTTTTGGATTTTTAGTGTTCTTTAGAGTTCAATATGTTTCTTTAGGGGTTTTAGGGTTCTTTAGGGTTTATTACTGTTCTTTATGACTTGTTACAGTATATTAGTGTTTTTTATTGTATATTTGGGTTTCATTGGGCTTTTGTAGGCATTAATAGCTTTTTCAAGGGTTTATCAACCTTTTTAGGGTTATTTAGGATTTATTAGGGTTTATTATGGTTTATATTATTTATTGGGGTTTAGTAATGTGTATTTGAATTTATTACGATTTATTAGGGTTTATTTTGATTTGTTAGGGTTTATTGGGGCCAATTAGGGGTTTGTTATGGTTTGTTTCAGTTTGTTATGATTTATTTGGCATTTTTAGGATTTTTTATGATTTATTTGGGGTTGTTAGGGTTTGTTACAATTTATTTTGGTGTTATTATTGTTTTTAAGGGTTTATTAGTGGGTTTTAGGTTTTTGTATGCTATTATTTGGATATTTTTGTAGTGTTTTGTCAGTTTTGTTTGGAATTTTAGTGATTATTAGTGTTTATAATGGTTTAATAGTGTTTTTATTGTATATTAAGGGATTTAGGGCTTTTATAGCGTTTATTAGGCTCTAATAGAGTTTGTTAGGGTTTATTAAAGGTTATTATGATTTATTAGTGTTTGTAGGGTTAAATAGTGGGTTTTAAGGGTTATTAGGGTTTATTAGTGGTTCTTAGGGGTTATTAGTGGTTGTTAGGTTTTGTTAGGTTTTGTTAGGGTTTTTAGGGTTTGTAACGGTTTGTTTGATTTATTTGGGGGTTTTGTGCATTTTTTTGGGTTTTGTGTGTGTGTTTGAATTTTTTATGCTTTGTTAGGGTTATTTTAGCATTTTTTGGGGTTTTGTTGCATTTTGTGGGGTTTGAAGCATTTTTCAGGTTTTTGTAGCAATTGATAGGGTTTATGTAGCGTTGTTAGTGGCATTAGTGGTTCTTTGGGGTTCTTTAGGGTTTTGGGGTTCTTTAGGGTTCTTTAGGCAAGGAATATGCGAGGGTCAGGCTATTCCCGGCCCCCCCAAATTTATTAATAAAAAAAAGAGACACAGCAGACAAGGGAGGGGAGGGGTCAATCGACCCACACCCAAAAACCCTTAACGACCCAAGACAAAAGACCCAAAAAAAGGAAAAAACAAGAAAGAAAAAATAAAACACACAAAACAAAGCAGCCACCACCATCATCCAGCATCAACCAGCATCCAGTAGCTCACAGCTAACCAACAACCAGCATCCAAACTCAAACAGCAATCCACATCCAGCAGCAGCACAACCATAAACCACAGCTTCAGCACCTCCCATCCAAGCAGCAACCAGCATCCAGAACCACGAGCATCCAACATCATAGAACCACCAGCATCCAACATCACATAACCACCAGCGTCCAGTCTCACATAATCCAGCATCCAACACCTCCTCACCAAGGAGATCCACCATACGAAGCACCATCATCCAGCATTCACCAGCAGAGTACATCATCCAGCACCAAATAATACAACAGCCAACAACTCTCAGTTTTTTTTTGGATTTTTAGGGTTTTTAGGGTTTTTAGTGGTTTTTAGGGTTTTTAGGATTTTTTAGGGTTTTTTGGGTTTTTAGGGGTTTTAGGGTTTTTTTGGGTTTTTATGGTTTTTTAGGGTTTGGTAGGTTTTGCCGGGTTTGTTAGGGTTTTTTTGGGCATATTAGCATTTTGAATGGTTTAATAGAATTTTTTATTATATATTTGGGTTTTTAGGTATTTTGTAGCTTTTAATGGGGTATAATAGGGTTTTTAAGGTTTATTACGATTTATTAGTGTTTATTTGGGTTTAGTAGTGGGGTTTATGGTTTATTAGGGTTTATTATGGTTTATTATTGGTTGGTAAGGTTTGTTATAATTTATTAGTTCTTATTAGAGTGATTTAGGGTGTCTAAGGGTTTGTTAGGGTTTTTATGGGTGTGTTAGGGTTTCTAATGTGGATCAATGTGCACATGTGTAGCAAAGAGTTGAGGGTGATCATGGCATTGATCGTGGAAGGAGCATTAATGGACAATATCCATTACATGGGATTGGTGACCTAATGACAAGAGGAAGAATTAGGAGGATGAAAGAGGCTTTACATGGTCTCATTTTGAAATTACAAGAGGAGGACCAACATGAATGCATGGGAGGAGCAAATGGGCCTTTAATCACACTTATTAAAGCCCAAAAGTGAACCTAAAAGGCCCACCCATATGCTTCCACGAAATTTAATCCACTTGCATGAAGGAAATCTCCAATGTCAAAAGTGGTGGGCCCCTTGTCTCCAAATCCATGTTAGGAATCTTCAAAGTCTTTGAGGTTGTTCTTAAAAGTCTTCTTTAGATATATCTTGTCCCCTAAAGCCATGGACATGTGTAAAAAAATTCAAATTCTTGGGATAGGCTTTAGACTTTTTTGGGATAGGTAGTTTGACATGTATTCCTCTCATTTGGCTATAAATAGCCACCTCTTGTACCCCGTGAATGGAATTTCTAATATGAGAGTTTCTAGCATTATTATGCCTGTGTTTCTTGTGCTCTTAGGTGAATGCAAGTAAGGATCATCAAAGGAGTGATCAACCTTTGTGGCGCTTTATAATTAGAGTTTCAAGGGGCAAGTCTCCTTGGGGTCCTAATTGATCATCCCCTTCCCCTTTTATTCCTCTTGAATTTCTTTTAATTTCCATTCCCCTCTTCTTTCTTCACTTGTGTTTCCACATTTTTGCCAACGAATACCGCACCAGCATACGGTATCATATCAGTTTCTAAGGGTGGGTTAGGGTTTTTATGGGTGGGTTAGGGTTTATAAGGTTGTGTTAGGGTTTCTATCAGTGTGTAGGGGTTTCTAAGGGTGTGCTAGAGTTTCTACGGTTTTGTTAGGGTTTCTAAGGGTGTGTTAGGGTTTCTAAGGGTTTGTTAGTATTTCTTAGGTTTTCTTAGGGTTTTGTTAGGGTTTTTAGGGTTTTTAGGGTTATGTTAGGGTTCCTTATGGTTTCATAGGGGTTTTTTAGTGTTTATTCGGGTTTTTTTGAGTCTATTGGGGTTTCATAGTGATTCTTGGGGATTGTTAGGGATTGTTAGGGTTTGTTAGGGTTTGTTATGTTTTTAGGATTTTTTGGGCTTTGTTAGGGTTTGTTAGGGTTAGTTTGGGTTTGTTAGGGTTTGTTAGTGTCTGTTAGGGTTTTGCATGTGTTTTAATGGTTTTTTTTGTTTATGGGGTTATTCATGGTTTGTTAGGGTTATTTAGTTTTTCATGGTTGTGATAGATGTGTAGAGCTATTCGCAAGCTACAATTTGATATATGGTAGTGGTGAAACAGACACCCAGAGCAGAAGTTATGGTCATTTGGAGGACATAAGGACCATTTGAGACTTTAAGAACATAATAAGGTGTTATTATTGGTCACAGATGTGTATATCTAGTATAAATATTTTATTAGATATATGGTAGAGGGAAAACAGACTCCCGGAGTTGAAGTTATGGTCTTTTGGCGGGTTTATGTACCTTTTTGGGCCTTCAAGGATGTGAGAAGGTGCTTCAGTGGTTATAGGAGTGTTTGTGCACACGTAATGCACATTGAGTATTCTATTATCATATTCATTAGTAATACTTCTATTATCACCACTACTACTACTATTATTTCTACTACTGTTATTATTACTATCATCACATGAAAATGTAGATGCACGTGCGTTATTATTTATTATTTATTAAAATGTAAGTGCATATGCAATGCACTTGTATTATTATTTTATTATTATTATTATTATTATCACATTTTTATTATTATTATTATCATTATCATTATCATTATTATTATCATTATCACATGAAAAGGAACATTCATGTGCATTTCCATTTATTATTTATTATCATTCACGTTCATGCATTGTTGTTATTATTATTATTATTACAATTAGTATTATTAATATTAAAATAAAATGTAAATGCACATGCACATGCATGTGCATTCTTATTTATTCTTATTTATTTATTATTTACTACTATGAACGTGCACATGAAATGCACTTTCATTATTCTATTATTATTATTATTATTATTATTCTTGTTGTTGTTGTTGTTTATATCATCAAATATAAATCCACATGCACGTGCATGGTTATTTATTATTCATTACCATGCACGTGCATGCGCCATTATCATTATCATTACATGTAAAGGCACTTTCACATGCGTTATTATATATTATTTATTATCCGGCACATGCAAATGCAATGCGCTTGTGTTATTCTATTATCACATGTGTTATTATTATTTATTCTAAGGCATGTGCACACGCAATGCACGTGCGTTATTCTATCATCACATGTGTTATTATTTATTATTTATTATCATTCATATGCAAATGGACATTCATGTGGAATTGGTTATTATTTATTTTTTATTACCATGCACATGAACATGCACTTGTATGTGCATAATTATTTGTTATTTATTATCATTCACATGAAAATTCACATACACATGCAATTCCCATGCGTTATTATTTATAATTTAGTATTTATTATCATTCACATGCAAATGCACAGGCATATGCACATGCACATGCGTTATGATTTATTATTTAAACCATGCACATGCATATGCACATGCACGTGCATTATTACTACTATTATTATTAGAAGTATTTTTAGGGTTTACTATCAATTTTTACGATGTTTAGGTGTTATTAACATTTATTATGGTTTGTAAGGGTTTTCGGGATTTTAATGGTATATTAGCGTTTTTTAGGTTTTGGAGGGGGTTATTAGGATTTTATTAGGGTTTATTATGGTGTGTCAAGGTTTATTAGGTATTTTTACGCTTTTATTAGGATTGAGTTGGGTTTATTAGGGTATATTATGGTATATTATGATATATTTTTGTATGCTTAGGATTTATTAGGGTTTATTATGGTTTATTAATTTTTTATAGGGTATATTTGGGGTTTTTAGTGTTTAGTAGTGTTTATTCAGGTTTATTAGTGCTTTTAAGCATTGTTAGGTTTTATTATTATTTATTAGGGTTTTTGGGCCTTTTAATGGTATATTTTCGTGTTTAGGGTTTAGTGGGGTTTATTATGGTTTATTGTGGTGTGTTAAGGTTTGTTAGGGTTGAGTAGGTATTTTTAGGGTTTTATTAGGGTTGAGTCAGTATCTTTAAAGTTTTATTAGGGTTTATTAGGGTTGAGTACGGTTTATTAGGGTTTGTTAGAGATTTTTAGGGTTTGTTAGTGTTTTTATTAAGGTTTATGAGTGTTGTTTAGTTTTTGTTAATATATATGAGGGGTTGTTTTGACTTTTTTGGTTTTATTAGTTTTTTTAGTGTTTGTGAGAATTTTTAATAGTTTATTAGATTTTATTTGAATTTATTATGGTTTATTAGGGTTTCTATGGATTTTTAATGGTTTGTTTGCGTTTTTTTGTTTATCGGGGTTTAGTTGGGTTATATTAGGATTTTTTATGGTGTGTCAAAGTTTATTAGGGTTGAGAAGGTATTTTTAGGGTTTTATTATTGTTTTATTAGGGTTTATTAAGTATTTTTATGGTTTATTCGGGTTTGTTAGGGGTTTATTAGTTTTTTGTTTTATTAGGTCATATTAGTGTTTGTTAGGTCTTTTTAGATTATATAGCGTGTTTTTATTGTTTGTGAGCATTTTTTTTGTGAGCGTTTTAGGGTTTCTTAGGTTATATTAGAGTTTATTATGGTTTATTAGGGTTTCTAGGGCAAGGAAGATGTGAGGGTCGGGCTATTCCCCCCCCCCCAAAAGTTATTAGAATGAAAAAAAGGGACACAACAGACAAGGGAGGGGAGGGATCAAACGACCCACACCCAAAAATCATTAACAACTCCAATCCCAAAAAACCCCAAAGACCAAAAAAACACACAAAAATGAAAAGGAACAGAAAAACAGAAAAGTCCCCATCATCACCTCCCAGCCAGTCAGCAACCATCACTCATCATCACCATAACCATAACAATAGCTTGATCCACATTCATCTGCACGATATCATAAGCACCATAGAAAATACCAGCCACAACAACACCTTATTTCAGCACCGTACCAAGATCGCTAACCATCATCATGTACTCCAACATAAGTTTATCAAACCTGAACCACTTAAACATATCGCCCCGCCAAGACGCACCCTTGACGCCGAGCTGAACCACCAACACCGTCCCAAAACTGACCCATACACCATCAAACCAGACCAATATGGGGTCCAGTGTGTTGGGAAGGGTAGTAAGAGCATAGGAGGGTGCACGAGTCAGGGGGAATGACAACTGTGAGAATCCACACACTAGCAGCCAATTCCAGCATTCACCCAACAGATCATCCAAACACAGCACATCAGTACTACCACTCGGACCTTCCAACCAGGCAACGACAAGCAATGGGAAAACAAAATCAGTGCAGGAGTGCCAACGCCCACACCAAGAACCAAGCCACATAGCCCAAAGACCATCCAGCGACCAGAAACTCACAACCAGCAGCACCCATTCATATGAAAGAAAAGCAAGAACAGAAGCACCTACATCCAGGTCTAACATGCAGCCAAAAATCAAGAAGTATCAATTTACACCATCAGCAACTTCTAGCACCTCCTCCACAAGAAGATCCATCGCCAGAAAAGAAAAACCATCAGCTCCAAGCTCCATCCAGCACCAAAAATTCCAACATCCAGTAAATCCTTCAATGACTTGTGAACAATTATCAAAAAACACCCTGTCTCTCCTCCCAGCACACACTGAAGGCCATATCAGCATCAAAAAAATCAATAAAAATAGGAACAAATCATCCAGGACCCTCAACAGATCACAACCATGCCATCCAAAACACAGTAAACCATAGACTAGAGCAGCCGATGTAACACATCGCAACATAGCGAGCCCAACATAAAAAGCATGAATCAGATCTAAGAGACTAGAAAAATGATCTTGTAACCTCCGCACACACCGAAACCACATTCTACTCCAATGAAACCCACGAGCCTGCGGACCCATCCACGAAAATCCCAGATCTGGAAAAACCCTTATCCGTGTCTGAAGACCAAAACCAACAACCATGTTGACTGCATAACCTCTTGTCGAAAAGCTCTGGTCTTTATATGCATCACGGGAAATCAGATAAGAGGAAGAAGAATAGTTTCCTGACGACCAAAACCAAACCGAAGTAGCATCTTTCCGTGCTTCTAGGGACGCCGAAATCTCGAGCAACACCACTGCTCGGAAAGGAGAAAGCTGCCAGATAAAACCTCCCATCAGTGGTCCGGAGAACATTGACGAGGCCTACTGTCGCTGAGATCCCCCCCCCCCCCACAAGAATGAGAGGGAAAGGTTGTGAGAGATTCCAAATCTGAACACCCAACCAATGTCGTCGCTTGGAAAACATAAAGTCGTCGATGAACCACTGCCACACCGAAGAACACTGCACCGACCAGTTCTCGCCAAGAGCACCCCCAAGAGCACAATACGGAAGGGGAAAAGGTTTGCAGCCACCATCACCGTAAGAAAACCCTTGGAATCGCATCGCGAGAGAGAGATAGAGAGCACCAGGGGAGTGCGCTGCCATCTCCCTTTAGGATTTTTTAGGGTTTCTAGGGATTTTTAAGGTATATTATCAATTTTTGTCTTTATTAGGTTATAACAGTGTTTTTAGATCTTTTTAGGTAATATAGTGTGTTTTTATTGTTTGTGATATTTTTTTATTATTTGTGAGCGTTTTGGAGTTTATTATGTTATATTAGAGTTCATCAGGGTTTATAGGGAATTTTTAAGGTATACTAGCATTTTGTTTCTTTATTAGGGGTTTTAGGGGTTTATTAGGGGTTACAATGTTCTGTTAAGGTTTGTTAGGGTTGAGTAGGGTTTATTTGGATTTATTTATGATTTATTATGGACTTTTAGGGTTTGTTTGGGGCTTATTGCTATTTATTAGTGTTTATCAGTGTCTATTAGGGTTGGTTAGGGTTGTTTAGGTTTTCTTAACGAGTTTTTAGTGTTTATAAGGTTTTATTATCATTTATAATGATTTATTAGCTATTTGGGGGTTTTATTAGGTCTAAAAAGAGTTTCATAGGGTTTTTAGGGATTATAAGGTGTTTTCAGGGATTATTAGTGTTTATTAGGGGTTTATTAGGGTTCAATTTTTTATATAATGATATATTAAGGTTTAATATTTTTGAGGGTATTGAAGCATCTTTAGGGTTTTTGTAGCATTTTTTAGTGTTTTTGTAGCGTTGTTTGAGTTTATGTAGCATTTTTAGTGTTTATTTAGCTCTTTTAGTATTTAGTTAGTGGTTTTAGGTTTTATTTATCATTTTTTAGGGTTTATGTAGCGTTATTGGGGTTTATGTTTTATGTTTCATTTTTAAGGGTTTATGTTGCCTTTTCTGGGTGTATGTAGCGTTTTTTGAGGTGATGTAGTGTTTATGTTGAATTTTTTATTGTTTATGTAACGTTTTTAGGGTTTCTGTTGTGTTTTTAGGGTTTATTTAGCATTTTATATTTTATGTTGCATTTTTTAGGGTTTATGTTGTGGTTTTTAGGGTTTATGTTACAGTTCTAGGGCTTATGTAGTGCTTTTAGAGTTTAGGTAGCATTTTTGGGTTTATGTTGCATTTTTTTGTTTATGTTGCGTTTTTAGGGGTTTTGTTGAATTTTTAAGGGTTTATGTAACGTTTTTAGGGTTTATGTATCTATTTGAAGCCTTTTTAGGGTTTCAATGGTTGTTTATGGTTTGTAGTTTTTTAGGGTTTTTAAGGGTTGTTAACTAGTGTTTATGGATTTTTTTGGTATCTGATGGCTTTTTAATGTTTTTTTTGGGGGGGGGGGTTATGGGTTTATTTGTATTTTTGGGATTGATAGGGGTTTTTATGGTTTTTTAGTGTGTTTTAGGTTTTGTTTGGGTATTGTAGCGGTTTTTAGGGTTTATATAATGTGCATATCATTTTTTGGGTTCTTTAGGATTTTTTAGTGTTCTTTAGAGTTTAATATGGTTCTTTAGGGTTTATTAGGGTTCTTTAGTGTTTTTTAGTGTTCTTTAGGATTTTTTATAGTTCATTAAAAAAAATTATTGTATATTTGGGTTTTATTGGGATTTTTTAGGCATTAATAGATTTTTCTAGGGTTTATTAACATTTTTAGGGTTATTTAGGATTTATTAGTGTTTATTAGGGTTTAGTAACGTGTATTTGGATTTATTACAATTTTTTAGGTTTTATTACGATTTGTTAGGGTTTATTAGGGTTTATTAGGGGTTTGTTATGGTTTATTTCAGTTTGTTACGATTTATTTGGTGTTGTTAGGATTTGTTATGATTTATTTGGGGTTGTTATGGTTTGTTACAATTTATTTTGGGGTTATTAGTTTTTTTTGGTTTTATTAGTGGATTTTAGGGTTTTGTAGGCTATTATTTGAAGTTTTTTGTAATGTTTTGTTGGGTTTGTTAGGGTTTTTAGAGATTATTTGTGTTTATTATGGTTTAATATTATTTTTATTGTATATTAGGGGTTTTAGGGATTTTTTAGCTTTTATTAGGGTCAAATAGAGTTTGTTAGGGTTTATTACAGGTTATTATGATTTATTAGTATTTATTAGGGTTTTTAGGGTTTAATAGTGGATTTTAGGGATTATTAGGGTTTATTTGTGGTTAATAGGGGTTATTAGTGGTTGTTAGGGTTTTTTAGGTTTGGTTAGGGTTTTAGGGTTTGTTACAGTTTGTTTGAGTGGTTTGGGGTTTTATGCGTTTTTTGTGTTTTATGGGTGTGTTTGGATTTTTTATGCTTGGTTAGGGTTATTTTTTCATTTTTGGGGTTTTGTTGCGTGTTGTGTCTTTTGAATCATTTTTCGGTTTTTGTAGCAATTGATAGGGTTTATGTAGTGTTGTTAGTGGCTTTAGTGGTTCTTTAGGGGTTTTTATGGTTCTTTATGTTTCTTTACGGCATATTAGGGTTTCTTTTGAGGTTTTTAGGATTTGCTAGGGGGTTTTTAGAGTTTTTAAGTGTATCATAGGGTTGGTTAAGGTTCTTTTAGGTATTTTTAGGCTTTTAAGGAGTTTTTATCTGTTTTAGGTGTTTTTAGTGTTTTTAGCGTTTTTTGAGGTTTTTAGGTTTTTTTAGTTTTTTTCGTGTTTTTTTGGTTTTTTCGTGTTTTTAGGGGTTTTAGGGTTTTTCAAGGTTTTTAGGATTTTTTATGATTTTTAGGGTTTTTAGGGGTTTTTACGGTTTTTTGTGTTTTTTGTGTTTTTTGGGTTTTTTGGGTTTTTAGGGTTTTTTAGGGTTTTGTGAGGTTTTGTCGGGTTTGTTAGGGTTTTTTTGTGAATATTAGTGTTTTGAAAGATTTAATAGAATTTTTGTTGTATATTTGGTTTTTAGTTATTTTATAGCTTTTATTGGGGTCTAATTGGGTTTTTAGGGTTTATAACAATTTATTAGTGTTTATTAGGGTTTAGTAGTGGGATTTAGGGTTTATTAGGGCTTATTATGGTTTATTATTCGTTGGTAGGGTTTGTTAGGCTTTAGTAGTGCTTATTAGAGTGATTTAGGGTGTCTAAGTGTTTTTAGGGTTTCTAAGAGTGTGTTAGGGTTTCTAAGGGTGGGTTGGGGTTTATTTGGGTGGCTTAGGGTTTCTAAGGGTGTGCTACGGTTTCTAAGAGTTTATAAGGTTTTTTTAGGGTTTTTATGGGTGTGTTGGGGTTTCTAAGGGTGTGCTAGGGTTTCTATGGGCGTGTGAGGGTTTCTAAGGGTGTGTTTGTGTTTCTAAGGGCATGTTAGTGTTTCTTAGGTTTATTTAGGGTTTTGATAGATTATTTGGATTTTGTTATGGTTTCTTATGGTTTCTTACGAGTTTTTAGGGTTTCTTCGGGGTTTTTTGGGTTTATTGGGGTTTCTTAGAGCTTCTTGGGATTTTTTAGCTCTTTTAGGGTTTGTTAGTCTTTCTTAGGGTTTCTTAGGGTTTGTTATGTTTTTTTGGGTTTTTTAGGGTTGGTTAGGGTTTGTTTGGGTTTGTTAGTGTTTGTTAGGGTATGTTAGGGTTTTGAATGGGTTTTAATGGTTTTGAATGTTTATGGGGTTATTCGTGGTTTTTTAGGGTTATTTAGTTGTTCATGGTTGTCTCAGATTTGTAGAGATAGTCGCAAGCTTCAATTTGTTATGTGGTAGAGGTGAAACAAACACCCGGAGCAGAAGTTATGGTCATTTGGAGGAATTAAGGACCTTTTGGGACTTTAAGAATGTGGTAAGGTGTTTATATTGGTCATAAATGTGTAGATCAAGTTTAAATCTTCGATTTTATATATGGTAGAGGCAAAACTGACTCCCGGAGTAGAAGTTATGGTCTTTTGGAGGGTTTAAGTACCTTTTTGGGCCTTCAAGGATATGAGTAGATGCTTCAGTGGTTATAGGAGTGTCGTTCTAGTCGCAATCTTTTATTTTATATGTGGTAGAGGAAAAACGGACACCCATAGAAGAAGTTATTGCAAAATGGACACCAGAAGCCAATCTTTTAACCATCCAAAGGGATTTTGGGTCTTTTGGGGGGTTGAAGAATGTCAGAAAGGATTCCAGTGGTTTCTAGAGTGTGTATATTTTCATAGTATTAGAATTGATATGTGGTAGAGCCAAAATGAACACACGTAGCAGAAGTTGTTGTCGTTTTAAACTGAGCAACTCTCCTAGAGCCTAAAAACCTAAGAAACCCATATCTCACAAAAATAGGCATAACTTCTCCTTCGGGTGTCCGTTTGAGCACTGTGACCAATCAAATCAAAGATCGTGAGATGGGTGAAGACCAAGTTTAGTAGAAACTATGAGAAGATCAATGAAATATAATATATATTAGTTATACCACTCCAAAAAAAGTCCAACTTCAAACGGCCATAACTTTCGCTCCGGTTGTCCGTTTGAGCTCTAACACATATCAAATCGAAAGTAGCGAAGAGATCTACACAGAAGGATGAATTGAACATAGTTAAAGTAATGTTTGAGACCCTAAAATCCTAGAAACCCTTCCGAAGGCCTCCAAAACTTCATTTTGGTGTACGGATCCCTGTCAAATGTTTCATAAATTGTAATAACTTCTGATCTGTATGTTTGTTCGGCCTCTGGCACCTGTTTTAATCATATTTCATTCCATGAGATTCAGTTTGACTACTCTCAGATTGGAAATGGACACCGGAAGAAGAAGTTATGCCTTTTTCAATGACTCTATTATTTGTTAGGTTTTTTGAGACCTCATTTCTAACATTTTTTTCATGTCTTCTGTTTTCTCAAACAATTATAACTTATTATTATTATTATTATTATTATTATTATTATTATTATTATTATCATCATCATCTCATCCACATGCACATGCACATTCATGTGCGTTATTATTATATTTTTATTACCATGCACGTGCACATGCAATGCACACACGTTATTTTATTATCACATGCGTTGTTATTTTTATTGTTATTATTATAATTGTGGTTGTTGTTATTGTTGTTGTTATTGTTATTATCATCACAAGAAAATGAACATGCAAATGCACATACACACACATTCAATGCACGTGCATTATTCTATTATCACATGCGTTGTTATTATTATTATTGTTGTTGTTGTTGTTGTGGTGGTTATCATCATCATCATCTTCACTATCATCACATGCAAATGCAATGCATGGGCGCTATTATTTATTACCATGCACATGCACACGTAATTCATACGAAATATTCTATTATCAAATGAATTGGTACTACTACTATTATCACCACTGCTACTACTATTATTACTACTACTATTATTATTAGTATCATCACATGTAAATGTAGATGCACGTGCATTGTTATTTATTATTTATTACCATGCACGTGCATATGCAATGCACTTTTATTATTATTTTATTATTATTATTATTATCACAATTATTATTATTATTATTATTATCATTATCATTATTATTATCATTATCACATGAAAATGCACATGCATGTGTGTTGTTATTTATTATTTATTACCATGCACGTGCATGTCTTATTATTATTATTACAAATGGTATTATTAATATTATCATCAAATGTAAATTCACATGCACATGCATGTGCGTTCTTATTTATTATTATTCATTTATTATTTAATACTATTTACGTGCACATGAAATGCACTTGAGTTATTCTATTATTATTATTGTTGTTGTTGTTGTTTGTATCATCAAATACAAATGCAATGCACATGCGTTGTTATTTATTATTTATTACCATGCATGTGCATGTGTCATTATCATTATCATTAAATGTAAATGCACATGCCCGTGCGTTATTATATATCATTTATTATCATGCACATGCAAATGCAATGCACTTGCGTTATTCAATTATCACATGTGTTATTATTATTTATTCTCATGCACGTGCACACACAATGAACATGAATTATTCTATTATCACATGTGTCATTATTTATTATTTATTATCATTCACATGCAAATGCACATTCATGTGGACTGGGTTATTATTTATTGTCTATTACCATGCACATTCACATGCACATGCACATGCACTTGGATGTGCATTATTATTTATTATTTATTATCATTCACATGCACATGTACATACACATGTAATTCACATGTGTTATTATTTATTATTTATTATCATTCACATGCAAATGCGCAGGCATATTCACATGCACGTGCATTATGATTTATTATTTAAACCATGCACATGCATATGCACATGCATATGCGTTATTAATATTATTATTATTAGAGGTATTCTTATGGTTTAGTAGATTTTTTTATAATATTTTGGTGTTATTAACATTTTTTATGGTTTGTTAGGGTTTTAGGGTTTTTTAATGGTATATTATCATTTTTTAGGGTTTGGTGGGGGTTATTAGGATTTTATTATGGTTTATTATGGTGTGTTAAGTTTTATTAGGGTTTATTACGTATTTGTAGGGTTTTATTGGGATTGAGTTGGGTTTATTAGTGTATATTATGGTATATTTTGGAATATTTGGGTATGTTTAGGATTTATTAGGGTTTATTATCGTTCATTGTGGTTTATTAATTTTTAAGAGGGTATATTAGGGGTTTCTAAGGTTTAAGAGTGTTTATTAGGGTTTATTTGTGCTTTTAAGATTTTTTATGTTTTATTAGCATTTATTAGGGGTTTTAGGGGTTTTTAATGGTTTATTTGTGTTTTTTAGGGTTTAGTGGGGTTTATTATGGTTTATTATAGTGTGTTAAGGTTTATTTGGGCTGAGTTGGTATTTTTTGGGTTTTATTAGGGTTGAGTAAGTATCTTTAGGGTTTTATTAGGATTTATTAGGGTTGAGTAGTGTTTATTAGGGTTTGTTAGGGATTTTTAGTGTTTATTAGGGTTTGTTAGTTATTTTATTAGAGTATATGAGTATTTTTTAATTTTTCGTAATATATATGAGGGGTTTTTAAGACTTTTTTTGGTTTTATTAGCGTGTTTTTAGTTCTTGTGATTATTTTTTATGGTTTATTACGTTTTATTAGAATTTACTATGGTTTGTTAGGGTTTCTAGGGCCTTTGAATGGTTTGTTTGCGTTTTTTTGTTTATTAGGGTTTAGTTGGGTTTTATTAGGTTTTATTATGGTGTGTCATGGTTTATTAGGGTTGAGAAGGTATTTTTAGGATTTTATTATGGATTTATTAGGGTTTATTAGTTTTTATTATGGTTTATTAGGGATTTTTATGGTTTATTAGGGTTGTTAGGGGTTTATTAGTTTTTTTTGTTTTATTAGGTTATATTAGGGTTTGTTAAGTCTCTTCAGATAATATAGCATTTTTATTGTTTGTGAGCATTTTGTTTTTGTTTGTGAGCGTTTTTAGAGTTTCTTAGGTTATAATAGAGGTTATTTTAGTTTTTTTGGTTTCTAGGGATTTTTAAGGTATATAAGCGTTTTTTGTCGTTATTAGGATATATTAGTGTTTTAGGTCTTTTTAGGTAATATTGCGTGTTTTTATTATTTGTGATCATTTTTTTATTGTTTGTGAGCGTTTTTAGGGTTTATTACTTTAAAGTAGAGTTTATCGGGGTTTCAAGGGACTTTTTAAGGAATACTAGCATTTGTTTTTGTTATTAGGGTTTTGTAGGGTTTTATTAGGGGTCATTATGGTGTGTTAAGGTTTGTTAGGGTTGAGTAGGGTTTATTTGGATTTATTTATGGTTTATTAGGTATTTTTAGGGTTTTTTTAGGTTTATTACGGTTTATTAGTGTTTATTATTGTCTATTATGGTTGGTTAGGGTTGTTTAAGTTTTCTTAACTTTTTTAGGGTTTGTTAGGATTCTATTATCATTTATTAGGGTTTATTAAGGATTTTGGGGGTTTTATTATGGTTGAGTAGAGTCTGTTATGGTTTTTAGGGACTATAAAAATTTTTTAGGGATTATTAGAGTTTATTAAGGGTTTATTAGGGTTTAATTTTTTATATAATGGAATAATTGGGATTAATATTTTTGAGAGTTTCAAAGCGTCTTTAGGGTTTTTGTAGCATTTTTTTGTGTTTGTGGAGCGTTGTTTGAGTTAATGTCGCATTTTTAGTGTTTATGTAGCAATTTTAGGGTTTAGTTAGCGGTTTTAGGTTTTATGTAGAATTTTTTAGGGTTTATGTAACGTTTTTAGAGTTTATGTAGCGTGTTAATGATTTAGGTTTTATGTAGCATTTTTTAGGGTTTATGTTGAGTTTTCTAAGTTTATATAGTAGTTTTAGGGGTGATATAGCTTTTATGTTGCATTTTTTAGGAATTATTTAATGTTTTTAGGGTTTATGTAGTGTTTTTAGGATTTATGTTGTGTTTTTAGGTTTTATGTAGCATTTTTATTATTTTTGTTGCATTATTTTGGGTTTATGTTACGGTTCGATGCTTTATGTAGTGCTTTTTGGGGTTTTGTTGCATTTTTTGGGTTTATGTGGCATTTTTTGGGTTTATGATGCGTTTTTTGGGTTTATGTTTCATTTTTAGGGTTTATGTAACGTTTTTTGGGTTTATGTATCTATTTGTTGACTTTTGTACAGTTTTAATGGTTTTTTATGGTTTGTAGTGGTTTTTAGGGTTTTTAAGGGTTATTAACTGGAGTTTATGGTATTTGATGGGTTTTCAACGATTTTTTTGGGGGTTTTGAGGGCTAATTTGTCTTTTCAGGATTTATAGGGGTTGTTAGGGTAATTTAGTCTATTTTGTGGTTTGTTTGGGTATTGTAGCGGTTTTTATGGTTTATGTAATGTGTTTTAGCGTTTTTTGGGTTCTTTAGGGGTTTTTAGTGTTCTTTAGTGTTTATTATGGTTCTTTAGGGTTTATTAGGGTTTTTAGGGTTTATTAGTTTTCGTTAGGATTTGTTACCGTTTATTAGTGTTTTTATTGTATATTGGGTTTTTATTGGGCTTTTGTAGGCATTAATATCCTGTTCTAGGGTTTATCAACCTTTTTAGAGTTATTTAGGATTTATTAGGGTTTCTTATGGTTTATTTCATTTATTAGAGTTTATTAACATGTATTTGGGTTTATTACGATTTATTAGGGTTTATTATGATTTGATAGGGTTTATTACGGTTTATTAGGGGTTTGTTATGGTTTGTTACAGTTTGTTACGATTTATTTGGCATTTTTAGGATTTGTTACGATAAATTTGGGGTTGTTAGGGTTTTTTAATATTTATTATGGTGTTATTAGGGTTTTTTTGGGTTTATTAGTGGGTTGTAGGGTTTTTAGGCTATTATTTGGTGGGGTTTGTAGTGTTTTGTTGTGTCCGTTAGGGTTTTTTGTGATTATTAGGATTTATTATTGTTTAATAGTGTTTTTATTGTATATTAGGGGTTTTAGGTCTTTTTTAGTGTGTGTTAGAGTTAAATAAGGTTTTTTAGGGTTTATTACAGGTTATTATGATTTATTAGTGTTTATTAGGGTTTTAGTGTTTAATAGTGGGTTTCATGTGTTATTTGGGTTTATTAGTGGTTTTAGGGGTTATTAGTGGTTGTTAGGGTTTGTTAGGTTTTGTTAGGGTTTGTTAGGACGTTTGTTATTCTATTATCACACACGTTACTATTATCATTATTATCATTATCATTATTATCATTATCATTATTATAATTATCATTATTGTTATTACTATTATTATTATTATTACCATCACATGAAAATACAGATGCACATGCGTTATTATTTATTATTTATTATATATTATTTATTTCCATGCACGTGCATATGTTGTTGTTGTTATTATTATTATTATTTTTACTATTACTATTATTATTATTATTATTATTATTATCACATGAAAATGAACATGCACGTCCGTTATTATATATTACCATGCAGGTGCACATGCAATGCACTTACATTATTCTATTATCACATGCATTTTTATTTTTATTGTTATTATTACTATCATTGCTATTATTGTTATTATCATCAAATGGAAATGTAAATGCATGTGCATTATTATTTAATACCATACACGCACACATTCAATACATGTGTGTTGTTCTACATTATTCTATTATCACATGGATTTTATTGTATATTAGGGTTTAATATTTTTGAGGGTTTAAAAGCATCTTTAGGGTTTTTGTAGCATTTTTTAGGGTTTTTATAGCGTTGTTAGTGTTTATGTAGCATTTTTAGTGCTTATGGAGCATTTTTAGGGTTTAGTTAGTAGTTTTAGATTTTGTGTATCATTTTTAGGGTTTATATACCATTTTAGGGTTTATGTAGCGTGTTTAGGGTTTAGGTTTTATGTAGAATTTTTTAGGGTTTATGTTGGGTTTTCTGGGATTATGTAGCATTTTTAGGGGTGATGTAGCATTTATGTTGCATTTTTTAGGGTTTATGTAACGTTTGTAGGGTTAATGGAGTGTTTTTTTGTTTATATTGTGTTTTAAGGTTTTATGTAGTGTTTTTTAATGTTTATGTTGCGTTTTTAGGGTTTATGTTGTGTTTTTTAGTGTTTATGTTACATTTCTAGGGTTTATGTAGTGATTTAAGGGTTTATGTACCATTTTTAGGGTTTATATAATGTGTTTTAGCATTTTTTTAGGTCCTTTAGGGTTTTTTAGTGTTCTTTAGAGTTTTATATGGTTCTTTAGGTTTTATTAGGGTTCTTTAGGGTTTTTTAGTGTTCTTTAGGATTTGTTACAGTTTATTAGGTATTTTTATTGTATATTAGGGATTTATTGGGCTATTTTACGAATTAATAGCTTTTTCTAAGGTTTATCAACCTTTTCTAGGGTTATTTAGGATTTATTATGGTTTATTAGGGTTTATATTACCTATTAGGATTTAGTAACGTGTATTTTCGTTTACTACGATTTAGTAGGGTTGATTATGATTTTTTAGGGTTTATTGGGGTTTATTAAGGGTTTGTTATGGTTTGTTTCAGTTTGTTACAATTTATTTGGAATTTTTAGGATTTGATATCAATTATTTGGGGTTTTTAGGGTTTATTACGATTTATTTTGGGGTTATTAAGGGGTTTTAGGGTTTATTAGTGGGTTGTAAGGGTTTGTAGGCTATTATTTGGAGATTTTTGTTGTGTTTTATCGGGGTTTTCAAGGTTTTTAGTGATTATTAGGGTTTATTATGGTTTAATATTGTTTTTTATTGTATATTAGGGGTTTTAGGGCTTTTTTAGCATTCATTAGGGTCTAATAGAGTTTTAGGGTTTATTATAGGTTATTGATATTTATTAGTGTTTGTTAGGGTTTTTAGGGTTTAATAGGGGGTTTATGGGTTATTATGGTTTATTAATGGTTCTTAGGGGTTATTAGTGGTTGTTAGGGTTTGTTAGCTTTTGTTAGGGTTTTTAGGGTTTTTTACGGTTTGATTGAGTTGTTTCGTGTTTTATGTGTGTTTTTTTGGTTTTATGGGTGTGTTGGGATTTTTATGCTTTTTGGGTTATTTTAGCGTTTTTTGGGGTTTTGTTGCATTTTGTGGATTTTGAAGCTTTTTTCGGTTTTTTGAAGCAATTGATATAGTTTATGTAGTGTTGTTAGTGGCTTTAGTGGTTCTTTAGAGTTCTTTAGGGTTTTTAGGTTTTTAAGGTTCTTTAGGGTGTATTAGGGTTTCTTTTGAGGTTTTTAGTATTTTCTAGGGGGTTTTTATGGTTTTAAGGGTTGGTTAGGGTTTTGTAAAGAATTTTTAGGCATTTAGGGGTTTTTTGGTGTTTTTAGTGGTTTTTTGTTTTTTAGGGTTTTTGAGGTTTTTTTAGGGATTTTTGGTTTGTTTTCGGGTTTGTTTTTGTTTTTTCAGTTTTTTAGGGTTTTTAGGGTTTTTAGGGGTTTTTAGGATTTTTTAGGGTTTTGGGGGTTTTAGGGTTTTTTGGGTTTTTTGGGTTTTTATGGTTTTTTAGGGTTTTGTTAGGTTTTTCCAGGTTTGTTAGGGTTTTTTGTGAATATTTGCATTTTTAATTGTTTAATAGCGTTTTTGTTGTATATTTGGGTTTTTAGATATTTTGCAGCTTTTATTGGGGTCTAATAGGGTTTTTTTGGTTTATTACCATTTATTAGTGTTTATTAGGGTTTAGTTGGGGGCTTTAGGGTTTGTTAGGGTTTATTATGGTTTATTATTTGTTTGTACGGTTTGTTAGGATTTATTAGTTCTTATTAGAGTGATTTCTTTTGTCAAAGGGTTTTTTAGGGTTTCTTAGGTTGTGTTAGGATTTCTAATGTTGGGTTAGGGTTTTTATGGGTGGGTTAGGGTTTCTAAGGGTGTGCTATGGTTTCTAAGGGTTTCTATGGTTGTGTTAGTGTTTCCATGGGTTTGTTGGGGTTTCTAAGGGTGTGCTCTGGTTTCAAAGGGTGGGTTATGGATTCTATGGGTGTGTTAGGGTTTCTAAGAGGTGTCTCTTAGGTTTTCTTAGGGTATTGTTAAGGTTTTTAGGGGTTTTTAGGGGTTTTTAGGGTTATGTTAGGGTTTCTTACGTTTTTTAGGGGGGGTTTAGGGTTTCTTTGGGTTTTTTTGTGTTTATTGGGGTTTCATACTGCTTCGTGGGGTTTGTTAGAGATTGTTAGTGTTTGTCAAGGTTTTTTAGGGTTTATTATGTTTTTTAGGGTTTTTGGGGTTTGTTACGAGTTTTTAGGGTTTGTTAGGGTTTGTTAAGGTTTTGTGTGGTTTTTAATTTTTTTAGTGTTTATGGGGTTATTTGTGGTTTGGTAGGGTTATTTAGTTGTTCATGGTTGTCAAAGATGTGTAGAGTTAGTCGCAATCTTCGATTTGATATGTGGTAGAGGTGAAACTGACACCAGGAGAAAAATTTATGGTCATTTGGAGGACTTAAGGACCTTTTAGGTCTTTAAGAACGTGATAAGGTGCTCCTATTGGTCACAGATGTGTAGATCCATTCGAAATCATCGATTTGATATATGGTAGAGGGAAAACGGACTCTCAGAGTAGAAGTTGTGTTCTTTTGGGGGGTTTAAGTACCTTTTTGGGCCTTTAAGGATGTGATAAGATACTTCAGTGGTTATAGGAGTGTAGGTATTGTCTCAATATTCGATTTGATATGTGGTAGAGGCAAAACAGACACCCATAGAAAAAGTTATTGCAAAACAGACACCAGAAGTCAATATTTTTACCATCCAAAGGGATTTTGGGTCTTCTGGGGGTTTGAAGAATGTCAAAAAGGGTTCCAATGGTTACCAGAGTGTGTATCGTATCACAATATTCGATTTGGTATGTGATAGAACCAAAATGAACACACATAGTAGAAGTTATAGTTGTTTTAAATTGAGCAACGCTCCTAGCACCAAAAAACCTATGAAACCTGTAACTCACTAAAATAGACATAACATCTCCTTTGGGTGTCTGTTTGAGAATTGTGACTAGTAAAATTGAATATTGTGAGATAATTGTGGACAAAGTATAATTGAAACTGGGAGAAGATCAAAGAAATAGAAGATTTATTAGTTATACCACTCCAAAAAAATGTCCAACATCAAACGGCCGTAACTTTCACTCTGGTTTTCTGTTTGAGCCCTACCACATATCAAATAGAAGGCAACATAGAGATCTACACAGAAGAATAACTTGAACAAAGTTCAAGTCACATATGGGACCCTAAAATCCAAAAAACACATCAGCACGCCTCCAAAACTCCATTTCCTTGTTCGAATCCCTGCTATTTTTTTTATAAATGGTCATAACATATGATCTATGTGTCTGTTCGGCCTCCGACACCTGTTTTTATTGTAGTTAGTTCGATGGGATTTAGTTTGACCATTCAAGGAGTGGAAATGGACACCTGAAGTAGAAGGCATTCCTTTTTTTAATGAATTTGTGATTTGTTAGGTTTTTCGAGACACCATTTCCAGCACTTTTGTCCTATCTACTGTTGTTTCAAACTACTATAACTTATTATTACTGTTATTATTATTATTATTATCATCATTATCTCATGGAAATTCACATTCACATTCACGTGCATTATTATTATATTTTTATTAGAATGTGTGTGCACATGCAATGCACACGTGTTATTTTATTATCACATGTGTTGTTATTATTATTGTTATTATTATTACTGTGGTTATTGTTGTTATTGTTGTTGTTGTTGTTGTTATCATCACATTCAAATGCACATCCAAATTCACATACATGCACATTCAATGAAAATGTGTTATTCTATTATCACATGCGTTGTTATTATAAATATTATTATTAATAATATTATTATTAGTATCATCATCGTCATCACTTGCAAATGCAATGCACGAGAGTTATTATTTATTACCATACACATGAACACATAATGCACATGCAATATTCTATTATCATATGCAATCATACTACTACTATTATCACCACTACTACTACTATTATTACTATTGTTGTTAATATTACTATAATCACTTGCAAATGTAGATGCATGTGTGTTATTATTTATTATTTATTACCATGTACATGCATATGCAATGCACTTATATAATTATTTTACTATTATTATTGTTATTATTATCACAGATATTATTATTATTATTATTATTATTATTATTATCATTATCATTATTATTATCAATATCACATGAAAATACACATGCATGTGTGTTGTTATTTATTATTTTTTACCTTGCATGTGAATGCGTTATTATTATTATTATTATTATTACAATTATTATTATCACTATTATCATCAAATGTAAATGCACATGCACATGCATGTGCGTTCTTATTTATTATTATTATTTAATATATACTACTACGCACGTGCACATGAAATACACTTGCATTATTCTATTATTATTATTATTATTATTATTCTTGTTGTTGTTGTTGTTTGTATCATCGGATACAAATGCACATGCACGTGCGTTGTTATTTATTGTTTATTACCAAGAACATGCATGCGTCATTATCATTATCATTACATGTAAATGCACATGTACATGCGTTATTATATGTTATTTATTATCATGAACTTGTGAATGCAATGCACTTGCATTATTTTATTATCACATGTGTTATTATTATTTATTCTAATGCACGTGCACACGCAATGCACGTGCGTTATTCTGTTATCACATGTGTTATTATTTATTATTTATTATCATTCACATGCAAATGCACATTCATGTAGACTTGGTTATTATTTATTGTTTATTACCATTCACATGCACTTGTACATGCACTTGTATGTGCATAATTATTTATTAGTTATTATCATTCACATGAAAATGCACAGGCATATGCACATGCATGTGCGTTAGGATTTATTATTTAAACCAAGCACATGCACGTGCGTTATTACTAATATTATAATTAGAGTTATTATTAGGGTTTACTATCATTTTTCGGATTTTTAGGTGTTATTAACATTTATTATGGTTTTTTAGGGTTTTAGGGTTTTTAATGGTATATTAGCGTTTTTTGGGTTTGGTGGAGGTTATTAGAATTTTATTAGGGTTTATTAGATATTTTTAGGGTTTTATTCGGATTGAGTTGGGTTTATTAGGGTATATTATGGTATATTATGGTATATTTGAGTATGTTTAGGATTTATTAGGGTTTATTATGGTTCATTATAGTTTATTAATTTTTAAGAGGGCATATTAGGGTTTTTAGTGTTTAGTAGGGTTTATTCGGGTTTTTTAGCGCTTTTAATCTTCATTATGTTTTATTACCATTTATTAGGGGTTTTAGGGATTTTTAATGGTATATTTTCATTTTTTTAGGGTTTAGCGGGGTTTATTATGCTTTATTATGGCGTGTTAACATTTATTAGGGTTGAATAGGTATTTTTATGGTTTTGTTAGGGTTGAGTCGGTATCTTTAAGGTTTTATTAGGTTTTATTATGGTCGAGTTCGGTTTCTTAGGGTTTGTTAGGGATTTTTAGGGTTTACCAGGGATTGTTGGTGTTTTTATTAGGGTATATGAGTGTTTTTTAATTTGTTTTAATATATATGAGGGGTTGTTATGACTTTTTAGGTTTTATTAGCATGTTTTTAGTGTTTATGAGCATTTTTAATGGTTTATTAGCTTTTATTTGAATTTATTATGGTTTATTAGGGTTTCTAGGGCTTTTTAATGGTTTGTGTGCCTTTTGTTTTTGTTTATTAGGGTTTAGTTGGGTTTTATGAGGTTTTATTATAGTGTGTCATGGTTTATTAGGGTTGAGAAGGTATTTTTAGGGTTTTATTGTCCTTTTATTAGGGTTTATTTGCTTTTAATATGGTTTATTAGGGATTTTTAGGGTTTATTAGGGTTTGTTAGTGGTTTATTAGTTTTTTTTGTTTTCTTAGGTT
Organism: Viscum album; assembly: GCA_963277665.1. Classification (NCBI taxonomy): domain Eukaryota; kingdom Viridiplantae; phylum Streptophyta; class Magnoliopsida; order Santalales; family Viscaceae; genus Viscum; species Viscum album. The sequence goes on from OY728167.1 coordinate 790,424,198, forward strand.
ATATTAGTGAATATTAAGTCTTTTTAGTTAATATAGTATTTTTTATTATTTGTGAGCATTTTGTTTCGGTTTGTGAGCGTTTTTAGAGTTTCTTAGTTTATGTTAGAGTTTATTGTAGTTTATTATGGTTTCTAGGTATTTTAATGTAATATTAGCATTTTGTTGTCTTTATTTGGTTATATTAGTGTTTAAGGTCTTTTTAGGTAATAAAGCGTGTTTCTATTGTTTCTGATATTTTTTTATTACTTGTGAGCATTTTTATGGTTTATTAGGTTGTATTAGAGTTTATTAGGGTTTCTAGGGACTTTTTAAGGTATATTAGAATTTTTTTTTGTTATTAGGGTTTTGTAGGGTTTTATTAGGGGTCATTATGGTGTGTTAAAGTTTGTTAGGCTTGAGTAGGGTTTATTTGGATTTTTTGGTTTATTAGGTATTTTTAGGGTTTTTTGGGATTTATTACGGTTTATTAGTGTTTATTAGTGTCTATTAGGGTTGGTTAGGGTTGTTTAGGTTTTCATAACATGTTTTTAGGGTTTATTAGGTTTCTATTGACATTTATTAGGGTTTATTAAGTATTTTTGGGATTTTATTAGGGTTGAGTAGAGTCTATTAGGGTTTTTAGGGATTATAAGTGTTTTAGGGATTATTAGAGTTTATTAGGGGTTTATTAGGGTTTAATTTGTTATATAATGGCATATTAGGGATTAATATTTTTGATTGTTTCGAAGCATCTTTAGGATTTTTATAGTATTTTTTAGTGTTTGTGTAGCGTTGTTTGAGTTAATGTAGCATTTTTCGTGTTTATGTAGCACTTTTATGGTTTAGTTAGCGGTTTTAGGTTTTATGTAGCATTTTTAGGGTTTATGTAACGTTTTTAGGGTTTATGTAGCGTGATTAGAGTTTAGGTTTTATGTAGCATTTTTGTAGGGTTTATGTTGCGTTTTCTAGGTTTATGTAGCGTTTTTAGTTGTGATGTAGCATTTATGTTGCATTTTTAGGGTTTATTTAATGTTTTTAAGGTTTATGTAAAGTTTTTAGCATTTATGTTGTGTTTTTAGGTTTTATGTAGTGTTTTTAATGTTTATGTTGCATTGTTTAGGGTGTATGTTACAGTTCTAGGGTTTATGTAGTGCTTTTTGGGTTTATGTAGAATTTTTGGGTTTATGTTGCGTTTTTTGGGTTTATGTAGTGTTTTTTGGGTTTATGTTACATTTTTAGGGTTTATGTAATGTTTTTTGGGTTTAGTACCTATTTGTTGCCTATTTTAGATTTTTAATGGTTTTTTATGGTTTGTAGTGGTTTTTAGCATTTTAATGGTTGTTAACAGGTTTTTATGGTTTTTATGGAATTTGATGGGTTTTCAATGGTTTTTTGGGGGTTTTAAGAGTTTATTTGTCTTTTCGGGATTGATAGGGGTTGTTAGGGTTTTTAGTGTGTTTTAGGGTTTGTTTGGGTTTTGTTGCGGTTTTTAGGGTTTATGTAATGTTTTTTTGAGTTTTTTGGGGTTCTTTAGGATTTTTTAGTGTTCTTTAGTGTTTATTTTGGTTCTTTAGGGTTTATTAGGGTTCTTTAGGGTTTATTAATGTTCTTTAGGATTTTTTACGGTTTATTAGTGTTTTTGTTGTATATTAGGGTTTTATTGGGCTTTTGTAGGCATTAATAGATTTTTCTAGGGTTTATCAACCTTTTTAGGGTTATTTAGGATTTGTTATAGTTTCTTAGGGTTTATTTTATTTATTAGAGTTTATTAATGTGTATTTGGGTTTATTACAATTTATTTGGGTGTATTAAGATTTGTTAGGGTCTATTGCGGCTTATTAGTGGTTTGTTATGGTTTCTTTCAGTTTGTTACAATTTATTTGGCATTGTTTGGGTTTGTTACGATTTATTTGGGGTTGTTAGGGTTTGTTTCTATTTATTATGGGGTTATTAGGGTTTGTTAGGGTTTGTTAGTGGGTTGTATGGTTTTTTAGGCTATTATTTGGCGATTTTTGTAGTGTTTTGTCGGGTTTGTTAGGGTTTTTACTGATTATTAGGATTTATTATGGTTCAATAGTGTTTTTTATTGTATATTAGGGGTTTTAGGTCTTTATAGTGTTTATTAGAGTCTAATAAGGTTTTTAGGGGTTATTACAGTTTATTATGATTTATTAGTGTTTATTAGGGTTTTAGGGTTTAATAGTGGATTTTAGGTGTTATTTGGGTTTATTAGTGGTTCTTAGGGTTTATTAGTGGTTTTTAGAGTTTTTTAGGTTTTGTTATGGTTTGTTAGGATGTGTGTCATTTTATTATCACACATGTTATTATTATCATTATTATCATTATCATTATTATCATTATCATTATTATTATAATTATTACTGTTTTTAATATTACTAATATTATTATTATCATCACATGAAAATGTAGATGAACATTCATTATTATTTATTATTTATTATATATTACTTATTTCCATGCACATGCATATGTTATTGTTGTTGTTGATAACATTATTGTTATTACTATTATTATTATTATTATTATTATTATTATCACATGCAAATGCACATGGACGTCCGTTATTATTTATTACCATGCACGTGCACACGCAATGCACCTCCATTATTCTATTATCACATGCATTTTTATTATTATTGTTATTATTACTATTATTTATATTATTTTTATTATCAGGAAATGAAAATGCAAATGAATGTTCATTATTATTTATTACCATACACAAGCACATTCAATAAAAGTGCGTTATTCTACTATCACATGCGCCATTATTACTAATATTACTGATATTGTTACTATTATCATCACGTGCGCTATGAGTTATTATTTATTATCATACACTGCATATGAAATGCGTGTACGTTATTCTCCTATCACTTGTGTTGTTGTTGTTGTTGTTCTTATTATTATTATGTATCTATTTGTTGCCTTTTTAGGGTTTTAATGGTTTTTTATGGTTTGTAGTGGTTTTTAGGGTTTTTAAAGGTTGTTAACAGGTGTTTATAGTTTTTATGGTATTTGATTGTTTTTCAATGGTTTTTGGGGGTTTTAAGGGCTATTTTGTCTTTTCGGGATTGATAGGGGTTGTTAGGGTTTTTTAGTCTGTTTTAGGGTTTGTTTGGGTATTTTTGCGGTTTTTAGGGTTTATGTAATGTGTTTTAGCATTTTTTGGGTTCTTTAGGGGTCTTTAGTGTTCTTTAGTGTTTATTATCGTTCTTTAGTATTTATTAGGGTTATTTAGGGTTTTTAGTTTTCTTTAGGATTTGTTACCGTTTATTAGTGTTTTTATTGTATATTAGGTTTTTATTGGGCTTTTGTAGGCATTAATATCCTTTTCTAGGGTTTATCAACTTTTTTAGAGTTATTTAGGATTTATTAGGGTTTCTTAGGGTTTATTTCATTTATTAGAGTTTATTAACGTGTATTTGGGTTTATTACGTTTTATTAGGGTTTATTATGATTTGTTAGGGTTTATTGTGGTTTATTAGGGGTTTGTTATGGTTTTTTTAAGTTTGTTACGATTTATTTGGAATTTTTAGGATTTGTTACGATATATTTGGGGTTGTTAGGGTTTTTTACTATTTATTATGGGGTTATTAGGGTTTTTTTGGGTTTATTAGTGGGTTATAGGGTTTTATAGGCTATTATTTGGTGGGTTTTGTAGTGTTTTGTCGGGTCCGTTAGGGTTTTTAGTGATTATTAGGATTTATTATTGTTTAATATTGTTTTTTATTGTATATTAGGGGTTTTACGGATTTTTTAGTGTGTATTAGAGTAAAATAAGGTTTTTTAGGGTTTATTATAGGTTATTATGATTTATTAGTGTTTTAGTGTTTAATAGTGGGTTTCAGGTGTTATTTGGGTTTATTAGTGGTTCTTAGTGGTTATTAGTGGTTCTTAGGGTTTGTTAGGTTTTGTTAGGGTTTGTTAGGACGTTTGTTATTCTATTATCACACACGTTACTATTATCCTTGTTATCATTATCATTATTATCATTATCATTATTGTCATTACTAGTATTATTATTATTATCGTCACATGAAAATGCATATGCACATGCGTTATTATTTATTATTTATTATATATTATTTATTTCCATGCACGTGCATATGTTGTTGTTGTTATTATTATTATTATTATTACTATTACTATTATTATTATTATTATCATCACATGAAAATGCACATGTCCGTCCGTTATAATTTATTACCATGCACGCGCACACGCAATGCACTTACATTATTCTATTATCACATGTATTTTTATTGTTATTGTTATTATTACTATTATTTCTATTATTGTTATTATCATCAAATGAAAATGTAAATGCATGTGCATTATTATTTATAAACATACACGCGCACATTCAATACATGTGCGTTATTCTACTATCATATACGCTATTATTATTAATATTACTGTTATTATTATTATTATCATCACGTGCGCTATGAGTTATTATTTATTATCATCCACAACACATGCAATACACGTACGTTATTCTCTTATCACATGTGTTGTTGTTGTTGTTGTTATTATTACTTTTATTATTATTATTATTATATTTATTATTATCATCTCATGCACATGCACATGCACATGCACATGCATTATTATTTATTTTTTATTACCATGCACGGGCACATCCAATGCACGCACATTATTTTATTATCACATACATTGTTATTCTTATTGTTGTTATTATTATTGGGGTTGTTGTTGTTGTTGTTGTTGTTGTTATTATTGTTGTTATTGTTATTGTCATCACATTCAAATGCACATGAAAATGCACATGAAAATAAATAAACATGCACATTCAATGCATGTATGTTATTCTATTATCACATGAATTGTTATTATTAATATTAACAATAATATTATCATTATTATCATCGTCATCATCATCTCATGCAAATGCAATGCTCGCGTGTTATTATTTATTACCATAGACGTGCACACGTAATGCACATTCAATATTAAATTATCACATGCATTGGTTCAACTACTATTATAACTACTACTACTACTACTACTACTACTACTACTACTGTTATTATTATTATCATCACATGAAAATGCAGATGCACGTGCGTTATTATTTATTATTTATTACCATGCAACTGCAAATGAAATGCACTTGTATTGTTATTTTATTATTATTATTATTATCACAGTTATTATTATTATTATTATTATTATTATTATTATTATCGTTATCATTATTATTATCAATGTCATATGCAAATATTCATGCATGTGCATTTTATTTATTATTTATTACCATGCACGTGCATGCGTTATTATTATTATTATTATTATTATTATTATTATTATTACATTTAGTATTACTAATATTATTATCAAATTTAAATGCACATTCACATGCTTATGCATTCTTATTTACTATTATTTATTTATTATTAACTACTATGCGCGTCCACATGCAATGCACTTGCGTTATTCTATTATTATTATTGTTATTATTATTATTTGCATCATCAAATACAAATGCACATGCCTGTGCGTTGTTATTTATTATTTAATACCATGCACATGCATGCATCATTATCATTATCATTACATGTAAATGAACATACACGTGCGTTATTATATATTATTTATTAAAATGCACATGAAAATGTTATGCACTTGCGTTATTCTATTATCACATGTGTTGTTATTATTTATTCTCATGCACGTGCACACACAATTCACTTGCGTTATTCTAATATCACATGTGTTATTATTTATTATTTACTATCATTCACATGCAAATGAACATTCATGTGGACTTAGTTATTATTTATTGTTTGTTACCATGCACATGCACATGCACATGCACATGCACTTGGATGTGCATTATTATTTATTATTTATTATCATTCCATGCACATGCACATACACAAGCAATTCACATGCGTTATTATTTATAATTTATTATTTATTATCATTCACATGAAAATGCGCATGCATATGCACATGCATGTGTGTTATGATTTATCATTTAAACCATGCACATGCATATGCACATGCACGTGCGTTGTTACTACTATTATAATTAGAGGTATTTTTAGGGATTAATATTATTTTTTAGGATTTTTAGGTGTTATTAACATTTATTATGGATTGTTAGGGTTTTAGGGGTTTTTAGTGGTATATTAGCATTTTTAGGGTTTGGTGGGGGTTATTAGGATTTTATTAGGGTTTGTTATGGCGTGTCAAGGTTTATTAGGGTTTATTAATTATTTTTAGGGTTTTATTAGGATTGAGATGGGTTTATTAGGGTATATTATGGTAAATTATGGTATATTTGGGTATGTTTAGGATTTATTAGGTTATATTAGGGTATATTATGGTATATTATGGTATATTTGGGTAAGTTTAGGATTTATTAAGGTTTATTATGGTTCATTATGGTTTATTAATTTTTAAGAGGGTATATTAGGGTTTTTTAGTGTTTAGTAGTGTTTCTTAGGGATTATTCGCGTTTTTATTCTTTTTTAGGTTTTGTTAGCATTTATTAGGGGTTTTAGGGATTTTTAATGGTATATTTGTGTTTTTTAGGGTTTAGTGGGGTTTATTATGGTTTATTATGGTGTGTTACGATTTATTAGGGTTGAGTAGGTATTTTTAGGGTTTTATTAGGGTTGAGTCGGTATCATTAAGGTTTTATTAGGGTTTATTAGGGTTCAGTACATATTATTAGGGTTTGTTAGGGATTTTTAGGGTTTACTAGGGTTTGTTAGTATTTTTATTAGGGTATATGAGTGTTTTCTAGTTTTTGTTAATATATATGAGGGGTTGTTATGAAATTTTAGGTTTTATTAGCGTGTTTTTAGTGTTTGTGATCCTTTTTAATGGTTATTTAGCTATTATTTGAATTTATTATGGTTTATTAGGGTTTCTAGGGATTTTAATGGTTTGTTTGATTTTTTTTTTGTTTATTGGGGTTTAGTTGGGTTTTATTAGGTTTTGTTATGGTGTGTCATGGTTTATTAGGGTTGGGAAGGCATTTTTAGGGTTTTATTAGGGTTTATTTGTTTATATTAGGGTTTATCAGGGTTTGTTAGGGATTTATTGGTTTTTTTGTTTTATTTGGTTATATTAGTGTTTGTTAGGTCTTTTAGATAATATAGCGTGTTTTTATTGTCTGTGAAAGTTTTGTTATTGTTTGAGATAATTTTAGGGTTTCTTTGGTTATATTAGATTTTATTATGGTTTATGAAGGTTTCTTGGGATTTTTAAGGTATATTAGAATTTTTGTCTTTATTAGGTTATATTAGTGATTTTAGGACTTTTTAGGTAATATAGCATGTTTTTATTGTTTGTGGTCATTTTTTTATTGTTTTTGAGCGTTTTTAGGGTTTAATAGGTTATATTATAGTTTACCAGGGTTTCTAGGGATTTTTTAATGTATACTAGCATTTTGTTTCTTTTTTAGGGTATTGTAGGGTTTTATTAGGGTTTATTATGGTGTGTTAATGTTTGTTAGGGTTGAGTAGGGTTTATTTGGCTTCATTTATGGTTAATTAGAGTTGTATAGGGTTTTTTGTGGGTTTATTAAGGTTTATTAGTTTTTATTAGTGTCCATTAGGGTTTGATAGAGTTGTTTAGGTTTTTTTAACGTGTTTTTAGGGTTTATTAGGGTTTATTATCTTTTTTTAGGGTTTATTAGGTATTTTTGGGGTTTTATTAGGGTAGAGTAGAGTTTCTTAGGATTTTAGACATTATAAGGTGTTTTTAGGGATTATTAGAGTTTATTAGGGGTTTATTAGGGTTTAATTTTCTATATTACGGTATATTAAGGTTTAATATTTTGGAGGGTTTTAAAGCGTCTTTAGGGTTTTTGTAGCATTTTTAGGGGTTGTGTAGTGTTGTTAGATTTTATGTAGCATTTTTAGTGTTTATGTAGTGTTTTTAGGGTTTAGTTAGAGGTTTTAGATTTTATGTATCATTTTTATGGTTTATGTAATGTTTTTAGTGTTTATATATCATGTTTAGGGTTTAGGTTTTATTAACATTTTTTAGGGTTTATGTTGCGTTTTCTAGGATTAAGTAGCATTTTTAGTGGTGATGTAGCATTTATGTTGCATGTTTTAGGGTTTATGTAATGTTTGTAGGGTTCATGGAGTGTTTTTAGGGTTTATATTGTGTTTTAAGGTTTTATGTAGTGTTTTTTAATGTTTATGTTGCGTTTTTTAGGGTTTATGTTGTGTTTTTTAGTGTTTATGTTACATTTATCTGGTTTGTGTAGTGATTTAAGGGTTTGTGTAGCATTTTTAGGGTTTATATAATGTGTTTTTATCATTTTTTGGGTTATTAGGGTTTTTTAGTGTTCTTTAGAGTTTTATATGGTTCTTTAGGGTTTATTAGGGTTCTTTAGTGTTTATTAGTGTTCTTTAGGATTTGTTACAGTTTATTAGTGATTTTTACTGTATATTAGGGTTTTATTGGGATTTTGTAGGAATTAATAGCTTTTTCTAGGGTTTATTAACCTTTTCTAGGGTTATTTAGTATTTATTAGGGTTTATTAGGGTTTATTTTACTTATTAGGGTTTAGTAATGTGTATTTGGGTTTATTACGATTTATTAGGGTTTACTATGATTTTTATGGTTTATTGGGTTTATTTGGGGTTTTTTATTGTTTGTTTCAGTTTGTTACGATTTATTTGGCATTTTTAGGATTTTTTATGATTAATTTGGGGTTTTTAGGGTTTATTACGATTTATTTTGGGGTTATTAGGGTTTTTAGGGTTTATTAGTGGGTTGTAGGGTTTTATAGGCTATTATTTGGAGATTTTTGTAGCTTTTTATCGGGTTTGTCATGGTTTTTAGTGATTATTAGGGTTTATTATGGTTTAATAGTTTTTTTTATTTTATATTAGCAGTTTTAGGGCTTTTGTAGCATTCATTAGGGTCTAATAGATTTTTTTAGTGTTTATTACAGGTTATTGAAATTTATTATTGTTTGTTAGGGTTTTGGGGGTTTAATAGTTTGGTTTATTGGTTATTAGGGTTTATTAATGGTTCTTTGGGGTTATTAGTGGTTATTAGGGTTTGTTAGGTTTTGTTAGGGTTTTTAGGGTTTGTTACGGTTTGATTGAGTTGTTTCAGGTTTTATGTGTTTTTGGGGTTTTATGGGTGTGTTTATATTTTTTATTCTTTGTTTGGGTTATTTTAGCATTTTTTTGGGGTTTTGTTGTGTTTCGTGGGTTTTTAAGCTTTTCCCGGTTTTTTGATGCAATTGTTATTGTTTATGTAGCGTTGTTAGTGGCTTTAGGGATTCTTTAGGGTTTTTTGGGTTTTTAAGGTACTTTAGGGTGTATTAGGGTTTCTTTTGTGGTTTTTAGTGTTTTCTAGGTGGTTTTTAGGGTTTTTAGGGTTTCATAGGGTTGGTTAGGGTTTTGTTAGTTATTTTTAGGCATTTGGGGTTTTTTGGCGTTTTTAGTCGTTTTTAGTTTTTTAGGGTTTTGAGGTTTTTATAGGGATTTTAGGTTTGTTTTCGGGTTTGATTTGATTTTTTCAATTTTTTAGGTTTTTTAGGGTTTTTAGGATTTTTAGGGGTTTTTAGGATTTTTTTAGGGTTTTTGGGGTTTTTGGGTTTTTTGGGTTTTTATGGTTTTTTAGGGTTTTGTTATGTTTTTTTAGGTTTGTTTGGGTTTTTTTGTTAATATTTACATTTTTAGTTGTTTAATAGCATTTTTGTTCTATACTTGGGTTTTTAGGTATTTTGTAGCTTTTATTGGGGTCTAATAGGGTTTTTTGGTTTATTACCATTTATTAGTGTTTATTAGGGTTTAGTTGTGGGCTTTAGGGTTTGTTATGGTTTATTATGGTTTATTATTTGTTGGTAGGGTTTGTTTGAATTTATTAGTTCTTATTAGAGTGATTTCGTGTGTCAAAGGGTTTGTTAGGGTTTCTTAGGTTGTGTTAGGGTTTCTAAGGGTGGGTTAGGGTTTTTATGGGCGGGTTAGGGTTTCTAAGGGTGTGATATAGTTTCTAAGGATTTCTATGGTTGTGTTAGTTTTTCCATGGGTGTGTTGGGGTTTCTAAGGGTGTGCTATGGTTTCTAAGGGTGGGTTAGGGTTTCTATGGGTGTGTTAGGGTTTCTAAGAGTGTGTTAGTGTCTCTTAGGTTTTCTTAGGGTATTGTTAGGGTTTTTAGGGGTTTTTAGGGTTATGTTATGGTTTCATACGATTTTTAGGGGTGTTTTAGGGTTTCTTAGGGGTTTTTGTGTTTATTGGGGTTTCCTAGTGCTTCGTAGGGTTTGTTAGAGATTGTGAGTGTTTGTCAGGGTTTTTTAGGGTTTGTTATGTTTTTTAGGGTTTTTTGGGATTCGTTATGGGTTGTTAGGGTTTATTAGGGTTTGTTAGTGTTTGTTAGGGTTTATTAGGGTTTGTTAAGGTTTTGTGTGGTTTTTAATTTTTTTAGTGTTTATGGGGTTATTCGTGGTTTGTTAGGGTTATTTAGTTGTTCATGGTTGTCAAAGATGGGTAGAGCTAGTCGCAATATTCGATTTGATATGTGGTAGATGTGAAAATGACTCCAAGAGCATAAGTTATGGTCATTTGGAGGACTTAAGGACCTTTTGGGTCTTTAATAACGTGATAAGGTGTTCCTATTGGTTACAGATGTGTACATCTAGTCGAAAGCTTCGATTTGATATACAGTAGAGGCAAAACGGACTCCCGGAGTAGAAGTTGTGTTCTTTTGGAGGTTTTAAGTACCTTTTTGGGCCTTCAAGGATGTGATAAGATGCTTCAGTGGTTATAGGAGTGTAGGTCTAGTCTCAAGCTTCGATTTGATATGTGGTAGAGGCAAAACGGACACCCATAGAAGAAGTTATTGCAAAACGGACACCATAAGTCAATCTTTTGACCATCCAAAGGGATTTTGGGTCTTTTGGGGGGTTGAAGAATGTCAGAAAGGGTTCCAATGGTTACCGAAGTGTGTATCTTATCACAATATTCTATTTGATATGTGATAGAGCCAAAATGAACACACATAGTAGAAGTTATAGTCGTTTTAAATTGAGCAACGCTCCTAGAACCTAAAAAACTAAGAAACCTGTAACTCACTAAAATATGCATAACTTCTCCTTCGAGTGTTTGTTTGAGCACTGTGACTAGTAAAATTGAATCTTGTGAGATGATTGAGGACCAAGTATAATTGAAACTGTGAGAAGATCAATGAAACAAAAGATTTATTAGTTATACCACTCCAAAAAAATGTCCAACATCAAACGACCATAACATTCACTCTGGTCGTCTGTTTGAGCTCTACCACATATCAAATCAAAGGAGACATAGAGATATACACAGTATAATGACATGAAAAAAGTTCAAGTCACGTATGGGACCCTAAAATCCAAAAAAACCATTAGAACGCATCCAAAACTCCATTTCCTTGTCCGAATCCCTGTCAAATTTTTCTTAAAATGGTCATAACATCTGATCTGTGTGTCTGTTCAGCCTTCGACACCTGTTTTTATCGTAGTTAGTTCGATGGGATTTAGTTTGAATATTCAAGGAGTGGAAATGGACACCTGAAGTAGAAGTTATTCCTTTTTTAATGAATCTGTGATTTGTTAGGTATTTCGAGACACCATTTCCAGCACTTTTGTCATGTCTGCTGTTTTTTCAAACTACTATAACTTATTATTGCTGTTATTATTATTATTATTATTATTATTATTATCATCATCTCATGAAAATTCACATGCATGTTCACGTGAAATATTATTATATTTTTATTAGAATGCACGTGCACATGCAATGCACACATGTTATTTTATTATCACTTGTGTTGTTATTATTATTATTATTATTATTATTATTATTATTATTATTGTGGTTGTTGTGGTTGTTGTTGTTGTTGTTGTTATCATCACATTCAAATGCACATCCAAATTCACATACATGCACATTCAATGAACATGTGTTATTTTATTATCACATGCGTTGTTATTATTAATATTAATAATATTATTATTATTATTAGTATCATCATCGTCATCACTTGCAAATACAATGCACAAGAGTTATTATTTATTACCATACACATGAACACACAATGCACATGAAATATTCTATTATCATATGCATTCATACTACTACTATTATCACCACCACTACTACTATTATTACTACTGTTGTAATTATTACTATCATCACTTGCAAATGTAGATACATGTGTGTTATTATTTATTATTTATTACCATGTATGTGCATATGCAATGCACTTATATAAATATTTTATTATTGTTGTTATTGTTATTATTATCACAGTTATTATTATTATTATTATTATTATTATTTTTATTATCATTATCCTTATTATTATCAATATCACATGAAAATACACATGCATGTGTGTTGTTATTTATTATTTTTTACCATGCACGTACATGCGTTATTATTATTATTATTACAATTAGTATTATTAATATTATCATCAAATGTATAGGCACATGCACATGCATGTGTGTTCATATTTATTATTATTATTTAATACTTACTACTATGAACGTGCACATGAAATACACTTGCGTTATTCTATTATTATTATTATTATTATTCTTGTTGTTGTTGTTGTTTGTATCATCAAATAAAAATGCACATGCACGTGCGTTGTTATATATTATTTATTACCATGCACATGAATGCGTCATTATCATTATCATTACATGTAAATGCACATGTACATGCATTATTATATGTTATTTATTATCATGCACTTTCTAATGAAATGCACTGGCGTTATTTTATTATCACATGTGTTATTATTATTTATTCTAATGCACGTGCACACGCAATGCATGTGCGTTATTATGTTATCACATGTGTTATTATTTATTATTTATTATCATTCACATGAAAATGCATATTCATGTAGACTTGGTTATTATTTATTGTTTTTTACCATGCACATGCACTTGCACATGCACTTGTATGTGCGTAATTATTTATTATTTATTATCATTCACATACAAATGCGCAGGCATATGCACATGCATGTGCATTAGGATTTATTATTTAAACCAAGCACATGAACGTGTGTTATTACTACTGTTATAATTAGAGGTATTATTAGGGTTTACTATCATTTTTTAGGATTTTTAGGTGTTATTATCATTTATTATGATTTGTTAGGTTTTTAGGGTTTTTAATGGTATATTAGCATTTTTTGGGTTTGGTGGGGGTTATTAGAATTTTATTAGGGTCTATTAGATATTTTTATGGTTTTATTAGGATTGAGTTGGGTTTATTAGGGTATATTATGGTATATTATGGTATATTTGGGTTTGTTTAGGATTTATTAGGGTTTATTATGGTTCATTATAGTTTATTAATTTTTAAGAGGGTATATTAGTTTTTTTTGTGTTTAGTAATGTTTATTTGGGTTTTTTATCACTTTTAATCTTTGTTATGTTTTATTAGCATTTATTAGGGGTTTTATGGATTTTTAATGGTATATTTTCATTTTTTTAGGGTTTAGTGGGTTTTATTATGGTTTATTATGGGGTGTTAACATTTATTAGGGTTGAGTAGGTATTTTTAGGGTTTTGTTAGGGTTGAGTCGGCATATTTAATGTTTTATTAGGTTTTATTATGGTTGAGTTCGGTTTACTAGGGTTTTTAGGGATTTTTAGGGTTTACTAGGGTTTGTTGGTGTTTTTATTAGGGTATATGAGTGTTTTTTAATTTTTGTTAATATATATGAGGGGTTGTTATGACATTTTAGGTTTTATTAGCGTGTTTTTAGTGTTTGTGATCATTTTTAATGGTTTATTAGCTTTTATTTGAATTTATTATGTTTTATTAGGGATTCTAGGGCTTTTTAATGGTTTGTGTGCCTTTTGTTTTTGTTAATTGGGGTTTAGTTGGGTTTTATGAGGTTTTATTATGGTGTGTCATGGTTTATTAGGGTTGAGAAGGTATATTTATGGTTTTATTATTGTTTTATTAGGGTTTATTAGTTTTTATTAGGGTTTATTAGGGATTTTTAGGGTTTATTAGGGTTTGTTAGTGGTTTATTTGTTTTTTTGTTTTATTAGGTTATATTAGTGAATATTAAGTCTTTTTAGATAATATAGTATTTTTTATTATTTGTGAGCATTTTGTTTTTTCTTTGTGAGCGTTTTTAAAGTTTCTTAGGTTATATTAGAGTTTATTGTAGTTATTTATGGTTTCTAGGTATTTTTAAGTAATATTAGAATTTTTTGTCTTTATTAGGTTATATTAGTGTTTAAGGTCTTTTTAGGTAATATAGCGTGTTTTTATTGTTTCTGATCTTTTTTTATTGCTTGTGAGCATTTTTAGGTTTTATTAGGTTATGTTAGAGTTTATCAGGGTTTCTAGGGACTTTTTAAGGTATACTAGAATTTGTTTTCGTTATTAGGGTTTTGTAGGGTTTTATTAGGGGTCATTATGGTGTGTTAAGGTTTGTTAGGGTCGAGTAGGGTTTATTTGGATTTTTTGTTTTATTAGGTATTTTTAGGGTTTTTTGGGATTTATTACGGTTTATTAGTGTTTATTAGTGTCTATTAGGGTTGGTTAGGGTTGTTTAGGTTTTCTTAACATGTTTTTAGAGTTTATTAGGTTTCTATTGTCATTTATTAGGATTTATTAAGTATTTTTGGGGTTTTATTAGGGTTGAGAAGAGTCTATTAGGGTTTTTAGGGATTATAAGGTGTTTTAGGGATTATTAGAGTTTATTAGGGGTTTATTAGGGTTTAATTTTTTATATAATGGTATATTATGGATTAATAGTTTTGAGTGTTTTGAAGCATCTTTAGGGTTTTTGTAGTATTTTTTAGTGTTTGTGTAGCGTTATTTGAGTTTATGTAGCATTTTTCGTGTTTATGTAGCACTTTTAGGGTCTAGTTAGCATTTTTAGGTTTTATGTATAATTTTTTAGGGTTTATGTTGCGTTTTCTTGGTTTATGTAGCATTTTTAGTGGTGATATAACATTTATGTTGCATTTTTTAGGGTTTATTTAATGTTTTAGGGTTCATGTTGTGTTTTTAGCATTTATGTTGTGTTTTTAGGTTTTATGTAGCGTTTTTAATGTTTATGTTGCATTGTTTAGGGTGTATTTTACGGTTCTAGGGTTTATGTAGTGCTTTTTGGGTTTATGTAGATTTTTTTGGGTTTATGTTGCGTTTTTTGGGTTTATGTAGCGTTTTTTTGGTTTATGTTCAATTTTTAGGGTTTATGTAATGTTTTTTGGGTTTAGTATCTATTTGTTGCCTTTTTTAGGTTTTTAATGGTTGTTTATGGTTTGTAGTAGTTTTTAGCATTTTAAGGGTTGTTAACAGGTGTTTATGGTTTTTATAGTATTTGATGGGTTTTCAATGGTTTTTTGGGGGTTTTAAGAGTTTATTTATCTTTTCGGGATTGATAGGGGTTTTTAGGGGTTTTAGTCTGTTTTAGGGTTTGTTTGGGTTTTTTAGTAGTTTTTAGGGTTTATGCAATGTGTTTTAGAGTTTTTTGGGTTCTTTAGGGTTTTTTAGTGTTCTTTAGTGTTTATTATGGTTCTTCATGGTTTATTAGGGTTCTTTAGGGTTTATTAATGTTCATTAGTATTTTTTACGGTTTATTAGTGTTTTTATTGTATATTAGGGTTTTATTGGGATTTTGTAGGCATTAATAGAATTATCTTGGTTTTATCATCCTTTTTAGGGTTATTTATGATTTCTTATGGTTACTTAGATTTTATTTTATTTATTAGAGTTTATTAACATGTATTTGGGTTTATTACAATTTATTAGGGTTTATTAAGATTTGTTAGGGTCTATGGCGGCTTATTAGTGGTTTGTTATGGTATGTTTCAGTTTGTTATGATTTATTTGGCATTGTTAGGGTTTGTTATGATTTATTTGGGGTTGTTAGGGTTTGTTTCAATTTATTATTATGCGTTATTAGGGTTTTATAGGGTTTA
The DNA here is from genome assembly GCA_963277665.1 of Viscum album. NCBI lineage: Eukaryota > Viridiplantae > Streptophyta > Magnoliopsida > Santalales > Viscaceae > Viscum > Viscum album. Next base: position 790,440,141 of record OY728167.1, read on the forward strand.
TTAGCGGGTTTTAGGGTTTTGTAGGCTATTATTTGGCTAGTTTTGTAGTGTTTTGTCAGGTTTGTTAGGGTTTTTACTGATTATTAGGATTTATTATGGTTCAATAGTGTTTTTTATTGTATATTAGGGGTTTTAGGGCTTTATAGTGTTTATTAGAGTTTAATAAGGTTTTTAGGGGTTATTACAGGTTATTATGATTTATTAGTGTTTATTAGGGTTTTAGAGTTTAATAGTGGGTTTTAGGTGTTATTTGGGTTTATTAGTGGTTCTTAGGGTTTATTAGTGGTTGTTAGGGTTTGTTAGGTTTTGTTATGGTTTGTTAGGACGTGTGTGATTTTATTATCACACATGTTATTATTATCATTATTATCATTATCATTATTATCATTATCATTATAATAATAATTATAATTGTTATTACTATTACTATTATTATTATTATCATCACATGCAAATTCAGATGAACATGCATTATTATTTATTATTTATTATATATTATTTATTTCCATGCACATGTATATGTTGTTGTTGTTGTTATCATTATTGTTATTACTATTATTATTATTATTATCATCACTTGAAAATGCACATGGAAGTCTGTTATTATTTATTACCATGCACGTGCACACGCAATGCACCTCCATTATTCTATTATCACATGCATTTTTATTGTTATTGTTATTATTACTATTATTTTTATTATTGTTATTATCATCAAATGCAAATGAAAATGCAAATGCATGTGCATTATTATTTATTACCATACAAGCGCACATTCAATAAAAGTGTGTTATTCTACAATCACATGCGCTATTATTATTTGTATTACTGTTATTGTTATTATTATCATCACGTGCGCTATGAGTTATTATTTATTATCATGCACTGCACATGAAATGCACGTACGTCATTCTCTTATCACATGTGTTGTTGTTGTTGTTATTATTATTATTATTATTGTTATTATTATTATTATTATTATTATTATCATCTCATGCACATGCACATGCATGTGAACGTGCATTATTAGTTATTTTTTATTACCATTCACGGGCACATGCAATACACACATGATATTTTATTATCACAATGGTTGTTATTCTGATTGTTATTATTATTATTGTGGTTGTTGTTGTTATTGTTATTGTCATTACATGCAAATGCACATGCACATGCACATGAAAATATATAAACACACACATTCAATGCACGTACGTTATTCTATTATCACATGCATTGTTAATAATAATAATAATATTATTATTATTATTATCATCATCATCATCATCATCACATGAAAATGCAATGCATGCGCGTTATTATTTATTACCATGCACGTGCACACGTAATTCACATTCAATATTCAATTGCCACATGCATTGGTACTACTACTATTATCACTACTACTACTACTACTTCCATTGTTGTTATTATTATCATCACATGCAAATGCAGATGCACGTGCGTTATTATTTATTATTTATAACCATGCACGTGCATATGAAATGCACTTGTATTAATTTATTATTATTATTATTATCATTATTATTATTATTATTATTATCACAGTTATTATTATTAATATTATCATTATCATTATTATTAACATTATCACATGCAAATCTGCATGCATGTGCGTTGTTATTTATTATTTATTTCCATGCACGTGCATGTGTTTTTATTATTATTATTATTACATTTAGTATTATTAATATTATTATCAAATGTAAATGCACATGCACAATCTTGTGCATTCTTATTTACTTTTATTTATTTATTATTTACTATTATGCGTGTGCACATGCAATGCACTTTCATTATTCTATAATTATTATTATTATTATTATGATTATGATTATTGTTTGTATCATCAAATACAAATGCACATGCACGCGTGTTGTTATTTATTATTTATTACCATGCACGTGCATGCATCATAATCATTATCATTTTTGTAACAATCCAAGATTTTATGAAAATTATTCTTTTTAATTTCATTGATGTCTGGTGTTGTACGATACACAAAAATTAGCTTGTTCTATACGCAACAACGTATTATCTTACAGTATACGCATCACTATTCTTGGCTCGTGTTACACAAAATTTCATGTTCGTTTTGTAGAAATTATTTTACGCAACATTATGTATAGATTATTTTTAATGTATAAATGAAATAAGTTTTGATTATGTTATACGCAACAAAAAAGGGAGCTTGCACTACACGCATCCTTGACTTGGCTTGCATTACACACAATCAGGACCTTCCTCGATAGTGTGTGTAGTACGCAATACTGGGTTTCACTAAACAATGATATTTTGTTATAATATTATTATGAACTATCCTTTATGAATAGTAGTATCTAAATTTATAATTTGATGACATTAAAATTCATCTTACACATTTTATATAACATGGTACGAGAACAAAATAAATATTTCGGGTAAAATAAGTATTTTTCAAAAAATGCAGTTTTTCCGCTTTTTGATGGCGCACCCACATTAAATTTAGTTTTTGACATGTTTATAAGTTTAATTTGACAAAATAAAAATTTTCTTTGGAATCAGGATATAAAAATTTACTTTGGATGAAGTTTTCATGTTATTCTGATAACTTTCATATTTTAATGAATAGTAAAAACACGCTATATTTTAATTAAAAACAATTTTTTTTCATCGCAATTATATATATGGTTGAAATATAATATTTAATGGTTTTAAAGTATAAATAGAATATATTTTTACCATTTAATATAATTTATTCCATTACCATTAATTTTACATTGAATTCATAGGAAAAAACATTTCAATCTTTGGCAATGTTTTAATTTTTAAAACCTGTTTTCTTAACAACGGGGTTAATTTTAAATTAATTACTGCAACTTATGTGTTTTGAATTTTAAAAAATGGATTCCATATTTGAATTAAATGGGTCTAAATTATGTTAATAGGTTACTTTTAATTTTTTTTGATATTATGAATAGTAACTACGGTAATTTTTATTTTCTGTAGTTAAATGTAAATCGGCTAATTAAGGGTAAAAATAAGATTTTAAATTTACCATAACACCTGAAAAATTTCTATTGGATGAATCTAAGTCGACCCTTATCGCCTAAGGGTCGGAATAAATTCATTTTATGGACTTTTGACCATGAATATTATTTAATTATTATTAAAACCAAAGAAAGTGAAAACATGTAACTCTCTTAAATATTATAAGTATAATAATTTTAATTTAGTGATAAACTTCATGAAACATAGAACATGAATAGTTTTAAGAAATATAATAAAATTATCTACATCATTTGAATTTATTTACAATTTTTAGGTATTATATAATTATCATTAAAGGGGACACAATAGTGATGTTGAAATTATTTTATTGATTGAAATATCCAATAAATGGTGTTAAAAATATTAAAATAAATATTATATGAATTATTTAATGTTCTACACTAATTTTCTATATAAAAATGACATGTTATGAATCTATTAAAGCTTTTATTTCTAACATATCTTCTTTTTGGATTTTATTTAAATTCAAATAAATGAATAGTGTCAAAATTGACACAATTTTTATTTTATAAGAATAACGTAATATAAAATTGTTTAAAAATCACAAAAATATTTAACAATTATAAATTAAAATTTATATGGCCTAAAATTTCATAACTAAACCAATTATGGACAATTCACAACACATAAGTAATTATTTATAACAATTTAAAATATAGAATCTTATAACCACAAATAAAATTAAATAGATTAAAATAAGGATAAATCAAGTTGATAATGTTTAAAATAAATTACGAACATGTCTAAATTTTATTGGTTGATAAGATTACAACCCTATATCATATATGTTCGGATTTGAGTCATTTTGAAAGTTTTTATGTGGGGTTTGAATTTATTATGATTTAATATTTTTGAGGTTTCCAAAGGTGCCCCTCTCCTTCCTTATAAAAGGGCACCTCCTCCCTCTTCTCTTTACACAATTTTGAGCCTTCAAGATCATAAAAACCCTGCCCATTTTCCTTATCAACTTCCCTATAATCCTTATAGAGGTTCTGGTCTCCACAAAATACAAACTCTAGGGCCTTAAGAGGAGGTTAAGAAGAGGCGCGTCAAAGAAGAGGTAATATCCTTTACAAATTCATTCCAATTTATTTCTTCTTCTAATTCATCTTCTTTATTTGTTTCATCATAAATTAATAACATAAGTATCACTAATATACTTATATGTTATTATAAATATGAAACAACCCTATTTCATCTTCTATCCATCCTATGAAAAACGAAATCACCGTGCGTGCATACGTACAGAATACCGTCTCCATGCCGTGGTGTAATCTGTTTTCCACCCCCACCTTACATGGATGGGTATAATGGTGTAAATAATAAATATATATGGTTATTATAAAATCATAATGATTATGAAAAATTATATCATCCACTCCAATTCCCTTCAATAATTATGGGAACGATATCATCGCTCGTGCGTACGTACGGATTACCGTCTCCACGACGCGATGAGATTCATTCTCCATGATAATAATTCAAGAATGACTATAAAGTATATATAATGAATAATAATAAAATATATTAAATAATTAAGCTACTGGATTTATGTATACATATATATATGTATATGTCATCTAATTACTTCCATTCAAGTCAATAAGGAAAGGAAAACAACGTTGATGCGTACGTACGGCCTACCATCTCCATGAACGGTGTATTTCATTTCATTTATCTATCTATTATGTATATATATATACTGAATATTTATGTTATATAAATCATGATTTACATTATAAAATTAATTAAATCATGATATAAGTAATAATAATATCATGAACAACAATTCCAAACACGTACGATAAATAAAACGATTTAACCCAAAATGCTGCTTTAACATGGAATTTACAAAATAAGAGGTAATATAAAGTCATAAGTGAACCATATATGATATCATAGCAATAAATATGATTCTATAATAATTCAATGACATTATTTATATCATTATATAGTAGGTTCGGATACGTACAAAACATATCGGACCTAAGATAAGAGATAATTTTGCAATCTCATTTTTATCCAAGATTGCTTATACGTATGTATTTACTGGGGTTATATTTTTCATCCATGTCCATAAAACGTTTTTCATAAAGTGCTTAATATTATTCCATGTATGTTTAAAGTCACGTTTACCCTTCTTTGACTTTTACTTTTTGTAACGGATGGAATCTTTCTTTTGTTTACCATACGTGGCACTTTTTGACATTTCCGTTAAAAGTACGAGGATAATGTTTTTTTTACTTATACGGAATGAACAGATTTTTACGGTTTTAATAAAACCTTATTTTCATGAAGATTACTCTACAAGATTTCATGAAAATTTTCACCCAAATCCTTTTCTTTTAAAATTTCATGGCATTTAGTGAAAAGAAAATGATGTTGAATAAGAAAGGATATTTTCCTCATGAATTTATCTCAAGTGTTTTGTCAAAACCATTTTCCATCTAAGATGACATTATTTCATATGTGTATGTTTCAAGGAATAATGTCTCTTATATTTAAATGGTTTCATTTCTATTTTGATGAAATGATATCCATTTGTTTTTTATGGATTATGTTATAATGGGATGATGTTTATGAAACCCATTTTATTCTTGGGGTTATGATGAATGATTTATGTCTATGTTGTGGCACATATAAGAATTATTTCATTATGAGATGGGTGGGACCTTTATCTCCATTCAATTCATTGGGTAATGATTTATATTTCATGAGATAAACATGGCTAGAATGGTAAGTTAATCCAGTTCAGTGTTACAGGACTGGAACAGGGAGTGAACTCGATTCAAAAAGGGACTTTGTCCTCTATGATGGTCTTGGCAGCAATTCTTTGGCTACTATAGAAATCATATCATGTTATTAATTGTTTTCCACAATTACATGTTTTATTCCCATTCTATTTTATCATGATTGATGTTCCTTTATGATATATGCCTTACATACTTCCAAGATTTATGTCTTTTCTCAAGGTTTTGATGTTTAGATTTTATGTTCATGTTTTCCTTGCATTCAAATGTTTATGGATTGTTTTATGTTCTCTATTTTTACCCTTACTGAGAATTTGAGCTCACCCTTTTTATGTTTTCTTTTCCCCAGGATATAAATAAATGTTTTAGGTAAGAAAACAAAAGTGGACGATCTTTATGGGAGATGTTGATGATCTTTCACCATGATTAGAAGATTGTGTTCCGAGATTCCAAAGACACTAAACTATTACAATCCTTGAGTGTTGGGTTTTGTTATGTATTAAGTATTCCACAAATGTAATGTAATGTATAAGTACATCAGGTTTGGGGTCTCTACAGTTGGTATCAGAGGAAAGGTTTAGTTAACCTTTAGAAACTAGGATTTGAAAACTTTAGTGATATCCCTAGAGATATTTCTAAGGTATGTCTAGGGATGTCCCTAAGGTTAAGTATAAGTATAGGTTATAGTCCTAGAATTACGTTAAAAATATTATAATTAAACCTAAGATGTTAGATATTTATGGTACTCCACCTTTATTATTTTGTCTTCCAAGCATGATTTTTTCCTCTCACACTATTCTTTTTGGGTTTTAGAAAATGGCGAGAAATAGTAAGATTCATGATAATGGAGGATATTATGGACAATGGAATGATATTTTTCATGAGAAACCAATTGAAATGAGATTTGGAAGTCCAAAAATCATTATTATGCCTAATCAGCAATCTCATAATAAGATCAATAATCTCAACCTTGGTAAGTTTCCTTACTCAACGAATAAGAGAAAGATGGAGTTTCATAATGATCATAGAGGAAAGAAAATTCCATTTCCATCATGTAAATCATATGGTATGAGGCATCAGGGAGAATGTTTCAGATGAACTGGAAGATTCTTTGGGTATGGAAAAGAAGGACACAAAGCCAGTAATTGTAAAGGAAAAGGATCAGTTAACACCATGGACATGGATAATGGTATTTCTAAGACATCAACAATGGTTAAATGTTTTAAATGTGGAATGTGTTGGCATTATGCAAACCAATGATCTAAGGGAAAATTTCATGAAGAGAATCAACATGGTCGTATGGGTAGTATTTATGTTGTTGATGATGAAGAGACTACAAATGATATATGCGATTAAAGAAATGATGAAGCTCAATCAGTGGTTTAAGAAGGTAGTGGAGTGATTGTATTTTTATCAAGAATAATGTATGGTATTATGGAATAACGAAAAATCTAAAGATTGTTACACTGTTGTCTTTCCTTTAGTTTTTTAAAGTAAATGATGAATGGTACCGGTAACCATGAAAGGTTATTCAAATATTTTTGGAAGGTAGATGATATGTGCATAATGAAAGGATAAGGAGATAATTATATGTTTGATAGTATTAATGAGCTCATGACTGGTATAAGGAAAAAGTTATATCATGGTTTGAGTATATATACCTTTTAGGATTTTGGTATGTGGAAAGTGTTAAATTTTGACAGCATTCATGTTTTCATTATGGTTCAATGGGTATTCATTTTTCAAGATAATACATGATTAAGGTATTCACATGTTTGTAATTTGACCGAAAAGATATATCGTATGATATATGGGGGATAAATGATGGTATTCACGCTCAGAAGATGACATGTCCAGTAATTGTTTTCTTTATACTGTGAGCTTGGAAAGAAGTATTTTGGATAAGCCTAAAGATTGGAATGGATTATGTTGGAAATAAGTTAGTATTTTTTAAGGCTATAACCTTTTTCGGTTTTATTGATGGAATGTTATAATAATGTAGTTTTATAAAAAGGGCAACCTAACGGACAAGTGACAACCCGTCGCGTCAGACAAGGTTGTGGGAATCGAACTCACAAACAAAGTGTGACAGGCCTTTAATGCCTACCACTAGCCTACAAGAAGTCCCTGGTTAGAAGAAACTAGTTTTATTTTATTAAGTAGGATGATAGATGAAGTGTAATTCTATTTTGGAACCATATCCGATTAATCTCACCATAGATGGACTTATGTATATATCTTTTGATAACTTATGTTTGAGACAGATGGAATGACCTATCATTCTATTTTATGATCTGCTAAAACTTCGCAAAAGTCAAATTCAACTTCATTTCTTTAACAGATGAATTGGAAATTGTTTGAGGCACGAGCAACGTTGAGATTGTACCAAAATCAAGTAAGTATTTCTTTTAATTAAAAAATACTTCAACATTTGTGAAATGATCTTGAAAAACAAAAATGTTGTCCTAGTGCTCTAATATCTGATGAATCATATGGTACCTTATGTCATCACAAATTTATGGCATTGTGACTGTTGGATTTTTTCATAGCCCTGTTCTCTACCACTCTCCATCAGAACATGATAGTTAGATTTTTCTTCCATATCCATTTTTTCACCTTTGTTATCCTATGTGGGAACCCAATTGATGAGTTACATTGGGTATCCGTTTTGTTTCTAACATTCATTTTTTAAAATTATTTTTTAGTATTCCTCTTTATGATGTGGGTTTCTATTAAAGAAACATTCAAGTAGTAAACCATTTATAACCACGATGAATTTCAAGGGTGAAATTCATTTTAAGGGGGGTAGAATGTAACAACCCAAGATTTTATAAAAATTATTCTTTTTAATTTCATTTATGTCTTGTGTTGTACGGTACACCAAAATTAGCTTGTGCCAGTATACGCAACACTATTCTTGGCTCGTGTTACACACAATTTCATGTTCGTTTTGTAGAAATTATTCTACGCAACATTATGTATAGAATTTTTTTAATGTATAAATGAAATAAGTTTTGATTATTTTATAAGCAACAACAAAAAGAGCTTTCACTACACACAACCTTGACTTGGCTTGCAGTACATGCAATCACGACCTTCCTCGATAGCGTGTGTAGTACGCAATACTGGGTTTCACTAAACCATGATATATTGTTATAATATTATTATGAACTAGCCATTATGAATAATAGTATCTATATTTAGAAATTTATGACATTATAATTCATCTTACACATTTTCTATATCATGGTATGAGAAAAAAATAAATTTTTCGAGTAAATTAAGTATTTTTCAAAAAATGCAGTTTTTCCACCTTTTGATGGCACACCCACATTAAATTTAGTTTTTTACATATTTATAAGTTAAATTTGACAAAATAAAATTCTTTTTTAAAATCAGGATATAAAAATTTACTTTGGATAAATTTCTCATATTATTCTGAAAACTTTCATATTTTAACGAACACTAAAAACACGCTATATTTTAATTAAAAATGATTTTTTTCATCGCAATAATTTATATGGTTGAATTATAATATTCAATGGTTTTAAAATATAAATATAATATATTTTTAAAATTTAATATAATTTATGTCATTACCATTAATTTTACATTGAATTCATAGGTAAAAACATTTCAATCTTTGGCAATGTTTTAACTTTTAAAACACGTTTTCTTAACAACGGGATTAATTTTAAATTAATTAATGCAACTTCTGTGTTTTGAATTTTGAAAAATGGATTCCATATTTGAATTCAGTGGGTCTAAATTATGTTAATAGGTTACTTTTTTTTGATATTATGACTAGTAACTACGGTAATATTTATTTACTGCAGTTAAAGGTAAATTGGGTAATTAAGGGTAAAAATAAGATTATAAATTTACCCTAACAGCTACCAAAATTCTATTGGATGACTCAAAGTTTACCCTTATCACATAAGTGTTGGAATAAATTCATTTTATTTACTTTTGACAATGAAAAGAATTTAATTATTATTAAAACCAAAGAAAGTGAAAACATGTCACTCTCTTAAATATTAAAAGTATAATAATTTTAATTTAGTGATAAACTTCATGAAACTTCAAAAATGAATAGTATCCAGAAATATAATAAATTATCTAAATAATGTGAATTTATTTATAATTTTTAGTGATTAAATAATTATCATTAATGGTGACACAATAGTGATGTTGAAATTATTTAATTGATTGAAATATCCAATAAATGGTTTTAAAAATATTAAAATAAATATTATATGAAATATTTAATGTTCTAGACTAATTTTTTAGACAAATATGAAATGTTATGAATCTATTAAATATTTTTTTTGAAAATATCTTTTGTGTGGATTTTATTTAAATTCAAATAAATGAATAGAGTCAAAATTGACACAATTGTTATTTTATAAGAATAACATAATATAAATTTGTTTAAAAATCACAAAAATATTTAAAAATTATAAATTAAAATTTATATGGTTGAAAATTTCATAAATAATCCAATTATGTACAATTAACAACACATAAGTAATTATTTATAACAATTTAAAATTTAGAATCTTATAACCACAAATAAAATTAAATAGATTAAATAAGGATAAATCAAGTTGATAATTTATAAAATAAATTACCAACATGTATAAATTTTTTTGGTTGATTATATTACAACCCTATCTCATCTATGTTCGTATTTGAGTAATTTTGGAAGATTTTATGTTGGTTTTGAATTTATTATAAATTAATATTTTTGAGGTTTCCAAAGGTGCCCCTCTCCTCCGTTATAAAAGGGCACCTCCTACCTCTTCTCTTTACACAGTTTTGAGACTTCAAGCTCGGCCAACCCCTACCCATTTCCATTATAAAATTCCCTAGAAACGTTATAGAGGTTTTGGTCTCCATAAAAGATCAACTCTATTGCCTTAAGAGGAGGTTAAGAAGAGGTGCGTCAAAGAAGAGGTAATATTCTTTACCGATTCATTCCAATTTATTTCTTCTTCTAATTCTTCTTCTTTATTTGTTTCATAATAATTTAATAACATCATTATCACTCATATATTTATATGTTATTATAAATATGAAACAACCCTATTTAATCTTCTATCCATCCTACGAAAAATGTAATCAGCGTGCGTCCGTACGTACGGAATACCATCTCCGTGCCGTGGTGAAATCAGTTTTCCACCCCCACCTTACATGGATGGGTATAATGGTGTAAAGAATAACTATATATGGTTATTATAACATCATACTGATTATGAAATATTATATCTTCCAATCCAATTCCATTCAATAATTATTGGAATGATATCATCGTTTGTGCGTACGTACGGATTACCGTCTCCATGAAGGGATGAGATTATTCTCCATGATAACAATTCAAGAAAGATTATAAAGTATATACAATGAATAATAATGGAATATATGACATAATTAAGCTAATGTATTTATTTATACATATATATATGTGTGTGTGTTTCATCTACTTACTTCCATTCAATTCAATATGGAAAGCAAAACAGCATTGATGCGTACATACGACCTACCATTTCCATGAACAGTGTATTTCATTTCATTTATCTATCTATTATGTATATATATATACTAAATATTTATGATATATAAATATTGATTTAAATTATAAAAGTATTTAAATCATGTTATATATAATAATAATATCAAGAACAATAATTCCAAACACGTATGATAAATAAAATGATTTTACCCAAAACGATGCTTCAACATGGAATTTACAAAAGAATGGGTAATATAAAGTCATAAGTGAACCATATATGATATCATAACAATAAATATTATTCTGTAATAAGTCAATGACATTATTTAAATAATTATACAGAAGTTTTGGATACGTACAAAGCATATCAGACCTAAGGTAAGAGATAATTTTGCAATCTCATTTTTTTCAGAGATTGCTTATAGGTAAGTATTTACTGTGGTTATATTTTTCATCCATGTCCATAAAATGTTTTTCATAAAGTGTTTAATATTCATCCATGTATGTTTAATGTCATGTTTACCCTTATTTTACTTTTAAATTGTGTTATGGATGGAATCTTTCTTCTGTTTACCATATATGGTACTTTTTGACATTTCCGTTAAAAATATGAGGGGAATGCTTTTTTAACTTATACGGCATGAACAGATTTTTACGATTTCATAACAACTTATTTTAATTAAGCTTACTCTACAATATTTCATGAATATTTTCAACAAAATCATTTAATTATAAAATTTCATGGCATTTTGTGAAAAGAAAATGATTTTGAATAAGAAAGAATACTTTCCTCAAGAATTTTTCTCAAGTGTTTTATCAAAACCATTTTCCATCTAATATGACATTATTTCATATGTGTATACTTCAATTATAATGTTTCTATGATTTACATGGTTTCAATTCTCTTATGATGAAATGATATCCATTTGTTTTATATGGATTATGTTATGATGGGATGATGTTTATGAATCCCATTTTATTCTTTGGGTTATGATGAATGATTTATGTTTATATTGTAGAACACATAAGAATGATTTCATTATGAGATGGGTGGGAACTATATATCCCTCCAATACATTGGGTAAAGATTTATATCTCATGAGATAGACATGGTTGGAATGGTAAGTTAATTCGGTTCAGTGTTACAGGACTGGAACGAGGAGTGAACTCGATTCAGAAAGGGACTTTGTCCACTAAGATTGTCTTGGAAGCAATGACATGGCTACTATGGAAATCATATCATGTACATAATGGTTTAACACAATTACATGTTTTATTACCATTCAATTTTATCATGATTGATGTTCCTTTATGATATATGCCTTAAGTAGTTCCATGATTTATGTCTTTTCTCAAGGTTTTGATGTTTAGATTTTATGTTGAAGTTTTCATTCCATTCAAATGTTTATGGATTGTTTTATGTTCTCTATGTTTACCCTTACTAAGCATTTGAGCTCACCCTTTTTATGTTTTCTTTTCCCCAGGATATAAAGAAAGGTTTTAGGTAAGAAAAAAAAAGTGGAAGATCTTTATGGGAGATGTTGAAGATCATTCACCACGATTAGAAGATTGTGTTCCGAGTTTCCAAAGTCACTAGACTATTACGATCCTTGAGTGTTGGTTTTTGTTATGTATTATGTATTCCGCAAAAGTAATGTAATGTCCAAGTACGTTAGGTTTGGGGACTCTACAATTACATGTAAATGAACATACACGTGCGTTATTATATATTATTTATTACAATGCACATAAAAATGCTATGCACTTCCGTTATTCTATTATCACATGTGTTATTATTATTTATTCTCATGCACATGAACATGCAATGCACTTGAATTATTCTAATATCACATGTGTTATTATTTGTTATCATTCACATGCAAATGCACATTCATGTGCACTTTGTTATTATTTATTGTTTGTTACCATGCACATGCACATGCACTTGGATGTGCGTTATTATGTATTATTTATTATCATTCCATGCACATTCACCTACACAAGCAATTCACATGCGTTATTATTTATTATTTATTATTTATTATCATTCACATGAAAATGCGCATGCATATGCACATGCGCGTGTGTTATGATTTATTATTTAAACCGTGCACATGCATATTCACATTCACGTGTGTTATTACTACTATTATAATTAGAGGTATTTTTAGGTTTTACTATCATTTTTTAGGATTTTTAGGTGTTATTAACATTTATTATGGGTTTTTAGTGTTTTAGGGTTTTTAGTGGTATATTAGCGTCTTTAGGGTTTGGTGGGGGTTATTAGTATTTTATTAGGGTTTGTTATGGCGTGTCAAGGTTTATTAGGTATTTTTAGGGTTTTATTAGGATTGAGTTGGGTTTATTAGGGTATATTATGGTATATTATGGTATTTTTGGGTATGTTTAGGATTTTTAGGGTTTATTAGGGTATATTATGGTATATTATGGTATATCTGGGTATGTTTAGGATTTATTAGGGTTTATTATGGATCATTATGGTTTATTAATTTTTAAGAGGGTATATTAGGGTTTTTTAGTGTTTAGTAGTGTTTATTAGGGATTATTATCGTTTTTATTCTTTTTTAGGTTTTGTTAGCATTTATTAGGGGTTTAGGGCTTTTTAATGGTATATTTTTGTTTTTTAGGGTTTAGTGGGGTTTATTATTGTTTATTATGGTGTGTTACAATTTATTAGGGTTGAGTAGGTATTTTTAGGGTTTTATTAGGGTTGAGTCGGTATCTTTAAGGTTTTATTAGGGTTTATTAGGTTTGAGTACGGTTTATTAGGGTTTGTAGGGGATTTTTAGGGTTTACTAGGGTTTGTTAGTGTTTTTATTAGGGTATATGAGTGTTTTTTAGTATTTTTTAATATAATGAGGGGTTGTTATGACATTTTAGGTTTTATTAGCGTGTTTTTAGTGTTTGTGATCCTTTTTAATGGTTTATTATCTTTTATTTGAATTTATTATGGTTTATTAGAGTTTCTAGGGATTTTAATGGTTTGTTTGCGTTTTTTTGTTTATTGGGGTTTAGCTAGGTTTTATTAGGTTTTGTTATGGTGTGTCATGATTTATTAGGGTTGGGAAGACATTTTTAGGGTTTTATTAGGGTTTATTTGTTTTTATTAGGGTTTATCAGGGTTTGTTAGGGGTTTATTAGTTTTTTTGTTTTATTTGGTTGTGTTAGCGTTTATTAGGTATTTTTAGGGTTTTATTATGATTGAGTTGGGTTTATTAGGGTATATTATGGTCTATTATGGTATATTTGGGTATGTTTCGGATTTATTAGGGTTTATTATGGTTCATTATAGTTTATTAATTTTTAAGTGGGTATATTAGGGTTTTTAGTGTTTATTAGTGCTTATTAGGGATTATTAGCACCTTTAATATTTTTTAGTTTTTGTTAGCATTTATTAGGGGTTTTAGGGCTTTTTAATGGTATATTTGCGTTTTTAGGGTTTACTGGGGTTTGTTATGGTTTATTATGGTGTGTTAAGGTTTATTAGGGTTGAGTAGGTATTTTTAGGGTTTTATTAGTGTTGAGATAGTATCATTAAGTTTTTATTACGGTTTATTAGGGTTGAGACCGGTTTATTAGTGTTTGTTAGGGATTTTTAGAGTTTACTAGGGTTTGTTAGTGTTTTTATTAGGGTATATGAGTGTTTTTTAGTATTTGTTAATATATATGAGGGGTGGTTATGACTTTTTAGGTTTTATTAGCACGTTTTTAGTGTTTGTGAGCTTTTTAATGGTTTATTAGCTTTTATTTGAATTTATTATACTTTATTAGGGTTTCTAGGGATTTTTAATGGTTTGTTTGCATATTTTTGTTTATTGGGGTTGAGTTGGGTTTTATTAGGTTTTGTTAAGGTGTGTCATGGTTTATTACGGTTGAGAAGGTATTTTTAGGGTTTTATTTGTGATTATTCGATTTTATTAGTGTTTATCAGGGTTTGTTAGGGGTTTATTATTATTTTTGTTTAATTAGGTTATATTAGTGTTTGTTCGGACTTTTTAGATAATATATCATGTTTTTATTGTTTTTGAAAGTTTTGTTTATGTTTGTGGGCGTTTTAGGGTTTCTTTGGGTATATTAGAGTTTATTATGGTTTATTAGGGTTTCTAGGAATTTTTAAGGTATATTAGTGTTTTTTTCATTATTAGGTTATGTTAGCGTTTTTAGGTCTTTTTTGGTAATATAGCATGTTTTTATTGTTTATGATCATTTTTTTGTTGTTTGTGAGCGTTTTTGGGGTTTATTAGGTTATATTAGAGTTTATCAGGGTTTCTAAGGATTTTTTACTGTATACTAGCATTTTTTAGGGGTTTGTAGGGTTTTATTATGGTTTATTATGGTGTGTTGAGGTTTTTTAGGGTTGAGTAGGGTTTATTTGTCTTTATTTATGGTTTATTAGGGCTTTTTAGGGGTTTTGGGGTTTAATAGGATTTATTAGTGTTTAGTAGGGTCTATTAGAGTTGGTTAGAGTAGTTTAGGTTTTTTTTAACGTGTTTTTAGGGTTTATTAGGTTTTATTATCATTTATTAGGGTTTATTAGGTATTTCTGGGGTTTTATTAGGGTTGGGTAGAGTTTCATAGGATTTTAGGCATTATTAGGTGTTTTTAGGGATTATTAGAGTTTATTACGGATTTATTAGGGTTTAATTATTTATATTATGGTATATTAGGGTTTAATATTTTTGAGTGTTTTAAAGCGTTATTAGGGGTTTTGTAGCATTTTTTAGGGTTTGTGTAGCGTTGTTAGAGTTTATATAGCATTTTTAGTGTTTTTGCAGAGTTTTTAGTGTTTAGTTAGCATTTTTAGATTTTTTGTTTCATTTTTATGGTTTAAGTAACGTTTTTTGGGTTTATGTTGTCACGACCCGTCCTCGGGGCCCGTGCCGTGACTACCCCAAGCCGGCCTTCCATAGGCCAGGGGCTGGCGACTAGAACCAAAGGCGTAAATCCCGATACCTGGGAAGGCATTGCCTTTATAAAAGTAAACAAACACGACAGAGTATAAGCGGAATTAAACACTAAGTACAAAGAGAAGTGCTGAAAGGAAAAATGGGCCAGAATACAAACCCAAAAGAAAGTACAACTACAACTGAACAAAGTAAAATAGAAAAAGACAAGAGCTGGTGGGACGGAAGCGGCTCCTGGGTCATCCTCCTCGGATCCTACCTGAAGGGTAGGTACAGTTGGTGCAGCTCCTGGATCGTCCACCACGGATCCTACCTGAAGGGTAGGTACAGATAGCCTCCACAATGCTCTCGCCTGCCAACCACCTCTGAGTGTCGTCTCTCCGTGAAGTCCACCTCCGGATACTGACTTGTCGAGTAGTCCACCTCCGGGTACCGTCCAGTCCTTGAACACTCGGCCTCTGTCAGCACTGCCCGTCGTCTGCAACCAACACAACGAGGTGCGGGCATAGCCCGTGCAGGGGTGAGTATAACGTTACTCAGTAGGGACCCCGAGACCCTCACGGTCTCACTAAAACAAACAAGGATAACCATAAAGAAGATCTCAACAGATAACCTCTACTTAGGTATATGCCCATACATATACCTAAGTTATCAAGTAACCCATCTCAATCATGAGGAAACACAAGGATCATGAAATCAACGGATAACCACTACCCAGGTATATTCCCATACATATACCTAAGTTATCAAGTGACCCATCTCAATCATGCAGTAAACACCAAGGTCAAAAGTCTTAGCTCAAACCAGGATTTTCATTATCGAAACTGTAACTGCTGAAGAGCTCCGTCTCTGTAGTGTACAGTGGTCCTGTCACGACTCCGAGGTACTGCTCACTAACCTAAGACTGCTGAAGTACTCCTCCTGTCGAGTACAGCGGGTCAGCCACCCAGACACAGTAGTGCTTCCCGCCGAGGTATGTCACCCAAACACAGTAGTGCACACCCCCTAGTAGCCTGCTGAGGTACTCTCTGAACGAGTACCGCGGGTCTGCACTGTCACACAGGTAGTGCTCCGTCCGCCATGGGTCTGCACCTCAGAAAGTAGTGCTCCGCCCACTGGGCTAGTCGACTCACTCCAAGTCGAGTCGGTCAAGCAGTCGTCAGGTCTCAACCAGTTACACGGTCTCCGTACTCCGCACGCTCGTCACTGGGAGGGTCCGCTCCACGAGCTACAAGTCGATACTCCAAGTATCTCAAAGTCCCAAGATGAAGTATCTCAAAGGACCGCCTCGTCATAGGGGTCTCAACACAACAGACGGCGCGTCAATCGGACGCCCGGTCTGTGAGTTATTAGCCTTTACGTCCCAGGGGCCTGGTTGGTTTCGTAAGCGAACCAAACCCGGCCGTATCTCATCTGTACCCCGAACTCTCATAGGGTATACTCATAGGGGCCGTTTCTCAACGAGATCACCAACTCCGCTGACGGTTCGTCAAACGGACGTTCTGTCAGAAAGGTATCAGCTTTTCCGTTCCAGGGGCCCGGTTGGATTTCGGTGCGATCCAACCCGGCCACTATCCATCTGCATCCAAATCTCGGGCGGAGGATGCCAAAAGTTCCGTATCGTCAACAGGAACTCAACGCAACAGACGACGCGTCAATCAGATGCCCGGTCAGAGAGTTATTGGCTTTTTTGTTCCAGGGGCCCGGTTGGTTTTTAAGGCAAAACCAACCCGACCGTACTCCACCTGCGTCCAAACCTCGGGCGGAGTATGCCAAAAGATGCGTCTCATCAAGAGGAATTCAACGAAATAGACGGCGCGTAAATTGGACCCCCGGTCTGTTAGTTATTGGCCTTTCCATCTCACACCCACCCTGGGAAACTTCCCCGGAGGTGACCCATCCTGATCACTACTCTAGGCCAAGCACGCTTAACTATGGAGTTTTAACCACGTAGGCTCCCGAAAAGGAAGATGTACCTTGAGTATAGTATACCGAAACGACCGTCTCAATCCAAGGATCGCGTTGCCGCTGACGGCGAGTCGTTTGGAGGCCCGTAGCCCAAGATACGGACATTTGACCAAAAGTGGTCTGAAACTGGGGGTCTGGGCCCGGGCCGACCCGGCCCGACCCCCCTGGGTCGGCTGAACCGGGTCGACCCACCCCGGGCGGCGACCCGGCTCGACGACCCGGCCCGGCTCGGAAAAACCCGGCCCGACCGGCGGCGCGGTCCGGCGCGGTGGCGCGGTCCGGCGCGGCGGCGCGGACCGGCACGGCGGCGCGGCATGGGCGACGTTCGGGTGCCGCGCGCGGGGGGCAAAGCCCCCCCCCCCCACCCCCCCCCCCCCCCTTCTTTGAGAACCGCGACCCCATTAATTGGGGCCGCTTTTGAGACCCGGCCGGGGGAAATTATTTCCCCCGGTCTCCACTGCCCGGCCGGCCCGCACTGGCCGGCCAGTTTCACCAGCAAGGACCGGCGACGGCCGGTCCTTCCTTCACCGACACCGGCGGCCCGGTGCCGGCCGCCGGTCATCTTGCTCCGCCACGGCCCGGAACCGGCCGCGGCCTATGCCGTTCGGCGCGATGCGACGACATCGCTTCCCTCCGCCGCGGCCCCGCTCCGGTCGCGGCGCCTTTGACTTTCTTTGACGCGACGCGACGACGTCGCGTTCTTGGATTTCTTTCCACGGCACCGCGCGACGGCGCCGCGCGTATCTTCTGCAATAAATCACATGGTGCGACGACACCACGTTTTCTCGTATCATCCTCAAGAAACCATCACGAAAAACAAAGGAGGAGGGTCGGTCGTGTTTGTGCGGTCCGACCCCCTCGTGTTATTCGATAACAAAAAGGGTTTTAATCCACGATCATCACCAAGTTTGTATTCACGAAAAATTAAATAAATAAAAATCCTCAACCATCAACCGCTTGATCGGACGATCCGCGGATCAACCCGGTATTGGTTGGTCCGCACTCGTTGTTTTTTCTCAAAAGATAAGAGAATTCCAAAATAAATTCCCCTACCTCGTCTTCAAGAACGAAGTTCTTCAATGACCCGCGGAAGACAAGCGTCGCGTAGGTCGGGCGTCGTTCCGTCTAGGTTGGTGGGAGAAGAGCTCGGTGAAGTCGAGCCGAGACGTCACCCTCTGTATACTTTGTAGGCGGCGGTGCTTCCCTTCCTTACTCCGGTTGAAGATGGTCAGAGGTGTTGCTTCACATTCTTCGGAAATGTGGAACGTTCTTCCTCGAGAGGTTGGTGATCTTCCAAGAGTTCTTCTCCTCTCCTTAGTTCTTCACACAAGGTTTATGCCAACCCAAAAAGAAGAATATAATCTCTCTTTTTAATGTTGGAAAAATGAATTCAAAAGAATTCAAACACTCAAAATAATTAATTAAGTTGGTTTAATTAATTAATTGCAAAGTGTTGGCAAGAATTTCAAAAGATTGAAATTCAAATAAACCATACTTAACTCACCTCATTAATTAATCAAGTTGTCAAATATTAAAGAATGTGAGTTAATGGGGAGTTGGAATGTGAGGGGTTAAGAGGGTTAGGGAGTTTAAGGAATTTGAAAATGTGGGGGGGGGGGGGGTGTTCATGTGGGCCCCACCCTTTCAAATATCCACACATGGGAAGTTGGATGGATGTGGGCCCACCACCAACTTCCCATGGGAGAAGTTAACCACTTAACATTGTTAAAATTTGATTTAACAATTTTATTCACTTTTTTAATTAAACCCCAAAAATTAACTTCTCCTCCCGCATAAACACAACTACGGTAAAGGTTCTCTTAAGAGATTACCGGCGTTGCGAGTTTATCAGTGCAATCGGATTTCAATTCCGAGCACCGGTTCAAAAGATAGAAATTCCCGCTCGCTCGTTCCCTGAACGTACCCGAGCCAAACTTCAGAAATTAATTCTGGGCACACCGGGCCTCGGAATCAGGCGCCGTAAGAAACTGCGTTCTTGTAAAATTCCAAAGAAAATTAAGAAAAAATTTCCCTTGAAATTTCCGGGTCTTTACATTACTCCCACCTCAAGGCTTTACGTCCTCGTAAAGCTTCAACACAAACTAGGGTGACAAAAGCGGTACAGATCACGCATCTGAGCCTTCCGCTCCCATGTGCTTACCTGGAGGTTCCGTACTGCCAAAGAAAGTGAACCCGAGAAATCAATCGTCCTCGTAGGATCTACTCATGTCGATCCTCGATCCCCACTGGAACTTCCGTGAAAGACACCCCATCGCCATCGTCCAGCTCCTCATGGTCGATGAGATGCGAGGGGTCGAGCACGTATCTCCTCAGTTGAGATACGTGGAAGTCGTCGTGCACCTGGTGCAACTGCAGTGAATGGGTCAAGCGGTAAACCACCCCGCCTACCCAGCTGGGGACCTAATAAGGTCCGCTGAACCCCGGAGATAACTTTCCGCCTTGGCCACATCTCCGTAAACCTCATCGAGGTGAGACCCGTATAAGGACGTGATCGTCATCCTCGAACTCCAGAGGTCTCCATTTTCTGTTAGAACTGGAACTCGAAAGGCTGCTGCCACGAGGGTAAGGTTGACCGACTCAAGAGTGATCGGTCGCACCCTCCTGTGCAAGAGTTACCCTGCGCTGCCTGGGGTTTCCTTTTCCGCCGACCAAGGAAAACCCATCCCGACGTTTGCCTAAAACTGTCAATTTGAGTATGAACAGTTATTGCCCATTCCATACTCAAACTAACGTCGTAAGGCCTCGACGCTGCCACCAAGAGATTCCAACCGAAACTCTCGCCTCGAGGGTCTCACCACACCATCGGCGTAAGTGTGATTATGGAGTCTCCTCCCAAGGTATCTCCAGACGTGAGAGTCAAGTCCACGGCTTACCGGAAACTCTAGGTCTGGAACAAGATTTGTGAAAGCGAGGAATGATTCATATCGACGTCTGTTACTACAGCAGCTAGTAGTGGACACAGACTGTCCCTTGAATCATTTCTAAAGCCATTGGGTCACACTCCTTGACCGCATGCAGCCGCATTCTTCCATCGCCCTCCAGCTCCCTGAGCTTGGTGGGGATAACTAAGGCGGGTGGTTGTAGCATGTTAAGATGTACAGCACCTCATGCTGCTCTCCTAGCTCTGCCTCCACGTCTGCCGCTTCGCAGACTCATCTCTATTTAAAGCTACCTATTCTTGAAACATTTAACACGCCCGAGTCTCTAAGACTGGCACCGGTTCCCTATTTCTTACTGCACTGTGCAGTCTTCATCCGCTCCTGGATGAACTGCACCTCCTTTAGTCTCACAAGAGCTGCTATGATTTCTTCTTTGCCGATAAGAGAAATCTGGTTTAATCCCCTGGATGAACCACATTCGTTGCCTAATACAGTCAATCCTGACATGAATGATGCATTCATGCCATGGATGACGTCGTAAGGCCTTGACGTAACTACTAAGAGATCCAACTGTCACTCTCGCCTCCAAGGGTCGAGTCACACTGTCGACATCAGTGTGAGGTCATTGGGTCCCCTCTAGTAGAAATCTCAAAAGTGTGGGTCATGTCAATAGTTTAACCGGGACCACTCAGTATCAACCAAACAAAAGGACAGGAAAGCAAACAAAGATAAGTGTCTTTTTATTATTGCAGCTCATAGTACAAGACACGAATACAACAGCAAAATGGAACTAGAAGTACAAGAGACGTATCCACTAGTTCCTCTCCTGTCCACCTGTTCCCGGAGCTCTACTGCCTTGTCCACTACTCGGCTATTGCTCAAGCACTCGTCGCTGCTTCTGGCTCGGTGGCTCCTCCAACGCCTGCAGATCAACTGTACGAGGAGTCAGAAAGTCACGTGCCAGGTGACCCTTTCCGCCGCACGAGTAACACAACCTGATTCTGGCACGCCTAGCTCTGTTCCCACCCCGGGTGCCCCGCACCACCGTTCCTAAAACCCGAGATCGTCCAACTGCTAGTCTGGTCCTCCTGGACCTCTGCATCATCTGTCTACTACCCACAGATGAATCGGCTACTGATCGAAAAACACACGGCAAAGGCAGAAGCTCCTGTACACGCTCGGGGTGTAGAGCTACTGGCACAAACTCCACCCTGAAGAAGGTCTCAAAGTCTTCCCATGTGAAGGTCATCCCGTCGCAAAACTGAAACAAGTGGCTCCACCACTTTTCTGCTGCGGCCTGAAGGAGGCTGGTAGCAAAGATCACCATGAAGTCTGTCGGCGTCACCAATAGCATGAAGACTCTCAACACAATCTCCAGCCAAACCTCAGCCGCCTGTGGGTCCGTCTCTCCCCGGAACCTGGGTGGCCTCTGGCGCTGGAACTCGTGCAGCGCGCTCAAGCGTCGTGCATCGCCTACTTCTGGGGCTGGTGGCATCGGTGGCCCAATGGGTAGCAGTACCGCTGGTGCCTCCGCTGGTGCCTCAACTGTAAGAGGGCCCTGTACCGAAGCCTCGTCGCTCGACAGGCTGTCAGTACGCACATCCCTCTGGGCTCTAGCTGGTCGTCCGTGAAAAGGCATCCTGAAAGAAACATCGTGACACGGTCAAACGTTTATACCTGGTGAGCTGACCTGGTTTGAGCTTTTTTAAGGGAAAACCTTTGAAACACACACGCAATCAGTGTTTTCGTGCACAAAGTCGGAAATCAGTTGTCAGGGTCCTGGTGTATGGATACGCCGGCCGCCCGCACCAACACTGGACTCCCTGAACTGAAAACCACACTCGGTACTCTTAACACTATTGCTTCACAGAAAGAAAAAGTCAGAGTCATAAGTTCTGCGGTAGAACCGAAATCCTTTGATACCAATTTGTCACGACCCGTCCTCGGGGCCCGTGCCGTGACTACCCCAAGCCCTCCTTCTATAGGCCAGGGGCTGGTGACTAGCACTAAAGGCGTAAATCCTGATAACTGGGAAGGCATTGCCTTTATAAAAGTAAACAAACACGATAGAGTATAAGCGGAAGTAAACACTAAGTACAAAGAGAAGTGCAGAAAGGAAAAATGGGCCAGAATACAAACCCAAAAGAAAGTACAACTACAACTGAACAAAGTACAATAGAAAAAGACAACAGCTGGTGGGACGGAAGCGGCTCCTGGGTCTTCCTCCTCGGATCCTACCTGAAGGGTAGGTACAGTTGGCGTAGCTCCTGGATCGTCCACCACGGATCCTACCTGAAGGGTAGGTACAGATAGCCTCCACTACGCTCTCGCCCGCCAACCACCTCTGAGTGTCGTCTCGCCGTGAAGTCCACCTCCGAATACTGACTCGTCGAGTAGTCCACCTCCGGGTACCGTCCAGTCCTCGAACACTCGACATCCGTCAGCACTGCCCGTCGTCTGTAACCAACACAACGAGGTGCGGGCATAGCCCGTGCAGGGGTGAGTATAAAGTTACTCAGTAGGGACCCCGAGACCCTCACGGTCTCACTAAAACCAACAATGATAACCACAAATAAGATCTCAACAGATAACCTCTACTTAGGTATATGACCATACATATACCTAAGTTATCAATTAACCCATCTCAATCATGAGGAAACACAAGGATCATGAAATCAACGGATAACCACTACCCAGGTATATGCCCATACATATACCTAAGTTATCATGTGACCCATCTCAATCATGCATTAAACACAAAGGTCAAAAGTCTCAGCTGAAACCAGGATTTTCATTATCGAAACCGTAACGGCTGAAGAGCTCCGTCTCTGGAGTGTACAGTAGTCCTATCACGACTCCGAGGTACTGCTCACTAACCTAAGACTGCTGAAGTACTCCTCCTGTCGAGTACCGCGGGTCATCCACCCAGACACAGTAGTGCTTCCCGCCGAGGTATGTCACCCAAACACAGTAGTGCACACCCCCTAGTAGCCTGTTGAGGTACTCTCCGGATGAGTACCACGGGTCTGCACTGTCACACAGGTAGTGCTCCATCCGCCATGGGTCTGCACCTCAGAAAGTAGTGCTCCGTCCACTGGGCTAGTCGACTCACTCCAAGTCGAGTCGGTCAAGCAGTCGTCAGGTCTCAGCCAGTTACACGGTCTCCGTACTCCGCACGTTCGTCACTGGGAGGGTCCGCTCCACGAGCTATAGGTCGATACTCCAAGTATCTCAAAGTCCCAGGAAGAAGAATCTCAATGGACCGCCTCGTCATAGGGGTCTCAACACAACAGACGACGCGTCAATCGGATGCCCGGTCTGTGAGTTATTAGCCTTTTCATCCTAGGGGCCCGGTTGGTTTCGTGAGCGAACCAAACCCGGCCGTATCTCATATGTATCCCGAACTCTCATAGGGTATACTCATAGGGACCATTTCTCAACGAGATCACCAATGCCGCTGACGGTTCGTCAAACGGAAGTTCTGTCAGAAAGGTATCAGCTTTTCCGTTTCAGGGGCCCGGTTGGATTTCGGTGCGATCCAACCCGGCCACTATCCATCTACATCCAAATCTCGGGTGGAGGATGCCAAAAAGTTCCGTATCGTCAACAGGAACTCAACGCAGCAGACGGCGCGTCAATCGGACGCCCGGTCTGAGAGTTATTGGCTTTTTTCGTTCCAGGGGCCCGGTTGGTTTTTAAGGCAAAACCAACCCGACCGTACTCCACCTGTGTCCAAACCACAGGCGGAGTATGCCAAAAGATCCGTCTCATCAAGAGGAATTCAACGAAATAGATGGCGCGTAAATCGGATGCCCCGTCTGTTAGTTATTGGCCTTTCCGTCTCACACCAACCATGGGAAACTTCCCAGGAGGTCACCCATCCTGATCACTACTCTAGGCCAAGCACGCTTAACTATGGAGTTTTAAACACGTAGGCTCCCGAAAAGGAAGATGTACCTTGAGTATAGTATACCGAAACGAACGTCTCGATCCAAGGATCGCGTTGCCGCTGACGGCGAATCGTTTGGAGGCTCGTAGCTCAAGATACGAGCATTTGACCAAAAGTGGTCCGAAATTGGGGGTCTGGGCCCGGGCCGACGACCCGACCCGGCTCGGAAGAACCCGGCCCGGCCGGCGGCACGGACCGGCACGACGGCGCGGACCCTCACGGCGGCGCGGCCTGGGCGCCGTTCGGGTGCCGCGCGCGGGGGGCAAAGCCCCCCCCCCCCCCCACTTTGAGAACCGCGACCCCTTAATTGGGGCCGCTTTTGAGACCCAGCCGGGGGAAATTATTTCCCCCGGTCTCCACTGCCCAGCCGGCCCGCACTGGCCGGCCGGTTTCGCCAGTAAGGACCGGCGACGGCCGGTCCTTCCTTCACCGACACCGACGGCCCGGTGCCGGCCGCCGGTCATCTTGCTCCGCCGCGGCCCGGAACCGGCCGCGGCCAATGCCGTTCGGCGCGATGCGACGACATCGCTTCCCTCCGCCACAGCCCTGCTCCGGCCGCGGCGCCTTTGACTTTCATCGACGCGACGCGACAGCGTCGCGTTCTTGGATATCTTTCCACGGCGCCGCGCATATCTTCCGCAATAAATCGCGTGGTGCGACGGCACCACGTTTTCTCGTATCATCCTCAAGAAACCATCACGAAAAACAAAGGAGGAGGGTCGGTCGTGTTTGTGCGGTCCGACCCCCTCACGTTATTCGATAACAAAAGGGTTTTAATCCACGATCATCACCAAGTTTGTATTCACGAACAATTAAATAAATAAAAACCCTCAATCATCAACCGTTTGATCGGACGATCCGCAGATCAACCCAGTATTGGTTGGTCCGCGCTCGTCGTTTTTTCTCAAAAGATAAGAGAATTCCAAAATAAATTCCCCTACCTCGGCTTCAAGAACGGAGTTCTTCAACGACCCGTGGAAGACAAGTGTCGTGTAGGTCCGGCGTCGTTACGTCTAGGTTGGTGGGAGAAGAGCTCGGTGAAGTCGAGCCGAGACGTCACCCTCTGTATACTTTGTAGGCGGCGGTGCTTCCCTTCCTTACTCCGGTTGAAGATGGTCGGAGGTGTTGCTTCACGTTCTTCGGAAACGTGGAACGTTCTTCTTCGAGAGGTTGGTGATCTTCCAAGAGTTCTTCTCCTCTCCTTTGTTCTCCCCACAAGGTTTATGCCAACCCAAAAAGAAGAATATAATCTCTCTTTTTAATGTTGGCAAAATGAATTCAAAAGAATTCAAACACTCAAAATAATTAATTAAGTTGGTTTAATTAATTAATTGCAAAGTGTTGGAAAGAATTTCAAAAGATTGAAATTAAAATAAACCATAATTAACTCACCTCATTAATTAATCAAGTTGTCAAATATTAAAGAATGTGAGTTAATGGGGAGTTGGAATGTGAGGGGTTAAGAGGGTTAGGGAGTATAAGGAATTTGAAAAGGGGGGGGGGGGGTTCGTGTGGGCCCCACCCTTTCAAATATCCACACATGGGAAGTTGGATGTATGTGGGCCCACCACCAACTTCCCATGGGAGAAGTTAACCACTTAACATTGTTAAAATTTGATTTAACAATTTTATTCACTTTTTTACTTAAACCCCAAAAATTAACTTCTCCTCCCGCACAAACGCAACTACGGTAAAGGTTCTCTTAAGCGATTATCGGCGTTGCGAGTTCATCGGTGCAATTGGAACTCAATTCCGAGCACCGGTTCAAAAGAAAGAAATTCATGCTCGCTCGTTCACTGAACGTACCCAAGCCAAGCTTCGGAAATTAATTTCGGGCACACCGGGCCTCGGAATCAGGCGCCATCAGAAACTGCATTCTTGTAAAATTCCAAATAAAATTAAGAAAAAATTTCCCTTGAAATTTCCGGGTCTTTACATTACTCCCACCTCAGGGCTTTACGTCCCCGTAAAGCTTCAACACAAACTAGGGTGACAAAAGTGGTACAGAGCACGCATCTGAGCCTTCCGCTCCCATGTGCTTACCTGGAGGTTCTGTACTGCCAAAGAAAGTGCACCCGAGGAATCGATCGTCCTCGTAGGATCTGCTCCTGTCAATCCTTGATCCCCACTGGAACTTCCGTGAAAGACACCCCATCTCCATCGTCCATCTCCTCATGGTCGATGAGATGCGAGGGGTCGAGCACGTATCTCCTCAGTTGAGATACGTGGAAGTCGTCGTGCACCTGGTGCAACTGTAGTGAATGGGTTAAGCGGTAAACCACCCCGCCTACCCAGCTGGAGACCTAAGAAGGTCCGCTGAACCCCGGAGATAACTTTCCGCCTTGGCCACATCTCCGTAAACCTCGTCGAGGTGAGACCCGTATAAGGACTTGATCGTCATCCTCGAACTCCAGAGGTCTCCATTTTCTGTTAGAACTGGAACTCGAAAGGCTGCTTCCATGAGGGTAAGGTTGACCGACTCAAGAGTGATCGGTCGCATCCTCCTGTGCAAGAGTTACCCTACGCTGCCTGGGGTTTCCTTTTCCGCCGACCAAGGAAAACCCATCCCGACGTTTGCCTAAAACCGTCAATTTGAGTATGAACAGTTATTGCCCATTCCATACTCAAACTAACGTCGTAAGGCCTCGACGCTGCCACCAAGAGATTCTAACCGAAACTCTCGCCTCGAGGGTCTGACCACACCATCGGCGTAAGTGTGATTATCGAGTCTCCTCCCAAGGTATCTCCAGACGTGAGGGTCAAGTCCACGGCTTACCGGAAACTCTAGGTCTGGAACAAGATTTGTGAAAGCGAGGAATGATTCATATCGACGTCTGTTACTACAGCAACTAGTAGTGGACACAGACTTTCCCTTGAATCATTTCTAGAGCCATTGGGTCACACTCCTTGACCGCATTCAACCGCATTCTTCCATCGCCCTCCAGCTCCCTGAGCTTGGCGGGGATAACTAAGGTGGGTGGTTGTATCATGCTAAGATGTACAGCACCTCATGCTGCTCTCCTAGCTCTGCCTCTACGTCTGCCGCTTCGCAGACTCATCTCTATTTAAAGCTTCCTCTTCTTGAAACATTTAACACGCCCGAGTCTCTAAGACTGGCACCGGTTCCCTGTTTCTTACTGCACTGTGCAGTCATCATCCGCTCCTGGATGAACTGCACCTCCTTTAGTCTCACAAGAGCTGCTATGATTTCTTCTTTGCCGATAAGAGAAATCTGGTCTCATCCCCTGGATGAACCACATTCGTTGCCTAATACAGTCAATCCTGACATGAATGATGCATTCATGACATGGATGACGTCGTAAGGCCTTGACGTAACTACTAAGAGATCCAACTGTCACTCTCGCCTCCAAGGGTCGAGTCACACTGTCGGCATCAGTGTGAGGTCACTGGGTCCCCTCTAGTAGAAATCTCGAAAGTGAGGGTCAAGTCAATAGTTTAACCGGGACCACTCAGTATCAACCAAACAAAAGGAAAGGAAAGCAAACAAAGATAAGTGTCTTTTTATTATTGCAGCTCATAGTACAAGACACGAATACAACAGCAAAATATAACTAGAAGTACAAGGGACGTATCCACTAGTTCCTCTCCTGTCCACCTGTTCCCGGAGCTCTACTGCCTTGTCCACTGCTCGGCTGTTGCTCAAGCACTCGTCGCTGCTTCTGGCTCGGTGTCTCCTCCAACGCCTGCGGATCAACTATACGAGGAGTCGGACAGTCACGTGCCAGGTGACCCTTTCTGCCGCATGAGTAACACAACCTGCTTCTGGCACGCCTAGCTCTGTTCCCACCCCGGGTGCCCCGCACCACCGGTCCTAAAACCCGAGATCGTCCAACTGCTAGTCTGGTCCTCCTGGACCTCTGCATCATCTGTCTACTGCCCACAGATGACTCGGCTACTGATCAAAAAACACGCGGCAAAGGCAGAAACTCATGTACACGCTCGGGGTGTAGAGCAACTGGCACAAACTCCACCCGGAAGAAGGTCTCAAATTCTTCCCACGCGAAGGTCATCCCGTCGCAAAACTGAAACAAGTGGCTCCACCACCTACCTGCTGCGGCCTGAAGGAGGCTGGTAGCAAAGATCACCATGAAGTCTACTGGAGTCCCCACTAGTCTGAAGACTCTTACCACAGCCTCCAGCCAAACCTCAGCCGCCTGTGGGTCCGTCTCTCCCCGGAACCTGGGTGGCCTCTGGCGCTGGAACTCGTGCAGCGCACTCAAGCGTCGTGCATCGCCTACTGCTGGGGATGGTGGCATCGGTGGCCCAACGGGTAGCAGTACCGCTGGTGCCTCAACTGCAAGAGGGCCCTGTACCGAAGCCTCGTCGTTCGATAGTCTGTCAGCACGCACATCCCTCTGGGATCTAGCTGGTCGTCCGTGAAAAGGCATCCTGAAAGAAACATCGTGACACGGTCAAACGTTTATACCTGGTGAGCAGACCTGGTTTGAGCTGTTTTAAGGGAAAACCTTTGAAACACACACGCAATCAGTGTTTTCATGCACAAAGTCGGAAATCAGTTGTCAGGGTCCTGGTGTATGGATACGTCGGCCGCCCGCACCAACACTGGACTCCCTGAACTGAAAACCACACTCGGTACTTTTAACATTATTGCTTCACAGAAAGAAAAATTCAGAGTCATAAGTTCTGCGGTAGAACCGAACTCCTTTGATACCAATTTGTCACGACCCGTCCTCGGGGCCCGTGTCGTGACTACCCCAAGCCCGCCTTCCATAGGCCAGGGGCTGGCGACTAGCACCAAAGGCATAAATCCCGATAACTGGGAAGGCATTGCCTTTATAAAAGTAAACAAACACGACATAGTATAAGCGGAAGTAAACACTAAGTAAAAAGAGAAGTGTTGAAAGGAAAAATGGGCCAGAATACAAACCCAAAAGAAAGTACAACTACAACTGAACAAAGTACAACAGAAAAAGGCAACAGCAGGTGGGACGGAAGCGGCTCCTGGGTCGTCCTCCTCGGATCCTACCAGAAGGGTAGGTACAGTTGGCGCAGCTCCTGGATCGTCCACCACAGATCCTACCTGAAGGGTAGGTACAGATAGCCTCCACAACGCTCTCTCCCGACAACCACCTCTGAGTGTCGTCTCGTCGTGAAGTCCACCTCCGGATACTGACTCGTCGAGTAGTCCACCTCCGGGTACCATCCAGTCCTCGAACACTCAGCCTCCGTCAGCACTGTCGGTCATCTGCAACCAACACAACGAGGTGCGGGCATAGCCCGTGCAGGGGTGAGTATAACGTTACTCAGTAGGGACCCCGAGACCCTCATGGTCTCACTAAAACCAACAAGGATAACCACAAAGAAGATCTCAACTGATAACCTCTACTTAGGTATATGCCCATACATATACCTAAGTTATCAAGTAACCCATCTCAATAATGAGGAAACACAAGGATAATGAAATCAACGGATAACCACTACCCAGTTATATGCCCATACATATACCTAAGTTATCAAGTGACCCATCTCAATCATGCAGTAAACACACAGGTCAAAAGTCTCAGCTCAAACCAGGATTTTCATTATCGAAACCGTAACTGCTGAAGAGCTCCGTCTCTGGAGTGTACAGTGGTCCTGTCACGACTCCGAGGTACTGCTCACTAACCTAAGACTGCTGAAGTAATCCTCCTATCAAGTACCGCGGGTCAGCCACCCAGACACAGTAGTGCTTCCCGCCGAGGTATGTCACCCAAACACAGTAGTGCACACCCCCTAGTAGCCTATTGAGGTACTCTCCGGACGAGTACCGCGGGTCTGCACTGTCACACGGGTAGTGCTTTGTCCGCCATGGGTCTGCACCTCAGAAAGTAGTGCTCCGTCCACTGGGCTAGTCGACTCACTCCATGTCGAGTCGGTCAAGCAGTCGTCAGGTCTCAGCCAGTTACGCGGTCTCCGTACTCCGCACGCTCATCACTGGGAGGGTCCGCTCCACGAGCTACAGGTCGATACTCCAAGTATCTGAAAGCCCCACGAAGATGTATCTCAAAGGACCGCCTCGTCATAGGGGTCTCAACACAACAGACGACGCGTCAATCGGACACCTGGTCTGTGAGTTATTAGCCTTTTCGTCCCAGGGGCCCGGTTGGTTTCGTGAGCGAACCAAACCCGGATGTATCTCATCTGTACCCCGAACTCTCATAGGGTATACTCATAGGGACCGTTTCTCAACGAGATCACCAACGCCGCTGACGGTTCATCAAACGGACGTTCTGTCAGAAAGGTATCAGCTTTTCCGTTCCAGGGGCCCGGTTGGATTTCGGTGCGATCCAACCCGGCCACTATCCATCTGCATCCAAATCTCGGGCGGAGGATGCCAAAAGTTCCGTATCGTCAACAGGAACTCAACGCAACAAATGGCGCGTCAATCGGACGCCCGGTCTGAGAGTTATTGGCTTTTTCGTTCCAGGGGCCCGGTTGGTTTTTAAGGAAAAACCAACCCGAACGTACTCCACCTACGTCCAAACCTCGGGCGGAGTATGCCAAAAGATCTGTCTCATCAAGAGGAATTCAACGAAACAGACGACGCGTAAATCAGACGCCCAGTCTATTAGTTATTGGCCTTTCCGTCTCACACCCACCCTGAGAAACTTCCCAGGAGGTCACCCATCCTGATCACTACTCTAGGCCAAACACGCTTAACTATGGAGTTTTAACCACATAGGCTCCCGAAAAGGAAGATGTACCTTGAGTATAGTATACCGAAACGACCGTCTCGATCCAAGGATCGTGTTGCCGCTGACGGCGAGTCGTTTGGAGGCCCGTAGCCCAAGATACGGACATTTGACCAAAAGTGGTCCGAAACTGGGGGTCTGGGCCCGGGCCGACCCGGCCCGACCCCCCCCCCCCCCTGGGTCGGCCGAACCGGGTCGACCCGACCCGACGACCCGGCCCGGCTCGGAAAACCCCGGCCCGGCCGGCGGCGCGGGCCGATGCGGCGGCGCGGTCCAGCGCAGCGGCACGGTCCGGCGCGGCGACGCGTACCGGCACGACGTCGTGGACCGGCACGGCGGCGCGACCTGGGCGTCGTTCGGGTGCCGCACGCGGGGGGCAAATCCCCCCCCCCTTTGAGAACCGCAGCCCCTTAATTGGGGCCGCTTTTGAGACCCGGTCGGGGGAAATTATTTCCCCCGGTCTCCACTGCCCGGCCGGCCCGCACTGGCCGGCCGGTTTCGCCAGCAAGGACCGGCGACGGCTGGTCCTTCCTTCGCCGACACCGGCGGCCCGGTGCCGGCTGCCGGTCATCTTGCTCCGCCGCGGCCCGGAACCGTCTGCAACCTATGTCATTCAGCGCGATGCGACCGCATCGCTTCCCTCCGCCGCGGCCCCGCTCCGGTCGCGGCGCCTTTGACTTTCTTCGACGCGACGCGACAACGTCGCGTTCTTGGATTTCTTTCCACGGCGCGGCGCGACGGCACCACGTTTTCTCATATCATCCTCAAGAAACCATCACGAAAAACAAAGGAGGAGGGTCGGCCGTGTTTGTGCGGTCCGACCCCCTCACGTTATTCGATAACAAAAAGGGTTTTAATCCACGATCATCACCAAGTTTGTATTCACGAACAATTAAATAAATAAAAACTCTCAATCATCAACCGCTTGATCGGATGATCCGCGGATCTACCCGGTATTGGTTGGTCCGCGCTCGTCGTTTTTTCTCAAAAGATAAGAGAATTCCAAAATAAATTCCCCTACCTCGGCTTCAAGAATGGAGTTCTTCAACGACCCGCGGAAGACAATCGTCGCGTAGGTCGGGCGTCGTTCCGTCTAGGTTGGTGGGAGAAGAGCTCGGTGAAGTCGAGCCGAGACGTCATCCTCTGTATACTTTGTAGGCGGCGGTGCTTCCCTTCCTTACTCCGGTTGAAGATGGTCGGAGGTGTTGCTTCACGTTCTTCGGAAACGTGGAACGTTCTTCCTCGAGAGGTTGGTGATCTTCCAAGAGTTCTTCTCCTCTCCTTAGTTCTCCCCACAAGGTTTATGCCAACCCAAAAAGAAGAATATAATCTCTCTTTTTAATGTTGGCAAAATGAATTCAAAAGAATTCAAACACTCAAAATAATTAATTAAGTTGGTTTAATTAATTAATTGCAAAGTGTTGGCAAGAATTTCAAAAGATTGAAATTCAAATAAACCATACTTAACTCACCTCATTAATTAATCAAGTTGTCAAATATTAAAGAATGTGAGTTAATGGGGAGTTGGAATATGAGGGGTTAAGAGGGTTAGGAAGTTTAAGGAATTTGAAAAGGTGGGGGGGGTTCATGTGGCCCCCACCCTTTCAAATATCCACACATTGGAAGTTGGATGGATGTGGGCCCACCACCAACTTCCCATGGGAGAAGTTAACCACTTAACATTGTTAAAATTTGATTTAACAATTTTATTCACTTTTTTAATTAAACCCCAAAAATTTACTTCTCCTCCCGCACAAACGCAACTACGGTAAAGGTTCTATTAAGCGATTACCAGCGTTGCAAGTTAATCGGTGCAATCGGATTTCAATTCCGAGCACCGGTTCAAAAGATAGAAAATCCCGCTCGCTCGTTCACTGAACGTACCCGATCCAAACTTCGGAAATTAATTCCGGGCACACCGGGCCTCGGAATCAGGCGCCGCCAGAAACTGCGTTCTTGTAAAATTCCAAAGAAAATTAAGAAAAAATTTTCCTTGAAATTTTCAGGTCTTTACATATGTAGTGTGTTTAGGGTTTATGTTTTATGTGACATTTTTTAGGGTTCATGTTGGGTTTCCAGGGTTTATGTATCATTTTTAGGGGCGATGTAGCATTTATGTTTCATTTTTTAGGTTTTATGTAACGTTTTTAGGGTTCATGGAGTGTTTTTTGGGTTTATATTACGTTTTTAGGTTTTATGTAGCATTTTTAATGTTTATGTTGGGTTTTTTAGGGTTTATGTTGTGTTTTTAGGATTTATGTTACATTTCTAGGGTTTATGTGGTGCTTTAAGGTTTTATGTAGCATTTTCAGGGTTTATATGATGTGTTTTAGCATTTTTTGGGTTATTTAGGGTTTTTTAGTGTTCTTTAGAGTTTAATATGGTTCTTTAAGGTTTATTAGGGTTCCTTAGGGTTTATTAGTGTTCTTTATGATTTGTTATAGTTTATTAGCGATTTTTATTGTATATTAGGGTATTAGTGGGCTTTGTAGGCATTAATAGATTTTTCTAGGGTTTATCAACCTTTTATAGGGTTATTTAGAATTTATTAGGGTTTATTTTACTTATTAGGGTTTAGTAACATGTATTTGGGTTTATTACGATTTATTAGGGTTTATTATGATTTGTTAGGGTTTATTGAGGTTTATTAGGGGTTTGTTATGGTTTGTTTCAGTTTGTTATGATTTATTTGGCATGGTTAGGATTTTTTATGATTTATTTACAATTTTTAGGGTTTGTTACGATTTATTTTGGGGTTATTAGGGTTTTTTAGGGTTTATTAGTGGGTTGTAGGGTTTTGTAGGCTATTATTTGGAGATTTTTGTATCGTTTTATCAGGTTTGTTAGAGTTTTTAGTGATTATTAGGGTTTATTATGGTTTAATAGTGTTTTTATTGTATATTAGGGGTTTTTGGGATTTTGTAGAATTTATTAGGGTCTAATAGAGTTTGCTAGGTTTTATTTCAGGTTATTACGATTTATTGGTGTTTATTAGGGTGTTTAGGATTTAATAGTGGGTTTTATTTGGTATTAAGGATTATTAGTGGTTCTTAGGGGTTAATAGTGGTTGTTAGGGTTTTGTTAGGGTTTGTTATGGTTTGTTTGAGTTGTTTGGGGTTTTATACAATTTTTTGGGTTTTATGGGTGTGTTTAGATTTTTTATGCTTTGTTAGGGTTATTTTAGTGTTTTTTGGGGTTTTGTTGCATTTTGTGGATTTTGATGCATTTTTCTGTTTTTTGTAGCAATTGACAGGGTTTATGTTGTGTTGTTAGTTGCTTTGGTGGTTCTTTAAGGTTCTTTAGGTTTTTTTGGGTTCTTTAGGGTGTATTAGGGTTTCTTTTGAGGTTTTTAGTGTTTTCTAAGAGGTTTTTTAATGTTTTTAAGGGTTTAATAGGGTTTGTTAGGGTTTTGTTAGACATTTTTAGGCTTTTAGGGGGGTTTTAGCATTTTTAGTGGTTTTTAGTTTTTAGGGTTTTTTTGAGGTTTTTAGAGATTTTTTAGGGTTTTTAGGTTTTTTTCAGGTTTTTCCGGTTTTTTCGGTTTTTAGGGTTTTTAGGGTTTTTGGATATTTTAGGGTTTTTTAGGATTTTTTATGGTTTTTTGGGTTTTTATGGTTTTTTTATGATTTTGTCAGGTTTTGCCGGGTCTGTTCGGGTTTTTTTGTGAATATTATCATTTTGAATGGTTTAATAGCATTTTTATTGTATATTTGGGTTTTTAGGTATTTTGTTGCTTTTATTGGGGTCTAATAGGATTTTTAGGGTTTATTTCAATTTAATATTGTATATTAGGGTTTAGTTGTGGGCTTTAGGGTTTATTAGGGTTTATTATGGTTTATTATTGGTTGTTAGGGTTTGTTAGGATTAATTAGTTCTTATTAGAGCAATTTTGGGTGTCAAAGGGTTTGTTAGGGTTTCATAGGGTGTGTTAGGGTTTCTAAGGGTGGGTTAGGGTTTTTATGGGCATGTTATTGTTTCTAAGGGTGTGCTACAGTTTTTAAGGTTGTGTTAGGGTTTCCATGGGAGCGTTGGGGTTTCTAAGGGTGTGCTAGGGTTTCTAAGGGTGTGTTAGGGATTCTATGGGTGTGTTAGGGTTTCTAAGGGGGTGTTAGTGTCTCTTAGGTTTGCTTAGGTTTTTTTTAGGGTTTTTAGGGTTTTTAGGGTTATGTTAGGGTTTCTTATGGTTTTTTTCGGGGGTTTTAGGGTTTATTCTTGGTTTTTTGTGTTTATTGGGGTTTCTTAGAGCTTCTTGGGGTTTTAGGGCTTGGTAGGGTTTGTCAGGGTTTTTTAGGGTTTGTTATGTTTTTTAAGGTTTTTTGGGGTTTGTTAGGTGTTTTCAGGGTTTTTAGGGTTTGTTAGTGTTTGTTAGGGTTTATTAGGTTTTGTTTGGGTTTTTCATGGTTTTTAATGGGTTTTAGTGTTTATGGGGTTATTCATCGTTTGTGAGGGTTATTTAGTTTTTTCATGGTTGTCAAAGATGTGTAGAGATAGTCGCAAGCTTCGATTTGATATGTGGTATAGGTGAAATGGACACCAAAAGTAGATGTTATGGTCAATTGGAGGACTTAAGGACCATTTGGTTCTTTAAGAACGTGATAAGGTGTTCTTATTGGTCACATATGTGTAGATCTAGTCAAAAGATTTGATTTGATATATGGTAGAGGCAAAACGTACTCCTGGAGTAGAAGTTGTGTTCTTTTGCAGGGTATAAGTACCTTTTGGGCCTTCAAGGATGTGAGAAGATGCTTTAGTGGTTATAGGAGTGTAGTTCTAGTCTCAAGCATCAATTTGATATGTGGTAGAGGAAAAACAGACACCCATAGAAGAAGTTATTGCAAAACAGACACCAGAAGCCAATATTTAGAACATCCAAAGGGGTTTTGGGTCTTTTGGGGGATGAAGAGTGTCAGAAAGGGTTCCAATGGTTACTAGAGTGTGTATCTTATCACAATCTTCGATTTGATATGTGGTAGAGGCAAAATTAACACACATATCAGAAGTTATTGTTGTTCTAAATTGAGCAACGCTCTTAGCACCTAAAAACCTAATAAACCCGCAACACACTAAAATAGGCATAACTTCTCCATCGAGTGTCTTTTTGAGAATTGTGACTAGTAAAATCAAAGCTCGTGATATGAGTGAAGACCAAGTATAATTGAAAATTTGAGAAGATCAAAGAAATAAAAGATATATTATTTATACCACTCCAAAAAATGTCCAACATCAAACGACCATAACTTTCACTCTGGTTGTGCATTTGAGCTCTACCACATATCAAATAGAAGGCGGTGAAGATATCTACGTAGAAGGCTCAGTTGAACAAAGTTCCAGTCATGTTTGGAACCCTAAAATCACAAAACCCATCAGAGGGCCTCCAAAACCTCATTTCCTTCTCCGAATCTGTGTCAACAGTTTCTTAAAACAGTCATAACTTCTGATCTATGTGTTAGTTTGGCCTCTGACACCTATTTTTATTGTAGTTCGTTACATTGGATTTAGATCGAATATTCAAGGAGCGTTAATGGACACCTGAAGAAGATGTTATGACATTTTTAATGACTCTGTGATTTGTTAGGCTTCTCGAGACACCATTTCCAACACTTTTGTTTTGTCTGCTGTTTTTTCAAACAACTGTAACTTATTATTTCTGTTATTATTATTATTATCATCATCATCTCATTCAAATGCACATGCACATGCATGTGCGTTATTATTATATTTTTATTACCATGTGCGTTCACATGCAATGCACACATGTTATTTTATTATCACATGCATTGTTATTATTATTATTATTATTATTATTATTATTATTATTATTATTATTATTGTGGTTGTTGTTGTTGTTTTTGTTATTGTTATTATCATCACATGAAAATGCACATCCAAATTCACATACATGAACATTCAATGAACATGTGTTATTATATTATCACATGCATTGTTATTATTAATATTATTATTATTATTATTTGTATCATCATCGTCATCACTTGAAAATGCAATGCACGTGAGTTATTATTTATTACCATACACATGCACACATAATACAGATGGAATATTTTATTATCATATACATTCGTACTACAATTATTATCACCACTACTACTACTATTTTTACTACTGTTGTTATTATTACTATCATCACTTGAAAATGTAGATGCACGTGCGTTATTATTTATTATTAATTACCATGTACGTGCTTATGCAATGCACTTTTATAATTATTTTATTATTATTATTATTATTATTATTATCACAGTTATTATTAGTATTATTATTATTATCATCATCATCATCATTATTATTATCATTATCACATGAAAATGAACATGCATGTGCGTTGTTATTTATTATTTATTACCATGCACGTCCATGCGTTATTATTATTATTATTATTATTATTATTGCAATTAGTATTATTAATATTATCATCAAATGTAAATGCACATACACATACATGTGCATTCTTATTTAATATTATTATTTATTATTTACTACTATGCAAGTGCACATGAAATGCACTTGCATTATTCTATTATTATTATTATTGTTGTTGTTGTTGTTGTTGTTGTTGTTTGTAACATCAAATACAAATGCACATGCATGTGCATTGTTATTTATTATTTATTACCAAGCACGTTCATGCGTTATTATCTTTATCATTACATGTAAATGCACATGTACGTGCGTTGTTATATGTTATTTATTATCATGCACATGCAAATGCAATGCACTTGCGTTATTTTATTATTACATGTGTTATTATTATTTATTCTAATGCACATGCACACACAATGCACGTGCGTTATTATGTTATCACATGTATTATCATTTATTATTTATTATCATTCACATGCAAAAGCACATTCATATGGACTTGGATATTATATATTTTTTATTACCATGCACATGCACATGCACATGCACATGCACATGCCCTTGTATGTGCGTAATTATTTATTATTTATTATCATCCACATGCACATGCACATACACATGCAATTCACCAGCATTATTATTTATAATTTATTTATCATTCACATGCAAATTCACAGGCTTATGCACATTCACGTGCATTATGATTTATTATTTAAACCAAGAACATGCACGTACAATATTACTACTATTATAATTAGAGGTACAATTGAGGGATGGCGCTCGATCTCGACTACCCTCGATGGCGATCGCCAACCTAGGGTTCAACGATGGCTGCTGCTGCGACCCCTCCTCCCACATCGGGGGGAGGGGGATCTTCTTCTGCTGCGCTTGAGCCTAGGAAGAGCGGTGATGGTGCTTTCCAACCCCCATCGGATACAGGCTTCTTCTTTCCGGCTATCAATGTCGCCCCGAAGGTCCCCGGATGCATCTCTGGTCAACCTGTTGTTCCGGTTACGATCCAGGAATTCTCTGAGGCTTCTTCGATGTTGTCTAATGCCCTAATTGCACAGTTTGTGAGAAGGCGTCCGCTGGTGGAGGATTTAGGTAAGTTTTTCAATGAAAAATGGGGGTTCAAGAATCTTGCGCGTGTTGGGATTCTTGGACCGCGACAAATCCTCATTCTGTTTGCGGATGATGAGGATTTGGGAAAGGCTTGGTCCCGAGACAAGATGGATTCTGGTTTTCATCTTCTTCTTTGGACCTTTGAATGTCATATGAATTGTGACTCTCCAAATTCTGCAATCTGGTTTCAAATGTCGGGTCTTCCCATTCCCTTCCAAAATCCGAGACTTCTACGATCGATAGGTAATTCCATTGGGCGATTTATTTGCTATGATAAAAAAACTGCTTCTTTATCAAATCCTTCCACTGCGAGGTTCTGTGTTGAAATGGACCTCTCAAGAGTCCCACCGGAGGTTGTATGGATCATCGTGGAAGGAGAATACAGGTACGCTCAAAAAATTCTGTATGAATCATGGATGTCGTTTTGCTTTAATTGCTGCAAGCAGGGTCATGAAACTATTAAATGCTGAAGGAAGACCCCGGATGCCCATATAGGTGTGCCTAAATCTACTGGGAATGATGATCTGTCTCAGACTCAAACAGGTCTGAATCAAGGGGAATTTGAGAATGGAGTGGCCCCAGCGGAAGATGAATTGGAAAATGATCAGGTTCAAGTTGGTGTTTCTTCAGAAATGTGTGTGGGGAAGGAGGTCCAATCAGGAGCACTGTCGAATGGGAGTAATATGGCTGTGGAGGATGCAATTCAGACAAATGAGAACTCTATGAATATGGATAGTATAAAGAAGAAAGAAGCAATGGAGCAGTCTGATAAAGGGGAGATGAAGGCTGGTGATTTTGACTCACCGTATAAGGGCAGGGGAGTATAGCAAATTTAGATATCCAGTGTGGGCACACTTCCAGGGAAAAGTTCTCCTGTCATGATACAGGCTAGTGCTGATGGAATGATAAACTGCTCACCAAACCATTTTGGTGTTTTAGCGGATATTGACCCGAAGGAGGAAGAAACAATGGGTGAGGAGGAAATTCAATGTCCCCATTCTTATGTAGATGCCAACACTCTCTGTGTGATAGAGGACTCAGCTGCTGGTCAGCAGGCTGCGGTGCCAATGTGTAACACCATGGGAAAAAGCACATCTGCCTCTCTTCCTACACATCAGAAGCGATGGGCAGTTGAACCTGATTCTGAGAAAGAATATGGATTCACAAAGTCCTCTTACAGTGATGTTATCAAAAATGGGGGCACAAAGATGGTAGATAAAGTGTTGAATAGGCAAGTCCAAGGAAGAAGGAAGCCACGACGAGATTACACAGACCTTCCCAAACCAATGGCGACTAGGGCTTCATACAAGAAAAGTGGTGGGAAGAAATCTGATGTGACAAAAGATACTAGAGGGAAGCGTACTTTTAAAGATCAGTTAACCAAAGAACAACTCGTCAAGAGGAATCAATACCTCAAACTTTTCAAGAGATATGAGTCCTCTGAATGGGAATCAGCCATGCAAGAAGATGATGAGGTAACTGCGTATGGATATGGGGATGGGGATGGATTTGACGTGATGTGGTGACTTTGCCTTGTATTTTCTTTGCAATTTACGTTTTTCTAATAATAATTTGGGAGATCAGACTTTTGTCTGATCTGGACCTTTCTGGTAATTAGAGGTATTTTGAGGGTTTACAATCATTTTTTAGGATTTTTAGGTGTTATTAACATTTATTGTGGTTTGTTAGGGTTTTAGGGTTTTTAATGGTATAATAGCATTTTTAGGGTTTGGTGGGGGTGATTAGAATTTTATTAGGGTTTATTATGGTGTGCCAAGGTTTATTAGGGTTTATTAGATATTTTTACGGCTTTATTAGGATTTAGTTGGGTTTATTAGGGTATATTATGGTATATTATGGTTTATTTGGCTTTGTTTAAGATTTATTAGGGTTTGTTGTGGTTCATTATAGTTTATTAATTTTTAAGAGGGTATATTAGGGTTTTTAGTGTTTAGTAGTGTTTTTCGGGTTTATTAGCGATTTTAAGCTTTGTTATGTTTTATTAGAATTTATTAGGGGTTTTAGGGATTTTTAATGGTATATTCTCATTTTTTAGGGTTTAGTGGGCATTGTTATGGTTTATTATGGTGTGTTAATGTTTATTATTGTTTAGTAGGAATTTTTAGGTTTTTATTAGGGTTGAGTCAGTATCTTTAACATTTTATTCGGGATTATTATGGTTGAGTACGGTTTATTTGGGTTTTTTATGTATTTTTAGGGTTTACTAGTTCTTGTTAGTGTTTTTATTAGGGTATAAGAGTGTTTTTTAATTTTTGTTAATATATATGAGGAGTTTTTAGGAGTTTTTAGGTTTTATTAGCGTGTTTTTTGTGTTTGTGTTCATTTTTAATGGTTTATTTGCTTTTATTTGAATTTATTATGGTTCATTAGGGTTTCTATGTATTTTTAATGGTTTGTTTGCGTTTTTTTGTTTATTGGGGGTTCAGTTGAGTTTTATTAGGTTTTGGTATGGCGTGTCAAGGTATATTAGGGCTGACAATGTATTTTTAGGGTTTTATTATGGTTTTATAAGGGTTTATTAGTTTTTGATAGGGTTTATTAGAGATTTTTAGGGTTTGTTATGGTTTGTTAGGGGTTTATTATTTTTTTTGTTTTATTAGGTTATATTAGTGTTTGTTAGGTCTTTTTACATAATATAGGGTGTTTTTATTGTTTGCGAGTGTTTTGGTTTTTTTTGTGAGTGTTTTTAGGGTTTCTTAGGTTATATTAGAGTTTATTATGGTTTATTAGGGTTTCTAGTGATTTTTAAGGTATATTAGCCTTTTTGTATTCATTAGGTTATATTAGTTTTTTTGTTCTTTTTAGGTAATATACCTTATTTTATTGTTTGTGGCCATTTTTTATTGTTTGTGAGCGTTTTTAGGGTTTGGTAGGTTATATTAGATTCTATCAGGATTTCTAGAAATATTTTAAGGTATACTATAATTTTTTTTCTTTATTAGGGTTTTCCAGGGTTGTATTAGGGGTTATTATGGTGTGTTAAGATTTGTTCGGGTTGAGTAGGGTTTATTTGGCTTTATTTATGGTTTATTAGGGCTTTTTAGGGTTTGTTTGGGGTTTATTAGTGTTTCATAGTGTTTATTAGTGTCTATTGGGGTTGGTTAGGGTTTTTTAGGTTTTCTTAACAAGTTTTTATGGTTTATTAGGTTTTATTATCATTTATTAAGGTTTATTAGGTATTTTTGGGGCTTTATTAGGGTTGAGTATAGTTTCTTAGGGTTTTTAGGGATTATAAGGTGTTTTTAGGGATTATTAGAGTTTATTAGGGGTTTATTAGGGTTTAATTTTTTATTTTATGGTTTATTAGAGTTTAATATTTTTGGGGGTTTTAAAGCGTCTTTAGGGTTTTGTAGCATTTTTTAGGGTTTGGGAAGCGTTGTTAGAGTTTATTTAGCATTTTTAGTGTTTATTTAGCTTTTTTAGGTTTTAGTTAGTAGTTTTAGATTTTATGTATCATTTTTAGGGTTTATCTATCGTTCTTAGGGGTTTTGTAGCATGTTTAGGGTTTATGTTTTATATAGAATTTTTAGGGTTTATGTTGCATTTTCTGGGTTTATGTAGCGTTTTTAGGGGTGATGTAGCGTTTTTGTTGTATTTTTTAGGATTTATGTAACGTTTTTAGGGTTCATGTAGTGTTTTAGGGTTTATATTGTATTTTTAGGTTATATGTAGCGTTTTTTAATGTTTATGTTACGTTTTTAGGGTTTATGTTGTGTTTTTTAGGGTTTATGTTGTTGTTCTACTGTTTATGTAGTGCTTTTAGGGGGTTATGTTTCCTGTTTTGGTTTATGTTGTGTTTTTAGGGTTTTTGTTGCATTTTAAGGTTTTATATAACGTTTGTAGGGTTTATGTATCTATTTGAAGCATTTTTAGGGTTTTAATGTTTGTATATGGTTTTTAGTTTTTTCGGGGTTTTAAGGGTTATTAATAGGTGTTTATGGTTTGTTATGGTATCTAATGGATTTTTAATGTTTTTTTAGGTTTATGGGTATTTTTTTTGGGATTGATAGGGTTTTTTAGGTTTTTTAGTGTGTTTTAGGTTATTTTTGGGTATTGTAGCGGTTTTTAGGGTTTATATAATGCGTTTTAGCTTTATTTGGGTTTTTTTATGGTTTTATAGTGTTCTTTAGAGTTTAATATGGTTATTTTGGGTTTATTAAGGTTCTTTAGGGTTTATTAGTGTTCTTTAGGATTTGTTACATTGTATTAGCATTTTTATTGTATATTAGGCTATTATTGGGATTTTTTAGGCATTAATAGCTTTTTCTAGGGTTTATCAACCCTTTTTAGGGTTATTTATGATTTATTAGCGTTTATTTTATTTATTAGGGTTTAGTAACGTGTATTTGGGTTTATTACGATTTATTAGGGTTTATTATGATTTGTTAGGATTTATTGCAGTTTTTTAGGGGTTTGTTATGTTTTGTTTCTGTTTGTTACGATTTATTTGGCATTGTTAGGATTTGATACGATTTATTTGATGTAGTTAGGGTTTGTTATGATTTATTTTGGGGTTATTTGGGTTTTTTAGGGTTTATTAGTGGGTTGTAGTGTTTCATAGGCTATTGGATGGAGGTTTTTCTAGAATTTTGTCAGTTTTGTTAGGGTTTTTAGTGATTATTAGGGTTTATTATGGTTTAATAGAGTTTTTATTGTATATAAGGGGTTTTAGGGCTTTTGTAGCGTTTATTAGGGTCTAATAGAGTTTGTTAGGGTTTATTACAGGTTATTATGATTTATTAGTGTTTATTAGGGTTTTTTGGGTTTAATAGTGGGGTTTATGGGTCATTGGGTTTATTTGTGGTTCTTAGGGGTTATTAGTGGTTATTAGTGTTTGTTTGGTTTTGTTAGGGTTTTTAGGGTTTGTTTGAGTTCTTTGGGGTTTTATGCGTTTTTTTGGGTTTTATGGGTGTGTTTGGATTTGTTTATGTTTTGTTAGGGTTATTTTCTCATTTTTTAGGGTTTTGTTGTGTTTCGTGGGTTTTGATGCTTTATTCAGGTTTTTGTAGAAATTGATAGTGTTTATGTAGTGTTTTAAGTGGCTTTAGTGGTACTTTAGGGTTCTTTAGGGTTTTAGGGTTTTTAGGGTTCTTTAGGGTGTTTTAGGGTTTCTTTTGAGGTTTTTAGTGTTTTCTATGGGGTATTTAGGGTTTTTAAGTGTTGGTTGGGGTTTTGTTAGGCATTTTTAGGCTTTTAGGGGGTTTTAGTGTTTTTAGTGGTTTTTAGTTTTTAGGGTTTTTTTTAGGTTTTTTAGGTTATTTAGGTTTGGTTTTTGGTTTTTTCGGTTTTTTAGAGTTTTAGGGTTTTTAGGGGTTTTTAGGGTTTTTAGGATTTTTTAGGTTTTTTTGGTTTTTTGGGTTTTTTGGGTTTTTTGGGTTTTTATTGTTTTCTTAGGGTTTTGTCAGGTTTTGCCGGGTTTGTTAGCGTTTTTTGTGAATATTTTCATTTTGAACGGTTTAATAACATTTTTGTTGTATATTTGGGTTTTTATGTATTTTGTAGTTTTTATTGGGGTTTAATAGGGTTTTTAGGGTTTATTACCATTTATTAGTGTTTATTAGGGTTTAGTTGCAGGCTTTAGGGTTCATTAGGGTTTATTATTGGTTTATTATTGGTTGGTAGGGTTTGTTAGGATTTA
This sequence comes from Viscum album, assembly GCA_963277665.1. Classification (NCBI taxonomy): domain Eukaryota; kingdom Viridiplantae; phylum Streptophyta; class Magnoliopsida; order Santalales; family Viscaceae; genus Viscum; species Viscum album. The sequence goes on from OY728167.1 coordinate 790,485,092, forward strand.
TTAGTTCTTATTAGAGGTATTTTGGGTGTCAATGGGTTTGTTAGTGTTTCATATGGTGTGTTATGGTTTCTAAGGGTGGGTTAGGGTTTTTATGGGCGGGTTAGGGTTTCTAAGGGTGTGTTATGGTTTCTAAGGATTTCTAAGGTTGTGTTAGGGTTTCCATGGGTGCATTGGGGTTTCTAAGGGTGTGCTAGGGTTTCTAAGGGTTTGTTAGTGTTTCTATGGGTGTGTTAGGGTTTCTAAGGGTGTGTTATTGTCTCTTAGTTTTGCTTAGGGATTTGTTTGGGTTTTTAGGGATTTTAGGGTTATGTTAGGGTTTTTATGGTTTCTTAGGGGGTGTTAGGGTTTCTTAGGATTTTTTTTGTGTTCATTGGGGTTTCTTAGTGCTTCAAGGGGTTTGTTAGGGCTTGTTAGGGTTTGTCAGTGTTTTTTAGGGTTTGTAAGGTTTTTAGGGTTTTTTTTGGATTATTAGGGGTTGTTAGGGTTTGTTAGGGTTTTTTAGTGTTTGTTAGGGTTTATTAGGGTTTGTTAGGGTTTTGTGTGGTTTTTAATGGTCTTTAGTGTTTATGGGGTTATTCATGGGTTTTTAGGGTTATTTAGTTGTTCATGGTTGTCAAAGATGTGTAGAGTTAGTCGCAAGCTTCAATTTGATATGTGGTAGGGGTGAAATGGTCACCAAGAACAGAAGTTATGGTCATTTGGAGGACTTAAGGACCTTTTGGGACTTTAATAACGTGATAAGGTTTTCTTATTGGTCATAGATGTGTAGATCTCATCGAAAGCTTCGATTTGATATATGTTAGAGGCAAAACGGACTCTCGGAGTAGAAGTTGTGTTCTTTTGGAGGGTTTAAGAACCTTTTTGAGCCTTCAAGGATGTGATAAGATGCTTCAGTGGTTATAGGAGTGTAGGTATAGTCTCATTCTTTGATTTGATATGTGGTAGAGGAAAAACAGAGACCCATAGAAGAATTTATTGCAAAACAGACACCAGAAGCCAATCTTTTGACCATCCAAAGGGATTTTGGTTCTTTTTGGGGGTTGAAGAATGTCAGAAAGGGTTCCAGTGATTAAAAAAGTGTGTGTCTTATCAAAATATTATATTTGATATGTGGTAGAGCCAAACTGAACAAACATAGCAGAAATTATTATCGTTTTAAATTGAGCAATGCTCATAGCGCCTAAAAACCTAAGAAACCCACAACTCACTAAAATAGGCATAACTTCTTCTTCGGGTGTCTGTTTGAGGGCTGTGACTTGTAAAATTGAAGATCACGATATGAGTGAGGACCAAGTCTAATTGAAACTGTGAGAAGATCAAAGAAACAGAAGATATATTAGTTATGCCACTCCAAAAAAAATTTCCTACATCAAACGGCCATAACATTCACTCTAGTTGTCTGTTTGAGCTCTACCACATATCAAATCGAAGGCTGTGAAGAGATCTACGTATAAGGCTAACTTGAAAAAGTTCATGTCATTTTAGGACCCTAAAATCCCAAAAACCCATCAGAAGGCCTCCAAAACTCAATTTCCTTCTTCGAATCCCTATCAAATTTTTCATAAAATGGTCATACCTTCTGATATGTGTGTTTGTTCGGCCTCCGACACCAGTTTTTATCATAGTTCGTTCCATGGGATTTAGTTTGACTATTCACAGAGCTGAAATGGACACCTGAAGAAGAAGTTATGCCTTTTTTAATGACTCTATGATTTGTTAGGTTTTTCGAGACACCATTTCAAGCACTTTTGTCTTATCTTCTATTTTTTCAAACAACTATAACTTATTATTGATGTTATTATTATTATTATTATCATCATCTCATGAAAATTCACATGCACATGAACGCGCGTTATTATTATATTTTTATTACCATGCGCGTGCACATGCAATGCACACATGTTATTTTATTATCACATGCGTTGTTATTATTATTGTTATTATTATTATTGTGGTTGTTGTTGTTGTTGTTATTGTTATTATCATCACATGCAAATGCACATCCAAATTCACATACATGAACTTTCAATTCACATTTGTTATTCTATTATCACATGCTTTGTTATTATTAATATTATAATATTAATATTATTTTTATTAGTATCATTATCGTCATCACTTGCAAATGCAATGCATGAGAGTTATTATTTATTATCATACACATGCACACATAATGCACATGCAATATCCTATTATCATATGCATTAGTTCTACTACTATTATCACCACTACTACTCCTATTATTACAACTTTTGTTATTATTGCTATCATCACTTGCAAATGTAGATGCACGTGTGTTATTATTTATTATTTATTACCATGTACGTGCATATGCAATGCACTTGTATAATTCATTATTATTATTATTATTATTATCATAGTTATTATTATTATTATTATTATCATTATCATTATTAATATCATTATCACATGAAAATACACAAGCATGTGCGTTGTTATTTATTATTTATTACCATGCACGTGCATGCGTTATTATTATTATTATTATTATTGAAATTAGTATTATTAATATTATCATCAAATGTAAATGCACATGCAAATCCATGTTCGTTCTTATTTTTTATTATTTATTATTTACTATTATGCACGTGCACATGAAATGCACTTGTGTTATTCTATTATTATTATTATTCTTGTTCTTTTTATTATTGTTGTTGTTGTCGTTGTTGTTGTTGTTTGTATCATCAAATACAAAGGCACATGCATGTGCGTTGTTGTTTTTTATTTATTACCAAGCACGTGCATGCGTCATTATCATTATCATTACATGTAAATGCACATGTACATGTGTTATTATATGTTATTTATTATCATGAACATGAAAATGCAATGCACTTGCATTATTTTATTATCACATGTGTTATTATTATTTATTATAATGCACGTGCACATGCAATGCACGTGCATTATTCTGTTATCACATGTGTTATTATTTTTTATTTATTATCATTCACATGAAAATGCACATTCTTGTGGACTTGGTTATTGTTTATTGTTTATTACCATGAACATGAACATGAACATGCACATGAACATGCACTTGTATGTGAGTAATTATTTATTATTTATTATCATTCACATGCACATTCACATACACATGCAATTCACAAGCGTTATTATTTATAATTTATTATTTATTATCATTCACATGCAAATGCGCAGGCATATGCACATGTACGTGCGTTATGATTTATTATTTAAACCAAGAACAGACACATGTGTTATTAATGGTATTATAATTAGATGTATTTTTAGGGTTTACTATCATTTTTTAGGATTTTTAGGTGTTATTAACATTTATTATGGTTTGTAAGGGTTTTAGGGTTTTTAATGGTATATTAGCGTTTTTAGGGTTTGGTGGGGGTTATTAGAATTTTATTAGGGTTTATTATGGTGTGCCCAGGTTTATTAGGGTTTATTAGATATTTTTAGGGTTTTATTAGGATTGAGTTGGGTTTATTAGGGTATATTATGGTATATTATGGTATATTTGGGTATGTTTAGGATTTAATAGGGTTTATTATGGTTCATTATAGTTTATTAATTTTTAAGAGGGTATATTAGGGTTTTAGTGTTTAGTAGTGTTTATTCGGGTTTACTAACGCTTTTAATCTTTATTATGTTTTATTAGCATTTATTAGGGGTTTTAGGGATTTTTAATGGTATATTCGCATTTTTTAGGGTTTAGTGGGGTTTATTATTGTTTATTATGGTGTGTTAACATTTATTAGGGTTGATTAGGGATTTTTAGGGTTTTATTAGGCCTTAGTCGGTATCTTTAAGGTTTTATTAGGGTTTATTATGGTTGAGTACGGTTTATTAGGGCTTGTTAGGGATTTCTAGGTTTTACTAGGGCTTGTTAGGGATTTCTAGGGTTTACTAGGGCTTGTTAGTGTTTTTATTAGGGTATATGATTGTTTTTTAATTTTTGTTAATATATATGATGGGTTGTTATGACTTTTTAGGGTTTATTAGCGTGTTTTTAGTGTTTGTGGGCATTTTTAATGGTTTATTAGATGTTATTTGAATTTATTATGGTTTATTAGGGTTTCTAGGTCTTTTTAATGGTTTGTTTGTGTTTTTTGTTTATCAGGGATTAGTGGGGTTTTATTAGGTTTTGATATGGTGTGTCAAGGTTTATTAGGGCTGAAAAGGTATTTTTAGGGTTTTATTATGGTTTTGTAAGGGTTTATTAGTTTTTATTAGGATTTATTAGATATTTTTATGGTTTATTAGGGTTTGTTAGTGGTTTATTAGTTTCTTTGTTTTATTAGGATATATTAGTGTTTGTTAGGTCTTTTTATATAATATAGGGTGTTTTTATTTTTTGTGAGCGTTTTGTTTTTGTTCGTGAGTTTTTTAGGGTTTATTAGGCTATGTTAGAGTTTATTATGGTTTATTAGGGTTTCTAATGATTTTTAAGGTATATTAGACATTTTGTCTTCAATAGCTTATATCAGTGTTTTTAGGACTTTTTAGGTAATATACCATGTTTTTATTGTTTGTGATCGTTTTTTTATTTTTTGTGAGCGTTTTTAGGGTTTGTTAGGTTATATTAGAGTTTATTAGGGTTTCTAGGGATTTTTTAAGGTATACTAGAATTTTTTTTCATTATCATAGTTTTGTAGGGTTTTATTAGGGGTTATTATGGTGTGTTAAGGTTTTTTTGGGTTGAGTTGGGTTTTTTTGGCTTTATTTATGGTTTATTAGGGCTTTTAGGGTTTGTTGGGGGGTTTATTTGGGTTTATTAGTGTGTATTAGGGTTGGTTAGGGTTTTTTAGGTTTTCTTAACATGTTTTTAGGGTTTATTAGGTTTTATTATCATTTATTAGGGTTTATTAGGAATTTCTGGGGTTTTATTAGGGTTGAGTAGATTTTCTTAGGGTTTTTAGGGATTATAAGGTGTTTTTAGGGATTATTAGAGTTTATTAAGGGTTTATTAGTGTTTAATTGTTTATAATATGGTTTATTAGGGATTAATATTTTTTAGGGTTTTCAAGCATCTTTAGGGTTTTGTAGCATTTTTTAGGGTTTGGGTAGCATTGTTAGAGTTCATATAGCATTTTTAGTGTTTTTGTAGTGTTTTTAGGGTTTTGTTAGCAGTTTTTGATTTTATGTATCATTTTTAGGGTTTATCTAACGTTCTTAGAGTTTACGTAGCGTGTTTAGGGTTTAGGTTTTTTGTAGCATTTTTAGGGTATATGTTGCGTTTTCTAGGTTTTTGTAGCGTTTTTAGGGGTGATGTAGTGTTTATGTTTCATTTGTAAGAGTTTATGTAACGTTTTTAGGGTTCATGTAGTTTTTTTGGTTTATATTGTGTTTTTATGTTTTATGTAGTGTTTTTTAATGTTTATGTTTCATTTTTTTGGGTTTATGTTGTGTTTTTTATGGTTTATGTTACTGCTCTATGGTTTATGTAGTGCTTTTAGGGGTTAAGTAGCGTTTTTGGGTTTATGTAGCGTTTTTTGGTTTATGTTACGTTTAGGGTTTTTGTTGCATTTTAAGGGTTTATGTAATGTTTTTAGGGTTTATGTATCTATTTGAAGCCTTTTTAGGGTTTTAATGTTTGTATAAGGTTTGTAGTTTTTTCAGGTTTTAAGGGTTTTTAACGGGTGTTTATGGGTTTTTAGGGTATCTGATGGCTTTTTAATGGTTTTTTGGGGGGTTTATGGGTATATATGCTTTTTTGGGATTTATTGGGAAATTAGTGTTTTTAGTGTGTTATAAGGTGTTTTTGGGTATTTTAGTGGTTTTTAGGGTTTATATAATGTGTTTTAGCTTTTTTGGGTTCTTTATGGTTTTTAGTGTTCTTTAGAGTTTAATATTGTTCTTTAGGGTTTATTAAGGTTCTTTAGGGTTTATTAGTGTTATTTAGGATTTGTTACAGTGTATTAGAATTTTTAATTGTATATTAGGGTTATATTGGGGTTTTTTAGGCATTAATAAATATTTCTATGGTTTATCAACACTTTTTAGGGTTATTTTGGATTTATTAGGGTTTATTTTATTTATTAGGGTTTAGTAACGTGTATTTGGTTTTATTATGATTTATTAGGGTTTATTATGATTTGTTAGGGTTTATTGCAGTTTATTAGGGGTTTGTTATGGTTTGATTCAGTTTTTTACAATTTATTTAGAATTTTTATGATTTGATATAATATATTTGGTGGTGTTAGGGTTTTTTACGATTTATTTTGGGGTTATTAGTGCCTATTAGGGTTTATTAGTGGGTTGTAGGGTTTCGTTGGCTATTGGTTGTTGGTATTTATAGTGTTTTTTCAGGTTTTTTAGAGTTTTTAGTGATTATTAGGGTTTATTATGGTTTAATAGTGTGTTTTATTATATATTAGGGGTTTTAGGGATTTTGTAGCGTTTATTAGGGTCTAATACAGTTTGTTAGGGTTTATTTCAGGTTATTACAATTAATTGGTGATTATTAGGGTTTTTAGGATTTAATCATGGGTTTTATGGGTTATTAGTGTTTAATAGTTGTTCTTAGGGGTTATTTGTGGTTGTTAGGGTTTGTTAGGTTTTGTTAGGATTTTTAGGGTTTGTTACGGTTTGTTTCAGTTGTTTGGGGTTTTATGAATTTTTTTTGGGCTTTATGGGTGTGTTTGGATTTTGTATGCTTTGTTAGGGTTATTTTAGCGTTTTTGGGGTTTTGTAGCATTTTGTGGCTTTTGAAGCATTTTTCGGTTTTTTGTAGCAATTGTTAGGGTTAATGTAGCGTTGTTAGTGGCTTTAGTGGGTCTTTAGGGTTTTTAGGGTTCTTTAGTTTGCTTTATGGTGTATTAGGGTTTCGTTTTTGGGTTTTTGGGTTTTCTAGGGGGCTTTAGGCATTTTAAGGGTTTCGTAGGGTTGGTTAGGGTTTTTAAAGCATTTTTAGGCATTTTAGGGGTTTTTAGTGTTTTTAGTGGGTTGTAGTGTTTTTAGCGTTTTTAGGTTTTTTTGAGGTTTTTAATGGTTTTTTAGTTTCGTTTTCGGGTTTTTTCAGTTGTTTCGTGTTTTTAGAGGTTTTTAGGGTTTCTTTGGGTTTTTTGGATTTTTTAGGGTTTTTAGGGTTTTTTAGGGTTTTTTTAGGGTTTTTTGGGTTTTTTGGGTTTTTAGCATTTTTTAGGTTTTTGTAAGGTTTTACCTGGTTTTTAGGGTTTGTTTCTGAATATTAGTGTTTTGAATGTTTTAATAGCATTTTTGTTGTATATTTGGGCTTTTAGGTATTTGTAGCTTTTATTGGGGTCTAATAGGGTGTTTAGGGTTTATTACAATTTATTAGTGTTTATTAGGGATTAGTAGTAGGATTTAGGGTTTATTAGGGTTTATTATGGTTTATTATTGTATGGTAGGGTTTTTATTATTTATTAGTGCTTATTAGAGTGATTTAGGGTGTTTAAGGGTTTGTTAGGGTTTCTAAGGGTGTGTAGGGGGTTGAAGAATGTCAGAAAGGGTTCCAGTGGTTTCCAAAGTGTGTATCTTTTCCCAATCTTTGATTTGATATGTGGTAGAGCCAAAATGAACACACATAGATGAAGTTATTATCATTTTAAATTGAGCAACTCTCATAGTGCATAAAAACATAAGAAGCCCACAACTCACAAAAATAGGTATAACTTCTCCATTGGGTGTCTGTTTGAGCGCTGTGACCAGTCAAATCGAAGCTAGTGAGATGAGTGGGGACCAAATTTAGTAGAAACTATGAGAAGATAAAAGAAATATAAGATATTTTAGTAATACCACTCCAAAAAAATCCAACATCAAACAACCATAACTTTCACTCTCGGTGTTCGTTTGAGCTCTACCACATATCAAAGAAATATAAGATATATTAGTTATTACCATGCAAGTGCACACGCAATGCACACATGATATTTTATTATCACATGAATTGCTATTATTATTGTTATTATTATTATTTTTGTTGTTTTTGTTGTTGTTATTGTTATTATCATTACATGAAAATGCACATGCAAATTCACATACACGCACATTCAATGCACGTGCGTTATTCTATTATAACATGCATTGTTATTTATATTAATATTATTATTATCATCATCATCATCATCATCATCACATGTAAATGCAATGTACATACGTTATTATTTATTACCACGCACGTGCACACGTAATGCACATGCAATATTCTATTATCACATGCCTTGGTACTACTAATATTATCACCACCACTACTACTATTATTACTACTGCTATTATTATTACTATCATCACATGCAAATGTAGATGCATGTGTGTTATTATTTATTATCTATTACCATGCACGTGCATATTCAATGTACTTGTATTATTCTTTTATAATTATTATTATCATCACAATTTTATTATTATTATTATTATTATCATTATCATTATTATTATCATTTATAATTATCATTATCACATGAAAATTCACAAGCATGTGCATTGTTATTTATTATTTATTACTATGCATGTGCATACGTTATTATTATTATTTTTACAATTAGTATTATTAATATTATCATCAAATGTAAATGCAAATGCACATGCATGTGCGTTCTTATTTATTATTATTTATTTATTTTTTACTACTATGCACGTGCACATGAAATGTACTTTCATTATTCTATTATTATTATTATTATTTTTGTTTGTATCATCAAATATAAATGCACATGCATGTGCGTTGTTATTTATTATTTATTACCATGCACACGCAATCATCATTATCATTATCATTACTTGTAAATGCACATGCACGTGCGTTATAATATATTATTTATTATCATGCACGTTCAAATGAAATGCACTTCTGTTATTTTATTATCACATGTTTTATTATTATTTATTCTCATGCATGTGCACACGCAATGCATGTGGATTATTCTATTATCACATGTGTTATTATTTATTATTTATTATCATTCACATGCAAATTCACATTCATGTGGAATAGGTAATTATTTATTTTTTATTACCATGCACATGCACTTGGATGTGCGTTATTATTTAATATTTATTATCATTCACATGCACATGCACATACACATGTAATTCACATGCATTATTATTTATTATTTATTATTTATTATCATTCACATGCAAATGCATAGGCATATGCACATGCACATGTGTTATGATTTATTATTTAAACCATTTGCATGCGTATGCACATTCACGTGCATTATTACTATTATTATTATTAGAGTTATTTTTAGGGTTTACTAGCATTTTCTATAATTTTTAGGTGATATTAACATTTATTATGGATTGTTAGTTTTTTAGGGGTTTTTAATGGTATATTAGAGATTTTTGGGGTTTGGTGGGCATTATTAGGATTTTATTAGGGTTTATCATGGTGTGTTAAGGTTTATTAGGGTTTATTAGGTATTTTTAGGGTTTTACTAGAATTGATTTGGGATTATTAGTGTATATTATGGTATATTTGGGTATGTTTAGGATTTAATAAGGTTTATTATCATTCATTATGGTTTATTAATTTGTAAGTGGGTATATTAGGATTTTTTAGGGTTTAGTGATGTTCATTAGGGTTTATTAGTGATTTTAAGCCTTTTTAGGTTTTATTAGAATTTATAAGGGGTTTTAGGGATTCTTAATGGTATATTTGAATTTTTAGGGTTTTGTGGGGTTTATTATGATTTATTATAGTGTGTTAAGGTTTATTAGGTTTGAGTATGTATTTTTTGGGTTTTATTAGGGTTGAGTAGGTATCTTTAGGGTTTTATTAGGGTTTATTAGGGTTGAGTAGTGTTTATTAGGGTTTGTTAGGGATTTTAAGGGTTTACTATAGTTTTTTAGTGTTTTTATTAGGGTATATGAGAGCTTTTTAGTTTTTGTTAATATATACACAGGGTTTTTAGGACTTTTTAGGTTTTATTAGCATTTTTTTACTGTTTGTGAGAATTTTTTTATTAGGTTTTATTAGAATTTATTATGGTTATTAAGGTTTTGAGGGCTTTTTAATTGTTTTTTTTGCTCTTTTTTTTGTTTATTAGGGTTTAGTTGGGTTTTATTAGGTTTTATTATGGTTTGTTAAGGTATATTATGGTTGAGAAGCTATTTTTATGGCTTTATTATGGTTTTATTAGGGTTTATTAGTTTTTATTAGGGTTTATTAGGGATTTTTAGGGTTTATTAGGGTTTGTTAGGGGTTTATTAATTTTTTTTGTTTTATTAGGTTATATTAGTGTTTGTTAAGTCTTTTTAGAAAGTATAGCGTTTTTTATTTTTTGTGAGCATTTTGTTTTTTTAGTGTTTTTAGGGTTTCATAGGTTATATCAGAGATTATTACGGTTTATTATAGTTTCTAGGGATTTTTAAGGTATATTAGAATTTTTTGTCTTTACTAGGTTATATTAGTGTTTTTTGCTCTTTTTTGCTAATATAGAGTGTTTTTATTATTTTTGATCATTTTTTATTGTTTTTGAGCATTTTTAGGGTTTATCAGGTTATAGTAAAATTTATCAGGGTTTCTAGGGATTTTTTAAGGTACACTAGCATTTGTTTATGTTATTAGGGCTTTGTAGGGTTTTATTAGGGGTCATTATGGTGTGTTAAGGTTTGTTAGGTTTGAGTATGATTTATTCGGATTTATTTATGATTTTTTAGGGATTTTGAGGGTTTATTTGGGGTTTATTTGGGTTTATTAGTGTTTGTTAGTGTCTATTAGGGTTGGTTAGGATTTCATAACATGTTTATTAGGTTTATTAGGTTTTATTATCATTTATTAGGGTTTATTAGGTATTATTTGGGGTTTTATTAGGGTTGAGTAGAGTCTCTAAAGGTTTTTAGTGATTATAAGGTGTTTTTTGGGATTATTAGAGTTTATTAGAGGTTTATTAGGTTCTAATTTTTTATATTATGGTATATTAGGGTTTAATATTTTTGAGGATTTTGAAGCGTTTTTAGGGTTTTTGTAGCATCTTTTAGTGTTTTTGTAGTGTTTTTTGAGTTTATGTTGCATTTTTAATCATTATGTAGTGATTTTAGGGTTTAGTTAGCGGTTTTAGGTTGTATGTATAATTTTTTGGGTTTATGTAATGTTTTTAGGGTTTATATAGCGTGTTTAGGGTTTAGGTTTTATATAGCATTTTTTAGGGTTTATGTTGCGTTTTCTGGGTTTATGTAGCATTTTTAGGGGTGATGTAGCATTTATGTTGCATTGTTTAGGGTTTATGTAGAGTTTTTAGGGTTAATGTAGCGTTTCTAGGGTTTATGTTGTATTTTTAGGTTTTATGTAGGGTTTTTTAATGTTTATGTTGTGTTGTTCAGGGTTTATGTTTCGGTTCTAGGGTTTATGTGGTGCTTTTTGGGTTTATGTATCATTTTTTGGGTTTATGTATCATTTTTTGGGTTTATGTTGTGTTTTTTGGATTTATGTTCTGTTTTTAGGGTTTATGTTGCATTTTTCGGGTTTATGTAATGTCTTTTGGGTAAATGTATCTATTTGTTTCCTTTCTTAGGGTTTTAATGGCTGTTTATGGTTTGTAGTGGTTTTTAGGGTTTTTAAGGGTTGTTAACAGGTGTTTATGGTTTTTTTGGTATTTGATGGGTTTTCAATGGTTTTTTGGGGGTTTTTAAGTGTTTATTTGTTTTTTTAGGATTGACAGGGGTTGTTAGAGTTTTTAATGTGTTTTAGGGTTTCTTGGGGTATTGTAGTGGTTTTTAGGGTTTTTGTAATGTGTTTTACCATTTTTTGGGTTCTTTAGGTTTTTTTAGTGTTCTTTAGAGTTTATTATGGTTCTTTAGGGTTTTTAGGGTTTATTAGTGTTATTTAGGATTTGTTACGGTTTATTAGCGTTTTTATTGTATATTTGCGTTATATTGGACTTTTGTAGGCACTAATAGCTTTTTCTAGGGTTTATGAACCTTTTCTAGGGTTATTTATGATTTATTAGGGTTTCTTAGGGTTAATTTTTTTATTAGGGATTATTAACGTGTATTTGGGTGTATTGAGATTTATTTGGGTTTATTATGATTTGTTAGGGTTTATTGCGGTTTATTAGGGGTTTGTTATGGTTTGTTTCATCTTGTTACATTTTTTTTTGCATTGTTAAGATTTGTTATGATTTATTTGGGGTAGTTAGGGTTTGTTATGATTTATTATGGTGTTATTTGGGTTTGTTAGGGTTTATTAGCGGGTTTTAGGGTTTTGTAGGCTATTATTTGGTGGGTTTTGTAGTGTTTTGTTGGGTTTGTTAGGTTTTTTAGTTATTATTAGGACTTATTATGGTTCAATAGTGTTTTTTATTGCATATTAGGGGTTTTAGGGCTTTTGTAGTGTTTATTAGAGTCTAATAGTGTTTTTAGGGTTTATTACAGGTTATTATGATTTATTAGTGTTTATTAGGGTTTTTGGGTTTAATAATGGGTTTAAGGTGTTATTAGGGTTTATTAGTGGTTCTTAGGGGTTATTAATGGTTGTTAGGGGTTGTTAGGTTTTGTTAGGGTCTGTTAGGGTTTGTTAGAACGTGTGTTATTCTATTAGAACACACTTTATTATTATCATTATTATCATTATCATTATTATCATTATCATTATCATTATTATCATCATTATTATTATTATTATTATTATTATCATCACATGCAAATGCAGATGCACATGCATCATTCTTTATTATTTATTATATTTAATTTATTTCTATACAGGGGCATATGTTGTTGTTGTTGTTTGTAGAGACCCGTATCCTGACGTACATGAACATTACATTACATTTGCGGAATACTTAGTACATAACAAAAACACACACACAAGGATCGTAATAGTTTAGTGTCTTTGGAAACTCGGAATAAAATCTTCTAATCGTGGGGAAAGATCTTCAACATCTCCCATAAATATCTTCCTTTTTTTTTACCTAAAACCTTTCTTTATATCCTGGGGAAAAGAAAACATAAAAGGGTGAGCTCAAATGCTCAGTAAGGGTAAACAAAAGAAATATCAATCAAATAATTTTCATAAGAACATAACATTTTTTGGAAATCTTAACCTGCAAAAGAGAGCATAATTTCATAACATGGGGTAAATCATAGTAGTGAAATGAAATCATAACTTAAAACATTACTCATTGTGGCATACACACATAATCATAGAGAATCATTTCTTGTTAGTCAAGACTCATTGCCAAGACTATCTTAGTGGACAAAGTCCCTTTCTGAATCGAGTAATCCTCGTTTCAGTCCTGTTTCACTGAACCGGTATAACCTACCATTCCAGCCATGTCTATCTCATGAGATATGAAATCTTTACCCAATGAATTGGAGGGATATATAGGTCCCACCCATCTTATAATGAATCCTTTCTTATGTGTGCCACAAAATCATAAATCATACATCATTTCATAACCCATGTAATAAAAATGGGATTCTTAAACAACATGACATCATAAAACCATTCTTATAAGATAAAGGAATTCATAAACATAATTCCATCACAACATAGTCAAATCAATGTAAAAATGTGGATAGAAACAGAACCCTTTATTATCTTAGATGGAAAATAATTTTGATAAAACACTTGAAATGAATTCTTGAGGAAAATATCCTTTCTTCTTCAAAATCAATTTATTTTCACAAAACATCATGCAATTTTAAAAGAAAGATATTTTATTGAAAATAGTCATGAAATCTTTTAGAGGAATCTTCATGAAAATAAGGCTTTATAAAACAGTATAAATTCGTTCGTGCCGTATAAGTTAAAAAAAACATTCTTCGTACTTTTGTTGGAAAAGTCAAAAAGTACCTCGTACGACAAAAGATTCCTTTCATACATATTACTAAAAACTCACCGAAGGGTAAAAATGGTTTTAAACAATTGTAGGTGGATGGAAATAATATTACATTTTGATGAAATATGGATGTGGATGATAAAATACACCCCAGTAAATACTTACGAATAAACAATCTCGGATAAAAATGAGATTGTGATATTTCCCTTACCTTAGGTCCGACTTGCTTTGTAAGTGTCCGAACCTCCTGTATAATGATTTAAATCATGTTATTGACTTATTACAGAATCATATTAATTGTTATGATATCATATATGGTTCACTTATGACATTATATTACCCGTTCTTTTGTAAATTCCATGTTAAAGAAGCATTTTGGGTAAAATCGTTTCATTTATCGTAGGTGTTTTGACTTGTTGTTCTTGACATCATTATTACTTATATCATGATTTACTTACTTCCAGAATATAAAATATGATTTATATATCATATATATTCAGTATATATATATATATAATAGGTAGATAAATAAAATGAAAAACACCGTTCATGGAGACGGTAGTCCGTACGTACGCATGAACGCTGTTTTCCTTTCCTTATTGTCTTGAAATGGAAGTAAGTAGATGACATACATATGTATATATATACATAAATCCAGTAGCTTTATAATGTCATATATTTCATTATTATTTCTTATATATACATTATAATCATTCTTAAATGGTTAACATGTAGAATGAATCTCATCGCGTCGTGGAGACGGTATTCCGTACGTACGCACGAGCGATGATATCATTTATGTAAATATTGAATTGAATTGGAGTGGATTATACAATATATCAGAATCAATATGATGTTTTAATAACTATGTATAGTTATTCTTTACACCATTATACCCATCCATGTAAGGTGGTGGTGGAAAATAGATTACACCACGGCGTGGAGACGGTATTCCGTACGTACGCACGCGCGGTGATTTCTTTTTCCGTAGGATGGATAGATGGTGAAATAGGTTTGTTTCATACTTATAATAACATATCAGTATATGAGTGATACTGATGTTATTACTTCATAATGAAACAACCTAAGAAGAAGAAGTGGAAGAAGAAATAAAGATGAAAGAATTGGTAACGGTAATTACCTCTTCTTTGAAGTGCCTCTTTGAGACCTCTTCTTAGGGCACTAGAATTGGTCTTTGAGGAAGACCAGAACCTCTAGGATGTTGCTAGGGAAGTGGAGAAGAGATTTTGGCAGGGGTTGGCCGAGCTTGAGTGCTCAAATTGGTGTGAGGAGGAGGGGGAGGAGGTGCCCTTTTATAAGGGAGGAGAGGGGCACCTTAGGAATATCTCAAAATATTATTTTATATTAAAGTCAAAATCAGTTTATAATGGTTCCAAAGGGTCTTATTTCGAAGATAAAGTGGGGATGGGTCGAAATCCTATCAACCAATAGGATTTAAACAAGTTTAGGGTATTATTTTAACCTTATCAATTAGATTTAACTCTAAGTTAATTAATTTAACTTTTACCGTGTCTTTTTGTTTTTTTTCACTATATGGTTAATACACTTACTATAACATGCCAAACGAACCCCAAATTGTTTATTATTAATATATATATCCTTATCTAAGTCATTTGGCCGAACCTTAGATTTTTAGGAATAAAATAACAATTAATAATATAATATTTGATTTAAAAACTATTTTGTGTCAATTTTGACACTATTTGATATATGATTTTTTTCAAAGTCATAACAGAATTATATGTTCAAACCAAGTTGATTAAATCAATACTAATATATCATAGTAACCTAGAAAATTAGTGTAATTCATAAAAAGTCTTAAATTACATTTATTTTGGTATTTATATTATCAATTATGTCAATATTTCATTAATAAGATAATTACTACATCATCTTTGTGTCATAAATAAATTATATTATTTGATGTCTAAAAATTACAAATAAAATACCATCATGTAGGAAAGCTTTTTAGCTTTCTAATGAATACTTATAGTCGAATTTATCTTATGTATAACCCCATATTAAAAATGATTTACTTATTAAACTTTGATTTTAACTATTTTAACCCTTCTTTAAATAAATTAATAATAAATGTCCTAATCTAATCCAAGTGGGCCTAAATGGTCATATTTTATTCCTAAGTTTGTTTTTGGTCGAATTACAC
Source organism: Viscum album (assembly GCA_963277665.1). Taxonomy (NCBI): domain Eukaryota; kingdom Viridiplantae; phylum Streptophyta; class Magnoliopsida; order Santalales; family Viscaceae; genus Viscum; species Viscum album. Next base: position 790,501,019 of record OY728167.1, read on the forward strand.
TTGTACAATAGAATTAGGACATGTGTTAGGGTAATATTAATATCATATTTACCCTTAGTTACCCTATTTACTATTAACCGTGGTAAAAAAAGTAAAAAGTTACTATTCACCAAAAAATTATTTTCATCTCATTGAACCACATTTTAGTCCTTGATATTAACCGTGTCTCTCGGATTTTTGAAATTCCATTCACAGAAGCGGTAAAATTAAGTTTTATGCAAAATTCAGTTTTTAACCTACCACTTAGTAGTTTCACTATTCATCAAAAATTGATGTTTTTCAGAACAATGCCAAAATTTCATCCCAAGCTATATTTCATATTCCGAATTCAAAAATGAAGTCTATTTTACCAAATTCATAACATAAAAGTTGCATTAATTAATTTTATAATTAAATCCCGCTGTTAAAACAAATAGCGTGTTTTTAAGAAACAATATATATCAAAAGATTGACACTTGTTTATGTCTAGTTTAAATGTGAAATTACATCCAATGACCAACTTTGTATTAAATTGTAAAAATATATTCTAAATAAACTTTAAAACCACTCAAATTAATGATTTATCACTATTAATTATTTCGATTAAAAAAGTTGTTTTTAATTATAATTTAGTAATTTTCACTATTCATCAGAATATGAAAGTTATCCAAAAAGTACCAAAATTTCACCTTAGGCTAAATTCGATACTCCGAATCCAAAAATAAAGTTCATTTTGAAAAATAAGATTTACAGAATTTTAAAAAGTGGTTATTACTATTCATAACGGCTAGTTTTAATAATATTTTAATATCACATCGTTGTTTAGTGAAACTCGGTATTGCGTACTACACACGCTATCGAGGAAGGTCGCGATTGCATGTAATGCAAGTCAAGTCAAGGATGTGTGTTGTGCAAGCTCCTTTTGGTGTAGCGTACAACACAAGACATTAATAAAATTAAAAAGAATATTTTTTTTTTATAAAATCTTGGGCTGTTACATTGTTGTTCTTATTATTGTTATTACTATTAGTAGTATTATTATTCTTATTATCACATGAAAATGTGCATCCACATCCATTATTATTTATTTCCATGCACACGCACATGCTATGCACCTACATTATTCTATTATCACATGCATTTTAATTGTTATTGTTATTATTACAATTATTTTTATTATATTTATTATTATCAATTACAAATGCAAATACATGTGCATTATTATATATTAGCATACACATGCACATTCAATACATGTGTGTTATTCTATTATCACATTCACTATTATTATTAATATTACCATTATTGTTTTTTTTATCATCACGTGCGCTATGAGTTAATATTTATTATGATGCGCTGCACATGCAATGCACTTGCGTTATTCTATTATCACATGTGTTGTTGTTATTATTATTATTATTACTGTTATTATTATTATTATTATTTTTATTATCATCTCATGGACATGCACATGCACATGTACATGCATTATTATTATTTTTTATTACCTTTCATGTGTACATGCAATGCACACAAGTTATTTTATTATCACAAATGTTGTAATTCTTATTGTTATTATTATTATTGTGGTTGTGGTTGTTATTGTTGTTGCTGTTGTTATTGTTATTAACATGACATGAAAATGCACATGCAAATGCACATGAAAATAAATAAACACGCACATTCAATTCATGTGCATTATTCTCTTATCACATGCGCTGTAATTATTATTAATAATATTATTATTATTATTATCATCATCATCATAATCATCATCACATGAAAATTCAATGCACGCAAATTATTATTTATTACCATGCACATGCACACATAATGCACATGCAATATTCTATTATCACAAGCATTGGTACTACTACTATTATCACTACTTCTACTACTGTTGTTATTATTATTATCATCACATGCAAATGCAGATGCACATGCATTATTATTTTTTATTTATTACCATGCACGTGCATATACAATGCACATGTATTATTATTATTTTATTATTATTATTATCACAATTATTATTATTATTATTATTATTATCATTATTATTATCATTATCACATGAAAATACAAATTCATATGCATTGTTATTTATTATTTATTACCATGCATATGAATGCGTTATTATTATTATTATTATTATTATTATTACAATTAGTACTATTAATATTATTATCAATTGTAAAGGCACATGCACATGCATGTGCGTTCTTATTTACTATTATTTATTTATTATTTACTACTATGCACATGCACATGCAATGCACTTGTGTTATTCTATTATTATTATTATTATTATTATTGTTATTATTATTATTGTTTGTATTATCAAATACAAATGCACATGCACATGCGTTGTTATTTGTTATTTAAGTCCTTGCATGTGCATGCGTCATTATCATTATCATTACATGTAAATGCACATACACGTGTGTTATTATATATTATTTATTACAATTCACATGAAAATGCAATGCACTTGCGTTATTTTATTATCACACGTGTTATTATTATTTATTCTCATGCACGTGCACACACAATGCACTTGCGTTATTATATTATCACATGTGTTATTATTTATTATTTATTATCATTCACATGTAAATGCACATTCATGCGAACTTTGTTATTATTTATTTTTTATTACCATGCACATGCACATGCACATGCACATGCACATGCACATGCACATGCACTTGGATGTGCGTTATAATTTATTATTTATTATCATTCACATGCACTTGCACATACACATGCAATTCACATGCATTATTATTTATTATTTATTATTTATTATCATTCACATTCAAATGTGCATGCATATGCACATGCATTATGATTTATTATTTAAACCATGCACATGCATATGCACATGCACGTTCATTATTATTACAATTATTATTAGAGGTATTTTTAGGTTTTACTATCATTTTTTAGGATTTTTAGGTGTTATTAACATTTATTATGGTTTGTTAGGGTTTTAGGGTTTTTAATGATATATTAGCCTTTTTTAGGGTTTGATGGGGATTATTAGGATTTTATTAGGGTTTATTATGGTGTCTCATGGTTTATTAGGGTTTATTATGTATTTTTAGGGTTTTATTAGGATTGAATTGTGCTTATTAGGGTATATTATGGTATATTTGGGTGTGTTTAGGATTTATTAGGGTTTATTATGGTTTATTAATATTTAAGATGGTATATTATGGTTTTTTAGTGTTTAGTAGTGTTTTTTCAGGTTTATTTTCGCTTTTATGCTTTGTTAGCTTTTATTAGCATTTATTATGGGTTTTAGGGATTTTTAATGGTATATTTGCATTTTTAGGGTTTAGTGGGGTTTATTATGTTTCATTATGATGTGTTAAGGTTTATTAGGGTTGAGTAGGTATCTCTAGGGTTTTATTAGGGTTTATTAGGGTTGAGTACGGTTTATTAGGGTTTGTTAGGGATTTTTAGGGTTTACTAGACTTTGTTAGTGTTTTTATTAGGGTATATGTGTGTTTTTTAGTTTTTGTTAATATATATGAGGTTTGTTTTGACTTTTTAGGTTTTATTAGTGTGTTTTTAGTGTTTATGGGTATTTTTATTGGTTTACAATCTTTTATTTTAATTTATTATGGTTTATTATGGTTTTGGGGATTTTAATGGTTTTTTTGCGTTTTTTATTGGTGTTTAGTTGGGTTTTATGAGGTTTTGTTATGGTGTGTCAAAGTTTATTTGGGTTGAGATGGTATTTTTAGGGTTTTATTAGAGTTTTATTAGGGTTTATTTGTTTTTATTAGGGTTTATTAGGGATTTTTAGTGTTTATTAGGGCGTGTTAGGGGTTTATTAGTGTTTTTTTTTTGTTTTATTAGGGTATATTAGTGTTTTTTAGGTCTATTTAGATGATATAGCATGTCTGTATTGTTTGTGAGCGTTTTGTTTTTGTTTGTGACTGTTTTAGGGTTTGTTTGGTTATATTAGAGTTTATTATGGTTTATGAGGGTTTCTAGGGATTTTTATTATATATTAGCATTTTTGTCTTTATTAGGTTATATTAGTGTTTTTAGGTCTTTTAAGGTAATATAGCGCGTTTTTATTGTTTGTGATCATTTTTTTATTTTTTGTGAGCTTTTTTATGGTTTATTATGTTATATTAGAGTTTATCAGGGTTTCTAGGGATTTTTTAAGGTATACAAGAATTTTTTTATTTATTAGGGTTTTGTATGTTTTTATTAGGGGTTATTATAGTGTGTTAAGGTTTGTTAGGGTTGAGTAGGGTTTATTTGGCTTTATATATGGTGTATTAGGGTTTTTTAGGGTTTTTTTGGGGTTTATTAGGGTTTATTAGTGTTTATTAGTGTCTATTAGGGTTGGTTAGGGTTGTTTATGTTTTCTTAACGTGTTTTTTGGGTCTATTTGGTTTTATTATCATTTATTAGGGTTTATTAAGAATTTGTGGGGTATTATTAGGGTTGATTAGAGTTTCATAGGGTTTTTAGGGATCATAAGGTTTTTTGAGGGATTATTAGAGTTTATTAGGGGTTTATTAGGGTTTAATTTTTTATATTATGGTATACTAGGGTTTAATATTTTTGAGGGTTTTAAAGTGTCTTTAGGGTTTTTGTAGCATTTTTTAGGGTTTGTGTAGCGTTATTAGAGTTCATGTAGCATTTCTATTGTTTATATAGCATTTTTAGCTTTTAGTTAGTAGTTTGAGATTTTTTGTATCATTTTTAGGGTTTATGTAATGTTTTTAGGGTTTATGTAGCGTGTTTACGGTTTATGTTTTATGTAGCATTTTTTAGGGGTTGTGTTGTGTTTTCTGGGATTATGTAGCATTTTTAGGGGTGATGTAGCATTTATGTTGCATTTTATAGGTTTCATATGACGTTTTTAGGGTTCATGGAGTGTTGTGAGGGATTATATTTTGTTTTTAGGTTTCAAGTAGCATTTTTTGATGTCTATGTTGCATTTTTTAGGGTTTATGTTGTCTTATTTATGGTTTATGTTATAGTTCTAGGGTTTATGTAGTGCTTTTAGGGTTGATGTAGTGTTTTTTGGGTTTATGTTGCGTTTTTTGGTTTATGTTGAGTTTTAGGGTTTTTGTTGAATTTTTTAGGGTTTATGTAAGTTTTTTAGGGTTATTGTATCTATCTGAATCCATTTTTAGGTTTTTAATGGTTGTTTTTGGTTTGTAGTGTTTTTTAGGGTTTTTAAGGGTTGTTATTGGGTGTTTATGGTTTTTTATGATATCTGATGGATTTTAAATGGGTTTTGGGGGGTTTTATGGGTTTATATATTTTTTTGGGATTGATAGGGGTTATTAGGCTTTTTTAGTTGTTTTAGGGTTTATTTAGGTATTGTAACAGTTTTTAGTGTTTATATATTATGTTTTAGAGTTTTTTGGGTTTTTAGGGTTTTTAGGGTTCTATAGAGTTTAATAAGGTTCTTTAGGGTTTATTAGGGTTCTTTAGGGTTTATTAGTGATCTTTAGGATTTGTAAGAGTTTATTAGCGTTTTATTTTATATTAGGGTTATATTGGGATTTTGTTGGCATTAATAGCTTTTTCCAAGGTTTATCATCCTTTTTTATTATTTTTAGGATTTTTTAGGGTTTATTAGTGTTTATTTTATTTATTAGGGTTTAGTAATGTGTATTTGGGTTTATTGAGATTTATTAGGGATTATTATGCTTTGTTAGGGTTTATTGCGGTTTATTAGGGGTCAGTTATGGTTTGTTTCAGTTTTTTACAATTTATGTGGAATTGTTAGGATTTTAACGATTTATTTGGGGTTGTTAGGGTTTTTAATAATTTATTTTGTGGTTATTAGGGTTTTTTAGTGTTTATTAGTGGGTTTTAGGGTTTTTGTAGGCTATTATTTTGAGGTTTTTGTAGCGTTTTGTCAGGTTTGTTAGGTTTTTTAGTGATTATTAGAGTTTATTATGGTTTAATAGTTTTTTTATTGTATATTAGGGGTTTTAAGGATTTTGTAGCATTTATTATGGTCTAATAGAGTTTGTTAGGGTTTATTACAGATAATTAAAATTTATTACTGTTTATTAAGGATTTAGGGTTTAACGGTGGGTTTTTGGGGTTATTAGGGTTTATTAGTAGTTCTTATGGGTTATTAGTGGTTGTTAGGGTTTGTTAGGTTTTTTTAGGGTTTCTAGGGCTTGGTATGGATTGTTTTACTTGTTTGAGGTTTTATGCGTTTTTTTGGGTTTTATGGGTGTGTTTGGATTTTGTATTCTTTGATGGGGTTATTTTAGCATTTTTTGGGGTTTTGCTGCATTTTGTGGGTATTGTATCATTTTTTTGGTTTTTGTAGCTATTGTTTGTGTTTAGGTTGCGTTGTTAGTGGCTTTAGTCGGGATACCCCGATTTGTTAACATTAAAACAAGTATAACTTCTGATCCTGATATCTGTTCGGCCTGTACCACATATCTTATCGAAGATTGTTTCATTTTCATCGATTGGATAGGTTGTGGAGTTGAAACGGGCTTGTACATTAGAAGTTATGGTTGTTTGAACATTCTTTGGCTTTTCAAATATACACACACACACACACATATATATTTATTCGTAAATATATATATATGTGTGTGTGTGTGTGTGTGTGTGTGTTTTATATATGTATGTATTTATTTATTTATAAACACACATAAAAAACATATTTTATAAATGTATTTAAAACTAATATTATAAATATATTTTAATATAAAAATAAATATACAGATAAAAAACATATTAATATAAATATATATTAATATAAGAATGAATATATATATACTAATATATGAATAAATATATATGCCTTAATATAACTAGATATATTTATATTAATATAAATCTATATTAATATATTAATAAATATAACTATATATATAAATAAATAGATATATCATTAAATAGGGAAAAAATTAAATGTATTAGAGGTAAAGGTGAAGGCACGCAAGGGGGGAGGTCACGGGTTTGAGTTCGGGTGGAAGCAAGGAGGTGTGCGCATGTCAGGGATGTGCAGGAAGGGCAGCGCGCATGATAGATTGAGAGGGGTCCGCCTAGCTCTGATAGGGGGTCAAGTGCTGTTAAAATCCCCCCCTCCCGGCATTATATAAATATTTTTTATATTTTTTATATTTTTTATTTTTTTGACTTTTATCAGCGCTTTTTAGAAGTGATGATAAAACTCCCCTTTTATCACCACTAAAAAAAGAGTTGATAAAGGGGATGTTATCACAACTTTTTTTAGCGCTGATAAAAGGTGCAGTTATCAGCACTTTTCTAAGCACTGATAAAAGGGACCCCCTATATCCTCGTCTCGATTAACAACAATTTTTTTAGCACTGTTAATGCACTTTTCTAGCACTGATAAATGATGTTTTTGTAGTAGCGTGCACCTGTAATGCATGTGAGTTATTCTATTATCACATATGTTATTATTTATTATTTAATATAATTCACATTAAAATGCACAGTCATGTAGACTTGGTTATTATTTATTGTTTATTACCATGCACATGCACATGCACATGCACATGCACATGCACATGCACATGCTCTCTTATGTGTGTTATAATTTATTATTTATCATCATTCAAATGCACATGCACATATACATGCAATTCACGTGTGTTATTATTTATTATTTATTATTTATTATCATTCACATGAAAATGCGCAGGCATATGCACATGCACGTGCGTTATTATTTATTATTTAAACCATGCACATGCATATGCTCATGCACATGTGTTATTACTATTAATATTATTAGAGGTATTTTTAGGGTATACTATAATTTATTAGGATTTTTAGGTGATATTAGAATTTATTATGGTTTGTTAGGGGTTTAGGGTTTTTAATGGTATATTAGCATTTTTAGGGTTTGGTGGGGGTTATTAGGATTTTATTAGGGTTTGTTATGGTGTGTCAAGGTTTATTAGGGTTTATTAGGTATTTTTATGGTTTTATTAGGATTGAGATGGGTTTATTAGTGTATATTATGGTATATATGGGTATGTTTAGGATTAATTAGTGTTTATTATGGTTCATTATGGTTTATTAATTTTTAAGAGGGTATATTAGGGTTTTTTAAGGTTTAGTAGTGTTTATTAGGGTTTATTAGCGCTTTTAAGCTTTTTAAGGTTTTATTAGCATTTATTAGGTGTTTTAGTGATTCTTAATGGTATATTTGCATTTTTAGGGTTTAGTGGGGTTTATTATGGTTTATTATGGTCTGTTAAGGTTTATTAAGGTTGACTAGGTATTTTTGGGGTTTTATTAGGGTTGAGTAGTTATCTTTAGGGTTTTATTAGGGTTTAGTACAGTTTATTGGTGTTTGTTAGGGATTTTTAGGGTTTACTAGGTTTTGTTAGTGTTTTTATTAGGGTATATGAGTGTTTTTTAGTTTTTGTTAATATATTCGAGGGGTTGTTAGGACTTTTTAGGTTTTATTAGATTGTTTTTAGTGTTTGTGAGCATTTTTTATTTTTTATTAGTTTTATTAGAAATTATTATGGTTTATTTGGTTTTCTAGGGATTTCTAAGGGTTTGTTTGCATTTTTTTTGTTTCTTGGAGTTTTGTTTTGGGTTTTGTTAGTTTTTATTATGGTGTGTCAAAGTTTATTAAGGCTTAGAAGGTATTTTTAGGGTTATATTATGGTTTTATTAGGGTTTATTAGTTTTTATTAGTGTTTATTAGGGATTTTTAGGGTTTATTGGGGTTTGTTAGGGCAAGGAAGATGTGAGGGTTGGGGTATTCCCAGCCCCCCAAATTTATTAAGAAGAAAAAAGACACATCAGACAAGGGAGGGGAGGAGTCAAATGACCAACACCCAAAAACCCTTTACAGCAAAAGACCCAAAAAAATCAAAAAAACAAAACCAAAAACAGATAAAAAGACACAAAACATAACACAACAGCTGTGTCCACACATCTTGTCCAGCCAACACCAGCATACAACACCAATACCAAACATCACAGCCAAGCATCATAGACAACACGTCCAATCCAACCAACACCAGCAGCATCCACACATCCTGTCCATCCAACACCAGCATCCAGCTATAATACCAAACATCACAGCCACGCAGTAGAGACGACACGTCCAATCCGACCAGCCCCAGTAACCAACAGCACCAGCTCTGACCTCACAACCAATCACAACCTGCAGCATCAAACCACAACAGAACCTGCAGACCGCAGCAGCCATCATCATCTTCCAACAATCAGAAACCAACAGCCAGCAATCATTAATGCCACTCCACCACGATATTCCCCTGACCCCGGACGCTACCACCCGCACCATCCCAAAGATTCCATAAACACCAGCAAACTAGACCAAAGTGGGGTATGGTACATTGGGAAGGGTGGCCAGAGTAGCGGTGGGTGTTCAAGTCGAAGACACACCATCAGGGAGAGCAGCCTCATCATACAGCCAACCCATCAGACATGACCAGAAGAAAATCATCCAGACACCACAACCACAACAAGTAGCAACATAAACCATCAGCACTAGGACAAAAGCATCACCTCCCATCAAAGAAGAATTCCAGCAGCCACCAATACATAGAACTCCTTGAAAAACGTATTTCCTCAAAATCAAAAGCAGCAGCTCGCCAAGGATCACACCCAGACCAGCCCAGCCAGCCATCCCCACAATCCAGCAAATCAAACAAGACCAAGAATTTCGACTAGAACCAGTGTCAGCAGCATGAAACAAAGGCGGAGCCAGGGAGCCAGAACGAAACATAAGAAGCGAAAAACACAGACAAAATCACACCCAAGCATAGAACAAACCTGTAACAGCATCAATCCACCACGAGAGGGTAGATTTTCTCTTGAAACCACAACATTTGACCAGATCAAGATAGATCTGGACCATCTTATTCGAAGGTGTCACAAACTGCCGAGCCACAGGTCGCCAAACCACATGCCGAAGATGCCACCACCCACCGAGGAAAACTCTGCGTCTCCTGCACCAAACCGCCACCACAACCGCAAAGCAGGTCCAGAGCGACCTGACGCCATGGGAACGCCAGCAGGCCAACCCCAGAACCTTTGAGATCTGGTCCTCAGCAGCAAACCAAGTCGGCCGCCTTGAATACTCGAGCTGAGCCATCAACTTCCAAGAACAAAGAAGAGCATCGTGCAAACTCGCCAGCGTCCTCAGAAGAGACCCAGATCTTAGGTCAACGAAAAGGATTTTCGAAGCACACAATAACTTCCTCTTCGAAAGATCAAAGCCACAACCCGCCAATCGCCAAAACCCCATCATCAGCTGCCATGGATCTTCACCGCCAAGGGATAGATGGCCTCGCCAAAGCACTGCCAAAGGAGACTGATGGGGGCAAGCAGGGAGAAAGGGACGGTGGCGCCGTGAAGCCCTAGCGTAGGGAGAGAGCAAACCATGTGATATGGGAGCCATCCTTAGGGTTTTTTTCTTAGGGTTTGTTTGGGGTATATCAGTTTTTTTTGTTTTATTAGGTCATATTAGTGTTTGTTAGGTCTTTTTAGTTAATAGAGCATGTTTTTATTGTTTGTGAGATTTTTCTTTTTGTTTGTGAGCATTTTTAGGATTTCTTAGGTTATATTAGAGATTATTATTTTTTATTAGGGTTTCTAAGGATTTTTATGGTATATTAGCATTTTTTGTCTTTATTAGGTTATATTAGTGTTTTTAAATACTTTGTGGTAATACAACGTGTTTTTATTGTTTGTGATCGTTTTTTTATTATTTGTGAGCATTTTTAGGGTTTATTAGGTTATATTATATTTTTTAAGGGTTTCTAGGAATTTTTTATGGTATACAAGGATTTTTTATGTTATTAGGGTTTTGTAGGGTTTTATTAGGGCTTATTATGGTGTGTTAAGGTTTTTTAGGGTTGTGTAGGGTTTATTTGGCTTTATTTATGGTTTATTAGGGCTTTTTAGGGTTTGTTTGGGGTTTATCAGGGATTATTAGTGTTTATTAGTGTCTTGGGTTGGTTAAGGTTGTTTAGGTTTTCTTAACCTGTTTTTTGGGTTTATTAGCTTTTATTATCATTTATTAGGGTTTATTTGGTATTTTTGGTGTTTTGTTAGGGTTGAGTAGAGTTTCATAGGGTTTTTAGGGATTATTAGTGTTCATTATGCATTTATTAAAGGTTTATTAGGGTTTAATTTTTTATATTATGGTATATTAGGGTTTAATATTTTTGAGGGTTTTGAAGCGGCTTTAGGGGTTTTGTAGAATTGTTTAGGGTTTATGTAGCATTTTAGAGTTTATGTAGAATTTTTAGGCTTTAGTTAGCGGTTTTAGGTTTTTTGTATCATTTTTAGGGTTTATATAACATTTTTAGGGGTGTTTGTAGAGTGTTTAGGGTTTAGGTTCTATGTCGCATTTTTTGGGTTTATGTTGCGTTTTTTGGGTTTATGTAGCGTTTTAAGGGTGATGTATCATTTATGTTGCATTTTTAAGCTTTATGTAACGTTTTTAGGGTTCATGTAGTGTTTTAGGGTTTATATTGTGTCTTTAGGTTTTATGTAGCATTTTTTAATGTATATGTTGCATTTTTTAGGGGTTATGTTGTGTTTTTAGGGTTTATGTTACAATTCTTGGGTTTATGTAGTGCTTTTAGGGTTTATGTAGTGTTTTTTGTTTAGTTTTTCATTTTTAGGTTTATGTTGCATTTTTAGGGTTTTTGTTGCATTTTTAGGGTTTATGTAACGTTTTTTGGGTTTATGTATCTATTTGAAACTTTTTTAGGGTTTCAATGGTTGTTTATGGATTGTAGTTTTTTAGGGGTTTTAAGGGTTGTTAACAAGTGTACATGGTTTTTTATGGTATCTGATGGCCTTTTAATGGTTGGGGGGGTTATGGGTTTTTTTTGGGTTGATAGGTGTTGTTAGGGTTTTTAGTGTGTTTTAGGGTTTGTTTGTGTATTGTAGCGGTTTTTAGGGTTTATATAATGTGTTTTAGCATTTTTTGGGTTCTTTAAAGGTTTTTAGTGTTCTTTAGATTTTAATATGGTTCTTTAGGGTTTATTAGTGTTCTTTAGGGTTTATTAGTGTTCTTTAGGATTTTTTTATAGTTTATTATCATTTTATATTGTATATTAGGTTTTATTGGGCTTTTGTGGACATTAATACATTTTTCTAGGGTTTATCAACCTTTTTAGGGTTATTTAGGATTTATTAGTGTTTATTAGGGTTTATTTTATTTATTAGGGTTTAGTAACATGTATTTGTGTATGTTACGATTTATTAGGGTTTATTTTGATTTGTTAGGGTTTATTGGGGTTTATTAGTGGTTTGTTTCAGTTTGTTACGATTTATTTGGCGTTTTTAGGATTTGTTACAATTTAGTTGGGGTTGTTAGGGTTTTTTAAGATTTGTTTTGGGGTTTTTAGGGTTTTTAGGGTTTATTAGTGGGTTGTTGGGATTTGTAGGCTATTATTTGGATATTTTTGTATGGTTTTGTTAGCTTTGTTAGGGTTTTTAGTGATTATTAGGGTTTATTATGGTTTAATAGTTTTTTTATTGTATATTAGGGGTTTTAGGGCTTTTGTAGCATTTATTATGATCCAATACAATTTTTTTGTGTTTGTTAAAGGTTATTACGATTTATTTGTGTTTATTAGGTTTTTTTGGGTTTAATAGTGGGGTTTTTGGGTTATTAGGGTTTATTAGTGGTTCTTAGGGGTTATTAGTGGTTGTTAGGGTTTGTTAGGTTGTGTTAGGGTTTTTAGGGTTTGGTATGGTTTGTTTGAGTTGTTTGGGGGTTTATGCGTTTTTTTGGGTTTTATGGGTGTGTTTGGATTTTTATGCTTTGTTACGGTTATTTTAGCCTTTTTGGGGTTTTGTTGCATTTTGTGGGTTTTAATATTTTTTCGGGTTTTTGTAGCAATTGATAGGGTTTATGTAGCATTGTTAGTGTCTTTAGTGGTTCTTTAGGGTTCTTTAGTGCTTTTAGGGGTTTTAGGGGTCTTTAGGGTGTATTAAGGTTTATTTTGAGTTTTTTAGGGTTTAATAGGGGGGTTTTAGGGTTTTACGGTTTTCATAGGGTTGGTTAGGGTTTTGTTATGCATTTAGGAATTTACGCTTTTTTAGAATTTTTATTAGTTTTTAGGGTTTTTAGGGTTTTTTGAGGTTTCATTTAGGGTTTTTTAAGTTTGTTTTCGTGTTTTTTTTATTTTTTCAGTTTTGGGGCGTTTTAGGGTTTTTAGGGATTTTTAGGGATTTTTAGGTTTTTAGGGTGTTTAGGGTTTTTTTGGGTTTTCATGGTTTTTTTAGGTTTTTGTTAGGTTTTGCTAGGTTTGTTAGGGGTTTTTTGTGAATATTAGCATTTGGAATGGTATAATAGCGTTTTGGTTTTATATTTTGGTTTTTAGGTATTTTGTAGCTTTTATTGGGGTATAATAGGGTTTTTAGGGTTTATTACGATTTATTGTTGTTTATTAGGATTTTGTAGTGTGATTTATGGTTTATTAGGGTTTATTATTGTTTATTATTGGTTGGTAGGGCTTTTTAGGATTTATTAGTTCATATTAGAGTGATTTAGGGTGTCTATGTGTTTTTTGTTGTTTCTAAGGGTGTGTTAGGGTTTCTAAGGTTGGGTTAGGGATTTTATGGGCGGGTTACGATTTCTAAGGGTGTGATATGGTTTCTAAGAGTTTCTAATGTTGTGTTAGGGTTTATATGGGTGTCTTGGGGTTTCTAAGGGTGTGATAGGGTTTCAAAGGGTGTGTTAGGGTTCCTAAGGGTGTTTTAGGGTTTCTAAGGGTGTGTTAGTGTTTCTTAGGTTTCCTTAGGGTTTTGTAAGGGTTTTTCTATTTTTTGGGGTTATGTTAGGGTTTTATATGGTTTCTTCGTGGTTTTTTAGGGTTTTTTAGGTTTTTTGTGTTTATTGGGGTTTCTTAGTTCTTTATGGGGTTTTTAGGGCTTGTTATGGTTTGTTGGGGTTTTTGAGTCTTTGTTATGTTTTTAGGGTTTTTGGGTTTTGTTAGGGTTTGTTAGGGTTTGTTAGGGTTTTTAGGGGTTTTTAGGGTTTTGGGTGGGTTTTAGTGTTTATGGGGTTATTCATGGTTTGTTAGGGTTATTTAGTTGTTCATGGTTGTCACAGATGTGTAGAACTAGTCGCAAGCTTCAATTTGATATGTGGTAGAGGTGAAACGGACACCCAGAGGAGAAGTTATGGTCATTCAGAGGACTTAAGGACCTTTTGGGTCTTTAAGAACGTGATAATGTGTTCAATTGGTCACAGAAGTGTAGATCTAGTCGAATGCTTCGATTTGATATATGGTAGAGGTAAAACGGACTCCTGGAGTAGAAGTTATGGTCTTTTGGATGGTTTAAGTACCTTTTTGGGCATTCAAGGATGTGAGAAGGTGTTTTAGTGGTTATATGAGTATAGTCCTAGTCTCAAGCATCGATTTTATATGTGGTAGAGGGAAAACAGACACCCATAGAAGAAGTTATTGCAAAACTGACACGAGAAGAAAATATTTTGACCATCTAATGGGATTTTGGGTCTTTTGGGGGGTTGAAGAATGTCAGAAAGGGTTCCAGTGGTTACCAGAGTGTGTATCTTTTCACAATATTTGATTTGATAAATGTTAGAGCCAAAATTAACCCATTTAGGAGATGGTATTGTCATTTTAAATTGAGCAACCCTCCTAGCACCTAAAAACCTAAGAAACCCGCAACTCACTAAAATAGGCATAACATCTCATTCGTGTTTCTGTTTGAGCATTTTGACTAGTAAAATCAAAGCTCATGAGATGAGTGAGGTCAAGGTCTAATTGAAACCGTGAGAAGATCAAAGAAACAGAAGATAAATTATTTATACCACTCCAAAAAAGCCCTACTTCAAACGACCATAACTTTCACTCCGGTTGTCTGTTTGAGCTCTACCACATATCAAATCGAAGGCAGTGATGTGATATATGCAGAAGGTTAACTTGAAAAAAAATATCAAGTCAGGTTTGGGACACTAAAATCCCAAAAACCCATCAGAAGGCCTCCAAAACTCCATTTCTGTGTTCGGATCCCTGTCATATTTTTCTTAAAACGGTCATAACATCTGATCTGTGTGTCTGTTCGGCCTTCAGAACCTGTTTTTATTGTAGTTTGTTCCATGAGATTTAGTTGGACTATTCATAGAGCGGAAATGGTCACTCGAAGAAGAAGTTTTTCCTTTTTTAATGACTGCAATTTGTTAGGTTTTCCGAGACACCATTTCTAGCACTTTTGTCATGTCTGCTATTTTCTCAAACAACTATAACTTAGTATTATTTTTATTTTATTATTATTATCATCATCTCATGAAAAGGAACATCCACATGCATGTGTGTTATTATTATATTTTTATTACCATGCACATTCACATGCAATGCACATACGTTATTTTATTATCGCATACATTGTTATTATTATTGTTATTATTATTATTGTGGTTGTTGTTGTTGTTGTTGTTGTTGTTGTTGTTGTTGTTGTTGTTATCATCACATGAAAATGCACATCAAAATGAACACACATGCACATTCAATGAATGTGTGTTATTATATTATAATGTGCATTGTTATTAATAATAATAATATTATTATTATCATCATCATCACCACCACATGAAAATGCAATGCACGTGAGTTATTATTTATTACCATACACATGCACACGTAATGCACATGCAATATTCTAATATCATATGCATTAGTACTACTACTATTATCACCACCACTACTAATATTATTACTACTGCTGTTATTATTACTATCATCAAATGCAAATGTAGATTCACTTACGTTATTATTTATTATTTATTACCATGTATGTGCATATGCAATGCACTTGTATTATTCTTTTATTATTATTATTATTAATATTATCACAATTATTATTATTATTATTACTACTATTATTATCATCATTATCATTATTATTATCATTATCACATGCAAATGCACATTCATGTGCGTTGTTATTTATTATTTATTACCATGCACGTGCATGCGTTATTATTATTATTATTACAATTATTATTAATAATATTATCATCAAATGTAAATGCCCATGAACATGCATGTGCGTTCTTGTTTATTATTATTTATTTATTATTTACTACTATGCACGTGCACATGAAATGCAGATGCGTTATTCTGTTATTATTATTATTAGTAGTATTATTATTCTTGTTGTTGTTGTTGTTTGTATTGTCAAATACAAATGCCCATGCACGTGCGTTGTTATTTATTATTTGTTACCATACACGTGCATGCATCATCATAATGATCATTTCATGTAAATGCACATGCACGTGCGTTATTATATATTATTTATTATCATTCACATGAAAATGCAATGCACTTGTGTTATTCTATTACCACATGTGTTATTATTATTTATTCTAATGCATGAGCACACACGATGCACGTACGTTATTCTATTATCCCATTTTTTGTTATTTATTAATTATTTTCATTCACGTGAAAATGAACATTCATGTGGACTTGGTTATTATTTATTGTTTATTACCATGCACATGCACATCACATGCACATGCACTTTTATGTCCGTAATTATTGAATATTTATTATCATTCACATGCACATGCACACACACATGAAATTCACATGCATTATGATTTATAATTTATTATTTATTATCATTCACATGAAAATACGCAGGCACATGCACATGCACGTGCTTTGTTACTACTATTATTATTAGAGGTATTTTTAGGGTTTACTATAATGTTTTAGGATTTTTAGGTGTTATTAACATTTATTATGGTTTGTTATGGTTTTAGGGTATTTTAATGGTTTATTAGAGTTTTTTGGGTTTTGTGGGGGTTGATAAAATTTTATTAGGGTTTATTATGCTGTGTCAAGGTTTATTAGGGTTTATTAGGTATTTTTAGGGTTATGTTAGGATTGAGTTGGGTTTACTGGGGTATATTATGGTATATTATGGTATATTTGGGTATGTTTAGGATATATTAGGGTCTATTATAGTTCATTAGGGTTTATTAATTTTTAAGAGGGTATATTAGGGTTTTTAGTGTTTAGTAGTGTTTATTCGGGTTTATTAGCTAATTTAAGATTTGTTAGGTTTTATTAGCATTTATTATGGGTTTTAGGGATTTTTAATCGAATATTTTCATTTTTTTAGGGTTTAATGGGGTTTATTATGATTTATTATGGGGTGTTATGGTTTATTAGGGTTTATTAGGTATTTTAAGGTTTTATTAGGTTTTAGTCAGTGTCTTTAAGGTTTTATTAGGGTTTATTAGGGTTGAATATGGTTTATTAGGGTTTGTTAGGGATTTTAATGGTTTACTAGGGTTAATAGTGTTTTTATTAGGGTGAATGAGTGTTTTTTAGTTTTTGTTAATATATATGAGGGGTTGTTATGACTTTTTTGGTTTTATTAGCGTGTTTTTAGTGTTTGTGAGCATTTTTAATTGCTTATTAGTTTTTATTTGAATTTATTATGGTTTATTAGGGTTTCTTGGGCTTTTTAGTGGCTGGTTTGTGTTTTTTTGGTGTATTGGGGTTTAGTTGGGTTTTATTAGGTTTTGTTATGGTGCGTCAAGGTTTATTAAGATTGAGAAGGTGTTTTTTGGGTTTTATTAGGGTTTTATTGGGGTTTATTAGTTTTTATTAGGGTTTATTAGGAATTTTTAGAGTTTATCAGGGTTTGTTAGGGTTTTATTTGTTTATTTGTTTTATTAGGTTATATTAGTGTTTGTTAGGTCTTTTTAGATAATATAGCATGTTTTTATTGTTTTTGAGCATTTTGTTTTCGTTTGTGGGAATTTTTAGGTTTTCTTAGGTTATATTAGTGTTTATTATTGTTTATTAGGGATTTTTGGGATTTTTAAGGTATATTAGCATTTTTTGTCTTTATTAGGTTATATTAGTGTTTTAAGGTCTTTTTGGGTAATATAGTGCATTTTTATTATTTGTGATTGTTTTTTCTATTGTTTGTGATTGTTTTTAGGGTTTATTAGGATATATTTGAGTTTATCAGGGTTTCTAGGGATTTTTAAGGTATAATATATTTTTTTCTTTATTAGGGTTTTGTAGGGTTTTATTAGGGGTTATTATGGTGTGTTATGGTTTGTTAGGGCTGAGTAGGGTTAATTTGGCTTTATTTATAGTTTATTAGGGCTCTATAGGATTTTTTGGGGTTTAGTAGGGTTTATTAGTGTTTATTAGTGTCTATTTGGGTTGGTTTGGGTTGCTTAGGTTTTCTTAATGTGTTTCTAGGGTTTATTAGGTTTTATCATTTATTAGCATTTATTAGGTATTTTTGGTGTTTTATTAGGGTTGAGTAGAGTTTCTTAGGGTTTTTAGGGATTATAAGGTGTTTTTAAAGATTATTAGAGTTTATTATGAGATTATTAGGGCTTAATGTCTTACATTATGGTACATTACGGTTTAATATTTTTTAGGGTTTCATAGCATCGTTAGGGTTTTTGTAGCATTTTTTAGTGTTTTTGTAGCATTGTTATAGTTTATATAGCATTTTAGTGTTTATGTTGTGTTTTTAGGGTTTAGTTAGCATATTTAAATTTTATGTATAATTTTTAGGGTTTATGTTATGTTTTTAGGGTTTATGTAGCATGTTTAGTGTTTAGGTTTTATGTAGCATTTTTTAGGGTTTATGTCGTGTTTTCTGGGTTTATGTAGCATTTTAGGGGTGATGTAGTGTTTATGTTGCATTTTTTAGAGTTTATGTAACGTTTTTAGGGTTCATGTAGTGTTTTTAGGGATTATATTGTGCTTTTTGGTTTTATGTAGTTTTTTTAATGTTTATGTATCATTTTTTAGGGTTTATGTTGTGCTTTTTAGGCTCTATGTTATAGTTCTAGGGTTTATGTTGCATTTTTTTGGTTTATGTTGTGGTTTTTGATTTTTGTTCCATTTTAGGGTTTTTGTTGCTTTTTTAAGGGTTTATGTAATGTTTTTAGGGTTTAAGTATCTACTTGAATCCTTTTTTGGGGTTTTAATGGTTGTTTATGGTTTGTAGTTTTTTAGGGTTTTTAATGGTTGTTAACATGTGTTTATGGTTTTTTATGGTATCTAATGGATTTTTAATTGTTTTTTTGGAGGGGGGTTATGGGTTTATTTGTTTTTTTGGGATTGATAGGGGTTGTTAGGGTTTTTTAGGGTGTTTTAGGGTTTGATTGGGTACTATAGATATTTTTAGGGTTTATATAATGTGTTTTAGAATTTTTTGGGTTTCTTTTGGGTTTTTAGTGTTCTTTAGAGTTTAATATGGGTTTTAGGGTTTATTTGGGTTTTTAGGGTTTATTAGTGTTCTTTAGGATTTTTCACAGTTTATTAGCATTTTTTATTGTATATTAGGGTTTTATTAGGATTTTGTAGGTATTAATAGCTTTTTCTAGGGTTTATCAAACTTTTTTAGGGATATTTTAGATTTATTAGGGTTTGTTAGGGTTTATTTTATTTTTAGTGTTTAGTAACGTATATTTTCGATTATTACAATTTATTAGGGTTTATTATGATTTGTTTGGGTTTATTATGGGTTTTTAGGTGTTTGTTACGGTTTGTTTCAGTTTGTTATGATTTATTTGGTGTTGTTCGGATTTGCTACGATTTATTTGGGGTTTTGTGGGTTTTGTTATGATTTATTTTGGGGTTATTATGGCTAGTTAAGGTTTATTAGTGGGTTGTAAGGTTTTGTAGGCTATTATTTAGCGGTTTTTGTGGCGTTTTGTTGGATTGGCTAGGATTTTTAGTGATTATTAGGGTTTATTATGGTTTAATAGTGTTTTTTATTGTATATTAGGGGTTTTAGGGATTTTGTTGAATTTATTAGGGTCTAATAGTGTTTGTTAGGATTTATTATAGGTTATTATGATTTATTAGTGTTTATTAGGGGTTTTCAGGTTTAATAGTTGGTTTTAGGGGTTCTTAGGGTTTATTAGTGGTTCTTAGGGGTTATTAGTGGTTTTTAGGTTTTGTTTGGTGTTGTTAGGGTTTTTTGGGTTTGTTACGATTTGTTTGAGTTTTTTTTGTGGTTTTATGCATTTTTTTGGGTTTTATGGATGTGTTTGGATTTTTTATGCTTTGTTAGGGTTATTTTTGCATTTTTTGGGGTTTTGTTGCATTTTGTGGGTTTTGAATCATTTTTGGGTTTTTGTAGCAATTGTTAGGGTTTATATAGCGTTGTTAGTGGCTTTTGTGGTACTTTAGGGTTTTTTAGGGTTTTTAGTGTTCTTTGTGGTATATTAGGGTTTTTTGGTGGTTTTAGGGTTTGCTAGGGGGTTTTAGGGATTTCATAGGGTTTCATAGGGTTAGTTATGGTTTTGTTATGCATTTTTATAATTTTTAGTGGGGTTTTAGTGTTTTTAGTGGGTGTTAGGGTATTTAGCATTTTTTGAGGTTTTTTTTTGATTTTTTGGGTGTTTTTAGGTTTTTCAGGTATGTTTTCATTGTTTTTTTGGTTTTTTCGTGTTTTTAGGAGTTTTAAGGGTTTTTAGGGTTTTTTAGGGTTTTTAGGATTTTTAGGGTTTTTAGTGTTTTTATGGTTTTTAAGGTCTTAGGGTTTTTTTGGCTTTTATGGTTTTTTAGGGGTTTCTCAGGTTTTGCTAGGTTTGTTAGGGTTTTTTAATGAATATTAGCGTTTTGAATTGTTTAATAGCCTTTTTTGTATATTTGGGTTTTTAGGTATGTTGTAGCTTTTATTGGGGTCTAATAGGGTTTTTAGTGTTTATTAGGGTTTAGTAGCGGGATTTAGGGTTTATTATGATTTATTATTGGTTGGTATGGTTTGTTAGGATTTATTAGTGCTTATTAGAGTGATTTAGGCTATCTAAGGGTTTGTTTGGGTTTCTAAGGGTGTGTTAGGGTTTCTAAGGGCGGGTTAGCGTTTTTATGGGCAGGTTAGGGTTTGTAAGGGTGTGCTATGATTTCTAAGGGTTTTTAAGGTTGTGTTAGGGTTTCTATGGGTGTGTTGGGGTTTCTAAGGGTGTGCTAGGGTTTTTAAGGGTGTGTTAGGGTTTCTAAGTGTGTGTTAAAGTTTCTAATGGTGTGTTAGTGTTTCTTAAGATTTCTTAGGGTTTTGTTATGGTTTTTAGGGTTTTTTTAGGGTTTCTTAAGGATTCTTAGGGGTTTTTTAGGGTTTCTTCAAGTTTTTTTGGGTTTATTGGGGATTCATAGTGCTTCTTGGGGTTTTTAGGGCTTGTTAAAGTATGTTAGGGTTTGATTTGTTTTTTTGGGTTTGTTAGGGTTTGTTAGGGATTGTTGGGGTTTATTAGGGTTTGTTAGTGTTTTTTTTGGTTTTTTAGGGTTGTTAGGGGTTTTAATGTTTTTAATGGTTTTTAGTGTTTATGGGGTTATTCAAGGTTTGTTAGGGTTATTTAGTTGATCATGGTTGTGAAAGATGTGTAGAGCCGGTCGCAATATTCAATTTGATATGTGGTAGAGGTGAAACAGACACCCAGAGCAGAATTATGGTCATTTAAAGGACTGAAGGTCCTTTTGGGACAAAAATAACGTGATAAGGTGTTCTTATTGGTCAAAGATGTGTAGATCTAGTCGAATACTTCGATTTGATATATGATAGAGGCAAAACGGACTCCCAGAGTAGAAGTTATGGTCTTTTGGAGGGTTTAAGTACATTGTTTGGCCTTCAAGGATGTGAGAAGGTGATTTAGTGGTTATAGGAGTGTAGTTCTAGTCGAAAGATTCTATTTGATATGTGGTACAGGCAAAAAGGACACCCATAGAAGAAGTTATTGCAAAACAGACACAAGAAGCCAATCTTTTGACCATACAAAGGGATTTTGGGTCTATTTTAGGGTTGATGAATGTCAGAAAGGGTTGCAATGGTTACCAGAGTGTTTACATTTTCCCAATATTTGATTTGATATGTTTTAGAGAAAAAATGAACACACATAGTAGAAGTTATTGTTGTTTTAAATTGAGTACCTCTCCTAGCACCAAAAAACCTCAGAAACCCGCAACTCGCTAAAATAAGCATAACTTCTCCTTTGGGTGTCTATTTGAGAGATGTGACCAGTCAAATCGAATCTCATGAGATGAGTGAGGACCAAGATTAGTAGAAACTATGATAAGATCAAATAAATATAAGATATTTTAGTTATACCACTCCAAAAAAAGTCCAACTTCAAATGGACATAACTTTTTCTCCGGTTGTTTATATGAGCTCTACCGGATATCAAATCGAAAGTAGCGAAGGGATATATGCAGAAGGATGACTTGAACCTAGTTTAAGTCATGTTTGTGACCCTAAAATCACAGAAACCCATCCGAAGGCCTCCAAAACTCCATTTATGTGTACGAATCCTTATCAATGTTTTCTTAAAATGGTCATAACTTATGATTGGTGTGTCTATTCGGCCTCCGACACTTGTTTTTATTGTAGTTCATTCCCTGAGATTCAGTTTGACTATTCACGTAGTGGAAATGGACACCCAAATAATATGTTATTCCTTTTTCAATGACTCTATGATTTGTTCGGTTTTTCGAGACCCCATTTCTAGCATTTTTATCATGTCTACTGTTTTTTCAAACAACTATAACTTATTATTACTGTTATTATTATTATTATCATCATCATCTCATCCACATGCACATGCACATGCACATGAATTATTATTATATTTTTATTACCATGCACGTGCACATGCAATGCACACATGTTATTTTATTATCACATGCATTGTTATTATTATTGTTTTTATTATTATTGTGGTTGTTGTTGTTGTTGTTGTTGTTGTTTTTATTATCATCACATGAAAATGCACATGTGAATTCACATACACGCACATTCAATTCACATGCGTTATTCTATTATCACATGCATTGTTAATAATATTATTATTATTATTATTATTATTATTATTGTTATTATTATCATCATCATCATCACATGAAAATGCAATGCACGAGCGTTATTATTTATTACCATGCACGTGCACATGTAATGCACATTCAATATTCTATTATCGCATGCATTTGTACTACTAGAATTATCACCACTACTACTACAATTATTACTACTGCTGTTATTATTACTATCATCACATGAAAATGTAGATGCACGTGCATTATTATTTATTATTTATTACCATGCACGTGCATATGCAATGCACTTGTATTATTCTTTTATTATTATTATTATCACAATTATTATTATTATTATTATTATTATCATTATTATTATCATTATCACATGCAAATGGACATGCATGAGTGTTGTTATTTATTATTTATTACCATGCATGTGCATGAGTTATTATTATTATTATAACAATTAGTATTATTAATATTATCATCAAATGTAAAGGCACATGCACATGCATGTGTGTTCTTATTTATTATTATTAATTTCTTATTTACTACTATGCACGTGAACATGAAATGCACTTGTGTTATTCTTTTATTATTATTATTATTATTTTGTTTGTATCATCAAATATAAAGGCACATGCACGTGCGTTGTTATTTATTACCATGCACATCCATGCGTCATTATCATTATCATTACATGTAAATGCACATGCACGTGTGTTATTATATATTATTTATTATCATGCACATGAAAATGCAATGCAATTGCGTTATTCTATTATCACATGTGTTGTTATAATTTATTCTCCTGCACGTGCACACGCAATGCACGTGCATTATTTTATTATCACATGTTTTAATATTTATTATTTATTATCATTCACATGCAAATTCCCATTCATGTGGACTTGGTGATTATTTATTGTTTATTACCATGAACATGCACATGCACATGCGCATGCACATGCACATGCACATGCACATTCACATACACATGCACATGGATGTGCGTTATTATTAATTATTTATTATCATTCACATGCACATGCACATACACATGAAATTCACATGCATTATTATTTATAATTTATTATTTATTATCATTCACATGCAAATGCGCAAACATATGCACATGCACGTACATTATGATTTCTTATTTAAACCATGCACATGCATATTCACATGCACGTGCGTTATTACTAATATTATTATTAGAGGTATTTTTGGGGTTTACTAGCATTTCTAGAATTCTTAGGTGTTATTAACATTTATTATGGTTTGTTAGGGTTTTAGGGTTTTTTAATGGTATATTAGCATTTTTTAGGGTGTAGTGGGGGTTATTTGGATTTTATTAGAGTTTATTATAGTATGTTAAGGTTTATTAGGGTTTATTAGGTATTTTTAGGGTTTTATTAGGATTTAGTTGGTTTTATTAGGGTATATTTTGGTATATTTGGGTATGTTTAGGATTTATTGGGGTCTATTATCATTCATTATGGTTTATTAATTTTTAAGATGGTATATTAGGTTTATTTGGGGTTTAGTAGTGTTTATTAGGGTTTATTAGTGCTTTTAAGATTTGTTAGATTTTATTAGCATTTATTAGGGGTTTTAGGGATTTTTAATTGTATATTTTCATTTTTAGGGTTTAGTGGGGTTTATTGTGGTTTATTATAGTGTGTTAAGGTTTATTATTGTTGAGTATGTTTTTTTAGGGTTTTATTAGGGATGAGTTGGTATCTTTAGGGTGTTATTAGGGTTTATTAGGGTTGAGTAGTGCTTATTACGGTTTGTTATGGATTTTTAGTGTTTACAAAGGTTTATTAGTGTTTTTATTAGAGTATATGAGTGTTTTTTATATTTTGTTAATATATATGAGGGGTTGTTTGGAAATTTTAGGTTTTATTAGCGTGTTTTTAGTGTTTGTGAGCATTTTTTATGGTTTATTGGGTTTTATTAGAATTTATTACTGTTTATTAGGGTTTCTTGGGCTATTTAATGGTTTGTTTGTGTGTTTATATTGGGGTTTAGTTGGGTTTTATTAGGTTTTATTATAGTGTGTGAAGGTTTATTATGGTTGAGAAGGTATTTTTAGGGTTTTATTATGGTTTTATTAGGGTTTATTAGTTTTTATTATGGTTTATTAGGGATTTTTAGGGTTTGTTAGGGGTTTATTAGTTTTTTTTGTTTTATTAGGTTATATTAGTGTTTGTTAAGTCTTTTTAGATAATATAGTGTTTTTATTGTTTGTGAGTTTTTTGTTTTTATTTGTGAGTTTTTTAGGGTTTCATAGGTTATATTAGAGTTTATTATGGTTTATTATGGTTTCTAGATATTTTTAAGGTATTTTAGCCTTTTTTGTCTTTATTAGGTTACATTACCGTTTTTAGGTCTTTTTTGGTAATATTGCGTGTTTTTATTGATTGTGATCTTTTTTTATTATTTGTGAGTGTTTTTAGGGTTTATTAGGTTATATTAGAGTATATGAGGGATTCTATGGATTTTTTAAGGTATACTAGCATTTGTTTTCATTATTAGGGTTTTGTAGAGTTTTATTACTGGTCATTATGGTGTGTTAAGGTTTGTTAGGGTTGAGTAGGGTTTATTTTGTTTTAATAATGGTTTATTAGGAATTTTTATGGTTTTTTTGGTGTTTATTACAGTTTATTAGTGTTTATTGGTGTCTATTAGGGTTGGTTAGGGTTGTTTAGGTTTTCTTTACGTGTTTTTAGGGTTTATTAGTTTTTATTATCATTTATTAGGGTTTATTAGGTATTTTGGGGGTTTTATTAGGGTTGAGTAGAGTCTCTTAGAGGTTTTAGGGATTATGAGGCGTTTTGGGGATTATTAGAGTTTATTAGGGGTTTATTAGGGTTTAATTTTTTATATTATGGTATATTAGGGTTTAATATTTTTGAGGGTTATGAAGCATCTTTAGGATTTTTGTAGCATTTTTTAGTGGTTGTGTAGCATTGTTTGAGTTTATATAGCATTTTTAGTGTTTATGTAGCACTTTTATGGTTTAGATAGTAGTTTTAGGTTTTATGTAGCATTGTTAGGGTTTATGATACATTTTTATGGTTTATGTAGCGTGTTTAGGGTTTAGGTTTTATGTAGAAATTTTTATGGTTTATGTTGCGTTTTCTGGGTTTATATAGCATTATTAGTGGTGATGTAGTGTTTCTGTTGCATTTTTTAGGGTTTATGTATCGTTTTTGAGGTTCATGTAGTGTTTTTAGGGTTTATGATGTTTTTTAAGGTTTTATGTAGCATTTTTTAATGTTTATATTGCATTGTTTAGGGTTTATGTTTCGGTTCTAGGGTTTATGTAGTGCTTTTTGGGTTTATGTAGTGTATTTTTTGTTTATGTTGCATTTTTTGAGTTAATGTTGCTTTTTTAGGGTTTATGTTTCATTTTTAGGGTTTATGTAACGTTTTTTTGGATTACGTATCTATTTGTTTTCTTTTTTAGGGTTTTAATGGTTGTTTATGTTTTTTAGTGGTTTTTATGGTATTTAAGGGTTGTTAATGGGTGTTTATGATTTTTAAGGTGTTTGATGGATTTTCAATGGGTTTGGGGGGGGGGGTTAGGGCTTTATTTGTTGTTTTGTTCGGATTGAGAGGGTTTGTTAGGGTTTTTTAGTGCATTTTAGGGTTTGTTTGGGTATTGTAGCGGTTTTTAGGGTTTATGTAATTTGTTTTAGCGTTTTTTGGTTTCTTTAGGGTTTTTTAGTGTTCTTTAGAGTTTATTATGGTTCTTTATGGATTATTAGGGTTTCTTTGGGGTTTATTAGTGTTCTTTAGGATTTGTTATGGTTTATTAGCATTTTTATTGAATATTAGGATTTTATTGGACTTTTGTAGGCATTAATATCTTTTTTAGGGTTTATAAACCTTTTTAGGCTTATTTAGGATTTATTAGGGTTTCTTAGGGTTTATTTTATTTATAAGGGTTTATTAACGTGTATTTGGGTTTATTATGATTTATTAAGGTTTATTAGGATTTGTTAGGTTTTATTGCAGTTTATTAGGGGTTTGTTATGGTTTGATTCAGTTTGTTACGATTTATTTGGCATTGTTAGGATTTGTTACGATTTATTTTTGGTTGTTAGGATTTGTTAGGATTTGGTTTTATGTTGCGTTTTTTGGGTTTATGTTTCGTTTTTAGGGTTTATGTTGCATTTTTATGGTTTTTGTAACGTTTTTTGGGTTTATGTATCTATTTGTGTCCTTTTATAGGGTTCTAATGGTAGTTTAGTGTTTGTAGTGGTGTTTAGGGTTTTTAAGGGTTTTTAACGGGTGTTTATAGTTTTTATCGTATTTGATTGGTTTTCAATGATTTTTTGGGGGTTTTAAAGGGTTTATTTGTTTTTTCGGGATTGATAGTGGTTGTTAGGGTTTTTAGTGTGTTTTAGGGTTTGTTTGAGTATTGTAGCAGTTTTTAGGGTTTAAGTATTTAGCGTTTTTTGGGTTCTTTAGGGTTTTTAGTGTTTTTTAGAGTCTATTATGGTTCTTTAGGGTTTATTAGGGTTATTTAGGGTTTATTAGTGTTCTTTAAGATTTTTTACAGTTTATTAGCATTATTTATTTTATATTAGGGTTTTATTGGGCTTTTTTGGTCATTAATAACTTTTTCTCGGGTTTATCAATTTTTTTAGGGATATTTAGGATTTATTAGTGTTTATATGGGTTTATTTAATTTATTAGGGTTTATTAACATGTATATTATTTTATTACGATTTATTAGGGTTTATTATGATTTGTTAGGGTTTATTGCAGTTTATTAGGGGTTTGTTATGGTTAGTTTCAGTTTCATATGCTTTATTTGGCGTCATTAGGATTTGATACGATTTATTTGGGGTTGTTAGGGTTTTTTACAATTTATTATGGGGTTATTGGGGTTTGTAAGGGTTTATTAGTAGGTTGTAGGGTTTTGTAGGCTATTATTTGGCGGGTTTTGTAGTGTTTTGTCAGGTTTTTTAGAGTTTTTAGTAATTATTAGGACTTATTATGGTTCAATGGTGTTTCTATTTTATATTAGGGGTTTTAGGGATTATTTAGTGTTTATTAGAGTCTAATAGGGTTTTTCAAATCTTATTACAGGTTATTATGATTTATTAGTGTTTATTAGGGATTTAGGGTTTAATAGTGGGTTTCAGGTGTTATTTGGGATTATTAGTGGTTCCTAGGGGTTATTAGTGGTTTTTAGGTTCTCCTAGGTTTTGTTAAGGTTTGTTAGGACATGTTTTAATCTATTATCACACACGTTATTACTATAATTATCATCATTATCATTATTATCATTATCATTATTATCATTATCATTATTGTTATTACTATTATTATTGTCGTTATTATCGTCACAAGAAAATGTAGATGCAGATGCATTATTATTTATCATTTATTATATATTATTTATTTCCATTCATGTGTATATGTTTTTGTTGTTGTTGTTGTTGTTGTTTTTATTACTATTATTATTATTATTATTATCATCACATGAAAATTCAAATGCAGGTCCATTATTATTTATTACAATGTACGTGCACATGCAATGCACCGACATTATTCTATTATCACATGAATTTTTATTGTTATTGTTATTAATACTATTATTGTTATAATTATTATTATCATCAAATGTGTAACACCCCGACCCTAGTCACCCAGAGTCAGTGCATTATTTTAATACATTGGCATGATTACAAGGAATCACGTCCCGAATGACTGATCAGTTTAGCAGTCTTAGAAAATATATTACATACATGAATGTTACATTACACTTTATAACATACAAAACAACATAAATAATCCTTTATGAACGCCATTATTCTCTTGGATTAACCCTGCATATCAATCACAATACACTTCTTGAAATACTGGAAAAAATAAAACATAGAAAGGGTTGAGCTCAGATGCTCAGTAAGGATAACAATATAGAGGAAACATTCATAAATAAACATTAAAATTTAAGGCAATGTATAAATAAAACAAAAGCCTTTTAAACATGTAATTCAGCATAATATGGCATAAATAAAATGAAATAATTCCATTTACTTATTCACATGGATATTCTACTAACCGAATAATCACATGCAATATCAATAACCACATTCATAGTGATGGAAATGCATAATGTCGAACTTTAATTTCGGTGTCAAGGCCTCATGCCAAGACCTAACGGATAACTGTAACCGGAACCCAACCCGGAGAGCCTCTGTAACCAGACCCCATCCCGGATAGGCTCTATAACTGGACTCCAACCCGGAGTGCCTCTAATAACCAGAAACCAACCCGGAGTGCCTCAAATAACCGGACACCAACCCAGAGTTCCTCTAATAACTGGACACCAACCCAGAGTGCCTATAATAACTGGACACCAACCCGGAAGGTCTGCTGTAACCGGACCCCAACCCGAAACATACTAGTCCAACACATTCATCTTAAAAAGAGGATTAAATATAACATAAACATTCGTATTAAAACTAGCATATGAAATGCCAAAACATTAATCAGAAACAATTAATGGCATAAAAATAACTCATTCATAGTCAAACATATCACAAAACCTTAAATACCATATGGAAGATTTGTATCATAATAAATCAACTTCAAAAAAGTGTAAAATTTATCAAAGGATGTTAACATAGATGAAATCAAAACTATTTGAGAGAAATATCTCTTTTTTGAAATCATTTAAAAGTCACATAATTATAGAGAAAACCTTTATTTTAAAAATATCTTTATAAGCTTGTGAAGGAAGATTCAAAGGTGTAATAACGACGGAGAATAACCACACCCGCCGTATAAGTTAAAAAAAAATTCTTACCTTAATTATTTCAGAAAGGTTAAAAAGTAACTTGTTTCAAAAAAGATGGAAAGATTCCTTTCAAAACATATAAAGTCAAATAAGGGTATAAATGACTTTAACCCATTGTCTATTAAATAGTAAAAATGTTTTGAAAGAAATTTTTAAAAACATGGATGTGGATGACAAAGAGGTCCTAGTAGATACTTACATAAAACCAATCTCGAATAATAAAGAGATTGTGAAATTAAACCTTACCAATTTGGTAACTTTCAAAACATACACCCCTTGAAAGAGGTATCATAAAATGAATATGTAAATACACATAAATTATTGTGTATTACACAAATAATAAAATTATGGGCAGTACATACACCTCAAAAAAGGTAATAGTGGAAATATGGCATGAATCTGATTTGAATAAAGAGTGAGATGAAAACCGCTTACCTTGTACTTTTCCCTGATAGAGTGTAGGTCAACCTCCTTTAATTTGGGTAATTCCCTTTTGTTTGAACCAATAATAACTCTTGAAGTGTCTTATGCCTAAGGTAAGGCTTCTAAGAGGAGCATATGGATATAGGGAGCTTAATTGGGTAGAGGTTGGATGATCCAAAAGGCTTGAGAGGTGTCAGGAATTGGTTGGAAGTGGTGTCCCTTTATAAGGGGGAGGAGGGGCTCTTTAGGAATATCTTGAAATATTATTTTATAATAAATTCATATTCGGTTTCTAATGGCTCCAAAGTAGATTATTTAAATATTAAGGTGGGGATGGGTCGAAAACCACTCAACCAATAGAATTTAGACAGGTTTGGGTCATTATATTAACCTTATCTTTTAGTTTTAACTCTTAGTTAATTAGTTTGACACTTACCATGTCACATTGTATTTTTATATTACATAGTTAATAAACTTACTATATACCTTCAAGATACCCCCATGTGGTACATTAATGATACACCTATCATGATATAAGTCTTTTGGCCGAACCATAGATTTTTAGGAATAAAATATAAATTAATAATATAATATTTGTTTTAAAAACTCATTTATGTCAATTTTGACACTACTCAATATTTTTTTTTAAATTCATAAAAACTTTATTAATTAGAACCAAATTCATTTAAGAAATCATAACATATCATATTAACCAATAAAATTTTTTTATGTCATCAAAACTTTCAAATTATATTTATTTTAACATTTATAATATCAATTATTTGATTCTTTCATTAATAAGGAAAATACTGCATCATTATTGTGTCATATATATTTTTACTTTTTCAATGTCTAAAAATAATAAATAAAATAAATTTATGTATTAAACCTTTTTATCTTTCTAATGGATATTTATAATCTAAAATATAACATATATAACTCTATGTAAAAATTGTTTTTCTAAAAGATATAAGCTTATGTCATTTTTGTATTCACTTTAACTTAATTAATATAAAGTGTCCCTATCACCTAAAAGTGGCTCCATGGGGTCCCAAAATCGACCCAGCCCATGGTCGGACATGTATCCACCAATAAGGTTAGAACACACTTTAGGGTAATTAATTATTATTATAATAATATTTTTTAACTGTTATTTACCGAATTTACCCTTTAACCATGGTAAATAAAATATTTACCGAAGTAATTATCCAAAATGTCTAAAAATAAAAGTTACCTATTTACACAATATCGAAATCCTGATTCCAAATATGGAGTCCATTTTTCCAAATTCAAAACACAAAAGTGGCAGAAATTAATTTAAAATTAATTCCTGCTGTCAAAACAAAAAGCGTGTTTTTAAGAGATAATAACTATCAAAAGATTGACACTTGTTTATGTCCGGTTTAAATGTGAAATTATGTACAATGAGAAAAATTGTATTAAATGGTAAAAATATATTATAAATATACTTTAAAACTACTCAAATGCATAATTTATCACTATTAATTATTTCGATTAAAAAAGAGGTTTTTAAAAAAAAATTATTAATTTTCACTATTCATCAAAATATAAAAGTTATCCGAAAAGTACCAAAATTTCATCCTAGGATAATTTTGATATTTCGAATCCAAAAATGAAGTCCATTTTAGACGATAAAATGTATAAAATTTCAAAAAGTGGGTATTACTATTCATAACGGATACTTTGATTGGTCACGGCGTGTTAGAATCTCGAAGTTGCGTACAACACGCGCTACTATATTATTAAAAGAGAATCATACCATGGAATAGTGGGGTGTTACATTCTCACCTACTTAAATAAATTCCTTCCTCTCAATTTATTCTTGGTATCAGAAACTTTGGGTTGACATTTCAAAATATCTTAGTTGAAATCCCACATCGAAAAATGGATTAATGAGGCCTCTATTTAAAATAAAGAGTGGTAAGTATGATGGTTACCAAAAATAACACATACTAGGGTTCCATGTAGAAAAATATGGATATGGAAGAGAAATATAACAATCAATATCTGATGGAGAGTGGTAGAGAACATGGATATGAAAAGGCCAACAATCCCAAAGCCATAAATTTGTGATGATCTAAGGTGCCATCTAGGAAAACATTTATGTTATAAGTTCATTTTCTTAATGTTGAGGGATTTATTTATGAGATTGGAAAATATAATAAGGATATATACCTACGTTATAATTAGAGTTTTATCCATTAATAAATTTCTACCACAAACTCATCTTTCACCCCAAAACATAATACAACTCAAAATTACTCTATTTATCCTAATCGTATATGGTTCCAAATATAATGAATTTATAATTAACATATCAGACACTTAAAAAAAACTACATTATACCATCTAGGAACTTCACATAGTCTAGCGGTAGGCGATAAATCCCAATTGCACAGTTGTTGTGGGTTCGATTCCCACAGCTTTGTCCAACGCGACAGGTCCTCACACGGTCTGTGTGTTGTCCAAAAATAACTTTTCATACTTAATCCCTTCCAACCATTAGACTTATCCAAAATACTTCTGTAACCACTCAGTCCAAAATTTTTATGAAAGATAAACAAAATGTAGACCATTTTTACCCCGTAATAGAATGTGAATACCTTCATCATGTATTCTTTTAAAACACTGAAACATCCTGAATTACCATAAAACCTTATTGATTACATTCATGATCCCTTATTCTTTATAGAATACTAGATATACTTCATTCATCCAAAAATGTTGTAAAATCCAACAATAATGGAATATACAAATCATTAATCAGTTTCAAGGAAGTCAAGAATATCCAATATAATTTACCCAAATCAACCATATCTTATTCCAAAATCAGTACCTCAATATTAGGACCATATTAAGGTTTATCTTTACTTCAAAAATGTAATTTCCAAAAAAAATTAACTCACTGTAGAGTCACTTTTCTTAGTACCATAAAATCTCAAATCCTCAATGAAATAGTACCGTAGTACAATCCTTATTTATTTCCAGTACATCATTGATACAACACATCAATGAAATAATTTCAAAATAACAACAAAAGAACACTAGTCATTCCTCTTCATCTATGGTAGTATCATAACTTGATTATTATCCAATAGCATCATTTGTGGCATAGTCTGATGACAGGGACATTGGTTCCCTTAGTGTCCAAACTCCTTACAGATGAAGCATTGTACATTTGAAACCTTTTTCTTACCCTTGCAGTCACGTAATTGGTGTCCTTTTTCTCCACACTTATAACATACTCCCATTCCTTTCAAGCATTTTACAAGGTGATTCTTTCTACAGTTATCACATATGGGAAAATCCTTCTTTACCTTATTCCCTTTATCTGTCCTTTTCTCTACCATCCTACCCTTATCTGGATTCCCTTCAAAGCCATAGGACTCTGAGAATTCTTTACTTATCATATAAACACATGATAATATTTCCCTTCTAAATTCTGGCTTAAGAACATGAAATATCTGATCTTTCTTACAATTTGGATCATGCATGTTGCCGGATTTCTCATTCCTTCTACTGGGAGCCATTTCTAAACAATGGCATACACTAGATTAGTTTATGAATAGAAATACCTAATCCCAAACTTGTAAAACACTTAACATAAATTAAACAGTTTATGGATATAATCCATAATCATAAAAATTTCTTCTTTGAGGAAGTATATACTCATAAACCCTTCATAATTGTTTGTAAAGAAAATCAGAATTATCCTAAGCATATCTCCCGGGAGTGTCGTAACCAAGAGTGCAGCAAGGCCCGTTGTCGTGCACCAGTTCCAGTTTGAGTCTAGCTCAAAGCGGTGTTTTCGGGGTTTACCCCTAGGTACATCTGTCCCAGAGCCACCTCTACCAGCTCGTATCCAGACATGGATGTATTTCTCGGAATACTCACAAAATCTCTAAAAAATCAAAATTCTAGGAAGTTCTTCTCTACTAATTCTCAAAGTCTATTTTAGGGCTATGTGCTCTAATCAAAGTTTATCTAAATCTAGCTTCCAATGTTATTGCTAATCTTCTTCTGATACCAACTATAACGCCCAGACCCTAGTTACCCAGAGTCGGTACAATATTTTAATACATTGGCATGATTACAAGGAATCACGTCCCGAAGGACCGATTAGTTTAGCAGTCTTAGAAAATAGATTACATACATGAATGTTACATTACAATTCATAACATACAAAACAACATAAATAATCCTTTATGAATGCCATTATTCACATGGCTTAACCCTGCATATCAATCACAATACACTTCATGGAATCCTGGGAAATATAAAACATATAAAGGGTTGAGCTCAGATGCTCAGTAAGGATAACAATATAGAGTAAACATTCATAAATAAACATAAAAATTTAAGGCAATGTATAAATAAAACAAAAGCCTTTTAAACTTGAACTTCAGCATAATATGGCATAAATAAAATGAAATAATTCCATTTACTTATTCACATGGATATTCTACTAATCGAATAATCACATGTAGTATCAATAACCACTTTCATAGTGAAGGAAATGCATAATGTAGAAATTTAATTTCGGTGTCAAGGCCTAATGCCAAGACCTAAGGGATAACTATAACCGGAACCCAACCCGGAGAGCCTCTGTAACCGGACTCCATCCTGGAGAGACTCTGTAACCGGACTCCACCCCGGAGTACCTCTAATAACCGGACACTAACTCGGAGTTCCTCTAATAACCGGACACCAACCTCGAGTGCCTCTAATAACCGGACACCAACCCAGAGGGTCTGTTGTAACTGGACCCCAACCCGGAGGGCTTACTTTTATCGGTCCCCAACCCGGAACATACAAGTCCAACACATTCATCTTAAGAAGAGGATGAAATATAACATCAACATTCGTATTAAAACTAGCATAAGAAATTCAAAAACATTAATCATAAATCATTAATGGAATAAAAATAACTCATTCATAGTCAAACATATCACTAAACCTTAAATACAATATGGAAGATTTTTATCATAATAAATCAACTTCAAAAAAGTGTAAAATTTATCCAAAGATGTTGACATAGATGATATCAAAACTATTTGAGGGAAATGTCTCTTTTTTGAAATCATTTAAAAGTCACATAATTATAGAGAAAACCATTATTTTGAAAATATATTTATAAGCTTGGGAAGGAAGCTTCAAAGGTTTAATAATGGAGGAGAATAAACACACCCTCCGTATAAGTTAAACAAACAATCTAACCTTAATTTTTTCAAAAATGCTAAAAAGTAACTTGTTTCGAAAACGATGGAAAGATTCCTTTCAAAACATATAAAGTCAAATAAGGGTATAAATGACTTTAACCCATTGCCTATTAAATAGTAAATATGTTTTGAACAAAATTTTAAAAAACATGGATGTGGATGATAAAGAGGTACCAGTAGATACTTACCTAAAAACAACCTCAGATAATAAAGAGATTGTGAAATTAAATCTTACCAATTTGGTAACTTACGAAACATACACCCCTTGAAAGAGGTATCATACAATGAATATGTAAATACACATAAATTAATGTCTATTACATAAAGAATAAAATTATGGCAGTACATACACCACACAAAAGGTAAT
This sequence comes from Viscum album, assembly GCA_963277665.1. Classification (NCBI taxonomy): domain Eukaryota; kingdom Viridiplantae; phylum Streptophyta; class Magnoliopsida; order Santalales; family Viscaceae; genus Viscum; species Viscum album. The sequence goes on from OY728167.1 coordinate 790,536,668, forward strand.
AGTGGAAATATAGCATGAATTTCATGGGAATAAAGAGTGACATGAAAACCCCTTACCTTGTACTTTTCCCCGATAGAGTGTAAGTTAAACACATTTAATTTGGGTAACTCCCTTTGGTTTGAACCAAAAAGGACTCTTGATGTGCCTTATGCCTAAGATAAGGATTCTAAGAGAAGTAGAGGGATGTAGGGAGCTTAATTGGGTAGAGTTTGGATGATCTAAAAGGCTTGAGAGGTGTCAGGAATTGGTTAGAAGTGGTGTCCTTTTATAAGGGGGAGGAGGGGATCTTTAGGAATATCTAGAAATATTATTTTATAATAAATTCATATTCGGTTTATAATGGCTCAAAAGTGGATTATTTAATTTTTAAGGTGGGTATGGGTCGAAAATTACTCAACCAATAGTATTTAGAAAGGTTTGGGTCATTATATTAACCTTATCTTTTAGTTTTAACTCTTAGTTAATTAGTTTGACACTTACCATGTCACTTTGTATTTTTATATTATATAGTTAATAAACATACTATATACCTCCAAGAGACCCCCAAGTGGTCCATTAATTATACTACTATCATGATATAAGTCTCTGGACCTAACCTTAGATTTTTAGGAATAGAATATAAATTAATAATATAATATTTGTTTTAAAAACTCATTTATGTCAATTTTGACACTACTCAATAATTTATTTTTGTTAAAGTCTTAACAACATTATTAATTCGAAAAAAATTCATTTAAGCAATCCTAACATGTCATATTAACCAATAATTTTTTTTTATTTCATCAATACTTTCAAATTATATTTATTTCAACATTTATAATATCAATTATTTGATTTATTCATTAATAAGGAAAATACTGCATCATTATTGTGTCATATATATGTTTACTTTTTCAATAACTAAAAATTATAAATAAAATTAAATTATTTAGGATATCTTTTTAGTTTTATAATGAATATTTATAATCGAAAATATAACATATATAACCCTATGTAAAAATTGTTTTGCTAAAAGATATAATCTTATGTCATTTTTGTATTCACTTTAACTTAATTAATATAAAGTGTCCCTATCACTTGCAAGTGGCTCCATGGGGTCCCAAAATCGACCAAAAGATTCCCATGGTCGGAAATGTATCCAAAAATAATGTTAGGATACGTTTTAGGGTAATTTATTATTATTATAATATTATTTTTAACCCTTATTTACGGAATTTACCCTTTAACCATGGTAAATAAAATATTTACCAAAATAATTATCCAAAATGTCTAAAAATAAAAGTTACCTATTTACAAAATTTGGACATACTGATTACAAATATGGATTCCATTTTTCCAAATTCAAAACACAGAAGTGCAAGAAATTAATTTAAAATTAATTCACGTTGTCAAAACAAAAAAACGTGTTTTTAAGAGATAATAATTATCAAAAGATTGACACTTGTTTATGTCCGGTTTAAATGTTAAATTATGTCCAATGACCAAAATTGTATTAAATGGTAAAAATATATTCTAAATATACTTTAAAACCACTCAAATTCATAATTTATCACTATTAATTATTTCGATTAAAAAAGATGTTTTTAATAAAAAATTAGTAATTATCACTATTCTTCAAAATATAAAAGTTATTCGAAAAGTACCAAAATTTCATCCTAGGATAATTTCGATATTCTGAATCGAAAAATGAAGTCCATTTTAAAAGATAAAATGTATAAAATTGCAAAAAGTGGGTATTACTATTCATAACGGCTACTTTGATTGGTCGCAGCGTGTTAGAATCTCGAAGTTGCGTACAACACACGCTACTGTATTATTCAAAGAGAAGCATACTGTGGAAGCTTGGGGTGTTACAAAATGAAAATGAAAATGAACATGTGTAATTATTTATTACCATACATGTGCACATTCAATACATGGGCGTTATTCTATTATCACATGCACTATTATTATTAATATTACTATTATTGTTATTATTATCATTACGTGTGGTATGAGTTATTATTTATTATCATGCACTGCACATGAAATGCATGTGTGTTAATCTATTATCACATGTGTTGTTTTTGTTATTATTATTATTATTATTTCATCTATTTTAGCGTTTTTGGGGTTTTGTTGCTTTTTGTGGATTTTGAAGCATTTTTCAGTTTTTTAGCAATTGTTAGGGTTTATGTAGCATTGTTAGTGGCTTTAGTGGTTCTTTAGGGGTTTATTAGGGGTTTATTATGGTTTAATTTTTTATATTATGGTATATTACGTTCTAATATTTTTTAGGGTTTTGAAGTGTCTTTAGGATTTTTGTAGCATTTTTAGGGTTTGCGTGGCGTTGTTAAAGTTTATGTAGCATTTTTAGTGTTTATGATGAATTTTTAGTGTTTAGTTAGTGGTTTTAGGTTTTATGTATCATTTTTAGGGTTTATGTAGTTTTTTTAGGGTTTATGTAGCGTGTTTAGGTTTCGGTTTTATATATCCTTTTTTAGGGTTTATGTTGCATTTTCTGGGTTTATGTAGCATTTTCAGGGGTGATGTTGCATTTATGTTGCATTTTTTAGGGTTTATGTGACGTTTTTAGGGTTCATATAGTCTTTTTAGGGTTTATATTGTCTTTTTAGGTTTTATGTAGCATTTTTTAATGTCTATGTTGCGTTTTTAGGATTTATGATGTGGTTTTTAGGGTTTATGTCATTGTTCTAGGGTTTATGTAGTGCTTGTAGGGTTTATGTAGTGTTTTTTGGGTTTATGTTGTGTTTTTTGGTTTATGTTTCGTTTTTATGGGTTTTGTTTCATTTTTAGGGTTTATGTAGCGTTTTTAGGGTTTTTGTATCTATTTGAAGCCCTTTTAGGGGTTTAATGGTTGTTTATGGTTTGTAATATTTTTAGGGTTTTTAGGGGTTGTCAATAGGTGTTTATGGGTTTTTATGCTATCTGATGATTTTTAATGGTTTTTGGGGGGTTTTATGGGTTTGTTAGTTTTTTTGGGATTAATAGGGGTTATTAAGGTTTTTTAGTGAGTTATAGGGTTTGTTTGGGTATTGTAGCAGTTTTTAGGGTTTATATAATGTGTTATTGCATTTTTTGGGTTCTTTAGGGTTTTTTAGCATTCTTTAGAGTTTAATGTGGTTCTTTAGGGTTTATTATGGATCTTTAGGGTTTATTAGTGTTCTTTAGGATTTGTTACAGTTCATTAGCATTTTTATTGTATATTAGGGTTTTATTGAGATTTTTTATGCATAAATAGTTTTTTAGGGTTTATCAACCTTTTTTTAGTGTTATTTTGGATTTATTAGGGTTTATTTTATTTATTAGGGTTTAGTAATGTGTATTTGGGTTTATTACGAATTATTAGGGTTTATTATGATTTGGTAGGGTTTATTAGGGGTTTTTTATGGTTTGTATCAGTTTGTTATGATTTATTTGGCATTTTTAGGATTTGTTACGATTTATTTGGGGTTTTGGGGGTTGTTACGATTTATTTTGGGGTTATTAGGTTTTTAGGGTTTATTAGTGGTTTGTAGGGTTTTGTAGGCTATTATTTGGAGATTTTTATAGCGTTTTGTCAGGTTTGTTAGGGTTTATAGTGATTATTAGTGCTTATTATTGTTTAATAGTGTTTTTATTGTATATTAGTGGTTTTAGGGATTTTATAGCATTTAATAGGGTCTAGTAGAGTTTGTTAGGGTTTTTTAAATGTTATTACAATTTCTTAGAGTTTATTAGAGTTTTTAGGGTTTAATAGTGGGTTATTGGGTTATTGGGGATTATTAGTGGTTCTTAGGGGTTATTAGTGGTTGTTTGGGTTTCTTTGGTTTTGTTTGGGTTTGTTACGGTTTGTTTGAGATATTTGGGTTTTTATGTGTTTTTTTGGGTTTTATAGGTGTGTTTGGATATTTTATGCTTTGTTTATGTTATCTTAGCATTTAAATGGGTTTTGTTTCATTTTGTGGGTTTTAAAGCATTTTTCTGGTTTTTGTAGCAATTGATTGGGTTTATGTAGCGTTGTTAGTGGCTTTAGGGGTTCTTTAGTGTTCTTTTGGGTTTTTAGGGTTTTTTAGTATTCATTAGAGTGTATTGGGGTTTATTTTGATGTTTTTTGTGTTTTCTAGGGGATTTTTAGGGGTTTTAAGGGTTTCATAGGGCTGGTTAGTGTTTTTTAGTCATTTTTAGGTTTTTATGGGATTTTAGCATTTTTAGTGGGTTTTAGGTTATTTAGGGTTTTTGAGGTTTTTTGTGGTTTTTTAGGATTTTTTATGTTTGTTTTCGTGTTTTTCCGGTTTTTTCGGTTTTTAAGGGTTTTATCATTTTTAGGGTTTCTTCGGGTTTTTTAGGTTTTTAATGGTTTTTAGGGTTTTTAGGGTTTTTTAGGGTTTTTAAGGTTTTTTTGGTTTTTATGGTTTTGTAAGGTTTTGCTGGGTTTGTTAGGGTTTATTTGTGATTATTAGCATTTTGAATGGTTTAATAGTGTTTTTGTTGAATATCTAGGTTTTTAGGTATTTTGTAGCTTTTATTGGGGTCTAATAATGTTTTTAGGGTTTATTACGATTTATTAGTGTTTATTAGGGTTTAGTAGGGGGCTTTAGTGTTTTTTATGGTTTATTATTGGTCGGTAGGGTTTGTTAGGATTTATTAGTTCTTATTAGAGTGATTTGGGGTGTCTAATGGTTTGTTAGGGTTTCTAAGGGTGGGTTAGGGTTTCTAAGGGTGGGTTAGGGTTTTTATAGGTGGGTTAGGGTTTCTAAGAGCGTGCTATGGTTTCTAAGGGTTTCTAAGGATGTGTTAGGGTTTATATGGGTGCATTGGGGTTTCTAAGGATGTGTTAGGGTTTCTAAGGGTATATTAGTGTTTCATAGGTTTTCATACGTTTTTTTTAGGGTTTTAAGGGTTTTAAAGGTTATGGTAGGGTTTCTTATGGATTCTTAAGGGGGTTTTAGGGTTTCTCTAGGTTTTTTGTGTTTATTAGGGTTTCTTTGTGCTTCTATGGGATTTTTAGGGATTGTTAGGGCTTGTTAGGGCTTGTTTGGGTTTGATAGGGTTTTGTAGGGTTCGTTATGTTTTTCTAGGGTTTTTGGTGTTTGTTAAAGTTTTTTAGGTTTTTTAGGGTTTTTTAATGTTTGTTAGGGTTTGTTAGGGTTTTTTAGGGATTTGTTTGGTTTTTCATGGTTTTTATTGTTGATGGGGTTATTCAGGGTTTGTTAGTGTTATTTAGTTGTTCATGGTTGTCACAGATGTGTTGAGCTAGTCACAGGCTTCAATTTGATATGTGGTAGAGGTGAAACGGACACCCACAATAGAATTTATGGTCATTTGAAGGACATAAGGACGTTTTAGGTCTTTAAAAATGTGATAAGGTGTTCTTATTGGTCACAGATGTGTAGATCTAATCGAAATCATCGATTTGATATATGGTAGGTGCAAAACGGACTCCCGGAGTAGAAGTTATGGTCTTATGGATGGTTTAAGTAATTTTTTGGGCCTTCAAGGATGTGAGAAGGTGCTTCAGTGGTTATAAGAGTGTAGGTCTAGTCGAAAGCTTCAATTTGATATTTGGTAGAGGAAAAACGGACACCCATAGAACAGGTTATTAAAAAATGGACACAAGAAGCCAATCATTTGACCATCCAAATGGATTTTGGGTCTTTTGTGGGGTCGAGGAATGTCAGAAAGGGTTCCAGTTGTTACCAGAGTGTGTATCTTTTCCCAATCCTCGATTTGATATGTGGTAGAGCCAAAATTAACACACATAGAAGAAGTTATTATCATTTTAAATTGAGGAACCTCCTTGAGAATAAAAACCTAAGTAGCACGCAACTCACTAAAATAGGCATAATTTCTCCTTCGAGTGTCCATTTGAGCGATCTGACTAGTGAAATGGTGGATCGTGAGATGGGTGAGGAACAAGTCTAATCGAAATTGTGAGAAGATCAATGAAATAGAAGATATATTAGTTACACCACTCCAAAAAATGTCCAACTTCAAACGACCATAATTTCACTCTGGATGTCCGTTTGAGATCTACCACATATCAAATCGAAGGTAGCAAAGATATCTATGCAGAAGGCTAACTTGAACAAAGTTAAAGTCATTTTTGTGACCCTAAAATCACAAAAACCATCAGAAGGCCTCCAAAACACCATTTCTGTGTCAAGATCCCTATCAAATTTTTCTTAAAACAATCATAACTTCTGATCTATGTGTCTGTTCGGCCTCCGACACTTGTTTTTGTCGAAGTTCATTCCATATGATTTAGTTACACTATTCAAAGAGTGGATTTGGACACCTAAAGAAGAAGTTATACTTTTTTTAATTACTTTGTGATTTGTTAGGTTTTTCGAGACATCATTTCTAGCACTTTTGTCTTGTCTGCTGTTTTTTCAAACAACTATAACTTATTATTACTTTTCTTATTATTATTATTATAATCATCTCATCCACATGCACCTGCACATGCACATGCATTATTATTATATATTTATTACCATGCACATGCACATGCAATGCACACATGTTATTTTATTTCCACATGTGTTGTTATTATTATTGTTATTATTATTATTATTGTTGTTGTTGTTGTTGTTCATATCATGACATGAAAATGCACATGAAAAAGCGCATACACACACATTCAATTCACATTCCAGAGTGTGTATATTTTCACAATCTTTGATTTCATATGTGGTAGAGCCAAAATGAACACATGTAGTAATAGTTATTTTAGTTTTAAATTGAGCAACTCTCTTAGCGCCTAAAAACCTAAGAAACCCTCAAATCAATAAAATAGGCATAACTTCTCTTTCGAGTGTCCATTTTAGCGTTGTGACCAGTCAAATCGAAGTGTGTGAGATGAGGGAGGACCAAGTTTAGTAGAAACTATGAAAATATCAAAGAAAATAAGATATATTAGTTATACCACTCCAAAAAAAAGTCCAACTTCAAATGGCCAGAACCTTTGCTCAAGTTGTCCGTTTGAGCTCTACCACATATCAAATCAAAAGTAGAAAAGTTATCTATACAGAAGGATGACTTGAACAATGTTCAAGTCATGTTTGGTACCCTAAAATCTCAGAAACCCATCAATAAGCCCTCAAAAACTCCATTTCCGTGTATAGATCCCTGTCAATTTTTTTAATGGTTATAACTTCTGATCTGTGTGCCTGTTTGGAATCTGACACCTGTTTTTATCATAGTTCGTTCCATGAGTTTCAGTTTGACTATTAACAGAGTGGAAATGGACACTCGAAGATGTAGTTATGCCTTTTTCAATAACTCTATGATTTGTTAGGTTTTTCGAGACCCCATTTCGAGCATTTATTTTTCTTGTCTGCTGTTTTTTCAAACAACTATAACTTATTATTACTGTAATTATTATTATCATCATCTCATCCACATGCATATGCACATGCACCTGCATTATTATTATATTTTTATTACCACGCACGTGGACTTGCATTGAAAACACGTTATATTATTATCAAATGTGTTGATATTATTATTGTTATTATAATTATTGTGGTTGATGTTGTTGTTGTTGTTGTTGTTGTTATTATTATTATCTTCACATGAAAATGAACATGAAAACGCACATACATGCACATTCAATGCACGTACGTTATTCTATTATCACATGCGTTGTTATTATTATTATTAATATTATTATTATTATTATCATCATCACTTGAAAATGCAATGCACGTGCGTTATTATTTATTACCATGCACGTGCACACGTAATGCACATGCAATATTCTATTATCACATGCATTGGTACTACTACTATTATCACCACTACTACAATTAATACCACTACTGTTATTATTACAATCATCACATGCATATGTAGATGCACGTGTGTTATTATTTATTATTTATTACCATGAACGTGTATATGCAATGCACTTGTATTATTCTTTTATTATTATTATTATTATCACAATTATTATTATTATTATTATCGTTGTCATTATTATTATCATTATCAAATGAAAATTCACATGCATGTGCGTTGTTATTTATTATTTATTACCACGCACAAGCATGCGTTATTATAATTATTATTAAAATTATTATTATTAATATTATCATCAAATGTAAACGCACATGCACATGCATGTGTGTTATTATTTATTATTATTTATTTATTATTTACAACTATTCACATGCACATGAAATGTACTTGCTTTATTCAATTATTATTATTATTATTTTTGTATCATCAAATACATATACACATGCACGTGCGTTGTTATTTATTATTTATTACCATGCACGTGCATGTGTCATTATTATTTTCATTACATGAAAATGCACATGCACATGCGTTATTATATATTATTTATTTTCATGCACATAAAAATGCAATTCACTTGCATTATTCTATTATCACATGTATTATTATTATTTATTCCCATGCACGTGCACATGCAATGCACATGCATTATTCTATTATCACATGTGTTATTATTTATTATTTATTATCATTCACATGAAAATGCACATTCATGTAGACTTGGTTATTATTTTTTGATTATTACCATGAACATGCACATGCACATGCACACGCACATGCACATGCACTTGGATGTGCGTTATTATTTATTATTTATTATCATTCACATGCACATGCACATACACATGTAATTATCATGCGTTATTATTTATAATTTATTATTTATTATAATTCACATGCAAATGCGCAGGCATATGCACATGCACGTGCATTATGATTTATTATTTAAACCATGCACATGCACATTCATATGCATGTGCGTTATTACTATTATTATTATTAGAGGCATTTTTAGGGTTTACTAGCATTTTTTAGATTTTTTAGGTGTTATTAACATTTATTAAGGTTTGTTAGGGTTTTAGGGTTTTTTAATGGTTTATTATCATTTTTTAGGGTTTGGTGGGGGTTATTAAGATTTTATTAGGGTTTATAATGGTGTGTTAAGATTTATTAGGGTTTATTAGGTATTTTAATGATTTTATTAGGATTTAGTTGGGTTTATTAGGGTATATTATGTTATATTTGGGTATTTTTCGGATTTAATAGGGTTTATTATCATTCATTATGGTTTATTAAATTTTTAGAGGGTATGTTAGGGTGTTTAGGGTTTAGTAGTGTTTATTAGGGTTTATTTGTGCTTTTAAGATTTGTTAGGTTTTATTAGTATTTACTAGGGGTTTTAGGGATTTTAATGGTATATTTTCATTTTTAGGGTTTAGTGGGGTTTACTGTGGATTATTAGAGTGTGTTACGGTTTATTTGGGTTGAGTAGGTATTTTTAAGGTTTTATTAGGGTTGAGTAGGAATCTTAAAAGTTTTATTAGAGTTTATCAGGGTTGAGTAGTGTTTATTAGGGTTTGTTAAGGATTTTTAGGGTTTACTAGGGTTTGTTAGTGTTTTTATTATGGTATATGAGTGTTTTTTAGTTTTTGTTAATATATATGAGGGGTTGTTAGGACTTTTTTGGTTTTATTAGCCTGTTTTTAGTTTTTGTGAGCATTTTTTATGGTTTATTAGGTTTTATTAGAATTTATTCCGGTTTATTAGGGTTTCTAGGGCTATTTAATGGTTTGTTTGCGTTTTTTGTTTATTGGGGTTTAGTTAGGTTTTAGTAGTTTTTATTATGTTGTGTCAAAGTTTATTAGGGTTGAGAAGGTATTTTTAACATTTTATTATGGTTTTATTAGGCTTTATTAGTTTTTATTAGGGTTTATAGGGGTTTTTTAGATTTTATTGGGGTTTGTTAGGGGTTCATTAGTTTTTTTTTGTTTTATTAGGTTATATTAGTGTTGGTTAAGACTTTTTAGATAATATAGCCTTTTTTTATTGGTTGTGAGCGTTTTGTTTTTTTTTGTGAGTGTTTTTAGGGTTTCTTAGGTTATATTAGATTTTATTGTGGTTTCTAGGTATTTTTAAGGTATATTAGCAATTTTTTGTCTTTATTAGGTTATATTAGTGTTTTTATTTCTTTTTAGGAAATATAGCGTGTTTGTATTTATTATGATCATTTTTTTATTGTTTGTGAGCGTTTTTAGGGTTTATTAGGTTATATTAGAGTTTATCAGGGTTTCTAGTGATTTTTTAACGTATACTAGCATTTGTTTTCGTTATTAGGGTTTTATAGGGTTTTATTAGGGGTCATTATGGTGTGTTAAGGTTTGTTTGGGTTGAGGAGGGTTTATTTGGATTTATTAATGGTTTATTATGGATTTATAGGGTTTGTTTGGGGTTTATATTGGTTTATTAGTGTTTATTAGTGTCTATTAGGGTTGGTAAGGGTTGTTTAGGTTTTCATAACGTGTTTTTAGGGTTTATTAGTTTTTATCATCATTTATTAGGGTTTATTAGGTATTTTGGGGGTTTTATTAGTGTTGAGTAGAGTCTCTTATGGTTTGAGAGATTATAAGGTGTTTTAAAGGATTATTATAGTTTATTAAGGGATTATTAGGGTATAATTTTTTTTTATATTATCGTATATTAGGTTTTAATATTTTTTAGGGTTTTGAAGCGTCCTTAGGTTTTTTAGCATTTTTTAGTGTTGGTGTAGCGTTGTTTGAGTTTATGCATCATTTTTAGTGTTTATGTGGCACTTTTAGGGTTATGTTAGGAGTTTTGGGATTTATGTAGCATTTTTAGGGTTTATGTTATGTTTTTAGGGTTTATGTAGCATGTTTAGGGTTTCGGTTTTATGTAGTATTTTTAGGGTTTAATTTGTGATTTCTAGGTTTGTGTTGCATTTTTAGGGGTGATGTAGCGTTTATGTTTCATTTCTCCAGGTTTATGTAACGTTTTTAGGGTTTGTGTAGTGTTTTTTGGGTTTAAGTTGTGTTTTTAGGTTTTATGAAGCGTTTTTTAGTGTTTATGTTGCATTGTTTAGGGTTTATGTTACGGTTCTAGGGTTTATTTAGTGCCTTTTGGGTTTATGTAGCGTTTTTTGGGTGTATGTTGCGTTTTTTGGGTCTATGTTGTGTTTTTAGGGTTTATGTTTCATTTTTAGGGTTTATGTAACGTTTTTTGGGTTTATGTATATATTTGTTGCCTTTTTTAGGGTTTTAATAGTTTTTTATGATTTGTAGTGGTTTGCAGTGTTTTTAAGGGTTGTTAACAGGTGTTTGTGTTTTTTATGGTATTTGATGGGGTTTCAATGGTTTTTTGGGTGTTTTAAAGGGATTTTTTTTCATGATTGATAGGAGTTGTTAGGGTTTTTAGTGTGTTTTAGGGTTTTGTTGGGTATTGTAGTGGTTTTTAGGGTTTATGTAATGTGTTTTAGAATTTTTTGGTTTCATTAGGGTTTTTAGTGTTATTTAGAGTTTATTATGGTTCTTTAGAGTTTATTAGGGTTCTTTAGGGTTTATTAGTGTTCTCAAGGATTTGTTACAGTTTATTAGCATTTTTTATTGTATATTAGGGTTTTATTGGGATTTTGAAGGCATTAATATCTTTTTCAAGGTTTTATCATCCTTTTTAGGGTTATTTAGGATTTATTACGGTTTCTTAGGGTTTATATTATTTATTAGGGTTTATTAATTTGTATTTGGGTTTATTATGATTTATTAGGGTTTATTATGATTTTTTATGGTTTATTGCGGTTTATTAGGGGTTTGTTATGGTTTGATTTAGTTTGTTACGATTTATTTGGCATTGTTAGGATTTGTTACAATTTATTTGGGGTTGTTAGGGTTTGTTACTATTTATTATGGGGTTATTTGGGTTTGTTACAATTTATTAGTGGGTTGTAGGATTTTATTGGCTATTATTTTGCAGGTTTGGTAGTGTTTTGTCAGGTTTGTTAGGGTTTTTAGTGATTATTTGGATTTATTATGGTTCAATAGTGTTTTTATTGTATATTAGGGGTTTTAGGGATTTTTTGGTGTTTATTAGAGTCTAATAGAGTTTATAGGGTTTATTATAGGTTATTATGACTTATTAGTGTTTATTAGGGTTTTAGGGTTTAATAGTGGGTTTCATGTATTATTTTGGGTTTATTAGTGATTCGTAGTGGTTATTAGTGGTTGTTAGGGTTTGTTAGGTTTTGTTAGGGTTTGTTAGGACGTGTGTTATTCTATTATCACAGAACTTATTATTATCATTATTATCATTATCATTATTATCATTATCAATATTATAATTATCATTTTTCTTATTACTATTATTATTATTATTATTATTTCCACATGCAAACGCAGATACAAAAGAATTATTATTTATTATTTATTATTTATTATTTATTTCCATGCACGTGAATATGTTTTTGTTGTTGTTATTCTTCTTCTTATTATTATTACTATTGTTATTATTTTTATTATTATCATCACATGCAAATGGACATGCACGTCCGTTATTATTTATTACCATGCACGCACACACGCAATGCACCTACATTATTCTATTATCACATGCATTTTTACTGTTATTGTTATTATTTTTATTATTTTTATTATTGTTATTATCATCAAATGAAAATGTAAATGCACGTGCTTTATTATTTATTACCATACACGCGCACATTCAATCCATGTGCATTATTCTATTATCACAACCATTATTATTATTATTAATATTACTATTATTGTTATTAATATCATTATGTTCACTATGAGTTATTATTTATTATCATGCACTACACATGAAATGTACGTGCGTTATTCTATTATCACATGCGTTGTTCTTCTTCTTGTTCTTATTATTATTAATCTTATTTTTTCATTTTTTGGGGTTTTGTTGTGTTTTGTGGGTTTTGAAGAATTTTTTGGTTTTTTGTAGAAATTGTTAGGGTTTATGTAGCATTGTTAGTGGCTTTAGTGGTTCATTAAGGGTTTATTAGGGGTTTATTAGGGTTTAATGTTTTATATTATAGTATATTAGGGTCTAATATTTTTGAGGATTTTGAAGCGTCTTTAGGGTTTTTGTAGCATTTTTTAGGGTTTGTGTAGCGTTGTTAGAGTTTCATGTATAATTTGTAGTGTTTATGTTGAATTTTAGGGTTTAGTTAGTAGATTTAGGTTTTATGTATCATTTTTAGGGTTTATGCAACATTTTTATGGTTTATGTAGTGTGTTTTGGGTTTAGGTTTTATGTAGCATTTTTAGGGTTTATGTTGTGTTTTCTGGGTTTATGTAGCATTTTTAGGGGTGATGCAGCATTTATGTTTCATTTTTTGGATTTATGTAATGTTTTTAGGGTTTATGTAGTGTTTTTAGGGTTTATATTGTGTTTTTAGGTTTTATGTAGCATATTGTAATTATTATGTTGCATTTTTTAGGGTTTATGTTGTGTTTTTAGGGTTTATGTTACAGTTCTAGGGTTTATGTAGTGCTTTTAGGGTTTATGTAGTGTTTTTTGGTTTATGTTGCGTTTTTAGGGGTTTTGTTTCATTTCTAGAGTTTATCTAACATTTTTAGGGTTTATGTATCTATTTGAAGACTTTTTTAGGGTTTTAATGTTTGTTTATGGTTTGTAGTGTTTTTAGGGTTTTAAGGGTTGTTAACTGGTGTTTATGGTTTTTTATGGTATCTAATGGCTTTTTAATGGTTTTTGGGGGGGTTTTATGGGTTTATTAGTTTTTTTGGGATTTATAGGGGTTGTTAGAGTTTTTAGTGAGTTTTAGGGTTTGTTTGGGTATTGTATCGGTTTTTAGAGTTTATAAAATGTGTTTTAGCATTTTTTAGGTTCTTTTGAGTTTTTTAGTGTTTTTTAGATTTTAATATGATTATTTAGGGTTTATTATGGATCATTAGGGTTTATTAGTGTTCTGTAGGATTTTTTACAGTTTATTAGCATTTTTATTTTATATTAGCATTATATTGGGCTTTTGTAGGCATTAATAGATTTTTTTAGGGTTTATCAACCTTTTTAGGGTTATTTTGGATTTATTGGGGTTTATTTTATTTATTAGGGTTTAGTAACGTGTATTTTGGTTTATTACGATTTGTTAGGATTTATTATGATTTGTTAGGGTTTATTGGGGTTTATTAGGGTTTCGTTACGATTTGTTTCAGTTTTTTATGATTTATTTGGTGTTGTTTGGATAGTTTACAATTTATTTGGGGTTGTTGGGGTTTGTTAAGATTTATTTTGGGGTTATTAGGTTTTTTAGTGTTTATTAGTGGGTTGTAAGGTTTTGTAGGCTATTATTTAGAGATTTTTGTAGCGTTTAATCGGGTGTGTTAGGGTTTTTAGTGATTATTAGTGTTTATTATGGTTTAATAATGTTTTTATTGTATATTAGGGGTTTTAGGGATTTTATAGCATTTAATAGGGTCTAATAGAGTTTGTTAGGGTTTATTATAGGTTATTACAATTTATTAGTGTTTATTATAGTTTTTAGGGTTTAATAGTGAGTTTTATGGGTTATTAGGGATTATTAGTGGTTCTTAGGGGTTATTAGTGGTTGTCAGGGTTTCTGAGGTTTTGTTAGGGTTTTTAGGGTTTGTTATGGTTTGTTTATGTTGTTTGGGGTTTTATGCGTTTTTTTGGGTTTTCTGGGTGTGTTTGGATTTTTTATGCTTTGTTATGGTTATTTTAGCATTTTTTGGGGTTTTGTTTCATTTTTTGGGTTTTAAATCATTTTCCGGTTTTTGTGGTAATTGATTGGGTTTATGTAGCATTGTTAGTGGCTTTAGTGGTTATTTAGTGTTCTTTGGGTTTTTAGGGTTTTTTAGGATTCTTTAGGGTGTATTGGGGTTTCCTTTGAGATTTTTTGGGTCTGGTAGGGGGATTTTAGGGGTTTTAAGGGTTTCATAGGGTTGTTAAGGGGTTTTAGGCATTTTTAGGCTTTTTAGGGGTTTTTAGCGTTTTAGTGGTTTTTAGGTTTTTTCAAGTTTTTTGAGGCTTTTTGGGATTTTTTAGAATTTTTTAGGTCTGTTTTCGGGTTTTTTTGGGGTTTTTTAGTTTTTTAGGGTTTTTAGCATATTTAGGGGTTTTTAGGGTTTTTTAAGGCTTTTTAGGATTTTTAGGGTTTTCAGGGATTTTTGGGTTTTTAGGGTTTTTAGGGTTTTTTTGGTTTTTTGGGTTTTTTGGGTTTTGTTAGGTTTTGTGGGGTTTGTTAAGGTTTTTTTTGTGAATATTAGCATTTTGAAAATTTTTAATAGTGTTTTTGTTGAATATCTAGGTTTTTAGGTATTTTGTAGCTTTTATTGGGGTCTAATATAATTTTTATGGTTTATTACGATTTATTAATGTTTATTAGGGTTTAGTAAGGGGCTTTATGGTTTATTATGGTTTATTTTGGGTTGGTAGGGTTTGTTAGGATTTATTAGTTCATATTAGAGTGATTTAAGGTGTCTAATGGTTTGTTATGGTTTTTAAGGGTTTGTTAGGGTTTCTAAGGGTGGGTTAGGGTTTTTATATGTGGGTTAGGGTTTCTAAGGGTGTGCTATGGTTTCTAAGGGTTTCTAAGGTTGTGTTAGGGTTTCTATGGGTGTTTTAGGGTTTCTAAGGGTGTGCTAGGGTTTCTAAGGGTGTGTTAGGGTTTCTAAGGGTGTGTTAGGGTTCTTAAGGGTGTGTTAGTGATTCTACGGTTTTCTTAGGTTTTTGTTAGGGTTTTAATGGTTTTAAGGGTTATGGTAGGGTTTCTTATGGTTTCATAGGGGTTTTTAGGGTTTCTTCAGGTTTTTTGTGTTTATTAGGGTTTCTTAGTGCTTCTTGGGGTTTGTTAGGGATTATTAGGGATTGTTAGGGCTTCTTTGGGTTTGTTAGGGTTTTTTAGGGCTTGTTATGTTTTTCTACCTTTTTGGTGTTTGTTAGGGTTTGTTAGGAATTTTTAGGGTTAGTTAGGGTTTGTTAGTGTTTGTTATTGTTTGTTAGGGTTAGTTCATGTTTTTCGTGATTTTAAATGGGTTTTAGTGTTTATGGGGTTATTCATGGTTTTTTAGTGTTATTTAGTTGTTCATGGTTTTTCAGATGTGTAGAGATAGCCGCAGACTACAATTTGATATGTGGTAGAGGTGAAACGGACACCCAGAGTAGAATTTAGGGTCATTTGGAGGACATAAGGACCGTTTAGGTATTTATAAACGTGATAAGGTGTTCCTATTGGTCAAATATGTGTAGAAATAATCGAAAGCTTCGATTTGATAAATGGTAGAGGAAAAAACGGACTCCCGGAGTAGAAGTTATGGTCTTTTGGATGGTTTAAGTAATTTTTTGGGCATTCAAGGAAGTGAGAAGGTTATTCAATGGTTATAGGAGTGTAGTTCTAGCCACAAGCTTCAATTTGATATGTGGTAGAGGAAATACGGACACCCATAGAATAAGTTATTGCAAAACAAACACAAGAAGCCAATCTTTTGACCATCCAAAGGGATTTTGGGTCTTTTGGGGTGTTGAAGAATGTCATAAAGGGTTATAGTGGTTACCAGAGTGTGTATCTATTCCCAATATTCGATTTGATATGTGGTAGAGACAAAATGAACACACGTAGATGAAGTTATTATCGTTTTAAATTGAGCAACCCTCCTAGTGCATAAAAACCTAAGAAGCCCGCAACTCAGTAAAATAGGCGTAACTTATCCTTCAGGTGTCCGTTTGAGCGATGTGACTAGTGAAATCGGGGATCGTGAGATGAGTGAGGACCAAGTGTAATCTAAACTGTGAGAAGATCAAAGAAATAGTAGATATATTAGTTATACCACTCCAAAAAAATTCCAACTTCAAACGACCATAACTTTCACTCCGGTTGTCTGTTTGAGATCTACCACATATCCTTTAAAAGGAAGAGAAGATATCTATGCAGAAGGATAACTTGGAAAAAGTTCAAGTCATTTTTGGGACCCTAAAATCCCACAAAACCATCAGAAGGCCTCCAAAAATCCATTTTCGTGTCCGGATCCCTGTCAAATGTTTCTTAAAACGGTCAATACTTATGATTTGTGTGTCTGTTCAGCCTCCAACACCTATTTTCATCGTTGTTCATTCCATGAGATTTAGTTTGACTATTCAGAGAGTAGAAATGGACACCTAAAGAAGATTTTATGCTTTTCTTTAACGACTCTGTGATTTGTTAGGTTTTTCGAGAAATGATTTCTAGCATTTTTCTCATGTCTGCTATTTTTTCAAACAACTATAACTTACTATTCCTGTTATTATTATTATTATCACCATCATCTCATTCACATCCACATGAACATGCACATGAGTTATTATTATATATTTTTTACCATGCACGTGAACATGCTATGAAAACACATTATTTTATTTTCACATGCATTGTTATTATTATTATTGTGGTTGTTGTTGTTATTGTTATTATCATCACATGAAAATGCACATGAAAAAGCACATACACACACATTTAGTGCACGTACCAGAGTGTGTATATTTTCATAATCTTCGATTTCATATGTGGTAGAGCCGAAATTAACACATGTAGCAGTAGTTATTGTCGTTTTAAATTTAGCAACTCTCCTAGCGCCTAAAAACCTATGAAACCCTCAACTCAATAAAATAGGAATAACTTCTCCTTCGAGTGACCATTTGATCATTGTGACCAGTAAAATTGAAACACATCAGATGAGTGAGGACCAAGTTTAGTAGAAACTATGAGAAGATCAAATAAAATAATATATATTAATTATAGCACTCCAAAAAAACGTCCAACTTCAAACGGCCATAACATTCCCTCTGGTTGTCCATTTGAGCTCTACCACATATAAAATTGAAATTAGTGAAGAGATATATGAAGAAGGATGACTTGAAAAAAGTTAAAGTCATGTTTGGTACCCTAAAATCCTAAAAACCCATCAGAAGGCCTCCAAAAATCCATTTCTATGTACGAATCCCTATCAAATTTTTCTTAAAATGGTCATAACTTCTGATCCATGTGTCTGTTCGGCCTCCAGTACCTGTTTTTATCATAGTTCGTCCCATGAGATTCAGTTTGACTACTCACATAGTGGAAATGGACACTCGATGAAGAATTTATGCCTTTTTCAATAACTCTGTGATTTGTTAGGTTTTTCGAGACCCCATTTCTAGCATTTTTGTCTTGTCTTCTGTTTTTTCGAACAACTATAACTTATTTTTACTGTTATTATTATTATTATTGTCATCATCTCTTCCACATGAATATGCACATGCACGTACGTTATTATTATAGTTTTATTACCATGCACCTAGACATGCAATGCACACACGTTATTTTATTATCACATGTGTTGTTATTATTATTATGGTTATTGTTGTTGTTGTAGTTATTGTTATTATCTTCACATGAAAATGAACATGAAAGTTCACATACATGAACATTCAATGCACGTATGTTATTCTATTATCACATGCGTTGTTATTATTATTATTATTATTATCATCATCATCACTTGCAAATGCAATGCACGAGCATTATTATTTATTACAATGCACATGCACACGTAATGCACATGAAATATTCTGTTATCACATGCATCGGTACTTCTAATATTATCACCACTACTACTATTAATACTACTACTGTTATTATTTCAATCATCACATGCAAAAGTTGATGCACGTGCGTTATTATTTATTATTTATTACCAGGAACGTGCATATGCAATACACTTGTATTATTCTTTTATTATTGTTATTATTATCACAATTATTATTATTATTATTATTATTATTATCATCATTATTATTATCATTATCACATGAAAATGCACATTCATGCGCGTTGTTATTTATTATTTATTACCATACACGTGCATGCGTTATTATTATTATTATAATTATTACAATAAGTATTATTAATATTATAATCAAATGTAAATGCACATGCACATTCATGTGCATTCTTATTTATTTTTATTTATTTATTATTTACTACTATGCACATGCACATGAAATGCACTTGCATTATTCTATTAGTATTATTTTTTGTATCATCAAATACATATGCACATGCACGTGCGTTGTTATTTATTATTTATTACCATACACGTGCATGCGTCATTATCATTATCATTACATGTAAATGCACATGCACGTGCATTATTATATATTATTTATTATAATTCACACGAAAATGCAATGCAATTTCATTATTCTATTATCAGATGTATTATTATTATTTATACTCATGCACGTGCACACGCAATGCACATGCATTATTCTATTATCACATGTGTTATTATTTATTATTTATTATCATTCACATGAAAATGAACATTCAAGTGGACTTGGTTATTATTTATTGTTTATTACCATGCACATGCACATGTACATGCTCTTGGATGTGCGTTATTATTTATTATTTATTATCATTTATGTGCACATCCACATACACATGTAATAAACACACGTTATTATTTGTAATTTATTATTTATTATAATTCACGTGCAAATGCGCAGGAATATGCACTTGCACGTGCGTTATGATTTATCATTTAAACCATGCACATTCATATGCATATGCATGTGAGTTATTACTATTATTATTATTTGAGGTATTTTTAGGGTTTACTAGCATTTTTTAGAATTTTTCAGTGTTATTAACAATTATTATGGTTTGTTAGGATTTTGGGGTTTTTAATGGTATATTAGCATTTTTTAGGGTTTGATGGGTTAATAGGATTTTATTAGGGTTTATTATGGTGTGTTAAGGTTTATTAGGGTTTATTGGGTATTTTTAGGTTTTTATTAGGATTTAGTTGGGTTTATTAGGGTATATTATGGTATATTTGGGTATGTTTAGTATTTAGTAGGGTTTATTATCATTCATTACGGTTTATTAAATTTTTAGATGGTATATTAGGGTTTTTTAGGGTTTAGAAGTGTTTATTAGGGTTTATTAGTGCTTTTAAGCATTGTTAGGTTTTATTAGTATTTATTAGGGGTTTTAGGGATTTTTAATGGAATATTTTCATTTTTAGGGTATAATGGGGTTTATTGTGGTTTATTATAGTGTGTTAAGGATTATTTGGGTTGACTAGGTATTTTTAGGGTTTTATTAGGGTTGAGTAGGTATCTTTTGGGTTTTATTAGAGTTTATTATGGTTGAGTAGTGTTTATTAGGGTTTGTTAGGGATTTTTAGTGTTTACTAGGGTTTGTTAGTCTTTTTATTATGGTATATGAGTGTTTTTAGTTTTTGTTAATATATATGAGGGGTTGTTTGGACTTTTTAGGTTTTATTAGCCTGTTTTTAGTGTTTTTGAGAATTTTTTAAGGTTTATTAGGTTTAATAGAATTTATTATTGTTTATTATTGTTTTAAGGCCTATTTAATGGTTTGTTTGCATTTTTCTGTTTATTAGAGTTTAGTTGGGTTTTATCAGGTTTTATTATGTTGTGTCAAGGTTTATTAGGGTTGAGAAGGTATTTTTAGGGTATTATTATGGTTTTATTTGTGTTTATTAGTTTTAATTATGGTTTATTGGGGATATTTAAGGTTTATTAGGGTTTGTTATGGGTTTATTAGTTTTTTTATTTTATTAGGTTGTATTAGTGTTTGTTATGTCTTTTTGGATAATATAGCCTTTTTATTGTTTGTGAGCCTTTTGTTTTTGTTTTTGTGCTTTTTTAGGGTTTCTGATGTTATATTAGAGTTTATTATGGTTTATTATGGTTTCTAGGCATTTTTAATGTATATTAGCATTTTTTTGTCTTTATTAGATTATATTACTATTTTAGGACTTTTTAGGTAATATATCGTGTTTTTAATGATTGTGATCATTTTTTTGTTGTTTGTGAGCGTTTTTAGGGTTTATTAGGTTATATTATAGTTTATCAGGGTTTCTAGGGATTTTTTAAGTTATACTAGCGTTTGTTTTCATTATTAGGGTTTTATTAGGGGTCATTATGGTGTGTTAAGGATTGTTAGGGTTGAGTAGGGTTTATTTAGATTTCTTTATGGTTTATTTGGGATTTTTAGGGTTTGTTTGGGGTTTATTATGGTTTATTAGTGTTTATTAGTGTCTATTAGGGTTGTTTAGGATTGTTTAGGTTTTCATAATGTGTTTTTAGGGTTTATTAGTTTTTATTATCATTTATTAGGGTTTATTAGGTATTTTGGGGTTTTGTAATGGTTGAGTAGAGTCTCTTAGGGTTTTTAGGGATTATAAGGCATTTTTAGGGATTATTAGATTTTATTAGGGGTTTATTAGGGTTTAATTTTTTTTTATTATGGTATATTAGGGTTTAATATTTTTGAGGGTTTTGAAGCGTCTTTAGGGTTTTTGTAGCATTTTTTAATGTTGGTGTAGCTTTTTTTGTGTTTATGTAGTAATTTTAGTGTTTATGTAGAGCTTTTAGGGTTAAGTTAGCAGTTTTAGGTTTTATGTAGCATTTTTTAGGGTTTATGTAACGTTTTTAGGGTTTATGTTGCGTTTTCTGGGTTTATGTAGCATTTTTAGGGGCGATTTAGCGTTTATGTTGCATTTTTTACGGTTTATGTAACGTTTTTAGGGTTAATGTAGTGTTTTTAGGGTTTATGTTGTGTTTTTTAGGTTTTATGTTGCGTTTTTTAGTGTTTATGTTGCGTTGTTTAGGGTTTATGTTACTGTTCTAGGGTTCATGTAGAGATTTTTGGGTTTATGTAGCGTTTTTTGGGTTTATGTTTCATTTTTTGGGTATATGTTGCATTTTTAGGGTTTATGTTGCGTTTTTAGGGTTTATGTAACATTTTTTGGGTTTATGTATCTATTTGTTTCCTTTTTAGTGTTTTAATGGTTGTTTATGTTTTGTAATGGTTTTTAGGGTTTTTAAGGGTTGTTAGTGGCTGTTTAAGGTTTTTATGGTATTTGATGGGATTTCAATGGTTTTTTGGGGGGTTTTAATGGATTATTTATGTTTTTGGGATTGATAGGGGTTGTAAGGGGTTTTAGTGTGTTTTAGGGGTTTTTTGGGTATTGAAGTGATTTTAGGGTTTATGTAATGTGTTTTATCATTTTTTGGTACTTTAGGGTTTTAGTGTTCTTTAGAGTTTATTATGGTTCTTTCGGGTTTATTGGGGTTCTTTTGGGTTTATTAGTGTTCTTTAGGATTTGTTATGGTTTATTAGCATTTTTTATTGTATATTAGGGATTTATTGGGCTTTTGTAGGCCTTAATAGCTTTTTCTAGGTTTTAACAACCTTTTTTGGGTAATTTAGGATTTATTAGGGTTTCTTAGGGTTTATTTTATTTATTAGGTTTTATTAACTTGTATTTGTGTTTATTATGATTTACTAGGATTTATTATGATTTGTTAAGGTTTATTGCGGTTTATTAGGGGTTTGTTATGGTTTTTTTAGTTTGTTATGGTTTATTTGGCGTTGTTAGGATTTGTTACGATTTAGTTGGGGTTTTTAGGGTTTGTTACTATTTATTATGGGGTTATTAGGGTTTGTTAGGGTTTATTAGCAGGTTGTAGGGTTTTATAGGATATTATTTGGCGGGTTTTCTTGTGTTTTTTCGGGTTTGTTAGGGTGTTTAGTGATTATTTGGATTTATTATGGTTCAATAGTGTTTTTATTGTATATTAGGGGTTTGAGGGCTTTTTTAGTGTTTATTAGAGTCTAGTAAGGGTTTTTAGGGTTTATTACAGGTTATTTTGATTTATCAGTGTTTATTAAGGTTTTAGGGTTTAATAGTGGATTTCAAGTGTTATTTGGGTTTATTAGTGGTTCGTAGGGGTTATTAGTGGTTGTTAAGGTTTGTTAGGTTTTGTTAGGTTTTGTTAGGACGTGTGTTATTCTATTATCACACACATTATTATTATCATTATTATCATTATCATTATTATGATTATGATTATTGTTATTACTATTGTTATTATTTCTATCATCATATGCAAATGTAGATGCACAAGAATTATTATTTATTATTTATTATATATTATTTATTTCCATGAACGTGCATATGTTGTTGTTGTTGTTATTATTATTATTAATTATACTACTACTATTATTATTATCATCACATGAAAATGCACATGCACATCCGCTATTATTTATTACCATGCACGCACACGCACAATGCATATACATTATTCTATTATCGCATGCATTTTTTTATTTTTTATCACTATTATTCTTATTATTGTTATTATCATCAAATGAAAATGCAAATGCATGTGTGTTATTATTTATTACCATACACACGCATATTCAATACATTTGCGTTATTCTATTATCACATGTGCTATTATTATTAATATTATCATCATGTTCGCTATGAGTTATTATTTAATATCATGCACTACACATGCAATGCACATGCGTTATTCTATTATTGCATGTGTTGTTGTTCTTATGATTATTATTATTATTATTACTTTAATTTTAGCGTTTTTTGGGGTTTTGTTGTGTTTTGTGGGTTTTGAAGCATTTTTTGGTTTTTTGTAGAAATTGTTAGGATTTATGTAGTGTTGTAAGTGGCTTTTGTGGTTCTTTAGGGGTTTATTAGGGTTTATTTTTTTATATTATGGTATATTAGGGTCTAATATTTTTTAGGGTTTTGAAGCATCTTTAGGGTTTTTGTAGCATTTTTTAGGGTTTTTGTAGCGTTGTTAGAGTTTATGTAGCATTTGTAGTGTTTATGTTGCATTTTATGGGTTTAGTTTGTAGTTTTAGGTTTTATGTATCATTTTTAGGGTTTATGTTACGTTTTTAGGGTTTATATAGCGTGTTTAGGGTTTAGGTTTTATGTAACATTTTTAGGGTTTATGTTGCGTTTTCTAGGTTTATGTAGCACTTTTAGTGGTGATATAGCGTTTATGTTGCATTTTTTGGGTTTATATAACTTTTTTAGGGTTTATGTAGTGTTTTTATTGTTTATATTGTGTTTTTAGGTTTTATGTAGCATTTTATAATGTTTATGTGGAGTTTTTTAGGGCTTATTTTGGGTTTTTAGGGTTTATGTTACAGTTCTAGGGTTTATGTAGTGCTTTTAGGGTTTATGTAGTGCTCTTTGTTTATGTTTCGTTTTTTGGTTTATGTTACGTTTTTAGGGATTTTGTTGCATTTTTAGGGTTTATGTAACATTTTTAGGGTTAATGTGTCTATTTGAAGCCTTTTTAAGGGTTGTTTATGGTTTGTAGTTTTTTTAGGTATTTAAAGGGGTTTTAATGGTTGTTTATGGTTTTTTATGGTATCTGATGGTTTTTCAATGGTTTTGGGGGGTTTATTGGGTTTATTTAATTTTTTGTGATTGATAGGGGTTGTTAAGGTTTTTAGTGTGTTTTAGGGTTTGTTTGGGTATTGTAGCTATTTTTAGGGTTTATGTAATGTGTTTTATCATTTTTGGGTTCTTTCAGGGTTTTTAGTGTTCCTTAGAGTTTAATATGGTTATTTAGGGTTTATTAGGGTTTATTAGTGTTTATTAGTGTTCTTTAGGATTTGTTACAGTTTATTAGCATTTTTATTGTATATTAGGGTTTTATTGGGCTTTTATAAGCATTAATAGATTTTTTTAGAGTTTATCAACCTTTTTAGGGTTATTTTGGAATTATTAGGGTTTAGTAACATGTATTTGGGTTTAATACGATTTATTAGGGTTTATTATGATTTGTTAGGATTTATTGGGGTTAATTAGGTTTTTGTTATGGTTTTTTTCAGTTTGTTACGATTTATTTTGTGTTTTTTGGATTTGTTACGATTTTTTTGGGGTTGTTAGGGTTTGTTATGATTTATTTTGGGGTTATTATGTTTTTTGAGGGTTTATTAGTGGGTTGTAGGGTTTTGTAGGCTATTATTTGGAGATTTTTGTAACGTTTTGTCGGGTTTGTTTTGGTTTTTAGTGATTATTAGTGTTTATTACGGTTTAATAGTGTTTTTTATTGTATATTAGGGGTTTAGGGCTTTTATAGAGTTTATTAGGGTCTAATAGAGTCTGTTTGGGTTTATAAATGGTTATTACGATTTAATAGTGTTTATTAGGGTTTTTAGGGTTTAATAGTGTGTTTTATGGGTTATTATGGTTTATTTGTGGTTCTTCGGGGTTATTAGTGGTTGTTAGGGTTTGTTAGGTTTTGTTAGGGTTTTTAGGGTTTGTTACAGTTTTTTTGAGTTGTTTGGGGTTTTATATGTTTTTTGGGTTTTATGGGTGTGTTTGGATTTTTTATGCTTTGTTAGGGTTATTTTAGCGTTTTTTGGGTTTTTTGCGTTTTTTGGGTTTTGAAGCATTTTTTAGATTATTGTAGCAATTGATTGGGTTTATGTAGCATTGTTAGTGTCTTTAGTGGTTCTTTAGGGTTCTATTGGGTTTTTTGGGTTTTTAGGGTTCTTTAGGGTGTAATGGGGTTTCTTTTGAGGTTTTTAGGGTTTGTTAGGGGGTTTTAGGTATTTTAAGGGTTTCACAGTTTTGGTTAGGGTTTTTTAGGAATTTTTAGGCTTTTTAGGGGTTTTTAGCGTTTTTAGTGGTTTTTAGGGTTTTAGGGTTTTTTGAGTTTTTTTGTGGTTTTTAAGGATTTTTTATGTTTGTTTTCATGTTTTTTCAGTTTTTTCAGTTTTTAGGGTTTTTGGTGTTTTTTAGGGTTATTTTGGATTTTTTAGGGTTTTTAGGGGGTTTAGGGTTTTTTAGGGTTTTTAGGGTTTTTTTTGTTTTTATGGTTTTTTGAGGGTATTGTGAGGTTTTGTCGTGTTTGTTAGGATTTTTTGTAAATGTTAGCGTTTTAAATGGTTTAATAGTGTTTTTTTTTGAATATATGGGTTTTTAGTTATTTTTTAGCTTTTATTGGGTTCTAATTGAGGTTTTTGGGTTTATTATGATTTATTAGTTTTATTAGGGTTTAGTAGGTGGCTTTAGGGTTTAATAGGGTTTATTATTGTATATTATTGGTCGGTAGGGTTTATAAGGATTTATTAGTTCTTATAAGAGTGATTTAGGGTGTCTAAGGGTTTTTTAGGGTTTTTAAGGGTGTGTTAGGTTTTCTAAGGGTGGGTTAGGGTTTTTTTTGGGCTAGTTAGGGTTTCTAAGGGTATGCTATAGTTTCTATGGGTTTAAAAAGTTGTGTTAGGGTTTCTATCGGTGCGTTGGGGTTTCTAAGGGTGTTCTAGGGTTTTTAAAGGTGTGTTAGTGTTTCTTAGGATTTCTTAGGTTTTTGTTAGGGTTTTTAGGATTTTTTGTGTTATGTTAGGGTTTCTTATGGTTTCTTAGGGGTTTTTTAGTGTTTCTCCAGGTTTTTTGTGTTTATTAGTGTTTCTTAGTGCTTCTTGGGGTTTGTTATGGTTTGTTAGGGGTTTTTAGGCTTTGTTATGGTTTGTTATGGTTTGTTTGGTTTTGTTTGTGTTTGTTAGGGTTTTGTTAGTGTTTGTGAGGGTTTTGAATGGTTTTGAATGGTTTTTAGTGTTTATGGGGCTATTCATGGTTCTTTATGGTTATTTAGTTCTTCATGGTTGTAACAGATGTGTAGAGCTAGTCGCAGGATTCAATTTGATATGTGGTAGAGGTAAAATGGACACCTAGAACAGAAGTTATGGTCATTTGGAGGACTTAAGAACCTTTTGGGTCTTTAAGAACGTGATAAGGTGTTCCTATTGGTTGTAGATGTTTAGATCTAGTCGAAATCTTTGATTTTTAATATATGGTAGAGGAAAAACGGACTCCCAGAGTAGATGTTATGGTATTATGGAGGGTTTAGGTTCCTTTTTTGGCCTTCAATGATGTGATAAGGTGCTTCAGTGGTTATAGGATTTTAGGTCTTGTCTCAAACTTCGATTTGATATGGGGTAGAGGAAAAACGGGCACCCATAGAAGAAGGTGTTGCAAAACGGACACTAGAAGCAAATCTTTTGACCATCCAATGGGATTTTGGGGTTTTGGGGGGGGGTTGAAGAATTTCAGAAAGGTTCCCAATGGTTACCGAAGTGTGTATCTTTTCACAATATTCTATTTGATATGTGGTAGAGCCAAAATAAACACACGTATCAGAAGTTATTGTCATTCTAAATTGAGCAACCCTCCTAGCTCCTAAAAACCCAAGAAACCTGCAACTCACTAAAATAGGCATAAATTCTACTTTGGGTGTCCGTTTGAGCACTGTGACTAGTTAAATCGAAGCTCGTGAGATGAGTGTGGAATAAGTCTAGTTGAAATTGTGAGAAGATCAAAGAAACAGATAATATATTAGTTATACCACTCCAAAAAAAGTCCTACTGCAGACGACCATAACTTTCACTCTAGTTGTCCGTTTGAGCTCTACCACATATAAAATCTAAGGAAGCTAATAGATCTAATCAGATGGATAACTTCAACAAAGTTCAATTCATGTTTCAGACACTAAATTCTTAAAAACCTCTCAGAAGGCCTCAAAAACTCCATTTCTGTGTCTGGATCCCTGTCAAATATTTCTTAAAATTGTCATAACTTCTGATCTGTGTGTCTGTTCGGCCTCCGGCACCTGTTTATATCATAGTTCATTAGATGATATTTAGTTTGACTATTCACAGAAGAGAAATGGACACCTGAAGAAGAAGTCATGCATTTTTAATGACTCTATGATTTGTTTGGTTTTTTGAGAGACCATTTCTAGCAGTTTTGTCATGTCTGCAGTTTTTTCAAACAAATATAACTTATTATTATTATTGTTATTATTACTATTATTATTATCATCATATCATCCACATTCACATGATCATGAACATGAATTATTATTATATTTTTATTACCATGCACGTGCACATGCAATGCACACAAAGTATTTTATTATCACACGCGTTGTTATCATTATTGTTATTATTATTGTGGTTATTGTTGTTGTTGTTGTTATTGTTATTATCATCACATGAAAATGAAAATGAAAATTCACATATAGGAACATTAAATAAATGTACCATAGTGTGTATCTTTTCACAATCTTCAATTTGATATGTGGTAGAGCCAAAATGAACACACATAGAAAAATTGATTGTCATTTTAATTTGGGAAACTCTCATAGCGCCTAAAAACCGAAGAAACCACAACATACTAAAATAGGCATAACTTCTCCTTTGGGTGTCCATTTTAGAACTGTGACTAGTCAAATCGAATCATGTGAGATGAGTGAGGACCCAGTTTAGTAGAAATTTTGATACTATCAAAGAAATATAAGATATATTAGTTATACCACTCCAAAAAAAGTCCAACTTCAAACTGCCATAACTTTCGCTCCGGTTGTCCGTTTGAGCTCTACCATATATAAAATCGAAAGTAGCGATGATATATACACAGATGAGTGACTTCAATAAAGTTTAAGTCGTGTTTGGGACCTTAAAATCACAGAAATCCATCATAAGGTCTCCAAAAACCCATTTCCGTGTACGGATCCCTATCAAATATTTCTTAAAATGGTCATAACTTCTGATCTGTGTGTCTGTTCGGCCTCCAGAAACTGTTTTTATCATAGTTCGTTACATGAGACTCAGTTTGACTATTCATGGATTTGAAATAGACACCCGAAGAAGAAGTTATGCATTTTTCAATGACTCTGGGATTTTTTAGGTTTTTCGAGACCCCATTTCTAGCATTTTTGTCATGTCTTCTGTTTTTTCAAAAAACTAAAACTTATTATTACTATTATTATCATCATATCATCCACATGCACAAGCACATCACGTGAATTATTATTATATTTTTGTTACCATGCACGTGCACCTGAAATGCACACATGTTATTTTATTATCATTTTCCTTGTTATTATTATTGTTATTATTATTATTGTGGTTGTTGTTGTTATTATTATTGTTGTTGTTATTGTTGTTATTGTTATTATCATCACATGAAAATGCACATTCAAATGCACAAACACGCACATTCAATGCACGTCCTTTATTCTATTATCACATGCATTGTTATTATAAATATTATTATTATTATTATCATCATCATCATCATCATCACATGAAAATGCATTGCACGAGCGTTATTATTTATTGCCATGCACGTGAACTTGTAATGCACATGCAATATTCAATTATCACATGCATTGGTACTACTGCTATTATCCCCACCACCACTACTATTAATACTACTACTGTTATTATTACAACCATCACATGAAATTTTAGATCCACATGCGTTATTTTTTATTATCAATTACCATGCACGTGCATATGCAATTCACTTGTATTATTCTTTTATTATTATTATTATTATCACAATTATTATTATTATTATTATTATTATTATCATTATTATTATCATTATCACATGAAAATTCACATGCATGTGCGTTGTTATTTATTATTTATTACCATGCACGTGCATGCGTTATTAATATTATTATTATAATTAGTATTATTAATATTATCATCAAATGTAAATGCACATGCACATGCATGTGCATTCTTATTTATTATTATTTATTTATTATTTACTACTATGCACGTGAACATGAAATGCACTTGCATTATTCTATTATTATTATTGTTGTTGTTGTTGTTGTTTGTATCATCAAATACAAATTCACATGCCTGTGCATTGTTATTTATTATTTATTACCATGCATTGGCAAGTGTCATTATCATTGTCATTACATGTAAATGCACATGCATGTGCGTTATTATATATTATTTATTATCATGCACATGAAAATTCAATGCACTTGCGTTATTAAATTATCAAATGTGTTATTATTTATTCTCATGCACATGCACACGCAATGCACGTGCATTATTCTATTATCACATGTGTTATTATTTGTTATTTATTATCATTCACATGCAAATGCTCATTCAGGTGGACTTGGTTATTATTTGTTGTTTATTACCATGCACATGCACATGCACTTGGATGTGCATTTTTTAGGGTTTGGTGGGAGTTATTAGGATTTTATTAGGGTTTCATATTGGGTGTTAAGGTTTATTAGGGTTTATTAGTTATTTTTACAGTTTTATTAGGTTTGAGTTGGGTTTATTAGGGTATATAATGGTATATTATGGTATATTTGGGTATGTTTAGGATTTATTTGGGGTTATTATCGTTCATTATGGTTTATTAATTTTTAAGAGGGTATATTAAGGGTTTTTAGGGTTTAGTAGTGTTTATTAGGGTTTATTAGTGATTTTAATCTTTGTTAGGTTTTATTAGCGTTTATTAGTGGTTTTAGGGCTTTTTAATGGTATATTTGCATCTTTTAGGGTTTAGTGGGGTTTATTATGGTTTATTATAGAGTGTTAAGGTTTATTAGGGTTGAGTAGGTATTTTTAGGGTTTTATTAGGGTTGAGTAGGTGTCTTGAAGACTTTATTAGGGTTTATTAGGGTTGAGTAGTGTTTATTAGGGTTTGTTAGGGATTTTTAGGGTTTACTCGGGTTTGTTAGAGTTTTTATTTGGGTATATGAGTGTTTTTTAGTTTTTGTTAATATATATGAGGGGTTGTTAAGACTTTTTAGGTTTCATTAGCATGTTTTTAGTGTTTGGGAGAATTTTTTTTTGTTTTAATAGGTTTTATTAGAATTTATTATGGTCTATTAGGGCTTCTGGGGATTTTAATGGTTTGTTTGAATTTTTTTCTTAATTGTGGTTTATTTGGGGTTTATTAGGTTTTATTATGGTGTGTCATGTTTTATTAGGGTTGAGAAGGTATTTTTAGAGTTTTATTGGGGTTTTATTAGTGTTTATTAATTTTTATTAGGGTTTATTAGGGTTTTTTATGGTTTGTTAGGGTTTGTTATGGGTTGATTAGTTTTTTTGTTTTATTAGGTTATATTAGTGTTTGTTTAGTCTTTTTAGATTATATCGCACTTTTTATTATTTGTGAGCATTTTTTTGAGCATTTTTAGGGTTTCATAGGTTATTTTGGAGATTATTATGGTTTATTATGGTTTCTAGGGATTTTTAAGGTATATTAATGTTTTTTGTATTTATTAGGTCATATTAGTGTTTTTAGGTATTTTTTTGGTAATATAGAGTTTTTTTATTGTTTGTGATCATTTTTTATTGTTTTTGAGCGTTTTTAGGGTTTATTAGGTTATATTAGAGTTTATCAGGGTTTCTATGTATTTTTTAAGGTACACTAGCATTTGTTTGTTATTAGGGATTTATAGGGTTTTATTAGGGGTCATTATGGTGTGTTAAGGTTTGTTATGTTTGAGTATGATTTATTTGGATTTATTTATGGTTTATTAAGGATTTTTAGGGTTTATTTGGGGTTTATTTTGGTTTATTAGTGTTTGTTAGTGTCTATTAGGGTTGGTTAGGGTTGTTTAGGTTTTCTTAACATGTTTTTTTTGGGTTTATTAGGTTTTATTATCATTTATTAGGGTTTATTAGGTATTTTTGGGGTTTTATTAGGACTGAGTAGAGTATCTTAGGGTTTTTAGTGATTATAAAGTGTTTTTAGGGATTATTAGAGTTTATTAGAGATTTATTAGGGTCTAATTTTTTATATTATGGTATATTAGGGTTTAATATTTTTGAGGGTTTTGAAGCGTCTTTAGGGTTTCTGTAGCATCATTTAGTGTTTGTGTAGCATTTTTTGTGTTTATGTTTCATTTTTAATGTTTATGTATCACTTTTAGGGTTTAGTTAGTGGTTTTAGGTTGTATGTATCATTGTTTGGGGTTTATGTAACGTTTTTGGGTTTATATAGTGTGTTTAGGGTTTAGGTTTTATGTAGCATTTTTTAGGGTTTACGTTACATTTTCCTGGTTTACGTAGCGTTTTTAGGGGTGATGTAGCATTTATTTTGCATTTTTTAGGGTTTATGTATAGTTTTTAGGGTTCATGTAGTGTTTCTAGGGTTTATGTTGTATTTTTAGGTTTTATGTAGCGTTTTTAATGTTTATGTTGTGTTGTTTAGGGTTTATGTTACGGTTCTAGGGTTTATATAGTGCTTTTTGGGTTCATGTATCATTTTTTGGGTTTATGTTGCATTTTTTGGGTTTATGTTGTGTTTTTAGGGTTTATGTTGCATTTTTCGGGTTTATGTAATGTTTTTTGTGTTTATGTATCTATTTGTTGCCTTTTTTAGGGTTTTAATGGTTGTTTATTGTTTGTAGTGGTTTTATGGGTTTTAAGGTTTGTTAACAGGTGTTTATTGTTTTTATGTTATTTAATGGGTTTTCAATGGGTTTTTGGGGGTTTTAAAGGGTTTATTTTTTTAAGGATTGATAGGGTGTTATTAAGGTTATTTAGTATGTTTTAGGGTTTCTTGGGGTATTGTAGTGGTTTTTATAGTTTATGTAATGTGTTTTATCATTTTTTGGGTTCTTTAGGGGGTTTTAGTGTTCTTTAGAGTTTATTATGGTTATTTAGGTTTTATTAGGGTTTTTTAGGGTTTATTAGTGTTGTTTAGGATTTGTTACGGTTTATTAGAATTTTTTATTTTATATTTGGGTTTTATTGTGCTTTTGTAGGCATTAATAGCTTTTTCTAGAGTTTATGATTCTTTTTAGGGTTATTTATGATTTATTATGGTTTCTTAGGGTTTATTTTATTTATTTGGGATTATTAATGTGTATGTGGGTGTATTACGATTTATTAGGGTTTATTATGATTTCTTAGGGTTTATTGCTATTTATTAGGGGTTTGTTATGGTTTCCTTCAGTTTGTTACGATTTATTTGGAATTGTTAGGATTTGTTACGATTTATTTGGGGATGTTAGGGTTTATTATGATTTATTATGGTGTTATTTTGGTTTGTTAGGTTTATTAGAAGGTTGTACGGTTTTATTGGTTTTTATTTGGTGGGTTTTGTAGTGTTTTGTCGGGTTTGTTAGGGTTTTTAGTGATTATTAGGACTTATTATGGTTCAATAATGTTTTTTATTACATATTAGGGGTTTTAGGGATTTTGTAGTGTTTATTAGAGTCTAATAGTATTTTTAGGGTTTATTGCATATTATTATGATTTATTAGTGTTTATTGGGGTTTTAGGGTTTAATAATGGATTTCATGTGTTATTAGGGTTTATTAGTTGTTCTTAGGGGTTATTAATGGTTTTTAGGGTTTGTTAGGTTTTGTTAGGGTTTGTTAGGATGTGTGTTATTATATTATAACACACATTATTGTTATCATTGTTATCATTATCATTATTATCATTATCATTATTATAATTATCATTATTTTTATTACTTTTATTATTATTATTATCATCACATGAAAATGCAGATGCACATGTGTCATTCTTTATTATTTATTATATTTTATTTATTTCTATGCAGGGGCATATGTTCTTGTTGTTGTTGTTGTTGTTGTTGTTGTTACTATTAGTATTATTATTATTATCATCACATTCAAATTCACATGCACGTCCGTTATTATTTATTTCCATGCACGCGCACACACTATGCACCTACATTATTCTATTATCACAAGCATTTTTATTGTTATTGTTATTATTACTATTATTGTTATTATTTTTATTATCATCAATTGCAAATGAAAATGCACATGCATTATTATATATTACCATACATGCGCACATTCAATACATGTGTGTTATTCTATTATCACATGCGCTATTATTATTAATATTGCTATTATTGCTATTTTTATCATCACGTGCGCTATGAGTTAATATTTAATATGATGCACTTCACATGCAATGCACGTGCATTATTCTATTATCACATGCATTGTTGTTCTTATTATTATTATTAATGTTATTATTAATATTATTATTATCATCTCATGCACATGCACATGCACATGCACATGCACATGCACATGCATTATTATTAATTTTTATTACCATGCACATGCACATGCAATGCCCACACATTATTTTATTATCATAAATGTTGTTATTCTTATTGTTATTATTATTATTTTGGTTGTTGTTGTTATTGTTGTAGTTGTTATTATTATCATCACATGCAAATGCACATGCAGATACATAAACAGGCACATTCAATGCACGTGTGTTATTCTATTATCACATGCGTTTTTATTAATATTATTATTATTATTATTATTATTTGTATCATCATCATCATCATCATCACATGAAAATGCAATGCACGTGCATTATTGTTTATTACCATGCACATGCACATGTAATGCACATGCAATATTCTATTATCACAGGCATTGGTACTACTACTATTATCACCACTACTACTACTGTTGTTATTTTTATTATTATCACATACAATTTTAGATGCACATGCATTATTATTATTTATTTATTACCATGCACGTGCATATGCAATGCACTTGTATTATTATTTTAATATTATTATTATTATTATCACAGTTGCTATTATTATTATTATTATTATCATTATAATTATTATTATCATTATCACATGCAAATCCACATGCATGTGCGTTGTTATTTATTATTTTTTATCATTCACGTGAATGCATTATTATTTTTTAATTATTATTAAAATTAGTACTATTAATATTATTATCAAATGTAAAGGAACATGCACATGCATGTGCGATCTTATTTACTATTATTTATTTATTATTTACTACTATGCACATACACATGCAATGCACTTGCGTTATTCTATTATTATTATTATTATTGTTGTTGTTGTTGTTGTTGTTGTTGTTTGTATTATCAAATACAAATGCACATGCACGTGCATTGTTATATATTATTTATTACCTTTCATGTGCCTATGTCATTATCATTATCATTACCTATAAACATACATACACGTGCGTTATTATATATTATTTATTACCATGAACATGAAAATGAAATGCACTTGCATTATTCTATTATCACATGTGTTATTATTATTTATTCTCATGCACGTGCACACACAATCCACTTGCATTATTATATCATCATATGTGTTATTATTTATTATTTATTATCATTCACATGAAAATGCACATTCATGTGAACTTTGTTATTATTTATTGTTTATTACCATGCAGATGAACATGCACATGCACATGAACATGCCCCTGCACATGCACATGCACATGCACATGCACTTGGATGTGCGTTATAATTTATTATTTATTATCATTCACATGCACATGTAAATACACATTAAATTCACATGCGTTATTATTTATAATTTATTATTTATTATCATTCACATGAAAATGCGCATGCGCATGCATATGCACATGCACATGCATTATGATTTGTTATTTAAACCATGCACATACATATTCACATGCACATGCATTATTATTGCTATTATTATTAGAGGTATTTTTATCTTTTACTATCATTTTTTAGTATTTTTAGGTGTTATTGACATTTATTATGGTTTGTTAGGGTTTTAGGGTTTTTTAATGGTATATTAGCATTTTTTAGGGTTTGATGGGGGTTATTAGGATTTTATTAGAATTTATTATGGTGTGTCAAGGTTTATTAGGGTTTATTAGGTATTTTTAGGGTTTTATTAGGATTGAGTTGTGTTTATTATGGTATATTATGGTATGTTTGTGTATGTTTAGGATTTATTAGGGTTTATTATGGTTCATTATGGTTTATTAATATTTAAGAGGGTATATTATGGTTTTTAGTGTTTAGTAGTGTTTATTCGGGTTTATTAGCACTTTTAAGCTTTGTTAGGTTTTATTAGCATTTATTGTGGGTTTTAGGGATTTTTAATGGTATATTTGCTTTTTTAGGGTTTAATGGGGTTTATTATGTTTTATTATGGTGTGTTAATGTTTATTAGGGTTGAGTAGGTATTTTTAATGTTTTATTAGGGTTTAGTAGGCATATTTAAGGTTTTGTTAGGTTTTATTAGGGTTGAGTACGGTTTATTAGGGTTTATTAGGTATTTTTAGGGTTTACTAGGGTTTGTTAGTGTTTTTATTAGGGTATATGTGTTTTTTTAATTTTTGTTAATATATATGAGGGGTTGTTATGACTTTTTAGGTCTTATTAGTATGTTTTTAGTTTTATGAGCATTTTTAATGGTTTAATATCTTTTATTTGAATTTATTATGGTTTATTAGGGTTTCTGGGGCTTTTAATGGTTTGTTTGCATTTTTTTAATGGGGGTTTAGTTGGGTTTTATGAGGTTTTGTAACGGTGTATCTTGTTCATTATCAGCTTCTTCCTGTGTTCTTGTTTCCATTTTCTTTATGGTGTTTCCCCAGTTCCATTTTTGTATTTGATTCCTAACTCGATGCGGTGTTAAATATTTTTGTGAGTGTTTTGGGATGGGTTTGGTCTGTTGTTTTTGTTGTTGGTTGTTTGGATGTTACGATTGTGCCAGTGTTGGATTTCTTTGGCGTCAACCATTATGGGAGGCTTTTGTTGTCGTTTTGTCCTACAAAAGACTACTTATTCTCTATTCTGGATCCAGGGGTCCTCCTTTCTCTCCGAGGTGGAGCTGTGAGGTGGTCATCATGTTTCTTTGGGATGTGAGTCTGAGCGGTTAGCTTTGGGAGGATGACAGTGAAAAGGTTTTCATTGTCGATTTTGAGGTTGGATTTGGCTCCTACAATGATGATGACAGTGTTCTGGTGATAGGGAATGCCAAATCATTACTGTAATGGTGATTGATGCCGCTATGGTGTGGTTTGAGGTCCCCGTGATGTGGGTTGAGGTTTTCGTTTCTGATTATTTGCAAAGGTGTGTTCATGGAAGGATGACTGTGAGGACAATGAGGTAGATGGTGATTATGCTTCGATCCCCAATGGTGAGGCTATGTCAAGAAATGAGTATGGTGACGAGGGCGTTGGAAGCTCCAGCGATGATAAAGGTGGTGGTTCTGAGAAGCAATGACGACAGAGATGTCTTGGAGAATCGGGGCAGCTGACCAAATCAACATTTTCACAATTTGTGGTGGCTCTTGGATCAAGTCATGAAGGATGGATGACTGGCGGGATAGTTTTGATCTCGAGGAAGGCACGTGAATGATGGAGGTTTTTGAATTTGGATGTTTTCTTTTTTGGAAGGAGGCAATGGCAGTACTGATCGGAGTTGGCTATTGTATGTTGTAATTCTCATGATGGGTTGATTCTAGTGGTTTTGTGAGGGTCTACACTTACCCTTTAAAAGTGTTATTAGAAAATACAAAAATATGGATTGTGTGTGTGTATTAGGGTTTCTAGGGATTTTTATGTTATATTATCATTTTTGTCTTTATTAGGTTATATTAGTGTTTTTAGGTCTTTTTAGGTAATATAGATCATTTTTATTGTTTGTGATCAATTTTTTTATTTTTTGAGAGCGTTTTTAGGGTTGATTAGGTTATATTAGAGTTTATCAGCGTTTCTAGGGATTTTTTAAGGTATAAAAGCATTTTTTTTCTTTATTAGGGTTTTGTAGGGTATTATTAGGGGTTATTATAGTGTGTTAAGGTTTGTTAGGGTTGTGTAGGGTTTATTTGGCTTTATATATGGTGTATTAGTGTTTTTAGGGTCTGTTTGGGGTTTATTAGGGTTTATTAGTGTTTATTAGTGTCTATTAGGGTTGGTTAGGGTTGGTTAGGGTTGATGTGCCTTCTGCCTAAGGTAAGGGTTCTAAGAGGAGGAGAGGGATGTATGGAGCTTAATTGGGAAGAGGTTGGATGAGCCAAAAGGCTTGAGAGGTGACATGAATTGGTTAGAAGTGGTGTCCTTTTATAAGGGGGAGGAGGGGCTCTTTAGGAATATCTAGAAATATAATTTTATAATAAATTCATATTCGGTTTTAATGGCTCGAAAGTGGATTATTTAAAGGTTAAGGTGGGGATGGGTTGAAAATCACTCAACCAATAGAATTTAGACAGTTTTGGGTCATTATATTAACCTTATCTTTTAGTTTTAACTCTTAGTTAATTAGTTTGACACTTAACATGTCACTTTGTATTTTTATATTATATAGTTAATAAACATACTATATACCTCCAAGAGACCCCCAAGTGGTCCATTAATGATACTCCTATCATGATATAAGTCTCTTGGCCGAAACATAGATTTTTAGGAATAAAATATAAATTAATAATATAATATTTGTTTTAAAAACTCATTTATGTCAATTTTGACACTACTCAATAATTGATTTTTGTTAAAGTCTTAACAACATTATTAATTCGAACCAAATTCATTTAAGCAATCATAACATGTCATATTAACCAATAAAAGTTTTTTATTTCATCAAAACTTTCAAATTATAATTATTTCAACATTCATAATATCAATTATTTGATTAATTCATTAATAAGGAAAATACTGCATCATTATTGTGTCATATATATTTTTACATTTTCAAAGTCTAAAAATTATAAATAAAATTCCATTATGTAGGATATCATTTTAGTTTTATAATTAATATTTATAATAGAAAATATAACATATATAACCTTATGTAAAATTTTTTTTTCTAAAAGATATAAGCTTATGTCATTTTTGTATTCACTTTAACTTAATTAATATAAAGTGTCCCTATCACCTACAAGTGGCTCCATGGGGTCCCAAAATTAACCCAAAGATGCCCATGGTCAGAAATGTATCCACCAATAAGGTTAGGATATGTTTTAGGGTAATTTATTATTCTTATAATATTATTTTTTAACCCTTATTTACGGAATTTAACCTTTAACCATGGTAAATAAAATATTTACCGAAGTAATTATCCAAAATGTCTAAAAATAAAAGTTACCTATTTACAAAATTTGGACATACTGATTCCAAATATGGAGTCCATTTTTCCAAATTCAAAACACAGAAGTGGAAGAAATTAATTTAAAATTAATTCCCGCTGTCAAAACAAAAAAGCGTGTTTTTTAGAGATAATAATTATCAAAAGATTGACATTTGTTTATGGCTGGTTTAAATGTGAAACTATGTCCAATGAACAAAATTGTATTAAATGGTAAAAATTTATTCTAAATATACTTTAAAACCACTCAAATTCATAATTTATCACTATTAATTATTTTGATTAAAAAAGTTGTTTTTAATAAAAAATTAGTAATTATCACTATTCATCAAAATATAAAAGTTATTCAAAAAGTACCAAAATTTCATCCTAGGATAATTTCGATATTCTGAATTGAAAAATGAAGTCCATTTTAAAAGATAAAATGTATAAAATTTCAAAAAGTGGGTATTACTATTCATAACGGCTACTTTGATTGGTCGCGGCGAGTTAGAATCTCGAAGTTGCGTACAACACACGCTACTATATTATTCAAAGAGAAGTGTACGATGGAAGCTTGGGGTGTTACAAAATGAAAATGAATGTGTGTAATTATTTATTACCATACATGCGTACATTCAATACATGTGCATTATTCTATTATCACATGCGCTATTATTATTAATATTACTATTATTGTTATTATTATCATCACGTGCGCTATAAGTTATTATTTATTATCATTCACTTCACATGCAATTAAAGTGCGTTAATCTATTATCACATGTGTTGTTTTTGTTATTATTATTATTATTATTTCATCTATTTTCGCGTTTTTGGGGTTTTGTTGCTTTTTGTGGATTTTGAAGCATTTTTCATTTTTTTAGCAATTGTTAGGGTTTATGTAGCATTATTAGTGGCTTTAGTGGTTCTTTAGAGGTTTATTAGGGGTTTATTATGGTTTAATTTTTTATATTATGGTATATTACGTTCTAATATTTTTTAGGATTTTGAAGCATCTTTTGGGTTTTTGTAGCATTTTTTAGGGTTTGTGTAGCGTTGTTAAAGTTTATGTAGAATTTTTAGTGTTTATGATGAATTTTTAGTGTTTAGTTAGTGGTTTTAGGTTTTGTATATCATTTTTAGGGTTTATGTAGTGTTTTTTTGGTTTTATGTAGCGTGTTTAGATTTCAGTTTTATATAGCATTTTTTAGGGTTTATGTTGCGTTTTCTGGGTTTATGTAGCATTTTTAGGGGTGATGTAGCATTTATGTTGCATTTTTTAGGGTTTATGTGAGGTTTTTAGGGTTCATATAGTGTTTTTAGGGTTTATATTGTGTTTTTAAGTTTTATGTAGCATTTTTTAATGTCTATGTTGCATTTTTAGGGTTCATTATGTGTTTTTTAGGGTTTATGTCATTGTTCTAGGGTTTATGTAGTGCTTTTAGGGTTTATGTAGTGTTTTTTGGGTTCATGTTGTGTTTTTTGGTTTAAGTATCGTTTTTAGGGGTTTTGTTTCATTTTTTAGGGTTTATGTAACGTTTTTAGGGTTTATGTATCTATTTGAAGCCCTTTTAGGGGTTTAATGGTTGTTTATGGTTTGTAGTGTTTTTAGGGTTTTAAGGGTTGTCAACGGGTGTTTATGGGTTTTTATGCTATCTAATGGGTTTTAATGGTTTGGGGGGGGGGGTTATGTGTTTGTTAGTTTTTTTGGGATTAATAGGGGTTTTTAGGGTTTTTTTGTGAGTTATACGGTTTTTTTTGGGTATTGTAGCGATTTTTAGGGTTTATATAATGTGTTTTGCATTTTCTTGGGTTCTTTAGGGTTTTTAGCGTTCTTTAGAGTTTAATGTGGTTCTTTAGGGTTTATTAGGGGTATTTAGGGTTTATTAGTGTTCTTTAGGATTTGTTACAGTTCATTAGCATTTTTATTGTATATTAGGGTTTTATTGGGATTTTTTATTCATTAATAGTTTTTTAGGGTTTGTCAACCTTTTTTTGTGGTATTTTGGATTTATTAGGGTTTATTTTTTTTATTAGGGTTTAGTAACGTGTATTTGGGTTTATTACGAATTATTAGGGTTTATTATGGTTTTTTAGGGTTTATTGGGTTTTATTAGGGGTTTGTGATGGTTTGTTTCAGTTTGTTACAGTTTATTTGGCATTTTTAGGATTTGTTACGATTTATTTGGGGTTTTGGGGTTTGTTACGATTTATTTTGGGGTTATTAGGTTTTTAGTGTTTATTAGTGGTTTGTAGGGTTTTGTAGGCTATTATTTGGAGATGTTTATATCGTTTTGTCAGGTTTGTTTGGGTTTATAGTGATTATTAGTGTTTATTATGGTTTAATAGTGTTTTTATTGTATATTAGTGGTTTTAGGGCTTTTATAGCATTTAATAGGGTCTAGTAGAGTTTGTTAGGGTTTTTTAAATTTTATTACGATTTATTAGTGTTTATTAGAGTTTTTAGGGTTTAATAGTGGGTTTTATGGGTTATTGGGGATTATTAGTGGTTCTTATGGGTTATTAGTGGTTGTTTGGGTTTCTTAGGGTTTTTTTGGGTTTGTTACGGTTTGTTTGAGATATTTGGGGTTTTATGTGTTTTTTTGGGTTTTATAGGTGTGTTTGGATTTTTTATGCTTTGTTTGGGTTATTTTAGCATTTTATGGGGTTTTGTTTCATTTTGTGGGTTTTAAAGCATTTTTCTGGTTTTTGTAGCAATTGATTGGGTTTATGTAGCATTGTTAGTGGCATTTGGGGTTCTTTAGTGTTCTTTTGGGTTTTAAAGGTTTTTTAGTATTCATTAGGGTGTATTGGGGTTTATTTTGAGGTTTTTTGGGTTTTCTAGGGGGGTTTTAGGGTTTTTATGGGTTTCATAGGGCTGGTTAGTGTTTTTAGTCATTTTTACGCTTTTTATGGGATTTTAGCATTTTTAGTGGTTTTTAGGTTTTTTAGAGTTTTTGAGGTTTTTTAGGATTTTTTAGGTTTGTTTTCGTGTTTTTTCGGTTTTTTTGGTTTTTTAAGGGTTTTAGCATTTTTAGGGTTTTTAGGGTTTTTTAGGTTTTTAATGGTTTTTACAGTTTTTAGGGTTTTTTAGGGTTTTTAAGGGTTTTTGGTTTTTATGGTTTTTTAGGGTTTTCTATGGTTTTGCTGGGTTTGTTAGGGTTTATTTGTGATTATTAGCATTTTGAATGGTTTAATAGTGTTTTTGTTGAATATCTATGTTTTTAGATATTTTGTAGCTTTTATTGGGGTCTAATAAAGTTTTTATGGTTTATTACGATTTATTAGTGTTTATTAGGGTTTGGTAGGGGCCTTTAGAGTTTTTTATGGTTTATTATTGGTTGGTAGGGTTTGTTAGGATTTATTAGTTCTTATTAGAGTGATTTGGGGTGTCTAATGGTTTGTTAGGGTTTCTAAGGGTGTGTTAGGGTTTCTAAGGGTTGGTTAGGGTTTTTATAGGTGGGTTAGGGTTTCTAAGAGTGTGCTATGGTTTCCAAGGGTTTCTAAGGTTGTGTTATGGTTTATATGGGTGTATTAGGGTTTCTAATGGTGTGTTAGGGTTTCTAAGGGGCTATTAGTGTTTCTTAGGTTTTCATATGTTTTTGTTAAGTTTTTAAGGGTTTTAAGGGTTATGGTAGGGTTTCTTATGGTTTCTTATGGGGGCTTTAGGGTTTCTCCGGGTTTTTTGTGTTTATTAGGGTTTCTTTGTGCTTCTTGGGGTTTTTTAGGGATTGTTAGGGCTTGTTAGGGCTTGTTTGGGTTTGATAGGGTTTTGTAGGGTTTGTTATGTTTTTCTAGGGTTTTAGGTGTTTGTTAGGGATTTTTAGGTTTTTTAGGGTTTGTTAGGGTTTGTTAGTGTTTGTTAGGGTTTGTTAGGGTTTGTTAGGGTTTTGTGTGGTTTTTCATGGTTTTTATTTTTTATGGGGTTATTCAGGGTTTGTTAGTGTTATTTAGTTGTTCATTATTGTCACAAATGTGTAGAGCTAGTCGCAGGCTTCAATTTGATATGTGGTAGAGGTGAAACAGACACCCACAGTAGAAGTTATGGTCATTTGAAGAAAATAAGGACGTTTTAGGTCTTTAAAAACGTGATAAGGTGTTCTTATTGGTCACAGATGTGTATATCTAATCGAAAGCATCGATTTGATATATGGTAGGTGCAAAACGGACTTCCGGAGTAGAAGTTATGGTCTTATGGACAGTTTAAGTAATTTTTTGGGCCTTCAAGGATTTGAGAAGGTGCTTCAGTGGTTATAGGATTGTAGGTCTAGTCGCAAGCTTTAATTTGATATGTGGTAGAGGAAAAATGGACACCCATAGAACAAGTTATTGAAGAATGGACACAAGAATCCAATCATTTGACCATCCAAAGAGATTTTGGGTATTTTGGGGGGTTGAAGAATGTCATAAAGAGTTCTAGTGGTTACCAGAGTGTGTATCTTTTCCCAATCCTCGATTTGATATGTTGTAGAGCCAAAATTAACACACATAGAAGAAGTTATTATCGTTTTAAATTGAGGATCCTCCTTGAGAATAAAAACCTAAGAAGCCCGCAACTCACTAAAATAGGCATAATTTCTCCTTCCAGTGTCCATTTGAGCGATCTGACTAGTGAAATGGGGGCTCGTGAGATGGGTGAGGAACAAGTCTAATCGAAACTATGAGAAGATCAATGAAATAGAAGATATATTAGTTACACCACTCCAAAAAATGTCCAACTTCAAACGACCATAAGTTTCACTCTGGATGTCCGTTTGAGATCTACCACATATCAAATCGAAGGTAGCAATGATATCTATGCAGAAGGCTAACTTTACTAAAGTTAAAGGCATTTTTGTGACCCTAAAATCCCAAAAACCATCAGAAGGCCTCCAAAACACCATTTCTGTGTCAGGATCCCTGTCAAATTTTTAGTAAAACAATCATAACTTCTGATCTATGTGTCTGTTCGGCCTCCGACACCTGTTTTTATCGTAGTTCATTCCATGAGATTCAGTTTGACTATTCACAGAGTGGATTTGGACACCTGAAGAAGAAGTTATACTTTTTTTAATGACTTTGTGATTTTTTAGGTTTTTCGAGACAACATTTCTAGCACTTTTGTCTTGTCTGATATTTTTTCAAACAACTATAACTTATTATTACTTTTCTTATTATTATTATTATTATCATCTCATCCACATGCACATGCACATGCACATGTGTTATTATTATATTTTTATTATCATGCACGTACACACACAATGCACACACGTTATTTTATTTCTACATGCGTTGTTATTATTATTGTTGTTATTATTATTGTTGTTGTTGTTATTGTTGTTGTTGTTGTTTTTGTTGTTGTTGTTCATATCATCACATGAAAATGCACATGAAAAAGCCCATACACACACATTCAATGCACGTACCAGAGTGTGTATATTTTCATAATCTTCAATTTCATATGTGGTAGAGCCAAAATGAACACATGTTGCAATAGTTATTTTAGTTTTAAATTGAGCAACTCTCCTAGCGCCTAAAAACCTAAGAAACCTGCAACTCAAAAAAATAGGCATAACTTCTCTTTCGAGTGTCCATTTTAGTGTTGCGACTAGTCAAATCGAAGCATGTGAGATGATTGAGGACCAAGTTTAGTAGAAACTATGAAAATATCAAAGAAAATAAGATATATTAGTGATACCACTCCAAAAAAACGTCCAACTTCAAAGGGCCATAACCTTTGCTCTAGTTGTCTGTTTGAGCTCTACCACATATCAAATCAAAAGTAGAAAATAGATCTATGCAGAAGGATGACTTGAAAAATGTTCAAGTCATGTTTGGTAACCTA
Organism: Viscum album; assembly: GCA_963277665.1. Lineage (NCBI taxonomy): Eukaryota > Viridiplantae > Streptophyta > Magnoliopsida > Santalales > Viscaceae > Viscum > Viscum album. The sequence continues at coordinate 790,580,863 of OY728167.1, forward strand.
AAATCCTAGAAACCCATCAAGAAGCCCTCCAAAACTCCATTTCCGTGTATGGATCCCTGTCAATTTTATTAATGGTTATAACTTCTGATCTGTGTGCCTGTTTGGCATCTGACACCTGTTTTTATCATAGTTCATTCCATGAGTTTCAGTTTGACTATTCATAGAGTGGAAATGGACACTCAAAGATGTAGTTATGCCTTTTTCAATAACTCTATGATTTGTTAGGTTTTTCAATACCCCATTTCGAGCATTTTTTTTCTTGTCTGCTATTTTTTCAAACAACTATAACTTATTATTACTGTTATTATTAGTATTATTATCATCATCTTATCCACATGCATATGCAATTTCACCTGCGTTATTATTATATTTTTATTACCATGCACGTGGACTTGCATTGAAAACACGTTATATTATTATCACATGTGTTGTTATTATTTTTGTTATTATAATTATTGTGGTTGATGTTGTTGTTGCTGCTGTTGTTGTTATTATCTTCACATGCAAATGAACATGAAAATGCAAATACATGCACATTCAATGCACGTAGGTTATTCTATTATCACATGCGTTGTTATTATTATTATTATTATTATTATTATCATCATCACTTGAAAATACAATGCATGAGCGTTATAATTTATTACCATGAACATGAACACGTAATGAACATGCAATATTCTATTATCACATGCATTGGTACTGCTACTATTATCACCACTACTACTGTTAATACTAATCCTGTTATTATTACAATCATCACATGAAAATGTAGATGCACGTGTGTTATTATTTATTATTTATTACCTTGCACGTGCATATGCAATGCACTTGTATTATTCTTTTATTATTATTATTATTATCACAATTATTATTATTATTATCATTGTCAATATTATTATCATTATCAAATGCAAATGCACATGCATGTGCGTTGTTATTTATTATTTATTACCATGCACATGCATGCGTTATTATAATTATTATTACAATTATTATTATTAATATTATCATCAAATGTAAACGCACATTCACATGCATGTGCGTTATTATTTATTATTATTTATTTATTATTTACAACTATGCACATGCACATGAAATGTACTTCCGTTATTCAATTATTATTATTATTATTTTTGTATCATCAAATACATATACACATGAACGTGCGTTGTTATTTATTATTTATTACCATGCACGTGCATGTGTCATTATCATTATCATTACATGAAAATGCACATGCACATGCGTTATTATATATTATTTATTTTCATGCACATACAAATGCAATGCACATGCATTATTCTATTATCACATGTATTATTATTATTTATTCTCATGAACGTGCACACACAATGCACATGCATTATTCTATTATCACATGTGTTATTATTTATTATTTATTATCATTCACATGCAAATGCACATTCATGTAGACTTGGTTATTATTTATTGTTTATTACCATGAACATGCACATGCACATGCACACGCACATGCACATGAACTTGGATGTGCGTTATTATTTATTATTTATTATCATTCACATGCACATGAACATACACATGTAATTATCATGCGTTATTATTTGTAATTTATTATTTATTATAATTCACATGAAAATGCACAGGCATATGCACATGCACGTCCGTTATTATTTATTATTTAAACCATACACATGAATATGCACATGCATGTCCATTATTACTATTATTATTATTAGAGGCATTTTTAGGGTTTACTAGAATTTTTTAGATTTTTTAGGTGTTATTAACATTTATTAAGGTTTGTTAGGGTTTTAGGGTTTTTAAGGGTTTATTATCATTTTTTAGGGTTTGTTGGGGGTTATTAAGATTCTATTAGGGTTTATAATGGTGTGTTAAGATTTATTAGGATTTATTAGGTATTTTAATGATTTTATTAGGATTTAGTTGGGTTTATTAGGGTATATTAAGTTATATTTGGGTATTTTTCAGATTTAATAGGGTTTATTATCGTTCATTATGGATTATTAAATTTTTAGATGGTATATTAGGGTGTTTTGGGTTTATTAGTGTTTATTAGGGTTTATTTGTGCTTCTAAGCTTTGTTAGGTTTTATTAGTATTTATTAGGGGTTTTAGGGCTTTTTAATGGTATATTTTCATTTTTAGGGTTTAGTGGGGTTTATTGTGGATTATTATAGTGTGTTACGGTTTATTTGGGTTGAGTAGGTATTTTTAAGGTCTTATTAGGGTTGAGTAGGTATCTTAAAGGTTTTATTAGAGTTTATTAGGGTTGAGTAGTGTTTATTAGTGTTTGTTAAGGATTTTTAGGGTTTACTATGGTTTGTTAGTGTTTTTATTATGGTATATGATTGTTTTTTAGTTTTTGTTAATATATATGAGGGGTTGTTAGGACTTTTTTGGTTTTATTAGCCTGTTTTTAGTGTTTATGAGCATTTTTTTGGTTTATTAGGTTTTATTAGAATTTATTCCGGTTTATTAGTGTTTCTAGGGCTATTTAATGGTTTTTTGGCGTTTTTTTGTTTATTGGGGTTTAGTTGGGTTTTATTAGGTTTTATTATGTTGTGTAAAAGTTTATTAGGGTTGAGAAGGTATTTTTAGGGTTTTATTAGGGTTTTATTAGGCTTTATTAGTTTTTAATAGGGTTTAAAGGGGGTTTTTAGATTTTATTAGGGTTTGTTAGGGGTTCATTAGTTTTTTTGTTTTATTAGGCTATATTAGTGTTGCTTAAGTCTTTTTAGATAATATAGTCGTTTTTATTGTTTGTGAGCGTTTTGTTTTTGTTTGTGAGCGTTTTTAGGGTTTCTTAGGTTATATTAGATTTTATTGTGGTTTCTAGGGGTTTTTAAGCTATATTAGCAATTTTTTGTCTTTATTAGGTTATATTAGTGTTTTTATTTCTTTTTAGGTAATATAGCGTGTTTTTATTTATTGTGATCCTTTTTTATTGTTTGTGAGCATTTTTAGGGTTTATTAGGTTATATTAGAGTTTATCAGGGTTTCTAGTGATTTTTAAGGTATACTAATGTTTGTTTTCATTATTTGGGTTTTATAGGGTTTTATTAGGGGTCATTATGGTGTGTTAAGGTTTGTTTGGGTTGAGGAGGGTTTATTTGGACTTTTTAATGGTTTATTATGGATTTATATGGTTTTTTTGGGGTTTATATTGGTTTATTAGGGTTTATTAGTGTCTATTAGGGTTGGTAAGGGTTGTTTAGGTTTTCATAACGTGTTTTTAGGGTTTATTAGTTTTTATTATCATTTATTAGTGTTTATTAGGTATTTTTGGGGTTTTATTAGGGTTGAGTAGAGTCTATTATGGTTTTAGAGATTATAAGGTGTTTTAAGGGATTATTAGAGTTTATTAAGGGTTTATTAGGGTATAATTTTTTTATATTATGGTATATTAGGGTTTAATATTTTTTAGGGTTTTGAAGCGTCCTTAGGTTTTTTAGCTTTTTTAGTGTTGGTGTAGCGTTGTTTGAGTTTATGTATCATTTTTAGTATTTCTTTGGCACTTTTAGGGTTATGTTAGCAGTTTTGGGATTTATGTAGCATTTTTTAGGGTTTATGTTATGTTTTTAGGGTTTATGTAGCGTGTTTAGGGTTTAGGTTTTATGTAGTATTTCTTAGGGTTTAATTTGTGTTTTCAGGGTTTTTGTTGCATTTTTAAGGGTGATGTAGCGTTTATGTTTCATTTCTCAGGGTTTATGTAATGTTTTTAGGGTTCGTGTAGTGTTTTTTGGGTTTATGTTGTGTTTTTAGGTTTTATGAAGCGTTTTTTAGTGTTTATGTTGCATTGTTTAGGGTTTATGTTACGATTCTAGGGTTTATTTAGTGCGTTTTGGGTTTATGTTGCGTTTTTTGGGTGCATGTTGCGTTTTTTGTGTCTATGTTGTGTTTTTCGGGTTTATGTTGCATTTTTAGGGTTTATGTAACTTTTTTTGGGTTTATGTATCTATTTGTTGCCTTTTTTAGGGTTTTAATAGTTTTTTATGGTTTGTAGTGGTTTTTAGTGTTTTTAAGGGTTGTTAACGGCTGTTTGTGTTTTTTATGGTATTTGATGGGGTTTCAATGGTTTTTGGGGGTTTTTAAGGGATTATTTGTTTTTTCGGGATTGATAGGGGTCGTTAGTGATTTTAGTGTGTTTTAGGGTTTGGTTGGGTATTGTAGTGGTTTTTAGGGTTTATGTAATGTGTTTTAGCATTTTTTGGTTTCATTAGGGTTTTTAGTGTTCTTTAGAGTTTATTATGGTTCTTTAGAGTTTATTAGGGTTCCTTAGGGTCTATTAGTGTTCTTTAGGATTTGTTATGGTTTATTAGCATTTTTTATTGTATATTAGGGTTTTATTGGGATTTTGAAGGCATTAATAGCTTTTTCAAGGTTTTATCATCCTTTTTCGGTTTATTTAGGATTTATTACGGTTTCTTAGGGTTTATTTTATTTATTAGGGTTTATTAATTTGTATTTGGGTTTATTATGATTTATTAGGGTTTATTATGATTTTTTATAGTTTATTGCGGTTTATTAGTGGTTTGTTATGGTTTGATTCAGTATGTTACAATTTATTTGTCATTGTTTGGATTTGTTACAATTTATTTGGGGTTGTTAGGGTTTGTTACTATTTATTATGGGGTTATTAAGGTTTGTTAGGGTTTATTAGCGGGTTGTAGGCTTTTATTGGCTATTATTTTGCGGGTTTGGTAGTGTTTTGTCAGGTTTGTTAGGGTTTTTAGTGATTATTTGGATTTATTATGGTTCAATAGTATTTTTTATTGTATATTAGGGGTTTTAGGGATTTTTTAGTGTTTATTAGAGTCTAATAGAGTTTCTAGGGTTTATTATAGGTTATTATGATTTATTAGTGTTTATTAGGGTTTTAGGGTTTAATAGTGGGTTTCATGTATTATTTGGGTTTATTAGTGATTCGTAGTGGTTATTAGTGGTTGTTAGGGTTTGTTGGGTTTTTTTAGGGTTTGTTAGGACGTGTGTTATTATATTATCACACACCTTATTATTATCATTATTATCATTATCATTACTATCATTATCAATATTATAATCATCATTGTTGTTATTACTATTATTATTATTATTATTTCCACATGCAAACACAGATGCACAAGCATTATTATTTATTATTTATTATATATTATTTATTTCCATGCACGTGAATATGTTGTTGTTGTTGTTCTTCTTCTTATTATTATTATTACTATTGTTATTATTTTTATTATTATCATCACATGCAAATGCACATGCACGTCCGTTATTATTTATTACCATGCACTCAAACACACAATGCACCTACATTATTCTATTATCACATGCATTTTTATTGTTATTGTCATTATTTCTATTATTTTTATTATTGGTATTATCATCAAATGAAAATGTAAATGCACGTGCTTTATTGTTTATTACCATACACACGCACATTCAATCCATGTGCGTTATTCTATTATCACAATAATAATTATTATTAATATTACTATTATTGTTGTTAATATCATCATGTGCTCTATGAGTTATTATTTATTATCATGCACTACACATGCAATGTACGTGCGTTATTCTATTATCACATGCGTTGTTGTTCTTATTATTATTATTATTATTATTACTCTTATTTTAGCGTTTTTTGGGGTTTTGTTGTGTTTTGTGGGTTTTGAAGCATTTTTTGGTTTTTTGTAGCAATTGTTAGGGATTATGTAGCGTTGTTAGTGGCTTTAGTGGTTCTTTAAGGGTTTATTAGGGTTTAATTTTTTATATTATGGTACATTAGGGACTAATGTTTTTGAGGGTTTTGAAGCGTCTTTAGGGTTTTTGTAGCATTTTTTAGGGTTTGTGTAGCGTTGTTAGAGTTTCTGTAGCATTTGTAGTGTTTATGTTGAATTTTAGGGTTTAGTTAGTAGATTTAGGTTTTATGTATCATTTTTAGGGTTTATGCAACGTTTTTAGGGTTTATGTAGTGTGTTTAGGGTTTAGGTTTTATGTAGCATTTTTTTGGGTTTATGTTGTGTTTTCTGGGTTTATGTAGCGTTTTTAGGGGTGATTCAGCGTTTTTGTTTCATTTTTTGGATTTATGTAATGTTTTTAGGGTTTATGTAGTGTTTTTAGGGTTTATATTGTGTTTTTAGGTTTTGTGTAGCGTATTGTAATTATTATGTTGCATTTTTATGGTTTATGTTGTGTTTTTAGGGTTTATGTTACAGTTCTAGGGTTTATGTAGTGTTTTTTGGTTTATGTTGCGTTTTTAGGGGTTTTGTTGCATTTCTAGAGTTTATGTAACGTTTTTTGGGTTTATGTATCTATTTGAAAACCTTTTTTGGGTTTTAATGTTTTTTTATGGTTTGTAGTTTTTTTAGGGTTTTTAAGGGTTATTACCTGGTGTTTATGGTTTTTTATGGTATCTAATGTCTTTTTATTGGTTTTTGGGGGGGTTTTATGAGTTTATTAGTTTTTTTGGGATTGATAGGGGTTGTTTTGGTTTTTAGTGAGTTTTAGGGTTTGTTTGGGTATTGTATCGGTTTTTAGGGTTTATATAATGTGTTTTAGCATTTTTGGGTTCTTTAGAGTTTTTTAGTGTTTTTTAGAGTCTAATATGATTATTTAGGGTTTATTAGGGATCATTAGGGTTTATTTGTGTTCTGTAGGATTTGTTAAAGTTTATTAGCATTTTTATTTTATATTAGCGTTTTATTGGGCTTTTGTAGGCATTAATAGATTTTTTTAGGGTTTATCAACCTTTTTAGTGTTATTATGGATTTATTAGGGGTTATTTTATTTATTAGGGTTTAGTAACGTGTATTTGGGCTTATTACGATTTGTTAGGATTTATTATGATTTGTTAGGGTTTATTGGGGTTTATTAGGGGTTTGTTATGGTTTGTTTCAGTTTTTTACGATTTATTTGGTGTTGTTAGGATTTTTTACAATTTATTTGGGGTTGTTGGGGTTTGTTAAGATTTATTTTGGGGTTATTAGGTTTTTTAGTGTTTATTAGTGGGTTGTAAGGTTTTGTAGGCTATTATTTAGAGATTTTTGTAGCGTTTAATCAGGTTTGTTAGGGTTTTTAGTGATTATTAGTGTTTATTATGGTTTAATAGTGTTTTTATTGTATATTAGGGGTTTTAGGGATTTTATAGCGTTTAATAGGGTCTAATAGAGTTTGTTAGGGTTTATTACATGTTATTACGATTTATTAGTGTTTATTATAGTTTTTAGGGTTTAATAGTGAGTTTAATGGGTTATTATGGATTATTAGTGGTTCTTAGGGGTTATTAGTGGTTGTTAGGGTTTCTGAGTTTTTGTTAGTGTTTTTAGAGTTTGTTACGGTTTGTTTAAGTTGTTTGGGGTTTTATGCGTTTTTTCAGTTTTCTGGGTGTGTTTGGATTTTTTATGCTTTGTTAGGGTTATTTTAGCATTTTTTGGGGTTCTGTTGCATTTTTTGGGTTTTAAATCATTTTTCTGGTTTTTGTGGTAATTGATTGGGTTTATGTAGCATTGTTAGTGGCTTTAGTGGTTATTTAGTGTTCTTTGGGTTTTTAGGGGTTTTTAGGATTCTTTAGGGTGTATTGGGGTTTCTTTTGAGATTTTTGGGTTTGCTAGGGGGTTTTTACTGGTTTTAAGGGTTTAATAGGGTTGGTTAGGGTTTTTATCCATTTTTAGGCTTTTAGGGGTTTTTAGCGTTTTTAGTGGTTTTTAGGTTTTTTCGGGTTTTTTTTAGGTTTTTTTGAGATTTTTTAGGTCTGTTTTCGGGTTTTTTTGGGATTTTTTAGTTTTTAGGGGTTTTAGCATTTTTATGGGTTTTTATTGTTTTGTAAGGATTTTTAGGATTTTTAGGGTTTTCAGGGTTTTTTTGGGTTTTTTGGGTTTTTGGGGTTTTTTTTGGTTTTTTTGGTTTTTTGGGTTTTGTCAGGTTTTGCGGGGTTTGTTAGGGTTTTTTTGTGAATATTAGCATTTTGAAAATTTTTAATAGTGTTTTTGTTGAATATCTAGGTTTTTAGGTATTCTGTAGCTTTTATTGGGGTCTAATAGGGTTTTTATGGTTTATTACGATTTATTAGTGTTTATTAGGGTTTAGTAAGGGGCTTCATGGTTTATTATGGTTTATTATGGGTTGGTAGGGTTTGTTAGGATTTATTAGTTCATATTATAGTGATTTAAGGTGTTCAATGGTTTGTTATGGTTTTTAAAGGTGTGTTAGGGTTTCTAAGGGTGGGTTAGGGTTTTTATAGGTGGGTTAGGGTTTCTAAGGGTGTGCTATGGTTTCTAAGGATTTCTAAGGTTGTGTTAGGGTTTCTATGGGTGTGTTGGGGTTTCTAAGGGTGTGCTAGGGTTTTTAAGGGTGTGTTAGGGTTTCTAAGGGTGTGTTAGGGTTTCTAAGGGTGTGTTAGGGATTCTAAGGTTTTCTTAGGGTTTTTTTAGGGTTTTAAGGTTTTTAAGGGTTATGGTAGGGTTTCTTATGGTTTCATAGGGGTTTTTAGGGTTTCTTTGGGTTTTTTGTGTTTATTACGGTTTCTTAGTGCTTCTTGGGGTTTGTTAGGGATTGTTAGGGCTTGTTAGGGCTTCTTTGGGTTTGCTAGGGTTTTTTAGGGTTTGTTATGTTTTTCTACGTTTTTTTTGTGTTGTTTAGGGTTTGTTAGGATTTTTTAGGGTTTGTTAGGGTTTGTTAGGGTTTGTTAGTGTTTGTTACGGATTATTAGGGTCAGTTCAGGTTTTTCATGATTTTAAATGTTTTTTAGTGTTTATGGTGTTATTCATGGTTTTTTAGTGTTATTTAGTTCTTCATGGCTGCCACAGATGTGTAGAGCTAGTCGCAGGCTTCAATTTGATATGTGGTAGAGGTGAAACGAACACCCAGAGTAGAAGTTATAGTCATTTGGAGGAAATAAGGACTGTTTAGGTCTTTAAAAACGTGATAAGGTGTTCCTATTGGTCAAAGATGTGTAGATCTAATCGAAAGCTTCGATTTGATAAATGGTAGAGGAAAAACGGACTCCCGGAGTAGAAGTTATGGTATTTTGGACGGTTAAAGTAAATTTTTGGGCATTCAAGGAAGTGAGAAGGTTCTTCACTAGTTATAGGAGTGTAGGTCTAGCCACAAGCTTCAATTTGATATGTGGTAGAGGCAATATGGACTCCCATAGAATAAGTTATTGCAAAACAAACACAAGAATCCAATCTTTTGACCATCCAAAGGGATTTTGGGTCTTTTGGGGTGTTGAAGAATGTTATAAAGGGTTATAGTGGTTACCAAAGTGTGTATCTATTCCCAATATTCGATTTGATATGTCGTAGAGGCAAAATGAACACACGTAGATGAAGATATTATCGTTTTAAATTGAGCAACCCTCCTAGCGCATAAAAACCTAAGAATCTCGCAACTCAGTAAAATAGGCGTAACTTATCCTTCATGTGTCTGTTTGAGCGATGTGACTAGTGAAATCGGGGATTGTGAGATGTGTGAGGACCAAGTGTAATCTAAACTATGAGAAGATCAAAGAAATAGTAGATATATTAGTTATACCACCCCAAAAAAATTCCAACTTCAAACGACCATAACTTTCACTCCGGTTGTCCGTTTGAGATCTACCACATATCCAATCAAAGGCAGAAAAGAGATCTATGATGAAGGCTAACTTGAAAAAAGTTCAAGTCATTTTTGGGACCCTAAAATCCCACAAAACCATCAGAAGGCCTCCAAAACTCCATTTCCGTGTCCGAATCCCTGTCAAATTTTTCTTAAAACGGTCAATACTTCTGATCTGTGTGTATGTTCAGCCTCCAACACCTATTTTCATCATTGTTCATTCCATGAGATTTAATTTTAATATTCACATAGTAGAAATGGACACCTAAATAAGATTTTATGCTTTTCTTTAATGACTCTGTGATTTGTTAGGTTTTTCGAGACATGATTTCTAGCACTTTTTTCATGTCTGTTGTTTTTTCAAACAACTATAACTTATTATTCCTTTTATTATTATTATTATCACCATAATCTCATCCACATGAACATGCACATGAAAATGCGTTATTATTATATATTTTTACCATGCACATGAACATGCAATGCAAACAAGTTATTTTATTTTCACATGCGTTGTTATTATTATTATTGTGGTTGTTGTTGTTGTTGTTATTATCATCACATGCAAATGCACATGAAAAATCACATACACCAACATTTAGTGCACATACCAGAGTGTGTATATTTTTAGAATCTTCGATTTCATATGTGGTAGATCCAAAATGAACACACATAGCAGTAGTTATTGTCGTTTTAAATTGAGCAACTCTCCTAGCGCATAAAAACCTAAGAAACCCTCAACTCAATAAAATAGGCATAACTTATACATCAAGTGACCATTTGAGCATTGTGACCAGTAAAATCGAAACACGTGAGATGAGTGAGGACCACGTTTAGAAGAAACTATGAGAAGATCAAATAAAATAAGATATATTAGTTATAGAACTCCAATAAAACGTCCAACTTCAAAGGGACATAACTTTCCCTCCGGTTGTCCGTTTGATCTCTACCACATATAAGATCGAAAGTGGTGAAGAGATATATGAATAAGGATGAATTGAACAAAGTTAAAGTCATGTTTGGTACCCTAAAATCCTAGAAACACATCATAGGGCCTCCAAAACTCCATTTCTATGTACGAATCCCTGTCAAATTTTTCTTAAAATGGTCATAACTTCTGATCTGTGTGTCTGTTCGGCCTCCGAAACCTGTTTTTATCATAGTTCGTTCCATGAGATTCAGTTTGACTATTCACATAGTGGAAATGGACACTCGAAGAAGTAGTTATTCCTTTCTCAATAACTCTGTGATTTGTTAGGTTTTTCGAGATTCCATTTCTAGCATTTTTGTCTTGTCTTCTGTTTTTTCGAACAACTATAACTTATTATTACTGTTATTATTATTATTATTGTCATCATCTCGTCCACATGCATATGCACATGAACCTATGTTATTATTATATTTTTATTACCATGCACCTGGACATGCAATGCACACACGTTATTTTATTATCACATGTGTTGTTATTATTATTGTTATTATTATTATTGTGGGGGTTGTTGTTGTTGTTATAGTTATTGTTATTATCTTCACATGATAATGAACATGAAAGTTCACATACATGATCATTCAATGAACGTATGTTATTCTATTATCACATGTGTTGTTATTATTATTATTATCATCATCATCACTTGCAAATGCAATGCACGAGCGTTATTATTTATTACAATGCACATGCACATGTAATACACATGAAATATTCTGTTATCACATGCATCGGTACTTCTACTATTATAACCACTACTACTATTAATACTACTACTGTTATTATTACAATCATCACATGCAAAAGTTGATGCACGTGCGTTATTATTTATTATTTATTACCAGGCACGTGCATATACAATGCACTTGTATTATTCTTTTATTATTATTATTATCACAATTATTATTATAATTATTATTATTATAATTATTATCATTATTATCATTATTATTATCATTATCACATGCAAATTCCCATTCATGTGCGTTGTTATTTATTATTTATTACCATACACGTGCATGCGTAATTATTATTTTTATTATTACAATAAGTATTATTAATATTAGAATCAAATGTAAATGCACATGCACATGCATGTGCATTATTATTTATTATTATTTATTTATTATTTACTACTATGCACGTGAACATGAAATGCACTTGCATTATTCTATTAGTATTATTTTTTGTATCATCAAATACATATGCACATGCACATGCGTTGTTATTTATTATTTATTACCATACACGTGCATGCGTCATTATCATTATCATTACATGTAAATTCACACGCACATGCATTATTATAAATTATTTATTATCATTCACATGCAAATGCAATGAAATTTCATTATTCTATTATCACATGTATTGTTATTATTTATTCTCATGCACGTGCGCATGCAATGAACGTGCATTATTCTATTATCAAATGTGTTATTATTTATTATTTATTATCATTCACATGCAAATGCACATTCAAGTGGACTTGGTTATTATTTATTGTTTATTACCATGCACATGCACATGCACATGCTCTTGGATGTGCGTTATTATTTATTATTTATTATCATTCACGTGCATATCCACATCCACATGTAATAAACACGTGTTATTATTTGTAATTTATTATTTATTATAATTCACATGCAAATGCACAGGCATATGCAAATGCACGTGAGTTATGATTTATCATTTAAACCATGCACATGCATATGCACATGCATGTGAGTTATTACTATTATTATTATTTGAGGTATTTTTAGGGTTTACTAGCATTTTTTAGAATTTTTCGGTGTTATTAACATTTATTATGGTTTGTTAGGGTTTTTGGGTTTTTTAATTGTATATTATCATTTTTTAGGGTTTGGTGGGTTAATAGGATTTTATTAGGGTTTATTATGGTGTATTAAGGTTTATTAGGGTTTATTAGGATTTTTTAGGTTTTTATTAGGATTTAGTTGGGTTTATTAGGGTATATTATGGTATATTTGGGTATGTTTAGTATTTAGTAGGGTTTATTATCATTCATTATGGTTTATTACATTTTTAGAGGGTATATTAGGGTTTTTAGGGTTTAGAAGTGTTTATCAGGGTTTATTAGCGTTTTTAAGCATTGATAGGTTTTATTAGTATTTATTAGGGGTTTTAGGGATTTTTAATGGAATATTTTCATTTTTAAGGTATAGTGGGGTATATTGTGGTTTATTATAGTGTGTTAAGGTTTATTTGGGTTGAGTATGTATTTTTAGGGTTTTATTAGGGTTGAGTACGTATCTTTAGGGATTTATTAGAGTTTATTATGGTTGAGTAGTGTTTATTAGGGTTTGTTAGGGATTTTTAGGGTTTACTAGGGTTTGTTAGTGTTTTTATTACGGTATATGAGTGTTTTTAGTTTTTGTTAATATATATGAGGGGTTGTTTGGACTTTTTAGGTTTTATTAGCCTATTTTTAGTGTTTGTCATCTTTTTTAAGGATTATTAGGTTTAATAGAATTTATTATGGTTTATTATTGTTTTAAGGCCTATTTAATGGTTTGTTTGAATTTTTCTATTTATTGGATTTTAGTTGGGTTTTATCAGGTTTTATTATGTTGTGTCAAGGTTTATTAGGGTTGAGAAGGTATTTTTAGGGTATTATTATGGTTGTATTTGTGTTTATTAGTTTTAATTATGGTTTATTGGGGATTTTTAGAGTTTATTAGGGTTTGTTATGGGTTTATTAGTTTTTTTGTTTTATTAGGTTATATTAGTGTTTGTTATGTATTTTTGGATAATATAGCCTTTTTTATTGTTTGTGAGCCTTTTTTTTTGTTTTTATGCTTTTTTAGGGTGTCTTATGTTATATTAGAGTTTATTATGGTTTCTAGGCATTTTTAGGGTATATTAGCATTTTTTGTCTTTATTATATTATATTACTGTTTTAGGTCTTTTTAGGTAATATAGCGTGTTTTTAATGATTGTGATCACTTTTTTGTTGTTTGTGAGCGTTTTTAGGGTTTATTAGGTTATATTAGAGTTTATCAGGGTTTCTGGGGATTTTTTAAGTTATACTAGCATTTTTTTTCGTTAATAAGGTTTTATTAGGGGTCATTAGGGTGTGTTAAGGATTGTTAGGGTTGAGTAGGGTTTATTTGGATTTCTTTATGGTTTATTTGGGATTTTTAGGGTTTGTTTGGTGTTTATTATGGTTTATTAGTGTTTATTAATGTCTATTAGGGATGTTTAGGGTTGTTTAGGTTTTAAAAATGCGTTTTTGGGGTTTATTAGTTTTTATTATCATTTATTAGGCAAAGAAGGCTCGGGTCTAGGATATTCGTGGAACCCCCCAAAATTTATTAAACAAAAAGACACAAACACTGCAGACAAGGGAGGGGAGGGGTCGAACGACCCACACCCAAAACCCCTTACGACCTCAGCCCAAGGGCCACAAAAGGAAAGAAAAAAAGAGACAAAGTGCAAGACCAAAAAAGACACAGTGTCCAAAAGAAAATCACACACAGAGTAGGTCAGTCAACATCGCTACCAAAATCCTCCAGCTCTGCATCACGAAACCCCATGCCAACACCAAAGCCGCCACCATCGTCAGCAAAGCTAAAATCTAATTCATCACCCAGGTCCATTGAGTCCCATCCAGGGTCAAAATCTTCTTGCATGCCAAGTCTGGACCGCAGATTCTCCATAGCTTTTACCTGCTCAGAATAAAAATAAGGCTTCTCTCGCTTATTCACCTTTAGATTCAGTTTGACAGCTTGTGAGGAGGCCCTAGTTGCCATTGGGCATGGGAGGGCAGAGTAATCCATCTTCCTTCTTCTTCTTGTTGGGGCAGAGGAGGTTCCCGCAGCATACATCTTTATTCCATTGCCACCATCACTAGTGGCTAATGGTGCCTTGCCTTTCTTGCTTTCTGCCTCAAGAGTTTCAGCACCTCCGATGATTTTTTTCTCCCTTGATGTGACCATAGCATCATTTATCCGTTGATAACCCTAATGCCTTATCATTTATTAGGGTTTATTAGGTATTTTGGGGTTTTGTTATGGTTGAGTAGAGTCTCTTAGGTTTTTTAGGGATTATAAGGCATTTTTAGGGATTATTAGATTTTATTAGGGGTTTATTAGGGTTTAATTTTTTTTATTATGGTATATTAGGGTTTAATATTTTTGAGGGTTTTGAAGCGTCTTTAGGGTTTTTGTAGCATTTTTTAATGTTGGTGTAGCAGTTTTCGTGTTTATGTAGCAATTTTAGTGTTTATCTATAGATTTTATGGTTAAGTTAGTAGTTTTATGTTTTATGTAGCATTTTTTAGGGTTTATGTAACGTTTTTAGGGTTTATGTTGCGTTTTCTCGGTTTATGTAGCATTTTTAGGGGCGATTTAGCATTTATGTTGCATTTTTTAGGGTTTATGTAACGTTTTTAGGGTTTATGTAGTGTTTTTAGGGTTTATGTTGTGTTTTTTATGTTTTATGTTGTGTTTTTTAGTGTTTATGTTGCGTTGTTTAGGGTTTATGTTACTTTTCTAGGGTTCATGTAGAGCTTTTTGGGTTTATGTAGCATTTTTTGGGTTTATGTTGCGTTTTTTGGGTCTATGTTGCATTTTTAGGGTTTATGTTGCGTTTTTAGGGTTTATGTAACATTTTTTTGGTTTATGTATCTATTTGTTTCCTTTTTAGTGTTTTAATGGTTTTTTATGGTTTGTAGTGGTTTTTAGGGTTTTTAAGGGTTGTTAGCGGGTGTTTATGGTTTTTATGGTATTTGATGGGTTTTCAATGGTTTTTTGGGGGTTTTTAAGGGATTATTTGTGTTTTTGGGATTGATAGGGGTTGTAAGGGTTTTTAGTGTGTTTTAGGGTTTGTTTGGGTATTGAAGTGGTTTTTAGGGTTTATGTAATGTGTTTTAGCATTTTTGGGTACTTTAGGGTTTTAGTGTTCTTTAGAGTTTATTAGGGTTCTTTAGGGTTTATTAGGGTTCTTTTGGGTTTATTAGTGTTATTTAGGATTTGTTACGGTTTATTAGCATTTTTTATTGTATATTAGGGATTTATTGGGCTTTTGTAGGCCTTAATAGCTTTTTCTAGGTTTTATCAACCTTTTTAGGGTTATTTAGGATTTCCTAGGGTTTCTTAGGGTTTTTTTATTTATTAGGGTTTATTAACATGTATTTGTGTTTATTATGATTTACTAGGATTTATTATGATTTGTTAGGGTTTATTGCGGTTTATTAGGGGTTTGTTATGGTTTGTTTCAGTTTGTTATGATTTATTTGGCGTTGTTAGGATTTGTTATGATTTAGTTGGGGTTGTTAGGGTTTGTTACTATTTATTATGGGGTTTTAGGGTTTGTTAGGGTTTATTAGCGGGTTGTAGGGTTTTATAGGCTATTATTTGGCGGGTTTTCTTTTGTTTTTTCGGGTTTGTTAGGGTTTTTAGTGATTATTTGGATTTATTATGGTTCAATGGTGTTTTTATTGTATATTAGGGGTTTGAGGTCTTTTGTAGTGTTTATTAGAATCTATTTAGGGTTTTTAGGGTTTATTACAGGTTATTATGATTTATCAGTGTTTATTAGGGTTTTAGGGTTTAATAGTGGGTTTCATGTGTTATTTGGGTTTATTAGCAGTTCATAGGGGTTATTAGTGGTTGATACGGTTTGTTAGGTTTTGTTAGGTTTTGTTAGGACGTGTGTTATTCTATTATCACACACATTATTATTATCATTATTATCATTATCATTATTATCATTATCATTATTATGATTATGATTATTGTTATTACTATTATTATTATTACTATCATCGCATGCAAATGCAGATGCACAAGCATTATTATTTATTATTTATTATTTATTATTTATTTCCATGTACGTGCATATGTTGTTGTTATTATTATTATTATTATTAATTCTACTACTATTATTATTATTATCATCACATGAAAATGCACATGCACGTCCGCTATTATTTATTACCATGCACGCACACACACAATGCACCTACATTATTCTATTATCGCATGAATTTTTTTATTTTTTTTATTACTATTATTCTTATTATTGTTATTATCATCAAATGAAAATTCAAATGCAGGTGCGTTATTATTTATTACCATACACACGCACATTCAATACATCTGCGTTATTCTATTATCACATGTGCTATTATTATTAATATTATCATCATGTTCACTATGAGTTATTATTTATTATCATGCACTACACATGCAATGCACATGCGTTATTCTATTATTGCATGTGTTGTTGTTCTTATTATTTTTATTATTATTACTTTTATTTTAGCGTTTTTTGGGGTTTTGTTGTGTTTTGTGGGTTTTGAAGCATTTTTTGGTTTTTTGTAGAAATTGTTAGGGTTTATGTAGTGTTGTTAGTGGCTTTTGTGGTTCTTTAGGGGTTTATTAGGGTCTAATATTTTTGAGGGTTTTGAAGCATCTTTAGGGTTTTTGTAGCATTTTTTAGGGTTTGTGTAGCGTTGTTAGAGTTTATGTAGCATTTTTAGTGTTTATGTTGCATATTAAGGGTTTAGTTTTTAGTTTTAGGTATTATGTATCATTTTTAGGGTTTATGTAACGTTTTTAGGGTTTATATAGCATGTTTAGGGTTTAGGTTTTATGTAACATTTTTTAGGGTTTATGTTGCATTTTCTAGGTTTATGTAGCACTTCTAGGGGTGATGTAGCGTTTATATTGCATTTTTTGGGTTTATGTAACTTTTTTAGAGTTTATGTAGTGTTTTTATTTTTTATATTGTGTTTTTAGGTTTTATGTAGCGTTTTGTATTGTTTATGTTGCGTTTTTTAGGGTTTATGTTGTGTTTTTTATGGTTTATGTTACAGTTCTAGGGTTTATGTAGTGCTTTTTGGGTTCATGTAGTGTTTTTTTGTTTATGTTGTGTTTTTTGGTTTATGTTGCGTTTTTAGGGGTTTTGTTTCATTTTTTAGGGTTTATGTAAAATTTTTAGGGTTAATGTGTCTATTTAAAGCCTTTTTAAGGGTTTTTTATGGATTGTAGTGTTTTTAGGTTTTTAATGGGGTTTTAATGGTTTTTTATGGTTTTTATGGTATCTGATGGTTTTTTAATGGTTTTGGGGGGTTTAGTGTTCTTTAGGATTTGTTACAGTTAATTAGCGTTTTTATTGTATATTAGGGTTTTATTGGGCTTTTATAAGCATTAATAGATTTTTTTAGAGTTTATCAACCTTTTTAGGGTTATTTTGGAATTATTATGGTTTAGTAACATGTATTTGGGTTTACTACGATTTATTAGGGTTTATTATTATTTGTTAGGGTTTATTGGGGTTAATTAGGTGTTTGTTATGGTTTGTTTCAGTTTGTTACGATTTATTTTGTGTTTTTTGGATTTGTTACGATTTATTTGGGGTTTCTAGGGTATGTTACGATTTATTTTGGGGTTATTATGTTTTTTGAGGGTTTATTAGTGGGTTATAGGGTTTTGTAGGCTATTATTTAGAGATTTTTGTAACGTTTTTTCGGTTTTGTTAGGGTTTTTAGTGATTATTAGTGTTTATTACGGTTTAATAGTGTTTTTTATTGTATATTAGGGGTTTAAGGCTTTTATAGAGTTTATTAGGGTCTAATAGAGTTCGTTTGGGTTTATAACAGGTTATTACGATTTAATAGTGTTTATTTGGGTTTTTAGGGTTTAATAGTGGGTTTTATGGGTTATTATGGTTTATTTGTGATTCTTCGGGGTTATCAGTGGTTCTTAGGGTTTGTTAGGTTTTGTTAGGGTTTTTAGGGTTTGTTACGGTTTTTTGAGTTGTTTGGGGTTTTATATGTTTTTTTGGGTTTTATGGGTGTGTTTGGATTTTTTATGCTTTGTTAGGGTTATTTTTGCATTTTTTGGGGTTTTTTTGCGTTTTTTGGGTTTTGAAGCATTTTTTAGATTTTTGTAGCAATTGATTGGGTTTATGTAGCATTGTTAGTGGCTTTAGTGGTTCTTTAGGGTTGTATTGGGTTTTTAGGGTTTTTAGGGTTTTAGGGTTCTTTAAGGTGTAATGGGGTTTCTTTTGAGGTTTTTAGGGTTTGTTAGGGGGTTTTAGGGATTTTAAGGGTTTCACGGTTTTGGTTATGGATTTGTTAGGAATTTTTAGGCTTTTTATGGGTTTTTAGCGTTTTTAGTGGTTTTTAGGGTTTTTTGAGTTTTTTTGTGGTTTTTAAGGATTTTTTATGTTTGTTTTCGTCTATTTTCAGTTTTTTCAGTTTGTAGGAATTTTAGTGTTTTTAGGGTTTTTTTTGGATTTTTAGGGGTTTTTGGGGTTTTTGGGTTTTTTAGGGTTTTTAGGGTTTTTGTGTTTTTATGGTTTTTTGAGGGTTTTGTGAGGTTTTGTCGAGTTTGTTAGGGTTTTTTGTGAATATTATCATTTTGAATGGTTTAATAGTGTTTTGTAGAATATCTGGGTTTTTAGTTATTTTTTAGCTTTTATTGGGTTCTAATAGGGGTTTTAGGGTTTATTATGATTTATTAGTGTTTATTAGGGTTTATTAGGTGGCTTTAGGGTTTAATAGGGTTTATTATTGTATATTATTGTTCGGTAGGGTTTATTAGGATTTATTAGTTCTTATAAGAGTGATTTAGGGTGTCTAGGGGTTTGTTAGGGTTTCTAAGGGTGTGTTAGGTTTTCTAAGGGTGGGTTAGGGTTTTTTTTGGGATAGTTAGGGTTTCTAAGGGCATGCTATGGTTTCTATGGGTTTCTAAAGTTGTGTTAGGGTTTCTATGGGTGTGTTGGGGTTTCTAAGGGTGTGCTAGGGTTTCTAAGGGTGTGTTAGTGTTTCTTAGGATTGCTTAGGTTTTTGTTAGGGTTTTTAGGATTTTTAGTGTTATGTTAGGGTTTCATATGGTTTCTTAGGGTTTTTTTAGGGTTTCTGCAGGGTTTTTGTGTTTATTAGGGTTTCTTAGTGCTTCTTGGGGTTTGTTAGGGTTTTTTATGGGTTAGTTAGTGTTTGTTAGGGTTTGTTAGGGGTTTTTAGGGTTTGTTAGGATTTGTTAAGGTTTTTTTGGGTTTGTTAGTTTTTGTTAGGGTTTTGTTAGTGTTTGTGAGGGTTTTTCATGGTTTTTAATGGTTTTTAGTGTTTATGGGGATATTCATGGTTTTTAGGGTTATTTAGTACTTCATGGATGTAACAGATGTGTAGAGCTAGTTGCAGGCTTCAATTTGATATGTGGTAGAGGTAAAATGGACACCTAGAATAGAAGTTATGGTCATTTGGAGGACTTAAGAACCTTTTTGGTCTTTAAGAACGTGATAAGGTGTTCCTATTGGTTGCAGATGTTTAGATCTAGTCGAAGTCTTCGAATTTTAATATATGGTAGAGGCAAAACGGACTCCCAGAGTAGATGTTATGGTATTATGGAGGGTTTAGGTACTTTTTTGGGCCTTCAATGATGTGTTAAGGTGCTTCAGTGGTTATAGGATTATAGGTCTTATCTCAACCTTCGATTTGATATGTGGTAGAGGCAAAATGGACACCCCTAGAAGAAGGTGTTACAAAACGGACACTAGAAGCCAATATTTTGACCATCCAATGGGATTTTGGGTTTGGGGGGTGAAGAATTTCAGAAAGGGTTCCAATGGTTACCGAAGTGTGTATCTTTTCACAATATTCGATTTGATATGTGGTAGAGCGAAAATGAACACACGTAGCAGAAGTTATTGTCATTCTAAATTGAGCAACCCTCCTAGCGCCTAAAAACCCAAGAAACCCGCAACTCACTAAAATAGGCATAAATTCTACTTCGGGTGTTCGTTTTAGCCCTATGACTAGTTAAATCAAAGATCATGAGATGAGTGTGGAACAAGTCTAGTTGAAATTGTGAGAAGATCAAAGAAACAAATAATATATTAGTTATACCACTCCAAAAAAAGTCCAAATATAGACGACCATAACATTCACTCTAGTTGCCCGTTTGAGCTATACCACATATCAAATAGAAGTAATATAAGATATCTAATCAGATGGATAACTTCAAAAAAGTTCAATTGATGTTTCAGACACTAAAATCTTAAAAACCCCTCAGAAGGCCTCCAAAACTCCATTTCTGTGTCCGGATCCCTGTCAAATATTTCTTAAAATGGTCATAACTTCGGATCTATGTGTCTGTTTGGCCTCTGGAACCTGTTTTTATCATAGTTCATTCGATGAGATTTAGTTTGACTATTCACAGAAGAGAAATGGACACCTGAAGAAGAAGTCATGAATTTTTTAATGACTCTGTGATTTGTTAGGTTTTTTGAGAGACCATTTCTAGCACTTTTGTCATGTCTGCAGTTTTTTCAAACAAATATAACTTATTATTATTGTTATTATTATTATTATTATCATCATAATATCATCCACATGCACATGAACATGCACATGAATTATTATTATATTTTTATTACCATGCACGCTCACATGCAATGCACACACCGTATTTTATTATCACATGTGTTGTTATCATTATTGTTATTATTATTGTGGTTGTTGTTATTGTTATTATCATCACATGCAAATGAAAATGAAAATTCACATATAGGAACATTAAATGAATATACCATAGTGTATATCTTTTCACAATCTTCGATTTGATATGTGGTAGAGCCAAAATGAACACACATAGCAAAAGTTATTGTCATTTTAATTTGGGCAACTCTCATAGCGCCTAAAAACCGTAGAAACCACAACATACTAAAATAGGCATAACTTCTCCTTTGGGTGTCCATTTTAGCACTGTGACTAGTAAAATCAAATAACGTGATATGAGTGAGGACCCAGTTTAGTAGAAAGTATGATACTATCAAAGAAATATAAGATATATTAGTTATACCACTCCAAAAAAAGTCCAACTTCAAACTGCCATAACTTTCGCTCCGGTTGTCCGTTTGAGATCTACTACATATCAAATCAAACATAGCGATGATATCTACACAGATGAATGACTTGAACAAAGTTTAAGTCATGTTTGGGACCTTAAAATCCCAGAAAGACATCATAAGCCCTCCAAAACTCCATTTCCGTGTACGGATCCCTATCAAATATTTCTTAAAATGGTCATAACTTCTGATCTGTGTGTTTGTTCGGCCTCCGGAAACTGTTTTTAACATAGTTCATTACATGAGACTCAGTTTGACTATTCATGGATTTGAAATGGACACCCGAAGAAGAAGTTATGCATTTTTCAATGACTTTGGGATTTTTTAGGTTTTTCGAGACCCCATTTCTAGCATTTTTGTCATGTCTTCTGTTTTTTCAAAAAACTAAAACTTATTATTATATTTATTATTACTATTATTATCATCATCTCATCCACATGCACAAGCACATCACGTGAATTATTATTATATTTTTGTTACCATGCACGTTCACCTGGAATGCACACATGTTATTTTATTATCACATGCCTTGTTATTATTATTGTTATTATTATTATTGTGGTTGTTGTTGTTGTTGTTATTGTTGTTATTGTTATTATCATCACATAAAAATGCACATTCAAATGCACAAACACGCACATTCAATTCACGTCCTTTATTCTACTATCACATGCGTTGTTATTATTAATATTATTATTATCATCATTATCATCATCATCATCATCATCACATGAAAATGCATTGCACGAGCGTTATTATTTATTTCCATGCACGTGCACTTGTAATGCACATGCAATATTCAATTATCACATGAATTGGTACTACTACTATTATCCCCGCCACCACTACTATTAATACTACTGCTATTATTATTACAACCATCACATGAAAATGTAGATGCACATGCATTATTATTTATTATTTATTACCATGCATGTGCATATGCAATTCACTTGTATTATTCTTTTATTATTATTATTATTATTATCACAAATATTATTATTATTATTATTATCATTATTATTATCATTATCACATGAAAATTCACATGCATGTGCGTTGTTATTTATTATTTATTACCATGCACATGCATGCGTTATTAATATTATTATTACAATTAGTATTATTAATATTATCATCAAATGTAAATGCACATGCACATGCATGTGCGTTCTTATTTATTATTATTTATTTGTTATTTACTACTATGCACGTGAACATGAAATGCACTTGCATTATTCTATTATTATTATTATTGTTGTTGTTGTTGTTTGTATCATCAAATAAAAATTCACATGCTTGTGTATTGTTATTTATTATTTATTACCATGAATTGGCAAGTGTCATTATCATTATCATTACATGTAAATGCACATGCACGTGCGTTATTGTATATTATTTATTATCATGCACATGAAAATTCAATGCACTTGCGTTATTCAATTATCACATGTGTTGTTATTATTTATTCGCATGCACATGCACACGCAATGCACATGAATTATTCTATTATCACATGTGTTATTATTTGTTATTTATTATCATTCACATGCAAATGAACATTCATGTGGACTTGGTTATTATTTTTTGTTTATTACCATGCACATGCACATGAACTTGGATGTGAATTTTTTAGGATTTGGTGGGGGTTATTAGGATTTTATTAGGGTTTAATATTGGGTGTTAAGGTTTATTAGGGTTTATTAGTTATTTTTACGGGTTTATTAGGTTTGAGTGGGGTTTATTAGGGTATATAATGGTATATTATGGTATATTTGGGTATGCTTAGGATTTATTAGGGTTTATTATCGTTCATTATGGTTTATTAATTTTAAGAGGGTATATTAAGGGTTTTTAGGGTTTAGTAGTGTTTATTAGGGTTTATTAGTGATTTTAACCTTTGTTAGGTTTTATTTGCATTTATTAGTGGTTTTATGGCTTTTTAATGGTATATTTGCATCTTTTAGGGTTTAGTGGGGTTTATTATGGTTTATTATAGTGTGTTAAGGATTATTAGGGTTGAATAGGTATTTTTAGGGTTTTATTAGGGTTGAGTAGGTGTCTTGAAGACTTTATTAGGGTTTATTAGGGTTGAGTAGTGTTTATTTGGGTTTGTTAGGGATTTTTAGGGTTTACTATGGTTTGTTAGAGTTTTTATTTGGGTATATGAGTGTTTTTTAGTTTTTTTAATATATATGAGGGGTTTGTTAAGACTTTTTAGGATTCATTAGCGTGTTTTTAGTGTTTGTGAGCATTTTTTATGGTTTAATAGGTTTTATTAGAATTTATTATGGTCTATTAGGGCTTCTAGGGCTTTTAATGGTTTGTTTGCATTTTTTTGTTTATTGTGGTCTATTTGGGTTTTATTAGGTTTTATTATGGCGTGTCATGTTTTATTAGGGTTGAGAAGGTATTTGTTGGGTTTTATTAGGGTTTTATTAGTGTTTATTAATTTTATTACTGTTTAATAGGGATTTTTATGGTTTGTTAGGGTTTGTTATGGGTTTATTTTCTTTTTTTGTTTTATTAGGTTATATTAGTGTTTGTTAAATATTTTTAGATTATATCGAATTTTTTATTGTTTGTGAGCATTTTGTTTTTTTAGCATTTTTAGGGTTTCATGGGTTATTTTAGAGATTATTATGGTTTATTATGGTTTCTAGGGATTTTTAACGTATATTAATGTTTTTTGTATTTATTAGGTTATATTAGTGTTTTTAGGTATTTTTTGGTAATATAGAGTGTTTTTATTGTTTGTGATCATTTTTTATTGTTTTTGAGCGTTTTTAGGGTTTATTAGGTTATATTAGAGTTTATCAGGGTTTCTAGGGATTTTTTAAGGTACACTAGAATTTGTTTGTTATTAGGACTTTGTAGGGTTTTATTAGGGGTCATTATGGTGTGTTAAGGTTTGTTAGGTTTGAGTATGATTTATTTGGATTTATTTAAGGTTTATTAGGGATTTTTAGGGTTTATTTGGGTTTATTTGGGTTTATTAGTGTTTGTTAGTGTCTATTAGGGTTGGTTAGGGTTATTTAGGTTTTCTAAACATGTTTTTTTGGGTTTATTAGGTTTTATTATCATTTATTAGGGTTTATTAGGTATTTTTGGGGTTTTATTAGGACTGAGTAGAGTATCTTAGGGTTTTTAGTGATTATAAGGTGTTTTTAGGGATTATTAGAGTTTATTAGAGATTTATTAGGTTCTATTTTTTTATATTATGGTATATTAGGGTTTAATATTTTTGAGGGTTTTGAAGCGTCTTTAGGGTTTCTGTAGCATCTTTTAGTGTTTGTGTAGCGTTTTTTGTGTTTATGTTTCATTTTTAATGTTTATGTAGCACTTTTAGGGTTTAGTTAGTGGTTTTAGGTTGTATGTGTCATTTTTTGGGGTTTATGTAATGTTTTTTGGGTTTATATAGCGTGTTTAGGGTTTAGGTTTTATGTAGAATTTTATAGGGTTTACGTTACGTTTTCCTGGTTTATTTAGCATTTTTAGGGGTGATGTAGCATTTATTTTGCATTTTTTAGGGTTTATGTAGAGTTTTTAGGGTTCATGTAGAGTTTTTAGGGTTCATGTAGTGTTTCTAGGGTTTATGTTGTATTTTTAGGTTTTATGTAGCGTTTTTAATGTTTATGTTGTGTTATTTAGGGTTTATGTTACGGTTCTAGGGTTTATGTTGTGCTTTTTGGGTTTATGTATCATTTTTTGGGTTTATGTTGCATTTTTTGGGTTTATGTTGTGTTTTTAGGGTTTATGTTGCATTTTTCGGGTTTATGTAATGTTTTTTGTGTTTATGTATCTATTTGTTGCCTTTTTTAGGGGTTTAATGGTTGTTTATTGTTTGTAGTGGTTTTTATGGGTTTTAAGGTTTGTTAATAGGCGTTTACTGTTTTTATGGTATTTGATGGGTTTTCAATGGGTTTTTGTGGGTTTTAAATGGTTTATTTTTTTTAAGGATTGATAGGGGTTTGTTACGGTTATTTAGTATGTTTTAGGGTTTCTTGGCGTATTGTAGTGGTTTTTATGGGTTATGTAATGTGTTTTATCATTTTTTGGGTTCTTTAGGGGTTTTTAGTGTTCTTTAGAGTTTATTATGGTTATTTAGGTTTTATTAGGGTTTTTTAGGGTTTATTTGTGTTGTTTAGGATTTGTTACAGTTTATTAGAATTTTTTATTTTTTATTTGGGTTTTATTGTTCTTTTTTAGGCATTAATAGCTTTTTCTAGGGTTTATGATCCTTTTTAGGTTTATTTATGATTTATTATGGTTTCTTAGGGTTTATTTTATTTATTAGGGATTATTAATGTGTATGTGGGTGTATTACGATTTATTAGGGTTTATTATGATTTGTTAGGGTTTATTGCGGTTTATTAGGGGTTTGTTATGGTTTTCTCCAGTTTGTTATGATTTATTTGGCATTGTTAGGATTTGTTACGATTTATTTGGGGATGTTAGGGTTTTTATGATTTATTATGGTGTTATTTGGGTTTGTTAGGTTTATTAGTAGGTTGTACGGTTTTATAGGTTATTATTTGGTGGGTTTTTAGTGTTTTTTCGGGTTTGTTAGGGTTTTTAGTGATTATTAGGACTTATTATGGTTCAATAATGTTTTTTATTGCATATTAGGGGTTTTAGGGATTTTGTATTGTTTATTAGAGTCTAATAGTATTTTTAGAGTTTATTGCATATTATTATGATTTATTAGTGTTTATTGGGGTTTTAGGGTTTAATAATGGATTTCAGGTGTTATTAGGGTTTATTAGTTATTCTTAGGGGTTATTAATGGTTTTTAGGGTTTGTTAGGTTTTTAGGGTTTGTTAGGACGTGTGTTATTCTATTATAACACACTTTATTATTATCATTGTTATCATTATCATTATTATCATTATCATTATTATAATTATCATTATTTTTATTACTATTATTATAATTATCGTCACATGAAAATGCAGATGCACATGTGTCATTATTTATTATTTTTTTTATTTTTTTTATTTCTATGCAGCGGAAAATGTTGTTGTTGTTGTTGTTGTTGTTGTTATTACTATTAGTATTATTATTATTATCATCACATGCAAATGCACATGCACGTCCGTTATTAATTATTTCCATGCACGCGCACACTCTATGCACCTACATTATTCTATTATCACATGCATTTTTAATGTTATTGTTATTATTACTATTATTGTTATTATTGTTATTATTTTTATTATCATCAATTGAAAATGAAAATGCACATGCATTATTATATATTACCATACATGCGCACATTCAATACATGTGTGTTATTCTATTATCACATATGCTATTATTATTATTATTATTAATATTATTGTTATTTTTATCATCACCTGCGCTATGAGTGAAAATTTATTATGATGCACTTCACATGAAATGCACGTGCATTATTCTATTATCACATGCATTGTTGTTCTTATTATTATTATTACTGTTATTATTATTATTATTATTATCATCCCATGCACATGCACATGCACATGCACATGCACATGCACATGCATTATTATTAATTTTTATTACCATGCACATGCACATGCAATTCCCACACGTTATTTTATTATCACAAATGTTGTTATTCTTATTGTTATTATTATTATTTTTGTTGTTTTTGTTATTTTTGTTGTTGTTATTATTATCATCACATGAAAATGCACATGCAGATACATAAACAGGCACATTCAATGCACGTGTGTTATTCTCTTATCACATGCATTTTTATTATCATTAATAATAATAATATTATTAGTATCATCATCATCATCATCACATGCAAATGCAATGCACGTGCATTATTGTTTATTACCATGCACATGCACACCTAATGCACATGCAATATTCTATTATCACAGGCATTGATACTACTACTATTATCACCACTACTACTACTGTTGTTATTATTATTATTATCACATGCAAATGCAGATGCACATGTGTTATTATTTTTTATTTATTACCATGCACGTGCATATGCAATGCACTTGTATTATTATTATTTTATTGTTATTATTATCATAGTTGTTGTTATTATTATTATTATTATTATTATTATTATTATTATCATTATAATTATTATTATCATTATCACATGCAAATCCACATGCATGTGCGTTGTTATTTATTATTTATTACCATTCACGTGAATGCATTATTTTATTATTATTATTATTATAACAATTAGTACTATTAATATTATTATCAAATGTAAAGGCACATGCACATGCATGTGCTATCTTATTTACTATTATTTATTTATTATTTATTACTATGCACATGCACATGCAATGCACTTGCGTTATTATATTATTATTAATATTATTATTGTTGTTGTTATTGTTGTTGTTGTTGTTGTTGTTATTGTTGTTGTTGTTGTTTGTATTATCAAATACAAATGCACATGCACGCGTGTTGTTATATATTATTTATTACCTTGCACGTGCTTGTGTCCTTATCATTATCATTACCTGTAAACGTACATACACGTGCGTTATTATATATTATATATTACCATGCACATGAAAATGAAATGCAATTTCGTTATTCTATTATCACATGTGTTATTATTATTTATTCTCATGCATGTGCACACGCAATCCACTTGCGTTATTATATCATCATATGTGTTATTATTTATTATTTATTATCATTCACATGAAAATGAAAATTCATGTGGACTTTGTTATTATTTATTGTTTATTACCATGCACATGAACATGCACATGCCCATGAACATGCCCCTGCACATGCACATGCACATGCACATTCACTTGGATGTGAGTTATAATTTATTATTTATTATCATTCACATGCACATGGAAATACACATGCAATTCACATGCGTTATTATTTATAATTTATTATTTATTATCATTCACATTAAAATGCGCATGCATATGCACATGCAAATGCATTATGAATTGTTATTTAAACCATGCACATGCATATGCACATGCATATGCACATGCACGTGCATTATTATTGCCATTATTATTAGAGGTATTTTTAGCTTTTACTATCATTTTTTAGGATTTTTAGGTGTTATTGACATTTATTATGGTTTGTTAGGGTTTTAGGGTTTTTAATGCTATATTAGCATTTTTTAGGGTTTGACGGGGGTTATTAGGATTTTTTAGGGTTTATTATGGTGTGTCAAGGTTTATTAGGGTTTATTAGGTATTTTTAGGGTTTTATTAGGATTGAGTTGTGTTTATTAGGGTATATTATGGTATATTTGTGTATGTTTAGGATTTATTAGGGTTTATTATGGTTCATTATGGTTTATTAATATTTAAGAGGGTATATTATGGTTTTTTAGTGTTTAGTAGTGATTATTCGGGTTTATTAGCACTTTTATGATTTGTTAGGTTTTATTAGCATTTATTATGGGTTTTAGGGATTTTAATGGTATATTTGCTTTTTTAGGGTTTAGTGGGGTTTATTATGTTTTATTATGGCGTGTTAATGTTTATTAGGGTTGAGTAGGTATTTTTAATGTTTTATTAGGGTTTAGTAGGCTTCTTTAAGGTTTTATTAGGGTTTATTAGGGTTGAGAATGGTTAATTAGGGTTTGTTAGGTATTTTTAGGGTTTACTAGGGATTTTTAGTGTTTTTATTAGGGTATATGTGTCTTTTTTAATTTTTGTTAATATATATGAGGGGTTGTTATGACTTTTTAGGTTTTATTAGCGTTTTTTTAGTTTTTATGAGCATTTTTAATGGTTTACTATCTTTTATTTGAATTTATTATGGTTTATTAGGGTTTCTGGGGCTTTTAGTGGTTTGTTTGCATTTTTTTATTGGGGTTTAGTTGGGTTTTATGAGGTTTTGTTACGGTGTATCTTGTTCGTTATCAGCTTCTTCATGTGTTCTTGTTTCCGTTTTCTTTACGGTGTTTCCCCAGTTCCATTTCTGGATTCGATTCCTAACTCGATGCGGTGTTCAATATTTTTGTGAGTGTTTTGGGATGGGTTTGGTCTGCTATTTTTGCTATTGGTTGTTTGTATGTTACGACTATGCCGATGTTGGATTTCTTTGGCGTCAACCATTATGGGAGGATTTTGTCATTGTTTCGTCCTACAAAAGACCGCTTCATCTCTCCTCTAGATCCAAGGGTCCTCCTTTCTCTCCGAGGTGGAGCTGCGAGGTGGTCATCAAGTTTATTTGGGATGTGAGTCTGAGCAGTTGGCTTTGGGAGGATGACAGTGAAAAGGTTTTCATTGTCGATGTTGAGGTTGGATTTGGCTCCTAAAATGATGATGAAAGTGTTCTGGTGATAGGGAACGCCAAATCATTACTGTAATGGTGATTGATGCAGATATGGTGTGGTTTGAGGTCCCCGTGATGTGGGTTGAGGTTTTCGTTTCTGATGATTGGTGAAGGTGTGTTCATGGAAGGATGACTACGAGGACAATGAGGTAGATGGTGATTATGCTTCGATCCCCGATGGTGAGGCTGTGTCAAGAAATGAGTATGGTGACGAGGGCGTTGGAAGCTCCAGCGATGATAAAGGTGGTGGTTCTGAGAAGCAATGATGACAGAGATGTCTTGGCGAATCGAGGCAGCTGACCAAATCAATGTTTTCACTATTTGTGGTGGCTCTTGGATCAAGTCATGAAGGATGGATGACTGGCGGGATAGTTGTGATCTCAAGGAAGGCATGTGAATGATGGAGGTTTTTGAATTTGAATGTTTTGTTTTTTGGAAGGAGGCAATGGCAGTACTGATCAGAGTTGGCTGTTGTATGTTGTAATTCTCATGATGGGTTGATTCTGGTGGTTTTGTGAGGGTATACACTTACCCTTTAAACGTGTTATTAGAAAATACAAAAATATGGATTGTGTGTGTGTATGAGGGTTTCTAGGGATTTTTATGTTATATTAGCATTTTTGTCTTTATTAGGTTATATTAGTGTTTTTAGGTCTTTTTAGGAAATATAGTGCATTTTTATTGTTTGTGGTCATTTTTTTTTTATTTTTTGAGAGCGTTTTTAGGGTTGATTAGGTTATATTTGAGTTTATCCGGGTTTCTTGGGATTTTTTAAGGTATAAAATCATTTTTTTTTCTTTATTAGGATTTTTTAGGGTATTATTAGGGCTTATTATAGTTTGTTAAGGTTTGTTAGGGTTTTTTAGGGTTTATTTGGCTTTATATATGGTTTATTAGGGTTTTTAGGGTCTGTTTGGGGTTTATTAGGGTTTATTAGTGTTTATTAGTGTCTATTAGGGTTAGTTAGGGTTGGTTAGGGTTGATGTGCCTTCTGCCAATGGTAAGGGTTCAAAGAGGAGGAGAGGGATGTAGGGAGCTTAATTGGGCAGAGTTTGGATGAGCCAAAATGCTTGAGAGGTGTCATGAATTGGTTAGAAGTGGTGTCCTTTTATAAGGGGGAGGATGGGCACTTTAGGAATATCTAGAAATATAATTTTATAATAAATTCATATTCGGTTTCTAATGGCTCAAAAGTGGATTATTTAAAGGTTAAGGTGGGTATGGGTCGTAAATAACTCAACCAATAGAATTTAGACAGGTTTGGGTCATTATATTAACCTTATCTTTTAGTTTTAACTCTTAGTTAATTAGTTTGACACTTACCATGTCACTTTGTATTTTTATATTATATAGTTAATAAACATACTATATACCTCCAAGAGACCCCCATGTGGTCCATTAATGATACTCCTATCATTATATAAGTCTCTTGGATGAACCTTATATTTTTAGGAATAGAATATAAATTAATAATATAATATTTGTTTTAAAAACTCATTTATGTCAATTTTGACACTACTCAATAATTGATTTTTGTTAAAGTCTTAACAACATTATTAATTCGAACCAAATTCATTTAACCAATACTAACATGTCATATTAACCAATAATTTTTTTTTATTTCATCAAAACTTTCAAATTATAATTATTTCAAAATTTATAACATCAATTATGTGATTCATTCATTAATAAGGAAAATACTGCATCATTATTGTGTCATATATATTTTTACATTTTCAAAGTCTAAAAATTATAACTAAAATTCCATTATGTAGGATATCTTTTTAGTTTTATAATGAATATTTATAATCTAAAATATAACATATACAACCTTATGTAAATTTTTTTTTCTAAAAGATATAAGCTTATGTCATTTTTGTATTCACTTTAACATAATTAATATAAAGTGTCCCTATCACCTACAAGTGGCTCCATGGGGTCCCAAAATCTACCCAAAGATGCCCATGGTCGGAAATGTATCCACCAATAAGGTTACGATATGTTTTAGGGTAATTTATTATTCTTATAATATTATTTTTTAACCCTTATTTACGGAATTTACCCTTTAACCATGGTAAATAAAATATTTACCGAAGTAATTATCTAAAATGTCTAAAAATAAAAGTTACCTATTTACAAAATTTGTATATACTGATTCCACATATGGAGTCCATTTTTTCAAATTCAAAACACAGAAGAGGAAGAAATTAATTTAAAATTAATTCCCGCTGTCAAAACAAAAATGCGTGTTTTTAAGAGATAATAATTATCAAAAAGATTGACACTTGTTTATGTCTGGTTTAAATGTGAAATTATGTCCAATGACCAAAATTGTATTAAATGGTAAAAATATATTCTAAATATACTTTAAAACCACTCAAATTCATAATTTATCACTATTAATTATTTCGATTAAAAAAGTTTTTTTTAATAAAAAATTAGTAATTATCACTATTCATCAAAATATAAAAGTTATTCAAAAAGTACCAAAATTTCATCCTAGGATAATTTCGATATTTTGAATCCAAAAATGAAGTTTATTTTAAAAGATAAAATGTATAAAATTTCAAAAAGTGGTTATTACTATTCATAACAACTACTTTGATTGGTCGCGGCGTGTTAGAATCTCGAAGTTGCGTACAACACACGCTACTGTATTATTCAAAGAGAAGCGTACCGTGGAAGCTTGGGGTGTTACAAAATGAAAATGAAAATGAACGTGTGTAATTATTTATTACCATACATGTGCACATTCAATACATGTGCATTATTCTATTATCACATGTGTTATTATTATTAATATTACTATTATTGTTATTATTATCATTACGTGCGCTATGAGTTATTATTTATTATCATTCACTGCACATGCAATTCACGTGTGTTAATCTATTATCACATGTGTTGTTTTTGTTATTATTATTATTATTATTTCATCTATTTTAGCGTTTTTGGGGTTTTGTTGCTTTTTGTAGATTTTGAAGCATTTTTCAGTTTTTTTAGCAATTGTTAGGGTTTATGTAGCATTGTTGGTGGCTTTAGTGGTTCTTTAGGGGTTTATTAGGGGTTTATTATGGTTTAATTTTTTATATTATGGTATATTACGTTCTAATATTTTTTAGGATTTTGAAGCGTCTTTAGGGTTTTTGTAGCATTTTTTAGGGTTTGTGTAGCGTTGTTAAAGTTTATGTAGCATTTTTAGTGTTTATGATGAATTTTTAGTGTTTAGTTAGTGGTTTTAGGTTTTATATATCATTTTTAGGGTTTATGTAGTGTTTTTAGGGTTTATGTAGCGTGTTTAGATTTCAGTTTTATATAGCATTTTTTAGTGTTTATGTTGCATTTTCTGGGTTTATGTAGCATTTTTAGGGGTGATGTAGCGTTTATGTTGCATTTTTTAGGGTTTATGTGAATTTTTTAGGGTTCATATAGTGTTTTTAGGGTTTATATTGTGTTTTTAGGTTTTATGTCGCATTTTTTAATGTCTATGATGCATTTTTAGGGTTTATGATGTGTTTTTTAGGGTTTATGTCCTTGTTCTAGGGTTTATGTAGTGCTTTTAGGGTTTATGTAGTGTTTTTTGGGTTTATGTTGTGTTTTTTGGTTTAAGTTTCGTTTTTAGGGGTTTTGTTTCATTTTTTAGGGTTTATGTAATGTTTTTAGGGTTTTTGTATCTATTTGAAGCCCTTTTAGGGGTTTAATGGTTGTTTATGGTTTGTAGTGTTTTTAGGGTTTTTAAGGGTTGTCAAGAGGTGTTTATGGGTTTTTATGCTATCTGATAGTTTTTAATAGTTTTGGGGGGTTTTATGGGTTTGTTAGTTTTTTTGGGATTAATAGGGGTTTTTAAGGTTTTTTATGAGTTATAGGGTTTGTTGGGGTATTGTAGCGGTTTTTAGGGTTTATATAATGTGTTATTGCATTTTTTTGGGTTCTTTAGGGTTTTTTAGCGTTCTTTAGAATTTAATGTGGTTCTTTAGGGTTTAATAGGGATCTTTTGGGTTTATTAGTGTTCTTTAGGATTTGTTACAGTTCATTAGATTTTTTATTTTATATTATGGTTTTATTGGGCTTTTTTATGCATTAATAGTTTTTTTAGGGTTTATCAACCTTTTTTTAGTGTTATTTTGGATTTATTAGGGTTTATTTTTTTATTAAGGTTTAGTAACGTGTATTTGGGTTTATTACGAATTATTAGGGTTTATTATTATTTTTTATGGTTTATTGGGTTTTATTAGGGGTTTGTGATGGTATGTTTTAGTTTGTTACGATGTATTTGGCATTTTTAGGATTTGTTACGATTTATTTGGGTTTTTGGGGTTTGTTACGATTTATTTTGGGGTTATTAGGTTTTTAGGGTTTATTAGTGGTTTGTATTGTTTTTTCGGCTATTATTTGGAGATTTTTATAGCGTTTTGTCAAGTTTGTTAGGTTTTATAGTGATTATTAGTGTTTATTATGGTTTAATAGTTTTTTTATTATATTTTAGTGGTTTTAGGGATTTTATATCATTTAATAGGGTCTAATAGAGTTTGTTAGGGTCTTTTAAATGTTATTACAATTTATTAGTGTTCATTAGAGTTTTTAGGGTTTAATAGTAGGTTTTATGGGTTATTGGGGATTATTAGTGGTTCTTGGGGGTTATTAGTGGTTGTTTGGGTTTCTTAGGTTTTTTTTGGGTTTGTTACGGTTTGTTTGAGATATTTGGGGTTTTATGTGTTTTTTGGGTTTTATAGGTGTGTTTGGATTTTTTTATGCTTTGTTTGGGTTATTTTAGCATTTTATGGGGTTTTGTTGCATTTTGTGGGTTTTAAAGCATTTTTCTGGTTTTTGTAGCAATTGATTGGGTTTATGTAGCGTTGTTAGTGGCTTTAGGGGTTCTTTAGTGTTCTTTTGGGGTTTTAGGGTTTTTTAGTATTCATTAGGGTGTATTTAGGGTTTATTTTGAGTTTTTTTGGGTTTTCTAGGGGTTTTTTAGGAATTTAAAGGGTTTCATAGGGCAGGTTACTGTTTTTAGTCATTTTTAGGCTTTTTATGGGATTTTAGCATTTTTAGTGGTTTTTAGGTTTTTTAGGGTTTTTGAGGTTTTTTTGAGGTTTTTTAGGATTTTTTAGGTTTTTTTTCATGTTTTTTCGGTTTTTAAGGGTTTTATCATTTTTAGGGTTTTTTAGGGTTTTTTATGTTTTTAATGGTTTTTAGGGTTTTTAGGGTATTTTAGGGTTTTTAAGGGTTTTTTGGTTTTTATGGTTTTTTTGGGTTTTGTAAGGTTTTGCCGGGTTTGTTAGGGTTTATTTGTGATTATTAGCATTTTGAATGGTTTAATAGTGTTTTTTTTGAATATCTAGGTTTTTAGGTATTTTGTATCTTTTATTGGGGTCTAAAAAAGTTTTTAGGGTTTATTACGATTTATTAGTGTTTATTAGGGTTTGGTAGGGGGCTTTAGAGTTTTTTTATGGTTTATTATTGGTTGGTAGGGTTTGTTAGGATTTATTAGTTCTTATTTGAGTGATTTGGGGTGTCTAATGGTTTGTTAGGGTTTCTAAGGGTGTGTTAGGGTTTATAAGGGTGGGTTATGGTTTTTATAGGTGGGTTAGGGTTTTTAAGAGCGTTCTATGGTTTCTAAGGGTTTCTAAGGTTGTGTTATGGTTTATATGGGTGGATTGGGGTTTCTAAGGGTGTGTTAGGTTTTCTAAGGGTCTGTTAGTGTTTCTTAGGTTTTCATACGTTTTTGTTAGGGTTTTAAGGGTTATGGTAGGGTTTCTTATGGTTTCTTATGGGGGTCTTAGGGTTTCTCTGGGTTTTTTGTGTTTATTAGGGTTTCTTTGTGCTTCATGGGGTTTTTTAGGGATTGTTAGGGATTTTTAGGAATTGTTTGGGTTTGATAGGGTTTTGTAGGGTTCGTTATGTTTTTCTAGGGTTTTAGGTGTTTGTTAGGTATTTTTAGGTTTTTTGGGTTTGTTAAGGTTTGTTAGTGTTTGTTAGGGTTTGTTAGGGTTTGTTACGGTTTTGTGTGGTTTTTCAGGGTTTTTATTTTTTATGGGGTTATTAAGGGTTTGTTAGTGTTATTTAGTTGTTCATTGTTGTCATAGATGTGTAGAGCTAGTCGCAGGCATCAATTTGATATGTGGTAGAGGTGAAACAGACACCCACAGTAGAAGTTATTGTCATTTGAAGGACATAAGGACGTTTTAGGTCTTTAAAAACGTGATAAGGTGTTCTTATTGGTCACAGATGTGTAGATCTAATCGAAAGCATCGATTTGATATATGGTAGGTGCAAAACGGACTTCCGGAGTAGAAATTGTGGTCTTATGGACGGTTTAAGTAATTTTTTGGGCCTTCAAGGATGTGAGAAGGTGCTTTAGTGGTTATAGGACTGTAGGTCTAGTCGCAAGCTTCAATTTGATATGTGGTAGAGGAAAAATGGATAGCCATAGAACAAGTTATTGAAAAATGGACACAAGAAGCCAATCATTTGACCATCCAAATGGATTCTGGGTATTTTGGGGGGTTGAAGAATGTCAGAAAGGGTTCTAGTGGTTACCAAAGTGTGTATCTTTTCCCAATCCTTGGTTTGATATGTGGTAGATCCAAAATTAACACACATAGAAGAAGTTATTATCGTTTTAAATTGAGGATCCTCTTTGAGAATATAAACCTAAGAAACCCTCAACTCACTAAAATAGGCATAATTTATCCTTCGAGTGTCCATTTGAGCGATCTGACTAGTGAAATGGGGGCTCGTGAGATGGGTGAGGAACAAGTCTAATCGAAATGATGAGAACATCAATGAAATAGAATATATATTAGTTACACCACTCCAAAAAATTTCCAACTTCAAACGACCATAAATTTCACTCCGGATGTCCGTTTGAGATCTACCACATATCAAATCGAAGGTAGCAATGATATCTATGAAGAAGGATAACTTGAAAAAAGTTAAAGTCATTTTTGTGACCCTAAAATCCAAAAAACCATCAGAAGGCCTCCAAAACACCATTTCCGTGTCAGGATCCCTGTCAAATTTTTCTTAAAACAATCATAACTTCTAATCTATGTGTATGTTCGGCCTCTGACACCTGTTTTTATCGTAGTTCATTCCATGATATTTAGTTTGACTATTCACAGAGTGGATTTGGACACCTGAAGAAGAAGTTATACTTTTTAATGACTTTGTGATTTGTTAGGTTTTTCGAGACATCATTTCTAGCACTTTTGTCTTGTCTGCTATTTTTTCAAACAACTATAACTTATTATTACTTTTCTTATTATTATTATTATAATCATCTCATCCACATGCACATGCACATGCACATGCATTATTATTATATTTTTATTACCATGCATGTGCAGACGCAATGCACACACGTTATTTTATTTCTACATGCGTTGTTATTATTATTGTTATTATTATTATTGTTGTTGTTGTTGTTGTTGTTGTTGTTGTTGTTGTTGTTGTTGTTGTTCATATCATCACATGAAAATGCAGATGAAAAAGCGCATACACACACATTCAATGCACGTACCAGAGTGTGTATATTTTCACAATATTCGATTTCATATGTGGTAGAGCCAAAATGAACACATGTTGCAATAGTTATTTTAGTTTTAAATTGAGCAACTCTCCTAGCACCTAAAAACCTAAGAAACCCGTAACTCAATAAAATAGGCATAACTTCTCTTTCGAGTGTCCATTTTAGCATTGTGACCAGTCAAATCGAAGCATGTGAGATGAGTGAGGACCAAGTTTGGTAGAAACTATGAAAATATCAAAGAAAATAAGATATATTAGTGATACCACTCCAAAAAAATGTCCAACTTCAAAGGGCCATATCCTTTGCTATAGTTGTCCATTTGAGCTCTACCACATATCAAATCAAAAGTAGCAAATAGATCTATGCAGAAGGATGAATTGAACAATGTTCAAGTCATGTTTGGTACCCTAAAATTCCAGAAACCCATCAAGAAGCCCTCCAAAACTCCATTTCCGTGTATGGATCCCTATCAATTTTATTAATGGTTATAACTTCTGATCTGTGTTCCTGTTTGGAATCCGACACCTGTTTTTATCATAGTTCATTCCATGAGTTTCAATTTGACTATTCACAGAGTGGAAATGGACACTCAAAGATGTAGTTATTCCTTTTTCAATAACTCTATGATTTGTTAGGCTTTTCGAGACCCCATTTCAAGCATTTTTTTTCTTGTCTGCTATTTTTTCAAACAACTATAACTTATTATTACTGTTATTATTATTATTATTATTATTATCATCTTATCCACATGAATATGCACATGCACCTGCGTTATTATTATATTTTTATTACCATGCACGTGGACTTTCATTGAAAACACGTTATATTATTATCACATGTGTTGTTATTATTATTGTTATTATAATTATTATGGTTGATGTTGTTGTTGTTTCTGTTGTTGTTGTTATTATCTTCACATGCAAATGAACAAAAAATGCACATACATGCACATTCAATGAACGTAGGTTATTCTATTATCACATGCATTATTATTATTATTATTATTATTATTATTATTATTATCATCATCACTTGCAAATGCAATGCACGAGCGTTATTATTTATTACCATGCACGTGCACACGTAATGCACATGAAATATTCTATTATCACATGCATTGGTACTGCTACTATTATCACCACTACTACTATTAATACTAATGATGTTATTATTACAATCATCACATGAAAATGTAGATGCACGTGTGTTATTATTTATTATTTATTACCATGCACGTGCATATGCAATGCACTTGTATTATTCTTTTATTATTATTATTTTTATCACAATTATTATTATTATTATTATCATTGTCATTATTATTATCCTTATCAAATGCAAATGCCCATGCATGTGCGTTGTTATTTATTATTTATTACCATGCACATGAATGCGTTATTATAATTATTATTACAATTATTATTATTAATATTATCATCAAATGTAAACGCACATGCACATGCATGTGCGTTATTATTTATTATTATTTATTTATTATTTAGAACTATGCACATGCACATGAAATGTACTTGCATTATTCAATTATTATTATTATTATTTCTGTATCATCAAATACATATACACATGCATGTGCATTGTTATTTATTATTTATTATCATGCACGCGCATGTGTCATTATCATTATCATTACATGAAAATGCACATGCACATGTGTTATTTTATATTATTTATTTTCATGCACATACAAATGCAATGCACTTGCATTATTCTATTATCACATGTATTATTATTATTTATTCTCATGCACGTGCACACGCAGTGCACCTGCATTATTCTGTTATCACATGTGTTATTATTTATTATTTATTATCATTCACATGAAAATGCAAATTCATGTAGACTTGGTTATTATTTATTGTTTATTACCATGAACATGCACATGCACATGCACACGCACATGCACATGCACTTGGATGTGCGTTATTATTTATTATTTATTATCATTCACATGCACATGCACATACACATGTAATTATCATGCGTTATTATTTTTAATTTATTATTTATTATAATTCACATGCAAATGCGCAGGCATATGCACATGCACATGCGTTATGATTTATTATTTAAACCATGGACATGAATATGCACATGCATGTGCATTGTTACTATTATTATTATTAGAGGCATTTTTAGGGTTTACTAGCATTTTTTAGATTTTTTAGGTGTTATTAACATTTATTAAGGTTTGTTAGGGTTTCAGGGTTTTTAATGGTTTATTATCATTTTTTAGGGTTTGGTGGGGGTTATTAAGATTCTATTAGGGTTTATAATGGTGTGTTATGATTTATTAGGATTTATTAGGTATTTTAATGATTTTATTAGGATTTAGTTAGGTTTATTAGGGTATATTATGTTATATTTGGGCATTTTTCGGATTTAATAGGGTTTATTATCATTCATTATGGATTATTAAATTTTTAGAGGGTATATTAGGGTGTTTAGGGTTTAGTAGTGTTTATTAGGGTTTATTTGTGCTTCTAAGCTTTGTTAGGTTTTATTAGTATTTATTAGGGGTTTTAGGGATTTTTAATGGTATATTTGCATTTTTAGGGTTTAGTGGGGTTTATTGTGGATTATTATAGTGTGTTACGGTTTATTTGGGTTGAGTAAGTATTTTTAAGGTTTTATTAGGGTTGAGTAGGTATCTTAAAGGTTTTATTAGAGTTTATTAGGGTTGAGTAGTGTTTATTAGGGTTTGTTAAGGATTTTTAGGGTTTACTATGGTTTGTTAGTGTTTTTATTATGGTATATGAGTGTTTTTTAGTTTTTGTTAATATATATGAGGGGTTTTTAGGACTTTTTTGGTTTTATTAGCCTGTTTTTAGTGTTTGTGAGCATTTTTTATGGTTTATTAGGTTTTATTAGAATTTATTTCGGTTTATTAGGGTTTCTAGGTCTATTTAATGGTTTGTTTTCGTTTTTTTGTTTATTGGGATTTAGTTGGGTTTTATTATGTTTTATTATGTTGTGTCAAAGTTTATTAGGGTTGAGAAGGTATTTTTAGGGTTTTATTATGGTTTTATTAGGCTTTATTAGTTTTTAATAGGGTTTATAGGGGTTTTTTAGATTTTATTAGGTTTTGTTAGGGGTTCATTAGTTTTTTTGTTTTATTAGGTTATATTAGTGTTGGTTAAGTATTTTTAGATAATATAGCCTTTCTATTCTTTGTGAGCATTTTGTTCTTATTTGTGAGCGTTTTTAGGGTTTATTAGGTTGTATTAGAGTTTATTGTGGTTTCTAGGGATTTTTAAGGTATATTAGAAATTTTTTGTCTTTATTATGTTATATTAGTGTTTTTATTTCTTTTTAGGTAATATAGCGTGTTTTTATTTATTGTGATCATTTTTTATTGTTTGTGAGCATTTTTAGGGTTTATTAGGTTATATTAGAGTTTATCAGGGTTTCTAGTGATTTTTTAAGGTATACTAGCGCTTTTTTTCATTATTAGGGTTTTATAGGGTTTTATTAGGGGTCATTATGGTGTGTTAAGGTTTGTTTGGGTTGAGGAGGGTTTATTTGGACTTATTAATGGTTTATTATGGATTTATAGGGGTTTTTTTGGGGTTTATATTGGTTTATTAGTGTTTATTAGTGTCTATTAGGGTTGGTAACGGTTGTTTAGGTTTTCATAATGTGTTTTTAGGGTTTATTAGTTTTTATTATAATTTATTATGGTTTATTAGGTATTTTGGAGGTTTTATTAGGGTTGAGTAGAGTCTCTTATGGTTTTAGAGATTATAAGGTGTTTTAAGGGATTATTAGAGTTTATTTAGGGTTTATTAGGGTATAATTTTTTTATATTATGGTATATTAGGGTTTAATATTTTTTAGGGTTTTGAAGTGTCCTTTGGTTTTTTTAGCATTTTTTAGTGTTGGTGTAGCATTGTTTGAGTTTATGTATCATTTTTAGTGTTTATGAGGCACTTTTAGGGTTATGTTAGTAGTTTTTGGATTTATGTAGCATTTTTAGGGTTTATGTTATGTTTTTAGGGTTTATGTAGCGTGTTTTGGGTTTAGGTTTTATGTAGTTTTTTTAGGGTTTAATTTGTGTTTTCTGGGTTTTTGTTGCATTTTTAGGGGTGATGTAGCATTTATGTTGCATTTCTCAGGGTTTATGTAACGTTTTTAGGGTTCGTGTAGTGTTTTTTGGGTTTATGTTGTGTTTTTAGGTTTTATGAAGCGTTTTTAGTGTTTATGTTGCATTGTTTAGGGTTTATGTTACGGTTCTAGGGTTTATTTAGTGATTTTTGGGTTTATGTAGCATTTTTTGGGTGTATGTTGCGTTTTTTGTGTCTATGTTGTGTTTTTAGGGTTTATGTTTCATTTTTAGGGTTTATGTAAATTTTTTTGGGTTTATGTATCTATTTGTTACCTTTTTTAGGGTTTTAATAGTTTTTTATGGTTTGTAGTGGTTTTTAGTGTTTTTAAGGGTTGTTAATGGGTGTTTGTGTTTTTTATGGTATTTGATGGGGTTTAAATGGTTTTTTGGGTGTTTTTAAGGGATTATTTGTTTTTTCAGGATTGATAGGGGTTGTTAGTGATTTTAGTGTGTTTTAGGGTTTGGTTGGGTATTGTAGTGGTTTTTAGGGTTTATATAATGCGTTTTAGCATTTTTTTCGTTTCATTAGGGTTTTTAGTGTTCTTTAGAGTTTATTATGGTTCTTTAGAGTTTATTAGGGTTCTTTACGGTCTATTAGTGTTCTTTAGGATTTGTTACGGTTTATTAGCATTTTTTATTGTATATTAGGGTTTTATTGGGATTTTGAAGGCATTAATAGCTTTTTCAAGGTTTTATCAACCTTTTTAGGGTTATTTAGGATTTATTACGGTTTCTTAGGGTTTATTTTATTTATTAGGGTTTATTAATTTGTATTTGGGTTTATTATGATTTATTAGGGTTTATTATGATTTTTTATGGTTTATTGAGATTTATTGGTGGTTTGTTATGGTTTGATTCAGTTTGTTACAATTTATTTGTCGTTGTTAGGATTTGTTACAATTTATTTGGGGTTGTTAGGGTTTTTTACTATTTATTATGGGGTCATAAGGGTTTTTTAGGGTTTATTAGCGGGTTGTAGGCTTTTATTGGCTATTATTTGGCGGGTTTGGTAGTGTTTTGTCAGGTTTGTTTGGGTTTTTAGTGATTATTTGGATTTATTATGGTTCAATAGTGTTTTTTATTGTATATTAGGGGTTTTAGGGATTTTTTAGTGTTTATTAGATTCTAATAGAGTTTCTAGGGTTTATTAAAGGTTATTATGATTTATTAGTGTTTATTAGGGTTTTAGGGTTTAATAGTGGGTTTCATGTATTATTTGGGTTTATTAGTGATTCGTAGTGGTTATTAGTGGTTGTTAGGGTTTGTTAGGTTTTGTTAGGGTTTGTTAGGACGTGTGTTATTCTATTATCACACACCTTATTATTATCGTTATTATCATTATCATTATTATCATTATCAATATTATAATTATCATTATTGTTATTACTACTATTATTATTATTATTATTTCCACATGCAAACGCAGATGCACAAGCATTATTATTTATTATATATTATTTATTTCCATGCACGTGAATATGTTGTTTTTGTTGTTGTTCTTCTTCTTATTATTACTATTGTTTTTATGTTTATTATTATCATCACATGGAAATGCACATGTACGTCCGTTATTATTTATTACCATGCACTCACACACGCAATGCACCTACATTATTCTATTATCACATGCATTTTTATTGTTATTGTTATTATTTCTATTATTTTTACTATTGGTATTATCATCAAATGAAAATGTAAATGCACGTGCTTTATTATTTATTACCATACACGCACACATTCAATCCATGTGCGTTATTCTATTATCACAATCATTATTATTATTAATATTACTATTATTGTTGTTAATATCATCATGTGCGCTATGAGTTATTATTTATTATCATGCACTACACATGCAATGTACGTGCGTTATTGTATTATCACATGCGTTGTTGTTCTTCTTCTTATTACTATTATTGCTCTTATTTTAGCATTTTTTGGGGTTTTGTTGTGTTTTGTGGTTTTTGAAGAATTTTTTGGTTTTTTGTAGCAATTGTTAGGGTTTATGTAGCGTTGTTAGTGGCTTTAGTGGTTCATTAATGGTTTATTAGGGTTTAATTTTTTATATTATGGTATATTAGGGTCTAATATTTTTGAGGGTTTTGAAGCATC
The DNA here is from genome assembly GCA_963277665.1 of Viscum album. Taxonomy (NCBI): domain Eukaryota; kingdom Viridiplantae; phylum Streptophyta; class Magnoliopsida; order Santalales; family Viscaceae; genus Viscum; species Viscum album. The sequence continues at coordinate 790,624,383 of OY728167.1, forward strand.
TTTAGGGTTTTTGTAGCATTTTTTAGGGCTTGTGTAGCATTGTTAGAGTTTCTGTAGCATTTGTAGAATTTATGTTGAATTTTAGGGTTTAGTTAGTAGATTTAGGTTTTATGTATCATTTTTAGGGTTTATGCAACGTTTTTAGGAATTATGTAGTGTGTTTAGGGTTTAGGTTTTATGTAGCATTTTTTTGGGTTTATGTTGTGTTTTCTGGGTTTATGTAGCGTTTTTAGGGGTGATGCAGCATTTATGTTTCATTTTTTGGATTTATGTAATGTTTTTAGGGTTTATGTTGTGTTTTCAGGGTTTATATTGTGTTTTTAGGTTTTATGTAGCGTATTGTAATTATTATGTTGCATTTTTTAGGGTTTATGTTGTGTTTTTAGGGTTTATGTTACAGTTCTAGGGTTTATGTAGTGTTTTTTGGTTTATGTTGCATTTTTAGGGGTTTTGTTTCATTTCTTGAGTTTATGTAACGTTTTAGGGTTTATGTATCTATTTGAAAACTTTTTTAGGGTTTTAATGTTTGTTTATGGTTTGTAGTGTTTTTAGGGTTTTTAAGGGTTGTTAACTGGTGTTTATGGTTTTTTATGGTATCTAATGGCTTTTTAATGGTTTTTGGGGGGTTTTATGGGTTTATTAGTTTTTTGGGATTGATAGGGGTTTTTAGGGTTTTTAGTGAGTTTTAGGGTTTGTTTGGGTATTGTATCGGTTTTTTGGGTTTATATAATGTGTTTTAGCATTTTTTGGGTTCTTTAGAGTTTTTTAGTGTTTCTTAGAGTTTAATATGATTATTTAGGGTTTATTAGGGATCATTCGGGTTTATTAGTGTTCTGTAGGATTTGTTACTGTTTATTAGCATTTTTATTTTATATTAGCATTTTATTGGGCTTTTGTGGGCATTAATAGATTTTTTTAGGGTTTATCAACCTTTTTAGGGTTATTTTGGATTTATTAGGGTTTATTTTATTTATTAGGGTTTAGTAACGTGTATTTGGGTTTATTATGATTTGTTAGGATTTATTATGATTTGTTAGGGTTTATTCGGGTTTATTGGGGGTTTGTTACGCTTTGTTTTAGTTTTTTACAATTTATGTGGTGTTGTTAGGATTTTTTACAATTTATTTGGGGTTGTTGGGGTTTGTTAATATTTTTTTTGGGGTTATTAGGTTTTTTAGTGTTTATTAGTGGGTTGAAAGGTTTTGTAGGCTATTATTTAGAGATTTTTGTAGCGTTTAATTGGGTTTGTTAGGGTTTTTAGTGATTATTAGTGTTTATTATGGTTTAATAGTGTTTTTATTGTATATTAGGGTTTTAGGGATTTTATAGCGTTTAATAGGGTCTAATAGAGTTTGTTAGGGTTTATTACAGGTTATTAAGATTTATTAGTGTTTATTATAGTTTTTAGGGTTTAATAGTGAGTTTAATGGGTTATTACGGATTATTAGTGGTCCTTAGGGGTTATTAGTGGTTGTTAGGGTTTCTGATGTTTTGTTAGGGTTTTTAGGGTTTGTTAAGGTTTGTTTAAGTTGTTTGGGGTTTTATGCGTTTTTTGGGTTTTCTGGGTGTGTTTGGATTTTTTATGCTTTGTTAGGGTTATTTTAGTATTTTTTGGGGTTTTGTTGCATTATTTGGGTTTTAAATCATTTTTCCGGTTTTTGTGGTAATTGATTGGGTTTATGTAGCATTGTTAGTGGCTTTAGTGGTTATTTAGTGTTCTTTGGGTTTTTAGGGGTTTTTAGGATTCTTTAGGGTGTATTGGGGTTTCTTTTGAGATTTTTTGGGTTTTATAGGGGGTTTTTATGGGTTTTAAGGGTTTCATAGGGGTGGTTAGGGTTTTTAGGCATTTTAGGGGTTTTTAGCGTTTTTAGTGGTTTTTAGGTTTTTTCGGGTTGTTTGAGGTTTTTTTGAGGTTTTTTAGGATTTTTAGGTCTATTTTCGGGGTTTTTTTTGGGTCTTTTAGTTTTTTAGGGGATTTAGCATTTTTAGGGGTTTTTAGGGTTTTTTAAGGATTTTTAGGATTTTTAGGGTTTTCAGGGTTTTTTTGGGTTTTTTAGGTTTTTTTGGTTTTTTCGGTTTTTTGGGTTTTGTCAGGTTTTGCGGGGGTTGTTAGGGTTTTTTTGTGAATATTAGAATTTTGAAATTTTTTAATAGTGTTTTTATTGAATATCTAGGTTTTTAGGTATTCTGTAGCTTTTATTGGGGTCTAATGGGGTTTTTATTGTTTATTACGATTTATTAGTGTTTATTAGGGTTTAGTAAGGGGTTTTATGGTTTATTATGGTTTATTATGGGTTGGTAGGGTTTGTTAGGATTTATTAGTTCATATTAGAGTGATTTAAGGTGTCTAATGATTTGTTATGGTTTTTAAGGGTGTGTTAGGGTTTCTAAGGGTGGGTTAGGGTTTTTATAAGTGGGTTAGGGTTTCTAAGGGTGTGTTATGGTTTATAAGGGTTTCTAAGGTTGTGTTAGGGTTTCTATGGGTGTGTTGGGGTTTCTAAGGGTGTGCTAGGGTTTGTAAGGGTGTGTTAGGGTTTCTAAGGGTGTGTTAGGGTTTCTAAGGGTGTGTTAGTGATTCTAAGGTTTTCTTAGGTTTTTTTTGGGTTTTAAGGGTTTTAAGGGTTATGGTAGGGTTTCTTATGGTTTCATAGGGGTTTTTAGGGTTTCTTTGGGTTTTTTATGTTTATTAGGGTTTCTTAGTGCTTCTTGGGGTTTGTTAGGGATTGTTAGGGCTTGTTAGGGCTTCTTTGGGTTTGTTAGGGTTTTTAGGGTTTGTTATGTTTTTCTATGTTTTTTTGTGTTTGTTAGGGTTTGTTAGGATTTTTTAGGGTTTGTTAGGGTTTGTTAGGGTTTGTTAGTATTTGTTAGGTTTTGTTAGGGTTAGTTCAGATTTTTCAGGATTTTAAAAGGTTTTTAGTGTTTATGGGGTTATTCATGATTTTTTAGTGTTATTTAGTTGTTCATGGTTGTCACAAATGTGTAGAGCTAGTCACAGGCTTCAATTCGATATGTGTTAGAGGTGAAACGGACACCCAGAGTAGAAGTTATGGTCATTTGGAGGACATAAGGACCATTTAGGTCTTTAAAAACGTGATAAGTTGTTCCTATTGGTCAAAGATGTGTAGATCTAATCGAAAGCTTCGATTTGATAAATGGTAGAGGAAAAATGGACTCCCTGAGTAGAAGTTATGGTCTTTTGGATGGTTTAAGTAATTTTTTGGGCATTCAAGGAAGTGAGAAGGTTATTCATTGGTTATAGGAGTGTAGGTCTAGCCACAAGCTTCAATTTGGTATGTCGTAGAGGAAATATGGATAGCCATAGAATAAGTTATTGCAAAACAAACACAAGAAGACAATATTTTGACCATCCAAAGGGATTTTGGGTATTTTGGGGTGTTGAAGAATGTCATAAAGGGTTATAGTGGTTACCAAAGTGTGTATCTATTCCCAATATTCGATTTGATATGTGGTAGAGACAAAATGAACACACGTAGATGAAGTTATTATCGTTTTAAATTGAGAAACCCTCCTAATGCATAAAAACCTAAGAAGCCCGCAACTCAGTAAAATAGGCGTAACTTATCCTTCAGGTGTCCGTTTGAGCGATGTGACTAGTGAAATCGGGGATCGTGAGATGAGTGAGGACCAAGTGTAATTTAAAATATGAGAAGATCAAAGAAATAGTAGATATATTAGTTATAGCACTCCAAAAAAAAAGTCCAACTTCAAACGACCATAACTTTCCCTCTGGTTGTCCGTTTGAGATCTACCACATATACAATCAAAGGCAGCGAAGAGATCTATTCAGAAGGCTAACTTGAAAAAATTTCAAGTCATTTTTGGGACCCTAAAATCCCACAAAACCATCAGAAGGCCTCCAAAACTCCATTTCTGTGTCCGGATCCCTCTCAAATGTTTCTTAAAACGGTAAATACTTCTGATTTGTGAGTCTGTTCAGCCTCCAACACCTATTTTCATCATTTTTCATTCCATGAGATTCAGTTTTACTATTCACAGAGTAGAAATGGACACCTAAATAAGATTTTATGCTTTTCTTTAATTACTCTGTGATTTGTTAGGTTTTTCGAGACATGATTTCTAGCACTTTTGTCAAGTCTGTTGTTTTTTCAAACAACTATAACTTATTATTCCTTTTATTATTATTATTATCACCATCATCTAATCCACATGAACATGCACATGCACATGCGTTATTATTATATATTTTTTACCATGCACGTGAACATTCAATGCAAACTGGTTATTTTATTTTCACATGCGTTGTTATTATTATTATTGTGGTTGTTGTTGTTATTGTTATTATCATCACATGAAAATGCACATGAAAAATCATATACACACACATTTAGTGCACATACCAGAGTGTGTATATTTTCAGAATCTTTGATTTCATATGTGGTAGATCCAAAATGAACACACGTAGCAGTAGTTATTGTCGTTTTAAATTGAGCAACTCTCCTAGCGCCTAAAAACCTAAGAAACCCTCAACTCAATAAAATAGGCATAACTTCTCCTTCGAGTGCCATTTGAGCATTGTGACCAGTAAAATCGAAACACGTGAGATGAGTGAGGATTTTATTATTATTATTTGAGGTATTTTTAGGGTTTACTAGCATTTTTTATAATTTTTCGGTGTTATTAACATTTATTATGGTTTGTTAGGGTTTTTTGGTTTTTTAATGGTATGTTAGAATTTTTTAGGGTTTGGTGGGTTAATAGGATTTTATTAGGGTTTATTATGGTGTGTTAAGGTTTATTAGTGTTTATTAGGTATTTTTTGGTTTTTATTAGGATTTAGTTGGGTTTATTAGGGTATATTATGGTATATTTGGGTATGTTTAGTATTTAGTAGGGTTTATTATCATTCATTATGGTTTATTAAATTTTTAGAGGGTATATTAGGGTTTTTTAGGGTTTTGAAGTGTTTATTAGGGTTTATTAGTGATTTTAATCATTGTTAGGTTTTATTAGTATTTATTAGGGGTTTTAGGGATTTTTAATGGAATATTTTCATTTTTAAGGTATAGTGGGGTTTATTGTGGTTTATTATAGTGTGTTAAGGTTTATTTGGGTTGAGTAGGTATTTTTAGGGTTTTATTAGGGTTGAGTAGGTATCTTTAGGGATTTATTAGATTTTATTATGGTTGAGTAGTGTTTATTAGGGTTTGTTATGGATTTTTAGGGTTTACTAGGGTTTGTTAGTGTTTTTATTATGGTATATGAGTGTTTTTAGTTTTTGTTAATATATATGAGGGGTTGTTTGGACTTTTTAGGTTTTATTTGCCTGTTTTTAGTATTTGTGAGCTTTTTTTAAGGATTATTAGGTTTAGTAGAATTTATTATGGTTTATTATTGTTTTAAGGCCTATTTAATGGTTTGTTTGCATTTTTTCTATTTATTGGAGTTTAGTTGGGTTTTATTAGGTTTTATTATGTTGTGTCAAGGTTTATTAGGGTTGAGAAGGTATTTTTAGGGTATTATTATGGTTGTATATGTTTTTATTAGTTTTAATTATGGTTTATTGGGGATTTTTAGAGTTTATTAGGGTTTATTAGTTTTTTTGTTTTATTAGGTTATATTAGTGTTTGTTATGTCTTTTTAAATAATATAGCCTTTTTTATTGTTTGTGAGCCTTTTGTTTTTGTTTTTGTACTTTTTTAGGGTGTCTTATTTTATATTAGAGTTTATTATGGTTTATTATGGTTTCTAGGTATTTTTAAGGTATATTAGCATTTTTTTTCTTTATTATATTATAATAATGTTTTAGGTCTTTTTAGGTAATATAGCGTGTTTTTAATGATTGTGATCATTTTTTTGTTGTTTGTGAGCAATTTAGGGTTTATTAGGTTATATTAGAGTTTATTAGGGTTTCTAGGAATTTTTTAAGTTATACTTGCATTTGTTTTAGTTATTAGGGTTTTATTAGGGGTCATTAGGGTGTATTAAGGATTGTTAGGGTTTATTTGGATTTCTTTATGGTTTATTTGGGATTTTTATGGTTTGTTTGGGGTTTATTATGGTTTATTAGTGTTTATTAATGTCTATTAGGGTTGTTTAGGGTTGTTTAGGTTTTAATAATGTGTTTTTAGGGTTTATTAGTTTTTATTATCATTTATTAGGGTTTATTAGGTATTTTGGGGTTTTGTTATGGTTGAGTAGAGTCTCTTAGGGTTTTTAGGGATTATACGGCATTTTTAGGGATTATTAGATTTTATTAGGGGTTTATTAGGGTTTATTTTTTTTATTATGGTATATTAGGGTTTAATATTTTTGAGGGTTTTGAAGCGTCTTTAGGGTTTTTGTAGCATTTTTTAATGTTGGTGTAGCGGTTTTTGTGTTTATGTTGCAATTTTAGTATTTATCTAGATCTTTTAGGGATAAGTTAGCAGTTTTATGTTTTATGTAGCATTTTTTAGGGTTTATGTAACGTTTTTAGGGTTTATGTTGCGTTTTCTGGGTTTATGTAGCATTTTTAGGGGCGATTTAGCGTTTATGTTTCATTTTTTAGGGTTTATGTAACGTTTTTATGGTTCATGTAGTGTTTTTAGGGTTTATGTTGTGTTTTTTAGGTTTTATGTTGCATTTTTTAGTGTTTATGTTGCGTTGTTTAGTGTTTATGTTACTGTTCTAGGGTTCATGTAGAGCTTTTTGGGTTTATGTAGCGTTTTTTGGGTTTATGTTGCGTTTTTTGGGTCTATGTTACATTTTTAGGGTTTATGTTGCGTTTTTAGGTTTTAGGTATCATTTTTTGGGTTTATGTATCTATTTGTTTCCTTTTTAGTGTTTTAATGGTTGTTTATGGTTTGTATTGGTTTTTAGGGTTTTTAAGGGTTGTTAGCGGGTGTTTATGGTTTTTATGGTATTTGATGGGTTTTCAATGGGTTTTTGGGGGTTTCTAAGGGATTATTTGTGTTTTCGGGATTGATAGGGGTTGTAAGGGTTTTTAGTGTGTTTTAGGGTTTGTTTGGGTATTGAAGTGGTTTTTAGGGTTTATGTAATGTGTTTTAGCATTTTTGGGTACTTTAGGGTTTTAGTGTTCTTTAGAGTTTATTATGGTTCTTTAGGGTTTATTAGGGTTCTTTTGGGTTTATTAGTGTTCTTTAGGATTTGTTATGGTTTATCAAAATTTTTTATTGTATATTAGGGATTTATTGGGCTTTTGTAGGCCTTAATAGCTTTTTCTAGGTTTTATCAACCTTTTAGGGTTATTTAGGATTTATTAGGGTTTCTTAGGGTTTATTTTATTTATTAGGGTTTATTAACATGTATTTGTGTTTATTTTGATTTACTAGGATTTATTATGATTTGTTAGGGTTTATTGCGGTTTATTAGGGGTTTGTTATGGTTTTTTTCAGTTTGTTATGATTTATTTGGCGTTGTTAGGATTTGTTACGATTTAGTTGGGGTTGTTATGGTTTGTTACTATTTATTATGGGGTTATTAGGGTTTGTTAGGGTTTATTAGCAGGTTATAGGGTTTTTTATGCTATTATTTGGCGGGTTTTCTTGTGTTTTTTCAGGTTTGTTAGGGTTTTTAGTGATTATTTGGATTTATTACGGTTCAATGGTGTTTTTATTTTATATTAGGGGTTTGAGGGATTTTGTAGTGTTTATTAGAACCTATTAAGGGTTTTTAGTGTTTATTACAAATTATTATGATTTATCAGTGTTTATTAGGGTTTTAGGGTTTAATAGTGGATTTCAAGTGTTATTTGGTTTTATTAGTGGTTCGTAGGGGTTATTAGTGGTTGTTACGGTTTGTTAGGTTTTGTTAGGTTTTGTTTGGACGTGTGTTATTCTATTATCACACACATTATTATTATCATTATTATCATTATCATTATTATCATTATCATTATTATGATTATGATTATTGTTATTACTATTATTATTATTACTATCATCACATGCAAATGCAGATTCCCAAGCAATATTATTTTTTATTTATTATATTTTATTTATTTCCATGTACGTGCATATGTTGTTGTTGTTGTTATTATTATTATTAATTATACTACTATTATTATTATTATCATCACATGAAAATTCACATGCACATCTGCTATTATTTATTACCATGCACACACACACACAATGCACCTACATTATTCTATTATCGCATGCATTTTTTTTTATTTTTTTATTACTATTATTCTTATTATTGTTATTATCATCAAATGAAAATGAAAATGCACGTGTGTTATTATTTATTACCATACACACGCACATTCAATACATCTGCGTTATTATATTATCACATGTGCTATTATTATTAATATTATCATCATGTTCGCTATGAGTTATTATTTATTATCATGCACTACACATGCAATGCACGTGTGTTATTCTATTATTCCATGTGTTGTTGTTCTTATTATTTTTATTATTCTTACTTTTATTTTAGCGTTTTTTGGGGTTTTGTTGTGTTTTGTGGGTTTTGAAGAATTTTTTGGTTTTTTGTAGAAATTGTTAGGGTTTATGTAGTGTTGTTAGTGCCTTTTGTGGTTCTTTAGGGGTTTATTAGGGTCTAATATTTTTGAGGGTTTTGAAGTATCTTTAGGGTTTTTGTAGCATATTTTAGGGTTTGTGTAGCGTTGTTAGAATTTATATAGCATTTTTAGTGTTTATGTTGCATTTTAAGGGTTTAGTTTTTAGTTTTAGGTATTATGTATCATTTTTAGGGTTTATGTAACGTTTTTAGGGTTTATATAGCATGTTTAGGGTTTAGGTTTTATGTAACATTTTTTAGGGTTTATGTTGCGTTTTCTAGGTTTATGTTGCACTTTTAGGGGTGATATAGCGTTTATGTTGCATTTTTCGGGTTTATGTAACTTTTTTAGGGTTTATGTAGTGTTTTTATTGTTTATATTGTGTTTTTAGGTTTTATGTAGCATTTTGTATTGTTTATGTTGCTTTTTTTAGGGTTTATGTTACAGTTCTAGGGTTTATGTAGTGCTTTTCGGGTTTATGTAGTGTTTTTTTGTTTATGTTGTGTTTTTTGGTTTATGTTACATTTTTAGGGGTTTTGTTGCATTTTTTAGGGTTTATGTAACAGTTTTAGGGTTAATGTGTCTATTTGAATCCTTTTTAAGGGGTTTAAGGGTTTTTTATGGATTGTTGTGTTTTTAGGTTTTTAAAGGGTTTTTAATGGTTGTTTATGGTTTTTTATGGTATCTGATGGTTTTTTAATGGTTTTGGGGGGTTTAGTGTTCTTTAGGATTTGTTACAGTTTATTAGAGTTTTTATTGTATATTAGGGTTTTATTGGTCTTTTATAAGCATTAATAGCTTTTTTTAGAGTTTATCAACCTTTTTAGGGTTATTTTGGAATTATTAGGGTTTAGTAACATGTATTTGGGATTACTACGATTTATTAGGGTTTATTATGATTTGTTAGGGTTTATTGGGGTTAATTAGGTGTTTGTTATGGTTTGTTTCAGTTTGTTACGATTTATTTTGTGTTTTTTTTGGATTTGTTATCATTTATTTGGGGTTGTTAGGGTTTGTTACGATTTATTTTGGCGTTATTTTGTTTTTTGAGGGTTTATTAGTGGGTTGTAGGGTTTTTAGGCTATTATTTTGAGCTTTTTGTAACATTTTGTCGGGTTTGTTACGGTTTATAGTGATTATTAGTGTTTATTACGGTTTAATAGTGTTTTTTATTGTATATTAGGGGTTTAGGGCTTTTATCGAGTTTATTAGGGTCTAATAGAGTTCGTTTGGGTTTATAACATGTTATTACGATTTAATAGTGTTTATTAGGGTTTTTAGGGTTTAATAGTGTGTTTTATGGGTTATTATGATTTATTTGTGGTTCTTCGGGGTTATTAGTGGTTGTTAGGGTTTGTTTGGTTTTGTTAGGGTTTTTAGGGTTTGTTATGGTTTTTTTGAGTTGTTTGGGGTTTTATATGTTTTTTTTGGGTTTTATGGGTGTGTTTGGATTTTTTATTCTTTGTTAGGGTTATTTTAGCATTTTTTGGGGTTTTTTGCGTTTTTTGGGTTTTGAAGCATTTTTTATATTTTTGTAGCAATTGATTGGGTTTATGTAGAATTTTTAGTGGCTTTAGTGGTTCTTTAGGGTTTTATTGAGTTTTTAGGGTTTTAGGGTTTTTAGGGTTCTTTAGGGTGTAATGAGGTTTCTTTTGAGGTTTTTAGGGTTTGTTAGGGGGTTTTAGGGATTTTAAGGGTTTCATAGTTTTGTTTAGGGATTTGTTAGGAATTTTTCGACTTTTTAGGGATTTTTAGCGTTTTTAGTGGTTTTTAGGGTTTTTAGGGTTTTTAGAGTATTTTTGTGGGTTTTAAGGATTTTTTATGTTTGTTTTCATGTTTTGTCAGTTTTTTCAGTTTTTAGGGGTTTTAGTGTTTTTTAAGGATTTTTTGGATTTTTTATGGTTTTTAGGGGTTTTAGGGGTTTTTAGGGTTTTTTGTATTTTTTGTGTTTTTATGGTTTTTTAGGGTTTCGTGAGGTTTTGTCGAGTTTGTTAGGGTTTTTTGTGAATATTAGCATTTTGAATGGTTTAATAGTGTTTTTGTAGAATATCTGGGTTTTTAGTTATTTTTTAGCTTTTATTGGGTTCTAATAGGGGTTTTAGGGTTTATTATGATTTATTAGTGTTTATTAGGGTTTAGTAGGTGGCTTTAGGGTTTAATAGGGTTTATTATTGTATATTATTGGTCGGTAGGGTTTGTTAGTATTTATTAGTTATTATAAGAGTGATTTAGGGTGTCTAGGGGTTTGTTAAGGTTTCTAAGGGTGTGTTATGTTTTCTAAGGGTGGGTTAGGGTTTTTTTGGGGCTAGTTAGGGTTTCTAAGGGTATGCTATGGTTTCTATGGGTTTCTCAAGTTGTGTTAGGGCTTCTATGGGTGCGTTGGGTTTTCTAAGGGTGTTCTAGGGTTTCTAAGGGTGTGTTAGTGTTTCTTAGGATTTCTTAGGTTTTTGTTAGGGTTTTTAGGATTTTCAGTGTTATTTTAGGGTTTCTTATGGTTTCATAGGGGTTTTTAGGGTTTCTGCAGGGTTTTTGTGTTTATTAGGGTTTCTTAGTGCTTCTAGGGGTTTGTTAGGGTTTGTATGGGTTAGTTAGGGTTTGTTAGGGTTTGTTTGGGTGTTTTAGGGTTTGTTAGGATTTGTTAAGGTTTGTTTGGGTTTGTTAGTGTTTGTTAGGGTTTTGTTAGTGTTTGTGAGGGTTTTGAATGGTTTTTAATGGTTTTTAGTGTTTATGGGGCTATTCATGGTTTTTTAGGGTTATTTAGTTCTTCATGGTTGTAACAGATGTGTAGATCTAGTTGCAGGCTTCAATTTGATATGTGGTAGAGGTAAAATGGACACCTAGAACAGAAGTTATGGTCATTTGGAGGATTTAAGAACCTTTTGGATCTTTAAGAACGCGATAAGGTGTTCCTATTGGTCGCAGATGTTAAGATCTAGTCGAAGTCTTCGAATTTTAATATATGGTAGAGGCAAAACGGACTCCCAGAGTAGATGTTATGGTATTATGGAGGGTTTAGGTACTTTTATGGGCCTTCAATGATGTGGTAAGGTGCTTCAGTGGTTATAGGATTATAGGTCTTATCTCAACCTTCGATTTGATATGTGGTAGAGGAAAAACAGACACCCATAGAAGAAGGTGTTGCAAAACAGACACTAGAAGCCAATCTTTTGACCATCCAATGGGATTTTGGGGTTTGGGGGGGGGGGGTTGAAGAATTTCAGAAAGGGTTCCAATGGTTACCGAAGTGTGTATCTTTTCACAATATTCTATTTGATATGTGGTAGATCCAAAATGAACACACGTAGCATAAGTTATTGTCATTCTAAATTGAGCAACCCTCCTATCGCCTAAAAACCCAAGAAACCTGCAACTCACTAAAATAGGCATAAATTCTACTTTGGGTGTTCGTTTGAGCACTGTGACTAGTTAAATAAAAGATCATGAGATGAGTGTGGAACAAGTCTAGTTGAAATTGTGAGAAGATGAAAGAAACAAATAATATATTAGTTATACCACTCCAAAAAAGTCCAAATGTAGACGACCATAACATTCACTATAGTTGCCCATTTGAGCTCTACCACATATCAAATCGAAGGAAGCTAAGAGATCTAATCAAATGGATAACTTCAAAAATTTCAATTCATGTTTCAGACACTAAAATCTTAAAAACCCCTCAGAAGGCCTCCAAAACTCCATTTCTGTGTCCGGATCCCTATCAAATATTTCTCAAAATGGTCATAACTTCTGATATGTGTGTCTGTTCGGCCTCCAGCACCTGTTTTTATTGTAGTTCATTTGATGAGATTTAGTTTGACTATTCAAAAAAGAGAAATGGACACCTGAAGAATAAGTCATGCATTTTTTAATGAATCTGTGATTTGTTAGGTTTTTTGAGAGACCATTTCTAGCACTTTTGTCCTGTCTGCAGTTTTTTCAAACAACTATAAGTTATTATTATTGTTATTATTATTATTATTATTATCATCATATCATCCTCATGCACATGAACATGCACATGAATTATTATTATATTTTTATTACCATGCACGTGCACATGCAATGCACACACAGTATTTTATTATCACATGCGTTGTTATCATTATTGTTATTATTATTGTGGTTGTTGTTGTTGTTGTTGTTATTGTTATTATCATCACATGAAAATGAAAATGAAAATTCACATATAGGAACATTAAATGAATGTACCATATTGTGTATCTTTTCACAATCATCGATTTGATATGTGGTAGAGCCAAAATGAACACACATAGAAAATGTTATTGTCATTTTAATTTGGGCAACTCTCATAGCGCCTAAAAACCGAAGAAACCACAACATACTAAAATAGGAATAACTTCTCCTTTGGGTGTCCATTTTAGCACTCTGACTAGTCAAATCGAATCACGTGAGATGAGTGAGGACCTAGTTTAGTAGAAAGTATGATACTATCAAAGAAATATAAGATATATTAGTTATACCACCCCAAAAAAAAGTCCAACTTCAAACTGCCATAACTTTTGCTCCGGTTTTCCGTTTAAGCTCTACCACATATCAAATCGAAAGTAGCGATGATATCTACACAGATGAATGACTTGAACAAAGTTTAAGTCATGTTTGGGACCTTAAAATCACAGAAATCCATCATAAGTCCTCCAAAACCCCATTTCTGTGTACGGATCCCTATAAAATATTTCTTAAAATGGTCATAACTTCTGATCTGTGTGTCTGTTCGGCCTTCGGCAACTGTTTTTATCGTAGTTCGTTACATGAGACTCAGTTTGAATATTCATGGATTTTAAATGGACACCCGAAGAAGAAGTTATGCATTTTTAAATGACTCTGGTATTTGTTAGGTTTTTCGAGACCCCATTTCTAGCATTTTTGTCATGTCTTCTGTTTTTTCAAACAACTAAAACTTATTATTACTTTTATTATTACTATTATTATCATGATCTCATCCACATGCACAACCACATCATGTGAATTATTATTATATTTTTGTTACCAAGCATGTGCACCTGGAATGAACACATGTTATTTTATTATCACATGCCTTGTTATTATTATTGTTATTATTATTATTGAGGTTGTTGTTGTTGTTATAGTTCTTGTTATTGTTGTTATTGTTATTATCATCACATAAAAATGCACATTCAAATGCACAAACATGCACATTCAATGAACGTCCATTATTCTATTATCACATGCGTTGTTATTATTAATATTATTATTGTTATCATCATCATCATCATCATCACATGCAAATTCATTGCACGAGCGTTATTATTTATTACCATGCACGTGCACTTGTAATGCACATGCAATATTCAATTATCACATGCATTGGTACTACTACTATTATCCCCACCACCACTACTATTAATACTACTGCTGTTATTATTACAACCATCACATAAAAATGTAGATGCACATGCATTATTATTTATTATTTATTACCATGCACGTGCATATACAATTCACTTGTATTATTCTTTTATTATTATTATTATTATCACAATTATTTTTATTATTATTATTATTATTATCATTATTATTATCATTATCACATGAAAATTCACATTCATGTGCGTTGTTATTTATTATTTATTACCATGCACGTGCATGCGTTATTAATATTATTATTACAATTAGTATTATTAATATTATCATCGAATGTAAATGCACATGCACATGCATGTGAATTATTATTTATTATTATTATTTATTATTTACTACTATGCACGTGAACATGAAATGCACTTGCATTATTCTATTATTATTATTGTTTTTTTGTTGTTTGTATCATCAAATACAAATTCACATGCCTGTGCATTGTTATTTATTATTTATTACCATGCATTGGCAAGTGTCATTATCATTATCATTACATGTAAATGCACATGCACGTGCGTTATTATTTATTATTTATTATCATGAACATGAAATTCAATGCACTTGCATTATTCAATTATCACAATTGTTGTTATTATTTATTCTCATGCACATGCACACTCAATGCACAAGCATTATTCTTTTATCACATGTGTTATTATTTGTTATTTATTATCATTCACATGAAAATGAAAATTCATGTGGACTTGGTTATTATTTGTTGTTTATTACCATGCACATGCACATGCACTTGGATGTGCATTTTTTAGGGTTTGGTGGGGGTTATTAAGATTTTATTAGGGTTTAATATTGGGTGATAAGTTTTATTAGGGTTTATTAGTTGTTTTTACAGTTTTATTAGGTTTGATTTGGGTTTATTAGGGTGTATAATGGTATATTATGGTATATTTGGGTATGTTTAAGATTTATTAGGGTTTATTATCATTCATTATGGTTTATTAATTTTTAAGAGGGTATATTAAGGGTTTTTAGGCTTTAGTAGTTTTTATTACGGTTTATTAGTGATTTTAATCTTTGTTAGGTTTTATTAGCATTTATTAGTGGTTTTAGGTATTTTTAATGGTATATTTGCATCTTTTAGGGTTTAGTGGGGTTAATTATGATTTATTATAGTGTGTTAAGGTTTATTAGGGTTGAGTAGGTATTTTTAGGGTTTTATTAGGGTTGAGTAGGTGTCTTGAAGACTTTATTAGGGTTTATTAGGGTTGAGAAGTGTTTATTAGGGTTTGTTAGGGATTTTTAGGGTTTACTAGGGTTTGTTAGAGTTTTTATTTGGGTATATGAGTGTTTTTTAGTTTTTGTTAATATATATGAGGGTTTGTTAAGACTTTTTAGGTTTCATTAGCGTGTTTTTAGTGTTTGTGAGCATTTTTTATGGTTTAATAGGTTTTATTAGAATTTATTATGGTCTATTAGGGCTTCTAGGGATTTTAATGGTTTGTTTGCATTTTTTTGTTTATTGTGGTTTATTTGGGTTTTGGTTTTATTATGGTGTGTCAAGTTTTATTAGGGTTGAGAAGGTATTTTTAGGGTTTTATTATGGTTTTATTAGTGTTTATTAATTTTTATTAGGGTTTATTAGGGATTTATAGGGTTTGTTAGGGTTTGTTATGGGTTTATTAGTTTTTTTTGTTTTATTAGGTTATATTAGTGTTTGTGAAGCATTTTTAGATTATATCGCATTTTTTATTGTTTGTGAGTATTTTGTATTTTTTTTGAGTGTTTTTAGGGTTTCATAGGTTATATTAGAGATTATTATGGTTTATTATTGTTTTTAGGGATTTTTAAGGTATATTAATGTTTTTTGTCTTTATTAGGTTATATTTGTATTTTTAGGTATTTTTTGGTAATATAGAGTGTTTTTATTGTTTGTGATCATTTTTTATTGTTTTTAGCGTTTTTAGGGTTTATTATGTTATATTAGAGTTTATAAGGGTTTCTAGGGATTTTTTAAGGTACACTAGCATTTGTTTGTTATTAGGGCTTTGTAGGGTTTTATTAGGGGTCATTATGGTGTGTTAAGGTTTGTTAGGTTTGAGTATGATTTATTTGGATTTATTTATGGTTTATTAGCGATTTTTTGGGTTTTTGGGGTTTATTTGGGTTTATTAGTGTTTGTTAGTGTCTATTAGGGTTGGTTAGGGTTGTTTAGGTTTTCTTAACATGTTTGTTTTGGGTTTATTAGGTTTTATTATCATTTATTAGGGTTTATTAGGTATTTTTGGGGTTTTATTAGGACTGAGCAGAGTATCTTAGGGTTTTTAGTGATTATAAGGAGTTTTTAGGGATTATTAGATTTTAATAGAGATTTATTAGGGTCTAATTTTTTATATTATGGTATATTAGGGTTTAATATTTTTGAGGGTTTTGAAGCGTCTTTTGGGTTTCTGTAGCATCTTTTAGTGTTTGTGTAGCGTTTTTTGTGTTTATGTTTCATTTTTAATGTTTATGTAGCACTTTTAGGGTTTAGTTAGCGGTTTTAGGTTGTATGTATCATTTTTTGGGGATTATGTAACGTTTTTTGGGCCTATATAGCGTGTTTAGGGTTTAGGTTTTATGTAGCATTTTTTAGGGTTTACGTTACGTTTTCCTGGTTTATGTAGCGTTTTTAGGGTTGATGTAGCATTTATTTTACATTTTTTTGGGTTTATGTAGATTTTTTAGGGTTCATGTAGTGTTTCTAGGGTTTATGTTGTATTTTTAGGTTTTATGTAGAATTTTTAATATTTATGTTGTGTTGTTTAGGGTTTATGTTACGGTTCTAGGGTTTATATAGTGATTTTTGGGTTTATGTATCGTTTTTTGGGTTTATGTTGCATTTTTTGGGTTTATGATGTGTTTTTAGGGTTTATGTTGCATTTTTCGGGTTTATGTAATGTTTTTTGTGTTTATGTATCTATCTGTTTCCTTTTTTAGGGTTTTAATGGTTGTTTATTGTTTGTAGTGGTTTTTAGGGGTTTTAAGGTTTGTTAACAGGTGTTTATTGTTTTTATGGTATTTTATGGGTTTTCAATTGTTTTTTGGGGGTTTTAAAGGGTTTATTTGTTTTTTAAGGATTGATAGGGGTTGTTAAGGTTTTTTAGTATGTTTTAGGGTTTCTTGGGGTATTGTAATGGTTTTTATGGTTTATGTAATCTGTTTTATCATTTTTTGGGTTCTTTAGGGGTTTTTATTGTTCTTTAGAGTTTATTATGGTCATTTAGGGTTTATTAGGGTTTTTTAGGGTTTATTAGTGTTGTTTAGGATTTGTTACGATTTATTAGAATTTTTTATTGTATATTTGGGTTTTATTGTGCTTTTGTAGGAATTAATAGCTTTTTCTAGGGTTTATGATCCTTTTTAGGGTTATTTATGATTTATTATGGTTTATTAGGGTTTATTTTATTTATTAGGGATTATTAATGTGTATATGGGTGTATTACGATTTATTATTGTTTATTATGATTTGTTAGGGTTTATTGCGGTTTATTAGGGGTTTGTTATGGTTTCTTTCAGTTTGTTATGATTTATTAGGCTTTGTTTGTATTTTTTACGATTTATTTGGGGATGTTAGGGTTTATTATGATTTATTATGGTGTTATTTGGGTTTGTTAGGTTTATTAGCAGGTTGTACGGTTTTATAGGTTATTATTTGGTGGGTTTTGTAGTGTTTTGTCGGGTTTGTTAGGGTTTTTAGTGATTATTAGGACTTATTATTGTTCAATAATGTTTTTTATTGCATATTATGGGTTTTAGGGCTTTTTTAGTGTTTATTAGTGTCTAATAGTGTTTTTAGTGTTTATTTCATGTTATTATGATTTATTAGTTTTTATTGGGGTTTTAGGGTTTAATAATGGATTTCAGGTGTTATTAGGGTTTATTAGTTGTTCTTATGGGTTATTAATGGTTTTTAGGGGTTTTTAAGTTTTGTTAGGGTTTGTTAGGATGTGTGTTATTCTATTATAACACACTATATTATTATCATTGTTATCATTATCATTATTATCATTATCATTATTATAATTATCATTATTTTTTTTACTATTGTTATTATTATTATCGTCAAATGCAAATGCAGATGCACATGTGTCATTCTTTATTATTTATTATATTTTATTTATTTCTATGCAGGGGCATATGTTGTTGTTGTTGTTGTTGTTGTTGTTGTTGTTACTATTAGTATTATTATTATTATCATCACATGCAAATGCACATGCACGTCCGTTATTATTTATTTCCATGCACACGCACACGCTATGCACCTACATTATTCTATTATCACATGCATTTTTATTGTTATTGTTATTATTACTATTATTGTTATTATTGTTATTATCATCAATTGCAAATGAAAATACACATGCATTATTATATATTACCATACATGTGCACATTCAATACATGTGTGTTATTCTATTATCACATGCACTATTATTATTAATATTACTATTATTGTTATTTTTATCATCACATGTGCTATGAGTTAATATTTATTATGATGCACTTCACATGCAATGCACGTGCATTATTCTGTTATCACATGCGTTGTTGTTCTTATTATTATTATTACTGTTATTATTATTATTATTATAATCATCTCATGCACATGCACATGCACATGTACATGCATTATTATTAATTTTTATTACCATGCACATGCACATGAAATGCCCACATGTTATTTTATTATCACAAATGTTGTTATTCTTATTGTTATTATTATTATTTTGGTTGTTGTTGTTGTTGTTGTTTTTGTTGTTGTTGTAATTATTGTCAACACATGCAAATGCACATGCAGATACATAAACAGGCACATTCAATGCACGTGTGTTATTCTCCTATCACATGCGTTGTTATTATTATTAATAATAATAATAATATTAGTATCATCATCATCACATGAAAATGCAATGCACGTTCATTATTGTTTATTACCATGCACATGCACAGGTAATGCACATGCAAAATTCTATTATCACAATCATTGGTACTACTACTATTATCACCACTACTACTACTGTTGTTATTATTATTATTATCACATGAAAATGCAGATGCACATGCGTTATTATTTTTTATTTATTACCATGCACGTGCATATGCAATGCACTTCTATTATTATTTTATTATTATTATTATTATCATAGTTGTTGTTATTATTATTATTATTTTTATTATTATTTTTATTATTATTATCATTATTATTATCATTATCACATGCAAATCCACATGCATGTGCGTTGTTATTTATTATTTATTACCATTCACATGAATGCGTTATTTTTTTTATTATTACAATTAGTACTATTAATATTATTATCAAATGTAAAGGCACATGCACATGCATGTGCTATCTTATTTACATTTATTTATTTATTATTTAATATTATGCACATGCACATGCAATGCACTTGCGTTATTCTATTATTATTATTATTGTTGTTGTTGTTGTTGTTTTTTGTATTATCAAATACAAATGCACATGCACGTGCATTGTTCTATATTATTTATTACCTTGCACGTCCCTGTGTCATTATCATTATCATTACCTGTAAACATACATACACGTGCGTTATTATATATTATTTATTACCATGCACTTGAAAATGAAATGCACTCGCATTATTATATTATCACATGTGTTATTATTATTTATTCTGATGCACGTGCACAAGCAATCCACTTGCGTTATTATATCATCATATGTGTTAATATTTATTATTTATTATCATTCACATGAAAATGCACATTCATGTGGACTTTTTTATTATTTATTGTTTATTACCATTCACATGAACATGCACATTCACATGAACATGCCGCTGCACATGCACATGCACATGCACATGCACTTGGATGTGCGTTATAATTTATTATTTATTATCATTCACATGCACATGGAAATACACATTCAATTCACATGGGTTATTATTTATTATTTATTATTTATTATCATTCACATGCAAATGCGCATGCATATGCACATGCACATGCATTATGATTTGTTATTTAAACCATGCACATGCATATGCACATGCACGTGCATTATTATTTCTATTATTATTAGAGGTATTTTTAGTTTTTACTATCATTTTTTAGGATTTTTAGGTGTTATTGACATTTATTATGGTTTGTTGGGGTTTTAGGGGTTTTTAATGCTATATTATCAATTTTTTGGGTTTGATGGGGGTTATTAGGATTTTATTAGGGTTTATTATGGTGTGTCAAGGTTTATTAGGGTTTCCTAGGTATTTTTAGGGTTTTATTAGGATTGAGTTTTGTTTATTAGGGTATATTAGGGTATATTTGTGTATTTTTAGGATTTATTAGGGTTAATTATGGTTCATTATGGTTTATTAATATTTAAGAGGGTATATTAGGGTTTTTAGTGTTTAGTAGTGTTTATTAGGGTTTATTAGAACTTTTAAGATTTGTTAGGTTTTATTAGCATTTATTATGGGTTTTAGGGATTTTTAATGGTATATTTTATTTTTTAGGGTTTAGTGGGGTTTATTATGTTTTATTATGGTGTGTTAATGTATATTAGGGTTGAGTAGGTATTTTTAAGGTTTTATTAGGGTTTAGTAGGAATCTTTAAGGTTTTATTAGGGTTTATTAGGGTTGAGTACGGTTTATTAGGGTTTGTTATGTATTTTTAGGGTTTACTAGGGTTTGTTAGTGTTTTTATTAGGGTATATGTGTCTTTTTTAGTTTTTGTTAATAAATATGAGGGGTTGTTATGACTTTTTAGGTTTTATTAGCGTGTTTTTAGTTTTTATGAGCATTTTTAATGGTTTACTATCTTTTATTTGAATTTATAATGGTTTATTAGGGTTTCTGGGGATTTTAATGGTTTGTTTGTGTTTTTTTAGTGGGGTTTAGTTGGGTTTTATGAGGTTTTGTTACGGTGTATCTTGTTCGTTATCATCTTCTTCCTGTGTTCTTGTTTCCGTTTTATTTACGGTGTTTCCCCAGTTCCATTTCTAGATTTGATTCCTAAATCTATGTGGTGTTCAGTATTTTTTGAGTGTTTTGGGACGGGTTTGGTCTGCTGTTTTTGTTGTTGGTTGTTTGGATGTTACGACTGCGCCAGTGTTGGATTTCTTCGGCGTCAACCATTATGGGAGGCTTTTGTCATTGTTTCGTCCTACAAAAGACCTATTCTTCTCTGCTCTAGATCTAGGGGTCCTCCTTTCTCTCCGAGGTGGAGCTGCGTGGTGGTCTTCAAGTTTCTTTGGGATGTGAGTCTGAGAGTTTAGCTTTGGGAGGATGATGGTGAAAAGGTTTTCATTGTCAATGTTGAGGTTGGATTTGGCTCCTACAATGATGATGACAGTGTTCTGGTGATAGGGAACACCAAATAATTATTGTAATGGTGATTGATGCTGCTATGGTGTGGTTTTAGGTCCCCGTGATGTGGGTTGAGGTTTTCTTTTATGATGATTGGTGAAGGTGTGTTCATGGAAGGATGACTATGAGGGAAATGAGGTAGATGGTGATTATGCTTTGATCCCCGATGGTGAGGATGTGTCAAGAAATGAGTATGGTGATGAGGGTGTTGGAAGCTCCAGCGATGATAAAGGTGGTGGTTTTGAAAAGCAATGACGACAGAGATATCTTGGCGAATCGAGGCAGCTGACCAAATCAACGTTTTCACAATTTTTCGTGGCTCTTGGATCAAGTCATGAAGGATGGATGACTGGCGGGATAATTGTGATCTCGAGGAAGGCATGTGAATGATGGAGGTTTTTGATTTGGATGTTTTGTTTTTTGGAAGGCGGCAATGGCGGTACTGATCGGAGTTGGTTGTTGTATGTTGTAATTCTCATGATGGGTTGATTTTGGTGGTTTTGTGAGGGTCTACACTTACCCTTTAAAAGTGTTATTAGAAAATACAAAAATATGGATTGTGTGTGTGTATGAGGGTTTCTAGGGATTTTTATGTTATATTAGCATTTTTGTCTTTATTAGGTTATATTAGTGTTTTTAGGTCTTTTTAGGTAATATAGAGCATTTTTATTGTTTGTGATCATTTTTTTTATTTTTTGTGAGAGTTTTTAGGGTTTATTAGGTTATATTAGAGTTTATCAGGGTGTCTAGGGATTTTTTAAGGTATAAAAGCATTTTTTTTCTTTATCAGGGTTTTGTACGGTATTATTAGGGGTTTTATAGTGTGTTAAGGTTTGTTAGGGTTGTGTAGGGTTTATTTGGCTTTATTTATGGTGTATTAGGGTTTTTAGGTTCTGTTTGGGGTTTATTAGGTTTTATTAGTGTTTATTAGTGTCTATTAGGGTTGGTTAGGGTTGTTTAGGTTTTCATAACGTGTTTTTTGGGGTTTATTTGGTTTTATTATCATTTATTAGGGTTTATTAGGTATTTCTGGGGTTTTATTAGGGTTGATTAGAGTTTTATAGTGTTTTTAGGGATCATAAGGTTTTTTTAGGGATTATTAAAGTTTATTAGGGGTTTATTAGGGTTTAATTTTTTATATTATGGTATATTAGGGTTTAATATTTTAGTGGGGTTTAAAGCATCTTTAGGGATTTTGTAGCATTTTTTAGGGTTTGTGTAGCGTTATTAAAGTTTATCTAGCATTTCTAGTGTTTATGTAGCGTTTTAAGGTTTAGTTAGCGTTTATAGATTTTTTGTATCATTTTTAGGGTTTATGTAACGTTTTTCGGGTTTATGTAGTGTGTTTACGGTTTAGGTTTTATATAGCATTTTTTAGGGTTTTTGTTTCATTTTCTGGGTTTATGTAGCGTTTTTATGGGTGATGTATCATTTATGTTTCATTTTTTAGGTTTTATGTAACGTTTTTAGGGTCTATGGAGTGTTTTTAGTGTTTATTTTTTTTAAGGTTTTATGTATCTTTTTTTAATGTTTATGTTGCGTTTTTAGGGTTTATGTTGTCTTTTTTATGGTTTATGTTATAGTTCTAGGGTTTATGTAGTGATTTTAGGGTTGATGTAGTGTTTTTTGGGTTTATGTTGTGTTTTTTGGTTTATATTGCATTTTTAGGGTTTTTGTTGCATTTTTTAGGGTTTATGTAACGTTTATTGGTTTAATGTATCTATTTGAATCCTTTTTTAGGGTTTTAATGGTTGTTTATGGTTTGTAGTGTTTTTAGGGTTTTTAAGGGTTGTTAACGGGTGTTTATGGTTTTTTCTGATATCTGAGGGCTTCTAAATGGGTTTTTGGGGTTTTATGGTATTGTTTGGTTTTTTGGGATTGATAGGGGTTATTGGAATTTTTAAGCTGTTTTAGGGTTTGTTTGGGTGTTGTAGCAGTTTTTAGGGTTTAAATAATGTGTTTTAGCATTTTTTGGGTTCTTTAGGGTTTTTAGTGTTCTTTAGAGTTTAATATGGTTCTTTAGGGATTATTAGGGTTCTTTTGGGTTTATTAGTGTTCTTTAGGATTTGTTACAGTTTATTAGCATGTTTATTGTAAATTAGGGTTTTATTGGGCTTTTTTTTGGCATCAATAGCTTTTTCCAGGGATTATCAACATTTTTAATTGTTTTTAGGATTTTTTAGGGTTTATTAGTGTTTATTTTATTTATTAGGGTTTATTAACATGTATTTGGGTTTATTACTATTTATTAGGGTTTGTTATGTTTTGTTAGGGTTTATTGTGGTTTATTAGGGGTTTGTTATGGTTTGTTTCAGTTCGTTACAATTTATTTGTCATTGTTAGGATTTGTAATGATTTATTTGGGGTTGTTAGGATTTGTTACAATTTATTTTGTGGTTATTAGGGTTTGTTAGGGTTTATTAGTGGGTTGTAGGGTTTTGTAGGCTATTATTTTGAGGTTTTGTATTGTTTTGTCGGGTTTTTTAGGGTTTTTAGTGATTATTAGGGTTTATTATGGTTTAATAGTTTTTTTATTTTATATTAGGGGTTTTAGGGCTTTTGTAACATTTATTATGGTCTAATAGATTTTTATGGTTTATTACAGGTTATTAAAATTTATTAGTGTTTATTAAGGATTTAGGGTTTAATAGTGTGTTTTAGGGGTTATTAGGGTTTATTAGTTGTTCTTAAAGGTTATTATTGGTTGTTAGGGTTTGTTAGGTTTTGTTGGGGTTTATAGGGTTTGGTACGGGTTGTTTGAGTTGTTTGGGGTTTTATGCATTTGTTTATGGGTTTTATGGGTGTGTTTGGATTTTTTATGCTTTGTTAGGGTTATTTTATCATTTTTTGGGGGGTTTTCTCTGTTTTGTGGGTTTTGTAGCATTTTTCGGGTTTTTCTAGCTATTGTTAGTGTTTATGTTTCATTGTTAGTGACTTTAGTCGGGATACCTCGATTTTTTAACATTCAAACAAGTATAACTTCTGATCCAGAAATCTGTTAGGCATGTTCCACATATATTATCGTAGATTGTTTCATTTTTTTCAATTGGACAGGTTGTGGAGTTGAAACAGGCTTCTACATTAGAAGTTATGGTTGTTTTAACATATTTGGCTTTTCAAATACACACACACAAACAAACACATATATTTATTTATTTATTTATTCGTAAATATATATATGTGTGTGTGTGGGTGTGTGTATGTGTGTATGCTGTATATATGTATGTATTTATTTATTTATAAACACACATAAAAAATATATTTTATAAATATATTTTAAACTAATATTATAAATGTATTTTAATATAAAAATAAATATACGGATAAAAAACATAATAATATAAATATATATTAATATAAGAATGAATATATATTAACTAATATATGAATAAATATATATATCTTAATATAACTAAATACATGTATATAAATATGAATCCATATTAATATATGAATAAATATAACTATATACATAAATAAATAGATATATCATTAAATAGAGAAAAAAAATAAATGGATTAGTGGTAAAGGTGAAGGCACACAATGGGGGAGGTCACGGGTTCGAGTTTAGGTGGAAGCAAGGAGGTGCGCACGTGTCGGGGATGCGCGGGAAGGGCAGCGCGTAGGAGATATTGAGGGGTGTCCACCTAGCACTGATGGGGGGGGGGGGGGGGTCAAGTGCTGTTAAAAGCCCCCCCCCCCCACATTATATAAATATTTTTTATTTTATTTATTTATTTTTGAATTTTATTAGTGCTTTTTAGGAGTGATGATTAAAGTCCCCTTTTATCAGCACTAAAAAAAGCGCTGATAAAGGGGATTTTATCACCCCTTTTTGTAGCGCTGATAAAATGTGCATTTATCAACGCTTTTCTAAGAACTGATAAAAGGGACCCCCTATATCCTCATCTCAATTAACAATTTTTTTAGTGCTTTTAATGCACTTTTCTAGCGCTGATAAAGGCTGTTTTTGTAGTAGAATGCACCTACGATGCACGTGCATTATTCTATTATCATATGTGTTATTATTTATTATTTATTATAATTCACATTAAAATGCACAGTCATGTGGACTTGGTTAATATTTACTGTTCATTACCATGCACATGCACATGCACACGCACTTGTATGTGTGTTATTATTTATTATTTATTATCATTCAAATGCACATGCAGATACACATGCAATTCACATGTGTTATTATTTATTATTTATTATTTATTATCATTCACATGAAAATGTGCATGCATATGTACATGCACGTGCGTTATTATTTATTATTTAAACCATGCACATGCAGATGCACATGCACATGCGTTATTACTTTTATTATTATTTGAGGTATTTTTAGGGTTTACTAGTATTTAATAGGTTTTTTAGGTGATATTAACATTTATTATGGTTTTTGGGTTTTTGGATTTTTAATGGTATATTAGCATTTTTTAGGGTTTGGTGGTGGTTATTAGGATTTTATAAGGGTTTGATATGGTTTGTCAAGGTTTATTAGTGTTTATTAGGTATTTTTAGGTTTTTATTATGATTGAGTTGGTTTTATTAGTGTATATTATGGTATATTTGGGTATGTTTAGGATTTATTTGGGTTTATTATGGTTCATTATGATTTATTAATTTTTAAGAGGGTATATTAGGGTTTTTATGGTTTTGTAGTGTTTATTAGGGTTTATTATCACTTTTATGATTTGTTAGCTTTTATTAGCATTTATTAGGTGTTTTAGAGGTTTTTAATGGTATATTTTCATTTTTAGGGTTTAGTGGGGTTTATTATGGTTTATTATGGTCTGTTAATTTTTATTAGGGTTGACTAGGTATTTTTGGGGTTTTATTTGGGTTGAGTAGTTATCTTTAGGGTTTTATTAGGGTTTATTACGGTTTAGTACAGTTTATTGGGGGTTTTTTAGGGGTTTTTAGGGTTTTTTAGGGTTTACTAGGTTTTGTTAGTGTTTTTATTAGGGTATATGAGTTCTTTTTAGTTTTTGTTAATATATTCGAGGGGTTGTTAGGACTTTTTAGGTTTTATTAGCTTTTTTTGGTGTTTTTGATAATTTTTTATTGTTTATTAGGTTTTATTAGAATTTATTATGGTTTATTTGGTTTTCTTGGGCTTTTTTAGGGTTTGTTTGCGTTTTTTGTTTATTGGAGTTTAGTTGGGTTTTATTATGGTGTGTCAAGGTTTATTAGGGTTGAGAAGGTATTTTTAGGGTTTTATTATGGTTTTATTAGGGTTTATTAGTTTTTATTATGGTTTATTTTGGATTTTTAGGGTTTATTAGTGTTTGTTAGGGGTTTATTAGCTTTTTTTGTTTTATTAGGTCATATTAGTGTTTGTTAGGTCTTTTTAGATAATATAGAATGTTTTTATTGTTTGTGAGATTTTTCTTTTTGTTTGTGATCGTTTTTAGGGTTTCTTAGGTTATATTAGAGTTTATTATTTTTTATTAGGGTTTCTAGGGATTTTTATGGTATATTAGCTTTTTTGTCTTTATTAGGTTATATTAGTGTTTTTAAGTATTTTTAGGTAATACAACATGTTTTTATTGTTTTTGATCGTTTTTTATTGTTTGTGAGTGTTTTTAGGGTTTATTAGGTCATATTAGAGTTTTTCCGGGTTTCTAGAGATTTTTTAAGGTATTCAAGCATTTTTTCGTTATTAGGGTTTTGTAGGGTTTTATTAGGGGTTATTGTGGTGTGATAAGGTTTGTTAGGGTTGAGTAGGGTTTATTTGGCTTTATTTATGGTTTATTAGGGATTTTTAGGTTTTTTTGGGGTTTATCAGGGTTTATTAGTGTTTATTAGTGTCTTAGGTTGGTTAGGGTTGTTTAGGTTTTCATAACCTATTTTAGGGTTTATTAGGTTTTATTATCATTTATTAGGGTTTATTTGGTATTTTTGGTGTTTTGTTTTGGTTGAGTAGAGTTTCATAGGGTTTTTAGGGATTATTAGTGTTTATTAGGCATTTATTAGGGGTTTATTAGGGATTAATTTTTTATATTATGGTATATTAGGGTTTAATATTTTTGAGGGTTTTGAAGCATCTTTAAGGTTTTTATAGAATTGTTTAGGGTTTGTGTAGCATTGTTAGATTTTATGTATCATCTTTAGTGTTTATGAAGCATTTTTAGGCTTTAGTTAGCAGTTTTAGGTTTTATGTATCATTTTTAGGGTTTATGTAACATTTCTAGGGGTTTTTGTAGTGTGTTTAGGGTTTAGGTTCTATGTAGCATTTTTTAGGGGTTGTGTTGCGTTTTGTGGGTTTATGAAGCATTTTTTGGGGTGATGTAGCATTTATGTTGCTTTTTTGAGGGTTTATGTAATGTTTTTAGGATTCATGTAGTGTTTTTGGGTTTATATTGTGTCTTTAGGTTTAATTTAGTGTTTTTTTAATGTTTATGTTGTGTTTTTTAGGGTTTATGTTGTGTTTTTTTGGTTTTTTTAATAATTCTATTGTCTATGTAGTGATTTTAGGGTTTATGTAGCATTTTTTTGTTTATGTTTGCTTTTTTAGGTTTATGTTGCATTTTTAGGGTTTTTGTTGCATTTTTAGGGTTTATGTAACGTTTCTAGGGTTTATGTATCTATTTGATGCTTTTTTTAGTGTTTTAATGGTTGTTTATGGTTTGTAGTGTTTTTAGGGGTTTTAAGGGTTGTTAACGAGTGTTTATGGTCTTTTATGGTATCTGATGGACTTTTAATGGTTTTGGGTGGGGGGGGGGGTTATGGGTTTATTTGTTTTTTGGGTTGATAGGGGTTGTTAGGGTTTTTAGTGTGTTTTAGGGTTTGTTTGGGTATTGTTGCGGTTTTTAGGGTTTATATAATGTGTTCTAGGATTTTTTTTGGGTTCTTTAGAGGTTTTTAGTGTTTTTTTATATTTTAATATGGTTATTTAGTGTTTATTAGGGTTCTTTAGGGTTTTTTAGTGTTCTTTAGGATTTGTTATAGTTTATTATCATTTTTTGTTGTATATTAGGTTTTATTGGGCTTTTGTAGGCCTTAATAGCTTTTTCTAGGGTTTATCAACCTTTTTTAGGGTTATTTAGGATTTATTAGGGTTTATTTTATTTATTAGGGTTTAGTAACGTGTATTTGCATTAATTATGATTTATTAGGGTTTATTATGATTTGTTAGGGTTTATTGGGGTTTATTAGTGGTTTGTTATGGTTTGTTTCAGTTTGTTACGATTTATTTGGTATTGTTAGATTCTGTTACAATTTATTTGGGGTTGTTAGGGTTTTTTGGGGGTTATTAGGGTTTTAGGGTTTATTAGTGGGTTGTAGGGATTTGTAGGCTATTATTTGGATATTTTTGCAGCGTTTTGTCAGATTTGTTAGTGTTTTTAGTGATTATTAGGGTTTATTATGGTTTAATAGTGTTTTTATTGTATATTATGGGGTTTCAGGGCTTTTGTAGCATTTATCAGGGTCTAATAGTGTTTTGTAGAGTTTATTACAGGTTATTACAATTTATTTGTGTTTATTAGGGTTTTTTGGGTTTGATAGTGGGGTTTATGGGTTATTAGGGTTTATTAGTGGTTGTTAGGGGTTAATAGTGGTTGCTAGAGTTTATTATGTTGTGTTAGGGTTTTAGGGTTTGTTACGGTTTGTTTGAGTTGTTTGGGGTTTTATGCGTTTTTTTGGGTTTTATGGGTGTGTTTGGATTTTTTATGCTTTGTTAGGGTTATTTTAGCATTTTTTGGGGTTTTTTTGCGTTTTGTGCGTTTTAAGATTTTTTCGGGGTTTTGTAGCAATTGATAGGGTTTATGTAGCATTGTTAGTGGCTTTAGTGGTTCTTTAAGGTTCTTTAGTAATTTTAGGTTTTTAGGGTTCTTTAGGGTGTGTTAGGGTTTCTTTTGAGGTATTTAGTGTTTTCTAGGGGGTTTTTATGGTTTTAAGGGTTTCATAGGTTTGGTTAGGGTTTTGTTATAAATTTATAGGATTTTAGGGTTTTTATCATTTTTATTTGTTTTTAGGGTTTTAGGGTTTTTTGAGGTTTTATTTAGGGTTTTTTAGGTTTATTTTCGTGTTTTTTTGGTTTTTTTGGTTTTTAGGGGTTTTAGGGTTTTTAGGGATTTTTAGGTTTTTTTGGGTTTTTTGGGTTTTTTGGGTTTTCATGGGTTTTCAGGGTTTTGTCAGGTTTTGCTGCGTTTATTAGGGGTTTTTGTGAATATTATCATTTTGAATGGTTTAATAGCGTTTTTATTGTATATTTTGGTTTTTAGGTATTTTGTAGCTTTTATTGGGGTATAATAGGGTTTTACGTTTTATTACGATTTATTGGTGTTTATTAGGGTTTAGTAGTAGTCTTTAGGGTTTATTAGGGATTAATATGGTTTATTATTGGTTGGTAGGGCTTGTTAGGATTTATAAGTTCATATTAGAGTGATTTAGGTTGTCTAAGTGTTTTTTTATTATTTCTAAGGGTGTGTTAGGGTTTCTAATGTTGGGTTAGGGATTTTATGGCAGGGTTACCGTTTCTAAGGGTGTGCTATGATTTCTAAGAGTTTATAAAGTTGTGTTAGGGTTTATATGGGTGTGTTGGGGTTCTAAGGGTGGGATAGGGTTTAAATGGATGTGTTAGGGTTTCTAATGGTGTTTTAGGGTTTCTAAGGGTGTGTTAGTTTTTCTTAGGTTTCCTTAGGGTTTTGTAAGGGTTTTTCGGGTTTTTAGGGTTATGTTAGGGTTTCTTATTGTTTCTTAGGGGTTTTTTAGGGTTTCTTCAGGTTTTGTGTGTTTATTGGGGTTTCTTAGTGCTTCTTGGGTTTTGTTAGATCTTGTAAGGGTTTTTTAGAGTTTTTTAGGTTCTGTTATGTTTTTAGGGTTTTTTGGTTTTTGTTAGGGTTTGTTATGTTTTGTTAGGGTTTTTAGGGTTTTTCGTGGTTTTTAATGATTTTTAGTGTTTATGGGGTTATTCATGTTTTGTTAGGGTTATTTAGTTGTTCATGGTTGTTACAGATGTGTAGAGCTAGTCGGAAGCTTCAATTTGATATGTGGTAGAGGTGAAACGGACACCCAGAGGAGAAGTTATGGACATTTTGAGGACTTAAGGACCTTTTGGGTCATTAAGAACGTGATAACGTGGTCAATTGGTCACATATGTTTAGATCTAGTCGAAATCTTCGATTTGATATATGGTAGAGGTAAAACGGACTCCCAGAGTAGAAGATATGGTATTTTGGAGGGTTTAAGTACCCTTTTGGGCCTTCAAGGATGTGAGAAGGTGCTTTAGTGGTTATATGAGTGTATGCCTAGTCTCAAGCATCGATTTGATATGTTGTAGAGGGAAAACAAACACCCATAGAAGAAGTTATTGCAAAACGAACACGAGAAGCAAATCTTTTGACCATCCAATGGGATTTTGGGTATTTTTGGGGGTTGAAGAATGTCAGAAAGGGTTTCAGTGGTTACCAGAGTGTGTATCTTTTCACAATATTCGATTTGACTAATGGTAGAGACAAAATGAACACACATAGAAGAATTTATTGTCATTTTAAATTGAGCAACCCTCCTAGCGCCAAAAACCCAAAGAAACCCGCAACTCACTAAAATAGGAATAACTTCTCCTTTGGGTGTCTGTTTGAGCAATGTGACTTGTAAAATCAAAGCTCATTATTTGAGTGAGGACCAGGTCTAATTGAAATAGTGAGAATATCAAAGAAACAGAAGATAAATTAGTTATACAACACCAAAAAAAGTCCTACTTCAAACGACCATAAATTTCACTCCGGTTGTCCGTTTGAACTTTACCACATATCAAATTGAAGGCAGCGAAGAGATCTATGCAGAAGGTTAACATGAAAAAATATCAAGTCAGTTTTGGGACCCTAAAATCCAAAAAACCCATCAGAAGGCCTCCAAAACTCCATTTCTGTGTTCGGATCCCTGTCATATTTTTCTTAAAATAGTTATAACTTCTGATCTGTGTGTCTGTTCGGCCTCCAGAACCTGTTTTTATTTTAGTTTGTTCCATGAGATTTAGTTGCACTAATCACGGAGTAGAAATGGTCACCTGAAGAAGATGTTTTGCCTTTTTTAATGACTATGTGATTTTTTAGGTTTTTCGAGACACCATTTCTAGCACTTTTGTCCTGTATGCTATTTTCTCAAACAGCTATAACTTATTATTATTGTTATTTTTATTATTATTATCATCATCTCATACAAATGCACATGAACATGCATGTGTGTTATTATTATAGTTTTATTACCATGAACATTCACATGAAATGCTCATACGTTATTTTATTATCACATGCGTTGTTATTATTATTGTTATTATTATTATTGTGGTTGTTGTTGTTGTTGTTGTTGTTGTTGTTGTTATTGTTATTATCATCACATGGAAATGCACATCCAAATGCACATACATGCACATTCAATGAACGTGTGTTATTATATTATCACATGCATTGTTATTATTTTTGTTAATAATAATAATATTATCATCATCATCACCACCACATGCAAATGCAATGCACGGGAGTTATTATTTATTACCATACACATGCA
The DNA here is from genome assembly GCA_963277665.1 of Viscum album. Taxonomy (NCBI): domain Eukaryota; kingdom Viridiplantae; phylum Streptophyta; class Magnoliopsida; order Santalales; family Viscaceae; genus Viscum; species Viscum album. The sequence goes on from OY728167.1 coordinate 790,656,154, forward strand.
CACGTAATGCACTTGCAATATTCTATTCTCATATACATTAGTACTACTACTATTATCACCACTACTACTACTACTATTATTACTACTTTTGTTATTATACTATAATAAAATGCAAATGTAGATGCATGTGCGTTATTATTTATTATTTATTACTATGTACGTGCATATGCAATGTACTTGTATTATTCTTTTATTATTATTATCATTATTATTACTATCATATTTATTATTATTATTATTATCATCATCATCATCATCATCATCATTATCATTATTATTATCATTATCACATGAAAATGCACACGCACGTGCGTTGTTATTTATTATTTATTACCATGCAAGTGCATGCGTTATTATTATAATTATTATTACAATTAGTATTACTAATATTATCATCAAATGTAAATGCACATGCACATGCATGTGTATTCTTGTTTATTGTTATTTATTTATTATTTACTACAATGCATGTGCACATGAAATGCACTTGCGTTATTCTATTATTATTATTATTATTATTATTATTATTATTATTATTATTATTCTTTTTGTTGTTTTTGTTGTTTGTATCGTCAAATACAAATGCACATGAACGTGCGTTGTTATTTATTATTTGTTACCATGCATGTGAATGCGTCATTATAATGATCATTTCATTTAAATGCACATGCACGTGCGTTATTATATATTATTTATTATCATTCACATTCAAATGCAATGCACTTGTGTTATTCTATTATCACATGTGTTATTATTATTTATTCTAATGCATGTGCACACGTGATGCACGTACATTATTCTATTATCACATGTGTTATTATTTATTATTTATTACAATTCACATGCAAATGCACATTCATGTGGATGTGGTAATTATTTATTCTTTATTACCATGCACATGCACTGGTATGTGCATAATTATTTAACATTTATTATAATTCACATGCACATGCACACACACGTGAAATTCACATGCGTTATTATTTATAATTTATTATTTATTATCATTCAAATGCAACTGCACAAGCATATGCACATGCACGTGCATTATGATTTATTATTTAAACCATTCACATGCATATGCACATGCATGTGCATTATTACTACTATTATTATTAGAGGTATTTTTAGGGTTTACTATCATTTTTTTAGGATTTTTAGGTGTTATTAACATTTATTATGGTTTTTTAGGGTTTTAGGGTTTTTTAATGGTTTATTATCATTTTTTAGGGTTTGGTGAAGGTTATTAGGATTTTATTACGGTTTATTATGGTGTGTAAAGTTTTATTAGGGGTTATTATGTATTTTTAGGGTTATATTAGGATTGAGTTGGGTTTATTAGGTTATATTATGGTATATTAGGGTATGTTTAGGATTTATTAGGGTTTATTATGGTTCATTATGGTTTATTAATTTTTAAGAGGGTATATTAGGGTTTTTAGTGTTTAGTAGTGTTCATTCATGTTTATTAGCGCTTTTAAGCTTTGTTAGATTATATTAGCATTTATTCGGGGTTTTAGGGATTTTTAATGGAATATTTGGATTTTTTAGGGTTTATTGGGGTTTATTATGATTTATTAGGGTGTGTTATGGTTTATTAAGATTTAGTGGGTATTTTTAGGGTTTTATTAGGTTTTAGTCGGTATCTTCAAGGTGTTATTAGGGTTTATTAGTGTTGAGTATGGTTTATTAGGGTTTTTTAGGGATTTTTGTGGTTTACTAGGGTTTGTTAGTGTTTTTATTTGGGTATATGAGTGTTTTTTTTGTTTTTGTTAATATATATGAGGGGTTGTTATGACTTCTTAGGTTTTATTAGTGTGTTTTTAGTGTTTGGGAGAATTTTTAATGGCTTCATAGTTTTTTTTGAATTTATTAAGGTTTATTAGGGTTTCTAGGGCTTTCTAATGCTTGGTTTGTGTTTTTTTGGTTTATTGGGGTTTGGTTGGGTTTTATTAGGTTTTGTTATGGTGCGTCATGGTTTATTAGGATTGAGAAGGTATTTTTTGGGGTTTATTATGGTTTTTTAGGGGTTTCTTTGTTTATTTGTTTTACTAGGTTATATTAGTGTTTGTTAGGTCTTTTTAGATAATATAGCAAGTTTTTATATTTTGTGAGCATTTTGTTTTCATTTGTGGGAATTTTTAGGATTTTTTAGGTTATATTTGAGTTTATAATTGTTTATTAGGGTTTCTAGAGATTTTTAAGGTATATTAGCCTTTTTTTGTATTTATTAGGTTATATTAGTGTTTTTAGGTCTTTTTAGGTAATATAGCACATTTTTATTTTTTGTGATTGGTTTTTTATTGTTTATGACAGTTTTTAGGGTTTATTAGGTTATATTTGAGTTTATCAGGGTTTCTAGGGATAATTAAGGTATACTAGCATTTTTTCATTATTAGGGTTTTGTAGGGTTTTATTATGGCTTATTATGGTGTGTTATGGTTTATTAGGGTTTAGTAGGGTTTATTTGGATTTATTTATAGTTTATTAGGGCTCTTTAGGGTTTTTTGGTGATTATTAGGGTTTATTAGTGTTTATTAGTGTCTATTAGGGTTGGTTAGGGTTGTTTAGGTTTTCTTAATGTGTTTCTAGGGTTTATTAGGTTTTATTATCATTTATTAGAGTTTATTAGGTATTTTTGGGTTTTATTAAGGTTGAGTAGAGTTTATTAGGGTTTTTAGGGATTATAAGGTGTTTTAAATGAGTATTAGAGTTTATTAGAGGTTTATTAGGGTTTAATTTTTTATATTATGGTACATTAGTGTTCAATATTTTTGAGGGTTTTATAGCATCTTTATTGTTTTTGTTGCAAATTTTAGTGCTTGTGTAGCATTGTTAATGTTTATATAGCATTTTTAGTGTTTATGTAGAGTTTTTGGGGTTTAGTTAGCATGTTTAGCTTTTATGTATAATTTTTAGGGTTTATGTTACGTTTTTAGGGTTTATGTAGTGTGTTTAGGCTTTCGGTTTTATGTAGCATTTTTTTAGGGTTTGTGTTGTGTTTTATGGGTTTATGTAGCATTTTAGGGGTGATGTAGTGTTTATGTTGCAATTTTTAGGGCTTATGTAACATTTTTAGGGTTCATGTAGTGTTTTTAGGGATTATATTGAACTTTTAGGTTTTATAGTGTTTTTTAATGTTTATAGTGCATTATTTAGGGTTCATGTTGTGTTTTTAGGGTTTATGTTATAGTTCTAGGGTTTATGTTGTGCTTTTAGGGTTTATGTAGCGTTTTTGGGGTTTATGTTGTGTTTTTTTTGTTTTTTTTTTTTGCATTTTTAGGGTTTTTTTAGCATTTTTATGGGTTTATGTAATGTTTTTAGGGTTTATGTATATATTTGAAGCCTTTTTTGGGTTTTAATGGTTGTTTATGGTTTGTAGTTTTTTAGGGGTTTTAAGGGTTGTTAACTGGTGTTTATGGTTTTTTATGGTATCTAATGGCTTTTTATGGTTTTTAGGGGGGTTGTGGGTTTATTTGTTTTTTTGGTATTGATAGGGGTTTTTAGGGTTTTTAAGGGTGTTTTAGGGTTTGTTTGGGTATTGTAGAGATTTTTAGGGTTTATATAATTTGTTTTAGCATTTTTTGGGTTTTTTTAGGGTCTTTAGTGTTCTTTAGAGTTTAATATGGTTCTTTAGGGTTTATTAGGGTTCTTTAGGGTTTATTAGTATTCTTTAGGATTTTTTACAGTTTATTAGCATTTTTTATTGTATATTAGAGTTTTATTGGGATTTTTTAGGCATTAATAGTTTTTTCTCGGGTTTATCAACCCTTTTTAGTGTTATTTACAATTTATTAGGGTTTATTAGTGTTTATTTTATTTATTAGGGTTTAGTAACGTGTATTTTGGATTATTACGATTTATTAGGGTTTATTATGATTTGTTAGGGTTTATTATGGGTTTTTAGGTGTTTGTTATGGTTTGTTTCAGTTTGTTACGATTTATTTGGTGTTGTTAGGATTTGTTACGATTTATTTGCGGTTTTTGGGGGTTTTGTTATGATTTATTTTGGGGTTATTAGGGTTAGTTAGGGTTTATTAGTGGGTTGTAGGGTTTTGTAGGCTATTATTTGGAGGTTTCTGTAGTGTTTTGTCTGATTTGTTAAGGTTTTTAGTGATTATTATGGTTTATTATGGTTTAATAGTGTTTTAATTGTATATTACGGTTTTTAGGACTTTTTTAGAATTTATTAGGGTCTAATAGAGTTAGTTAGGGTTTATTAAAGGTTATTACAATTTGTTAGCGTTTATTAGGGGTTTTAGGGGTTAATAGTTGGTTTTAGGGGATATTAGAGTTTGTTAGTGGTTTATAGGGGTTAGTAGTGGGTTTTAGGGTTTGTTAGGTGTTTTTAGGGTTTTTTGGGTTTGTTACGATTTGTTTGAGTTTTTTGTGGTTTTATGCATTTTTATGGGTTTTATGGGTGTGTTTGGATTTTTTATGCTTTGTTAGGGTAATTTTAGCATTTTTTGTGGTTTTGTTGCATTTTGTGAGTTTTGAAGCATTTTTTCGTCTTTGGTAGCAATTGTTAGGGTTTATGTAGTGTTGTTAGTGTCTTTAGTGGTACTTTAAGGTTTTTTGGGTTTTTTCAGGTTCTTTATGGTGTATTAGGGTTTCTTTTGGGGTTTTTATGATTTTCTAGGGGGGGTTTAGGGTTTTAAGGGTTTCATAGGGTTGGTTATGGTTTTTTAGGCATTTTTAGGCATTTTAGGGTTTTTAGCGTTTTTAGTGGGTGTTAGTTTTTTTTATCATTTTTTGAGGTTTTTTTTAGTTTTTTGGGGTTTTCAGGTATGTTTTATGGTTTTATGGTTTTTTTGTGTTTTTAGGGGTTTTCAGGGGTTTTCGGGTTTTTTAGGGTTTTTAGGATTTTTTAGGGGTTTTAGTGTTTTTTAGGGTTTTTTGGGTGTTTAGGGTTTTTTGGGTTTTATAGTTTTTTAGTGTTTTGTCAGGTTTTTCCATGTTTGTTAGGGTTTTTTGGGGAATATTAGCATTTTTAATTGTTTAATAGCATTTTTGTTGTATATTGGGGTTTTTAGGTATGTTGTAGCTTTTATTGGGGTCTAATAGGGTTTTTAGGGTTTATTACAATTTATTAGTGTGTATTAGGGTTTAGTAGTGGGCTTTAGGGTTTATTAGGGTTTATTATGGTTTATTATTGGTTGGTAGGATTTGTTAGGATTTATAAGTACATATTAGAGTGATTTAGGGTGTCTAAGGTTTTTTTGGGTTTCTAAGGGTGAGTTAGGCTTTCTAAGGGTGGGTTAGGGTTTTTATGGGCGAGTTAGGGTTTGTAAGGGTGTACTATGATTTCTAAGGGTATTTAAGGTTGTGTTAGGGTTTCTATGGGTGTGTTGGGGTTTCTAAGGGTGTGCTAGGGTTTCTAAGATTGTGTTAGGGTTTCTGAGTGTGTGTTAGGGTTTCTAAGGGTGTGTTAGTGTTTCTTAGGTTTCCTTAGGGTTTTGTTAGGGTTTTATTAGGGTTTCTTATGGTTTCTTAGGGGTTTTTTAGTGTTTCTTAATGTTTTTTGGGTTTATTGGGGATTCCTAGTGCTTCTTGGGGTTTGTTAGGGATTGTTAATTTGTGTTAGGGTTTGTTAGGTTTTGTTATGTTTTTTTTGGGTTTGTTAGGGTTTTTTAGGGTCTGTTAGGGTTTGTTTGGGTTTTTAGGGTTTGTTAGTGTTTGTTCGGGTTTGATAGGGTTTGTTAGGGGTTTGAATGTTTTTAATGGTTTTTAGTGTTTATGGGGTTATTCATGGTTTTTTAGGGATATTTAGTTGATCATGGTTGTCAAAGATGTGTAAAGCCAGTCGCAAGCTTCAATTTGATATGTGGTAGAGGTGAAATAGACACTCAGAGAAGAATTATGGTCATTTAGAGGACTTAATGTTCTTTTGGGACAACAATAACGTGATAAAGTGTTCTTATTGGTCAAATATATGTAGATCTAGTCGAATGATTCGATTTGATATATGATAGAGGCAAAACGAACTCCCATAGTAGAAGTTATGGTCTTTTGGAGGGTTTAAGTACATTTTTGGGCCTTCAAGGATGTGAGAAGGTGCTTTAGTGGTAATAGGAGTGTAGGTCTAGTCGCAAGCTTCTATTTTATATGTGGTAGAGGAAAAACGGACACCCATAGAAGAAGTTATTGCAAAACGGACACATGAAGCCAATATTTTGACCATCAAAATGGATTTTGGGACTTTTTTAGGGTTGATGAATGTCAGAAAAGGTTCCAGTGGTTACCAGAGTGTTGATCCTATCAAAATCTTCGATTTGATATGTTGTAGAGCCAAAATGAACACACATAGCAGAAGTTATTGTCATTTTAAATTGAGTAACTCTCCTAGCGCCAAAAAACCTCAGAAACCCGCAACTCACTAAAATAGGCTTAACTTCTCCTTCGGGATTCTGTTTGAGCATTGTGACCAATTAAATCGAAGCTCGTGAGATGAGTGAGGACCAAGTTTAGTAGAAAATTTGATGAGATCAAATAAATATAATATATATTAGTTATACCACTCCAAAAAAGTCTAACGTCAAATGGCCATAACTTTCACTATGGTTGTCTGTTTGAGCTCTACCACATATCAAATCGAAAGTAGTGAAAGGATATAAGAAGAATGATGACTTGAACCTAGTTCAAGTCATGTTAGTAACCCTAAAATCGCAGAAACCCATCAGAAGGCCAACAAAACTCCATTTACGTGTTCAGATCCCTGTCAATGTTTTCTTAAAATGGTCATAACTTCAGATCTGTGTGTCTTTTCAGCCTCCGACACTTGTTTTTATCATAGTTTGTTCCATGAGATTCAGTTTGACTATTCACATAGTGGAAATGGAGACCCAAATAAGAAGTTATTCCTTTTTAAATGACTCTGTGATTTGTTCGGTTTTTCGAGACCCCATTTCTTGCATTTTTATCCTGTCAGCTCTTTTTTCAAACAACTATAACTTATTATTACTGTTATTATTATTATTATTATCATAATCTCATCCAAATGCACATGCACATGCACATGAATTATTATTATATTTTTATTACAATGCATGTGCACATTCAATGCACACACGCTATTTTATTATCACATAAATTGTTATTATTATTGATATTATTATTATTGTGGTTGTTGTTATTGTTATTATCATCACATGGAAATGCACATGCAAATTCACATACACGCACCTTCAATTCACATGCGTTATTCTATTATCACATGCATTGTTATTATTAATAGTAATAATAATAATATTATTATCATCATCATCATCATCACATGTAAATGCAATGCACGAGCGTTATTATTTATTACCATGCATGTGACCATGTAACGCACAATCAATATTCTATTATCGCATGCATTGGTATTACTACAATTATCACCACTACTACTTCAATTATTACTACGACTATTATTATTACTATCATCACATGCAAATGTGGATGCTCGTGCGTTATTATTTATTATTTATTACCATGCACGTGCATATGAAATGCACTTGTATTATTCTTTTATTATTATTATTATTATTATCACAATTATTATTATTATTATTATTATTATCATTATCATTATTATTATCATTATCACATGAAAATGCACATGAATTTGTGTTGTTATTTATTATTTATTACCATGCACGTGCATGAGTTATTATTGATATTATTACAATTAGTATTATTAATATTATCATCAAATGTAAATGCACATGCACATGCATGTGCATTCTTATTAATTATTATTTATTTCTTATTTACTACTATGCACGTTCACATGAAATGAACTTGTGTAATTCTATTATTATTATTATTATTATTATTATTATTATTTTGTTTGTATCATCAAATATAAATGCACATGCACATGCGTTGTTATTTATTATTTATTACAATGCACGTGCATGTGTCATTATCATTATCATTACATCTAAATGCACATACACGTGCGTTATTATATATTATATATTTTCAGCACATGGAAATGCAATGCACTTGTGTTATTCTATTATCACTTGTGTTATTAATATTTATTCTCATGCACTTTCACATGTAATGCACGTGCATTATTCTATTATCACATGTGTTAATATTTATTATTTATTACCATTCACATGAAAATGCACATTCAAGTTGACTTGGTTATTATTTATTGTTTTTTACCACGCACATGCACATGCACATGCACTTGCATAAGTAAATTCACATGCACATGCAATTGGATGTGCGTTATTATTAATTATTTATTATCATTCACATGCACATGCACATACACATGAAATTCACATGCGTTATTATTTATAATTTATTATTTATTATCATTCACATGCAAATGCGCAGACATATGCATATTCACGTGTGTTATGATTTATTATTTAAAACATGCACATGCATATGCACATACATGTGCATTATTACTAATATTATTATTAGATGTATTTTTGGGGTTTAATAGAATTTTTTATAATTTTTAGGTGTTATTAACATTTATTATGGGTTGTAAGGGTTTTAGGGTTTTTAATGGTATATTAGCATTTTTTAGGGTTTGGTGGGGGTTATTAGGATTTTATTAGAGTTTATTATAGTGTGTTAAGGTTTATTAGGGTTGATTAGGTATTTTTAGGGTTTTAGTAGGATTTAGTTGGGTTTATTAGGGAATATTTTGGTATATTTGGGTATGTTTAGGATTTATTAGGGTCTATTATCATTCATTATGGTTTATTAATTTTTAAGAGGGTATATTAGAGTTATTTAGGGTTTAGTAGTGCTTATTAGGGTTTATTAGTGATTTTAAGCATTTTTAGGTTTTATTAGCATTTATTAGGGCTTTTAGGGCTTGTTAATGGTATATTTGCGTTTTTAGGGTTTAGTGGGGTTTATTGTGATTTATTATAGTGTGTTAAGGTTTATTAGGGTTTATTAGGTATTTTTAGCGTTTTATTAGGGATGATAAAGTATCTTTAAGGTTTTATTAGGGTTTATTAGGGCTGAGTAGTGTTTATTAGGGTTTGATAGGGATTTTTAGGGTTTACAAAGGTTTGTTAGTGTTTTTATTAGGGTATATGAGTGTTTTTAAGATTCTGTTAATATATATGAGGGGTTGTTATGACTTTTTAGGTTTTATTAGCATTTGTTTAGTGTTTGTGAGCAATTTTTATGGTTTATTGGGTTTTATTAGAATTTATTTTTGTTTATTAGGTTTTCTAGGGCTATTTAATGGTTTGTTTGTTTTTTTGTTGGGGTTTAGTTGGGTTTTATTAGGTTTTATTATGGTGTGTCAAAATTTATTAGGGTTGAGAAGGTATTTCTAGGGTTTTATTATGGTTTCATTAGGATTTAATAGTTTTTATTAGGGTTTATTAAGGATTTTTATGGTTTATTAGGGTTTGTTATGTGTTTATTAGTTTTTTTATTAGGTTATATTAGTGTTTGTTAAGTCTGTTTAGATAATATAGCATTTTTTTTTGAGTGTTTTGTTTTTTTGTGAGTTTTTTTATAGTTTCATAGGTTATATTAGAGATTATTATGGATTATTATGGTTTCGAGGGATTTTTATGGTATATTAGCATTTTTTGTATTTATTAGGTTACATTACTGTTTTTATGTCTTTTTATGTAATATAGTGTGTTTTTATTGTTTGTGATCTTTTTTTTATTGTTTGTGAGCGTTTTTAGGGTTTATTAGGTTATATTAGAGTTTATCGGGTCTTCTAGGGATTTTTTAAGGTATACTGGCATTTGTTTTCATTATTAGGGTTTTGTAGAGTTTTATTAGTGGTCATTATGGTTTGTTAGGGTTGAGTAGGGTTTATTTGGATTTATTAATTGTTTATTAGGTATATATAGGGTTTTTGGGGGTTTATTATGGTTTATTAGTGTTTATTAGTGTCTATTAGGGTTGGTTAGGGTTGTTTAGGTTTTCTTAACAAGTTTTTAGGGTTTATTAGTTTTTATTATCATTTATTAGGGTTTATTAGGTATTTTGGGGGTTTTATTATGGTTGAGAAGAGTCTCTTAGGGGTGTTAGGGATTATGAGGCGTTTTTGGGGATTATTAGAGTTTTTAGGGGTTTATTAGTGTTTAATTTTTTATATTATGGTATATTAGGGTTTAATATTTTTGAGGGTTTTGAAGTGTCTTTAGGATTTTTGTAGCATTTTTTAGTTTTTGGGTAGGTTTTTTTGAGTTTATGTTGCATTTTTAGTGTTTATGTAGTGCTTTTAGGGTTTATATAGCTGTTTTAGCGTTTATGTATCATTTTTTAGGGTTTATGTAACGTTTTTATGGTTTATGTAGCATGTTTATGGTTTAAGTTTTATGTAGCATTTTTTAGGGTTTATGTTGCATTTTCTGGATTTATGTTGCATTATTAGGGGTGATGTAGCGTTTATGTTGCATTTTTTAGGGTTTATGTATCGTTTTTAGGGTTCATGTAGTGTTTTTAGGGTTTATAATGTTTTTTTAGGTTTTATGTAGCGTCTTTTAATGTTTGTGTTGCATTGTTTAGGGTTTATATTTCGGTTCTCGGGTTAACGTAGTGCTTTTTGGGTTTATGTAGAGTGTTTTGGATTTATGTTGCATTTTTTGGGTTAATGTTGCGTTTTTAGGGTTTATGGTGCAGTTTTAGGGTTTATGTAACATTTTTTGGGATTATGTATCTATTTGTTTTCTTTTTTAGTGTTTTAATGGTTTTTTATGGTTTGTAGAGGTTTTTATGGTTTTTAAGGGTCGTTAACGGGTGTTTATGGTTTTTAAGGTGTTTGATGGGTTTTCAATGGATTTGGGTGGGGGGGGGGGTTAAGGCTTTATTTGTTTTTTTGGTATTGATAGGGGTTTTTAGGGTTTTTTAGTGCGTTTTAGGGTTTGTTTTGGTATTTTAGCGGTTTTTAGGGTTTATGTAAGGTGTTTTAGCATTTTTCGGTTCATTAGGGTTTTTTAGTGTTTTTAGAGTTCATTATGCTTCTTTAGGGTATATTAGGGTTATTTAGGGTTTATTAGTGTTCTTTAGGATTTGTTACAGTTTATTAGTATTTTTATTGTATATTAGGATTTTATTGGGCTTTTGTAGGCATTAATTGCTTTTTCTAGGATTTATCAACCTTTTTAGGGTTATTTAGGATTTATTAGGGTTTCATAGGGTTTATTTTATTTATTAGGGTTTATTAACATGTATTTGGGTTTATGGAGATTTATTAAGATTTGTTATGATTTGTTAGGGTTTATTGTGGTTTATTATGGGTTTGTTATGGTTTGATTCAGTTTGTTACAATGTATTTGGCCTTGTCAGTATTTGTTACGATTTATTTGGGGTTGTAAGGGTTTATTACTATTTATTATGGGGTTATTAGGGTTTTTAAGGGTTTATTAGCGGGTTTTAGGGTTTTGCAGGCTATTATTTGGCGTGTTTTGTAGTGTTTTGTCGGGTTTGTTAGAGTTTTTAGTTATTATTTAGACTTATTATGGTTCAATAGTGTTTTTTCTTGTATATTAGGGGTTTTAGGGATTTTGTAGTGTTTATTAGAGTCTAATAGGGGTTTTTAGGGTTTATTATAGGTTATTATGATTTATTAGTGTTTATTAGGGATTTAGGGTTTAATAGTGGGTTTCAGGTGTTATTTGGGTTTATTAGTGGTTCGTAGGGGTTATTAGTGGTTGTTAGGGTCTCCTAGGATTTGTTAAGGTTTGTTAGGACATGTGTTATTCTATTATAACAAACGTTATTATTATCATTATTATCATTATCATTATTATCATTATCATTATTATAATTATCAATATTGTTATTACTATTGTTATTATTGGTATTATCATCACAAGAAAATGCAGATGCCGATGCATTATTATTTATCATTTATTATATATTATTTATTTCCATGCACGTGCATGTATTTTTGTTGTTGTTGTTGTTGTTATTATTTTTATTACTATTATTATTATTATTATCCTCAAATGAAAATTCACATGCACGTCCGTTATTATTTATTAACATGCACACACACACGCAATGCACCTACATTATTCTATTATCACATGAATTTTTATTGTGATTGTTATTATTACTATTATTGTTATTATTGTTATTATCATCAAATGCACATGCAAATGCACGTGCGTTATTATTTATTACTATACATGCGCACATACAATACATGTGCGTTATTATATTAACACATGCGCTATTATAATTAATATTACTATTATTGTTATTATTATCATCACGTGCGCTATGAGTTATTATATATTATCATGCAATGCACGTGCATTATTCTATTATCGCATGCGTTGTTGTTATTATTATTATTATTTCATCTATTTTAGTGTTTTTTTGGGGTTATGTTGCATTTTTTGGGTTTTGAAGCATTTTTCAGTTTTTCTAGCAATTGTTAGGGTTTATGTAGCATTGTTAGTGGATTTATTGGTTATTTAGGGGTTTGTTAGGGGTTTATTATGGTTTAATTTTTTTATATTATGGTATATTACGGTCTAATATTTTTGCGGGTTTTGAAGCATCTTTAGGGTTTTTGAAGCATTTTTTAGGGTTTGTGTAGCGTTGTTAGATTTTATGTAGCATTTTTAGTGTTTATGATGCATTTTTAGGGTTGAGTTAGCGGTTTTAGGTTTTATGTATCATTTTTAGGGTTTATGTAGCGTTTTTAGAGTTTATATAACATGTTTAGGAATTCGATTTTATGTAGCATTTTTTAGGGTTTATGTTGCGTTTTCTGGGATTATGTAGAACTTTTAGGGGTGATGTAGTGTTTATATTGCATTTTGTAGTGTTTATGTAACGTTTATAGGGTTCATGTAGTGTTTCTAGGGTTTATATTGTGTTTTTTTGTTTTATATAGCATTTTTTAATGTCTCTGTTGCACTTTTATGGTTTATGATGTGTTTTTTAGGGTTTATGTTACAGTTCTAGGGTTTATGTAGTGCTTTTAGGGTTTATGTAGTGTGTTTTGGGTTTATGTTGTGTTTTTTGGGTTATGTTTTGTTTTTAGGGGGTTTTTTTCATTTTTTAGGGTTAATGTACTGTTTTTAGGTTTTTTGTATCTATTTGAAGCCCTTTTAGGGTTTTAGGGTTGTTTCTGGTTTGTAGTGTGTTTTAGGGTTTTTAAGGGTTGTTAACGGGTGTTTATGGGTTTTTTGGTATCTGATTTATTTTTAATGGGTTTTGAGTGGTTTTATGGGTTTATTAGTTTCTTTGGGATTGATAGGGGTTGTTAGGGTTTTTACTGAGTTATAGGGTTTGTTTGGGTATTGTAGCGGTTTTTAGGGTTCATATAATGTGTTTTAGCATTTTTTTGGTTCTTTAGGGTTTTTAGTGTTCTTTAGAGTTTAATGTGGTTGTTTAGGATTTATTAGGGATATTTAGGGTTTATTAGTGTTCTTTATGATTTGTTACAATTTATTAGCATTTTTATTTTATGTTAGGGTTTTATTGGTATTTTTTATGCATTAATAGCTTTTTTGGATTTATCAACCTTTTTAGGGTTATTTTGGATTTATTAGGGTTTATTATATTTATTAGGGTTTAGTGACGTGTATTTGGGTTTATTAAGATTTATTAGGGTTTATTATGATTTTTTAGGGTTTATTGGGGTTTATTAGGGGTTTGTTATGGTTTGTTTCAATTTGTTACGATTTATTTGGCATTGTTAGGATTTGTTACGATTTATTTGTGGTTTTTGGGGTTTGTTACGATTTATTTTGGGGTTATTAGGTTATTTAGGGTTTATTAGTGGGTTGTAGGGTTTTTAGGCTATTATTAGGAGATTTTTGTAGCGTTTTGTCAGGTTTGTTAGGGTTTTTAGAGATTATTAGTGTTTATTATGGTGTAATAGTGTTTTTATTGTATATTAGGCGTTTTAGGGCTTTTATAGCATTTAATAGGGTCTAATAGAGTTTTTTAGGTTTAATTAAAGGTTATTATGATTTGTTAGTGTTTAATAGAGTTTTTAGGGATTAATAGTGGGTTTTATGGGTTATTAGGGATTATTAGTGGTTCTTAGGGGTTATTAGTGGTTGTTAGGGTTTCTTAGGTTTTGTTTGGGTTTTTAGGGTTTGTTACGGTTTTTTTGAGTTTTTTGGGGTTTTATGTGTTTTTTTTGGGTTTTATAGGTGTGTTTGGATTATTTATGCTTTGTTAGGCTTATTTTAGCATTTTTTGGGGTTTTGTTGTGTTTTGTGGGTTTTAAAGCATTTTTCTGGTTTTTGTAGCAATTGATTGGGTTTATATAGCGTTGTTAGTGGCCTTAGGGGTTCTTTAGTGTTCTTTTGGGTTTTTAGGGTTTTTTAGGATTCTTTTGAGGTTTTTTGGGTTATTTAGGGGATTTTTAGGGGTTTTAAGGGTTTCATAGGGTTGGTTAGGGTTTTTAGTCATTTTTAGTCTTTTTAGGGTATTTTAGCATTTTTAGTGGGTTTTAGGTTTTTTAGGGTTTTTTAAGGTTTTTTTGAGGTTTTTTAGGAATTTTTGGGTTTTTTTCATGTTTTTTTTTCAGTTTTTTTGGTTTTTAGGGGTTTTATAATTTTTAGGGTTTTTAGGGGTTTTTAGGATTTTTAGGGTTTTTAGGGTGTTTAGGATTTTTTTGGGTTTTTATGTTTTTTTTCGTTTTTATGATTTTTTAGGGTTTTGTCAGGTTTTTTCGGGTTTGTTAGGGTTTTTTCTGAATATTAACATTTTGAATGGTTTAATAGTTTTCTTGTTGAAGATCTAGGTTTTTAGGTATTTTGTAGCTTTTATTGGGGTCTAATAGAGTTTTTAGAGCTTATTACAATTTATTAGTGTTTATTAGTGTTTTGTAGGGGGCTTTAGAGTTTTTTATGGTTTGTTATTGATTGGTAGGGTTTGTTAGGATTTATTAGTTCTTATTAGGGTGATTTAGGGTGTCTAATGGTTTGTTAGGGTTTCTAATGGTGTGTTAGGGTTTCTAAGGGTGGTTTAGGGTTTTTATAGGAGGGTTAGGGTTTCTAAGAGTGTGTTATGGTTTATAAGCGTTTCTAAGGTTGTGTTAGGGTTTCTATGGGTGCATTGGGGTTTTTAGGGGTGTGTTAGGGTTTCTAAGGGTGTATTAGGGTTTCTAAGGGTGTGTTGGGGTTATTAAGGGTGTGTTAGTGTTTCTTATGTTTTCTTAGGTTTTTGTTAGGGTTTTTAGGGTTTTAAGGGTTATGGTAGGGTTTCTTATGGTTTCTTAGGGGGTTTTTAGGGTTTCTTCGGGTCTTTTGTGTTTATTAGTGTTTCTTAGTGCTTCTTGGGGTTTGTTAGGGATTTTTAGGTCTTTTTAGGGCTTGTTTGGGTTTGATAGGGTTTTTTAGGGTCTGTTATGTTTTTCTAGGGTTTTTGGTGTTTTTTAGAGCTTTTTAGGTTTTTTTTAGTGTTTGATAGGGTTTGTTAGTGTTTTTTAATGTTTATTAAGGTTTGTTAGGGTTTGTTAGGGTTTTCAGGGTTTTTCATGTTTTTTAGTGTTTATGGGGTTATTCATGTTTTGTAAGTGTTATTTAGTTGTTAATGGTTGTCACATATGTGTAGAGCCAGTCGCAGGCTTCAATTTGATATGTGGTATAGGTTAAACAGACACCCAGAGCAGTATTTATGGTCATTTGAAGGAAATAAGGACCATTTTGGTCTTTAAAAACGTGATAAGTTGTTCCTATTAGTCACATATGTGTATATCTAATCGAAAGCTTCGATTTGATATATGGTACGAGAAAAACAGACTCCTGGAGTAGAAGTTACGGTCTTTTGGATGGTTTAAGACATTTTTTGGGCCTTCAAGGATGTGAGAAGGTGCTTCAGTGGTTATAGGAGTGTAGGTCTAGTCGTAATCTTCAATTTTATATGTGTCAGAGGAAAAACGGACTCCCATAGAACAATTTATTGCAAAACGAACATAAGAATCCAATCTTTTGACCATCCAAAGGGATGTAGGGTCTTTTGGGGGGTTGAAGAATGTCATAAAGGGTTCCAGTGGTTACCAGAGTGTGTATCTTTTCCCAATCCTAGATTTAATATGTGGTAGAGCCAAAATGAACACACATAAAAGAAGTTATTATCATTTTAAATTGAGCAACCCTCATAGAGAATAAAAACCTAAGAAGCCCGCAACTCACTAAAATAGGCATAAATTCTCCTTCGAGTGTCCGTTTGAGTGATCTGACTAGTGAAATCGAGGTTCGTGAGATGAGTGAGGACCAAGTCTAATCGAAACTATGAGAAGATCAAAGAAATAGAAGATATATTAGTTACACCACTCCAAAACAAAGTCAAACTTCAAACAACCATAACATTCACTTCGGTTGTCTGTTAGAGCTCTTCCACTTATCAAATCGAAGGTAGCAAAGAGATATATGCAGAAGGATAACTTGAACAAAGTTCAAGTCATGTTTGGGACCCTAAAATCCCAAAAATCCATCAAATTTCCTCCAAAACTCTATTTCTGTGTCCGGATCCCTGTCAAATTTTTCTTAAAACGGTCATAACATCTAATCTATGTGTCTGTTCGGCCTCCGAAACATGTTTTTATAGTAGTTCATTCCATGAGATTTAGATTGACTATTCACAGAGAAGAATTGGACACCTGAAGAAGATGTTATACTTTTTTTAATGACTCTGTGATTTGTTAGGTTTTTCGAGACACCATTTCTAGAACTTTTGTCTTGTCTGCAGTTTTTTCAAACAACTATAACTTATTATTACTATTATTATTATTATTATTATTATTATCATCATCTCATCAACATGCACATGAACATTCACATGAATTATTATTATATTTTTATTACCATGCACGTGCACACGCAATGCACACATGTTATTTTATTTTCACATGCGTTGTTATTATTATTGTTGTTATTATTATTGGGGTTGTTGTTGTTGTTGTTGTTGTTGTTATTGTTGTTATCATCTCATGAAAATGCACATGCAAAATCAAATACACACACATTCAATTTCATAACAGAGTTTGTATATTTTCACAATCTTAGATTTCATATGTGGTAGTGCCAAAATGAACACATGTAGTAGTACTTATTGTAGTTTTAAATTGAGCAACTCTCCTAGCGCCTAAAAACCTAAGAAACCCGCAACTCAATAAAATAGGAATAACTTCCCCTTCGAGTGTCCATTTGAGCGTTGTGACAAGTCAAATAGAAGCAAGTGATATGAGTGAGAACCATGTTTAGTAGAAACTATGAGAAGATCAAATAAAATAAGATATATTAGTTATACCACTCCAAAAACAAGTCCAACTTGAAATGGCCATAACTTTCGCTCCAGTTGTCCGTTTGAGCTCTACCACATATCAAATCAAAAGTGGAAAAGATATATATGCATAAGGATGACTTGAACAAAGTTAAAGTGAGGTTTGGTACCCTAAAATCCCAGAAACCCATCAAGAAGACCTCCAAAACTCCATTTTCGTGTATGGATCCCTGTCAATTTTTTTAAAAATGGTCATAACTTCTGATCTGTGTGTCTGTTCGGCATCCGAAAACTTTTTTTATCAAAGTTTGTTCCATGAGATCTAGATTGACTATTTAGAATGTGGAAATGGACACTCGAAGGTGTAGTTATGCCTTTTTCAATAACTCTGTGATTTGTTAGGTTTTTCGAGACCATATTTCGAGCATTTTTGACTTGTCTACTATTTTTTTAGACAACTATAACTTATTATGACTATTATTATTATTTTTATTATCATAATCTCATCCACATGCATATGAACCTACACCTGCATTATTATTATATATTTATTACCATGCACATGGACATGAAATGCACACACATTATATTATTATCACATGTGTTGTTATTATTATTTTTGTGGTTGTTGTTGTTGGTGTGGTTGTTGTTGTTGTTGTTGTTTTAATTGTTATTATATTCACATGAAAATTCACAAACATTCACATTCAATGCACGTAAATTATTCTATTAGGACATGTGTTGTTATTATTATTATTATTATCATCATCATCATCACTTGCAAATGTAATGCAAGAGCGTTATTATTTATTACCATGCACGTGCACACGTAATGCACATGAAATATTCTATTATCACATGCATTGGTACTACTACGATTATCAGCACTACTATTAATACTACTGCTGTTATTATTACAATCATCACATGCAAATGAAGATGCACGTGCGTTATTATTTATTATTTATAACCATGCACGTGCATATGCAATGCACTTGTATTATTCTTTTATTATTATTATTATTATCACTATTTTTATTATTATTATTATTATTATTATTATCATTATTATTATCATTATAAAATGCAAATGCACATGCATGTGCGTTGTTATTTATTATTTATTACCATGCACATTCATGCATTATTATTATTATTATTACAATTAGTGTTATTAATATTATCATCAAATGTAAATGCACATGCACATTCATGTGCATTCTTATTTATTATTATTTATTTATTATTTACAGCTATACACATGCATATGAAATTCACTTGCGTTATTCTATTTTTTTTGTTTATATCATCAAATACATATACACATGAACATGCGTTGTTATTTTTTGTTTATTACCATGCACGTGCACACGTCATTATCATTATCATTACATGTAAATGCACATGCACATGCGTTATTATATATTATTTATTATCATGCACATTCAAATGCAAAGCACTTGCATTATTCTATTATCACATGTATTATTATTATTTATTCTCATGCACGTGCACCTGCAATGCACGTGCATTATTCTACTATCACATGTGTTATTATTTATTATTTATTATCATTCACATGCAAATTCACATTCATGTGGACTTGGTTATTATTTATTATTTATTACCATGCACATGGACATGCACATGCACATGCACATGCACATTCACTTGGATGTGAGTTATTATTTATTATTTATTATCATTCACATGCACATGCACATTCACATGTAATTATCATGCTTTATTATTTGTAATTTATTATTTATTATAATTCACAAGCAAATGTGCATGCATATGCACATGCACGTGTGTTATGATTTATTATTTAAACCATGAACATGCATTTTCACATGCATGTGCGTTATTACTATTATTATTATTAGAGACATTTTTTGGGTTTACTATCATTTTTTAGAATTTTTAGGTGTTATTAACATTTATTAAGGTGTGTTAGGGTTTTAGGGTATTTTAATGGTATATTTGCATTTTTTAGGGTTTGGTGGGGGTTATTAAGATTTTATTAGGGTTTATTATGGTGTGTTAAGATTTATTAGGGTTTATTAGGTATTTCTAGGGTTTTATTAGGATTTAGTTTGGTTTATTAGGGTATATTATGGTATATTTGGGTATGTTTAGAATTTAGTATGGTTTATTATCGTTCATTATGGTTTATTAAATGTTTAGAGGGTATATTAGGGGTTTTAGGGTATAATAGAGTTTATTAGGGATTATTAGTGCTTTTAATCCTTGTTAGGTTTTATTAGTATTTATTAGGGGTTTTAGGGATTTTTAATGGTATATTTACGTTTTTAGGGTTTAGTGGGGTTTATTGTGGTTTATTATAGTCTGTTAATGTTTATTTGGGTTGAGTGGGTATTTTTAGGGTTTTATTAGGGTTGAGTAGGTATATTTAGGGTTTTATTGGAGTTTATTAGGGTTGAGTATTGTTTATTAGTGTCTGTAAAGGATTTTTAGGGTTTACTAGGGTTTGTTAGTGTTTTTATTATGGTATATGAGTGTTTTTTAGTTTTTGTTAATATATATATGAGGGGTTGTTAGGACTTTTTTGGTTTTATTAGCCTTTTTTTAGTGTTTGTGAGCATTTTTTTATGGTTTATTAGGTTTTATTAGAATTTTTTATGGTTTATTAGGGTCTCTAGGGGTATTTAATGGTTTGTTTGCCTTTTTTGTATATTGGGGTTTAGTTGGGTTTTATTAGAATTTATTATGTTATGTCAAGGTTTATTAGTGTTTAGAAGGTATTTTTAGGGTTTTATTTTGGTTTTATTAGGGTCTATTAGTTTTTATTAGGGTTTATTGGGGAGTTTTAGAGTTTATTAGGGTTTGTTAGGGGTTTATTAGTTTTTTTTGTTTTATTATGTTATATTAGTGTTTGTTAAGTCTTTTTAGATAATCTAGCCTTTTTTATTGTTTGTGAGCGTTTTGTTTTTGTTTGTGAGTGTTTTTAGGTTTTCCTAGGTTATATTAGAGTTTATTATGGTTTCTAGGGATTTTTAAGGTATATTAGCATTTTTTGTCTTTATTAGGTTATATTAGTGTTTTTATTTCTTTTTATGTAATATAGCGTGTTTTTATTTATTGTGATCATATTTTTATTGTTTGTGACCGTTTTTAGGGTTTATTAGATTATATTATAGTTTTTCAGGGTTTCTAGGGATTTTTTAAGGTATACTAGCATTTGTTTTCGTTATTAGGGTTTTATAGGGTTTTATTAGGGGTCATTATGGTGTGTTAAGGTTTGTTAGGGTTGTGCAGGGTTTATTTGGATTTATTTATGGTTTATTAGGGATTTTTAGCTGTTTTTTGGGATTTATTATGGTTTATTAGTGTTTACTACTGTCTATTAGGGTTGGTAAGGGTTGTTTAGTTTTTCATAGTGTGTTTTTAGTGTTTAATAGTTTTTATTATCATTTATTAGGGTTTATTAGGTATTTTTGGGGTTTTATTAGGGTTCAGTAGAGTCACTTATGGTTTTTAGCGATTATAAGGTGTTTTCAGGGATTATTAGAGTTTATTAGGGGTTTATTGGGGTTTAATTTTTTTTTATATTATGGTATATTAGGGTTTAATATTTTTTAGGGTTTTGAAGTGTATTTAGGATTTTTGTAGCATTTTTTAGTGTTGGTGTAGAGTTGTTTGAGTTTATGTAGCATTTTTAGTGTTTATGTAGCACTTTTAGGGTTAAGTTAGCAGTTATAGGTTTTATGTAGCATTTTTTAGGGTTTATGTAACGTTTTTAGGTTTTATTATTTATTATATATTATTTATTTCCATGCACATGCATATGTTGTTGTTCTTGTTCTTCTTCTTATTATTATTATTACTATTATTATTATTTTTATTATTATCATCACATGAAAATGCACATGCACGTCCGTTATTATTTATTACCATGCATGCACACACGCAATGCACCCACATTATTCTATTATCAGATGAATTTTTATTGTTATTGTTATTAATACTATTCTTGTTATTATTGTTATTATTGTTATTATCATCAAATTAAAATACAAATTCAAGTGCGTTATTATTTATTACCATACACGCGCACATTCAATACATGTGTGTTATTCTATTATCACAATACCTATTATTATTAATATTACTATTATTGTTATTATTAACATCATGTGCGCTATGAATTATTATTTATTATCATGCACTACACATGCAATGTACATGCGTTATTCTATTATCACATGCGTTGTTATTATTATTATTATTATTACTCTTATTTTAGCGTTTTTCGGGGTTTTATTGTGTTTTGTCGGTTTTGAAGCATTTTTTGGTATTTTTGTAGAAATTGTTAGGGTTTATGTAGCATTGGTAGTGGATTTAGTGGTTCTTTAAGGGTTTATTAGGGGTTTATTATGGTTTAATTTTTTATATTATGGTATATTAGGGTCTAATATTTTTGAGGGTTTTGAAGCATCTTAAAAGTTTTTGTAGCATTTTTACGGTTTGTGTAGTTTTGTTAGAGTTTATGTAGCATTTGTAGTGTTTATGTTTCATTTTAGGGTTTAGTTAGTAGTTTTAAGTTTTATGTATCATTTGTAGGGTTTATGTAACGTTTTTAGGGTTTATGTATCATGTTTAGTGTTTAGGTTTTATGTAACATTTTTTAGGGTTTATGTTGCGTTTTCTAGGTTTATGTAGCGTTTTTAGGGGGGATGTAGTGTTTATGTTTCATTTTTGGGTTTATGTAATGTTTTTAGGGTTTATTTAGTGTTTTTAGGGTTTATATTGTATTTTTATGTTTTATGTAGCATATTGTAATGTTTATGTTGCGTTTTTAGGGTTTATGTTTGTTTTTGGGGTTTATGTTACAGTTCTAGGGTTTATGTAGTGCTTTTATGGTTTATGTAGTGTTTTTTGGGTTTATGTTGCGTTTTTTGGTTTGTGTTGAGTTTTTAGGGTTTTTGTTTCATTTTTTAGGTTTTATGTAACAGTTTTAGGGTTTATGTGTCTAATTGAAGCCTTTTTTCAGGTTTTAATGTTTGTTTATGGTTTGAAGTGTTTTTTAG
Source organism: Viscum album (assembly GCA_963277665.1). Lineage (NCBI taxonomy): Eukaryota > Viridiplantae > Streptophyta > Magnoliopsida > Santalales > Viscaceae > Viscum > Viscum album. The sequence goes on from OY728167.1 coordinate 790,678,395, forward strand.
GGTTTTTAAGGGTTGTTAATAGGTTTTTATGGTTTTTTATGGTTTTTTAGGGATTTTTAATAGTTTTTTTTGGGGGGGGGGGTTATAGGTTTATTTCTTTTTTGGGATTGATAGGGGTTGTTAGGGTTTTTTAGTGAGTTTTAGGGTTTGTTTGGGTATTGTTGCTATTTTTAGGTTTTATATAATGTGTTTTAGCATTTTTTTGGGTTCTTTAGGGGTTTTTAGTGTTCTTCAGAGTTTAATATGGGTTTTAGGGTTTATTAGAGATCTTTAGGGTTTATTAGTGTTCTTTAGGATTTGTTATAGTTTATTAGCATTTTATATTTTATATTAGGGTTTTATTGGGGTTTTGTAGGCATTAATAGCTTTTTTAGGGTTTATCAACCTTTTTAGGGTTATTTTGGATTTATTAGGGTTTATTTTATTTATTAGGGTTTAGTAATGTGTATTTGGGATTATTACGATTTATTAGGGTTTATTATGATTTGTTAGGGTTTATTAGGGTTTATTAGGCTTTTGTTACAGTTTGTTTCAGTTTGTTACGATTTATTTTGCGTTGTCAGGATTTTTGACGATTTATTTGGGGTTGTTGGGGTTTGTTACGATTCATTTTGGGGTTATTAGGTTTTTTATGGTTTATTAGTGGGTTTTATGGTTTTGTAGGCTATTATTTGGATATTGTTTTAGTGTTTTATCGGGTTTGTTAGGGTTTTTAGTGATTATTAATGTTTATTATGGTTTAATAGTGTTTTTATTGTATATTAGGGGTTTTAGGGATTTTATAGTGTTTAATAGGGTCTATTAGAGTTTGTTAGGTTTATTACAGGTTATTATGATTTAGTAGTGTTTATTAGAGTTTTTAGGGTTTAATAGTGAGTTTTATGGGTTATTAGGGATTATTAGTGGTTCTTAGGGGTTATTAGTGGTTGTTAGGGTTTCTTAGGTTTTGTTAGGGTTTTAGGGTTTGTTATGGTTTGTTTGAGTTGTTTGGGGTTTTATGCGTTTTTTGGGTTTTCTGGGTGTGTTGGGATTTTTTTTCTTTGTTAGGGTTATTTTAGCATTTTTTGGGGTTTTGTTGCGTTTTTTGGGTTTTAAAGAATTTTTCCGGTTTTTGTAGTAATTGATTGGGTTTATGTTGCATTGTTAGTGGCTTTAGTGGTTCTTTAGTGTTCTTTTGGGTTTTTAGGGGTTTTAAGGATTCTTTATGGTGTAATGGGGTTTCTTTTGAGGGTTTTTTGGGTTTGCTAGTGGGTTTTAAGGGGTTTTAAGGGTTTCATAGGGTTGGTTAGGGGTTTTTAGGAATTTTTAGGCTTTAAGGGGTTTTAAGCAGTTTTTGTGGTTTTTAGGTTTTTTAGGATTTTTGGAGGTTTTTTAGGTTTTTTAAGGATTTTTTAGGTTTGTTTTCTGTTTTTTTGGGTTTTTCAGTTTCTTAGGGGTTTTAGGATATTATGGTTTTTAAGGTTTTTTAGGGTTTTTTTGGATTTTTTAGGGTTTTCAAGGTTTTAGGGTTTTTTTGGTTTTTTTGTTTTTTGGGTTTGGTCAGGTTTTGTCGGGTTTGTTAGGGTTTTTTGTGAATATTAGCATTTTGAATGGTTTAATAGTGTTTTTGTTGAATATCTAGGTTTTTAGGTTTTTTGTATCTTTTATTAGGGTCTAATAGAGTTTTTAGGGATTATTACGATTTTTTAGTGTTTATTAAGGTTTAGTAAGGGGCTTTAGGGTTTATTAATGGTTTATTATTGGTTGGTAGGGTTTGTTAGGATTTATTAATTCTTATTACTGTGATTTAAGGTGTCTAATGGTTTCTTATGGCTTCTAAGGTTTTGTTAGGTTTTCTAAGGGTGGGTTACAGTTTTTATAGGTGGGTTAGGGTTTCTAAGGGCGTGTTATAGTTTCTAAGAGTTTCTAAGGTTGTGTTAGGATTTATATGGGTGTGTTGTGGTTTTTAAGGGTGTGCTAGGGTTTCTAAGGGTGTGTTAGGGTTTCTAAAGGTGTGTTAAGATTTCTAATGGTGTGTTAGTGTTTCTTAGGTTTTCTTAGGTTTTTGTTAGGGTTTTTAGGGTTTTAAGGGTTATGGTAGGGTTTCTTATTGTATCTTAGGGGGTTTTTACAGTTTCTTCGGGCTTTTTGTGTTTATTAGGGTTTCTTAGCGCATCTTGGGGTTTGTTACGGATTGTTAGGGCTTGTTGGGGCTTGTTGGGGTTTGATAGGGTTTTTTATGGTTTGTTATGTTTTTCTAGTGTTTTTTTGTGTTTGTTAGGGTTTGTTAGGGTTTTTTAGGATTTTTTAGTGTTTGTTAGGGTTTGATAGGATTTTTAGGGTTTTTCATGATTTTTAATGGTTTTTAGTGTTTATGGGGTTATTCATGGTTTGTTAGTGTTATTTAGTTGTTCATGGTTGTCACAGATGTGTAGAGCTAGTTGCAGGATTCAAATTTGATATGTGGTAGAGGTGGAACAGACACCCAGAGCAGAAGTTATGGTCATTTGGAGGACATAAGGATCATTTGGGTCATTAAAAACGTGATAAGGTGTTCCTATTGGTCATTGATGTGATGATCTAAACGAAAGCTTCGATTTGATAACTTGTAGAGGAAAAACTGACTCCCAGAGTAGAAGTTATGGTCTTTTGGATTGCTTAAGTAATTTTTTGAGTATTTAAGGATGTGAGAAGGTGCTTCACTGGTTATAGGAGTGTAGGTTTTGTCACAAGCTTCAATTTGATATGTGGTAGTGGCAAAACGGATACCCATAGAAGAAGTAATTTCAAAACAGACACAAGAAGCCAATCTTTTACCATCCAAATGGATTTTGGGTCTTTTGGGGGGTTGAAGAATGTTAAAAAGGGTTACAGTGTTTAACAGAGTGTGTATCTATTACCAATATTCAATTTGATATGTGGTAGAGACAAAATGAACACACGTAGAAGAAGTTATTATCGTTTTAAATTGAGCAACCCTCCTAGCGCATAAAAACCTAAGAAGCCCATAACTCACTAAAATAGGCATAAATTATCTTTCAAGTGTCCGTTTGAGCGATGTGACTAGCGAAATCGAGTCTTGTGAGATGAGTGAGGACCAAGTCTACTCGAAACTGTGAGAATATCAAAGAAATAGTAGATATATTATTTATACCACTTCAAAAAAAGTCCAACTTCAAACGGCCATAAATTTCACTCCGGTTGTCCGTTTGAGCTCTACCACATATCAAATCGAAGTTAGTGAAGAGTTATATGCAGAAAGATACCTTGAAAAAAGTTCAAGTCATGTTTGGGACCCTGAAATCCAAAAAAAACCTTCCAAAGGCCTCCAAAACTCCATTTCCGTGTCCGGATCCCTGTCAAATTTTTCTTAAAATGGTCATAACTTCTGATCTATGTGTCTGTTCAGCCTCCAGAACCTATTTTTATCGTAGTTCATTCCATGAGATTTAGTTTGAATATTCACAGAGCAGAAATGGACACCTGAATAAGATTTTATGATTTTTTTAATGACTCTGTGATTTTTTAGGTTTTTCGAGACACCATTTCTAGCACTTTTGTCATGTCTGCTGTTTTTTCAAACAACTATAACTTATTATTACTGTTATTATTATTATTATTATCATCATCATATCATCGACATTCACATGAACATGCATGTGCATTATTATTATATTTTTATTACCATGAATGTTAACATGCAATTCATAGACATTATTTTATTTTCAAATGCGTTGTTATTATTATTGTTATTATTATTATTGTGGTGGTTGTTGTTGTTGTTGTTGATGATGTTGTTATCACCACATGCAAATGCACATGAAAATGCACATACACACACATTCAATACACATACCGGAGTGTGTATATTTTCCGAATCTTCGATTTCATATGTGGTAGAGCCAAAATGAACACACGTAGCAGTAGTTATTGTCGTTTTAAATTGAGCAACTCTCCTAGTGCCTAAAAACCTAAGTAACCCACAACTCAATAAAATAGGCATAAATTCTCCTTAAAGTGTCCATTTGATCATTGTGACCAGTCAAATAGAATAATGTGGGATGGGTGAGGACCAAGTTCAGTAGAAACTATGAGAAGATGAAAGAAAATAAGATATATTAGTTATACCACTCCAAAAAAATGTCCAACTTCAAATGAACATAACTTTCGATCTGGTTTTCCGTTTCAGCTCTACCACATATAAAATCGAATGTGGTGAAGAGATATATGCATAGGGATGACTTGAAAAAAGTTAAATTCATTTTTGGTACCCTAAATTCACATAAACCCATCAGAAGGCCTCCAAAACCCCGTCTATATGTACGGATCCCTGCCAAATTTTTCTTAAAATGGTCATAACATCTGATTTATGTGTCTGTTCAGCCACTAGAACCTGTTTTTATCATAGTTTGTTCCATGAGATTCAGTTTGACTATTCCTAGAGTGGAAATGGACACTCGAAGAAGAAGATATGCCTTTTTCAATAACTCTGTGATTTGTTAGGTTTTTCGAGACCCCATTTCTAGCATTTTTGTTTTGTCTGCTGTTTTTTCAAACAACTATAACTTTTTATTACTGTTATTATTATTATTATTATTATCATCATCATCTCATCCATATGCATATATACATTAACCTACATTATTATTATTATTTTATTAACATGCACGTGGACATGCAATATACACATGTTATTTTATTATCACATGTGTTGTTATTATTGTTGTTATTATTATTATTGTGGTTGTTGTTGTTATTGCTGTTATAGTTATTGTTATTATCTTCACATGCAAATTAACAGGAAAATGCACATATATGAACATTCAATGCACATACGTTATTCTATTATCACATGCGTTTTTATTTTTATTATTATTATCATCATCATCACTTGCAAATGGAATGTACGAGCGTTTTTATTTATTACCATGTACGTGCACACGAAATGCACATGTAATATTCTATTATCACATACATCGGTACTTCTATTATTATCACCACTTCTACTATTAATACTACTGCTGTTATTATTATAATCATCACATGAAAATGTAGATGCACTTGCATTATTATTTATTATTTATTACCAAGCACCTGCATATGCAATGCACTTGTATTATTCTTTTATTATTATTATTATTGTCACAATTATTATTATTATTATTATTATTATTCTCATTATCACATGAAAATTCACATGCATGTGCATTGTTATTTATTATTTATTACCATGCACGTGCATGCGTTATTATTATTATTATTACAATTAGTATTATTAATATTATCATCTAATGTAAATGCACATGCACATGCATGTGCATTATTATTTATTATTATTTATTTAATATTTACTACTATGCACGTGCACATGAAATGCACTTACGTTATTCTATTATTATTATTTATTGTATCATCAAATACATATGCAAATGCATGTGTGTTGTTATTTATTATTTATTACCATGCACGTGCATGCGTCATTATCATTACCATTACATGTAAATGCACATGCACGTGTGTTATTATATATTATTGATTATCATGCACATGCAAATGCAATGCAATTTCATTATTCTCTTATCACCTGTTTTATTATTATTTATTCTCATGCATGTGCACACGCAATGCACGTGCATTATTCTATGATCACATGTGTTATTATTTATTATTTATTATCATTCACATGAAAATGCACATTCACGTGGACTTGGTTATTATTTATTTTTTATTACCATGCACATGAACATGCACAGACACATGCACATGCACTTGGATGTGCGTCATTATTTATTATTTATTGTCATTCATGTGAACATGCACATACACATGTAATAAACATGCGTTATTATTTGTAATTTATTATTTATTATAATTCACATGCAAATGCGCAGGCATATGCACATGCATGTGCGTTATGATTTATTATTTAAACCATGCACATGCATGTGCGTTATTACTATTATTATTATTATAGGTATTTTTAGGGTTTAATGGAATTTTCTAGAATTTTTAGGTGTTATTAACATTTATTATGGTTTGTTAGGGTTTTAGGGGTTTTTAATGGTATCTTATCATTTTTTAGGGTTTGGTGGGTTATTAGGATTTTATTAAGTTTTATTATGGTGTGTTAAGGTTTATTAGGGTTTATTAGGTATTTTTAGGGTTTTATTAGTATTTAGTTGGGTTTATTAGGGTATATTATGGCATATTTGGGTATGTTTAGGATTTAGTATGGTTTATTATCATTCATTATGGTTTATTAAATTTTTAGAGGGTATATTAGGGTTTTTAGGGTTTAGAAGTTTTTATTAGGGTTTATTAGTGCTTTTAAGCTTTGTTAGGTTTTATTAATATTTATTAGATGTTTTAGGGCTTTTAATGGTATATTAGTGTTTTTAGGGTTTAGTGGGGTTTATTGTGGTTCATTATAGTGTGTTAAGGTTTGTTTGGGTTGAGTGGGTATTTTTATGGTCTTATTAGGGTTGAGTAGGTATGTTTAGGGTTTTATTAGAGTTTATTAGGGCTGAGTAGTGTTTATTAGGTTTTGTTAGGGATTTTTTAGGATTACTAGGGTTTGTTGTGTTTTTATTATTGTATATGAGTGTTTTTTTAGTTTTTGTTAATATATATGAGGGGTTGTTAGGACTTTTTAGGTTTTATTAGGCTGTTTTTAGTGTTTGTGAGAAATATTAATGGTTTATTAGGTTTTATTAGAATTTATTATGGTTTATTAGGGTTTCTAGGTCTATTTAATGGTTTGTTTTCATTTTTCTGTTTATTGGAGTTTAGTTGGGTTTTATTAGGTTTTATTATGTTTTGTCAAGGTTTATTAGGGTTGAGAAGGTATTTTTAGGGTATCATTATGGTTTTATTAGTGTTTATTAGTTTTTATTAGGGTTTATTAGGGATTTGTAGATTTTATTAGGGTTTGTTATGGGTTTATTAGTTTTTTTTTGTTTTATTAGGTTATATTAGTGTTTGTTAAGTCTTTTTAGATAATATAGCCTTTTATTGTTTGTGAGTGTTTTGTTTTTGTTTGTGAGAGTTTTTAGGGTTTCTTAGGTTATATTAGAGTTTATTATGGTTTATTATGGTTTCTAGGGTTTTTTAAGGTATATGAGAATTTTCTTCTCTTTATTAGATTATATTAGCGTTTTTAGGTCTTTTCAGGTAATATAGCATGTTTTTATTGATTGTGATCTTTTTTTTATTGTTTGGGAGAATTTTTAGGGTTTATTATGTTATATTAGAGTTTATCAGGGTTTCTAGGGATTTTTTAAGTTATACTAGCATTTGTTTTCGTTATTAGGGTTTTATAGGGATTTATTAGGGGTCATTATGGTGTGTTAAGGATTGTTAGTGTTGAGTAGGGTTTATTTGGATTTATTTATGGTTTATTAGGGATTTTAAGGGTTTTTAGGGGTTTATTATGGTTTATTAGTGTTTATTAGTGTCTATTAGTGTCTATTAGTGTTGGTTAGGGTTTTTTAGGTTTTCATAACATGTTTTTAGGGTTTATTAGATTTTATTATAATTTATTAGGGTTTATTAGGTATTTTGGGGGTTTTATTAGGGTTGAGTAGAATCTCATAGGGTTTTTAGGGATTTTAAGGCATTTTTAGGTATTATTAGAGTTTATTTGGGGTTTATTAGGGTTTAATTTTTTTTTATTATGGTATTTTAGGGATTAATATTTTTGATGGTTTTGAAGCATCTTTAGGGATTTTGTAGCATTTTTTAATGTTGGTTTAGCATTGTTTGAGTTTATATAGCAATTTTAGTGTTTATTTAGAGCTTTTAGGGATAAGTTAGCAGTTTTAGGTTATATGTAGCATTTTTTAGGGTTTATGTAACGTTTTTAGGGTTTATGTAGCGTGTTTAGTGTTTAGGTTTTTTGTAGCATTTTTTAGGGTTTATGTTGCGTTTTCTGGGTTTATGTAGAATTTTTAAGGGCTATATAGCGTTCATGTTGCATTTGTTTAGGTTTATGTAATGTTTTTAGGGTTCATGTAGTTTTTTAGGGTTTATGTTGTGTTTTTATGTTTTATGTAGCATTTTTTAGTTTTTATGTTGCATTGTTTAGGGTTTATGTTACAGTTCTGGGGTTCATGTAGTGCTTTTTGGGTTTATATAGCGGTTTATGTGTTTATGTTGCGTTTTTTGGGTTTATGTTGCATTTATAGGGTTTATGTTCTGTTTTTAGGGTTTATGTAACATTTTTTGGGTTTATGTATCTATTTGTTGCCTTTATAGGGTTTTAATGGTTGTTTATGGTTTGTAGTGGGTTTTAGGGGTTTTAAGGGTTGTTAACAGGTGTTTATGGTTTTTAGGGTTTTTAGGCATTGTATCGTCAAATACAAATGCACATGCACGTGCGTTGTTATTTATTATTTGTTACCATTCATGTGCATGCGTCATTATAATGATCATTTCATATAAATACACATGCACGTGCGTTATTATATATTATTTATTATCATTCACATGCAAATGCAATGCACTTGTGTTATTCTATTATCACATGTGTTATTATTATTTATTCTAATGCATGCGCACACGCGATGCACGTACGTTATTCTATTATCACATGTGTTATTATTTATTATTTTTTTCAATTCACATGCAAATGAACATTCATGTGGATGTGGTTATTATTTATTGTTTATTACCATGCGCATGCACTTGTATGTGCGTAATTATTTAATATTTATTATAATTCACATGCACATGCCCACACACGTGAAATTTACATGTGTTATTATTTATAATTTATTATTTATTATCATTCAAATGCAACTGCACAGGCATATGCACATGCACGTGCATTATGATTTATAATTTAAACCATTCACATGCATATGCACATGCATGTGCATTATTAATACTATTATTATTAGAGGTATTTTTAGGGTTTACTATCATTTTTTAGGATTTTTAGGTGTTATTAACATTTATTATGGTTTTTTAGGGTTTTAGGGGTTTTTAATGGTTTATTAGCATTTTTTAGGGTTTGGTGGGGGTTATTAGGATTTTATTACAGTTTATTATGGTGTGTTAAGGTTTATTAGGGTTTATTATGTATTTTTAGGGTTATATTAGGATTGAGTTGGGTTTATTAGGGTATATTATGGTATATTAGGGTATGTTTAGGATTTATTAGGGTTTATTATGGTTCATCATGGTTTATTAATTTTTAAGAGGGTATATTAGGGTTTTTTAGTGTTTAGTAGTGTTCATTCGTGTTTATTAGCACTTTTTAGATTTGTTAGATTATATTAGCTTTTATTCGGGGTTTTAGGGATTTTTAATGGTATATTTTCATTTTTTTAGGGTTTAGTGGGGTTTATTATGATTTATTAGGCTGTGTTTTGGTTTATTAGGATTTAGTGGGTATTTTTAGGGTTTTATTAGGTTTTAGTCGGTATCTTAAAGGTTTTATTAGGGTTTATTAGGGTTGAGTATGGTTTATTAGGGTTTGTTAGGGATTTTTATGGTTTACTAGGGTTTGTTAGTGTTTTTATTAGGGTATATGAGTGTTTTTTTGTTTTTGTTAATTTATATGAGGGGTTGTTATGACTTTTTAGGTTTTATTAGCGTGTTTTTAATGTTTGTGAGAATTTTTAATGGCTTAATAGTTTTTTTTTTGAATTTATTAAGGTTTATTAGGGTTTATAGTGATTTTTAATGGTTGGTTTGTGTTTTTTTGGTTTATTGGGGTTTAGTTGGGTTTTATTAGGTTTTGTTATGGTGAGTCATGGTTTATTAGGAGTGAGAAGGTATTTTTTGGGGTTTATTATGGTTTTATTAGGGTTTATTAGTTTTTATTAGGGTTTATTAGGAATTTTTAGGGTTTATTACGGTTTGTTAGGGGTTTATTAGTTTATTTTTTTTACTAGGTTATATTAGTGTTTGTTAGGTCTTTTTAGATAATATAGAGTGTTTTTATTTTTTTTGAGCATTTTGTTTTCGTTTGTGGGAATTTTTAGGATTTTTTAGGTTACATTTGAGTTTATAATTGTTTATTAGGGTTTCTAGGGATTTTTAAGGTATATTAGCATTTTTTGTCTTTATTAGGTTATATTAGTGTTTTTAGGTCCTTTTAGGTAATATAGCACGTTTTTATTGTTTGTGATTGGTTTTTTATTCTTTATGACTGTTTTTAGGGTTTATTAGGTTATATTTGAGTTTATCATGGTTTTTAGGGATTTTTAAGGTATACTAGCATTTTTTCATTTTTAGGGTTTTGTAGGGTTTTATTATGGCTTATTATGGTGTGTTATGGTTTATTAGGGTTTAGTAGGGTTTATTTGGATTTATTTATAGTTTATTAGGGCTCTTTAGGGTTTTTTGGGGTTTATTAGGGTTTATTAGTGTATATTAGTGTCTATTAGGGTTGGTTAGGGTTGTTTAGGTATTCTTAATGTGTTTCTAGGGTTTATTAGGTTTTATTATCATTTATTGGAGTTTATTAGGTATTTTGGGGTTTTACTAGGGTTGAGTAGAGTTTATTAGGGTTTTTAGGGATTATAAGGTGTTTTTAATGATTATTAGAGTTTATTAGAGGTTTATTAGGGTTTAATTTTTTAAATTATGGTACATTAGGTTTCAATATTTTTGAGGGTTTTATAGCATTTTTATTGTTTTTGTTGAAAATTTTAGTGCTTGTGTAGCATTGTTAAAGTTTATATAGAATTTTTAGTGTTTATGTAGCGTTTTTAGGGTTTAGTTAGCATGTTTAGGTTTTATGTATCATTTTTAGGGTTTATGTTACGTTTTTAGGGTTTATGTAGTGTGTTTAGGCTTTCGGTTTTATGTAGCATTTTTTAGGGTTTATGTTGTGTTTTCTGGGTTTATGTAGCGTTTTAGGGGTGATGTAGTGTTTATGTTGCAATTTTTAGGGCTTATGTAACGTTTTTAGGGTTCATGTAGTGTTTTTAGGGATTATATTGAGCTTTTAGGTTTTATAGTGATTTTTAATGTTTATGGTGCGTTTTTTAGGGTTCATGTTATGTTTTTTAGGGTTTATGTTATAGTTCTAGGGTTTATGTTGTGCTTTTAGGGTTTATGTAGCGTTTTTTGGGTTTATGTTGTGGTTTTTTGTTTTTGTTGCATTTTTAGGGTTTTTTGTAGCATTTTTATGGGTTTTTTTGTAACGTTTTTAGGGTTTATGTATCTATTTGAATCCTTTTTTGGGTTTTAATGGTTGTTTATGGTTTGTAGTTTTTTAGGGTTTTTAAGGGTTGTTAACGGGTGTTTATGGTTTTTATGGTATTTAATGGCTTTTCATGGTTTTTTTAGGGGGGTTGTGGGTTTATTTGTTTTTTTGGTATTGATAGGGGTTGTTAGGGTTTTTAAGGGTGTTTTAGGGTTTGTTTGGGTATTCTAGAGATTTTTAGGGTTTATATAATGTGTTTTAGAATTTTTTGGGTTTCTTTAGGGTATTTAGTGTTCTTTAGAGTTTAATATGGTTCTTTAGGGTTTATTAGGGTTCTTTAGGATTTATTAGTGTTCATTAGGATTTTTTACAGTTTATTAGCATTTTTTATTGTATATTAGAGTTTTATTGGGATTTTGTAGGCATTAATAGCTTTTTATAGGGTTTATCAACCTTTTTTAGGGTTATTTACAATTTATTAGGGTTTATTAGTGTTTATTTTATTTATTAGGGTTTAGTAACGTGTATTTTGGACTATTACGATTTATTAGGGTTTATTATGATTTGTTAGGGTTTATTATGGGTTTTTAGGTGTTTGTTATGGTTTGTTTCAGTTTGTTATGATTTATTTGGTGTTGTTAGGATTTGTTACGATTTATTTGGGGTTCTTGGGGTTTTTTTATGATTTATTTTGGGGTTATTAGGGTTAGTTAGGGTTTATTAGTGGGTTCTAGGGTTTTGTAGGCTATTATTTGGAGGTTTCTGTAGCGTTTTGTCCGATTTGATTGGGTTTTTGGTTATTATTAGGGTTTATTATAGTTTAATAGTGTTTTTATTGTATACTAGGGGTTTTAGGGCTTTTTTAGCATTTATTAGGGTCTAATAGAGTTTGTTAGGGTTTATTACAGGTTATTACGATTTGTTAGTGTTTATTAGGGTTTTTAGGGGTTAATAGTTGGTTTTAGGGGTTATTAGAGTTTATTAGTGGTTCATAAGGGTTAGTAGTGGTTTTTAGGGTTTGTTATGTGCTGTTAGGGTTTTTTGGGTTTGTTACGATTTGTTTTAGTTTTTTGTGGTTTTATGCATTTTTTTGGGTTTTATGGGTGTGTTTGGATTGTTTATGCTTTGTTAGGGTAATTTTAGCATTTTTTGGGGTTTTGTTGCATTTTGTGAGTTTTGAAGCATTTTTTGGTCTTTGGTAGCAATTGTTAGGGTTTATGTAGTGTTGTTAGTGGCTTTAGTGGTACTTTAGGGTTTTTGGGTTTTTTCGGGTTCTTTATGGTGTATTAGGGTTTCTTTTGGGGTTTTTATGATTTTCTAGGGGGTTTTTAGGGTTTTTAAGGGTTTCATAAGGTTGGTTATGGTTTTTTAGGTATTTTTAGGCCTTTTAGGGTTTATAGCATTTTTAGTGGGTGTTAGATTTTTTAGCATTTTTTGATGTTTTTTTTGAGTTTTTTTTGGGTTTTCAGGTATGTTTTAAGGTTTTTTTGTTTTTTCGTGTTTTTAGGGGTTTACGAGGGTTGTCAGGTTTTTTATGGTTTTGAGGAATTTTTAGGGTTTTTAGTGTTTTTTATGTTTTTTTGGGTCTTTAGGGTTTTTTTTGGTTTTTATGGTTTTTTAGGGTTCTGTCAGGTTTTTCCATGTTTGTTATGGTTTTTTTGGGAATATTAGCGTTTTGATTTGTTTAATAGAATTTTTGTTGTATATTTGGGTTTTTAGGTATGTTGTAGCTTTTATTGGGGTCTAATAGGGTTTTAGGGTTTATTACGATTTATTAGTGTTTATTAGGCTTTAGTAGTGGGCTTTAGGGTTTATTAGGGTTTATTATGGTTTATTATTGGTTGGTAGGGTTTGTTAGGATTTATAAGTACATATTAGAGTTATTTAGGGTGTCTAAGGGTTTGTTTGGGTTTCTAAGGGCGAGTTAGGGTTTCTAAGGGTGGGTTAGGGTTTTTATGAGCGGGTTAGGGTTTGTAAGGGCGTGCTATGATTTCTAAGGGTTTCTAAGGTTGTGTTAGGGTTTATATGGGTGTGTTGGGGTTTCTAAGGGTGTGCTATGGTTTCTAAGATTGTGTTAGGGTTTTTGAGTGTGTGTTAAGGTTTCTAATGGTGTGTTAGTGTTTCTGAGGTTTCCTTAGGGTTTTGTTAGGTTTTTCTTAGGGTTTCTTATGGTTTCTTAGGGGGTTTTTATGGTTTCTTCAGGTTTTTTGGGTTTTTTGGGGATTCCTAGTGCTTCTTGGGGTTTGTTAGGGCTTGTTAAGTTATGTTAGGGTTTGTTAGGTTTTTTTATGTTTTTTTGGGTTTGTTAGGGTTTGTTAGGGTCTGTTAGGATTTGTTGGGGTTTGTTAGGGTTTGTTAGTGTTTGTTCGGGTTTTTTAGGGTTTGTTTGGGGTTTGAATGTTTTTAATGGTTTTTAGTGTTTATGGGGTTATTCATGGATTATTAGGGATATTTAGTTGATCATGGTTGTCAAAGATGTGTAAATCCAATCGCAAGCTTCAATTTGATATGTGGTAGAGGTGAAATAGACACATAAAGCAGAATTATGGTCATTTAGAGGACTTAAGGTCCTTTTGGGACAACAATAACGTGATAAGGTGTTCTTATTGGTAAAATATATGTAGATCTAGTCGAATGATTCGATTTGATATATGGTAGAGGCAAAACGGACTCCCATAGTAGAAGTTATGGTCTTTTGGAGGATTTAAGTACATTTTTGGGCCTTCAAGGATGTCAGAAGGTGCTTTAGTGGTAATAGGAGTGTAGGTCTAGTCGTAAGATTCTATTTGATATGTGGTAGAGGAAAAACGGACACCCATAGAAGATGTTATTGCAAAACAGACACATGAAGCCAATCTTTTGACCGTCCAAATGGATTTTGGGTCTTTTTTAGGGTTGATGAATGTCAGAAAAGGTTCCAGTGGTTACCAGAGTGTGTATCCCTTCAAAATATTTGATTTGATATGTTTTAGAGCCAAAATGAACACACATACCATAAGTTATTGTCGTTTTAAATTGAGTAACTCTCCTAGCGCCAAAAAACCTCAGAAACCCACAACTCACTAAAATAGGCTTAACTTCTCCTTCGGGTGTCTGTTTGAGCATTGTGACCAGTTAAATCGAAGCTCGTGAGATGAGTGAGGACCATGTTTAGTAGAAACTTTCATAAGATCAAATAAATATAAGATATATTAGTTATACCACTCCAAAAAAGTCCAACGTCAAATGGCCATAACTTTCACTCTGGTTGTCTGTTTGAGCTCTACCACATATCAAATCGAAAGTAGTGAAAGGATATAAGCAGAATGATGACTTGAACCTAGTTCAAGTCATGTTTGTGACCCTAAAATCACAGAAACCCATCAGAAGGCCTCCAAAACTTCATTTACGTGTTCGGATCCCTGTCAAAGTTTTCTTAAAATGGTCATTACTTCATGATCTGTGTGTCTGTTCGGCCTCCGGCACTTGTTTTTATCATAGTACCTTCCCTGAGATTCAGTTTGACTATTCATGTAGTGTAAATGGAGAACAAAAGAATAATTTATTCCTTTTTCAATGACTCTGTGATTTGTTCGGTTTTTCGAGACCCCATTTCTTGCATTTTTATCCTGTCAGCTCTTTTTTCAAACAACTATAACTTATTATTACTGTTATTATTATTATTATCATCATCTCATCCACATACACATGCACATGCACATGAAATATTATTATATTTTTATTACCATGCACGTGCACATTCAATGCACATATGTTATTTTATTATCACAATAATTGTTATTATTATTATTGTGGTTGTTATTGTTGTTGTTTTTGTTTTTGTTGTTATTGTTATTATGATCACATGGAAATGCACATGCGAATTCACATACATGCACCTTCAATGCACATGCGTTATTCTATTATCACATGCATTGTTATTATTAATAGTAGTAATAATAATATTATTATTATTATCATCATCATCACATAAAAATGAAATGCACGAGCGTTATTATTTATTACCATGCATGTGCACATGTAATGCAAAATCAATATTCTATTATCGCATGCATTGGTACTACTACAATTATCACCACTACTACTTCAATTATCACTATGGCTGTTATTTTTACCATCATCACATGCAAATGTGGATTCCCGTGCGTTATTATTTATTATTTATTACCATGCACGTGCATATGAAATGCACTTGTATTATTCTTTTATTATTATTATTATTATTATTATTATTATCACAATTATTATTATTATTATTATTATCATTATCATTATAATTATCATTATCACATGAAAATGCACATGAATTTGTGTTGTTCTTTATTATTTATTACCATGCACATGCATGAGTTATTATTGATATTATTACAATTAGTATTATTAATATTATCATAAAATGTAAATGCACATGCACATTCATGTGCGTTCTTATTAATTATTATTTATTTCGTATTTACTACTATGCACATGAACATGAAATGCACTTGTGTTATTCTATTATTATTATTATTATTATTACTTTGTTTGTATCATCAAATATAAATTCACATGCACATGCGTTGTTATTTATTATTTATTACAATGCATGTGCATGCGTCATTATCATTATCATTACATGTAAATGCAAATGCACGTGAATTATTATATATTATATATTATCCTGCACATGCAAATTCAATGCACATGTGTTATTCTATTATCACTTGTGTTATTATTATTTATTCTCATGCACTTTCACACGTAATGCACGTGCATTATTCTATTATCACATGTGTTAATATTTATTATTTATTATCATTCACATGAAAATGTACATTCATGTTGACTTGGTTATTATTTATTGTTTATTACCATGCACATGCACATGCACATTCACATGCACAAGTTAATTCACATGCACATGCAATTGGATGTGCATTATTATTAATTATTTATTATCATTCACATGCACATGCACAGACACATGAAATTCACATGCGTTATTTTTTATAATTTATTATTTATTATCATTCACATGAAAATGCGCAGACATATGCACATGCACATGCATTATGATTTATTATTTAAACCATGCACATGCATATGCACATGCAAGTTCATTATTACTAATATTATTATTAGAGGTGTTTTTGGGGTTTACTAGCATTTTTTAGAATTTTTAGGTGTTATTATCATTTATTATGGTTTTTTAGGGTTTTGGGGTTTTTTAATGGTATATTAGCATTTTTAGGGTTTGGTGGGGGTTATTAGGATTTTTATAGAGTTTATTATAGTGTGTTTAGGTTTATTAGGGTTGATTAGGTATTTTTAGGGTTTTAGTAGGATTTAGTGGGGTTTATTAGGGTATATTTTGGTATATTTGGGTATGTTTAGGATTTATTAGGGTCTATTATCATTCATTATGGTTTATTAATTTTTAAGAGGGTATCTTAGAGTTATTTAGGGTTTAGTAGTTTTTATTAGGTTTTATTAGTGATTTTAATATTTTTTAGGTTTTATTAGAATTTATTAGGGCTTTTAGGGCCTTTTAATGGTATATTTTTATTTTTAGGGTTTAGTGGGGTTTATTGTGATTTATTATAGTGTGTTAAGGTTTATTAGGGTTGAGTAGGTGTTTTAGGGTTTTATTAGGGATGATAAGGTATCTATAAGGTTTTATTATGGTTTATTAGGGTTGAGTAGTGTTTATTAGGGTTTGTTAGGGATTTTTAGGGTTTACAAAGGTTTGTTAGTGTTTTTATTAGGGTATATGAGTGTTTTTAAAATTCTGTTAATATATATGAGGGGTTGTTAGGACTTTTTAGGTTTTATTAGCATTATTTTAGTGTTTTTGAGAAATTTTTATGATTTATAGGGTTTTATTAGAATTTATTTTTGTTTATTAGGTTTTCTAGGGCTATTTAATGGTTGGTTTGTTTTTTGTGGGGGTTTAGTTGGGTTTTATTAGGTTTTATTATGGTGTGTCAAGGTTTATTAGTGTTGAGAAGGTATTTCTAGGGTTTTATTATGGTTTTATTAGTGTTTATTAAGGATTTTTACGGTTTATTAGGGTTTGTTATGTGTTTATTAGTTTTTTTATTAGGTTATATTAGTGTTTGTTAAGTCTTTTTAGATAATATAGCGTTTTTTATTGTTTGTGAGTGTTTTGTTTTTTATGAGTTTTTATGGTTTCATAGGTTATATTAGAGATTATTATGGTTTATTATGGTTTCTAGGGATTTTTATGGTATATTAGCATTTTTTGTCTTTATTAGGTTACATTACTGTTTTTAGGTCTTTTTATGTAATATAGCGTGTTTTTATTGTTTGTGATCTTTTTTTATTGTTTGTGAGCGTTTTTAGGGTTTATTAGGTTATATTAGAGTTTATCAGGGATTCTAGGGATTTTTTAAGGTATACTAGCATTGATTTTCATTATTAGGGTTTTGTAGAGTATTATTAGTGGTCATTATGGTGTGTTAAGGTTTGTTATGGTTGAGTAGGGTTTATTTGGATTTATTAATTGTTTATTAGGGATATATAGGGTTTGTTTGGGGTTTATTATGGTTTATTAGTGTTTATTAGTGTCTATTAGGGTTGTTTATGTTTTCTTAACGTGTTTTTAGGGTTTATTAGTTTTTATTATCATTTATTAGGGTTTATTAGGTATTTTGGGGGTTTTATTATGGTTGAGTAGATTCTCTTAGGGGTGTTAGGGATTATGAGGCGTTTTTGGGGTTTATTAGAGGTTTTTAAGGGTTTATTACTGTTTAATTTTTTATATTATGGTATATTAGAGTTTAATATTTTTGAGGGTTTTGAAGTGTCTTTAGGATTTTTGTAGCATTTTTTAGTGTTTGGGTAGCGTTGTTTGAGTTTATGTATCATTTTTAGTGTTTATGTAGTGATTTTTGGGTTTATATAGTTGTTTTAGGGTTTATGTATCATTTTTTTGGGTTTATGTATCATTTTTATGGTTTATGTAGCGTGTTTAGAGTTTAGGTTTTATGTAGAAATTTTCAGGGTTTATGTTGCGTTTTCTGGGTTTATGTTGCATTATTAGGGGTGATGTAGCGTTAATGTTGCATTTTTTAGGGTTTATGTATCATTTATAGGGGTCATGTAGTGTTTTTAGGGTTTATGATGTTTTTTTAGGTTTTATGTAGCTTCTTTTAATGTTTGTGTTGCATTTTTTAGGGTTTTTGTTTCGGTTCTTGGGTTTATGTAGAGCTTTTTGGGTTTATGAAGAGTGTTTTGGATTTATGTTGCATTTTTTGAGTTAATGTTGCGTTTTTTGGGTTTATGGTGCAGTTTTAGGGTTTATGTAACGTTTTTTGGGATTATGTATCTATTTGTTTTCTTTTTTAGTGTTTTAATGGTTGTTTATGATTTGTAGTGGTTTTTATGGTTTATAAGGGTTGTTTACGGGTGTTTATGGTTTTTTAGGTGTTTGTTGGGTTTTCAATGGATTTGGGGGGGGGGGGTTAAGGCTTTGTTTTTTTTGGGATTGATAGGGGTTGTTAGGGTTTTTTAGTGGGTTTTAGTTTTTATTTTGGTATTGTAGCAGTTTTTTGGGTTTATGTAAGATCTTTTAGCATTTTTGGGTTCTTTAGGGTTTTTTAGTGTTCTTTAGAGTTTATTATGATTATTTAGGGTATATTAGGGTTCTTTAGGGTTTATCAGTGTTCTTTAGGATTTGTTATGGTTTATTAGCATTTTTATTGTATATTAAGATTTTATTGGGCTTTTGTAGGCATTACTAGCCTTTTCTAGGGTTTATCAACCTTTTTAGGGTTATTTATGATTTATTAGGGTTTCTTAGGGTTTATTTTATTTATTAGGGTTTATTAATGTGTATTTGGGTTTATGACGATTTATTAAGGTTTGTTATGATTTGTTAGGGTTTATTGCGGTTTATTAGGGGTTTGTTATGGTTTGATCCAGTTTGTTACGATGTATTTGGCCTTGTTAGTATTTGTTACGATTTATTTGGGGTTGTAAGGGTTTATTACTATTTATTATGGGGTTATTAGGGTTTGTAAGGGTTTATTAGTGGGTTTTAGGGTTTTGTAGGCTATTATTGGCGTGTTTTTTAGTGTTTTGTCGGGTTTGTTAGAGTTTTTAGTCATTATTTGGACTTATTATGGGTCAATAGTGTTTTTCTTGTATATTAGTGGTTTTAGGGATTTTATAGTGTTTATTAGAGTCTAATAGGGGTTTTAAGGGTTTATTATAGGTTATTATGATTTATTAGTGTTTATTTGGGATTTAGGGTTTAATAGTGGGTTTCAGGTGTTATTTGGGTTTATTAGTGGTTCGTATGGGTTATTAGTGGTTGTTAGGGTCTCCTAGGTTTTGTTAAGGTTTGTTAGGACATGTGTTATTCTATTATCACAAACGTTATTATTATCCTTATTATCATTATCATTATTATCATTATCATTATTATAATTATCAATATTGTTATTACTATTGTTATTATTGTTATTATCATCACAAGCAAATGCAGATGCCGATGCATTATTATTTATCATTTATTATATATTATTTATTTCCATGCACGTGCATATATTTTTGTTGTTGTTGTTGTTGTTGTTGTTTTTATTACTATTATTATTATTATTATCCTCACATGAATATTCACATGCACGTCCGTTATTATTTATTACCTTGCACGCACACACGCAATGCACCTACATTATTCTATTATCACATGAATTTTTATTGTGATTGTTATTATTACTATTGTTATTATTATTGTTATTATCATCAAATGAACATGAAAATGCACGTGCGTTATTATTTATTACCATACATGCGCCCATACAATACATGTGTGTTATTCTATTATCACATGCGCTATTATAATTAATATTACTATTATTGTTATTATTATCATCACGTGCTCTATGAGTTATTATTTATTATCATGCAATGCATGTGCATTATTCTATTATAACATGCATTGTTGTTATTATTATTATTATTATTTTTATTTCATCTATTTTAGCGTTTTTTGGGGTTATGTTGCGTTTTTTGGGTTTTGAAGCATTTTTCAGTTTTTTTAGAAATTGTTAGGGTTTATGTAGCATTGTTAGTGGATTTTTTGGTTCTTTAGGGGTTTATTAGGGAAAGGAAGGCTCGGGTCCAGGCTATTCCTGGGACCCCCTAAAATTTTATTAAAGAAAAGACATAGACACTGCAGACAAGGGAGGGGAGGGATCCACCGATCCCCACCCAAAATCCCTTACGACCTCAGCCCAAAGGCCATAGAGAGAGAGGAAGAAAAGAAAAAGAAAAACAAACAAGTCAAAAGGATCAAACGGAAAACCACACGAGGGGATCAGTCAACATCCCCACCAAAATCCTCCAGCTCCGCTCCATGAAACCCCATGCCCACACCAAAGCCGTCACCTACATCAGCATGACTGAAATCTGACTCATCACCCATATCCGTTGAGTCCCATCCACATTCAAAATCCTCTTGCATGCCAAGCCTGGATAGTAGCTTCATTCTATCCTTTTCTTGCTCTGCAGAAGTTGAAATACGCTCTCGCTTATTCACCTTTAGATTAATTCTTACAGCTCGTGAAGAGGCCCTAGTTGCCATGGGATGTGGGAGAGCAGAGTAATCCTTCCTCCGCCTTCGTCTCAAAGGGGCAGAAGTGGATCCAGCTGCAACACCCGCCTTCGCACAAGAGACACCATCATTGACCGATGTTGCTTTCCCTTTATTATTATCTATCCCAGGAGTTTCAGCACCTCTTTTCTCCTTTTTCCTGGCCATAGCAGCATTTAACCAGCGATCATCCTCAGAGAACCTCTCCCCGAGCCTCTCAGCTTCAACCTCAAGAGAGAACCTTTCCCGTTCAACCCACACCATCTCATGCAGCTACACACAAAAAGCTTCAGAAGAGGGGACACCATGAAGCACCATATCCCTCTCCAAGTCCATGGCACCAGCATCACCAGTATTTCCCGGCATACTGGGAGGATCCTCAGCACCGCTTGTCCAGTCCATGGAACTATCATCACCGTTTGTGTAGCTTTGTTTGAGTTTATGTAGCATTTTTAGTGTTTATGATGCATTTTTAGGGTTTATTTAGCATTTTTTGGTTTTATGTATCATTTTTAGGGTTTATGTAGCGTTTTTAGAGTTTATGTAATGTGTTTAGGATTTCGATTTTATGTAGCACTTTTTAGGGTTTATGTTGCGTTTTCTGGGATTATGTAGAATTTTTAGGGGTGGTGTAGGGTTTATGTGGCATTTTTTAGGGTTTATGTAACGTTTTTAGGGTTCATGTAGTTTTTGTAGGGTTTATATTGTGTTTTTTTGTTTTATTTAGTATTTTTTAATTTCTGTGTTGTGTTTTTAGTGTTTATGATGTTTTTTAGGGTTTATGTTACAGTTCTAGGGTTTATGTAGTGCTTTTAGTGTATATGTAGTGTTTTTGGGTTTATGTTTTGTTTTTTGGGTTATGTTTCATTTTTAGGGGTTTTGTTTTATTTTTTAGGGCTAATGTAAGGTTTTTAGGTTTTTTGTATCTATTTGAAGCCCTTTTAGGGTTTTATGGTTGTTTCTGGTTTGTAGTGTTTTTTAGGGGTTTTAAGGGTTGTTAACGGGTGTTTATGGGTTTTTTTGGTATTTGATGGATTTTTAATGGGTTTTGGGTGGCTTTAAGTGTTTATTAGTTTCTTTGGGATTGATAGGGGTTTCTAGGATTTCTACTGAGTTATAGGGTTTGTTTGGGTATTGTAGCGGTTTTTAGGGCTTATATAATGTGTTTTAGAATTTTTTTGGGTTCTTTATGGTTTTTAGTGTTATTTAGAGTTTAAAGTGGTTCTTTAGGGATTATTAGGAATCTTTAGGGTTTATTAGTGTTCTTTAGGATTTTTTACAGTTTATTATCATTTTTATTGTATATTATGTTTTTATTGGGATTTTGTATGCATTAATAGCTTTTTTGGGTTTATCAACCTTTTTTAGGGTTATTTTGGATTTATTAGGGTTTATTATATTTATTAGTGTTTAGTGATGTGTATTTGGGTTTATTAAGATTTATTAGGGTTTATTATGATTTTTAGGGTTTATTGGGGTTTATTAGGGGTTTGTTGGGGTTTGTTTCAGTTTTTTATGATTTATTTGGCATTGTTAGGATTTTTTAGGATTTATTTGTGGTTTTTGGGGTTTGTTACGATTTATTTTGGGGTTATTACGTTTTTTAGGGTTTATTAATGGGTTGTAGGGTTTTTAGGCTATTATTAAAAGATTTTTGTAGCGTTTTGTCAAGTTTGTTAGGGTTTTTAGTGATTATTAGTGTTTATTATGGTGTAATAGTGTTTTTTATTATATATTAGGCATTTTAGGGATTTTATAGCATTTAATAGGGTCTAATAGAGTTTTTTAGGTTTAATTAAAGGTTATTACGATTTATTAGTGTTTATTAGAGTTTTTAGGGATTAATAGTGGGTTTTATGGGTTATTAGAGATTATTAGTGGTTCTTAGAGGTTATTAGTGGCTGTTAGGGTTTCATAGGTTTTGTTTGGGTTTTTAGGGTTTATTACGGTTTTTTTGAGTTGTTTGGATTTTTATGTGTTATTTTGGGTTTTATAGGTTTGTTTGGATTTTTTATGCTTTGTTAGGGTTATTTTAGCATTTTTTTGGGGTTTTGTTGCGTTTTGTGGGTTTTAAAGCATTTTTCTGGTTTTTGTATCAATTGATTGAGTTTATGTAGCGTTGTTAGTGGCCTTAGGGGTTCTTTAGTGTTCTTTTGGGTTTTTAGGGGTTTTAAGGATTCATTTGAGGTTTTTTGGGATTTCTTGGGGGTTTTTCGGATTTTTAAGGGTTTCATAGGGTTGGTTAGGGTTTTTAGTCATTTTTAGGCTTTTTAGGGGATTTTAACATTTTTAGTGGTTTTTAGGTTTTTTAGGGTTTTTAAAGTATTTTTGAGGTATTTTTGGATATTTTTGGTTTTTTTTGTGTTTTTTCGGTTTTTTTGGGTTTTTTGTGGTTTTAGCATTTTTAGGGTTTTTTAGGGTTTTTAGGGTTTTTAGGACATTTAGGAATTTTTAGGGTTTTTTGGGTTTTTTGGTTTTTATGATTTTTTAGGGTTTTGTCAGGTTTTTCCAGGTTTGTTAGAGTTTTTTTCTGAATATTAGCATTTTGAACGGTTTAATAGTGTTTTTGTTGAATATGTAGGTTTTTAGGTATTTTGTAGCTTTTATTGGGTTCTATAGAGTTTTTCGAGTTTTTTACAATTTATTATGTTTGTTAGTGTTTAGTAGGGGGCTTTAGAGTTTTTTATGGTTTGTTATTGATTGGTAGGGTTTGTTAGGATTTATTAGTTCTTATTAGAGTGATTTAGGGTGTCTAATGGTTTGTTAGGGTTTCTAAGGGTGAGTTAGGGTTTCTAAGGGTGGGTTAGGGTTTTTATAGGAGGGTTAGGGTTTCTAAGAGCGTGTTATGGTTTCTAAGGGTTTCTAAGGTTGTGTTAGGGTTTCTAGGGGTGCGTTGGGGTTTCTAGGGGTGTGTTAGGGTTTTTAAGGGTGTATTAGGGTTTCTAAGGGTGTGTTAGGGTTTCTAAGGGTGTGTTAGTGTTTCTTATGTTTTCTTAGGTTTTTGTTAGGGTTTTTAGGGTTTTAAGGGTTATGGTTGGGTTTCTTATGGTTACTTACGGGGTTTTTAGGGTTTCTTCGAGTATTTTGTGTTTATTAGTGTTTCTTAGTGCTTATTGGGGTTTGTTAGGGATTTTTAGGTCTTGTTAGGGCTTGTTTGGGTTTGATAGGGTTTTTTAGGTTTTTTTATGTTTTTCTAGGGTTTTTGGTGTTTGTTAGAGCTTTTTAGGTTTTTTTAGTGTTTGATAGGGTTTGTTAGTGTTTGTTAAAGTTTATTAGGGTTTTTAGGGTTTTTTAGGGTTTTTAGTGGTTTTTCATGGTTTTTAGTGTTTAAGGGGTTATTCATGGTTTGTAAGTGTTATTTAGTTGTTCATGGTTGTCACATATGTGTATATCCAGTCGCAGGTTTCAATTTGATATGTGGTAGAGGTTAAACAGACACCCAAAGCAGTATTTATGTTTATTTGAAGGAAATAAGGACCATTTTGGTCTTTAAAAACGTGATAAGGTGTTCCTATTGGTCACAGATGTGTAGATCTAATCGAAAGCTTCGATTTGATATATGGTAGGGGAAAAACGGACTCCCGGAGTAGAAGTTACGGTCTTTTGGATGGTTTAAGAAATTTTTTGGGCCATAAAAGATGTGAGAAGGTGCTTCAGTGGTTATAAAAGTGTAGGTCTAGTCGTAAGCTTCAATTTGATATGTGGCAGAGGCAAAACGGACACCCATAGAACAAGTTATTGCAAAACGAACACAAGAAGCCAATCTTTTGACCATCCAAAGGGATGTTGGGTCTTTTGGGGGGTTGAAGAATGTCAGAAAGGGTTCCAGTGGTTACCAAAGTGTGTATCTTTTCCCAATCCTTGATTTAATATGTGGTAGAGCCAAAATGAACACACATAGAAGAAGTTATTATTGTTTTAAATTGAGCCACCCTCCTAGAGAATAAAAACCTAAGAAGCCCACAACTCACTAAAATAGGCATAACTTCTCCTTTGAGTGTCCGTTTGAGCGATCTGACTAGTTAAATCAAGGCTCGTGAGATGATTGAGGACCAAGTCTAATCGAAACTATGTGAAGATCAAAGAAATAGAAGATATATTAGTTACACCACTCCAAAAAAAAAGTCAAGCTTCAAACAACCATAACATTCACTTCGGTTGTCCGTTAGAGCTCTACCACTTATCAAATCGAAGGTAGAAAAGAGATCTATGAAGAAGGCTAAATTGAACAAAGTTAAAGTCTTTTTTGGGACCCTAAAATCCAAAAAATCCATCAGATGTCCTCCCAAACTCCATTTCTGTGTCCGGATCCATGTCAAATGTTTCTTAAAATGGTCATAACTTCTGATCTATGTGTCTGTTCGGCCTCCGACACATGTTTTTATAGTAGTTCATTACATGAGATTTAGTTTGACTATTCAAAGAGTATAATTGGACACTTGAAGAATATGTTATAATTTTTTAATGACTCTGTGATTTGTTAGGTTTTTCGAGACACCATTTCTAGCACTTTTGTCTTGTCTGCTGTTTTTTCAGAAAACTCTAACTTATTATAACTGTTATTATTATTATTATTATCATCATCTCATCCACATGCACATGAACATGCACATGCGTTATTATTATATTTTTATTACCATGCACGTGCACACGCAATGCACACACGTCATTTCATTTTCACATGCGTTGTTATTATTATTGTTGTTATTATTATTATTGTGGTTGTTGTTGTTGTTGTTTTTGTTATTGTTATTATCATCTCATGATAATGCACATGAAAAATCACATACACACACATTCAATTTTTTACCAGAGTTTGTATATTTTTACAATCTTCGATTTCATATGTGGTAGAGCCAAAATGAACACATTTAGCAGTACTTATTGTAGTTTTAAATTGAGCAACTCTCCAAGCGCCTAAAAACCTAAGAAACCCGCAACTCAATAAAATAGGCATAACTTCTCCTTTGAGTGTCCATTTGAGCATTGTGACAAGTCAAATCGAATCACGTGAGATGAGTGAGAACCAAGTTTAGTAGAAACTAAGAGAAGATCAAAGAAAATAAGATATATTAGTTATACCACTCCAAAAACAAGTCCAACTTAAAATGGTTATAACTTTCACTCCAGTTGTCCGTTTGAGCTCTACCACATATCAAATCGAAAGTGGAAAAGATATATATGCAGAAGAATGACTTGAAAAAAGTTCAAGTGATGTTTGGTACCCTAAAATCCCAGAAATCCATCAAGAAGACCTCCAAAACTCAATTTTCGTGTATGGATCCCTGCCAATTTTTTTTAAAATGGTCATAACTTCTGATCTGTGTGTTTGTTCGGCATCCGACACCTGTTTTTATCAATGTTTGTTCCATGAGATTCAGTTTGACTATTCACAATGTAGAAATGGACATTCGAAGATGTAGTTATGCCTTTTTCAATAACTCTGTGATTTGTTAGGTTTTTCGAGACGCTATTTCGAGCATTTTTGGCTTGTCTGCTATTTTTTCAAACAACTATAACTTATTATTACTATTATTATTATTTTTATTATCATCATCTCATCCACATGAATATGCACCTACACCTGCATTGTTATTATATTTTTATTACCATGCACGTGGACATGCAATGCACACACGTTATATTATTATCACATGTGTTGTTATTATTATTGTTATTATTATTTTTGTGGTTGTTTTTGTTGTTGTTGTTGTTGTTGTTGTTGTTGTTGTTATTGTTATTATATTCTCATGAAAATTCACATGAAAATGCACATACATGCACATTCAATGCATGTACGTTATACTATTATGACATGTGTTGTTATTATTATTATTATTATTATCATTATCATCACTTGCAAATGTAACGCATGAGCGTTATTATTTATTACCATGCACGTGCACACGTAATGCACATGCAATATTCTATTATCACATGCATTGGTACTACTACTATTATCACCACTACTACTATTAATACTACTGCTGTTATTATTACAATCATCACATGCAAATGTAGATGCATGTGCGTTATTATTAATTATTTATAACCATGCACGTGCATATGCAATGCACTTGTATTATTCTTTTATTATTATTATTATCACTATTATTATTATTATTATTATTCTCATTATAAAATGAAAATTCACATTCATGTGCATTGTTATTTATTATTTTTTACCATGCACATGCATGCGTTATTATTATTATTATTACAATTAGTATTATTAATATTATCATCAAATGTAAATGCACATGCGCATGCATGTGCATTCTTATTTATTATTATTTATTTATTATTTACAACTATGCACATGCACATGAAATTCACTTGCGTTATTCTATTATTATTATTATTTTTTTCTATCATCAAATACATATACATATGAACATGCGTTGTTATTTTTTGTTCATTACCAAGCACGTGCACACGTGGTTATCATTATCATTACATGTAAATGCACATGCACGTGAATTATTATATATTATTTATTGTGATGCACATGAAAATTCAAAGCACTTGCATTATCCTATTATCACATGTATTATTATTATTTATTCTCATGCACGTGCACATGTAATGCACGTGAATTATTCTATTATCACATGTGTTATTATTTATTATTTATTATAATTCACATGCAAATGGACATTCATGTGGACTTGGTCATTATTTATTGTTTATTACCATGAACATAGACATGCACATGCACATGCACATGCACATTGACATGTAATTATCATGCTTTATTATTTGTAATTTATTATTTATTATAATTCACAAGAAAATGTGCATGCATATGCACGTGCATGTGTGCTATGATTTATTATTTAAACCATGCACATGAATTTGCACATGCATGTGCGTTATTACTATTATTATTATTAGAGTTATTTTTAGGGTTTACTATCATTTTTTAGTATTTTTAGGTGTTATTAACATTTATTAAGGTTTGTTAGGGTTTTAGGGTATTTTAATGGTATATTAGCATTTTTTAGGGTTTGGTGGGGGTTATTAAGATTTTATTAGGGTTTATTATGGTGTGTTAAGATTTATTAGGGTTTATTAGGTATTTTTAGGGTTTTATTAGGATTTAGTTGGGTTTATTGAGGTATATTATGGTATATTTGGGTATGTTTGGAATTTAGTATGGTTTATTATCGTTCATTATGGTTTATTAAATGTTTAGAGGGTATATTAGGGTTTTTAGGGTTTATTAGTGTTTATTAGTGATTATTAGTGCTTTTAAGCTTTGTTAGGTTTTATTAGTATTTATTAGGGGTTTTAGGGATTTTTAATGGTATATTTACATTTTTAGGGTTTATTGGGGTTTATTGTGGTTTATCATAGTGTGTTAAGGTTTATTTGGGTTGAGTAGGTATTTTTAGGATTTTATCCAGGTTGAGTAGGTATCTTTAGGGTTTTATTAGAGTTTATTAGGGTTGAGTAGTGTTTATTAGTGTTTGTAAAGGATTTTTAGGGTTTAATAGGGTTTGTTAGTGTTTTTATTATGGTATATGAGTGTTTTTTAGTTTTTGTTAATATATATGAGAGGTTGTTAGGACTTTTTTGGTTTTATTAGCCTGTTTTAAGTGTTTGTGAGTATTTTTAATGGTTTATTAGGTTTTATTAGAATTTATTATGGTTTATTAGGGTTTCTAGGGATATTTAATGGTTTTTTGCCTTTTTTTGTATAATGGGGTTTAGTTGGGTTTTATTAGGATTTATTATGTTATGTCAAGTTTTATTAGTGTTGAGAAGGTATTTTTATGGTTTTATTTTGGTTTTATTAGGGTTTATTAGTTTTTATTAGGGTTTATTGGGGATTTTTAGAGTTTATTAGGGTTTGTTAGGGGTTTATTAGTTTTTTTGTTTTATTATGTTATATTAGTGTTTGTTAAGTCTTTTTAGATAATCTAGCCTTTTTTTATTGTTTCTGGGCGTTTTGTTTTTGTTTGTGAGTGTTTTTAGGGTTTCTTAGGTTATATTAGAGTTTATTATGGTTTATTATGGTTTCTAGGGATTTTTAAGGTATATTAGCATTTTTTGTCTTTATTAGGTTATATTAGTGTTTTTATTTCTTTTTAGGTAATATAGCGTGTTTCTATATTTTGTGGTCATATTTTTATTGTTTGTGAACGTTTTTAGGGTTTATTAGATAATATTAGAGTTTTTCAGGGTTTCTAGGGATTTTTCAAGGTATACTAGCATTTGTTTTTGTTATTAGGGTTTTATAGGGTTTTATTAGGGGTCATTATGGTGTGTTAAGGTTTGTTAGGGTTGTGCAGGGTTTATTTGGATTTATTTATGGTTTATTAGGGATTTTTAGGGATTGTTTGGGGTTTATTATGGTTTATTAGTGTTTACTACTGTCTATTAGGGTTGGTAAGGGTTGTTTAGTTTTTCATAGCGTGTTTTTAGTGTTTAATAATTTTTATTTTCTTTTATTAGGGTTTATTAGGTATTTTTGGGGTTTTATTAGGGTTGAGTAGAGTCTCTTATGGTTTTTAGGGATTATAAGGTGTTTTCAGGGATTATTAGTGTTTATTAGGGGTTTATTGGGGTTTATTTTTTTTTATATTATGGTATATTAGGGTTTAATATTTTTGAGGATTTTGAAGCGTATTTAGGGGTTTGGTAGCATTTTTTAGTGTTGGTGTAGTGTTGTTTGAGTTTATGTAGCATTTCTAGTGTTTATGTAGAGCTTTTAGGGTTAAGTTAGCAGTTCTAGGTTTTATTTAGCATTTTTTAGGGTTTATTTATCATTTTTAGGGTTTATTATTTATTATATATTATTTATTTCCATGCACGTTCATATGTTGTTGTTCTTGTTATTCTTCTTCTTCTTATTATTACTATTATTATTATTATTGTTATTATCATCACATGAAAATTCACATGCACGTCCGCTATTATTTATTTCCATGCATGCACACACGCAATGTACCTACATTATTCTATTATCACATGCATTTTTATTGTTATTTTTATTATTACTATTATTGTTATTATTGTTATTATTGTTATTATTGTTATTATCATCAAATGAAAATGAAAATGCACGTGCGTTGTTATTTATTACCATACACACGCACATTAAATACATGGGTGTTATTCTATTATCACAATCCCTATTATTATTAATATTACTATTATTGTTATTATTAACATCATGTGTGCAATGAATTATTATTTATTATCATGCACTACACATGGAATGTACATGCGTTATTCTATTATCACATGCGTTGTTCTTTTTATTATTATTATTATTATTATTATTATTACTCTTATTTTAGCATTTTTCGGGGTTTTATTGTGTTTTGTCAGTTTTGAAGCATTTTTTGGTTTTTTTGAAGAAATTGTTAGGGTTTATGTATCATTGCTAGTGGATTTAGTGGTTCTTTATGGGTTTATTAGGGGTTTATTATGGTTTAATTTTTTATATTATGGTATATTAGGGTCTAATATTTTTGAGGGTTTTGAAGCGTCTTAAGAGTTTTTGTAGCATTTTTTACGGTTTGTGTAGTTTTGTTAGAGATTATGTAGCATTTGTAGTGTTTATGTTGCATTTTAGGGTTTAGTTAGTAGTTTTAGGTTTTATGTATCATTTTTAGGGTTTATGTAACATTTTTAGGGTTTATGTAGCATGTTTAGTGTTTAGGTTTTATGTAGCGTTTTTTAGGGTTTATGTTGCGTTTTCTGGGTTTATGTTGCGTTTTTAGGGGGGATGTAGTGTTTGTGTTTCATTTTTTGGGTTAATGTAATGTTTTTAGGGTTTATGTAGTGTTTTTAGGGTTTATATTGTGTTTTTAGGTCTTATGTAGCATATTGTAATGTTTATGTTGTGTTTTTTAGGGTTTATGTTTGTTTTTAGGGTTTATGTTACAGTTCTAGGGTTTATGTAGTTCTTTTATGGTTTATGTAGTGTTTTTTCGGTTTATGTTGCATTTTTTGGTTTGTGTTGAGTTTTAGGGTTTTTGTTTCATTTTTTAGGGTTTATGTAACAGTTTTAGGGTTTATGTATCTATTTGAAACCTTTTTTTTCGGGTTTTATTGTTTGTTTATGGTTTAAAGTGTTTTAGGGTTTTTAAGGGTTGTTAACAGGTGTTTATGGTTTTTATGGTATCTGAGGGATTTTTAATTGTTTTTTTTGGGGGGGGGGGGTTCTGGGTTTATTAGTTTTTTGGGATTGATAGGGGTTGATAGGGTTTTTTTAGTGAATTTTAGGGTCTGTTTGGGTATTGTTGCGGTTTTTAGGGTTTATATAATGTGTTTTAACATTTTTTGGGTTCTTTAGTGGTTTTTAGTGTTCTACAGAGTTTAATATGGTTATTTAGGGTTTATTAGAGATCTCTAGGGATTATTAGTGTTCTTTAGGATTTGTTACAGTTTATTAGCATTTTTTATTTTATATTAGGGTTTTATTGGGGTTTTGTAGGCATTAATAGCTTTTTTAGGGTTTATCAACCTTTTTAGGGTTATTTTGGATTTATTAGGGTTTATTTTATTTATTAGGGTTTAGTAATGTGTATTTGGGTTTATTATAATTTATTAGGGTTTATTATGATTTGTTAGGGTTTATTGGGGTTTATTAGGGGTTTGTTACAGTTTGTTTCAGTTTGTTATGATTTATTTTGCGTTGTTAGGATTTGTGATGATTTATTTGGGGTTTTTGGGGTTTGTTACAATTTATTTTGGGGTTATTAGGTTTTTTAGGGTTTATTAGTGGGTTGTATGGTTTTGTAGGCTATTATTTGGATATTTTTGTAGTGTTTTATCGGGTTTGTTAGGGTTTTTAGTGATTATTAGTGTTTATTATGGTTTAATAGTGTTTTTATTGTATATTAGGGGTTTTAGGGATTTTATAGTGTTTAATAGGGTCTAATAGAGTTTGTTAGGGTTTATTATAGGTTATTATGATTTAGTAGTGTTTATTAGAGTTTTTAGGGTTTAATAGTGAGTTTTATGGGTTATTAGGGATTATTAGTGCTTCTTAGGGGTTATTAGTGGTTGTTAGGGTTTCATAGGTTTTGTTAGGATTTTTAGGGTTTGTTAGGGTTTGTTTGAGTTGTTTGGGGTTTTATGCGTTTTTTGGGTTTTCTAGGTGTGTTGGGATTTTTTTTCTTTGTTAGGGTTATTTTAGCATTTTTTGGTGTTTTTTTGCATTTTTTGGGTTTTAAAGCATTTTTCCCGGTTTTGTAGTAATTGATTGGGTTTATGTAGCATTGTTAGTGGCTTTAGTGGTTCTTTAGTATTCTTTTGGGTTTTTAGAGGTTTTAAGGATTCTTTAGGGTGTATTGGGGTTTCTGTTGAGGTATTTTGGGTTTGCAAGAGGGTTTTTAGGGGTTTTAAGGGTTTCATAGGGTTGGTTAGGGTTTTTAGGCATTTTTAGGCTTTTAGGGGTTTTAAGCATTTTTTGTGGTTTTTAGGTTTTTTAGGGTTTTTGGAGGTTTTTTAGGTTTTTTAAGGATTTTTTAGGTTTGTTTTCGGGTTTTTTGGGTTTTTCAGTTTTTTAGGGGTTTTAGGATTTTAGGGTTTTTTAGGTTTTTAGGGTTTTCTTGGATTTTTAGGGTTTTTAGGGTTTTTTTTTGTTTTTTGGGTTTTGTCAGGTTTTTCCGGGTTTGTTAGGGTTTTTTTTGTGAATATTAGAATTTTGAATGGTTTAATAGTGTTTTTGTTGAATATCTAGGTTTTTAGGTTTTTAGGTTTTTTGTATCTTTTATTAGGGTCTAATGGAGTTTTTAGGGTTTATTACGATTTATTAGTGTTTATTAGGGTTTAGTAAGGGGATTTATGGTTTATTATGGTTATTTATTGGTTGGTAGGGTTTGTTAGGATTTATTAGTTCTTATTACTGTGATTTAAGGTGTCTAATGGTTTGTTATGGTTTCTAAGGGTGTGTTAGGGTTTCTAAGGGTGGGTTAGGGTTTTTATAGGTGGGTTAGGGTTTCTAAGGGCGTTTTATAGTTTCTAAGAGTTTCTAAGGTTGTGTTAGGGTTTATATGGGTGCGTTGGGGTTTCTAAGGGTGTGTTAGGGTTTCTAAGGGTGTGTTAGGGTTTCTAAAGGTGTGTTAGGGTTTCTAATGGTGTGTTAGTGTTTCTTAGGTTTTCTTAGGTTTTTTTAGGGTTTTAATGGTTTTAAGGGTTATGGTAGGGTTTCTTATTGTATCTTAGGTGGTTTTTAGGGTTTCTTCGGGTTTTTTGTGTTTATTAGGGTTTCTAAGTGCATCTTGGGGTTTGTTAGAGATTTTTAGGGCTTGTTGGGGCTTGTTGGGGTTTGGTAGGGTTTTTTACGGTTTGTTATGTTTTTCTAGTGTTTTTGGTGTTTGTTAGGGTTTTTTAGGCTTTTTTCGGATTTGATAGTGTTTGTTAGGGTTTGATAGGGTTTGTTAAGGTTTTTCATGAATTTTAATGGTTTTTAGTGTTTATGGGGTCATTCATGGTTTGTTAGTGTTATTTAGTTGTTCATGGTTGTCACAAATGTGTAGAGCTAGTTGCAGGATTCAAATTTGATATGTGGTAGAGGTGGAACAGACACCCAGAGCAAAAGTTATGTTCATTTGGAGGACTTAAGGACCGTTTAGGTCTTTAAAAATGTGATAAGGTGTTCTTATTGGTCACCGATGTGATGATCTAAACGAAAGCTTCGATTTGATAACTGGTAGAGGCAAAACGGACTCCCAGAGTAGAAGTTATGGTCTTTTGGATGGTTTAAGTAATTTTTTAGGAATTTAAAGATGTGAGAAGGTGTTTCACTAGTTATAGGAGTGCAGGTCTTGTCACAAGCTTCAATTTGATATGTGGTAGAGGAAAAACGAATACCTATAGAAGAAGTAATTTCAAAACAGACACAAGAAGCCGATCTTTTACCATCCAAATAGATTTTGTGTCTTTTGGGGGGTTGAAGAATGTTAAAAAGGTTTAGAGTGTTTATCAGAGTGTGTATCTTTTTCCAATATTCAATTTGATATGTGTTAGAGACAAAATGAACACATGTAGAAGAAGTTATTATCGTTTTAAATTGAGCAACCCTCCTAGCGCATAAAAACCTAAGAAACCCGTAACTCACTAAAATAGGCGTAACTTATCTTTCAAGTGTCCGTTTGAGCGATGTGACTAGAAAAATCGAGGCTTGTGAGATGGGTGAGGACCAAGTCTAATCGAAACTGTGAGAATATCAAAGAAATAGTAGATATATTATTTATACCACATCAAAAAAAAAGTCCAACTTCAAACGGCCGTAACTTTCACTCCGGTTGTCCGTTTGAGCTCTACCACATATCAAATCGAAGGCAGCGAAGAGTTAAATGCAAAAGGATATCTTGAAAACAGTTCAGGTCATGTTTGGGACCCTAAAATCAAAAAAAACTTTCAATGGCCTCCAAAACTCCATTTCTGTGTCCAGATCCCTGTTAAATTTTTCTTAAAATGGTCATAACTTCTGATCTGTGTGTCTGTTCAGCCTCTAGCACCTATTTTTATCGTTGTTCATTCCATGAGATTTAGTTTGAATATTCACAGAGAATAATGGACACCTGAATAAGTTTTTATGATTTTTTTAATGACTCTGTGATTTTTTAGGTTTTTCGAGACACCATTTCTAGCACTTTTGTCATGTCTGCTGTTTTTCAAACATCTATAACTTATTATTACTATTATTATTATTATCATCATCATCTCATCGACATTCACATGAACATGCATGTGCATTGTTATTATATTTTTATTACCATGCATGTTCACATGCAATGCACACACATTATTTTATTTTCACATTCATTGTTATTATTATTGTTATTATTATTATTGTGGTGGTTGTTGTTGTTGTTGTTGTTATCACCACATGCAAATACACATGAAAATTCACATACACACACATTCAGTGTACATACCAGAGTTTTTATATTTTCCGAATCTTCGATTTCAAATGTGGTAGAGCCAAAATGAACACATGTAGCATTAGTTATTGTCGTTTTAAATTGAGCAACTCTCCTAGTGCCTAAAAACCTAAGAAACCCACAACTCAATAAAATAGGCATAACTTCTCCTTCAAGTGTCCATTTGAGCATTGTGACCAGTAAAATAGAAGCACGTGGGATGAGTGAGGACCAAGTTCAGTAGAAACTATGAGAAGTTGAAAGAAAATAAGATATATTAGTTATAACACATCAAAAAAACGTCCAACTTCAAACGACCATAATTGTCGCTCCGGTTGTCCGTTTCAGCTATAAAACATATAACATTGAATGTGGTGAAGCGATCTATGCAGAGGGATGACTTGAAAAAAGTTCAATTCATGTTTGGTACCCTAAATTCACTTAAACCCATCAAAAGGCCTCCAAAACTCCATTTCTATGTACGGATCCCTGTCAAATGTTTCTTAAAATGGTCATAACATCTGATTTGTATGTCTGTTCAGACTCTAGCACCTGTTTTTATCATAGTTTGTTCCATGAGATTGAGTTTGACTATTCCTAGAGTGGAAATGGACACTCGAGGAAGAAGATATGCATTTTTCAATAACTCTGTGATTTGTTAGGTTTTTCGAGACCCCATTTCTAGCATTTTTGTTTTGTCTACTGTTTTTTCAAACAACTATAACTTATTATTACTGTTATTATTATTATTATCATCATCTCATCCATATGCATATATACATTCACCTACGTTATTATTATTTTTTTATTACCATGCACGTGGGCATGCAATATACACACGTTATTTTATTATCACATGTGTTGTTATTATTATTGTTATTGTTATTATTATTATCGTGGTTGTTGTTTTTATTGTTGTTATAGTTATTGTTATTATCTTCACATGCAAATGAACACGAAAATTCACATACATGAACATTCAATACACATACATTATTCTATTATCACATGCGTTTTTATTTTTTTTATTATTATCATCATCATCACTTGCAAATTCAATGTACGAGCATTTTTATTTATTACCATGTACGTGCACACGAAATGCATATGTAATATTCTATTATCACATGCATTGGTACTTCTCTTATTATCACCACTACTACTATTAATACTACTGCTGTTATTATTACAATCATCACATGCAAATTTAGGTACACTTGCATTATTATTTATTATTTATTACCAGGCACGTGGATATGCAATGCACTTATATTATTCTTTTATTATTATTATTACTAAAATCATTATTATTATTATCATCATTATCATTATTATTATCATTATCACATGAAAATGCACATGCATGTGCATTGTTATTTTTTAGTTATTACCATGCACGTGCATGCGTTATTATTATTATTATTACAATTAGTATTATTAATATTATCATCTAATGTAAATGCACATACACATTTATGTGCATTCTTATTTATTATTATTATTTTAATATTTACTACTATGCTTGTTCACATGAAATGCACTTGCGTTATTCTATTATTATTATTTATTGTATCATCAAATACATATGCACATGCACGTGTGTTGTTATTTATTATTTATTACCATGCACGTGCATGCGTCGTTATCATTACCATTACATCTAAATGCAAATGCACATGCGTTATTATATATTATTGATTATCATGCACATGCAAATGCAGTTCAATTTCATTATTCTATTATCACATGTATTATTATTATTTATTCTCATGCATGTGCACACGCAATGCACGTGCATTATTCTATGATCACATGTGTTATTATTTATTATTTATTATCATTCACATGCAAATTCACATTCATGTGGACTTGGTTATTATTTATTGTTTATTACCATGCACATGCACATGCACATATGCATGCACATGCATTTGGATGTGCGTTATTATTTATTATTTATTGTCATTCATGTGCAAATGCACATACACATGTAATAAACATGCACTATTATTTGTAATTTATTATTTATTATAATTCACATGCAAATGTGCAGGCATATGCACATGCACGTGCGTTATGATTTATTATTTATACCATGCACATGCATGTGCGTTATTACTATTATTATTATTATAGGTATTTTTAGGGTTTACTTGCATTTTTTAGAATTTTTAGGTGTTATTAACATTTATTATGGTTTGTTAGGGTTTTAGGGTTTTTTAATGGTATCTTAGCAGTTTTTAGGGTTTAGTGGGTTATTAGAATTTTATTAGGGTTTATTATGGTGTGTTAAGGTTTATTAGGGTTTATTAGGTATTTTTAGGGTTTTATTAGGATTTAGTTGGGTTTATTAGGGTATATTATGGAATATTTGGGTATTTTTGGGATTTAGTAGGGTTTATTATCATTCATTATGGTTTATTAAATTTTTAGAGGGTATATTAGGGTTTTTAGGGTTTAGAAGTTTTTATTAGGGTTTATTAGTTCTTTTAAGCTTTGTTAGGTTTTATTAATATTTATTAGAAGTTTTAGGGCTTTTTAATGGTATATTTGCGTTTTTAGAGTTTAGTGGGGTTTATTGTGGTTTATTATAGTGTGTTAAGGTTTATTTGGGTTGAGTGGTTATTTTTATGGTATTATTAGGGTTGAGTAGGTATCTTTAGGGTTTTATTAGAGTTTATTAGGGCTGGGTAGTGTTTATTAGGGTTTGTTAGGGATTTTTTGGGTTTACTCGGGTTTGTTAGTATTTTTATTATGGTATATGAGTGTTTTTTAGTTTTTTTAATATATATGAGGGGTTTTTAGGACTTTTTAGGTTTTATTAGCCTGTTTTTAGTGTTTGTGAGGAATTTTTAAGGTTTGTTAGGTTTTATTAGAATTTATTATGGTTTATTAGGGTTTCTAGGTCTATTTAATGGTTTTTTTGAATTTTTCTATTTATTGGAGTTTAGTTGGGTTTTATTAGGTTTTATTATGTTGTGTCAAGGTTTATTAGGGTTGAGAAGGTATTTTTAGGGTATCATTATGGTTTTATTAGTGTTTATTAGTTTTTATTAGGGTTTATTATGGATTTGTAGATTTTATTAGGGTTTGTTATGGGTTTATTAGTTTTTTTTGTTATATTAGGTTATATTAGTGTTTGTTAAGTCTTTTTAGATAATATAGCCTTTTATTGTTTGTGAGCGTTTTGTTTTTGTTTGTGAGCTTTTTTTGGGTTTCATAGGTTATATTAGAGTTTATTATGGTTTATTATGGTTTCTAGGGATTTTTAAGGTATATTATAATTTTCTTATCTTTATTAGATTATATTAGCATTTTTAGGTCTTTTCAGGTAATATAGCTTATTTTTATTGATTGTGATCATTTTTTTATTGTTTTTGAGAATTTTTAGGGTTTATTAGGTTATATTAGAGTTTATCGGGGTTTCTAGGGAATTTTTAAGTTATACTAGCATTTGTTTTCATTATTAGGGTTTTATAGGGATTTATTAGGGGTTATTATGGTGTGTTAAGGATTGTTAGGGTTGAGTAGGGTTTATTTGGATTTATTTATGGATTATTAGGGATTTTTAGGGTTTTTTTGGGATTTATTATGGTTTATTAGTGTTTATTAGTGTCTATTAGTGTTGGTTATGGTTTTTTAGGTTTTCATAACGTGTTTTTAGGGTTTATTAGATTTTATTATAATTTATTAGGGTTTATTAGGTATTTTTGGGGTTTTATTAGGGTTGAGTAGAATCTCTTAGGGTTTTTAGGGATTATAAAACATTTTTAGGGATTATTGGAGTTTATTAGGGGTTTATTAGGGTTTAATTTTTTTTATATTATGGTATATTAGGGTTTAATATTTTGAGGGTTTTGAAGCATCTTTAGGGTTTTTGTAGCATTTTTTAATGTTTGTTTAGCGTTTTTTGAGTTTATGTAGCAATTTTATTGTTTATTTAAAGCTTTTAGGGATAAGTTAGGAGTTTTAGGTTATATGTAGCATTTTTTAGGGTTCATGTAACGTTTTTAGGGTTTATATAGTGTGTTTAGGGTTTATGATTTTTGGAGAATTGTTTAGGGTTTATGTTGTGTTTTCTGGGTTTTTGTAGCATTTTTAGGGGCTATGTAGCATTTACGTTGCATTTTTTTAGGTTTATGTAATGTTTTTAGGGTTCATGTAGTGTTTTTAGGGTTTATGTTGTGTTTTTAGGTTTTATGTAGCATTTTTTAGTATTTATGTTGCATTTTTTAGGGTTTATGTTACGGTTCTAGGGTTCATGTAGTTCTTTTTGGGTTTATGTAGCGGTTTTTCTGTTTATGTTGCGTTATTTGGGTTTATGTTGCATTTTTAGCATTTATGTTACGTTTTTAGGGTTTATGTAACATTTTTTGGATTTATGTATCTATTTGTTGCCTTTATATGGTTTTAATGTTTGTTTATGGTTTGTAGTGAGTTTTAGGGTTTTTAAGGGATGTTAACAGGTGTTTATGGTTTTTATGGTATTTGATGGGTTTTCAATGGTTTTTTGGGAGTTTTTAAGGGATTATTTGTGTATTTGGGATTGATAGTGCGTGTTAGGGTTTTTAGTGTGTTTTAGGGTTTGTTTTGGTATTTTAGTGGTTTTTAGGGTTTATGTAATGTGTTTTAGCATTTTTTGGGTACTTTAGGGTTTTTAGTGTACTTTAGAGTTTATTATGGTTCTTTAGGGTTTATTAGGGTTCTTTTGGGTTTATTAGTGTTCTTTAGGATTTATTATAGTTTATTAGCATTTTTTATTGTATATTAGGGATTTATTGGGATTTTGTAGGCAAAAATAGCTTTTTCTGAGTTTTATCAACCTTTTTAGAGTTATTTAGGATTTATTAGGGTTTCATTGGGTTTGTTTTATTTATTAGGGTTTGTTAACATTTATTTGGGTTTATTATGATTTACTAGGGTTTATTATGATTTTTTTGGGTTTATTGCAGTTTATTAGGGGTTTGTTATGGTTTGTTTCAATTTGTTATGATTTATTTGGCATTGTTAGGATTTGTTATGATTTATTTTGAATATTTAGGGTTTGTTACTATTTATTATGGGGTTATTAGGGTTTGTTAGGGTTTATTAGCGGGTTGTAGGGTTTTATATGCTATTATTTGGCGGATTTTCTTGTGTTTTTTTGGGTTTGTTAGGGTTTTTAGTGATTAATTGGATTTATTTTGGTTCAATAGTATTTTTTATTTTATATTAGGGGTTTTAGGGCTTTTGTAGTTTTTATTAGAGTCTATTAGGGTTTTTAGGGTTTATTACAGGTTTTTATGATTTATTAGTGTTTATTAGGGTTCTGGGGGTTTAATAGTGGGTTTCTGGTGTTATTTGAGTTTATTAGTGGTTCGTAGGGGTTATTAGTGGTTGTTAGGGTTTGTTAGGTTTTGTTA
Organism: Viscum album; assembly: GCA_963277665.1. Taxonomy (NCBI): domain Eukaryota; kingdom Viridiplantae; phylum Streptophyta; class Magnoliopsida; order Santalales; family Viscaceae; genus Viscum; species Viscum album. Next base: position 790,718,415 of record OY728167.1, read on the forward strand.
GGGTTTGTTAAGACGTGTTTTATTCAATTATCACACATGTTATTATTATCATTATTATCATTATCATTATTATCTTTATCATTATTATAATTATAATTATTGTTATTACTATTATTATTATTATCATCACATGAAAATGGAGATGCACATGCATTATTATTTATTATATATTATTTATTATTTATTTCCATGTATGTGCATATGTTGTTGTTGTTATTATTATTATTATTATTATTACTTCTACTACTATTATTATTATCATCACATGAAAATGCACAGGCACGTCCGTTATTATTTATTACCGTGCACACGCACACACAATGCACCTACATTATTCTATTATCATATGCATTTTTATTTTTATTTTTATTATTACTATTATTGTTATTATTGTTATTATCATCAAATGAAAATGAAAACGCACGTGCGTTATTATTTATTACCATACACACACACATTCAATACATCTGTGTTATTATATCATCACATGTGCTATTATAATTAATATTACTATTATTGTTATTATTATCATCATTTGCTCTATGAGTTATTATTTATTAGCATGCCCTACACATGCAATGCACATGCGTTATTATATTATCGCATGCATTTCTGTTCTTATTATTATAATAATATTTATTATTATTTCATCTATTTTAGCATTATTTGGGGTTTTGTTGTGTTTTGTGGGTTTTGAATCATTTTTTGGTTTTTTCAGAAATTGTTAGGGTTTACGTAGAGTTGTTAGTGGCTTTAGTGGTTCTTTAAGCATTTATTAGGGGTTTATTAGGGTTTAATTCTTTATATCATGGTATATTAGGGTCTAATATTTTTGAGGGATTTGAAGCATCTTTAGGGTTTTGTAGCATTTTTTAGGGTTTGTTTAGCGTTGTTAGAGTTTATATAGCATTTGTAGTGTTTATGTTGCATTTTCGGGTTTAGTTAGTAGTTTTAGGTTTTAGGTTTCATTTTTATGGTTTATGTAATGTTTTTAGGGTTTATATAGCGTGTTTAGGGTTTAGGTTTTATGTAGCATTTTTTAGGGTTTGTGTTGCATTTTCTGGGTTTATGTAGCACTTTTAGGGGTGATGTAGCATTTATGTTGCATTTTTTGGGTTTAAGTAATGTTTTTAGGGTTTATGTAGTTTTTTTATTGTTTATATTGTGTTTTTGGGTTTTATGTAGCGTTTTGTAGTGTTTATGTTGCATTTTTAGGGTTTATGTTGTGTTTTTTAGGGTTTATGTTACAGTTCAAGGGTTTATGTAGTGCTTTTAGGGTTTATGTAGTGTTTTTTTGGTTTATGGTGTGTTTTTTGGTTTATGTTGCGTTTTTATAGGTTTTCTTGCATTTTTTAGGGTTTATGTAACATTTTTTGGGTTTATGTATCTATATTTTTCCTTTTTAGGGTTTTAATGGTTGTTTATGGTTTGTATTGTTTTTAGGGTTTTTACGTGTTGTTAATGGGTGTTTATGGTTTTTATGGTATCTGATCGCTATTTAGTGGTTTTTGGGGGGTTTTATGGGTATTTTTTGGGATTGATAGGGGTTGTTTGGGGTTTTTTTGTGTGTTTTAGGGTTTGTTTAGGTATTGTAGCGGGTTTCAGGCTTCATATAATGTGTTTTAGAGTTTTTTGGGTTCTTTAGGGGTTTTAGTGTTCCTTAGAGTTTGATATGGTTATTTAGGGTTTATTAGGGTTCTTTAGGGTTTATTAGTGTTCTTTAGGATTTGTTACAGTTTATTAGCGTTTTTATTATATATTAGGGTTTTATTGGGCTTTTAAAACCATTAATTGCTTTTTATATTGTTTATCAACCTTTTTAGGGTTATTTTGGATTTATTAGTGTTTAATAACATGTATTTGGGTTTACTACAATTTATTCGGGTTTATTATGAATTTTTAGGGTTTATTAGTGTTAATTAGGGGTTTTCTATGGTTTGTTTTAGTTTGTTATGATTTATTTTGTGTTGTTAGGATTTGTTACGTTTTATTTGGGGTTGTTAGGGTTTTTTACAATTTATTTTGGGGTTATTAGGTTTTGGGGGGTTTATTAGTGGGTTGTAGGGTTTTGTAGGCTATTATTTAGAGATTTTTGTAGCTTTTTGTTGGGTTTGTTAGGATTTTTAGTTATTATTAGTGTTTATTATGGTTTAATAGTGTTTTTTATTGTATATAAGGGGTTTTAGGGATTTTATAGAGTTTATTAGGGTCTAATAGAGTTTTTAGGGTTTATTACAGGTTATTACAATTTATTAGTGTTTATTAGGGTTTTTAGGGTTTAATAGTGGGTTTTATGGGTTATTAAGGTTTATTAGTGGTTCTTAGGGGTTATTAGTGGTTGTTAGGGTTTGATAGGTTTTGTTAGGGTTTTTAGGGTTTGTTACGGTTTGTTTGAGTTGTTTTGGTTTTATACATTTTTATGGATTTTATGGGTGTGTTTGGATTTTTTATGCTTTGTTAGGGTTTTTTTAGCGTTTTTTGGGGGTTTGTTGCATTTAGTGGGTTTTAAAGCATTTTTTTGGGTTTGTGTAGCAATTGATTGGGTTTATGTAGCATTGTTAGTGGATTTAGTGGTTATTTAGGATTCTATTGGGTTTTTAGGGTTTTTAAAGATTCTTTAGGGTGTATTGGGGTTTCATTTGAGGTTTTTAGGGTTTGCTTGGGGGATTTTAAGGTTTTTAAGGGTTTGATAGGGTTGGTTAGGGTTATGTTAGGAAATTTTACACTTTTAGGGTTTTTTTATCATTTTTAGTGGTTTTTAGGGTTTTTAGGGATTTTTGATGTTTATTGAGTTTTTTGTTGGATTATTAAGGTTTGTTTTCGGGGTTTTTCAGTTTTTTCAGTTTTTATGGGTTTAAGTGTTTTTTGGGTTTTTTGGGTTTTTTAGGATTTTTAAGGGTTTTTAGGGTTTTTAGGGTTTTTTTGGGTTTTTATGGTTTTTGAGGGTTTTTCCAGGTTTTGTTGGGTTTGTTAGGGTTTTTTGTGAATATTAGCATTTTGAATGGTTTAATAGTGTTTTTGTTGAATATTTGGGTGTTTAGGTATTTTTTAACTTTTATTGGGCTCTAATAGGGTTTTAGGGTTTATTATGATTTATTAGTGTTTATTAGGTTTTAGTAGGTGACTTTGGAATTTATTAGGGTTTATTATGGTTTATAATTGGTTGGTAGGGTTTGTTAGGATTTAGTAGTTCTTATTAGAGAGATTTTGGGTGTCTAAGGGTTTGTTAGGGTTTCAAAGGGTGTGTTTGGGTTTTTAAGTGTGGGTTAGGGTTTTTTATGGGTGGGTTAGGGTTTCTAATGGTATTCTATGGTTTCTATGGGTTTCTAAGGTTGTGTTAGGGTTTCTATAGGTGCGTTGGGGTTTCTAAGGGTGTGCTAGGGATTCTAAGGGTGTGTTAGAGTTTCTATGGTTGTGTTAGGGTTTCTAAGGGCGAGTTAGTGTTGCTTAGGATTGCTTAGGTTTTTTCTATGGTTTTTAGGATTTTTAGGGTTATGTTAGGGTTTCTTATGGTTTCTTAGGGGTTTTTAGGGTTTCTTCAGGTTTTTAGTGATTTTTGGGTTTTCTTAGTGATTTTTGGGGTTTGTTAGGGTTTGTATGGGTTTTTTAGGGTTTGTTAGGTTTATTAAGGTTTTTTAGGGTTTTATAGGTGTTGTTAGGGTTTGTTAGCGTTTGTTAGTGTTTGTTAGGGTTTGTTAGGGTTTTCCATGGTTTTTAATGTTTTTTAGTGTTTATGGTGTTATTCTTTGTTTTTTAGGGTTATTTAGTTGTTCATGGTTGTCACAGATGTGTAGAGCTAGTCGTAGGATTCAATATGATATGTGGTAGAGGTGAAACAGACACCCAGAGCAGAAGTTATGGTCATTTGGAGGACGTAAGGACATTTTGGGTCTTTTAGAACGTGATAAGGTGTTCCTATTGGTCACAGATGTGTAGAACTAGTCGAAATGTTTGATTTTTAATATATGGTAGAGGCAAAACGGACTCCTGGAGTAGATGTTATGGTCTTTTGGAGGGTTTAAGTGCCTTTTTGGGCCTTCTAGGATGTGAGAAGGTGCTTCAGTGGTTATAGGATTGTAGTTATTGTCTCAAACTTCGATTTGATATGTGATAGAGGCAAAACAGACACTCATAGAAGAAGGTATTGCAAAACGAACACCAGAAGCCAATCTTTTGACCATCCAAAGGGATTTTGGGTTTTTGGGGGGTTGAAGAATGTTAGAAAGGGTTCCAATGGTTACCAAAGTGTGTATCTTTTCACAAAATTCAATTTGATATGTGGTAGAGCCAAAATGAACACAGGTAGCAGAAGTTATTTTCATTTTAAATTGAGCAACCCTCCTAACGCCTAAAAACCTAGGAAACCCGAAACTCACTAAAATAGGCATAAATTATCCTTCAGGTGTCCGTTTGAGCACTGTGACTAGTAAATTCGAAGCTTGTGAGACGAGTGAGGGCGAAGTCTAGTCGAAACTGTGAGAAGATCAAAGAAACGAATGATTTATTAGTTATACCACTCCAAAAAAAGTCCAACTGCAAACGACCATAACTTTCACTCCAGTTGTATGTTTGAGCTCTACCACATATCAAATCGATGGCATCAAAGAGATATATGCAGATGGATAACTTTAAAAATGTTCATTTCATGTTTCAGACATTAAAAATCCTAAAAATCAATCAGAAGGCCTCCCAAACTCCATTTCTGTGTCCGGATCCCTGTCAAATATTTCATAAAACGGTCATAACATCTGATCTGTGTGTCTGTTCGGCCTCCGACACCTTTTTTTATCATATTTCATTCGATGAGATTTAGTTTGACTATTCATGGAATGTAAATAGACACCTGAAGAAGAAGTCATGCATTTTTTAATGACTCTTTGATTTGTTATGTTTTTTGAGAGACTATTTCTAGAACTTTTGTCATGTCTGCAGTTTTTTCAAACAACTATAACTTATTATTACTGTTATTATAATTATTATTATTATCATCATCTCATCCACATGCACATGAACATTCACATGCATTATTATTTTATTTTTATTATCATGCACGTGCACATGCAATGCACACACGGTATTTTATTATCACATGCATTGTTATTATTATTGTTATTATTATTGTGGGTTTTGTTTTTGTTGTTGTTATTGTTATTATAATCACATGAAAATGCACATGAAAATTCACATATAGGCACATTAAATGAATGTACCATAGTGTGTAACTTTTCACAATCTTAAGTTTTATATGTGGTAGATCCAAAATGAACACACGTAGCAAAAGTTATTGTCATTTTAATTTGAGCAACTCTCTTAGCGCCTAAAAACCTAAGAAAACACAACACACTAAAATAGGCATAACTTCTCCTTTGGGTATCCATTTTAGCACTTTGACTAGTAAAATAGAAGCACATTAGATGAGTGAGGACCCGGTTTAGTAGAAAGTATGATACGATCAAAGAAATATAAGATATATTAGTTATACCACTCCAAAAAAAGTCCAACTTCAAACGGCCATAACTTTCGCTCTGGTTGTCCGTTTGAGCTCTACCACACATCAAATCAAAAGTAGCGAAGAGATATACATAGATATATGATTTAAGAAAATTTTAAGTCATGTTTGGGACCTTAAAATCCCAGAAATCCATCATAAGGCCTCCAAAACACCATTTCGGTGTACGGGTCTCTATCAATTTTTTCTTAAAATGGTCATAACTTCTTATCTGTGTGTCTGTTCGGCCTTCGACATCTGTTTTTATTGTAGTTCATTACATGAGATTCAGTTTGACTATTCACGGATTGGAAATGGACACCCGAAGAAGAGTTTATGCATTTTTCAATGACTCTGTGATTTGTTAGGTTTTTCGAGATCCCATTTCTAGCATTTTTGTCATGTCTGCTATTTTTTCAAACAACTATAACTTATTATTTCTATTATTATTACTATTTTTTTCATCATCTCATACACATTCACAAGCACATGCACGTGCGTTATTATTATATTTTTGTTACCATGCACGTGCACATGGAATGCACTCACATTATTTCATTATCACATGCATTATTATTATTATTATTGTGGTTGTTGTTGTTGTTATTGTTGTTGTTATTTTTGTTATTTTTATTATCATCACATGCAAATGCACATGAAAATGCACCTAAATGTACATTCAATGCACGTTCTTTATTCTATTATCACATGCGTTTTTGTTATTAATAATATTATGATCATCATCATCACATGCAAATGCATTGCACGAGCGTTATTATTTATTACCATGCACGTGAACACGTAATGCACATGCAATATTCTATTATCACTTGCATTGGTACTACTACTATTATCACCACCACCAATACTATTAATACTACTGCTGTTATTATTACAATCGTCACATGCAAATGTAGATGCACATGCGTTATTATTTATTACAATGCACGCTCATATGCAATGCACTTGTATTATTCTTTTATTATTATTATTATTATCACAATTATTATTATTATTATTATTATTATTATCATTATTATTATCATTATCACATGAAAATTCACATTCATGTGCATTTTTATTTATTATTTATTACCATGCACGTGCATGCGTTATTATTATAATTATTACAATTAGTATTATTAATATTATCATCAAATGTAAATGCACATGTACATGAATTTGCGTTCTTATTTATTATTATTTATTTATTAATTACTACTATGCATGTGCACATGAAATGCACTTGCATTATTCTATTATTATTGTTGTTGTTGTTGTTTGCATCATCAAATAAAAATTCACATTCCCGTGCATTGTAATTTATTTTTTATTACCATGCATTGGCATGTGTCATTATTATTATCATTACATGTAAATGCACATGCACGTGTGTTATTATATATTATTTATTATTATGCACATTAAAATTCAATGCACTTGCGTTATTCAATTATCACATGTATTGTTATTATTTATTCTCATGAACGTACACACGCAATGCACGTGCATTATTCTATTATCACATGTGTTATTATTTATTATTTATTATCATTAACATGCAAATGCACATTCATGTGGAATTGGTTGTTATTTATTTTTTATTACCATGCACATGTACATGTGATTGGATGTGCATTTTTTAGGGTTTAGTGGGGGATATTAGGATTTTATTTGGCTTTATTATGGTGTGTTAAGGTTTATTAGGGTTTATTAGTTATTTTTAGGGTTTTATTAGGATTGAGTTGGGTTTATTAGGGTATATTATGGTATATTATGGTATATTTCGGTATTTTTAGGATTTATTAGGGTTTATTATCGTTCATTATGGTTTTTTAATTTTTAAGAGGGTATATTAAGATTTTTTAGGGTTTTGTAGTGTTTATTTGGTTTTATTAGTGATTTTAATCTTTGTTAGGTTTTATTAGCATTTATTAAAAAATTTAGGGATTTTTAATGGTATATTTGCGTTTTTTGGTTTTAGTGGGGTTTATTATGGTTTATTATAGTGTGTTAAGGATTATTAGTGTTGAGTAGGTATTTTCAGTATTTTATTAGGGTTGAGTAGGTGTCTTGAAGACTTTATTAGGGTTTATTAGGGTTGAGTAGTGTTTATTAGGGTTTGTTACGGATTTTTAGGGTTTGTTAGTATTTTTATTAGGGTATATGTGTGTTTTTTAGTTTTTGTTAATATATATGAGGGGTTGTTAGGACTTTTTAGGTTTCATTATCATGTTTTTAGTGTTTTTGAGCATTGTTTATGGTTTATTAGTTTTTATTAGAATTTATAATGGTCTATTAGGACTTCTAGGGATTTTAATGGTTTGTTTGCATTTTTTTTGTTTATTGGGGTTTAGTTGGGTTTTATTAGGTTTTATTATGGTGTTTCAAGGTTTATTAGGGTTGAGAAGGTATTTTTAGGGTTTTATTATGGTTTTATTTGTGTTTATTAATTTTTATTAGGGTTTATTAGGGATTTTTAGGGTTTGTTAGGGTTTGTTAGGGGTTTATTTGTTTTTTGTTTTATTAGGTTATATTAGTGTTTGTTAAGTCCTTTTATATTATATATAATTTTTTATTAGTTGTGAGAATTTTTTTATTTTTGTGAGCGTTTTTAGGGTTTATTAGGTTATATTAAAATTTTTCATGGTTTAATATGGTTTCTTGGGATTTTTAAGATATATTAGCGTTTTTTGTCTTTATTAGGTTATATTAGTGTTTTTAGGTATTTTTAGTTAATATAGCATGTTTTTATAGTTTATGATCACTTTTTTATTGTTTGTGAGCGTTTTTAGGGTTTATTAAGTTATATTATAGTTTATCAGGGTTTCTAGGGATTTTTTAAGGTACACTAGCATTTGATTTCGTTATTAGGGTTTTGTAGGATTTAATTAAGGGTCATTATGATGTGTTAAGGTTTGTTAGGGTTGAGTAGGGCTTATTTGGATTTATTTATGGTTTATTGGGGATTTTTAGGGTTTGTATAGGGTTTATTATGATTTATTAGTGTTTATTAGTGTCTATTAGGGTTGGTTAGGGGTGTTTAGGTTTTCTTAACGTGTTTTTAGGGTTTATTAGATTTTATTAACATTTATTAGGGTTTATTAGGTATTTTATGGTGTTTTATTAGGGTTGAGTAGAGTATCTAATGGTTTATGTATTATAAGGTGTTTTCAGGGATTATTAGAGTTTATTAGGGGTTTATTAGGGTTTAATTATTTATATTATTGTATATTAGGGTTTTGAAGCATCTTTAGGGGTTTTGTAGCATTTTTTTGTGTTTGTGTAGTGTTGTTTGAGTGTATATAGCATTTTTAGTGCTTATGTAGTGATTTTAGGTTTTAGTTAGCTGTTTTTGGTTTTATGTATCATTTTTTAGGTTTTATGTAACGTTTATAGGGTTTATGTAATGTGTTTAGGGTTTAGGTTTTATATAGAATTTTTTAGGGTTTATGTCGCGTTTTCTGGGTTTGTGTAGGGTTTTTAGGGGTGATGTTGCATTTATGTTGCATTTTTAAGGTTTATGAAATGAATTTAGGGTTCATGTAGTGTTTTTGGGGTTTATGTTGTGTTTTTAGTTTTTATGTATTGTTTTTTAATGTTTTTGTCGCACTTTTTAGGGCTTATGTTACGGTTCCAGGGTTTATGTAGTGCTTTTTGGGTTTATATAGCGTTTTTGGGTTTAGGTTTCATTTTTTGGGTTTATGTTGCATTATTTTGGGTTATGTTGCATTTTTTGGGTTTATGTAACGTTTTTTGGGTTCATGTATCTATTTGTGTCCTTTTTTAGGGTTTTAATGGTTGTTTATGGTTTTTAGTGGTTTTTAGGGGTTTTAAGGGATGTTAACGGGTGTTTATGGTTTTTATGGTATTTGATGGGTTTTCAATGGTTTTTTTTGGGGGGGGGGGGGGTTTAAGGGTTTATTTGTTTTTTTGAGATTGATAGGGGTTGTTAGGGTTTTTTTTGTTTGGTTTAGGGTTTGTTGGGTAATGTAGCTATTTTTTGGATTTATGTAATGTGTCTTAGTGTTTTTGGGTTCTTTAGGGTTTTTAGTGTTCTTTAGAGTTTATTATGGTTCTTCAGGGTTTATTAGGGTTCTTCCGGGTTTATTAGTGTTCTTTAGGATTTGTTATGGTTTATTAGAATTTTTTATTGTATATTAGGGTTTTATTGGGCTTCTGTGGGCATTAATAGCTTATTGAGGGTTTATCAACCTTTTTAAGATTATTTAGGATTTATTTGGGTTTGTTTTATTTATTAGGGTTTACTAACGTGTATTTGGGTTGATTACGATTTATTAGTGTTTATTATGATTTGTTACTATTTATTTTTTTATTAGGGGTTTATTATGGTTTGTTTTAGTTTGTTACGATTTATTTGGTGTTGTTAGGATTTGTTATGATTTATTTGGGGTTGTTAGGGTTTGTTACAATTTTTTATGGGGTTATTAGGGTTTGTTAGGGTTTATAAGTTGGTTGTAGGGTTTTATAGGCTATTATTTGGCAGGTTTTGTAGTGTTTTGTCGGGTTTGTTAGATTTTTTAGTGATTATTAGGATTTATTATGGTTCAATCGTGTTTTTATTGTATATTAGTGGTTTTAGGGATTTTTTAGTGTTTATTAGAGTCTAATAGGGTTTTAGGGTATATTATATGTTATTATGATTTATTAGTGTTTATTAGGGTTTTAGGGTTTAATAGTGGGTTTCAGGTGTTATTTGGGTTTATTAGTGGTTCTTAGGGGTTATTAGTGGTTATTAGGGTTTGTTAGGTTTTTTAGGGTTTGTTAGGACTTGTGTAATTCAATTATCACACACATTATTATTATCATTGTTATCATCATCATTATTATCATTATCATTATTATTATTATAATTATTGTTATTACTACTACTATTATTAGTATTATCGTCACATGCAAATACAGATGCACATGCGTTATTATTTATTATTTATTATATATTATTTATTTCCATGAACGTGCATATGTTGTAGGTGTAATTATTATTATTATAATTACTACTATTATTGTTATCATCACATGAAAATGCACAAGAACATCCGTTATTATTTATTACCATGCATGCACACACACAATGCACCTACATTATTCTATTATCACATGCATTTTTATTGTTATTGTTATTATTTATATTATAGTTATTATTGTTATTATCATCAAATGAAAATGAAAATGCACGTGAGGTATTATTTATTAACATACACGCGCACATTCAATACACGTGCATTATTATATTATCACATGCACTATTATTGTTGATATTACTATTACTGGTATTATTATCATCAGATGCGCTATGAGATATTATTTATTATCATGCACTACACAAGTAATGCACGTGCGTTATTCTATTATCACATGAGTTGTTATTATTATTATTATTATTATTATTACTTTTATTATTACTATTATTATTATCATATCTTTCACCTGCACATGCAGATTCACGTGCATTATTATTTATTTTAAATTACCTTGCACGTGCACATGCAATGCACACACGTTATTATATTTTCACATATGTTGTTATTCTTATTGTTATAATTATTATTGTGGTGGTTGTTGTTGTTGTTGTTATCATGACATGAAAAGGCACATGCATATGCACATGCAAATACATAAACACACACATTCAATGCACGTGCGTTATTCTATTATCACATGCATTATTATTATTATTATTATTATTATTATTATTATTATTTTTATCATCATCATCATCATCACATGAAAATAAAATGCACTCGTGTTATTGTTTATTACCATGCTTGTGCACATGTAATGCACAAGCAATATTCTATTATCACATGCATTGGTTGTACTACTATTATCACTACTACTATTGTTGTTATTATAATTACTATCATCACATGCAAATGCAGATGCACGTGCGTTATTATTTATTATTTATTACCATGCACATTCATTTGCAATTCACTTGTATTATTCTTTTACTATTATTATTATTATTATTATTATCACGGTTTATTATTATTATTATTATTATTATTATTATTATCATTATTATTATCATTATCACATGAAAATCCACATGCACGTGCATTGTTATTTATTATTTATTACCATGAACGTGCATGCGTTATTATTACAACTATTATTACAATTAGTATTATAAATATTATTATCAAATGTAAAGGCACATGCACATGAATGTGCATTCTTATTTACTATTATTTATTTATTATTTACTATGATGCACGTACCCATGAAATGCACTTGCGTTATTCTATTATTATTATTATTATTGTGTGTATCATCAAATACAAATGCACATGCACGTGCGTTGTTATTTATTATTTATTACCAGGCACATGCATGCATCATTATCATTATCATTACATGTAAATTCACATACACGTGTGTTATTATATATTATTTATTACCATGCACATGAAAATGCAATGCACTTGCATTATTCTATTATCACATGTGTTATTATTATTTATTGTCATGCACGTCCACACGCAATGCACTTGCGTTGTTCTATTATCACATGTTATATTATTTATTATTTATTATCATTCACATGAAAATGCACATTCATGTGGACTTTGTTATTTTTTATTGATTATTACCATACACATGCACATGAACTGGGATGCGCGTTATTAATAAATATTTATTATCATTCACATGCACATGAACATATACATGCAATTCACATGCGTTATTATTTATTATCATTCACATGCAAATGTGCATGCATATACACATGCACGTGCGTTAAGATTTATTATTTAAACCATGCACATGCATATGTACATGCATGTGCGATATTACTATTATTATTATTAGAGGTATTTTTAGGGTTTACTATCATTTTTAAGGATTTTTAGGTGTTATTAACATTTATTATGGTTTGTTAGGGTTTTAGGGTTTTTTAATGGTATATTAGCGTTTTTTGGATTTGGTGGGGGTTATTATGATTTTATTAGTGTTTATTGTGGTGTTTCAAGGTTTATTAGGCTTTATTAGGTATTTTTATGGGTTTTATTAGGATTGAGTTGGGTTTATTAGAGTAAATTAGGGTAAATTATGGTATATTTGGGTATGTTTAGGATTTATTAGCGTTTATTATGGTTCATTGTGATTTATTAATTTTTAAGTGGGTATATTAGGGTTTTTAGTGTTTAGTAGTGTTTATTAGGGTTTATTAGTGATTTTAAGCTTTGTTAGGTTTTATTAGCATTTATTAGGGGCTTTAGGGCTTTTTGATTGGCATATTTGCGTTTTTAGATTTGAATGGGGTTTATTATGGTTTATTATGGTGTGTTATGGTTTATGAGGGTTGAGTATGTATTTTTAGGATTTTATTAGCGTTGATTTGGTATATTTATCGTTTTATTAGGGTTTATTACAGTTTATTACTGTTTATTTGGGTTTTTTAGGGATTTTTAGGGTTTACTAGGGTTTGTTAGTGTTTTTATTTTGGTATATGTGTGTTTTTTAGTTTTTGTTAATATATATGAGGGGTTGTTATGACTTTTTTGGTTGTATTAGTGTGTTTTTAGTGTTTGTGAGAATTTTTAATGGTTTATTAGCTTTTATTTGAATTTATTATGGGTTATTAGGGTTTTTAGGGATTTTTATTTATTTGTTGGCATTTTTTTATTGGGGTTTAGTTGGGTTTTATGAGGTTTTGTTATGGTGTATCAAGGTTTATTAGGGTTGAGAATGTATTTTTAGGGTTTTATTAGGGTTTTATTAGGGTTTATTCGTTTTTATTATAGGTTATTAGGGATTTTTAGGGTTCATTGGGGTTTGTTAGGGGTTTATTAGTTTTTTTATTAGGTTATATTACTGTTTGTTAGGTTTTTTAGATTATATAGCGTGTTTTTATTATTTGTGAGTGTCCTGTTTTTGTTTGAGATAATTTTAGGGTTTCATTGTTTATATTAGTGTTTATTATAGTTTATTAGGGTTTCTAAGGATTTTAAAGGTATATTATCATTTTTGTCTTTATTAGGTTATATTAGTGTTTTTTGTCTTTTTCGGTAATATAGCACATTTTTATTGTTAGTGATCGTTTTATTTATTTTTTTGAGCATTTGTATGGTTTGTTAGGGTTGAGTGGGGTTAATTTGGCTTTATTTATGGTTTATTAGGGCTTTTTAGGGTTTGTTTGGTGTTTATTAGGGTTTATTAGTTTTTATTAGTGTCTATTAGGGTTGGTTAGGGTTGTTTAGGTTTTCTTAATGTGTTTTAAGGGTTTATTAGGTTTTATTATAATTTATTAGGGTTTATTAGGTATTTTTGCAGTCTTATTAGGGTTGAGTAGAGTTTCATAGGATTTTAGGGATTATAAGGTTTATTTACGGATTACTAGAGATTAATAAGGGTTTATTAGGGTTTAATTTTCTATATTATGGTATATTAGGGTTTAATATTTTTGAGGGTTTTAAAGTGTCTTTAGGGTTTTTGTATTATTTTTTAGAGTTTTTGTAACGTTTTTAGAGTTTATATAGCATTTTTAGTGTTTATGTATCATTTTTATGTTTTAGTTAGCAGTTTTAGATTTTATGTATCATTTTTATGGTTTAGGTTTTATATAGCATTTTTAGGGTTTATATTGCATTTTCTGGGTTTATGTAGCGTTTTTAGTGGTGATGTAGTGTTTATGTTGCATTTATTAATGTTAATGTAACATTTTTAGGGTTTATATTGTGTTTTTAGGTTTTATGTAGAGTTTTTTATTGTTTATGTTGCGTTATATAGGGTTTATGTTGTGTTTTTAGCATTTATGTTACAGTTCAAGGGTTTATGTAGTGCTTTTAGGGGTTTTGTGGAGTTTTTTTGGGTTTATGTTGCATTTTTTTTATGTTTTATTTTTAGGGTTTTGTTGAATTTTTCAGTTTTTATGTAAAGTTTTTAGGATTTATGTATCTATTTGAAACCTTTTTCAGGGTTTTTATGGTTCTTTATTGTTTTTAGTGTTTTTAGGGGTTTTAAGGGCTATTAACGGGTGTTTATGGGTTTTTTATGGTATCTGGTGTATTTTAATGGGTCTGGGGGTTTTATGGGTTTATTTGTTTTTTTGGGGATTGAAAGGGGTTGATAGGGTTTTTTAGTGTGTTTTAGGGTTTGTTTGGGTATTATAGCGGGTTTTAGGGTTTATATAATGTGTTTTATCATTTTTTGGGTTCTTTAGGGTTTTTTAGTGTCCTTTAGAGTTTAACAGGGTTCTTTAGGGTTTATTAGGGTTCTTTAGGGTTTATTAGTGTTCTTTAGTATTTGTTACAATTTCTTATTTTTTTATTGTATATTAGGGTTTTATTGGGTTTTTGTAGGAATTAATAGCTTTATCTAGGGTTTATCAACCTTTTTAGAGTTATTTAGGATTTATTAGGGTTAATTAGGGATTATTTAATTTATATGGGTTTAGTAACATGTATTTGTGTTTACTATGATTTATTAGGGTTTATTATGCTTTGTTAGGTTTTATTGGGGTTTATTATGGGTTTGTTATGGTTTTTTTCATTTTGTTATGATTTATTTGGTGTTGTTAGGATTTGTTATTATTTATTTGGGGTTGTTATGGTTTTTTATGATTTAATTTGGGGATATTAGTGTTTTTTAGGGTTTATTAGTGGGTTGTAGAGTTTTGTAGGCCATTCTTTGGAGGTTTTTGTAGTGTTTTGTCGGGTTTGTTAGGGTTTTTAGTGATTATTATAGTTTATTATGGTTTAATAGTGTTTTCTATTGTATGTTAGGGGTTTTAGGGATTTTGTAGCATTTATTAGGGTCTAATAGAGTTTTTTAGGGTTTATTACAGGTTATTACGGTTTATTAGTGTTTATTAAGATTTTTAGGGTTTAATAGTGGGTTTTAGGGGTTATTTGGGATTATTAGTGGTTCTTAGGGGTTATTAGTGGCTGTTAGGGGTTTTTATGTTTTGTTATGGTTTTTAGGGTTTGTTACTATTTTTTTGAGTTGTTTGGGGTTTTATGTGTTTTTTTGGGTTTTATGGGTGCGTTTGGATTTTTATGGTCTCTTAGGGTTATTTTTGCGTTTTTGGGGTTTTATTGCGTTTTGTGGGTTTTGATGCATTTTTTGGTTTTTGGTAGCAATTTTTAGGGTTTATGTAGCGTTGTTAGTGAGTTTAGTGGTTCTTTAGGGGCTTATTAGTGGTTTATTAGGGTTTAATTTATTATGTTATGGTATATTAGGGTTTAATATTTTTGAGGTTTTTGAAGTGTCTTTAGGGTTTTGTAGCATTTTTTAGGGTTTGTGTAGCATTGTTAGAGTTTATGTTGCATTTTTAGTGTTTATTTAGCATTTTTAGGGTATAGTTAGTGGTTTTAGGCTTTATGTATCATTTTTAGGGTTTATGTAATGTTTTTAGGGTTTATGTACCGTGATTAGGGTTTAAGTTTTATGTAGCATTTTTTAAGGTTTATGTTGCGTTTTATGGGTTTATGTAGAATTTTTAGGTGTGATGTAGCATTTATGTTTCCTTTTTTAGGGTTTATGTAATGTTTGTAGGGTTCATGTATAGTTTTTAGGGTGTATATTGTGTTTTTAGGTTTTATGAAGCGTTTTTTAATGTTTATGTTGCGTTTTTAGGGATAATGTTGTGTTTTTTGGGTTTATGTTGTATTTTTTTTGGGTTTATGTTCTGTTTTTACAATTTATTAGTGTTTATCTGGGTTTTTAGGGTTTAATAGTGGGTTTTATGGGTTATTAAGGTTTATTAGTGGTTCTTAGGGGTTATTAGTGGTAGTTAGGGGTTGTTAGGTTTTGTTAGGGTTTTTAGGGTTTGTTACGGTTTGTTTGAGTTGTTGGGGGGTTTTATGCGTTTTTTTGGTTTTATGGGTGTGTTTGGATTTTTTATGCTTTGTTTGGGTTATTTTAGCATTTTTTGGGGTTTTGTTGTGTTTTGTGAGTTTTAAATCATTTTTGGGGTTACTGTAGAAATTTATTGGGTTCATGTAGTGTTGTTAGTGGCTTTAGTGGTTCTTTAAGTTTCTTTGGGGTTTTTTGGGTATTTAGGGTTCTTTAGGGTGTATTGAGGTTTCTTTTGAGGTTTTTAGGGTTTTATATGGGATTTTTAGGGTTTTTATGGGTTTCATAGGGTTGGTTAGGGTTTTTAGGCAATTTTAGGCCTTTTAGGATTTTTAGCGTTTTTAGTGGTTTTTAGGGTTTTTAGTGTTTTTTGAGTGTTTTTTGGATTTTTTAGGTTTGTTTTTGGGGTTTTTCAGTTTTTTTGGTTTTTAGGGGTTTTAGTGTTTTTAGTGTTTTTAGGGTTTTTTGGGGTTTTATGTGTTTTTGAGGGTTTTTTCAGGTTTTGTCAAGTTTGTTAGGGTTTTTTATGAATATTAGCATTTTGAATGGTTTAATATTTTTTTTGTTGAATATCTGGGTTTTTTGGTATTTTTTAGCTTTTATTGGGGTCTAATAGGGTTTTTAGGGTTTATTATGATTTATTAGTGTTTATTAGGGTTTAGTAGGTGGCTTTAGGGTTTATTAGGGCCTATTATGGTTTATAATTGGTTGGTAGGAATTGTAAGGATTTATTAGTTCTTATTAGAGTGATTTGGGGTGTATAAAGGTTTTCTAGGGTTTCTAAGGGTGTGTTAGGGTTTCTAAGGGCCGGTTAGGGATTTTTTATGTGTAGGTTAGGGTTTCAAAGGGTGTGTTATGGTTTCTACAGGTTTCTAAGTTTGTGTTAGGGTTTCTATGGGTGAGTTGGTGTTTCTATGGGTGTTCTAGGGTTTCTAAGGGTGTGTTAGGTTTTTAAGGGTGTTTTAGGGTTTCTAATGGTGTGTTATTGTTTCTTAGGATGGATTAGGTTTTTGGTTAGGGTTTTTAGTGTTTTAGGTTTATGTTAGGGTTTCTTAAGGTTTCGTAGGCGTTTTTTTGGATTTCCTTAGTTTTTTTTGTGTTTATTAGGGTTTCTTAGTGCTTCTTGGGATTTGTTATGGCTTGTATGGGTTTGTTAGAGTTTGTTAGGGTTTTTAGGGTTTGTTATGTTTTTAGGGATTTTGGGATTTTTTAGGGTTTGTTAGGGTTTGTTAGGGTTTTTTTGGGTTTGTTAGGGTTTTTAATGGGTTTTAATGGGTTTTAGGGTTTATTGGGTTATTCATCATTTTTAGGGTTGTTTAGTTGTTCATGGTTGTCACAGATGTGTAGAGCTAGTCGCAAGATTCAATTTGATATGTGGTAGAGGTGAAACAGACACCCAGAGCAGAAGTTATGGTCATTTGGAGGACATAAGGAGCTTTTGGGTCTTTAAGAACGTGATAAGGTGTTCCAATTGGTCACAGATGTGTCGATCTAGTCGAAAGCTTTGATTTTTGATATATGTTAAAGGCAAACCCTAAAACTCACTAAAAACCCTAACAACCCCTATCAATCCCAAAAAAACTAATAAACCCATAAAACCCCCGAAAACCATTAAAAAGCCATTAGATACCATAAAAAACCATAAACACCTGTTAACAACCCTTTAAAACCCTAAAAACACTACAAACCATAAACAAACATTAAAACCCTAAAGGTTTTGACACAATTAGTTGGAGATTCATCTTTGATATCCTTGGAAAATATGGTTTCTCTGGCAATTTCATCAGGATTATAAAATCTATCGTGGAGAGTGCAAAAATGTCTGTCATGATCAATGGATCCCCAAAAGGTTTCTTTCGCTGATCTCGTGGAGTTCGGCAAGGGAACCCTCTATCAGGTCTTCTTTTTGCCATTGATGAGGATTATTTAAGCCCTTTTCTTTTTGGCTTGGTTAATTAAAACTTCTTCACACCTCTTAAAGCAAGTAGGGACCTTCATGTACCATCTCATCTGCTTTATGTTGATGATATCATTCTTTTTGGGGAGGTAAACCGTACAACACTTATTTCAAAAAAGAAGCTCTTCCGGCATTATGAGGAGGTTGTAGGGAAATATATTAGGTGGAGGAAATCATTCATCATCTTTGGAAAAGGAATCTCCAATTCTAGGCATATACGATATGCCCATCTTATGGGTGTGAAGAGGATTTCGTTACCATTTACGTACCTCGGGGTTCCTCTCTTTTGGTGCAAGCCAAGATGTTCTCATTTTGAATCGATTGCAGCAAGAGCAATCAACCAACTTGCCCGGTGGAAAGGGAAATCTCTGTCACAAGCAGGAAGGGTTTGTCTGATCAACTCAGTTTTAATACCCATGCCGGTGCATACCTTCTCAATTTACAGGTGGGCGGTCAGTCTGCTTAAGAAAATGCAAGATAAGATCAGGAACTTCATGTGGACAGGTTGTATCAATGAAAGGAAGCTTGTCACAGTGGCCTGGAAAAAGTTTACTGAACCAATTGATATGGGTGGCCTTGGTATCAAAGACTTGAGGAAGTTCAATGAGTCACTACTAGGTAACTTAGTTTGGAATCTGATCAATTCTAGAAATGAAGGTCTGGATTTCCTAAATGATAGGTTTGTTTGCAGGCTGATTAATGAATTCGCTGGTTATTCTCTCTCTTCGTTTTGGCCCTCCATCAAGGCAGCATACCATGATATTATCTTCAATTCAAGGTGGATTGTATCGAAGCAATCTGGCCTGGACTGCTGGACCAGTACTTGGTTGGACACTCCGCTAAATACAATACTTCACCCGCCGGACAACATGCAGAATATGAAAATTTCTGAGTTTTTGCCGAATTTTGAAAACATGGCTTGCATGCTTCCGAGCAGGATATCCATGGAAATTAAGAGATAAATTTTTTTCAATGTTTATGATTTAGTATGGAAACCTGATTGGTGCGGAATTCTTGATACCAAAGGATTATATCGGAAAAAATGTGAGCATAGATCCTCTGTTCCAGCGTGGCTTTCCAAATTTAGGAAGTCGTTTATTCCTCCTTCAAGGCAGATTTTCCTATGGAAAATATGGAAAGGAAGACTGCCTCTACCTGGAGCGCTAAAACTGGCCGGATGGCAGATCGTTTCAGGATGTAACATTTTCTTGCGGGCGGAGGAAACTATTAGTCATCTTTTCATAGACTGCAGTATGGCTTCTGAGTTATGGATTTATATTCAGGATGTCTTTGGAATTAATCTTAATTTGAGTAGGCAACAGGAGCTGGTGATTCTTCTTGGTGTGGTAACTGAGGTCGAACTAAGACCACAGCTTTACAATCTTTTCCTGGTAGCGGTGGCGGCACTACTCTCCTATGTTTGGTTTGCCAGAAATGCGGTGGCACATCGGAATGAAACATGTTCTTTCCATGAAGGGGTGGTAAGCACTCACAGGGCTATCCTTGTGGCAGCAATAATCCAAGAATGGGAGATGAATAATGATATGAATGACTTCCTGGTCTTGCGCAGAATTGAAATTCCAGGGAGATGCAGAAGACCGAGGATGATGAAATTTATTAGGTGGATCCCTCTGATTGCAGGTTATATCAAGGCAACGTTGATGGTTCTTCCATGGGTGCGTCGGGTCCTTCAGGATGTGGCAGGGTATTTCGTACCTCTCGGGGCTTTGTAAAACGATTCTTTTACCACTTCCTTGGGAGCGGTACTGCGTATGTGGCAGAACTTTGGGCCATCATAAAAGCGATTCAATATGCATCCCATTTCAGATGGAATAAGCTCTGGATTGAATCAGATTCATCATTGGCAGTGGAGGCCTTCAGGAAGCAGTCACAAATTGTACCATGGCGACTTCTCCAGCACTGGGTCGAGTGCCTCGATGCTACCAAGACGCTTACCTTGAGCATCTCACATGCATATAGGGAGGCAAACTGGGTTGCAGATGCTCTTTCCAAGAGAGAGATTGAGGAAGGAACTTCGGTATGGTCTTTCAGGACTCCAGGCTTCTGTTTGTCTTCAGTTGAATCAGACAGGAAGGGGACGACCCAAACTAGGATATGTAAGCCTCCTTTGTAATGCTTTGTACTTTACTTTTATGTTCTTTAATAAATCATGGGACCATATTTGTCTGACCCCACACCTTTTCTGCCTAAAAATGTCTTCAAATAGACACATAAACCCTAAAAACGTTACATAAACTCTAAAATTGCAACAAAACCCCTAAAAACGCAACATAAACCAAAAAACACTACATAAACCCTAAAAGCACTACATAAACCCTAGAACTGTAACATAAACCCTAAAAACACAACATAAACCCTAAAAAATGCAACATAATCATTACAATACGCTACATAAAACCTAAAAACACAATATAAACCCTAAAAACACTACATAAACCCTAAAAACATTACATAAACACAAAAAATGAAACATAAATGCTGCATCACCCCTAAAAATGCTACATAAACCCAGAAAACATAACATAAACCCTAAAAAATCCTACATAAAACCTAAACCCTAAACACACTACATAAACCCTAAAAACATTGCATAAACCCTAAAAATGATACATAAAACCTAAATCTACTAACTAAACCCTAAAATTCAACATAAACACTACAAATGCTATAGAAACTCTAACAACGCTACACAAACCCTAAAAAATGCTACAAAAACCCTAAAGATGCTTCAAAACCCTCAAAATTATTAGACCCTAATATACCATAATATAAAAAATTAAACCCTAATAAACCCCTAATAAACCCTTAAAGAACCACTAAAGCTGCTAATAATGCTACATAAACCCTAACAATTGCTACAAGAAACCAGAAAATGCTTCAAAACCCACAAAACACAACAAAACCCCAAAAAACGCTAAAATAAGAGTAATAATAATAATAATAATAAAAAAAATGCATGTGATAATAGAATAACACACGTACATTGCATGTGTAGTGCATGATAATAAATAATAACTCATATCACACATGATGATATTAATAAACATAATAGTAATATTAATAATAATAATGATTGTGATAATAGAATAACGCACATGTATTGAATGTGCGCATGTATGGTAATAAATAATAAAGCATGTGCATTTGCATTTGCATTTGATGATAATAAAAATAATAACAATAATAGAAATAATAACAATAACAATAAAAATTCATGTGATAATAGAATAATGTAGGTGGATTGCGTGTGTGTGTGCATGGTAATAAATAATAACGGACGTGCATGCGCATTTTCATGTGATGATAATAATAAAAATAACAACAATAGTAATAATAATAAGAAGAAGAATAACAACAACAACAACATATTCACATGCATGGAAATAAATAATATATAATAAATAATAAATAATAATGCTTGTGTATCTGCATTTGCATGTGATGATAATAATATTAATAATAATAGTAATAACAATAATGATAATTATAATATTGATAATGATAATGATAATAATGATAATAATGATAATAACAAGGTGTGTGATAATAGAATAACACACGTCCTAACAAACCCTAACAAAACCTAACAAACCCTAACAACCACTAATAACCACTACGAATCACTAATAAACCCAAAATATTACATGAAACCCACTATTAAACCCTAAAACCCTAATAAACACTAATAAATCATAATAACCTATAATAAACCCTAAAAACTCTATTAGACTCTAATAAAAACTAAAAAACCCCTAAAACCCCTAATATACAATAAAAAACACTATTAAACCATAATAAATCCAAATAATCACTAAAAACCCTAACAAACCTGACAAAACACAACGAAACCCGCCAAATAATAGCCAATAAAAGCCTACAACCTGCTAATAAACCCTAACAAACCCTAATAACCCCATAATAAATAGTAACAAACCCTAACAACCCCAAATGAATTTTAACAAATCCTAACCACGCAAAATAAATCGTAACGAACTGAATCAAACCATAACAAACCCCTAATAAACCGCAATAAACCATAAAAAATGATAATAAACCCTAATAAATCATAATAAACCCAAATACAAATTAATAAACCCTAATAAATAAAATAAACCCTAAGAAACCGTAATAAATCCTAAATAACCCTAAAAAGAATGATAAAACCTTGAAAAAGCTATTAATGCCTACAAAATCCAAATAAAACCCTAATATACAATAAAAAATGCTAATAAACCGTAACAAATCCTAAAGAACTCTAATAAACACTAAAGAACCCTAATAAACCCTAAAGAACCATAATAAACTCTAAAGAACACTAAAAACCCTAAAGAAACCAAAAAATGCTAAAACACATTACATAAACCCTAAAAACAACTACAATTTCCAACCAAACACTAAAAAACAATAAAAAACCCTAAAAACCCCTATCAATCTTGAAAAAACAAATAATCCCTTAAAAAACACCCAAAAAACCATTAAAACCCCATCAAATACCATAAAACCCACAAACACCCGTTAACAACCCATAAAAACACCAAAAACCACTACAAACAATAAAAAACTATTAAAACCCTAAAAAGGCAACAAATAGATAGATAAACCCAAAAAAACGTAACATAAACCCTAAAAATGCAACATAAACCCTAAAAACACAACATAAACCCAAAAAACGCAACATACACCCAAAAAACGCTACATTAACCCAAAAAGCACTAAATAAACCCTAGAACCGTAACATAAACCCTAAACAATGCAACATAAACACTAAAAAACGCTTCCTAAAACCTAAAAACACAACATAAACACAAAAAACACTACACGAACACAAAAAATGTTACATAAACCCTGAGAAATGCAACATAAACGGTACATCACCCCTAAAAATGCTACACGAACCCAGAAAACACAAATTAAACCCTATAAAATACTACATAAAACCTAAACCCTAAACACGCTACATAAACCCTAAAAACATAACATAAACCCTAAAAAATGCTACAAAAATCCAAAAAATGCTAACATAACACTAAAAGTGCCACATAAACACTAAAAATGATACATAAACTCAAACAACGCTACACAAACATTAAAAAATGCTAAAAAACCTATGGACGCTTCAAAACCCTAAAAAATATTAAACCCTAATATACCATAATATAAAAAAATACCCTAATAAACCCATAATAAACTCTAATAATCCCTTAAAACACCTTATAATCTCTAAACCCATAAGAGACTCTACTCAACCCTAATAAAACCCCCAAAATACATAATAAACCCTAATAAATGATAATAAAAACTAATAAACCCTAAAAACACGTTATGATAACCTAAACAACCCTTACCAACCCTAATAGACACTAATAAAAACTAATAAACCATAATAAACACCAAACAATCCCTATAAATCCATAATAAACCATTAATAAATCCAAATAAACTCTCCTCAACCCTAACAAACCTTAACACACCATAATGACCCCTAATAAAACCCTATAATACCCTAATAACGAAAGCAAACACTAGTATACCTTAAAAAATCACTAGAAACCCTGATAAACTCTAATATAACCTAATAAACCCTAAAAACGCTCACAAATAATAAAAAATGATCACAATAAATAAAAACATGCTATATTACCTAAAAAGAAATAAAAACACTAATATAACCTAATAAAGACAAAAAATAGCTAATCTACCTTAAAAATCCCTAGAAACCACAATAAACTCTAATATAACCTAAGAAACCCTAAAAACTATCACAAACAAAAATAAAACACTCAAAAACAATAAAAAAGGCTATATTATCTAAAAAGACTTAACCAACACTAATATAACCTAATAAAACAAAAAACTAATGAACCCCTAACAAACCCTAATAAAATCTAAAAAACCCCTATAAACCCTAATAAAAACTAATAAACCCTAATAAAACCATAATAAAACCCTAAAAATACCTTCTCGACCCTAATAAACTTTGACACAACATAATAAAACCTAATAAAACCCAACTAAACCCCAATAAAAAAACGCAAACAAACCATTAAATAGCCCTAAAAACCCTTATAAACCTGAAAAAATTCTAATAAAACCTAATAAACAATAAAAAATGCTCACAAACACTAAAAACAGCCTAATAAAACCAAAAAAGTCCTAACAATGCCTCATATATATTAACAAAAACTAAAAAACACTCATATACCATAATAAAAACACTAACAAACCCTAGTAAACCCGAAAAATCCTTAACAAACCTTAATAAACACTACTCAACCCTAATAAACTCTAATAAAACCTTTAAGATACCTACTCAACCCTAATAAACCCCTAAAAAACCTACTCATCCCAAATAAACCTTAACACACTATAATAAACCACAATAAACCCCACTAAACCCTAAAAATGCAAATATACCATTAAAAATCCCTAAAACCCCTAATAAATACTAATAAAACCTAACAAAGCTTAAAATCACAAATAAACCCTAATAAACACTACTAAACCCTAAAAACACTAATATACCCTCTAAAATTTTAATAAACCATAATGAACGATAATAAACCCTATTAAATCCGAAACATACCCAAATATACAATAATATACCCTAATAAACCCAACTAAATCCTAATAAAATCATTAAAAAACCTAATAAACCCTAATAAATCTTAACACACCATTATAAAACCTAATAAAATCTTAATAACCCCCACCAAACCCTAAAAAATGATAATAAACCATTAAAAAACCCTAAAACCCTAACAAACCTTAATAAATGTTAATAACACCTAAAAAATCTAAAAAATGCGAGTAAACACTAAAAATGCCTCTAATAATAATAATTGTAATAACGCACATGCATGTGCATATTCATGTGCATTGTTTAAATAATAAATCATAACGCACATGCATGTGCAAATGTCAGTGCATTTGCATGTGAATTATAATAAATAATAAATTACAAAAAATAACACATGATAATTACATGTGTATGTGCATGTGCATGTGCATGTTCATGGTAATAAACAATAAATAATAACCAAGTCCACATGAATGTGCATTTGCATGTGAATGATAATAAACAATAAATAATAACACATGTGATAATAGAATAATGCATGTGCAATGCGTGTGCACGTGCATGATAATAAATAATAATAATACATGTGATAATAGAATAATGCAAGTGCATTTCATTTGTATGTGCATGAAAATAAATAATATATAATAACGCACGTGCATGTGAATTTTCATGTAATGATAATGTTAATGACACATGCACGTGCATGTGCATCTTCATGTAATGATAATGTTAATGACACATGCACGTGCATGGTAATAAATAATAAATAACAACACACGTGCATGCGTATATGTATTTGATGATACAAAAATAATAATAATATTAATTGAATAACGCAAGTGCATTTCATGTCCATGTGCATAGTTGTAAATAATAGATAAATAATAATAAATAATATTGCACATGCATGTTCATGTGCGTTTACATTTGATGATAATATTAATAATAATAATTGTATTAATAATAATAATAATGCATGCACGTGCATGGTAATATATAATAAATAACAACGCACATGCATGTGCATTTGAATTTGATAATGATAATAATAATGACAATGATAATACTAATAATAATAATAATAATAATAATTTTGATAATAATAATAATAATAAAAGAATAATACAAGTGCATTGCATATGCACGTGCATGGTAATAAATAATTAATAATAACGCACGTGCATCTACATTTTCATGTGATGATTGTAATAATAACAGTAGTAGTATTAATAGTAGTAGTGGTGATAATTGTATTAGTACCAATGCATGTGATAATAGAATATTTCATGTGCATTACGTGTGCACGTGCACGGTAATAAATAATAACGCTCATGCATTGCATTTGCAAGTGATGATGATAATAATAATAATAATAATAATAATAACAACGCATGTGATAATAGAATAATGTACGTGCATTGAATGTGCATGTATGTGCATTTTCATGTTCATTTGCATGTGAAGATAACAACAACAACAACAACAACAACAACATCAACCATAGTAATTATAATAACAATAATAATAACAACACATGTGATAATAATATAACGTGTTTTTATTGCAAGTCCACGTGCATGGTAATAAAAATATAATAATAACATAGGTTCATGTTCATATTCATGTGTATGAGATGATGATGATAATAATAATAATAATAATAATAATAGTAATAATAAGTTATAGTTGTTTGAAAAAACAGCAGACAAGAAAAAAAATGCTAGAAATGAGGTCTTGAAAAACCTAACAAATCATAGAGTTATTGAAAAAGGCATAACTACATCTTCGAGTGTCCATTTCCACTCTGTGAATAGTCAAACTGAATCTCATGGAACTAACTATGATAAAAACAGGTGTCGGATGCCGAACAGACACACCGATCGGAATTTATGACCATTAAAAAAATTGACAAGGATCCATACACGGAAATGGAGTTTTGGAGGGATTATTGATGGGTTTCTGGGATTTTAGGGTACCAAACATGACTTGAACAATGTTCAAGTCATCCTTCTGCATAGATCTCTTTTCTACTTTTGATTTGATATGTGTTAGAGCTCAAACGGACAACTAGAGCAAAGGTTATGGCCATTTGAATTTGGACTTTTTTTGGAGTGGTATAACTAATATATCTTATTTTCTTTGATCTTTTCAAAGTTTCTACTAAACTTGGTCCTCACTCATCTCACGTGCTTCGATTTGACTGGTCACAATGCTAAAATGGACACTTGAAAGAGAATTTATGCCTATTTTATTGAGTTACAGGTTTCTTAGGTTTTTAGGCACTAGGAGAGTTGCTCAATTTAAAACTAAAATAACTACTGCTACATGTGTTCATTTTGGCTCTACCACATATGAAATATAAGATTGTGAAAATATAAACACTCTGGTACAAGCATTGAATGTGTGTGTATGTGCTTTTTAACGTACATTTTCATGTGATGATAAGAACAACAACAACAACAACAACAACAACAACAACAACCACAATAATAATAATAACAATAATAATAACAACGCATGTGGAAATAAAATAACGTTTGTGCATTGCGTGTGGACGTGCATGGTAATAAAAATATAATAATAACACATGTGCATGTGCATGTGCATGTGGATGAGATGATGATAATAATAATAATAAGATAAGTAATAATAAGTTATAGTTGTTTGAAAAAATAGCAAACAAGACAAAAGTGCTAGAAATGGTGTCTTGAAAAACCTAACAAATCACAGTCATTAAAAAGTATAACTTCTTCTTCAGGTGTCCAATTCCGCTCTGTGAATAGTCAAAATAAATCTCATGGAATGAACTACGATAAAAGCAGGTTTCGGAGGCCGAACAGACACATAGATGAGATGTTATGATCGTTTTAAGAAAAATTTGACAGGGATCCTGACATGGAAATGGAGTTTTGGAGGCCTTCTGATGGTTTTTGGGATTTTAGGGTCACAAGCATGACTTTAAATTTTTTCAAGTTAGCCTTCTACATAGATCTCTTTTCTACCTTCGGTTTGATATGTGGTAGATCTCAAACGGACAACCGGAGTGAAACTTATGGTCATTTGAAGTTGGACATTTTTTGGAGTGGTGTAACTAATATATTTTCTATTTCATTGATCTTCTCATAGTTTCAATTAGACATGTTCCTCACCCATCTCATGAGCCTCCATCTCACTAGTCAGATCGCTCAAACAGACACTCAAAGGAGAAATTATGCTTATTTTAGTGAGTTGCGGGCTTCTTAGGTTTTTATTCTCAATGAGGTTCCTCAATTTAAAACGATAATAACATCTTCTATGTGTGTTAATTTTGGCTCTACCACATATCAAATCGAGGATTGGGAAAATATACACACTCTAGTAACCACTGGAACCCTGTTTGACATTCTTCAACCCCCCAAAAGACCCAAAATCCATTTGGATGGTCAAATGATTGGCTTATTGTGTCCATTTTTCAATAACTTGTACTATGGGTGTCTGTTTTTCCTCTACCACATATCAAATTGAAGCATGCGACTAGACCTACACTCCTATAACCACTGAAGCACCTTCTAACATCCTTGAAGGCCCAAAAAATTACTTAAACCGCCCATAAAACCATAACTTCTACTCCGGGAGTTCGTTTTGCACCTACCATATATCAAATCGATGCTTTCGATTAGATCTACACATCTGTGACCAATAAGAACACCTTATCACGTTTTTAAAGACCTAAAACGTCCTTATGTCCTTTAAATGACCATAACTTCTGCTCTGGGTGTTCGTTTCACCTCTACCACATATCAAATTGAATCCTGTGACTAGATCTACAAATCTTTGACAACCATGAACATCTAAATAACACTAACAAACCCTGAATAACCCCATAAACACTAAAAACCATGAAAAACCACGCAAAACCCTAACAAACCCTAACAAACCCAAACAAACACTAACAAACCCAACAAACCCTAAAAAACCTAAAAATCCCTAACAAACACCTAACACCCTAGAAGAACATAACGAAACCTAAAAAACCCTATCATACCCAAACAAGCCCTAAAAATTCCTAAAAAACCCCAAGAAGCACAAAGAAACCCTAATAAACACAAAAACCCAGAGAAACCCTAAAACCACCCTAAGAAACCATAAGAAACCCTACCATAACCCTTAAAACCCTTAAAACCCTAACAAAAACCTATGAAAACCTAAGAAACACTAACACACCCTTAGAAACCCTAACACACCATTAGAAACCCCAATGCACCCATATAAACCCAAACACAACCCTAGAAACCCTTAGAAACCATAGCACGCTCTTAGAAACCCTAGCCCACCTATAGAAACCCTAACCCACCCTTAGAAACCCTAACACGACCTTAGAAACACTAGCAAACCATTAGACACCCCAAATCACTCTAATAAGAACTAATAAATCCTAACAAACCCTACCAACCAATAATAAACCATAAAAAACTCTAAATCCCCCTACCAAACCCTAATAAACACTAATAAATCGTAATAAACCCTAAAAACTTTATTAGACCCCAATAAAAGCTACAAAATACCAAAAAAACCCAGATATTCAACAAAAACACTGTTAAACCATTCAAAATGCTAATATTCACAAAAAAACCCTAACAAACCCGGCAAAACCTGACAAAACCCTAAAAAACCAAAAAAACCGAAAAACACAAAAACAAACCAAAAAAATCCTAAAAAACCTCAAAAAACCTAAAAAACCCTACAAAACCTAAAAACCACTAAAAATGCTAAAATCCCATAAAAAGCCTAAAAATGACTAAAAAACACTAACCAACCCTATGAAACCCTTAAAAACCCTAAAAACCCCCTAGAAAACCCAAAAAACCTCAAAATAAACCCCAGTACACCCTAATGAATACTAAAAACCCAAAAGAACACTAAAGAACCCCTAAAGCCACTAACAACGCTACATAAACCCAATCAATTGCTACAAAGACCAGAAAAATGCTTTAAAACCCAAAAAATGCAACAAAACCCCAAAAAATGCTAAAATAACCCTAACAAATCATAAAAAATCCAAACACACCTATAAAACCCAAAAAAACACATAAAACCCCAAATAACTCAAACAAACTATAACAAACCCAAACAAAACCTAAGAAACCCAAACGACCACTAATAAACCCTAAGAACCACTAATAATCCCCAATAACCCATAAAACCCACTATTAAAACCTAAAAACTCTAATAAACACTAATAAATCATAATAACATTTAAAAAACCCTAACAAAATCTATTAGACCCTATTAAATGCTATAAAATCCCTAAAACCACTAATATACAAGAAAAACACTATTAAACCATAATAAACACTAATAATCACTATAAACCCAAACAAACCTGACAAAACACTACAAAAATCTCCAAATAATAGCCTACAAAACCCTACAAACCACTAATAAACCCTAAAAAACCTAATAACACCAAAATAAATCGTAACAAACCCCAAAACCCCAAATAAATCGTAACAAATCCTAGCAATGCCAAATAAATCCTAACAAACTGAAACAAACCATAACAAACCCCATATAAACCCCAATAAACCCTAATAATTCACAATAAACCAAAATACACGTTACTAAACCCTAATAAATAAAATAAACCCTAATAAATCCAAAATAACCCTAAAAAAGGTTGATAAACCCTAAAAAACTATTAATGCATAAAAAATCCCAATAAAACCCTAATATACAATAAAAATGCTAATGAACTGTAAAAAATCCTAAAGAACACTAATAAACCCTAAAGATCACTAATAAACCCTAAATAACCACATTAAACTCTAAAGAATGCTAAAAAACCCTAAAGAACCCAAAAAAATGCTATAACACATTATATAAACCCTAAAACCGCTACAATACACAAACAAACCCTATAACTCACTAAAAAACCTTAACAACCCCTATTAATCCCAAAAAAAACTAACAAACCCATAAAACCCCCCAAAAACCATTAAAAACCATCAGATAGTATAAAAACCAATAAACACCCATTGACAACCCTTAAAAACCCCAAAAACACTACAAACCATAAACAACCATTAAAACCCTAAAAGTTCTTCAAATAGATACAAAAACCCTAAAAACGTTGCATAAACCCTAAAAAATGAACCAAAACCCCTAAAAACGAAACATAAACAAAAAAACACAACATAAACCCAAAAAACACTACATAAACCCTAAAAGCACTACATAAACCCTAGAACTATAACTTAAACCCTAAAAAACACATCATAAACCCTAAAAACACAACATAGACATTAAAAAATGCTACATACAACCTAAAAACACAATATAAACCATTAAAACACTACATGAACCCTAAAAATGTCACATAATCCCTAAAAAATGCAACATAAATGCTACATCACCCCTAAAAATGCTACATAAACCCAGAAAACGCAACATAAACCCTAAAAAATGCTACATAAAACCGAAATCTAAACACGCCACATAAACCCTAAAAACACTACATAAACCCTAAAAATGATACATAAAACCTAAAACTACTAACTAAACCCTAAAAATTCATCATAAACACTAAAAATTCTATATAAACTCTAACAACGCTACACAGCCCCTAAAAAATGCTACAAAAACCCTAAAGACGCTTCAAAACCCAAAAAAACATTACATCGTAATATACCATAATATAAAAAATTAAACCATAATAAACCCCTAATAAACCCCTAAAGAACCACTAAAGCCACCAACAATGCTACATAAACCCTAACAATTTCTAAAAAAACTGAAAAATGCATGAAAATCCACAAAACGCAACAAAACCCCAAAAATGCTAAAATAGATGAAATAATAATAACAATAATAACAAAAACAACACATGTGATAATAGATTAACTCACCTTCATTGCATGCGCAGTGCATGATAATAAATAATAACTCATAGCGCACATGATGATAATAATAACAATAATATTAATATTAATAATAATAGCGCATGTGATAATAGAATAATGCACATGTATTGAATGTGCGCATGTATGGTTATAAATAATTATGCACGTTCATTTTATTAGGTATTTTTGGGGTTTTATTAGGGTTGAGTAGAGTCTCTTGGGGTTTTTAGGGATTTTAAGGCATTTTTAGTGATTATTAGAGTTTATTAGGGGTTTATTAGGGTTTAATTTTTTTATATTATGGTATATTAGGGTTTAATATTTTGAGGGTTTTGAAGCATCTTTAGGGTTTTTGTAGCATTTTTTAATGTTGGTTTAGCGTTTCTTGAGTTTAGGTTGCAATTTTAGTGCTTATTTAAAGCTTTTAGGGATAAGTTAGCAGTTTTATGTTTTATGTAGCATTTTTTAGGGTTTATGTTATGTTTTTAGGGTTTATGTAGCGTGTTTAGCGTTTAGGTTTTTTGTAGCATTTTTTAGGGTTTATGTTGCATTTTCTGGATTTATGTAGCATTTTTAGGGGCGATGTAGCATTTATGTCGCATTTTTTAAGGTTTATATAATGTTTTTAGGGTTCATGTAGTGTTTTTATGGTTTATGTTGTGTTTTTAGGTTTTATGTAGCGTTTTTTAGTGTTTATGTTGCATTGTTTAGGGTTTATGTTACGGTTTTAGGGTTCATGTAGAGCTTTTTGGGTTTATGTAGCGGTATTTGTGTTTATGTTGCGTTTTTTAGGTTTATGTTGCATTTTTAGGGTTTATGTTGCATTTTTAGGGTTTATGTAACATTTTTTGGGTTTATGTATCAATTTGTTTCCTTTTTAGGGTTTTAATGGTTGTTTATGGTTTGTAGTGGGTTTTAGGGGTTTTAAGGGTTATTAACAGGTGTTTATGGTTTTTATGGTATTTGATGGGTTTTCAATGGTTTTTTGGGAGTTTTTAACGGATTATTTGTGTATTCGGGATTGATAGGTCTTGTTGGGGTTTTTAGTGTGTTTTAGGGTTTGTTTTGGTATTTTTGTGGTTTTTAGGGTTTATGTAATGTGTTTTAGCATTTTTTGGGTACTTTAGGATTTTAGTGTTCTTTAGAGTTTATTATGGTTCTTTAGGGTTTATTTGGGTTCTTTTGTGTTTATTAGTGTTTTTAGGATTTCTTATAGTCTATTAGCATTTTTTATTTTATATTAGGGATTTATTGGGCTTTTGTTGGATTAATAGATTTTTCCAGGTTTTATCAACCTTTTTGGGGTTATTTAGGATTTATTATGGTTTCTTAGGGTTTGTTTTATTTATTAGGGTTTGTTAACGTGTATTTGGGTTTATTATGATTTACTAGGGTGTATTATGATTTGTTAGGGTTTATTGCGGTTTATTAGGGGTTTGTTATGGTTTGTTTCAATTTGTTACAATTTATTTGGCGTTGTTAGGATTTGTTACGATTTATTTGGCGTTTTTAGGGTTTTTCACTATTTATTATGGGGTTATTAGGGTTTGTTAGGGTTTATTAGCAGGTTGTAGGGTTTTATATACTATTATTTGGCGGGTTTTCATGTGTTTTTTTGGGTTTGTTAGGGTTTTTAGTGATTATTTGGATTTATTATGGTTCAATAGTGTTTATATTGTATATTAGGGGTTTTCGGGCTTTTTTAGTGTTTATTAGAGTCTATTAGAATTTTTAGGGTTTATTACAGGTTATTATGATTTATTAGTGTTTATTAGGGTTCTAGGGTTTAATAGTGGGTT
Source organism: Viscum album (assembly GCA_963277665.1). Classification (NCBI taxonomy): domain Eukaryota; kingdom Viridiplantae; phylum Streptophyta; class Magnoliopsida; order Santalales; family Viscaceae; genus Viscum; species Viscum album. Next base: position 790,751,962 of record OY728167.1, read on the forward strand.
TCAGGTGTTATTTGGGTTTATTAGTGGTTTGTAGGGGTTATTAGTGGTTGTTAGGTTTTGTTAGGGTTTGTTAGGATGTGTGTTATTCAATTATCACACACGTTATTATTATCATTATTATCATTATCATTATTATCTTTATAATTATTATAATTATCATTATTGTTATTACTATTATTATTATTATCATCACATGCAAATGTAGATGCACAATCATTATTATTTATTATATATTATATATTACATATTCCCATGTATGTGCATATGTTGTTGTTGTTGTTATTATTATTATTCTTATTACTTCTACTATTATTATTATTATCATCACATGAAAATGCAGAGGCACATCCGTTATTATTTATTACCCTGCACACGCACACGCAATGCACCTACATTATTCTATTTTCACATGCATTTTTATTTTTATTTTTATTATTACTATTATTTTTATTATTGTTATTATCATCAAATGAAAATGAAAACGCACGTGCATTATTATTTATTACCATACACACGCACATTCAATACATATGCGTTATTATATTATCACATGTGCTATTATTATTAATATTACTATTATTGTTATTATTATCATCATGTTCTCTATGAGTTATTATTTATTATAATGCACCACACATGCAATGCACGTGCGTTATTATATTATCACATGCATTGTTGTTCTTATTATTATTATTATTATTATTATTATTTCATCTATTTTAGCGTTTTTTGGGGTTTTGTTGTGTTTTGTGGGTTTTGAAGCATTTTTTGGTTTTTTGTAGCAATTATTAGGGTTTATGTAGAGTTGTTAGTGGATTTAGTGGTTCTTTAGGGGGTTTATTAGGGGTTTATTAGGGTTTAATTTTTTATATCATGGTATATTAGGGTCTAATATTTTTGATGGATTTGAAGCATATTTAGGGTTTTGTAGCATTTTTTAGGGTTTGTGTAGCGTTGTTAGAGTTTATGTAGCATTTGTAGTGTTTATGTTGCAATTTTAGGGTTTATTTTGTATTTTTAGGTTTTATGTTTCATTTTTATGGTTTATGTATTGTTTTAAGGTTTATATAGAGTGTTTAGGGTTTAGGTTTTATGTAGCATTTTTTAGGGTTTGTGTTGCATTTTCTGGGTTTATGTAGCACTTTTAGGGGTGATTTAGCGTTTATGTTGCATTTTTTGAGTTTATGTAACATTTTTAGGGTTTATGTAGTTTTTTTATTGTTTATATTGTGTTTTTAGGTTTTATGTAGCGTATTGTAATGTTTATGTTGCGTTTTTTAGGGTTTATGTTGTTTTTTTTAGGGTTTATGTTACAGTTTGAGGGTTTATGTAGTGATTTTAGGGTTTATATAGTGTTTTTTTGGTTTCTGTTGCGTTTTTTGGTTTATGTTGCGTTTTATAGGTTTTCTTTCATTTTTTAGGGTTTATGTATCATTTTTTGGGTTTATGTATCTATTTGTTGCATTTTTAGGGTTTTAATGGTTGTTTATGGTTTGTAGTGTTTTTAGGGTTTTTACGGGTTATTAATGGGTGTTTATGGTTTTTATGGTATCTGATATCTTTTTAATGGTTTTTGGGGGGTTTATGGGTTTATTTTTTTTGGGGATTGATAGGGGTTGTTAGGGTTTTTTGTGTGTTTTAGGGTTTGTTTGGGTATTATAGCGGTTTTTAGGCTTTATATAATGTGTTTTAGCGTTTTTTGGGTTCTTTCGGGGTTTTTAGTTTTTCTTGGAGTTTGATATGGTTATTTAGGGTTTATTATGGTTCTTTATGGTTTATTAGTGTTATTTAGGAGTCGTTACAGTTTATTAGCATTTTTATTATATATTAGGGTTTTATTGGACTTTTAAAATCATTAATTGCTTTTTTTAGAGTTTTTCTAGCTTTTTAGGGTTATTTTGGATTTATTAGGGTTTAGTAACATTTATTTGAGTTTACTACGATTTATTAGGGTTTATTATAATTTTTTAGGATTTATTGGTGTTTATTAGGGGTTTTCTATGGTTTGTTTCAGTTTGTTACGATTTATTTTGTGTTGTTAGGATTTGTTACGATATATTTGGGGTTGTTTGGGTTTGTTACGATTTATTTTGGCTTTATTAGGTTTTTTGGGGGTTTATTAGTGGGTTGTAGGGTTTTGTAGGATATTATTTGGAGATTTTTGTAGCATTTTCTCGGGTTTGTTAGGGTTTTTAGTTATTATTAGTGTTTATTATAGTTTAATAGTGTTTTTATTGTATATAAGGGGTTTTAGGGCTTTTATAGGGTTTATTAGTGTCTAATAGAGTTTTTTAGGGTTTATTACAGGTTATTATGATTTATTAGTGTTAATTAGGGTTTTTAGGGTTTAATAGTGGGTTTTATGGGTTATTAATGTTTATTAGTTGTTCTTAGGGGTTATTAGTGGTTGTTAGGGTTTGTTAGGTTTTGTTAGGTTTTTTAGGGTTTGTTACAGTTTGTTTCAGTTTTTTTGGGTTTTATTCATTTTTTGGGTTTTATGGGTGTGTTTGGATTTTTTATGCTTTGTTAGGGTTATTTTAGCGTTTTTTGGGGTTTTAATGCGTTTTGTGGGTTTTAAAGCATTTTTTGGATTTTTGTAGCAATTGATTGGGTTTATGTAGCATTTGTTAGTGGCTTTAGTGCTTCTTTAGGGTTCTGTTGGGTTTTTAGGGTTTTTAGGATTCTTTAGGGTGTATTGGGGTTTCATTTGAGGTTTTTAGGGTATTCTAGGGTTTTTTTGGGTTTTTAAGGGTTTCACAAGCTTGGTTAGGGTTTTTTAGGCATTTTTACGCTTTTAGGGTTTTTTAGCATTTTTAGTGGTTTTTAGGGTTTTTAGGGTTTTTTATGTTTATTGAGGTTTTTTAGGATTTTTTAGGTTTGTTTTCAGGTTTTTTCAGTTTTTTCGGTTTTTAAGGGTTTTAGTGTTTTTTAGGGTTTTTAGGGTTTTTAGGATTTTTAAGGGGTTTTTAGGGTTTTTATGGTTTTTTTGGGTTTTTATGGTTTTTGAGGGGGTTTCCAGGGTTTTTCGGGTTTGTTAGGGTTTTTTGTGAATATTAGCATTTTAAATGGTTTAATAGTGTTTTTGTTGAATATTTGGGTTTTTAGGTATTTTTTAACTTTTATTGGGGTCTAATAGGGTTTTTAGGGTTTATTATGATTTATTCGTGTTTATTAGGGTTTAGTAGGTGACTTTGGGGTTTATTAGGGTTTATAATGGTTTATAATTGGTTGGTAGGGTTTGTTAGGATTTAGTAGTTCTTATTAGGGTGATTTTGGGTGTCTAAGGGTTTGTTAGGGTTTCTAAGGGTGTGTTTGGGTTTCTATGTGTGGGTTACGGTTTTTTATGGGAGGGTTAGGGTTTCTAAGGGTATTATATGGTTTATATGGGTTTATAAGGTTGTGTTAGGGTTTCTTAGGTGCTTTGGGGTTTCTAAGGGTGTGCTAGGGTTTCTAAGGGTGTGTTAGAGTTTCTAAGGTTGTGTTATGGTTTCTAAGGGTGTGTTAGTGTTTCTAAGGATTTCTTAGGTTTTTGTTAGGGTTTTTAGTATTTTTAGGGTTATGTTAGGGTTTCATATGGTTTCTTAGGGGTTTTTAGGGTTTCTTTAGGTTTTTTGTGTTTATTAATGTTTCTTAGTGATTTTTGGGGTTTGTTTGGGTTTGTATGGGTTTTTTAGGGTTTGTTAGGATTATTTAGGGTTTTATAGGGTTTGTTGGCGTTTTTTAGGGTTTGTTAGTGTTTGTTAGGGTTTGTTAGTGTTTGTTAGGGGTTTTCATGGTTTTTAATGTTTTTTAGTGTTTATGGTGTTATTATTGGGTTTTTAGGGTTATTTAGTTGTTCATGGTTGTCACAGATGTGTAGAACTAGTCGCAGGCTTCAATTTGATATGTGGTAGAGGTGAAACGGACACCCAGAGCAGAAGTTATGGTCATTTGGAGGACATAAGGACCTTTTGGGTCTTTAAGAACGTGATAAGGTGTTCATATTGGTCACAGATGTGTAGATCTAGTCGAAATCTTCGATTTTAAATATATGGTAGAGGCAAAACGGACTCCTGGAGTAGATGTTATGGTATTTTGGAGGGTTTAAGTGCCTTTTTGGGCCTTCAAGGATGTGAGATGGTGCTTTAGTGGTTATAGTATTGTAGTTATTGTATCAACCTTCGATTTGATATGTGGTACAGGCAAAACAGACACCCATAGAAGAAGGTATTTCAAAACGGACACCATAAGCCAATCTTTTGACCATCCAAAGGGATTTTGGGTTTTTGGGGGGTTGAAGAATGTCAAAAAGGGTTCCAATGGTTACCTAAGTGTGTATCTTTTCACAATATTTTATTTGATATGTGGTAGATCCAAAATGAACACATGTAGCAGAAGTTATTGTCATTTTAAATTGAGCAACCCTCCTAATGCCTAAAAACCTAGGAAACCAGCAAATCACTAAAATAGGTCTAAATTATCCTTCAGGTGTCTGTTTGAGAATTGTGGATAGTAAAATCGAATCTCGTGAGATGAGTGAGGACCAACTCTAGACAAAACTATTAGAAGATCAAAGAAACAGATGATATATTTGTTATACCACTCCAAAAAAAAAGTCCAACTGCAAACGACCATAACTTTCACTCCAGTTGTATGTGTGAGCTCTACCACATATCAAATCGACGTCATCGAAGAGATATACACAGATGGATAACTTTAAAAAAATTCAATTCATGTTTCAGATGCTAAAATACTAAAAACTGATCATAATTCCTCCAAAACTCCATTTTCGTGTCCGGATCCCTATCAAATATTTCATAAAACAGTCATAACATCTGATATGTGTGTCTGTTCGGCCTCCAGCACCTGTTTTTATCATAGTTAATTCGATGAGATTTATTTTGACTATTCACAGAATGTAAATAGACACCTAAAGTAGAATTCATGCATTTCTAACGACTCTTTGATTTGTTAGGTTTTTTGAGAGACCATTTCTAGAACTTTTGTCATGTCTGCAGTTTTTTCAAACAACTATAACTTATTATTACTGTTATTATTATTATTATTATCATCATCTCATCCACATTCACATGAACATGCACATGCACATGCATTATTAATTTATTTATATTATCATGCATGTGCACTTGAAATGCACACACGGTATTTTATTATCACATGCGTTGTTATTATTATTGTTATTATTATTGTGGGTGTTGTTTTTGTCATTGTTATTATTATTATAATCACATGAAAATGAACATGAAAATTCACATACAGGAACATTAAATGAATTTACCATAGTGTTTATCTTTTCAAAATATTCAATTTGATATGTGGTAGAGCCAAAATGAACACATGTAGCAAAAGTTATTGTCATTTTAATTTGAGCAACTCTCTTAGCGCCTAAAAACCTAAGAAAACACAACAGACTAAAATAGGCATAACTTCTCCTTTGGGTGTCCATTTTAGCACTTTGACTAGTAAAATCGAAGCACATGAGATGAGTGAGGACCCAGTTTAGTAGAAAGTATCATACGATCAAAGAAATATTAGAAATATTAGTTATACCACTCCAAAAAAAGTCCAACTTCAAATGGCCATAACATTTGCTCTGGTTGCCCGTTTGAGCTCTACCACATATCAAATCAAAAGTAGCGAAGAGATATACATATATATATGATTTTAGAAAATTTTATGTCTTGTTTGGGACCTTCAAATCCCATAAATTCATCATAAGTCCTTCAAAACACCATTTCTGTGTACGGATCACTATCAATTTTTTCTTAAAATGGTCATAACTTCTGATCTGTGTGTCTGTTCAGCCTCTGACATCTGTTTTTATTGTAGTTCGTTACATGAGATTCAGTTTGACTATTCACGGATTATAAATGGACACTCGAAGAAGAAGTTATTCATTTTTCAATGACTCTGTGATTTGTTAGGTTTTTCGAGACCCCATTTCTAGCATTTTTGTCATGTCTGCTATTTTTTCAAACAAATATAACTTATTATTAATATTATTATTACTATTGTTATCATCATCTCATACACATGAACAATCACATGCACGTGCATTATTATTATATTTTTGTTACCATTCACATGAAAATGGAATGCACACACGTTATTTTATTATCACATGCATTGTTATTATTATTGTTATTATTATTATTGTGGTTGTTGTTGTTGTTATTGTGGTTGTTATTGTTGTTATTTTAATTATCATCACATGATAATTCACATGAAGATGCACATACATGCACATTCAATGCACGTCCTTTATTCTATTATCACATGCATTTTTATTATTAATAATATTATGATCATCATCATCATCATCATCGTCATCACATGCAAATGCATTGCACAAGTGTTATTATTTATTACCATGCACGTGCACACATAATGCACATGCAATATTCTATTATCACATGCATTGGTACTACTTCTATTATCACCACCACCACTACTATTAATACTACTGCTGTTATTATTACAATCATCACATGCAAATATAGATGCACATGTGTTATTATTTATTATTTATTACTATGCACGTTCATATGCAATGCACTTGTATTATTCTTTTATTATTATTATTATTACAATTATTATTATTATTATTATAATTATCATTATTATTATTATCATTATCACATGAAAATTCACATTCATGTGCATTGTTATTTATTATTTATTACCATACACGTCCATGCGTTATTATTATAATTATTACAATTAGTGTTATTAATATTATCATTAAATGTAAATGCACATGCACATGCATGTGCGTTCTTATTTATTATTATTTATTTATTATTTACTACTATGAATGTGCACATGAAATGCACTTTCATTATTCTATTATCAATATTGTTGTTGTTGTTGTTGTTGTTGTTGTTTTTTGCATCATTAAATACAAATTCACATGCCCGTGCGTTGTAATTTATTATTTATTATCATGCATTGGCATGTGTCATTATCATTATCATTACATGTAAATGCACATGCACATGTGTTATTATATATTATTTATTATCATGCACATGAAAATGCAATGCACTTGTGTTATTGAATTATCACATGTGTTGTTATTATTTATTCTCATGCACGTGCACACACAATGCATGTGCATTATTCTATTATCACATGTGTTATTATTTATTATTTATTATCATTCACATGAAAATACACATTCATGTGGACTTTTTTATTATTTATTGTTTATTACCATGCACATGTACATGTGATTGGATGTGCATTTTTTTGGGTTTGGTGGGGGTTATTAGGATTTTATTAGGGTTTATTATGGTGTGTTAAGGTTTATTAGGGTTTATTAGTTAGTTTTAGGGTTTATTAGGATTGAGTTGGGTTTATTAGGGTATATTATGGTATATTTCGGTATGTTTAGGATTTATTAGGGTTTATTATCGTTCATTATGGTTTCTTATTTTTAATGGTATATTTGCGTTTTTAGGGTTTAGTGGGGTTTATTATGGTTTATTATAGTGTGTTAAGGTTTATTAGGGCTGAGTAGGTATTTTTAGGGTTTTATTAGGGTTGAGTAGGTGTCTTAAGGACTTTATTAGGGTTTATTAGGGTTGATTAGTGTTTATTAGGGGTTGTTAGGGATTTTTAGGGTTTACTAGGGTTTGTTAGTGTTTTTATTAGGGTATATGAGTGTTTTTTAGTTTTTGTTAATATATATGAGGGGTTGTTAGGAATTTTTAGGTTTCATTAGCGTGTTTTTAGTTTTTTTGAGCATTGTTTATGGTTTATTAGGTTTTATTAGAATTTATTATGGTTTATTAGGGCTTCTAGGGCTTTTAATGGTTGGTTGCATTTTTTTGTTTATTGGGGTTCAGTTGGGGTTTATTAGGTTTTATTATGGTGTGTCAAGGTTTATTAGGGTTGAGAAGGTATTTTTAGGGTTTTATTATTGTTTTATTTGTGTTTTTTAATTTTTATTAGGGTTTATTAGGGATTTTTAGGGTTTGTTAGGGTTCGTTACGGGTTTATTAGTTTTTTTGTTTTATTAGGTTATATTAGTGTTTGTTAAGTATTTTTAGATTATATAGCATTTTTTATTGTTTGTGAGAATTTTGTTATTTTTGTGAGTGTTTTTAGGGTTTCTTAGGTTATATTAGAATTTATTATGGTTTATTATGGTTTCTTGGGATTTTTAAGATATATTAGCGTTTTTTCTTTATTAGGTTATATTAGTGTTTTTAGGTCTTTTTAGTTAATATAGCATGTTTTATTGTTTGTGATCAATTTTTTATTGTTTGTGAGCGTTTTTAGGGTTTATCAGGTTATATTAGAGTTTATCAGGGTTTCTAAGGATTTTTTAAGGTACAGTAGCATTTGATTTCATTATTAGGGTTTTGTAGGATTTAATTAGGGGTCATTATGATGTGTTAAGGTTTGTTAGGATTGAGTAGGGTTTATTTGGATTTATTTATGGTTTATTAGGGATTTTTAGGGTTTGTATAGGGTTTATTATGGTTTATTAGTGTTTATTAGTGTCTATTAGGGTTGGTTCGGTTTTCATAACGTGTTTTTAGGGTTTATTGTGTTTTATTAACATTTATTAGGGATTATTACGTATTTTTTGGTGTTTTATTAGGGTTGAGTAGAGTATCTAATGGTTTATGGATTATAAGGTGTTTTCAGGGATTATTAGAGTTTATTAGGGGTTTATTAGGGTTTAATTTTTTATATTATGGTATATTAGGGTTTAATATTTTTGAGGGTTTTGAAGCGCCTTTAGGGGTTTTGTAGCATTTTGTTGTGTTTGTGTAGCGTTGTTTGATTGTATGTAGCATTTTTAGTGCTTATGTAGTGATTTTAGGTTTTAGTTAGTTGTTTTTGGTTTTATGTAGCATTTTTTAGGTTTTATGTAATGTTTTTAGGGTTTATGTAATGTGTTTAGGGTTTAGGTATTATATAGCATTTTTTAGGGTTTATGTGGCATTTTCTGGGTTTATGTAGGGTTTTTAGGGGTGATGTTGCATTTATGTTGCATTTTTAGGATTTATGTAATGAATTTAGGGTTCATGTAGTGTTTTTGGGGTTTATGTTGTACTTTTTATTTTTATGTAGCATTTTTTAATGTTTTTGTTGCACTGTTTAGGGTTTATGTTACGGTTCCAGGGTTTATGTAGTGCTTTTTGGGTTTATATAGCCTTTTTGGGTTTATGTTTCATTTTCTGGGTTTATGTTGCGTTATTTGGGTTTATGTTGCATTTTTTGGGTTTATATAACATTTTTTGGGTTTATGTATCTATTTGTGTCCTTTTTTAGATTTTTAATGGTTGTTTATGGTTTGTAGTGGTTTTTAGGGGTTTTAAGGGCTGTTAACGGGTGTTTATGGTTTTTATGGTATTTTATGGGTTTTCAATGGTTTTTGGGGGGGTTTTAAGGGTTCATTTGTTTTTTCGAGATTAATAGGGATTGTTACGGTTTTTTGTGTGGTTTAGGGTTTGTTTTGGTAATGTAGCAGTTTTTAGGGATTATGTAATGTGTCTTAGTGTTTTTGGGATCATTAATGTTTTTGTGTTCTTTAGAGTTTATTATGGTTCTTCAGGGTTTATTAGGGTTCTTCCGGGTTTATTAGTGTTATTTAGGATTTTTTTATGGTTTATTAGAATTTTTTATTGTATATTAGGGTTTTATTGAGCTTTTTTGGGCATTAATAGCTTTTTGAGGGTTTATCAACCTTTTAAAGGTTATTTAGGATTTATTAGGGTTTATTTTATTTATTAGGGTTTACTAACGTGTATTTGGGTTTATTACGATTTATTAGTGTTTAATATGTTTTGTTACTATTTATTTTTTTTATTAGGGGTTTAATATGGTTTTTTCTAGTTTGTTACGATTTATTTGGCGTTGTTAGGATTTGTTATGATTTATTTGGGGTTGTTAGGGTTTGTTACGATTTTTATGGGGTTATTAGGGTTTGTTAGGGTTTATAAGTAGGTACTAGGGTATTCTAGGCTATTATTTGGCAGGATTTGTAGTGTTTTGTTAGGTTTGTTAGGGGTTTTAGTGATTATTATGATTTAATATGGTTCAATAGTGTTTTTATTGTATATTAGGGGTTTTAGGGATTTTGTGGTGTTTATTAGGGTCTAATAGTGTTTTTAGGGTATATTATAGGTTATTCTGATTTATTAGTGTTTATTTGGGTTTTAGGGTTTAATAGTGGGTTTCAAGTGTTATTTGGGTTTATTGGTGGTTCTTTGGGGTTATTAGTGGTTATTAGGGTTTGTTAGGTTTTTTAGGGTTTTTTAGGACGTGTGTAATTCAATTATCACACACATTATTATTATTATTATTATCATTATCATCATTATCATTATCATTATTATTATTATCATTATTGTTATTACTACTACTATTATTAGTATTATCGTCACATGAAAATGCAGATGCACATGCATTATTATTTATTATTTATTATATATTATTTATTTCCATGAACGTGCATATGTTGTTGTTGTAATTATTATTATTATTACTACTATTATTATTATTATCATCACATGTAAATGCAAAAGAACATCCGTTATTATTTATTACCAGGCATGCACACACACAATGCACCTACATTATTCTATTATCACATGCATTTTTATTTTTATTTTTATTATTTATATTATTGTTATTATTGTTATTATCATCAAATGAAAATGCAAATGCACGTGCGATATTATTTGTTAACATACACGCGCACATTAAATACATGTGCGTTATTCTATTATCACATGCGCTATTATTGTTAATATTACTATTACTGGTATTATTGTCTTCAGATGCGCTATGAGATATTATTTATTATCATGCACTTCACAAGTAATGCACATGTGTTATTCTATTATCACATGAGTTGTTATTATTATTATTATTACTATTATTATTATAATTATTAATTTTATTATTACTATTATTATTATCATCTCTTTCACATGCACATGCAGATTCACGTGCATTGTTATTTATTTTAAATTACCTTTCACGTGCACAGGAAATGCACACACGTTATTTTATTATCACATATGTTGGTATTCTTATTGTTATAATTATTATTGTGGTGGTGGTTATTGTTGTTGTTGTTATCATCACATGAAAATGCACATGCATATTCACATGAAAATACATAAACACACACATTCAATGCACGTGCGTTATTCTATTATCGCATGCATTGTTATTATTATTATTGTTCTTATTATTATTATTTTTATCATCATCATCATCATCACATGAAAATGAAATGCACTCGTGCTATTATTTATTACCATGCTTGTGCACACCTAATGCACATGCAATATTCTATTATCACATGCATTGGTAGTACTACTATTATCACTACTACTATTGTTGTTATTATGCCAAATCCTTTTTTTTTGGTATTTTCAAATAACCACTTTAAGGAAAAGTGGGAACCCTACAACACAAGTTTCAAAAACACACATCCCGCCATCTCCATAGCAAAGTATTTCAAATTCAAAAAACCCTAACTTAGACCGCTTTCCAGTTTTCAGTCCGCGTATCCCCCGACATCATTTCCGAAGAGCCACCACGAGACACGAGCGTAGAAAACGCGCACCCACCGCAAATCGTGCCGACGTCGAAAACATCATCCAGTCAACATCCAGTCCCCATCATTATCATGCTCCTCGAAACTACCACCACCGTCGTCATCACCAGAGCACCTCACCGTCGTCGCCAGAGCACCATCACCGGAGGTTCCAAGAAAACCATCATCGACTTCACCAGAAAACGCCACATTCACCATTCCAACATATTCAAGACGGAAGAGCCCACCATACTCCCCTTCGGCATCAACTTCAGCATCACAACCCCACAGACATTCATCCATTCGCAAAACCATGAAAAACCACGCAAACCATACAGCATCACCGCCACATGGAGGGCAGAACTCCCAATCCATCAGGGAAAAGAAAAAACCCTAAAACGAACCAAACAAAACCAGAACAACGAAAACAGAAGAAGTTTCACCAAGAACCGAATCACACCGCGAACGAAAGCACAACGATCAACACCCTGATACAAAAGATCCCACCGCCACCGACTAGTTCGACCGCATCAGGTATAACAGAACCCCCCGCACTCACCTGAGAAGATTCGGGACCCCCAAATCGCTGGCGCATGAGCGCAGACCTCAACCGCTGAGAAACTCACCGGAGGACAACAGCAAGCTGCATCGAACAGAACCAAGAGCGCTCCGGAGAGTATGCCGTCGATGAAGACCAGTCTTACACCCGCAGATCTGAACCAGAAACCACCGACGTCCATTGTGCATCTCCACAGCCAGATGCACGTGCGTTATTATTTATTATTTATTACCATGCACATGCATATGCAATTCACTTGTATTATTCTTTTACTACAACTATTATTATTATTATTGTTATCACGGGTTATTATTATTATTATTATTATTATTATTATTATTATTACCATCATTATTATTATCATTATCACATGCAAATCCACATGCACGTGCGTTGTTATTTATTATTTATTACCATGCATGTGCATGCGTTATTATTACAACTATTATTACAATTATTATTATAAATATTATTATCAAATGTAAAGGCACATGCACATGAATGTGCATTCTTATTTACTATTATTTATTTATTATTTACTATGATGCACATGCCCATGCAATGCACTTGTGTTATTCTATTATTATTATTATTATTGTGTGTATCATCAAATACAAATGCACATGCACGTGCGTTGTTATTTATTATTTATTACCAGGCACATGCATGCATCATTATCATTGTCATTACATGTAAATGCACATACATGTGTGTTATTATATATTATTTATTACCATGCACATGAAAATGCAATGTACTTGTGTTATTCTATTATCACATTTGTTATTATTATTTATTGTCATGCACGTCCACACGCAATGCTCTTGCGTTGTTCTATTATCACATGTTTTATTATTTATTATTTATTATCATTCACATGAAAATGCACATTCATGTGGACTTTGTTATTGTTTATTGTTTAATACCATGCACAGGCACATGCACTTGGATGTGTGTTATTATTAATTATTTATTATCATTCACATTCACATGCACATACACATGCAATTCACATGCGTTATTATTTATTATCATTCACATGAAAATGTGCATGCATATACACATGCACGTGTGTTACGATTTATTATTTAAACCATGCACATGCATATGTACATGCATGTGTGTTATTACTACTATTATTATTAGAGGTATTTTTAGGTTTTACTATCATTTTTAAGGATTTTTAGGTGTTATTAACATTTATTATGGTTTGTTAGGGTTTTAGGGTTTTTAATGGTATATTAGCGTTTTTAGGTTTGGTGGGGGTTATTCTGATTTTATTAGTGTTTATTATGGTGTGTCAAGGTTTATTAGGTTTTATTAGGTATTTTTAGGGTTTTATTAGGATTGAGTTGGGTTTATTAGAGTAAATTAGGGTAAATTATGGAATATTTGGGTATGTTTAGGATTTATTAGGGTTTATTATGGTTCATTGTGGTTTATTAATTTTTAAGTGGGTATATTAGGGTTTTTAGTGTTTAGTAGTGTTTATTAGGGTTTATTAGTGAATTTAAGCTTTGTTAGATTTTATTAGCATTTATTAGGTGTTTTATGGATTTTTAATGGCATATTTGCATTTTTAGGGTTTAATGGGGTTTATTGACGTTTATTATGGTGTGTTATGGTTTATGAGGGTTGAGTATGTATTTTTAGGGTTTTATTAGCATTGATTTGGTATCTTTATGGATTTATTAGAGTTTATTAGGGTTCATTACTGTTTATTAGGGTTTTTAGGGATTTTTAGTGTTTACTAGGGTTTGTTAGTGTTTTTATTTTGGTACATGTGTGTTTTTTAGTTTTTGTTAATATATATGAGTGGTTGTTATGACTTTTTTGGTTTTATTAGTGTGTTTTTAGTGTTTGTGAGAATTTTTAATGGTTTATTAGCTTTTATTTGAATTTATTATAGGTTATTTGGGTTTCTAGTGCTTTTATTGGTTTGTTGGCATTTTTTATTGGGGTTTAGTTGGGTTTTATTAGGTTTTGTTATGGTGTGTCAAGGTTTATTAGGGTTGAGAATGTATTTTTATGGTTTTATTATGGATTTATTAGGGTTCATTCCTTTTTATTAGGGGTTATTAAGGATTTTTAGGGTTCATTGGGGTTTGTTAGGGGTTTATTAGTTTTTTTGTTTTATTAGGTTATATTAGTGTTTGTTAGGTCTTTATAGATTATATAGCGTGTTTTTATTATTTGTGAGTTTTTTTTTGTTTGAGAGAATTTTAGGGTTTATTCATTTATATTAGTGTTTATTATAGTTTATTAGGGTTTCTAGGGATTTTTAAAGTATATTAGCATTTTTGTCTTTATTAGGTTATATTAGTGTTTTTTAGGTCTTTTTGGGTAATATAGCACATTTTTATTGTTTGTGATCATTTTCTTTATTTCTTTTGAGCATTTTTAAGGTTTGTTAGGGTTGAGTAGGGTTAATTTGCTTTAATTTATGGTTTATTAGGGCTTTTTAGGGTTTTTGTGGTTTATTAGGGTTTATTAGTGTTTATTAGTGTCTATTAGGGTTGGTTAGGGTTGTTTAGGTTTTCTTAATGTGTTTTTAAGTGTTTATTAGGTTTTATTATAATTTATTAGGGTTTATTAGGTATTTTTGCAGTCTTATTAGGGTTGAGTAGAGTTTCTTAGGATTTTAGGGATTATAAGGGTTTTTTAGGGATTACTAGAGTTTAATAGGGGTTTATTATGGTTTAATTTTTTATATTATGGTATATTATGGTTTAATATTTTTGAAGGTTTTAAAGTGTATTTAGGGTTTTTGTATTATTTTTTAGAGTTTGTGTCTCGTTGTTAGAGTTTAGGTAGCATTTTTAGTGTTTATGGAGCATTTTTAGGGTTTAGTTAGTAGTTTTAGATTTTATTTATAATTTTTAGGGTTTAGGTTTTATGTAGAATTTTTAGGGTTTATGTTTCGTTTTCTGGGTTTATGTAGCATTTTTAGGGATGATGTAGCATTTATGTTGCATTTTTTAATGTAAATGTAACATTTTTGAGGGTTTATATTGTGTTTTTAGGTTTTATGTAGAGTTTTTTACTGTTTATGTTGCGTTATTTAGGGTTTATGTTGTGTTTTTAGGGTTTATGTTACAGTTCTAGGGTTTATGTAGTGCTTTTAGGTTTTTTGTAGAGTTTTTTGGGTTTATGTTGCATTTTTTTATTTATGTTTTTTTAGGGTTTTGTTGCATTTTTCAGTTTTTATGTAATGTTTTTAGGATTTATGTATCTATTTGAAGCCTTTTTCAGGGTTTTAATGTTTCTTTATGGTTTTTTGTGTTTTTAGGGGTTTTAAGGCCTATTAACGGGTGTTTATGGGTTTTTATGGTATCTGGTGGCTTTTTAATGGGTTTGGGGTTTTATGGGTTTATTTGTTTTTTTGGGGATTGAAAGTGGTTGTTAGGGTTTTTTAGTGTGTTTTAGGGTTTGTTTGGGTATTGTAGCGGGTTTTAGGGTTTATATAATGTGTTTTAGCATTTTTTGGGTTCTTTAGGGTTTTTAGTGTCCTTTAGAGTTTAATAGGGTTCTTTAGGATTTATTAGGGTTCTTTAGGGTTCTTTAGGATTTGTTACAGTTTATTATAATTTTTATTGTATATTAGGGTTTTATTGGGTTTTTGTAGGAATTATTATCTTTTTCCAGGGTTTATTAATCTTTTTAGGGTTATTTAGGATTTATTAGGGTTCATTAGGGTTTATTTAATTTATATGGGTTTAGTAACATGTATTTGTGTTTACTAAGATTTATTAGTATTTATTATGCTTTGTAAGGTGTTATTTTTGTTTATTATGGGTTTGTTATGGTTTTTTTCATTTTGTTACGATTTATTTGGTGTTGTTAGGATTTGATACGATTTATTTGGGGTTGTTATGGTTTGTTACGATTTATTTTGGGGATCTTAGGGTTTTTTGGGGTTTATTAGTGGGTTTTAGGGTTTTGTAGGCCATTATTTGGAGGTTTTTGTAGCATTTTGTCAGGTTTGTTAGGGTTTTTAGTGATTATTAGGGTTTATTATGGTTTAATAGTTTTTTCTATTGTATATTAGGGGTTTTAGGGGTTTTGTAGCATTTATTAGGGTCTAATAGAGTTTTTTAGTGTTTATTACAGGTTATTACGGTTTACTAGTGTTTATTAGGATTTTTAGGGTTTAATAGTGGGTTTTATGGGTTATTTGGGATTATTAGTGGTTCATAGGGGTTATTAGTGGTTGTTAGGGATTTTTAGGTTTTGTTATGGTTTTTAGGGTTTGTTACTATTTGTTTGAGTTGTTTGGGGTTTTATGTGTTTTTTTGGGTTTTATGGGTGCGTTTAGATTTTTATGGTCTCTTAGGGTTATTTTTGAGTTTTTGGGGTTTTATTGCGTTTTGTGGGTTTTAAAGCATTTTTCGGTTTTTTGTTGCAATTGTTAGGGTTTATGTAGCACAGTTAGTGTCTTTAGTGGTTCTTTAGGGGTTTATTAGTGGTTTATTAGGGTTTAATTTATTATATTATGGTATATTAGGGTTTAATATTTTTTAGGGGTTTGAAGCGTCTTTAGGGTTTTATAGCATTTTTTAGGGTTTGTGTTGCATTGATAGAGTTTATGTTGCATTTTTAGTGTTTATTTAGAATCTTTAGGGTGTAGTTAGTGTTTTTAGGTTTTATGTATCATTTTTAGGGTTTATGTAATGTTTTCAGGGTTTTTGAAGCATGTTTAGGGTTTAGGTTTTATATAGCATTTTTTAAGGTTTATGTTGCATTTTATGGGATTATGTGGAATTTTTAGGGCTGATGTAGCATTTATGTTTCATTTTTTAGGGTTTATATAACGTTTTTAGGTTTCATGTATAGTTTTTAGGGTGTATATTGTGTTTTTAGGTTTATGTAGCATTTTTTAATGTTTATGTTCCGTTTTTTAGGAATTATGTTGTGTTTTTTGGGTTTATGTTGTATTTTTTTAGGGTTTATGTTCTGTTTTTACAATTTATTAGTTTTTATCAGGGTTTTAGGGTTTAATAGTTGGTTTTGTTGGTTATTAAGGCTTATTAGTGGTTCTTAGGGGTTATTAGTGGTTATTAGGGGTTTTTAGGTTTTGTTAGGGTTTTTAGGGTTTGTTACGGTTTGTTTGAGTTGTTTGGGGTTTTATGGGTTTTTTAGGTTTTATGGGCGTGTTTGGATTTTTTATGCTTTTTTTGGGTTATTTTAGCATTTTTTGGGGTTTTGTTGCATTTTGTGAGTTTTAAAGAATTTTTGGTGTTATTGTAGAAATTTATTGGGTTCATGTAGCGTTGTTAGTGGCTTTAGTGGTTCTTTAGGTTTCTTTGGGGTTTTTAGGGTATTTAGGGTTATTTAGGGTGTATTGGGGTTTCATTTGAGGTATTTAGGGTTTTCTATGGGGGTTTTAGGGTTTTTAAGGGTTTCATGGGGTTGGTTAGGGTTTTTTAGGCAATTTTAGGCCTTTTAGGGTTTTTTGCATTTTTAGTGGTTTTTAGGGTTTTTAGTGTTTTTGAGGTTTTTTTGGGTTTTTTTCGGATTTTTTAGGTTTGTTTTTGGGGTTTTGAAGCTTTTTTAGTTTTAGGGTTTTTAGTGTTTTTAGTGTTTTTTTGGGTTTTTAGGATTTTTTTGGGGTTTTACGGGTTTTACGGTTTTTTAGGGTTTTTAGGGTTTTTTTGGGGTTTTATGTGTTTTTGAGGGTTTTTTCAGGTTTTGTCGAGTTTGCTAGGGTTTTTTGTGAATATTAGCATTTTTAATGGTTTAATAGTGTTTTTGTTGAATATCTGGGTTTTTAGGTATTTTTTAGCTTTTATTGGGGTCTAATAGGGTTTTTAGGGTTTATTATGATTTATTAGTGTTTATTAAGGTTTAGTAGGTGGTTTTAGGGTTTATTAGGGTCTATTATGATTTATAATTGGTTGGTAGGATTTGTTAGGAATTATTAGTTCTTATTAGAGTGATTTGGGGTGTCTAAGGGTTTGTTAAGGTTTCTAAGTGTGTGCTAGGATTTCTAAGGGCGGGTTAGGGTTTTTTATGGATGGGTTAGGGTTTCAAAGGGTGTTCTATGGTTTCTATGGGTTTCTATGTTTGTGTTAGGGTTTCTATGGGTATGTTAGGTTTTCTATGGGTGTTCTAGGGTTTCTAAGGGTGTGTTATGTTTTCAAGGGTGTGTTAGAGTTTCTAATGTTGTGTTATTGTTGCTTAGGGTGGCTTAGGTTTTTGTTAGGGTTTTTAGTGTTTTAGGGTTATATTAGGGTTTCTTATGGTTTCTTAGGTGGTTGTTTTGGGGTTCCTTAGTTTTTTTGTGTTTATTAGGGTTTATTAGTTCTTCTTTGGATTTGTTATGGCTTGTATGGGTTTTTCAGTGTTTTTTAGGGTTTTATGGTTTTTAATGGGTTTTAGGGTTTATGGGGTTATTCATCATTTGTTAGGGTTATTTAGTTGTTCATGGTTGTCACAGATGTGTTGAGCTAGTCACAGGTTTCAATTTTTTATGTGGTAGAGGTGAAACAGACACCCAGAGCAGAAGTTATGGTCATTTGGAGGACATAAGGAACTTTTGGGTCTTTAAGAACGTGATAAGGTGTTCCAATTGGTCACAGATGTGTAGATCTAGTCGAAATCATTGATTTTTGATATATGTTAGAGGCAAAACGGACTCTCGGAGTAGAAGTTATGGTCTTTGGGGGGGTTTAAGTAACTTTTTGGGCCTTCAAAGATGTGAGAAGGTTCTTTAGTGGTCATAGGAGTGTGGGTCTTGTATTAAGCTTCTATTTGATATGTGGTAGAGGCAAAACAGACACCCATTGAAGAAGTAATTGCAAAACGGACACCAGTAGCCGATCTTTTGACCATCCAAAGGGATTTTGGTTCTTTTGGGGGGTTGAAAAATTTCAGAAAGGGTTCCAATGGTTACAAAAGTGTGTATATTTTCTCAATATTCTATTTGATATGTGGTAGAGCCATAATTAACACACATAGTAGAAGTTATTGTAATTTTAAATTAAGCAACCCTCCTAGCGCCTAAAAACCTAAGAAAACCACAAATCACTAAAATATGCATAAATTATCCTTTGTGTGTCCATTTGAGCACTATGAATAGTAAAATCAAAGCTCGAGAGATGAGTGAGGACCATGTATAGTTGAAATTGTGAGAAGATCAAAGTAACAGAAGATATATTAGTTATACCACTCCAAAAAAAGTCCAACTGCAAACGGTCATAACTTTCACTCTAGTTGTTCGTTTGAGCTCTACCACATATCAAATCGAATGCAGTGAAGAGATATACAAATATGGATGACTTGAAAAAAGTTCAAGTATTTTTTGGGACCCTAAAACCCTAAAAATCCATCATAAGGCCTCCAAAACTCCATTTCTCTGTCCGGATCCCTGCCAAATTTTTCTTAAAACGGTCATAACGTATGATTTGTGTATCTCTTCAGCCTCCAACACCTATTTTTATCATAGCTCATTTGATGAGATTTAGTTTGACTATTGAAGGAGTGGAAATGGACACCTTTAGAAGAATTCATGCCTTTTTAATGAATCTGTGATTTGTTAGGTTTTTCGAGACACCATTTCTAGCACTTTTGTCATATCTGCTGTTTTTTCAAACAACTATAACTTATTATTACTGTTATTATTATTATTATTATCATCATCTCATCAACATGCACATGAACATGCACATACATTATTTTTATAATTTTATTACCATGCACGTGCACATGCAATGCACACACAGTATTTTATTATCACATGCGTTGTTGTTGTTATTGTCATTATTATTGTGGTTGTTGTTGGTGTTGTTGTTATTGTTATTATCATCACATGAAAATTCACATACATGAACAGTAAATGAATGTACCAGAGTGTTTATATTTTCAAAATCATTGATTTGATATATGGTAGAGGCAAAATGAACACACATAGCATAAGTTATTGTCTTTTTATATTGAGGAGCTCTCCTAGCGCCTAAAAACCTAAGAAACTGCAACACACTAAAATAGGATAACTTATACTTAGGGTGTCCATTTGAGTGATGTGACCAGTCAAATCGAAGCATGTGAGATGACTGAGGACCCAATTTAGTAGCATGTATGAGAAGATCAAATAAATATGAGATATTTTAGTTATACCACTCCAAAAAATGTCCGACTTCAAATGGCCATAACATTCGCTCTGTTTGTCCGTTTGAGCTCTACCACATATCAAATTGAATGTAGTGAAGATATATATGCATAAATATTCCTTTAACAACGTTTAAGTCATGTTTGGAACCTTAAAATCGCAGAAACCCATCATAAGGCCTCAAAAAATCTATTTCCATGTGCGGATCCCTGGAAAATATTTCTTAAAATGGTCATAATTTCTGATCTGTGAGACTATTCGGCCTCTGACACCTATTTTTATCATAGTTCATTCCATGAGATTCAGTTTGACTATTCATGGATTGGAAATGGAAACCTGAAGAAGAAGTTATGCATTTTTCAATGACTTTGTGATTTGTTAGGTTTTTCGAGACCCCATTTCAAGCATTTTTGTAATGTATGCTGTTTTTTTAAACAACAATAACTTATTATTACTATTATTATCATCATCTCATCCACATGCTCATGCACATGTACGTTAGTTATTATTATATTTTTGGTTACCATGAACGTGCACATGTAATGAACAAACGTTATTTTATTATCACATGCGTTGTTATTATTATTGTTATTATTATTATTATTATAGTTGTTGTTGTTGTTATTATTATTGTTATTGTTATTATCATCACATGAAAATTCACATGCAAACACACATAAAAACACATTCAATGCATGTATGTTATTCTATTATCACATTCGTTGTTATTATTAATAATAATATTTTTATTATCATCATCATCGTCATCACATGCAAATACATTGCACGAGCGTTATTATTTATTACCATGCACATGCACCCATAATTCTCTTGCAATATTCTATTGTTGCATGCATTGGTACTACTGCCATTATCACCCCCACTAATAATATTAATACTAATGCTATTATTATTACAATCATCACATGCAAATGTAGATTCACGTGCGTTATTATTTATTATTTATTACCATGCGCGTGCATATGCAATGCACTTGTATTATGTTGTTATTATTATTATTATTATTATCACAATTATTATTATTATTATTATTATTATTATCATTATATTTATAATTATGACATGCAAATTAACATGCATGTGCGTTGTTATTTATTATTTATTACCATGCACGTGCATGCATTATTATTATTATTATTATTACAATTAGTATTATTAATATTATCATCAAATGTAAATGCACATGCACATGCATGTTTGTTCTTATTTATTATTATTTATTTATTATTTACTACTATGCACGTGCACATGAAATGCACTTGCATTATTCAATTATTATTATTGTTGTTGTTGTTGTTGTTTGTATCATCAAATAACAATGCATATGCATGTGCGTTGTTATTTATTATTTATTACCATGCACATGCATGTGTCATTATCATTATTATTGCATGTAAATGCACATGCACGTGCATTATTATATATTATTTATTATCATGCACATAAAAATGAAATTCACTTGCGTTATTCTATTATCACATGTGTTATTATTATTTATTCTCATGCACGTGCACACGCAATGAACGTGCATTATTCTATTATCACATGTGTTATTATTTATTTTTTATTATCATTCACATGAAAATGCAAATTCATGTGAACTTGGTTATTATTTATTGTTTATTACCATGCACATGCACATGAACATGCACTTGGATGTGCATTTTTTAGGGTTTGGTGGGGGCCATTAAAATTTTATTAGGGTTTATTATGGTGTCTTAAGGTTTATTAGGGTTTATTAGTTATTTTTAGGGTTTTATTAGGATTGAGTTGGGTTTATTAGGATATATTATGGTATATTTGGGTATGTTTAGGATTTATTAGGGTTTATTATTGTTCATTATGGTTTTTTAATTTTTAAAAGTGTAGTTTAGGGTATTTTAGGGTTTAGTTGTGTTTATTAGGGTTTATTAGTGTGGTTTATTATGGTTTATTATAGTGTGTTAAGGTTTATTAGGGTTGAGTAGGTATTGTTAGTGTTTTATTAGGGTTGAGGAGGTGTCTTGAGGATTTTATTAGGGTTTATTAGGGTTGAGTACTGTTTATTAGGGTTTTCTAGGGATTTTTGGGGTTTACTTGGGTTTTTAGTGTTTTTATTAGGGTATATGAGTGTTTTTTAGTTTTTGTTAATATATATGAGGGTTTGTTAGGACTTTTGAGGTTTTATTAGCGTGTTTTTAGTGTTTTTCAGAATTTTTTATGGTTTATTAGGTTTTGTTAGAATTTATTATGGTCTATTGGGTCTTCTGGGGCCTTTAATGGGTTGTTTGTGTTTTTTTTGTTTATTGGGGTTTAGTTGGGTTTTATTAGGTTTTATTAGTGTGTGTCAAGGTTTATTACAGTTGAGAAGGTATTTTTAGGGTTTTATTATGGTTTTATTAGTGTTTATTAGTGTTTATTAGGGTTTATTAGGGATTTTTAGGGTTTATTATGGTTTGTTAGGGGTTTATTAGTTTTTTGTTTTATTAAGTTATATTAGTGTTTGTTAAGTCTTTTTAGATTATATAGCATTTTTTAATTTTTGTGAGGGTTTTTATTTTTTTGTAAGCGTTTTAGGGTTTCTTAGGTAATACTAGAATTTATTATGGTTTATTATGGTTCCCTGAGATTTTTAAGGTATATTAGCATTTTTTGTCTTTATTAGGTTATATTAGTGTTTTTAGGTCTTTTTAGGTAATATAACATGTTTTTATTGTTTTTGATCATTTTTTATGGGTTGTGAGCGTTTTTAGGATTTATTAGGTTATATTAGAGTTTATCAGGTTTTCTAGGGATTTTTTAAGGTATACTAGAGTTTGTTTTTGTTATTAAGGTTTTTGTAGGATTTAATTAGGGGTCATGATGATGTGCTAAGGTTTGTTCGGGTTGAGTAGGGTTTATTTGAATTTATTTATGGTTTATTAGGGATTTTTAGTGTTTGTATGGGGTTTATTATGGTTTATTAGAGTTTATTAGAGTCTATTAGGGTTGTTTAGGGCTGTTTAGGTTTTCTTAAAGTGTTTTTAGGGTTTATTAGGTTTTATTATCATTTATTTGGGTTTATTAGGTATTTTTGGGGTTTTATTAGGGTTGAGTAGAGTCTTTAAGTTTTTTGAGGGATTATAAGGTGTTTTTAGGGATTATTAGAGTTTATTAGGGGTTTATTAGGGTATAATTTTTTATATTATGGTATATTAGGGTTTAATATTTTTGTGGGCTTTGAAGCATATTTAGGGGTTTTGTTGCATTTTTTAGTGTTTGTGTAGCGTTGTTTGACTTTATGTAGCATTTTTAGTGTTTATGTAGTCCCTTTAGGTTATAGTTAGAGGTTTTTGGTTTTATGTAGCATTTTTTAGGGTTTATGTAATTTTTTTAGGGTTTATGTAATGTGTTTTGGGTTTAGGATTTATATTGCATTTTTTAGGGTTTATGTTTCGTTTTCTGGGTTTATGTAGCATTTTTTGGGGTGATGCGGCATTTATGTTGCATTTTTAAGGTTTATGTAATGTTTTTAGGGTTCATGTAGTGTTTTTAGGGTTTATGATGTGTATTTAGGTTTTATGTAGTGTTTTTTAATGTTTATGTTGCATTGTTTAGGGTTTATGTTATGGTTCCAGGGTTTATGTAGTGCTTTTTGTGTTTATATAGCATTTTTTGGGTTTATGTAATGTTTTTTGGGTTTATGTATCTATTTGTTGCCTTTTTTAGGGTTTTAATGGTTGTTTATGGTTTGTAGTGGTTCTTATGGTTTTTAAGGGCTGTTAACAGGTGTTTAGGGTTTTATGGTATTTGATGGGTTTTCAATAGGTTTTTGGGGGTTTTAAGGGTTTATTTGTTTTTTCCGGATTGATAGGGGATGTTAGGGTTTTTAGTGTGTTTTAGGGTTTTTTGGGTTTTGTAGAAGCTTTTTGGGTTTATGTAATCTGTTTTAGCGTTTTAGGGTTCTTTAGTGTTTTTTATTTTTCATTAGAGTATATTATGGTTCTTCAGGGTTTATTAGGGTTCTTCAGGGTTTATTAGTGTTCTTTAAGATTTGATAAGTTTTATTAGAAATTTTAATGTATATTAGGGTTTTATTGGGCTTTTGTAGGCATTAATATCTTTTTCTGGGGTTTATCAACCTTTTTTAGGGTTATTGAGGATTTATTAGGGTTTATTTTAATTATTAGGTTTTATTAACTTGTATTTGCGTTTATTACAATTTATTAGTGTTTATTATGATTTTTTAGTGTTTATTGTTGTTTATAAGGGGTTTATTATGGTTTGTTTCAGTTTGTTACGATTTATTTGGAAATGTTAGGATTTGTTACGATTTATTTGGGGTTTTTATGGTTATTTACGATATATTATGGGGTTATTAGGGTTTGTTAGTGTTTATTAGCGGGTTTTAGGGTTTTGTAGGCTATTATTTTGTGAGTTTTGTTTTGTTTTATTAGGTTTGTTAGGTTTTTTAGTGATTATTAGGTTTTATTATGGTTCAATAGTGTTTTTATTGTATATTAGGGGTTTTAGGGCTTTTGTAGCATTTTTGAGAGTCTAATAGAGTTTTTAGGGTTTATTAGAAGTTATTATGAATTATTAGTGTTTATTAGTGTTTTAGGGTTTAATAGAGGGTTTCAGGTGTAATTTGGGTTTATTAGTGGCTCTTAGGGGTTATTAGTGGTTATTAGGGTTTTTTAGGTTTTGTTAGGGTTTGTTAGGACATGTGTTATTCAATTATCACACACATTATAATTATCATTATCATTATTATCATTATCATTATTATCATTATCATTATTATTATTATCATTATTTTTATTACTACTACTATTATTAGTATTATCATCACATGGAAATACAGATGCACATGCGTTATTATGTATTATTTATTATATTTTATTTATTTCCATGCATGTGCTTATGTTGTTGTTGTTGTTATTATTATTATTACTACTACTATTATTATTATTATCATCACATGAAAATGCATAAGAACGTCCGTTATTATTTATTACCATGCACGCACACCCACAATGCTCCAACATTATTCTATTATCACATGCATTTTTATTGTTATTGTTATTATTTATATTGTTGTTATTATCATCAAATGCAAATGAAAATGCACGTGCGATATTATTTATTACCATAAACGGGCACATTCATTACATGTACGTTATTCTATTATCCCATGCACCACTATTGTTAATATTACTATTACTGTTATTATAATCATTACGTGCACTATGAGATATTATTTATTATCATGCACTACACAAGTAATGCACGTGTGTTATTCTATTATCACATGAGTTATTATTATTATTATTATTATTATTATTATTATTATTACATTTATTATTATTATTATTATTATTATTATTATCATCTCTAGAACATGCACATGCACATTCACGTGCATTATTATTTATTTTAAATTACCTTGCACGTGCACCTGCAATGCACACATGTTATTTTATTATCTCATACGTTGTTATTCTTATTGATATAATTATTATTGTGGTTGTTGTTGTTGTTGTTGTTTTTGTTGTTATTATCATCACATGCAAAGGAACATGCAAATGCACATGCAAATACATAAACACACACATTCAATGCACGTGCGTTATTCTATTATCGCATGCATTGTTATTATTATTATTATTATTATTATTATTATTATCATCATCATCATCAAATGAAAATGCAATGCACTCGGGTTATTATTTATTATCATGCGTGTGCACGTGTAATGCACATGAAATATTCTATTATCACATGCATTGGTAGTACTACTATTCTCACTACTACTACAACTATTATTGTAATTATTATCATCATATGCAAATGCAGATACACGTGCGTTATTATTTATTATTTATTACCATGCACGTGCATATGCAATTCACTTGTATTATTATTTTATTATTATTATTATTATTATCATGGTTTATTATTATTATTTTTATTATTTTTATTATCATTATTATTATAATTATCACATGAAAATCCACATGCACGTGCGTTGTTATTTATTATTTATTACCATGCTCATGCATGCATTATTATTACTACTATTATTACAATTAATATTATAAATATTATTATCAAATGTAAAGGCACGTGAACATGAATGTGCATTCTTATTTACTATTATTTATTTATTATTTACTACTATGCATGTGCACATGCAATGCACTTGTGTTATTATATTATTATTATTATTATTATTATTATTGTTGTTGTGTGTATCATAAAATACAATTGCACATGCACGTGCGTTGTTATTTATTATTTATTATCATACATATGCATGCATCATTATCATTATCATTACATGTAAATGAACATACATGTGTGTTATCCTATAATATTTATTACCATGCACATGAAAATGCAATGCCCTTACATTATTCTATTATCACATGATTTATTATTATTTATTCTCCTGCACGTGCACATGTAATGCACTTGCGTTATTCTATTATCACATGTGTTATTATTTATTATTTATTATCATTCACATCAAAATGCACATTCATGTGGACTTTGTTATTATTTATTATGTATTACCATGCACATGCACATGCACTTGGATGTGCGTTATTATTAATTATTTATTATCATTCACATGCACATGCACGTACAAATGCAATTCACATGCGTTATTATTTATTATCATTCACATGCAAATCTGCATGCATATACACATGCACGTGCATTAAATTTAAACCATGCACATGCATATGTACATGCACGTATGTTATTACTACTATTTTTATTTGAGGTATTTTTAGGGTTTACTATCATTTTTAAGGATTTTTAGGTGTTATTAACATTTATTATGGCTTGTTAGGGTTTTAGGGTTTTATAATGGTATATTAGTGTTTTTTGGGTTTGGTGGGGGTTATTCGGATTTTATTAGTGTTTATTATGGTGTGTCAAGGTTTATTAGGCTTTATTATGTATTTTTAGGGTCTTATTAGGATTGAGTTGGGTTTATTAGGGTAAATTATGGCATATTATGGTATATTTGGGTATGTTTTGGATTTAATAAGGTTTATTATGGTTCATTGTGGTTTATTAATTTTTTTGTGGGTATCTTAGGGTTTTTAGTGTTTAGTAGTGTTTATTCGGGTTTATTAGTGATTTTATGCTTTGTTAGGTTTTATAAGCATTTATTAGGGGTTTTAGGGATTTTTAATTGCATATTTGCGTTTTTTAGGGTTTAGTAGGTTTTATTGTGGTTTATTATGGTGTGTTTTGGTTTATGAGGGTTGAGTATGTATTTTTAGGGATTTATTAGGGTTGATTTGGTATCTTTATCGTTTTATTAGGGTTTATTTGGGTTTATTACGGTTTATTAGGGTTTGTTAGGGATTTTTAGGGATTACTAGGGTTTGTTAGTGTTTTTATTTGGGTATATGCGTGTTTTTAGTTTTTGTTAATATATATGAGGGGTTGTTAGGACTTTTTAGGTTTTATTAGTGTGTTTTTAGTGTTTGTGAGAAATTTTAATGGATTATTAGCTTTTATTTGAATTTATTATGGGTTATTAGGGTTTCTAGAACTTTTTAATGGTTTGTTTTCATTTTTTGTTTATTGGGGTTTAGTTGGGTTTTATTTGGTTTTATTATGATGTGTCAAGGTTTATTAGGGTTGGGAATGTATTTCTAGTGTTTTATTAGGGTTTATTAGTTTTTATTAGGGGTTATTAGGGATTTTTAGGGTTTATTGGGGTTTGTTAGGGTTTTATTAGTTTTTTTGTTTTATTAGGTTATATTAATTTTTGTTAGGTCTTTTTAGATTATATAGCATGTTTTTATTGTTTGTGAGCATTTTGTTTTTGTTTGTGAGCAATTTAGGGTTTTATTCTTTATATTAGTGTTTATTATAGTTTATTAAGGTTTCTAGGGATTTTTATGATATATTAGTGTTTTTGTCTTTGTTAGGTTATATTAGTGTTTTTTGGTCTTTTTGGGTAATATAGCACAATTTTATTTTTTTTAATCATTTTCTTTATTGTTTATGAGCATTTTTAAGGTTTTTTAGGGTTTAGTACGGTTAATTTGGCTTTATTTATTGTTTATTATGGCTTTTTAGGGGTTTTTTGTGGTTTATTAGGGTTTATTAGTGTTTATTTGTGTCTGATAGGGTTGTTTAGGGTTTTCTAGGTTTTTTAATGTGTTTTAAGGGTTTATTAGGTTTTATTATCATTTATTAGGGTTTATTAGGTATTTTTGGGGTCTTATTTGGGTTGAGTAGAGTTTCATAGGATATTAGGGATTATAAGGTTTTTTAGGGATTACTAGAGTTTAATAGGGGTTTATTAGGGTTTATTTATTTATATTATGTTTAATTAGGGTTTAATATTTTTGAGGGTTTTAAAGTGTCTTTAGGGTTTTTGTATAATTTTTTAGAGTTTGTGTAGCGTTGTTAGAGTTTATGTAGCATTTTTAGTGTTTATGTAGCATTTTTAGGGTTTAGATAGCTATTTTAGATTTCATGTATCATTTTTAGGGTTTTGGTTTTATGTAGCATTTTTAGTATGTATGTTGCGTTTTCTGGGTTTATGTAGCATTTTTAGGTGTGATGTAGCATTTATGTTGCATTTTTTAATGTTTATGTAACCTTTTTAGGGTTTAAATTGTCTTTTTTAGGTTTTATGTAGTGTTTTTTAATGTTTATGTCACGTTATTTAGGGTTTGTGTTGTGTTTTTTAGGGTTTATGTTACAGTTCTAGGGTTTATGTAGTTCTTTTAGAGTTTATCTACAGTTTTTTGGGTTTATGTTGCATTTTTTGATTTAGGTTGTGTTTTTAGGGTTTTTGTTGCATTTTTTAGTGTTTATGTAACGTTTTTAGGATTTATGTATCTATTTGATGCCTTTTTCAGGGTTTTTATGGTTCTTTATGATTTGTTGTGTTTTTAGGGTTTTTATGTATTGTTAATGGGTGTTTATGGGTTTTTATGGTTTCGGGTTGCTTTTTAATGGGTTTGGGGGGTTTAATGGGTTTATCTATTTTTTTTGGATTGAAAGTGGTTGTTAGTGGTTTTTAGTGTGTTTTAGGGTTTATTTGGCTATTGTAGTGGTTTCAGGGTTTATATAATGTGTTTTAGTTTTTTTTGGGTTCTTTAGGATTTTTTAGTGTTCTTTAGAGTTTAATATGGTTCTTTAGGGTTTATTATTGTTCTTTAGGATTTTTTATAGTTTATTATCATTATTATTGTATATTAGGGTTTTATTGGGTTTTTGTAGGAATTAATATATTTTTCTAGGGTTTATCAACCTTTTTAGTGTTATTTAGGATATATTAGGGTTTATTAGGGTTTATTTAATTTATTAGGGTTTAGTAACATGTATTTGGGTTTACTATGATTTTTTAGGGTATATTATGCATTGTTATGTTTTATTGCGGTTTATTATGTGTTTGTTATGGGGTTTTTCAATTTTTTATGATTTATTTGGCATTATTAGGATTTGTTATGATTTATTTGGGGTTTTTAGGGTTTGTTACGATTTATATTGAGGTAATTAGGGTTTTTTAGGGTTTATTAGTGGGTTGTAGGGTTTTTGTAGGCTATTATTTGGAGGTTTTTGTAGCGTTTTGTCAGGTGTGTGAGGGTTTTTAGTGATTATTAGGGTTTATTATGGTTTAATAGTGTTCTATATTGTATATTAGGGGTTTTAGGGATTTTTTATCATTTATTAGGGTCTAATAGAGTTTTTTATGGTTTATTATAGGTTATTATGGTTTATTAGTGTTTATTAGGATTTTTAGTGTTTAATAGTGGGTTTTAGGGGTTATTTGGGATTATTAGTGGTTCTTAGTGGTTATTAGTGGTTGTTAGGGTTTTTTAGGTTTTGTTATGGGTTTTTCGGTTTGTAACTGTTTTTTTGAGTTTTTTGGGGTTTTATGTGTTTTTTGGGTTTTATGGGCGCATTTAGATTTTTTATGCTCTGTTAGGGTTATTTTTGCGTTTTGGGTGTTTTATTGCGTTTTGAAGCATTTTTAGTTTTTTGTAGCAATTGTTAGGGTTTATGTAGCGATGTTAGTGGCTTTAGTGGTTCTTTAGGGGTTTATTAGGGGTTTATTAGGGTTTACTTTATTATATTATAGTATATTAGGATTTAATATTTTTGAGGGTTTTGAACCGTCTTTAGGGTTTTGTAGCATTTTTTAGGGTTTGTGTAGCGTTGTTAGAGTTTATGTTGCATTTTTAGTGTTTATGTAGCATTTTTTGGGTTTAGTTAGTGGTTTTAGGTTTTATATATCATTTTTAGGGTTTATGTAATGTTTTTAGGTTTTATGTAACGTGTTTAGGGTTTAGGTTTTGTGTAGCATTATTTAGGGTTTATGTTGCGTTTTCTGGGTTTATGTTGCATTTTTTAGGGTTTATGTAACGTTTTTAGGGTTCATGTATAGTTTTTAGGGTTTATATTGTGTTTTTAGGTTTTATGTAGTTTCTTTAATGTTTATGTTGCGTTTTTAGGGATTATGTTGTGTTTTTGGGGTTTTTGTTGTAATTTTTTAGGGTTTATGTTCTGCTTTTACGATTTATTATTTTTTATCTGTGTTTTTAGGGTTTAATAGTAGGTTTTATGGGTTATTAATGTTTATTAGTGGTTGTTAGGGGTTATTAGTGGTTGTTAAGGGTTTTTAGGTTTTGTTAGGGTTTTTAGGGTTAGTTACGGTTTGTTTGAGTTGTTTGGGGTTTTATGCGTTTTTTGGGTTTTATGGGTGTGTTTGGATTTTTTATGCATTGTTAGGGTTATTTTAACATTTTTTCAGGTTTTGTTGCATTTTGGGAGTTTTAAATCATTTTTTGGGTTATTGTAGCAATTTATTTGGTTTATGTAGCGTTGTTAGTGGCTTTAGTGGTTCTTTAGGTTTCTTTGGGATTTTTAGGGTTTTTTAGGGTTCTTTAGGGTGTATTGGGGTTTCTTTTGGTGTTTTTAGGGTTTTATATGGGGTTTTTAGGGGTTTAAAGAGTTTCCTAGGGTTTGGTTTGGGTTATTCAGGAAATTTTAGGTTTTTAGGGTTTTTAGTTTTTTTAGTGGTTTTTGGTTTTTTTCGGGTTTTTGAGGTTTTTTATGATTTTTTAGGTTTGTTTTTGTGGTTTTTCAGTTTTTTTGGTTTTTAGGTGTTTTAGTTTTTTTGGGTTTTTTGGGTTTTTTAGCATTTATTTTGGGTTTTTACGATTTTTAGGGTTTTTATGGTTTTTCGGGTTTTTTCGGGTTTTGATGTGGTTTTTAGGGTTTTGGCAGGTTTTGTCAGTTTTGTTAGGGTTTTTTGTGAATATTAGCATTTTTTATGGTTTAATAGAGTTTTTGTTGAATATCTGGGTTTTTAGGTTTTTTAGCTTTTATTAGGGTCTAATAGGGTTTTTAGGGTTTATTATGATTTATTAGTGTTTACTAGGGTTTAGTAGCTGGCTTTAGGGTTTTTTAGGGTTTATTATGGTTTATAATTAGTTGGTAGGGTTTCTTAGGATTTATTAGTTATTATTAGAGTGATTTGGGGTGTCTATGGGTTTGTTAGGGTTTCTAAGGGTGTGCTAGGGTTTCTAAGGGCGGGTTAGGGTTTTTTATGGGCGGGTTAGGGTTTCTAAGGGTGTGCTATGGTTTTTACGGGTTTCTAAGTTTGTGTTAGGGTTTCTATGGGTGCGTTGGGGTTTCTAAGGGTGTGTTAGGTTTTCTAATGGTGTGTTTTGTTTCTTAGGAAGACTTAGGGTTTTGTTTGGGTTTTTAGAGTTTTAGGGTTATATTAGGGTTTCTTATGGTTTCATTGGAATTTTTTTGTGTTTACATAGGTTTTTTGTGTTTATTAGGGTTTCTTAGTGCTTCTTGGGGTTTGTTAGGGATTGTGTGGGTTTGTTAGTGTTTGTTAGGGTTTGTTAGTGTTTTTAGGGTAAGTTATGTTTTTTAGGGTTTTTGGGGTTTGTTAGGGTTTGTTAAGGTTTGTTAGTGTTTGTTTGGGTTTGTTTGGATTTTTTAGGGTTTTTTATGGTTTTTAGTGTTTATGGGGTTATTCATGGTTTGTTAGGGTTATTTAGTTGTTCATGGTAGTCACAGATGTGTAGAGCTAGTCGCAGGCTTCAATTTAATATGTGGTAGAGGTGAAACAGACACCCAGAGTAGATGTTATGGTCATTTGGAGGACATAAGGAACTTTTGGGTCTTTAAGAACGTGATAAGGTGTTTCAATTGGTCACAGATGTGTAGATCTAGTCGAAAGCTTTGATTTTTGATATATGGTAGAGGCAAAACGGACTCCCGGAGTAGAAGTTATGGTCTTTGGGGGGTTTAAGTACCTTGTTGGGCCTTCAAGGATATGAGAAGTTGCTTCAGTTGTTATAGGATTGTAGTTCTTGTATCAATCTTCGATTTGATATGTGGTAGAGGCAAAACGGACTCCCAATGAAGAAGTTATTGCAAAACGGACACCAGAAGCCAATCTTTTGACCATCCAAAGGGATTTGGGTGCTTTTGGGGGGTTGAAGAATGTCAGAAAGGGTTCCAATGGTTAATAGAGTGTGTATCTTTTCAAAATATTCTATTTGATATGTGGTAGAGCCAAAATGAACACACATTGCAGAAGTTATTGTCATTTTAAATTGAGCAACCCTCCTAGCACCTAAAAACCTAAGAAACCCACAACTCACTAAAATATGCATAAATTATCCTTCAGGTGTCCATTTGAGCACTATGACTACAAAAATCAAATCACGAGTGATGAGTGAGGACCATGTATAGTCAAAACTGTGAGATGATCAAAGAAAAAAAAAGATATATTAGTTATACCAATCTAAAAAAAGTCCAACTGCAAACGGCCAAAACCTTCCCTCCAGTTGTCCGTTTGAGCTCTACCACATATCAAATCGAAGGAAGTGAAGAGAAATACAAAGATGGATGACTTGAACAAAGTTCAAGTCATTCTTGTGACCCAAAAATCCTAAAAACCCATCATAAGGCCTCCAAAACTCCATTTCCATGTCCGGATCCCTGTCAAATTTTTCTTAAAACAGTCATAACATCCGATTTCTGTGTCTGTTCAGCCTCCGGCACCTGTTTTTATCATAGCTCATTCAATGTGATTTAGTTTGACTATTCACAGAGTAAAAATGGGCACCTGAAGAAGAATTTATGCCTTTTTAAATGACTCTGTGATTTGTTAGTTTTTTCAAGACACCATTTCTAGCACTTTTGTCATGTCTACTGTTTTTTCAAACAACTATAACTTATTATTACAGTTATTATTATTATTATTATCATCATCTCATCCACATGCACCTGAACATGAAAATTCTTTATTATTATATTTTTATTACCATGCACGTGCACATGCAATACACACATGGTATTTTATTATTACATGCGTTGTTATTATTATTGTTATTATTATTGTGGTTGTTGTTGGTGTTGTTGTTATTGTTATTATCATCACATGAAAATGCACATGAAAATTCACATACACGCACATTAACTGAACATACTGGAGTTTTTATCTTTTAACAATCGTCGATTTGATATATGGTAGAGGTAAAATGAACACACGTAGCAGAAGTTATTGTCATTTTAAATTGAGCAACTCTCCTAGCGCCTAAAAACCTAAGAAACTGCAACACACTAAAATAGGATAACTTCTCCTTCGGGTGTCCATTTGAGTGTTGTGACCAGTCAAATCAAATCATGTGAGATGAGTGAGACCCAATTTAGAATAAAGTATGAGAAGATCAAAGAAATATTAGATATATTATTTATACCACTCCAAAAAAAGTCCCACTTCAAACGGCCATAACTTTCGCTCCGGATGTCCGTTTGAGCTCTACCACATATCAAATCAAAAGAAGCAAATAGATCTATGAAGAAGTATTAATTGCAGAACCTTTAATTCATGTTTTTTACCTTGAAATCCCAGAAACCCATTAGAAGACCTCCAAAACTCTATTTCCGTGTACGGATCCCTGTCAATTTTTTCTTAAAATGGTCAAAACTTCTGATATGTGTGTCTGTTCGGCCTCCGACACAAGTTTTTATCGTAGTTCATTACATGAGGTTCAGTTTGACTATTAATGGATTGTAAATGGAAAGCCAAAGAATAAGTTATGAATTTTTCCATGAATCTGTGATTTGTTAGGTTTTTCGAGACCCCATTTTAAGCATTTTTGTCCTATCTGCTGTTTTTTCAAACAATTATAACTTATTATTACTATTATTATCATCATCTCATCCACATGAACATGCACATGCACGTGAGTTATTATTATATTTTTGGTTACCATGAACATGCACATGGAATGCCCAAACGTTATTTTATTATCACATGCGTTGTTATTATTATTCTTATTATTATTATTGTGGTTGTTGTCGTCGTTGTTGTTGTTGATGTTATTGTTTTTATCATTGTTATCATTGTTATTGTTATTATCATCACATGAAAATTTACATGCAAACGCACATACATGCACATTCAGTGCGTGTACGTTATTCTATTATCACATGCGTTGTTATTATTAATAATAATATAATTTTTTTCATCATCATCGTCATCACATGAAAATGCATTGTACGAGCGTTATTATTTATTACCATGCATGTGCACATATAATGCACATGAAATATTCTATTATCACATGCATTGGTACTACTATTATTATCACCACCGCTACTACTATTAATACTACTGCTATTATTATTACAATAATCACATGCAAATGTAGATGCACGTACATTATTATTTATTATTTATTACCATGCACGGGAATATGAAATGCACTTGTATTATTCTTTTATTATTATTATTATCACAATTATTATTATTGTTATTATTATTATTATTATCATTATTATTATCAATATCACATGCAAATTAACATGCATGTGCATTGTTATTTATTATTTATTACCATGCACGCGCATGCATTATTATTATTATTATTACAATTAGTATTATTAATATTATCATCAAATGTAAAGGCACATGCACATGCATGTGCATTCTTATTTATTATTATTTATTTATTATTTACTATTATGCACGTGCACATGAAATGAACTTGAGTTATTTTATTATTATTATTGTTGTTGTTTTTGTTTCTATAATCAAATAACAATGCATATGCTTGTGCGTTGTTATTTATTATTTATTACCATGCACATGCATGTGTCATTATCATTATCATTACATGTAAATGCACATGCAAGTGCATTATTATATACTATTTAATATCATGCACATGAAAATTCAATGCACTTGCATTATTCTATTATCACATGTGTTATTATTATTTATTCTCATGCACATGCACACGCAATGCACATGCATTATTCTATAATCACATGTGTTATTATTTATTATTTATTATCATTCACATGAAAATGCACATTCATGTGAACTTGGTTATTATTTATTGTTTATTACCATGCACCTGAACATGTACTTAGATGTACATTTTTTAGGGTTTGGTGGGGTCATTAGGATTTAATTAGGGTTTATTATGGTGTGTTATGGTTTATTAGGGTTTATTATTTATTTTTTGGGTTTTATTATGATTTATTTGGGTTTATTAGGATATATTATGGTATATTATGGTATATTTGGGTGTGTTTAGGATTTATTAGGGTTTATTATCGTTCATTATAGTTTTTTAATTTTTAAGAGGGTATATTAGGGTTATTTAGGGTTTAGTAGTTTTTATTAGGGTTTATTAGTGATTTTCAGCTTAGGTAGGTTTTATTAGCATTTATTAGGGGTTTTAGGTCTTTTTAATTGTATATTTGTGTTTTTAGGGTTTATTGGGGTTTATTATGGTTTATTATAGTGTGTTAAGGTTTATTAGGTTTTAGTAGGTATTTTTAGGGTTTTATTAGGGTTGATTAGGTGTCTTGAGGATTTTATTAGGGTTTATTAGGGCTGAGTACTATTTATTAGGGTTTTCTAGGGATTTTTGGGGTTTACTAGGGTTTGTTAGTGTTTTTATTAGTGTATTTGAGTGTTTTTTAGTTTTTGTTAATATATATGAGGGGTTGTTAGGACTTTATAGGTTTTATTAGCGTGTTTTTATTTTTTGTGAGCATTTTTTATGGTTTATTAGGTTTTATTAGAATTTATTATGGTCTATTAGGATTTCTAGGGCTTTTAATTGGTTGTTTATGTTTTTTTTGTTTATTGGGGTTTAGTTGGGTTTTATTAGGTTTTATTATGGTGTGTCACGATTTATTAGGGTTGAGATGGTATTTTTAGGGTTTTATGATGGTTTTATTAGGGTTTATTAGTTTTTATTAAGGTTTATTAGGGATTTTTAGGGTTTATTATGGTTTGTTAGGGGTTTATTAGTTTTTTTTATTTGGTTATATTAGTGTTTGTTAATTTTTTTTAGATTATATAGCATTTTATATTTTTTGTGAGGGTTTTGTTTTTTTTGTGAGTGTTTTTAGGGTTTCTTAGGTAATACTAGAATTTATTATGGTTTATTATTTTTTTCAAGGATTTTTAAGGTATATTAGCGTTTTTTGTCTTTATTAGGTTATATTAGTGTTTTTAGGTCTTTTTAGGTAATATAGCATGTTTTTTTTGTTTGTGATCATTTTTTACAGTTTGTGAGCATTTTTAGGATTTATTAGGTTATATTAGGGTTTATCATGGTTTCTTGGGATTTGTTAAGGTATACTAGAATTTTTTTCGTTATTAGGGTTTTGTAGGATTTAATTAGGGGTCATTATGATGTGTTAAGGTTTGTTAGGGTTGAGTAGGGTTTATTTGGATTTATTAATGGTTTATTAGGGATTTGTAGAGTTTGTATGGGGTTTATTATGGTTTATTAGTGTTTATTTGTGTCTATTAGGGTTGTTTAGGGTTGTTTAGGTTTTCTTAATGTGTTTTTGGGGTTTATTTGGTTTTATTATCATTTATTAGGGTTTATAAGGTATTTTTTGGGTTTTATTAGGGTTGAGTAGAGTCTCTAAGGGTTTTTAGGGATTATAAGGTGTTTTTAGGGATTATTAGAGTTTATTAGGGGTTTATTAGGGTTTAATTTTTTATATTATGGTATATTAGAGTTTAATATTTTTTTGAGGGTTTTGAAGCATCTTAAGGTTTTTGTAGCATTTTTTAGTGTTTGTGTAGCATTTTTTGAGTCTATGTAGCATTTTTACTGTCTATATAGTGCCTTTAGGTTTTAGGTTGTGGTTTTTGGTTTTATGTAGAATTTTTTAGGGTTTATGTAACATTTTTAGGGTTTATGTAATGTGTTTAGGTTTTAGGATTTATCTAGATTTTTTTTGGGTTTATGTTGCGTTTTCTGGTTTTATGTAGTGTTTTAGGGGTGATGTAGCATTTATATTTAATTTTTAAGGTTTATGTAATGTTTTAGGGTTCATGTAGTGTTTTTAGGGTTTATGTTGTGTTTTTAGGTTTTATATAGTGTTTTTTAAAGTTTATGTTGCATTGTTTAGGGTTTATGTTACAGTTCTAGGGTTTATGTAGTGCTTTTTGGGTTTATATAGCATTTTTTGGGTTAATGTTGCATTTTTGGGGTTACGTTGCATTATTAGGGTTTATGTTGCATTTTTTGGGTTTATGTAACGTTTTTTGGGTTTATGTATCTATTTGTTGCCTTTTTAGGGTTTTAATGGTTGTTTATGGTTTGTAGTGGTTTTTAGGGATTTTAAGGGTTGTTAACGAGTGTTTAGGGTTTTTATGGTATTTGATGTGTTTTCAAAGGTTTTTTGGGGGGTTTAGGGGTTTATTTGTTTTTTCGGGATTGATAGGGGTTGTTAGGGTTTTAGTGTGTTTTAGGGTTTTTTGGGGTATTTTAGCAGCTTTTAGGGTTTATGTATTGTGTTTTAGTGTTTTTGGGTTCTTTGGGGTTTTTTATTTTTCTTTAGAGTTTATTATGATTCTTCAGGGTTTATTAGGGTTCTTAAGGGTTTATTAGTGTTCTTCAGGATTTGATACAGTTTATTAGCGTTTTTAATGTATATTAGGGTTTTATTGGGCTTTTGTAGGCATTAATAGGTTTTTCTAGGGTTTATCAACGTTTTTAGGGTTATTTATGATTTATTAGGGTTTATTTTAATTATTAGGGTTTATTAACATGTATTTTGGTTTATTACAATTTATTAGTGTTTATTATGATTTATTACTGTTTATTGTTGTTTATTAGAGGTTTATTATGGTTTGTTTCAGTTTGTTACAATTTATTTGGTGTTGTTAGGATTTGTTATTATTTATTTGGTGTTTTTAGTGTCTGTTACGATTTATTATGGGGTTATTAGGGTTTGTTAGGGTTTATTAGCGGGTTGTAGGGTTTTGTAAGCTATTATTTAGCGAGTTTTGTAGTGTTTTGTTAGGTTTGTTAGGGTTTTTAGTGATTATTAGGATTTATTATGGTTCAATAGTGTTTTTATTGTATATTAGGGTGTTTAGGGCTTTTGTAGCGTTTATTAGAGTCTAATAGGGTTTTTAGGGTTTATTAGAGTTTATTTTGAATTATTATTGTTTATTAGTGTTTTATGGATTAATAGTGGGTTTCAGGTGTTATTTGGGTTTATTAGTGGTTCTTACGGGTTATTAGTGGTTGTTAGGTTTTGTTAGGTTTTGTTAGGGTTTGTTAGGGCATGTGTTATTCAATTATCACACACATTATTATTATCATTATTATCATTATCATTATTATCATTATGATTATCATTATTATCATTATTGTTATTACTACTACTATTATTAGTATTATCGTCACATTCAAATGCAAATACACATGTGTTATTATGAATTATTTATTATATATTATTTATTTTCATGCATGTGCATATGTTTTTTTTGTTGTTATTATTATTATTACTATTACTATTATTATTATCGTCACATGAAAATGCACAAGAACATTCGTTATTATTTATTACCATGCACGCACACACACAATGATCCTACATTATTCTATTATCTCATGCATTTTTATTGTTATTTTTATTATTTCTATTATTGTTATTATTGTTATTATCATCAAACGCAAATGAAAATGCACGTGTGATATTATTTATTACCATAAACGGGCATATTCAATACATGTGCATTTTTCTATTATCCCGTGCACTATTATTTTTAATATTACTATTACTGTTATTATTATCATCACATGCGCTCTGAGTTATTATTTATCATCATGCACTACACAAGTAATGCACATGCGTTATTCTATTATCACAGGCGTTGTTGTTGTTATTATTATTATTATTACAGTTATTATTATTATTATTATCATATCTTGCACATGAACATGCACATTCACATGCATTATTATTTATTTTTTATTACCATGCACATGCACAAGCAATGAACACACGTTATTTTATTATCACATATGTTGTTATTCTTATTGTAATAATTATTATTGTCGTGGTTGTTGTTGTTGTTTTTGTTGTTTTTATTGTTATTATCGTCACATGAAAATGCACATGCAAATACATAAACACGCACATTCAATGCACTTGCGTTATTCTATTATCACATGCGTTATTATTATTATTATTATTATTATTATTATTATTATTTTCATCTTCATCATCATCACATTAAAATGCAATACACTCGTGTTATTCTTTATTACCATGCTTGTGCACATGTAATGCACATGCAATATTCTATTATCACATGCATTGGTACTACTACTATTACCACCACCACCACTACTATTATTATTATTATTATCATCACATGAAAATGCAGATGCACGTGCGTTATTATTTACTATTTATTACCATGCACGTGCATATTCAATGCACTTGTATTATTCTTTTATTATTATGATTATTATCACTATTTATTATTATTGTTATTATTATTATCATTATCATTATTATCATCATTATCACATGGAAATCCACATGCCTTTGAGTTGTTATTTATTATTTATTACCATGCACGTGCATGTGTTATTATTACTATTATTATTACAATTACTATTATTAATATTATTATCAAATGTAAAGGCACATGCACATGCATGTGCTTTCTTATTTACTATTATGCATGTGTACATGCAATGGACTTGCGCTATTATATTATTATTATTGTTTTTTTGTTGTTGTTATCATCAAATAAAAATGCACATGCATGAGTGTTGTTATTTATTATTTATTACCATGCATGTGCATGCATCATTATCATTATAATTACAGGTAAATGCACATACACGTGCGTTATTATATATTATTTATTACCATGCACATGAAAATGAAATGCACTTGCGGTATTCTATTATCACATTTGTTATTATTATTTATTCTCATGCACGTGCACATGCAATGCACTTGAGTTATTCTATTATTACATGTGTTATTATTTAATATTTATTATCATTCACATGCAAATGCACATTCATCTGGACTTTGTTATTATTTATTGTTTATTACCATGCACATGCACATGAACTTGGATGTGCGTTATTATTAATTATTTATTATCATTCACATGCACATTCACATGCACATGCAATTCACATGCGTTAAGATTTGTTTACTAGGGTTTGTTAGTGTTTTTATTTTGGTATATGTGTGTTTTTTAGTTTTTGTTAATATATATGAAGGGTTTTTATGAATTTTTAGGTTTTATTAGTGCGTTATTAGTGTTTGTGAGCATTTTTAATGGTTTATTAGCTTTTATTTGAATTTATTATGGTTTATTAGGGTTTTTAGGGATTTTTAATGGTTTGTTTGCATAATTCTGTTTATTGGGGTTTAGTTGGGTTTTATTAGGTTTTGTTATGGTTTGTCAAGGTTTATTAGGGTTGAAAATGTATTTTTGGGGTTTTATTAGGGATTTTTCATTTTTATTAGGGGTTATTAGGGATATTTAGGGTTTATTGGGGTTTGTTGGGGCAAAGAAGGTGCAGGGCCAAGCAGAAAGCTTGGTCCCTCAAGTGTATAAAAGAAAAATAAAGTGCGAGGCATTACAAGGGGGACCTATGTAACCAGGTACGGGTAGCACCCATCATGTCCGAATCCACAATTGGGGCACAAAAAGAGGGAGCAACAAAAGACCACCATGAGCAGCGTTCTTCAATAGCCTTCTTGGAAAGCACATCAGCTACCATATTAACTTCCCTGTATGCATGGTTGATCTTAAGAACCATATTTTTAGATAAACTAATGCAATCAATCCATTGGGGTAGAAGACGCTAGGGAACCTTCCTTGAATTTTGACGAAAGGACTCAACCGCAAGCATGGAGTCAGACTCAATCCAGAGTTCCTTCCAACCAAACTGGTTTGCAAACCAGACCACCTTGATGATAGCTCAGAGCTCTTCTTCATAAGCACAACCAATTCCGATGAAGTGAAAAAAAAGTTCCCTTTACAAAGCCTCTATAAGTACGGAAGACGCCACCATAGCCAGAAGGCCCTGGAGAGCCTACTGCCGCACCATCAACATTGACTTTGATCCAAGACGGGATAGGTGGAATCCATAGGATTGACTTCACCACCAAGGGTTTTTTGCACCTACCAGAGACACCAAGAGTGCGGAGAGTGATAAGGTCAGTAAAGCAATTGTTCATCGCACCTGTTTGAATGCCCCCGGCCATCCGGACAGCAGAATTCATGGCAAGAATACCCTCATGAAAGGAGATTGACTTATTCCGGAACAAAGCTGAGTTTCTGGTAGCCCATAGAAAAGCCACAATGGCTGCCAAAGTAGCAAGGAGAAGATTGTAGATTTGCTCACTATACCTCGATTCCGTGATGAGAGGCATCATCTGAGAAAAGGTTCTATCCAGGGGAAATTGAAGACCAAAGACATCCTGCAGATACTTCCATAGACTATAAGCAAGCTTGCATTCAACAAAAAGATGCTGCACATTTTCAGCATCATGCATGAATATAAAGCAGGTCGAAGCAAGATTCAAACCAGCTTTTTGAAGTTTTCCATGCATGGGCAGCCGATTCCTCCATATCCTCTAGAAGAGCAGAAAATGTCTAGGGGGAATAAAATGACATTTGTATCTCATGAGCCATGAGGGGGGATCTATCCCTTGTCGGCATTTGTGATTGTAAAAGTCCTTTACAGTTAGTAGGCCAATCAAGTTTGGCTTCCAGATAATTGTGTCAGAATCCATGTAACTGTAGAATTGGATCTCAGAAATGATATGGGCAGGAAAGGTCCCAGCCAGCTCCGGCAGTCTGGTGTTGAGTTCATTGATGGACATATGTTGCAAGCCATGCGGAACCTACATAGATTCATGCAGCGGACTCTTGAGCATTTTGATTTTGTTTGTGATAATTTTAGGGTTTCTTTGTTTATATTAATTTTTAATATAGTTTATTAGGGTTTCTAGGGATTTTTTAGATATATTATCGTTTTTGTCTTTATTTGGTTATATTAGTGTTTTTAGGTATTTTTAGGTAATATAGTGCATTTTTATTGTTGGTGATCATTTTATTTATTGTTTGTGATCGTTTTTAAGGTTTTTTGGGGTTGACAAGGGTTTATTTGGATTTATTTATGGTTATTTAGGGATTTTTAGGGTTTTATTGGGTTTTATTAGGGTTTATTAATGTTTATTAGTGTCTATTTGGGTTGGTTAGGGTTGTTTGTGTTTTCTTAATGTGTTGTTAGGGTTTATTAAGTTTTATTATCATTTATTAGGGTTTATTAGGTAATTTTGGGGTTTTATTAGGGTTGAGTAG
Source organism: Viscum album (assembly GCA_963277665.1). Taxonomy (NCBI): domain Eukaryota; kingdom Viridiplantae; phylum Streptophyta; class Magnoliopsida; order Santalales; family Viscaceae; genus Viscum; species Viscum album. The sequence continues at coordinate 790,794,857 of OY728167.1, forward strand.
AGTTTCATAGGATTTTAGGGATTATAAGGTTTTTTTAGGGATTACTAGAGTTTAATAGGGGTTTATTAGGGTTAATTTTTTTATATTATGGTATAATAGGGTTTAATATTTTTGAGGGGTTTAAGGTATCTTTTGAGTTTCTGTATTATTTTATAGGGTTTGTGTAGCGTTGTTAGAGTTTATGTAGAATTTGTAGTGTTTATGTATCATTTTTGGGGTTTAGTTAGCAGTTTTAGATTTTATGTATCATTTTTAGGGTTTAGGTTTTATGCAGCATTTTTTGGGTTTATGTTGCGTTTTCTGTGTTGATGTATCATTTTTAGGGGCGATGTAGCCTTTATGTTTCATTTTTTAATGTTTATGTAACATTTTTAGGGTTCATGGAGTGTTTTTAGGGTTTATATTGTGTTTTCAGGTTTTATGTAGCATTTTTTAATGTTTATGTAGCGTTTTTTAGGGTTTATGTTGTGTTTTTTAGGGTTTATGTTACAGTTCAAGGGTTTTTGTTGTGATTTTAGGGTTTATGTAGCATTTGTTGGGTTTATGTTGCATTTTTTCGTTTATGTTGTGTTTTTAGGGTTTTTGTTGCATTTTTTATTGTTTATGTAACTTTTATAGGATTTATGTGTCTATTTGAAGACTTTTTCTGGGTTTTTTGGTTCTTTATGGTTTGTAGTATTTTTTAGGGTTTTAAGGGTTTTTAACAGGTGTTTATGGTTTTTATGGTATTTGGTGGCAATTTAAGGGATTTTGGGGGTTTTATGGGTTTATTTGTTTTTTTGGGATTGATAGGGGGTTTTAGGGTTTTTTCGTGTGTTTTAGGGTTTGTTTGGGTATTATAGAGGTTTTTGGGGTTTATATAATGTGCTTTAGAATTTTCTTTGGGTTATTTAGGGTTTTTTAGTGTTCATTAGAGTTTAATATGGTTCTTTAGGGTTTATTAGGGTTCTTTATGGTTTAGTAGTCTTCTTTAGGATTTGTTACATTTTATTATTGTTTTTATTGTACATCTGGGTTTTATGGGGTTTTTGTAGGAATTAATATCATTTTCTAGGGTTTATCAACCTTTTTACGGATATTTTGGATTTATTAGGGTTTATTTAATTTATTATGGTTTAGTAACATGTATTTGGGTTTATTACGATTTATTAGGGTTTGTTATGCTTTGTTAGGGTTTATTGCTATTTATTATGGGTTTGTTATGGATTGTTTCAATTTTTACAATTTATTTGGCGTTGTTAGGATTTTTTACAATTTATTCGGGGTTGTTAGGGTTTGTTATGATTTATTTTGGGGATATTAGGGTTTTTAGGGTTTATTAATGGCTTGTAGAGTTTTGTCGGCTATTATTTGGAGGTTTTTGTAGCTTTTGGCGGGTTTGTTAGGGTTTTTAGTTATTATTTGGGATTATTATGGTTTAATAGTGTTTTATATTGTATATTAGGTGTTTTAGGGCTTTTTTAGCATTTATTAGGGTCTTATATAGTTTTTTAGGGTTTATTACAGGTTATTACAGTTTATTATTGTTTATTAGGATTTTTTGGGTTTAGGTTTTAGGGGTTATTAGGGTTCATTAGTGGTTCTTAGGGGTTATTAGTTGTTGTTAGGGTTTTTTTAGGTTTTATTATGCTTTTTTGGGGTTGTTACTGTTTGTTTGAGTTGTTTGGGGTTTTATGCATTTTTTGGGTTTTATGGGTGTGTTTGTATTTTTTATGCTCTGTTAGGGTTATTTTTGGGTTTTTGGGGTTTTATTGCATTTTGTGGGTTTTGAAGCATTTTTCAGTTTTTGGTAGAAATTGTTAGGGTTTATGTAGCATTGTTAGTGGATTTAGTGTTTCATTTGGGGTTTATTAGGGGTTTATTATGGTTTATTTTATTATATTATGGTATATTATGGTTTAATATTTCTGAGGGTTTTGAAGTGTCTTTAGGGTTTTTGTAGCATTTTTTAGGGTTTGTGTAGCATTGTTAGAGTTTATGTAGCATTTTTAGTGTTTACGCAACATTTTTAGGGTTTGGATAGTGGTTTTAGGTTTTATGTATCATTTTTAGGGTTTAAGTATTGTTTTTAGGGTTTATGTTGCGTGTTTAGGGTTTTGGTTTTATGTAGCATTTTTAGGGTTAATGTTGCATTTTCTGGGTTTATGTAGCATTTTTGGGGTGATGTAGCATTTATGTTGCATTTTTTAGGGTTCATGTAATTTTTTTAGGGTTTATGTCATGTTTTTAGGGTTTATATTGTGTTTTTAAGTTTTATGTGGATTTTTTTAATGTTTAGGTTTCATTTTTTTGGGTTTATGTTGTGTTTTTTAGGATTTATGTTATAGTTCTAGGGTTTATGTAGTGATTTTAGGGTTTATGTAGCCTTTTTTGGGTTTATGTCATGTTTTTTGGTTTATGTTACATTTTTAGGGTTTTTGTTGCATTCTTTATGGTTTATGTAATGTTTTTTTATTTTATGTATCTATTTGAATCCTTTTTAGGGTTTTAATGGTTGTTTATAGTTTATAGTGTTTTTTAGGGTTTTAAGGGTTGTTAATTGGTCTTTATGGTTTTTATGATATATGATGGCTTTTTAATGGTTTTTGGGGGGTTTATGGGTGTATTTGTTTTTTGGGATTGATAGGGGTTGTTAGGTTTTTTAGTGTGTTTTAGGGTTTGTTTGAGTATTGTAGCGGTTTCTATGGTTTATACAATGTGTTTTAGAATTTTTGGGTTCTTTAGGGTTTTTTAGTGTTCTTTAGATTTTAATATGGTTCTTTGGGGTTTATAGGGTTCTTTAGATTTTATTAGTGTTCATTAGGATTTGTTAATGTTTATTAGCATTTTTTATTGTATATTAGTGTTTTATTGGGCTTTTGTAGGCATTAATAGCTTTTTCTAGGGTTTATCAACCCTTTTTAGGGTTATTTAGTATTTATTAGTGTTTATTAGGGTTTAATTTATTTTTTAGGGATTAGTAACGTGTATTTGGGTTTATTATGATTGATTAGGGTTTATTATGATTTGTTAGGGTGTATTGGGGTTTATTAGGGGTTTGTTATGATTTGTTTCAGTTTCCTACGATTTGTTTGGCATTGTTAGGATTTGTTAGGATTTATTTGGGGTTGTTACGATTTATTTTGGGTTATTAGGGTTTTTTATGGTTTATTAGTGGGTTATACGGTTTTTAGGGTATTATTTGGAGATTTTTTTAGCTTTTTGTCTGGTTTGTTAGGGTTTTTAGTGATTGTTAGGGTTTATTATTGTTTTATAGTGTTTTTTATTGTATATTAGGGTTTTTAGGGATTTTTTAGCATTTATTAGGGTGTAAAAGATTTTGTCAAGGTTTATTATAGGTTAATATGATTTATTAGTGTTTATTAGGGTTTAATAGTGGGGTTTATGGGTTATTAGGGTTTATTAGTGGTTCTTAGGGGTTATTATGGGTTGTTAGTGTTTGTTAGGTTTTGTTAGGTTTTGTTACGGGTTGTTTGAGTTGTTTGGGGTTTTATGCATTTTTTTGAGTTTTATGGGTGTGTTTGGATTTTTTATGCTTTGTTAGGGTTATTTTAGCATTGGGGGGGGGGGTTTGTGGGTTTCGAAGCATTTTTGGGTTTTTGTAGCAATTGATAGGGTTTGTGTAGCGTTGCTAGTGGGTTTAGTGGTTCTATAGGATTCTTTAGAGTTCTTAGTGTTTTTTAGGGATCCTTAGGGTGTAATAGGGTTTTTTTGAGGTTTTTAGGTTTTTCTAGGGGGTTTTTAGGGTTTCATAGGGTTGATTAGAGTTTTGTTAGGCATTTTTAGGCTTTTTATGATTTTTTAGCAACTTTAGTGGTTTTTAGGTTTTTTTGGGTTTTTTGAGGTTTTTTAGGGGTTTTTAGGTTTGTTATCGGCTTTTTTCGGTTTTTTTGGTTTTTAGGGTTTTTAAGAGTTTTTAGGGTTTTTTTTGGGTTTTTATTATTTTTTAGGGTTTTGTCTAGTTTTTCCGGGTTTGTTATGGTTTTTTTTGGGAATATTATCATTTTGAGTCGTTTAATAGCGTTTTTGTTGAATATTTGTGATTTTAGGTATTTTGTAACTTTTATTGGGGTCTAATAGGGTTTTAGGGTTTATTACGATTTATTAGTGCTTATTAGGGTTTATTAGTTGACTTTAGGGTTTATTAGGGTTTATTAGAGTTTATTATTGGTAGGTAGGGTTTGTTAGGATTTATTATTTCTTTTATAGTGATTTTGGGTGTCTAAGGGATTGTTAGGGTTTCTAAGGGTGTGTTAGGGTTTCTAATGGTGGATTAGGGTTTTATGGGCGGGTTAGGGTTTCTAAGGGTGTGCTATGGTTTCTAAGGGTTTCTATGGTTGTGTTAGGGTATCTATGGGTGCGTTGGGGTTTCTAAGATTGTGCTAGGGTTTCAAAGGGTGTGTTCTGGTTTTTAAGGGTGTGTTAGGGTTTCTATGGGTGTGTCAGTGTTTCTTAGTTTTTCTTAGGGTGTTGTTAGGGTTTCTAGGGTTTTTATGGTTATGTTAGGGTTTATTAGGGGGTTTTTAGGTTTTTATCATGTTTTTTGTGTTTATTGGGGTTTCTATGTGCTTCTTGGGGTTTGTTAGGGCTTGTTAGGGTTTGTTATGATTTTTAGGGATTTGTGGGGTTTGTTAGGGTTTGATAGGATTTGTTAGGTATTGTTAGGGTTTTTAGAATTTGTTACTATTTGTTAGGGTTTGTTAGGGTTTGTTAGGGTTTTGAGTGGTTTATAATTGTTTTTAGCGTTTATGCGGTTATTCATGGGTTTTTAGGGGTATTTAGTTGTTCATGGTTGTCTCAGATGTGTAGAGCTAGTTTCTAGCTTCAATTTGATATGTGGTAGAGGTGAAATGGACACCCAGAGTAGAAGTTATGGTCATTTGGAGGACTTAAGGACCTTTTTGTTCTTTAAGAACGTGATAAGTTGTTCCTATTTGTCGCAGATGTCTAGATCTAGTCAAAAGCTTCGATTTGATATATAGAAGAAAAAAACAGACTCCAGGAGTGGAAGTTATGGTATTTTGGAGGCTTTAAGGTACTTTTTGGGTCTTCAAGGATGAGATAAGGTGCTTCAATGGTTATAGGAGTGTAGGTATAGTATCAAGCATCGATTTTATATGTGGTAGAGGCAAAACGGACACCCATAGAAGCAGTTATAGAAAAACGGACACCCAAAGACAATCTTTTTACCATCCAATGGGATTTTTTGGTCTTTTGGGGGGTTTAAGAATGTCATAAAGGGTTCCAGTGGTTATAGGAGTGTGTATATTTTCACAATATTTGATTTGATATGTGTTAGGGCCAAAATGAAAACACACAGTAGAAGTTATTGTAGTTTTAAATTGAGCAACCCTCCAAGCGCCTAAAAACCTAAGAAACCCACAACTCACTAAAATAAGCATAACTTATCCTTCGAGTGTCTTCTTGAGAACAGTGACTAGAAAAATTGAAGCTCGTGAGATGAGTGAGGAATAAGTCTAATCAAAACTGTGAGAAGATCAAAGAAACAGAAGATATATTAATCATACCACTCCAAAAAAAAGTCCAAATTCAAACGGCCATAACTTTCACTCCGGTTGTCCGTTTGAGCTCTACCACATATCAAATCTAAAGCCTCAAAAATATCTACGTAGAAGGATAACTTGAAAAAAATTTAAAGTCATGTTTGTGACCCTAAAATCCCAAAACCCATTAGAAGGCCTCCAAAACTCTATTTTCGTGTCCGGATCCCTATCAAATTTTTCTTAAAATGATCATAACTTCTGATCTGTGTATCTATTCGGCCTCCAACACTAGTTTTTATCATAGTTCATTCCATGATATTTAGTTTGACTATTCATAGAGAAGAAATGGACACCTAAAAATAATTTATTCCATTTTTAATGACGCTGTGATTTGATAGGTTTTTCGAGACACCATTTCTAGCACTTTTGTCCTGTATGAAATTTTATCAAACAACTATAACTTATTATTATTATTATTATTTTTATTATTTTTATTATCCTCATCATCTAATGAAAATGCACATGCACATGCACATGTGTTGTTATTATATTTTTATTACCATGCACGTGCACATGCAATGCACACACGTTATTTTATTATCACATGTGTTGTTATTATTATTGTTATTATTATTGTTGTGGTTGCTGTTGTTGTTGTTGTTGTTGTTGTTGTTCTTGTTATTGTTGTTGATGTTGTTGTTGTTATCATCACATGAAAATGCACATTCAAATGAACATACATGCACATTCAATGAACATGCATTATTCTATTATCACATGCATTGTTATTATTAATTTTATTATTATTATTCTTATTATTATGATTATTATTATGATTATTACCATCATTATAATCACATGAAAATGCAATGCACGGGAGTTATTATTTATTACCATACACATTCACACGTAATGCACATGAAATATTCTATTATTATATGCATTAGTACTACTACTATTATCACCACTACTACAACTATTATTACTACTACTGTTATTATTACTATCATCACATGAAAATGTAGATGGACGTGCGTTATTATTTATTATTTATTACCCTATTTGTGCATATGCAATGCACTTGTATTATTTTATTATTATTATTATTATTATTATCAGGGTTATTATTATTATTATTATTATCATTATTATTATTATTATCATTATCACATGGAAGTGCCTTGTTATTTATTATTTATTACCATGCATTTCCATGCGTTATTATTATTATTATTATTATTACAATTACAGTTATTAATATCATCATCAAATGTAAAGCCACATGAAAATGCATTTGCATTCTTATTTATTAGTATTTATTTATTATTTACTATTATTCACGTGCACATGAAATGCACTTGCGTTTTTCTATTATTATTATTATTCTTCTTCTTCTTCTTTTTTGTTGTTGTTTGCGTCATCAAATACAAATGCACATGCTTGTGCATTGTTATTTATTATTTATTACCATGCACGTTCATGTGTCGTTATCATTATCATTACATGTAAATTCATATGCACGTGGGTTATTATATATTATTTATTACCAGGCACATGAAAATGCATTGCACTTGCATTATTCTATTATCACATGTGTTATTATTATTTATTCTAATGCTTGTGCACACACAATGCATGTGCGTGATTCTATTATCACATGTGTTATTATTTATTATTTATTATCATTCACATGCAAATGCACATTCATGCGGACATAGTTATTATTTATTGTTTATTACCATGCACATGAACATAAACATGCACATGCACTTTTATGTGCGTAATTATTTATTATTTATTATCATTCACATGAAAATGCGGAGGCATATGCACATGGACGTGTGTTATGATTTATTATTTAAACCATGCACATGAATATGCTCATGCACGTGCGTTATTACAACTATTATTATTAGAGGTATTTTTAGGGTCTATGATATTTTTTTAGGATTTTTAGGTGTTATTAACATTTATTATGGTTTGTTAGGGTGTTAGGGTTTTTAATAGTATATTAGCATTTTTTAGGGTTTGTTTGGGATTATTATGATTTTATTAGGGTCTATTATGGTGTGTCAAGGTTTATTAGGGTTTATTAGGTTTTTTTATTTTTTTTATTAAGTTTGAGTTCAGTTTATTAGGGTATATTATGGTATATTATGGTATATTTAGGTATGTTTAGGATTTATTAGGGTTTATTATGGTTCATTATGGTTTATTAATTTTTAAGAGGGTATATTGGGATTTTTAGTGTTTATTCGTGTTTGTTCGTGTTTATTAGCGCTTTTATGCTTTGTTATGTTATATTAGCTTTTATTAGGGGTTATAGGGCTTTTTAATGGTATATTTGTGTTTTTTAGGGTTTAGTGGGGTTTATTATGGTTTATTAGGGTGTGTTAAGGTTTGTTAGGGTTGAGTTGGTATTTTTAAAGTTTTATAATGGCTGATTCAGTATCTTTAAGGTTTTATTAGGGTATATTAGGATTGAGTACAGTTTATTAGGTTTTGATAGAGATTTTTAGGGCTTACAATGGTCTGTAAGTGTTTTTATTAGGGTATATGAGTGTTTTTTAGTTTTTGTTAATATATGTGAGGAGGTGTTATGACTTTATAGGTTTTATTAGTGTGTTTTTAGTGTTAGTGAGCATATTTAATGGTTTATTATCTTTTATTTGAATTTATTATAGTTTATTAGGGTTTCTAGGGATTTTTAATGACTTGTTTGTGTTTTTTTGTTTATTGGGGTTTAGTTGGGTTTTATTAGGTTTTGTTATGGCGTGTCAAGGTTTATTTGGGCTGAGAAGGTTTTTTAGGGTTTTACTATGGTCTTATTAGGGTTTGTTAGATTTTATTAGGGGTTATTAGGGTTTATTTGGGTTTATTTGGGTTTGTTAGGGGTTTATTAGTTTTTTTGATTTATTAGGTTATATTAGTGTTTGTTAGGTATTTTTAGATAATATAGCGTGTTTTTATTGTTTGGGAGTGTTTTGTTTTTTTTTCTGTGAGCATTTTTAGGGTTTATTAGGTTACATTTCAGTTTATTATGGTATATTGGGGTTTCTAGGGATATTTAAGGTATATTAGAATTTTTTGTCTTTATTAGGTTATATTAGTGTTTTTAGGTCTTTTTAGGTAATATAGTGCGTTTTTATTGTTTGTGATCATTTTTTTATTGTTTGTGAGTGTTTTTAGGGTTTATTAGGTTATATTAGAGTTTATCAGAATTTCTAGGGATTTTTTATGGTATACTAGCATTTTTTCCTTATTAGGGTTTTGTAGAGTTTTATTAGGGGTTATTATGGTGTGTTAAGGTTGGTTTGGGTTGAGTAGGGTTTATTTGGCTTTATTTGTGGTTTATTTGGGATTTTTAGGGTTTGTTTGGGGTTTATTAGGGTTTATTAGTGTTTATTAGTGTCTATTGGGGTTGTTTAGGGCTGTTTAGGTTTTCTTAACCTGTTTTTAGGGTTTATTAGGTTTTATTATCATTTATTAGGTATATTTGGGGTTTTATTAGGGTTGAGTAGAGTTTCTTAAGGTTTTTAGGGATTATAAGGTGTTTTTAGGGATTATTAGTGTTTATTAGGGGTTTATTAGTGTTTAATTTCTTATATTATGTTATATTTGGGTTTAATAATTTTGAGGGTTTTAGAGCATCTTTAGGGTGTTTGTAGCATTTTTAAGGGTTTGTGTAGCGTTGTTAGAATTTATGTAGCATTTTTAGTTTTTATGTAGTGTTTTTAGGGTTTAGTCAGTTGTTTTAGATTTTATGTATCATTTTTAGGGTTTATGTAACATTTTTAGGGTTTATGTAGCATGTTTAGGGTTTTGGTTTTATGTTGCATTTTTTAGGGTTTATGTTGCGTTTTCTTGGTTTTGGTAGCGTTTTAGGGGTGTTGTAGCTTTTATGTTTCATTTTATAGGGTTTATGTAACGTTTTTAGGGTTCATGTAGTGTTTTTAGGGTTTATATTGTGTTTTTAGGTTTTACATAGCATTTTGTAATGTGTATATAGCATTTTTTAGGGTTTATGTTGTGTTTTTTGGGTTTATGTTATAGTTCTATAGTTTATGTAGTAATTTTAGTGTTTATGTAGAGTTTTTTGGTTTATGTTGAATTTTTTGGTTTATGTTGCATTTTTAGGGGTTTTATTGCATTTTTAATGGTTTATGTAACTTTTTTAGGGTTTATGGATCTATTTGAAGCCTTTTTAGGGTTTTAATGGTTGTTTATGGTTTGTAGTTTTTAGGGGATTTAATGTTTGTTAAAGGGTGTTTCTGGTTTTTTAGGGTATCTGGTGTCTTTTTAATGGTTGAGGGGTGGTTTATGGGATTATTTGTTTTTTTGGGATTGATAGGGGTTGTTTGGGTTTTTAGTGAGTTTTAGGGTTTGTTTGGGTATTGTAGCAGTTTTTATGGTTTATATAATGTGTTTTAGCGTTTTTTGGGTTCTTTAGGGTGTTTTAGTGTCCTTTAGTGTTTAATATAGTTATTTAGGGATTATTATGGATATTTTGGGTTTATTAGTGTTTTTTAGGATTTTTTACAGTTTATTAGCATTTTTTACTGTATATTTGGGTTTTATTGGGATTTTTTTGGCATTAATAGCCTTTTCTAGGGTTTATCAACCTTTTTAGGGTTATTTAGGATTTATTTGGTTTTATTAGGGTTTATTTTATTTATTAGGGTTTAGTAACATGTATTTGGGTTTATTATGATTTTTTAGGGTTTAGTATGACTTTTAAGTGTTTATTGCGGTTTATAAGGGGTTTTTTATGGTTTGTTTCAGTTTTTTATGATTTATTTGGCATTGTTTGGATTTTTTTAAGATTTATTTTGGGTTTTTATGGTTTGTTACAATTTATTTTAGGGTTATTAGGGTTTTTTAGTGTTTATTAGTGGGTTGTAGGGTTTTGTAGGCTATTATTTAGAGGGTTTTGTAGCACTTTGTTTGTTTTGTTAAGATTTTTAGTGATTCTTAATGTTTATTATGGTTTAATAGTTTTTTATTGTATATTAGGGGTTTTAGGGCTTTGTAGCATTCATTGGGGTCTAATAGAGTTTGGTAGGGTTTATTATAGGTTATTACTATTTATTAGTGTTTATTAGGGTTTAACAGTGGGTTTTAGGGGTTATTAGGGTTTATTAGTGGTTCTTCATGGTTATTAGTGGTTGTTAGGGTTTGTTAGGTTTTGTTAGGGTTTTTAGGGTTTGTTACGGTTTGTTTGAGTTGTTTGGGGTTTTTTTGTGTGTTTTTAGGTATTATGGGTGGGTTTGGATTTTTAATGATTTTCTAGGGTTATTTTAGTGTTTTTGGGGTTTTGTTGTGTTTTGTGGGTTTTGAAGCATTTTTTGGGTTTTTAGCAATTGTTAGGGTTCATGTAGCGTTGTTAGTGGCATTAGTGGTTCTTTAGGTTTTTAGGGTTCTTTAGGGTTCTTTATGGTGTATTAGTGATTATTTTGATCTTTTTAGGGTTTTCTAGGGGGTTTTAAGGGGTTTTAAGGGTTTCAAATGGTTGGTTAGAGTTTTATATGGAAATTTTAGGCATTTAGGGGTTTTTAGTGTTTTTAGGGGTTTTTAGGGTTTTTTGCGTTTTTTGCGTTTTTTGAGGGTTTTTTAGGGGTTTTTAGGTTTGTTTTTATGTTTTTTCGGTTTTTTCATGTTTTTAAGGGTTTTGGGTTTTTTTAGGGTTTTTAGGGTTTTTAGGATTTTTTAGGGTTTTTATGGTTTTTTGGGTTTTTTGGGTTTTTAGGGTTTTTAGGGTTTTTTAGGGTTTTGTCTGGTTTTGCTGAGTTTGTTAGGGTTTTTTTAGAAATATTAGCGTTTTGAATGCTTTAATAGAATTTTTTTTTGTATATTTGGGTTTTTAGGAGTTTTGTAGCTTTTATTGGGGTCTAAGAGGGTTTTTAGGGTGTTTTACGATTTACTAGTGTTTATTAGGGTTTAGTAGTGGTCTTTAGGGTTTATTACTGTTTATTATGGTTTATTATTGTTTGGAAGGGTTTGTTAGGATTTATTAGTGCTTATTAGAGTTATTTAGGGTTTCTAAGGGTTTGTTACGGTTTCTTTGGGTGTGTTAGGGTTTCTAAGGGTGTGTTAGGGTTTTTATGGGTGGGTTAGGGTTTCTAAGGGTGTGTTATGGTTTCTAAGCGTTTCTAAGGATGTGTTAGGGTTTCTATGGCTGTGTTGGGGTTTATAAGGCTGTGCTATGGTTTCTAAGGGTGTGTTAGGGTTTTTAAGGGTGTGTTAGGGTTTTTAAGGGTGTGTTAGTGTTTCTTTGGTTTGTTTAGGGTTTTGCTAGGGTTTTAGGGTTTTGTTAGGGTTTCTTATGGCTTCTTAGGGGTTTTTAGGGTTTCTTAGGGGTTTTTAGGGTTTCATCGGGGGTTTTTGGGTTTATTGGGGTTTCTCAGTGCTTCTTGGGGTTTTAGGGCTTTTTTGGGTTTGTTAGGGTTTATTAGGTTTTGTTATGTTTTTAGGGTTTTTCGGGGTTTGTGTGGGATTGTTAGGGTTTGTTGGGGTTTCTTAGGTTTTTTTAGGGGTTTTCATGGTTTTTAATGGTTTTTAGTGTTTATAGGGTTAGTCGTGATTTTTTATGGTTATTTAGTTGTTCATGGTTGTCATGGATGGTAGAGCTAGTCGCAAGATTCAATTTGATATGTGGTAGAGGTGAAACGGACCCCCAGAGCAGAAGTTACATTTATTTGGAAAAATTAAGGACATTTTGGGACTTTATGAACGTGACAAGGTGCTCATATTGGTCACAGATGTGCAGATCTAGCCGAATGCTTCAATTTGATATATGGTAGAGGAAAAACAGACTCCTAGAGTAGAAGTTATGGTATTTTGGGGGGTTTAAGTACCTTTTTTTATAACGACCCATACTTTACATACATTGTTAATACTTCAAAATTGAAGCACACTTATTACAACATACGACAAAACCACAAAGGACCGTATAGGTATAGTGTCTTTAGAAACTGGGAAACATAAACAACTGGTTCATAAATCTTCTACAGTGTCTCCCATTTATTTCATCATATCTAGGGTCCCTTTTAGCATATTCTACTTAATATCCATCTTCCTGACCTGGGGAAAAGAAAACATACAAAAAAGGGTGAGCTCAAATGCTCAGCAAGGGCAAATAAAGGAAATAAAAATCATATCATATCTTCTTGAAAATCATAACCTGCAAAAGAGATCATAATATCTTAACATGGAATAAATCATAGAAGTGAAAATGAGATCCCCATAATCATAACATAAAACGTGAAACTTTGTGGCATGCACACATAATCATGGAAAATCATTTCTTGTTAGTCATGACTCATTTCCAAGACTATCTTAGCGGACAAAGTCCATTTCTGAACCGAGTTCACTCCTTGTTTCAGTCCTGTATCACTAAACCGAAATAACCTTCCGTTCCAACCATGTCTATCTCATGAGATATAAATCTTTACCGAATGCATTGGAGGGAGATATAGGTCCCACCCATCTTATAACGAATCCTTTCTTATGTGTGCCACAAAATCATAAATCATACATCATTTCATAACCCATGTAATAAAAATGGGAATCTTAAACATCGTGACATCATAAAACATTTCATATAAGATAAAGGAATTCATAAAAATAAGTCCATCACAACATAATCAAATCAATTTAATAATAGGGATAAAAACAAAACCCTTTATTATCTTAGATGGAAAATAATTTTGATAAAACACATGAACTCCATTCTTGAGGAAAATATCCTTTCTACTTCAAAAACACTTTTCCTTTCTTAACATGTCATACAATTTTAAACTAAAAGAAGTTGATTAAAAATAAAATGAAAACTTGTAAAGGAAGCTTCTTGGAAATAATGTTTTAAAAATCCATTCATTCCGTATAAGTTAAAAAAAACATTCTTCTCGTACTTTTGTCGGAATAGTCAAAAAGTACCTCGTACGAAAACGACAAAAGATACCTTTCATATCTTTTACAAAAAACTCACCGAAGGGTAAAATTGGATATAAACTATTGTAGAAGGATGGAAATAATATTACATATTGAGGGAACATGGATGTGGATGATAAAATACACCCCAGTAATTATCAAAGTAAAAACAATCTCGGATAAAAGTGAGATTGTGATATTTTCCCATAACTTAGGTCCAATTTGCTTTGTATGTGTCCGAAGATCCTTTATAATGGTTTAAATAATGTTATTGACTTATTCCAGAATCATAAATATTGATATGATATCATATATGGTCATATTCTTAGCTTCTTATTAGTAATATTTCATTGTTACTTGTTACTCGGGTCTTTATTGCCTTTTGTTCTTATGCGTGTTTTGCCGAATAAATTCTTATTCTTCTTTTAATGTTATAGATACCTTATATCCAGAATGGTATTAGTGTAACATATATCATATTTATTCATTCAATTCATTTATATAATTACTATGTAATGATGATCATGTAGAACGAGTCGCATCACATCGTGGAGACGGTATTCCGTACGTATGCACGAGCAATGATATTGTTCCCATGATCGTGGAATTGTATTTAAGTGTATTTATACTATTTAAGTATCAATATCACTTTATAATAATCATATATAGTTATTCATTACACCATTATACCCATCCTTGTAAGGTGATGGTGGAAAATAGATTACACCACGACGTGGAGACGGTATTCCGTACGTACGCACGCGCGGTGATTTCATTTTTCCGTAGGATGGATAGAAGGTGAATTAGGGTTGTTTCATATTTATAATAAAATATCAGTATGTAAGTAATACTGATGTTATTACTTTATCATGAAACAACTAAAGAAGAAGAAGTTGAAGAAGAAAGAAATTGAAAAGATCGGTAATGGATATTACCTCTTCTTTGAAACGCCTCTTTGAATCCTCCACTTAGGGAACTAAGATTGGTCTTTGAAGAAGACCAGGACCTCTAGGATTACTCTAGGGAAGTGGAGAAGGGATTTTGGCAGGGTTTGGCCGAGCTTGATTGCTCAAATTGGTGTGAGGAGGAGGGGGAGGAGGTGCCCTTTTATAAGGGAGGAGAGGGGCACCTTAGGAATATCTCCAAATATTATTTTATATTAAAGTAAAAATCGGTTTATAATGGTTTCAAAGGGTCTTATTTCGAAGTTAAAGTGGGTATGGGTCGAAATCCTATAAACCAATAGGATTTAGACAAGTTTAGGTTATTATTTTAACCTTATCAATTAGATTTAACTCTAAGTTAAATAATTTAACTTTTACCGTGACTTTTTGTTTTCTTACACTATATAGTTAATACACTTACTATAACATGCCAAACGAACCCCAAGTTGTTTATTATTAATATATATATCCTTATCTAAGTCATTTGGCCGAATCTTAGATTTTTAGGAATAAAATAACAATTAATAATATAATATTTTATTTAAAAACTATTTTGTGTCAATTTTGACACTATTTGATATATGATTTTTGTGAAAGTCATAACAGAATTATATATTCGAACCAAGTTAATTAAATCAACACTAATATATCATAGTAACCTAAAAAATTAGTGTAATTCATAATAAGTCTCAAATTACATTTATTTGAGCATTTATAACATCAATTATGTTAACATTTCCTTAAAAGGGTAATTACTGCATCATCGTTGAGTCATAAATAAATTAATTTATTTAAAGTCTCAAAATTATAAATAAAATATAATTATGTAGTAAATCTCTTTAGCTTTCTAATGAATATTTATAGTTGAATTTATCTTATGTATAACCCCATATTAAAAATGTTTTAGTTATTAAACGTTGATTTTAACTATTTTAACTATTCATTAAATAAAATAATATTAAATGTCATAATCTAATCCAAGTGGACCTAAATGGTCATATTATATTCATAAGGTTGTTTTTGGTAGAATTAAACTTATCCAATAGAATTAGTACATGTGTTAGGGTAATAGTAATATCATATTTTCCCTTAGTTACCCTATTTACTATTAACCGCGGTAAAAAAAATAAAAGTTACTATTCACCAAAAAATTATTTTTATCTCATTGAACCACATTTTACTTACTAATATCAACCGTGTCTGTCGAAGTTTCGAAATTCCATTCACAGAAGCGGTAAAATTATGTTTTATGCAAAATTCAGTTTTTAACCTACCACTTAGTGGTTTCACTATTCACTAAAAATTGAAAGTTTTCAGAAAAATACCAAAATTTCACCCTAGGATAATTTCAATATTCCGAATCCAAAAATGAAGTCCATTTTGAAAAACAAAATTTATAAAATTTCAAATAGTGGTTATTACTATTCATAACGGCTAGTTTTAATAATATTTTAATAGCATATCGTTGTTTAGTGAAACTCGGTATTGCGTACAACGCAAGCTATCGAGGAAGGTCACGATTGCATGTAAAGTAAGCCAAGATAGTGTGTATTGAAAGATTCCTTTTATGATATATATATATATATAACATAAAAACAAAATATTACTCATAAAAATCTCGGGTGTTACATTCTACCCCCCTTAAAAAGAATTTCGCCCTCGAAATTCGTCACATTGTAACAAACAGATGAGGATACTTCTCCCTCATCATATCCTCAAGCTCCCATGTAGCTTATTCAAGTTGGTGGTTCCTCCATAAAACTTTCACCAATCGAGTGGTCTTGTTTCGTAGGACTTTTTCGCTACGATCCAGAATCTCTATCGGTTGTTCTTCATAAGAAAGATCTTGCTCCAACGGTACAACTTCTGAGCTGAGTACATGTGAAGGATCAAGTATGTACTTTCTCAAGAGAGATACATGGAACACATCGTGAACTTGAGAGAGATTTGGTGGAAGCGCCAACCGGTAAGCTACCTTCCCAACACGATCCAGTATTTCGAAAGGACCGATATATCTAGGGCTCAACTTCCCCTTCTTTCCAAATCTCATAACCCTATTCCAGGGAGATATTCGTAAGAACACTTTATCACCCACTTCAAACTCTAGGTCTTTTCTTCGGTTGTCGGCATAACTTTTCTGTCGACTCTGAGCTTCTCTGATGTGTTGTTGAATAGATCTGACCTTTTCTGCCATTTCATCAACGAGATCAGGTCCTAATAGCTTTCTTTCCCCAACTTCATCCCAGCAAGTTGGAGTCCTGCATTTCTTTCCATACAGAGCTTCATAAGGAGCCATCTGAATACTGGAGTGAAAGCTATTATTATAAGAAAATTCCACCAAAGGTAGGTGTTGATCCCAACCTCCTTTGAAATCCATAGAGAAAGCTCTCAACATATCTTCTAGGGTTTGAATTGTTCTCTCAGACTGACCGTCTGTCTGAGGATGATAAGCAGTGCTGAAACTCAACTCTGTATCCAGAGTATGCTGAAGACTTCTCCAGAACATCGAGGTAAATCTCAGATCCCGATCAGATATAATAGAAAGTGGTACTCCATGCAATCTTACCACTTCCTTTACATATATCCTGGAAAGCTGATCTAGAGAGAAATCCTCTCTAATAGCAATGAAGTGTGCAGACTTTGTAAGACGGTCAACTATGACCCAGCTAGCATTATTGCCTTTGGATGTTTTAGGAAGTCCTGTGACAAAGTCCATAGTGATGTTTTCCCATTTCCATTCGGGTATGGGTAATGGTTGTAACATCCCCTTAGACTTCTGTCTCTCAGCTTTAACTTGTTGAAAAACCAAGCATCGAGAGACATATTCAGCAACATCTCTTTTCATGCCATCCCACCATAAGTACTCTTTCAGGTCCCTATACATCTTCGTGCTTCCAGGATGAATAGAGAATGAATAACTATGAGCCTCATCCAGCAGCTCCTTCTTTAATTCAGGGATGGGAGGAACACAAACCCGATTCCTGAACTTTATTATCCCATCACAATCAAGGTTTAACTAAGGAACATTTCTCACCTTCTTTTGTAACTTGACATCTTCTTTCTATGCCTCTTTAATCTTCATATGTATAGATGGTTGAACATTCATTTGAGAAAGATAAGATTTTTCCCCTTCCATTATAATTCCAAGATCCATCCTTTGTAAATCCATAAATATTGGATATTTTGTGATCCTCATCATGGATAAACTAGCATGGTCTTGTCAACTTAATGCATCTGCCACCTTGTTTGCTTTCCCAGGGTGGTAATGGATTGAGCAGTCATAATCCTTAATCAGCTCCAACCATCTTCTTTGACGCATATTCAGCTCCTTTTGTGTGAAAATATACTTTAAACTTTTATGATCAATATAAATATCACACCTTTCACCATAAAGGTAATGCCTCCAAATCTTTAATGCAAATATTACCGTAGCTAACTCCAAATCATGTTTTGTGTAATTTTGCTCATGGATTTTCAACTGTCGTGAGGCATAAGCTATCACCATATCATTTTGCATAAGAACACACCCCAATCCCTTCTTGGATGCATCACTTTATATCACAAACCTTTCTCCACTACAAGGCAGTGTGAGCACAGGTGCACTGGATAACCTTCTTTTCAACTCCTTGAAATTCTCTTCACATTCCTCTGTCCAAACAAACTTAACTCCTTTCTGAGTGAACTTGGTGAGTGGGTTAGATAATCGTGAAAAATCTTTTACAAAACGTCGATAATATCCAGCCAAACCAAGAAAACTTCGGATCTCAATTACTGTTGTTGGTCTCGACCATCTTTCGATAACCTCTGTTTTTGCTGGATCCACAGATATCCCCTCTTTTGAGATTATGTGGCCCAAAAATGCAACTTTTTGAAGACAAAATTCACACTTGGTAAATTTGGCATAAATCTTCTCCTTTCTCAGGGTCTTCAATATAATTCTCAAGTGATCTTCTTGCTCTTCCTTGCTCTTTGAATAGACAAGAATATCGTCTATAAAGACTACCACAAATTGATCAAGATAGTCTCTAAAGACTCTATTCATTAGATCCATGAAGATAGCAGGGGCATTAGTAAGACCAAATGGAATCACTATAAATTCATAGTGTCCATACCTTGTACGGAAATCCGTCTTCAGTATATCCTCCCTTTTGACCCTTAATTGATGATACCCTGAATGAAGATCAATCTTGGAAAAGTATTGAGCTCCACTTAGTTGGTCAAATAAGTCATCAATGCGTGGGAGAGGATATTTGTTCTTGATAGTGATCTTGTTAAGTTCTCGATAATCAATGCAGAGTCTCATTGATCCATCTTTCTTCTTAATAAATAGAACAGGTGCTCCCCAAGGTGACACACTAGGGCGTATGAATCCATTATCAAGATTCTCTTGGAGTTGCTTCTTCAATTCCTGCAACTCAATTGGGGCCATTCTATAATGTGTTTTTGAAATAGGCAAAGCACCCGGTATGAGTTCTATTGAAAGCTCAACTTCACGATTTGGTGGAAGACCCGGTAATTCCTCCGGAAAGACATCATCAAAGTCCCGTACGATGTTCATATTCTTAATCGCGAGTTTCTCACCAACCATTTGAGATAAATAACCTTCATTTAGTGGAATCAATACCCATAAAATGGAAGAAATTTACACTGGAAGGTTATGTTCATCATTGCATTGATAGACGATCATAGATTGATCTGGAATATGAAATGTGACTTCCCTTCTTTGGAAATTGATATGAGCTCCGTATAAAGAAATCCAATCCATGCCAAGAATCACATCGAATTCCACTAAAGGAAGGATCACCAGATTTACAGGAATCACTTTCCCACAAACTTCGATCGGAGAAGAATTATAAACTTTTGATGCGATTGATGTTCCATTAGGTGTTGTCACAGTTAACTCAACATCTAATTGTTGAGGTAATACGGTGATACCCTTAGAAAATTCTTCAGAAATAAAAGAGTGGGTGGATCTAGAATCAAATAAAACATTTTCTACTTTAGAGTGGATAGTAAGTGTACCTTTCACCACTTCGTTATCGTACTCCACATCGCTGATAGAAATTGCGTGTGACTTTCCTTTGTCTTTAACCTTAAGAGTTTGTTGACGTCGACCATAATCATCAACCCTTGGATTTGGGCATTGATTGGCATAATGCCCCATCTCCTTGCACTTGAAACATTGAAGTGTAGTAGGTTCATTCTGTGTATCCCTTCCTTTGTTTGCATCATTAGACATCTTGTTCCCATTATCGCGGCATTCAAATGCCCGATGACCTTCCTTTCCACATTTGAAACATTTACTTGTCCCTTTAAGACAACTCCCTCCATGTTTCTTTCCACACTTTGAGCATAAGGGAAAGCTCGTCTTCTTTTCAGTGTGCTCTTTATATTTTCCTTTGAATTCCATTTTCCTCTTCTTATCAAATCCATATGACTGATGGGTTACTCCAATCTCTATATCGACTTTGAGAGCACATCGAACGATTTCCTCGTAGCTATTGAAGTCCCTTATGGCTAACGCCCTTCAAAGACTTGATTTTAATCCACTAAAGAATTGATCGATCTTACTCTCAGGTTGGATAATAATACCAGAAGCGTACCTTGCAAGTCTTGTAAAATTTGCTTCATAGGTACCAACAGATTCATCATCCCTTTGCTTCAGTTCAAGAAACTCTTTCTCCATCTTTTTTCGGAGAATACGAGGGAAGTACTTATTGAAAAATAAGTTCTTGAACTCGTCCCATTCCATGGACTCAATTTCATCCCTTTTCCTCATATTCTTAATAAGATTCCACCATTGATCAGCATATCCTTCCAAACGATACACTGCTAGGATGACATTATCATGTTCAGAACATTGAAGAACTGAAAATATCTTTTCAGTAGTACTAATCCATTGTTCAGCAACTAATGGATCAGTAGACCCGCTGAAAGAAGGTGGACGCTGCCTCATGAAGGATTCAACAGAATGTTGCTCCTTCCTTTGCTCGTTTGGAAGTCCTGTATGATTCATAGCTTGAGAAAGTTGTGTGAGCATGGCTACAAGATTTTTCATTCCAGCTCCCATATCGTTTGGTTGCTCAGGGGGAAAATCATTGCATTGCCCATCTCATTCCGCATTAACACGGTTCCTTCGGGTTCCATCCATTGACTAAAACCAAGAATAATAGTGTGATCAACACTAATTATAATAGGAAAACCACATAATTCAAGAATAAAATTTTCACTCTTAAGGTCTTATACTAGGTTATTCATGGCCATTTCTAAAATACTAAGATTGTGTTCTATGCTTAGACTTATAATTAGGGTTCTTACTAAGGCTTTCACATCCTAGTTTCCAAAGGTTGACTATACCTTTCCTCTGATACCAACTATAACGACCCATACTTTACATACATTGTTAATACTTCAAAATTGAAGCACACTTATTACAACATACGACAAAACCACAAAGGACCGTATAGGTATAGTGTCTTTAGAAACTGGGAAACATAAACAACTGGTTCATAAATCTTCTACAGTGTCTCCCATTTATTTCATCATATCTAGGGTCCCTTTTAGCATATTCTACTTAATATCCATCTTCCTGACCTGGGAAAAAGAAAACATACAAAAAAGGGTGAGCTCAAATGCTCAGCAAGGGAAAATAAAGTAAATAAAAATCATATCATATCTTCTTGAAAATCATAACCTACAAAAGAGATCATAATATCTTAACATGGAATAAATCATAGAAGTGAAAATGAGATCCCCATAATCATAACATAAAACTTGAAACTTTGTGGAATGCACACATAATCATGGAAAATCATTTCTTGTTAGTCATGACTCATTTCCAAGACTATCTTAGCGGACAAAGTCCATTTCTGAACCGAGTTCACTCCTCGTTTCAGTCTTGTATCACTGAACCAAAATAACCTTCTGTTCCAGCCATGTCTATCTCATGAGATATAAATCTTTACCCAATGCATTGGAGGGATATATAGGTCCCACCCATCTTAAAATGAATCCTTTCTTATGTGTGCCACAAAATCATAAATCATACATCATTGCATAACCCATGTAATAAAAATGGGAATCTTAAACATCGTGACATCATAAAACATTTCATATAAGATAAAGAAATTCATAAAAATAATTCCATCACAACATAATAAAATCAATTTAATAATAGGGAAAAAAACATAACCCTTTATTATCTTAGATGGAAAATAATTTTGATAAAACACTTGAACTCCATTCTTGAGGAAAATATCCTTTCTACTTCAAAAACACTTTTCCTTTCTTAACATGTCATACAATTTTAAACTAAAAGAAGTTGATTAAAAATAAACATGAAAACTTGTAAAGGAAGCTTCTTGGAAATAATGTTTTAAAAATCCATTCATGCCGTATAAGTTAAAAAAAACATTCTTCTTGTACTTTTGTCGGAAAAGTCAAAAAGTACCTCGTACGAAAACGACAAAAGATACCTTTCATATCTTTTAAAAAAAACTCACCGAAGGGTAAAATTGGATATAAACTATTGTAGAAGGATGGAAATAATATTACATATTGAGGGAACATGGATGTGGATGATAAAATACACCCCAGTAATTACCAAAGTAAAAACAATCTCGGATAAAAGTGAGATTGTGATATTTTCCCTTACCTTAGGTCCGATTTGCTTTGTACGTGTCTGAAGCTCCTGTATAATGGTTTAAATAATGTTATTGACTTATTCCAGAATCATACATATTGATATGATATCATATATGGTCATATTCTTAGCTTCTTATTAGTAATATTTCATTGTTACTTGTTACTCGGGTCTTTATTGCCTTTTGTTCTTATGCGTGTTTTACCAAATAAATTCTTATTCTTCTTTTAAGGTTATAGATACCTTATATACAGAATGGTATTAGTGTAACATATATCATATTTATTTATTCAATTCATTTATATAATTACTATGTAATGATGATCATGTAGAACGAGTCGCATCACATCGTGGAGACGGTATTCCGTACGTACGCACGAGCGATGATATTGTTCCCATGATCATGGAATTGTATTTAAGTGTATTTATAATATTTTAGTATCAATATAACTTTATAATAATCATATATAGTTACTCATTAAACCATTATACCCATCCTTGTAAGGTGATGGTGGAAAATAGATTACACCACGGCATGGAGACGGTATTCCGTACGTACGCACGCGCGGTGATTTCATTTTTCCGTAGGATGGATAGAAGGTGAATTAGGGTTGTTTCATATTTATAATAAAATATCAGTATTTAAGTAATACTTATGTTATTACTTTATCATGAAACAACTAAATAAGAAGAAGTTGAAGAAGAAAGAAATTGAAAAGATCGGTAATGGATATTACCTCTTCTTTGAAACGCCTCTTTGAATCCTCCACTTAGGGAACTAAGATTGGTCTTTGAAGAAGACCAGGACCTCTAGGATTATTCTAGGGAAGTGGAGAAGGGATTTTTTCAGGGGTTGGCCGAGCTTGAGTTCTCAAATTGGTGTGAGGAGGAGGGGGAGGAGGTGCCCTTTTATAAGGGAGGAGAGGGGCACCTTAGGAATATCTCAAAATATTATTTTATATTGAAGTCAAAATCGGTTTATAATGGTTCCAAAGGGTCTTATTTCGAAGGTAAAGTGGGGATGGGTCAAAATCCTATCAACCAATAGAATTTAGACAAGTTTAGGTTATTATTTTAACCTTATCAATTAGATTTAACTATAAGTTAAATAATTTAACTTTTACCGTGACTTTTTGTTTTCTTACACTATATAGTTAATACACTTACTATAACATTCCAAACGAACCCCAAGTTGTTTATTATTAATATATATATCCTTATCTAAGTCATTTGGCCGAATCTTAGATTTTTACGAATAAAATAACAATTAATAATATAATATTTGATTTAAAAACTATTTTGTGTCAATTTTGACACTATTTGATATATGATTTTTGTGAGTCATAACAGAATTATATGTTCGAACCAAGATGATTAAATCAACAATAATATATCATAGTAACCTAGAAAATTAGTGTAATTCATAAAAAGTCTCAAATTACATTTATTTGAGAATTTATAACATCAATTATGTTAACATTTCCTTAAAAGGGTAATTACTGCATCATCGTTGAGTCATAAATTAATTAATTTATTTAAAGTCTAAAAATTATAAATAAAATATAATTATGTAGGAACTCTTTTTAGATTTCTAATTAATATTTATAGTCGAATTTATCTTATTTATAACCCCATATTAAAAATGTTTTAGTTATTAAACTTTGATTTTAACTATTTTAACTATTCATTAAATAAAATAATATTAAATGTCATAATCTAATCCAAGTGGACCTAAATGGTCATATTATATTCATAAGGTTGTTTTTGGTCAAATTAAACTTATCCAATAGAATTAGGACATCTGTTAGGGTAATAGTAATATCATATTTTCCCTTAGTTACCCTATTTACTATTAACCGCGGTAAAAAAAAATAAAAAGTTACTATTCACCAAAAAAATATTTTTATCTTATTGAACCACATTTTACTTATTGATATCAACCGTGTCTGTCGGATTTTCGAAATTCCATTCACAGAAGCGGTAAAATTAAGTTTTATGCAAAATTCAGTTTTTAACCTACCACTTAGTGGTTTCACTATTCACCAAAAATTGAAAGTTTTCAGAAAAATACAAAAATTTCACCCTAGGCTAATTTCGGTATTCCTAATCCAAAAATGAAGTCCATTTTGAAAAATAAAATTTATAAAATTTCGAAAAGTGGTTATTACTATTCATAACGGCTAGTTTTAATAATATTTTAATAGCATATCGTTGTTTAGTGAAACTCGGCATTGCGTACAACGCAAGCTATCGAGGAAGGTCGCGATTGCGTGTAAAGTAAGCCAAGCTAGTGTGTAGTGAAAGATTCCTTTGATGATATATATATAACATAAAAACAAAATATTACTCATAAAAATCTCAGGTGTTACATTTTTGGCTTTCAAGGATGTGAGAAGGTGCTTTAGTGGTTAAGGAGTGCCTGTATAGTTGCATGCTTCGATTTGATATGTGGTAGTGGCAAAACAGACACCCATAGAAGAATTTATTTCAAAACGGACACAAGAAACCAATCTTCTGACCATCCAAGGGGATTTTGGGTCTTTTGGGGGGTTGAAGAATGTCAAAAAGGGTTCTAGCAGTTACTAGAGTGTGTATATTTTCTAAATCTTAGATTGGATATGTGTTAGAGCCAAAATGAACACACGTAGAAAACGTTATTGTCGTTTTAAATTGAGCAACTCTCCTAGAGCCTAAAAACCTAAGAAACCCACAACTAACTAAAATAGGCATAACTTCTCCTTCGGGTGTCCGTTTGAGTGCTGTGACTAGTCAAATCAAAGCTCGTGAGATGATTGAGGACCAAGTTAAGTAGAAACTATGAGAAGATCAATAAAATATAAGATATATTAGTTATACCACTCCAAAAAAAGTCCAACTTCAAACGACCATAACTTTCGCTTCAGTTGTCTGTTTGTGCTCTACCACATATCAAATCGGACATAACGAAGAGATATACGCAGATGTATGACATGATCAAAGTTTAAGTCATGTTTGGGACCTTAAAATCCCAGAAACCCATAATAATCCCGCCAAAACTCCATTTCCGTGTACGGATCCCTATCAAATTTTTCTTAAAATGGTCATTACTTCTGATCTGTGTGTCTGTTCGGCCTCCGACACCTATTTTTATTGTAGTTCGTTTAGATGAGATCTAGTTTGACTATTCACGGATTGGAAATTGACACCCGAAGAAGAAGTTATGATTTTTTCAATGACTCTGTGATTTGTTAGGTTTTTCGAGACCCCATTTCTAGCATTTCTGTCATGTCTGTTATTTTTTCAAAAAACTATAATTTATTATTACTGTTATTATTACTATTATTATCATCATCTCACCCACATGAACAAGCACGTGCACATGAGTTATTATTATATTTTTGTTACCATGCACGTGCACATGGAATGCACACACGTTATTTTATTATCACATGCGTTGTTATTATTATTGTTATTATTATTATTGTGGTTATTTTTGTTGTTGTTGTTGTTGTTATTGTTGCTGTTATTGTTATTATCATCACATGAAAATGCACATGCTAATGCACATACAGGAACATTAAATGCACGTTTGTTATTCTATTATCACATGCGTTGTTATTATTAATATTAATAATAATAATAATAATATTATCATCATCATCATCACATGAAAATGCAATGCACGGGCGTTATTATTTATTACCATGCACGTGAACACATAATGCACATGCAATATTCAATTATCACATGCCTTGTACTACTACTATTATCACCACCACCACTACTGTTATTACTACTGATGTTATTATTATTATCATCACATGCAAATGTAGATGCACGTGCGTTATTATTTGTTATTTATTACCATGCATGTGCATATGCAATGCACTTTTGTTATTATTTTATTATTATTATTATTATCAGAATTATTATTATTATTATTATTATCATTATCAATATTATTATCATTATCACATGAAAATTCACATGCATGTGTGTTGTTATTTATTGGTTATTACCATGCACATGCACAAATTATTATTATTATTATTACAATTAGTATTATTAATATTATCTTCAAATGTAAATGCACATGCACATGCATGTGCGTTCTTATTTATTATTATTTATTTATTATTTAATACTATGAACATGCACATGAAATCAACTTGCGTTATTCTATTATAGTAATAATAATAATAATTATTATTATTATTATTTTTGATTGTATCGTCAAAGACAAATTCACGTGCATGTGCATTGTTATTTATTATTTATTACCATGAAAGTGCATGCATCATTATCATTATCATTACATGAAAATGCACATGCACGTGTGTTATTATTTATTATTTATTACCATGCACATGCAAATGCAATGCACTTGTGTTATTCTATTATCACATGTATTGTTGTTATTTATTCTCTTGCATGTGCACATGCAATGCACGTGCATTATTCTATTATCACATGTGTTATTATTTATTATTTATTAGCATTCACATGAAATTGCACATTCATGTGGACTTGTTTATTGTTTATTGTTTATTACAATGCACATGCACATGCACTTGGATGTACATTATAGTTTATTATTTATTATCATTCACATGCACATGCATATACAAATGTAATTCACATGAATTATTCTTTATAATTTATTATTTATTATCATTCACATGCAAATGCACATGCATATGCACATGCACATGTGTTATGATTTATTATTTAAACCATGCACATACATATTCACATGCACATGCATTATTACTATTATTATTATTAGAGGAATTTTTTGTTTTACAAGATTTTTTTAGAGTTTTTAGGTGTTATTAACATTTATTATGGTTTGTTTGGGTTTTAGGGTTATTAATGGTATATTAGAATTTTTTTGGGTTTGGTGGGGATTATTACTATTTTATTAGGGTTTATTATAGTGTGTTAAGATTTATTAGGGTTTATCAGTTATTTTTAGGGTTTTATTAGGATTGAGTTGGGTTTATTACGGTATATTATGGTATATTTTGGTATATTTGGTTAAGTTTAGGATTTATTAGGGTTTATTATAGTTCATTATGGTTTATTAATTTTTAAGAGGGTATATTAGGGTTTTTTAGGGTTTAGTAGTGTTTGTAAGGGTTTATTAGTGCTTTATGCTTTTTTAGGTTTTATTAGCATTTATTAGGGGTTTTAGAGTTTTTTAATGGTATATTTGCATTTTTAGGTTTTAGTGGGGTTTATTATGGTTTATTATAGTGTGTTAAGGTTTATTAGGGCTGATTAGGTATTTTTAGGGTTTTATAAGGGTTGAGTAAGTATATTTAAGGTTTTATTAGGGTTTATTAGGGTTGAGTAGTGTTTATTAGTGTTTGTTAGGGATTTTTAGGGTTTACTGGGTTTTGTTAGCGTTTTTATTATGGTATATGAGTGTTTTTTAGTTTTTTGTTAAAATATATGAGGGGTTGTTAGGAATTTTAAGCTTTTTTAGCGTGTTTTTAGTGTTTTTGAGAATTTTTTTATTGTTTATTTGGTTTTATTAGAATTTATTATGGTTTATTAGGGAATCTAGGGATTTTTAATGGTTTGTTTTCATTTTTTGTTTATTGGGGTTTAGTAGGGTTTTATTAGGTTTTATTATGGTGTGTCAAGGTTTATTAAGGTTGAAAAGGTATTTTTAGAGTTTTATTATGGTTCTATTAGAGTTTATTAATTTTTATTAGGGTTTATTAGGGATTTTTAGGGTTTATTAGGGTTTGTTAGGGGTTTATTAGTTTTTTTTGTTTTATTAGGTTATATTAGTTTTTGTTAAGTCTTTTTAAACAGTATAGCATTTTTTATTGTTTGTGAGCGTTTTTTTGTGAGCGTTTTAGAGTTTCTTAGTTAATATTAGATTTTATTATGATTTATTATTATTTTTAGGGATTTTTAAGGTATATTATAATTTTTTGTCTTTGTTAGGATATATTAGTGTTTTTTGGTCTTTTTGTGTATTATAGCAGGTTTTTATTGTTTGTGATCATTTTTTGTTGTTTTTGAGCGTTTTTGGGGTTTATTAGGTTATATTAGAGTTTCTTAGGGTTTATAGGGATTTTTTTATGGTATACTAGCTTTTGTTTTCATTATTAGTGTTTTATTGGGATTTATTAAGGGTCATTATGGTGTGTTAAGGTGTGTTAGGGTTGAGTAGGGTTTATATGGATTTATTTATGGTTTGTTAGAGATTTTTAGGGTTTGTTTGGGGTTTATTATGGTTTATTAGTGTTTATTAGTGTCTATTAGGGTCAGTTAGGGTTTTTTAGGTTTTCTTAACGTGTTTTTAGGGTTTATTAGGTTTTATTATCATTTATTAGGGTTTATTTGGAATTTTTGGGGTTTTATTAGGGTTGAGTAGAGTCTCTTAGAGTTTTTAGGGATTATAAGGCATTTTTAGGGATTATTAAAATTTATTAGCGGTTTATTAGGGTTTTTTTTATATTATGGTATATTAAGGTTTAGTATTTTTGATGGTTTTAAAGAGTCTTCAGGGTTTTTGTATCATTTTTTAGTGTTTGTGTAGCATTGTTTGAGTTTATATGGCATTTTTAGTGTCTATGTAGCACTTTTAGGGTGCAGTTAGCAGTTCTAGGTTGTATGTATCATTTTAAGGGTTTATGTAACGTTTTTAGGGTTTATGTATCGTGTTTAGGGTTTAGGTTTTATGTAGCATTTTTTAGTGTTTATGTTGCGTTTTCTGGTTTTATGTAGCATTTTTTGGGGTGATGTAGCATTTATGTTGCATTTTTTAGGGTTTATGTAACGTTTTTGGGGTTCATGTAGTGTTTTTAGGGTTTATGTAGCATTTTTAGGTTTTATGTAGCATTTTTTAATGTTTATGCTGCGTTGTTTATGGTTTATGTTATAGTTCTAGGGTTTATGTAGTTCTTTTAGGATTTATGTAGCATTTTTTGGGTTTATGTTGCATTTTTTGGGTTTATGTTAAGTTGTTTATGTTGCATTTTTAGGGTTTATGTAACGTTTTTTGGGTTTATGTATCTATTTGTTGCCTTTTTTAGGGCTTTAAAGGTTGTTTATGATTTGTAGTGGTTTTAATGGGTTTTAATGGTTGTTAACGGGTGTTTATGGTGTCTATGGTATTTGGTGGGTTTTCAATGGTTTTTTGGGGGGTTTTAAGGGTTTATTGGTTTTTTCAGGATTAATACAGGTTGTTAGGGTTTTTAGTGTGTTTTAGGGTTTGTTTGGGTATTGTAGTAGTTTTTTGGGTTTATGTAATGTGTTTTAGAATTTTTTGAGTTCTTCAGAGTATTTTTGTGTTCTTTAGAGTTTATTATAATTCTTTAGGTTTCATTAGGGTTTTTTGGGTTTATTAGCGTTCTTTATTATTTTTTACAGTTTATTAGCATTTTTTATTGTATATTAGGGTTTTATTGGGTTTTTGTAGGCATTAATAGCTTTTTATAGGGTTTATCAACCTTTTTAGTGTTATTTAGTATTTATTAGGGTTTCTTTGGGGTTATTTTATTTATTAGGGTTTATTAATGTGTATTTGGGTTTATTACGATTTATTAGGGTTTATTATGATTTTTTAGGGTTTATTGTTATTAATTAGTGGTTTGTTATGGTTTTTTTTCAGTTTGTTACTATTTATTTGGCTTTTTTAGGATTTGTTACAATTTATTTGGGGTTATTAGGGTTTGTTACTATTTGTTATGGGTTATTAGGGTTTATTTTTGGGTTGTAGGTTTTTGTTGGCTATTATTTGGCGGTTTTTGTAGTTTTTTGTCGAGTTTGTTAGGGTTTTTAGTGATTATTAGAATTTATTATGGTTCATTAGTGTTTTTATTGTATATTAGGGGTTTTAGGTATTTTTTAGTGTTTATTAGAGACTAATATGGTTTTTTAGGGTTTTTCATAGGTTTTTATGATTTATTAGTGTTTATTAGGGTTTTTGGGTCTAATAGTGGGTGTCAGGTGTTATTTGGGTTTATTAGTGGTTCTTAGGGGTTATTAATGTTTGTTAGGGTTTGCTAGGTTTTGTTAGGGTGTGTTAGGACGTGTGTTATTCTAGTATCACACACGTTATTATTATCATTATTATCATTATCATTATTATCATTATCATTATTATCATTATCATTATTATTACTACTATTTGTATTATTATTATCGTCACATGAAAATGCATATGCACATGCGTTATTATTTATTATTTTTTATATATTATTTATTTCCATGCACGTGCATATGTTGTTGTTGTTAGTATTATTATTATTATTATCATCACATGCAAACTCACATGCACATCCATTATTATTTATTACCATGCATGCGCACACACAATGCACCTACATTATTCTATTATCACATGCATTTTTATTGTTATTGTTATTATTACTATTATTGTTATTATTGTTATTATCATCAAATGAAAATGCAAATGCACATGCGTTATTATTTATTACCATACACGCACACATTCAATACATGTGTATTATTCTATTATCACACACGCTATTATTATTAATATTACTATTATTGTTATTATTATCATCACATGCACTTTGAGTTATAATTTATTATCATGCACTGCACTTGCAATGCACATGCGTTATTCTTTTATCACATGCGTTGTTGTTATTATTAATATTTTTATTATTACTGTTATTTTATTTATTATTATAATTATCATCTCATGAAAATGCAAATTCACATGCATGTGCATTATTATTTATTTTTTATTACAATGCACGTGCACATGTAATGCACACATGTTATTTTATTATGACATAGGTTATTATTCTTTTTATTATTATTATTGTGCTTTTTGTTGTGTTTGTTGTTGTTGTTGTTATTATCATCACATGCAAATGCACATGAAAATGAACATACAAACACAGATGCAAGTACATAAACATGCACATTCAATGCACATGAATTATTCTATTATCACATGCGTTGTTATTAATTATATTAATAATAATAATAATAATATTATTATTATCATCATCATCTCATGAAAATGCAATGAACGCGCAATATTATTTATTACCATGCACGTGCACAAGTAATGCACATGGAATATTTTATTATCACATGCGTTGGTACTACGAATATTATCACTACTACTACAACTACTGTTATTATTATTATCATCACATGAAAATGCAGATGTACGTGCATTATTATTTATTATTTATTACCATGCACGTGCATATGCAATGCACTTGTATTATTATTTTATTATTATTATTATTATTATCACAGTTATTATTATTATCATTATCACATGAAAATCCATATGCATGTGTGTTGTTATTATTTATTACCATGCCCGTGCATGCATTATTATTATTATTATTACAATTAGTATTATTAATATTATTATAAAATGTAAATTCACATGCACATGCATGTGCCTTCTTATTTACTCTTATTTATTTATTATTTACTACCATGCAAGTGCTCAAGAAATGCACTTGTGTTATTCTATTATTATTTTTGTTGTTGTTGTTGTTGTTGTTTGTATCATCAAATACAAATGCACGTGCGTGTGCGTGGTTATTTATTATTTATTACCATGCACGTACATGCATCATTATCATTATCATTACATGTAAATTCACATGCATGTGTGTTAATATATATTATCTATTACCATGCACAGGAAAATGCAATGCAATTGAGTTATTCTATCATCACATGTGTTATTATTATTTATTCTCATGCACGTACACATGCAATGAACTTGTATTATTCTTTTATTATTCATATTATTGTTATCATATTTTATTATTATTTATATTATTATTATAATTATATTTATCATTATTATTATCATTATCACATGCAAATCCACATGCATCTGCGTTGTTATTTATTATTTATTACCATGCATGTGCATGCATTGTTATTATTATTATTATTACAATTAGTATTATTAATATTATTATCAAATGTAAATGCACATGCACATGCATGTGCATTCTTATTTACTATTATTTATTTATTATTTACTACTATGCCTGTGCACATGCAATGAACTTGCGTTATTATATTATTATTATTGTTGTTGTTGTTGTTGTTGATTGTATCATCAAATACAAATGCACATGCATGTGCATTGTTATTTATTATTTATTACCATGCACGTGCATGCGTCATTATCATTATCATTATATGTAAATTCATATACACATGCGTTATTATATATTATTTATTAAAATGCACATGAAAATGCAATGCACTTGGTTATCCTATTATCACATGTGTTATTATTATTTATTCTCATGCACTTGCACCTACAATGAACATGCGTTATACTATTATCACATGTGTTATTATTTATTATTTATTATCATTCACATGAAAATGCACATTCATGTGGACTTTTTTATTATTTATTGTTTATTACCATGCACATGCACATGCACATGCACATGCACTCGGATGTGCGCTATTATTTATTATTTATTATCATTTACATGCACATGCACATACACATGCAATTCACATGAATTATTATTTATTATTTATTATTTATAATTATTCACATGAAAATGCACATTCATATGAACATGCACGTGCGTTATTACTACTATTATTATTAGAGGTATTTTTAGGGTTTACTATCATTTTTTATGATTTTTAGGGGTTATTAACATTTATTATGGTTTGTTAGGGTTTTAGGGTTTTTAATAGTATATTAGAATTTTTTTGGGTTTGGTGACGATTATTAGGATTTTATTAGGGTTTATTATGGTGTGTCAAGGTTTATCAGGGTTTATTTGTTATTTTTAGGGTTTTTATTAGGATTGAGTTGGGTTAATTAGGGTATATTATGATATATAATGGTATATTTGGGTATGTTTAAGATTTATTAGGGTTTATTATGGTTCATTATGGTTCATTAATTTTTAAGAGGGTATATTGGGATTTTTCAATGTTTAGTAGTGTTAATTCGGGTTTATTAGCGCTTTTCAGCTTTGTT
This sequence comes from Viscum album, assembly GCA_963277665.1. Classification (NCBI taxonomy): domain Eukaryota; kingdom Viridiplantae; phylum Streptophyta; class Magnoliopsida; order Santalales; family Viscaceae; genus Viscum; species Viscum album. The sequence continues at coordinate 790,827,839 of OY728167.1, forward strand.
AGGTTTTATTAGCATTTATTAGGGGTTTTAGGGATTTTTAATGGTATATTTGTGTTTTTACAGTTTAGTGGGGTTTATTATGGTTTATTATGGTGTGTTAAGGTTTATTAGGATTGATTAGGTATTTTTAGGGTTTTATTAGTGTTGAGTCGGAATATTTATGGTTTTATTAGGGTTTATTAGGGTTGAGTATGGTTTATTAGGGTTTGTTAGGGATATTTAGGGTTTACTAGGGTTTGTTAGTGTTTTTATTAAATTATATGAGTGTTTTTTAGTTTATGTTAATATATATGAGGGGTTGTTATGACTTTTTAGGCATTATTAGCATGTTTTTAGTGTTTGTGAGCATTTTTAATGGTTTCTTAGATTTTATTTGAATTTATTATGGTTTATTAGGGTTTCTAGGACTTTTTAATGGTTTGTTTACATTTTTTTTGTTTATTGGGGTTTAGTTGGATTTTTTAGGTTTTCTTATGGTGTGTCAAGGTTTATTTAGGTTGAGAAGGTATTTTTAGGGTTTTATTTGGGTTTATTCCTTTTTATTAGGGTTTGTTAGAGATTTTTAGGGTTAATTAGGGTTTGTTTTATTAGGTTATATTAGTGTCTGTTAGGTCTTTTTAGATAATATAGTGTTTTTTTGAGAGTTTTGTTTTTTTTTGAGCATTTTAGGGTTTCTTTGGTTATATAAGAGTTTATTATGGTTTATTAGGGTTTCTAGGGATTTTTAGGGTATATTAGAATTATTTGTCTTTATTCGGTTTTATTAGTGTTTTTAGGTCTTTTTAGGTAATATAGCACATTTTAATTGTTTTTGATCGTTTTTTATTGTTTGTGAGCGGTTTTAGGGATTATTAGGTTATATTAGAGTTTATAAGGGTTTTTATGGATTTTTTATGGTATACTAGATTTTTTTATTAGGGTTTTGTAGGGTTTTATTAGGTGTTATTATGGTGTGTTTAGGTTTTTTAGGGTTGAGTAGGGTTTATTTTTGTTTATTTATGGTTTATTAGGGAATTTTAGGGTTTTTTTCATGTTTATTAGTGTTTATTAATGTTTATTAGTTTCTATTAGGGTTTATTAGGGTTGTTTAGGTTTTCTTAATGTGTTTTTACGGTTTATTAGGATTTATTATCATTTATTTGGGTTTATTTGTTATTTTTGGGGTTTTATTAGGGTTGAGTAGTGTTTGTTATTATTTTAGGGATTACAAGGCGTTTTTAGGGATCATTTGAGTTTATTAGGGGTTTATTAGGGTTTAATTTTTTATATTATGGTATACTAGGGTATAATATTTTTCGGGGTTTTGAAGCATCTTTAGTGTTTTTGTAGCATTTTTTCGGGTTTGTGTAGCGTTGTTATAGTTTATGTAGCATTTTTAGTGTTTATGAAGTGTTTTGGGGGTTCATGTAGTGTTTTTTGGGTTTAGGTTTTATGTAGCATTTTTTAGGGTCTATGTTGCGTTTTCTGGGTTTATGTAGCATTTTTAGGGGTGATGTGGCGTTTATGTTGCATTTTTTAGGGTTTATATAACGTTTTGAGGTTTTATAGAGTGTTTTTAGGGACTATATTTTCTTTTTTAGGTTTTATGCAGCATTTTTTAATGATTAGGATGCGTTTTTAGGGTTTATGTTGTGTTTTTAGGGTTTATGTTATAGTTCTAGGGTTTATGTAGTGCTTTTAGGGATTATGTAGCATTTTTTCGATTTATGTTGAGTTTTTTTGTTTATGTTGAATGTTTAGGGTTTTTTGTTTCATTTTTAGGGTGTATGTATCATTTTTTGGGTTTATGTTGAGTTTTTTGGTTTATGTTGTATTTTTAGGGGTTTTGTTGCATTTTTTAGGGTTTATGTTACGTTTTCTGGGTTTATGTATCTATTTGATGCCTTTTTCAGGGTTTTAATGGTTGTTTATGATTTGTAGTGTTTTTAGGGTATTTAAGTGTCGTTAACAGGTGTTTATGTTTTTTATGGTATCTGATGGGTTTTTACTGGTTTTTGAGGGTTTTATGGGTTTATTTCGTTTTTTTTTGGGATTGATAGGGGCTGTTAGGGGTTTTTAGTGTGTTTTAGGGTTTGTTTTGGTATTTTGAGTGTTTTAGGGTTTCTCTGGTTATATTAGAGTTTATTATGGTTTATTAGGGTTTCTAGGGATTTTTAAGGTATGTTGGAATTTTTTTGTGTTTATTAGGTTATATTAGTGTTTTTAAGTCTTTTAGGTAATATGGCGCGTTTTTATATTTTTTGATCATTTTTTTGTTTGTGAGTATTTTTAGGGTTTTTAGGTTATATTATAGTTTATAAGGGTATTTATGGATTTTTTATGGTATACTGGAATTTTTTTCATTATTAGGGATTTATAGGGTTTTATTAGGGGTTATTAGGGTGTTTTAAGGTTTTTTAGGGTTTAGTAGTGTTTATTTGTGTTTATTTACGGTTTATTAGGGATTTTTAGGGTTTGTTTGGTGTTTATTAGGGTTTATTAGTGTATATTAGTGTCTATTAGGGTTGGTTGGGGTTGTTTAGGTTTTCTTAATGTGTTTTTAGGGTTTATTATGTTTTATTATAATTTATTAGGGTTTATTAGGTATTTTGGGGTTTTATTAGGGTTGAGTAGAGTTTCGTGGGATTTTAGGGATTATAAGGTTTTTTTAGGGATTATTAGAGTTATTAGAGGTTTATTATGGTTTAATTTTTTATATTATGGTATACTAGGGTTTAATATTTTTGAGGGTTTTCAAGCGTCTTTAGTGTTTTTGTAGCATTTTTTAGGGTTTTTTTGCATTGCTAGAGATTATGTAGCATTTTTAGTTTTTATGTAGCATATTTAGGGTTTAGTTAGCAGTTTTAGATTTTATGTATCTTTTTTAGGGTTTATGTAACATTTTTAGGGTTTATGTAGCATGTTTAGGGTTTATGTTTTATGTAGCATTTTTTTGGGTCTATGTTGCGTTTTCTAGGTTTATGTAGCTTTTTAAGGGGTGATGTAGCGTTTATGTTGCATTTTTTAGGGTTTATGGTGTGTTTTTGGGGTTTATATTTTGTTTTTTGGTTTTATGTAGCGTTTTTTAATGTTTATGTTGCGTTTTTAGGGTTTATGTTGTGTTTTTAGGGTTTATGATACAGTTCTAGGGTTTATGTAGTGATTTTAGGGTTTATGTAGCATTTTTGGGTTTATGTTGAGTTTTTTTGTTTATGTTGCGTTTTTAGGGCTTTTGTTTCATTTTTTAGGGTTTATGTAACGTGTTTTGGGTTTATGTTTCTATTTGAAGCCTTTTTCAGGGTTTTAATGGTTTTTTATGGTTTATAGTGTTTTTAGAGTTTTTAAGGGTCATTAACAGGTGTTTATGGGTTTTTATGATATCTAATGGGTTTTTAATGGGGTTTGGGGGGTTTTATGGGTTTTTAGTGTGTTTTAGGGTTTGTTTTGGTATTATAGAGGTTTTTAGGGTTTATATAATGTGTTTTATCATTTTTTTGGGTTCCATACAGTTTTTAATGTACTTTAGAGTTTAATATGGTTCTTTAGGGTTTATTAGGGTTCTTTAGGGTTTATTAGTGTTCATTAGGATTTGATACTGTTTATTAGCATTTTTTATTGTATATTAGAGTTTTATTGGGATTTTGTAGGCATTAATAGCTTTTTCTTGGGTTTATCAACCTTTTTTAGGGTTATTTAGGATTTATTAGGGTTTATTAGGGTTTATTTTATTTATTAGGGCTTAGTAACATGTATTTGGGTTTATTACGATTTATTAGGGTTTATTATGATTTGTTAGGGTTTATTGTGGTTTATTAGTGGTTTCTTATGGTTTGTTTTAGTTTGTTACGATTTATTTGGCCTTGTAAGGATTTGTTATGATTTATTTGTGGTTGTTAGGGTTTGTTATGATTTATTTTGGGTTTATTAGGGTTTATTAGGGTTTATTAGTGGGTTGTATGGTTTTTAGGCTATTATTTGGAGGTTCTTGTAGTGTTTTGTTGGGTTTGATAGGGGTTTTTAGTGATTATTAGGGTTTATTACAATTTAATAGGGTTTTTATTGTATATTATGGACTTTAGGGATTTTTTTAGCATTTATTAGGGTCTAATAGAGTTTCATAGGGTTTATTACAGGTTACTACGATTTATTAGTGTTTATTAGGGGTTTTAGGGTCTAATAGTGGGTTTTGGGGGTTATTAGGGTTTTTTAGTGGTTCTTAGGGGTTATTAGTGGAAGTTAGGGTTTGTAAGGTTTTATTAGGGTTTTTAGGGTTTGTTACGGTTTGTTTGAGTTGTTTGGTGTTTTATGCATTTGTTTGCGTTTTATGGGTGTGTATGGATTTTTTATGCTTTGTTTGGGTTATTTTAGCTTTTTTGGGGTTTTTTCATTTTGTGGGGTTTGATTCATTTTTCGGGTTTTTGTAGAAATATAAAGGGTTTATGTAGCATTGTTAGTGGATTTAGTCGGGATACCCTGATTAGTTAACATTCAAACAAGTATAACTTCTGATCAGTATGTCTGTTATCCCACTACCACATATCATATCAAAGATTGTTTCATTTTCTTCAATTGGATTGGTTGTGGTGTTGAAACGGGATACTAGATTAGATGTTATAGTCGTTTTAACATTCTATGGATTTTCAAATACACATATGACTACTAAAAAATGGTCTTTATCAGCGCTCAAAATGAGCTTTATCAGTGCTAAAAAAGCACTGTAAAGCTCATCGATGATAAAGGGGGTCCCCTTTATCAGCGTTTTTTAGCACTGATAAAGCAACCATTTATGAGCGCTAAAACAATGCTGATAAAGGATCAGTTTATTAGCGCTAAAAGAGTGATGATAAAGGCTTCCTTTATCAGCATTAATTTTGCGCTGATAAATGTGTATTTTATCAGCGCTTTTTTAGTGCTGATAAAGGCTTCTTTTATCTGTGCTAAAAAAGAACTGATAAATGCCATGTCTGCGGCAAAACAAAATTCTGTAGCAGCACACCCAAACAACACCTGCAAATAATTCAGCATCTCGATAAGTATACACATACAAAATTAACACATAAATCAAAAGCTAATTACACCATGTATACCCATACACCATTAACACATAATTCATAAGTTAATTAAATACATAAAGAATTCAATTCAAAATTCAAGGGGTTGGGGGTTGTTAGGGGATTCGGGTGGCTATCCAGGGGGTGGGGGGGTGGGGGTGTCCGGGGGGATGGGGGTGTCCAGGGGGGGACAATCTAGGAGGTTGGGGGGCTGTCCAAGGAGGGTGGGGGTGTCCGGTGGGATGGTGGTGACCAGGGGGGAGCGGGCAGTCCAGGAGGTTGGGGGCTGTCCAAGGAGGGTGGTGGTGTCCAGGGGGGTGGGGTGTCAAGGTGGTGGGGTGGTGTCTAGGAGGGGGGTGTCCATGTGGGGGGGGGGGGGGGGCTGTCCATGGGGGTGTCGAGGGGGGTGGGCTGGTGTCCAGGGTGTCGGGGGGGGGGGGGGCTTTCCAGGGGGTGGGTGGGGTGTCCGGGGGGTGGGGCGGTCTGAGGGTTTGGTGGGGCTGTCCAAGGGGGGTGGGGTGGTGTCCAGGAGGGTGGGATGGGGGAGTCCAGGGGGATCGAGCTGTCCAGGTGGTGGGGGTGTCCAGGTGGGTGGGGGCAGTCAAGGGTGTTGGTAGGGATGTCCACGGGGGGTGGGGTGGTCTCCATGGAGGGGGTGTCCAGGTGGGGTGGGGGGGGGGGGGTTGTCTATGGGGTGTCCATGGGGGTGGTCTGGTGTAAAGGGTGTCTGGGGGGCTTTCTTGGGGGTGGGGGATGTCCGGGGGGTCCAGGGGGTTGTTGGGGAAATCCAAGGGGTTGGGATGGTGTCTGGGAGGGTGGGGGTGGCCGTCCATGGGTGGGGGTGTCTAGGGGGTTGGGGGTATGCAGGTGGTGGGGTGGTGTCAAGTAGGGGTGGGTGTGTCGTCCAGAGGGTGGTGGTTGTCCAGGGGGTGGGGGTGACTAGGGGGGCTGTCTGAGGTGGGGGCTGTCCATGTGCCTGTCCAGGGGCGTTGGGGGTGCCCAGGGGGTTGAGGGGGCTTTCCAGGGGGTGGGGGTGTCCAAAGGGGTGGGGTGTCCAGGGGGTGGGTTGGTGTCCAGGGGGTGGGGGTGGTCCAGGGGTTTGCTCGAGTTGACTTTACACATCAAAAAGGACCCATGGATCGTTCTCATAATGGATCATGACAATCTGAATGCGTTTGGTTGGATTTATGTAGGTTAGTTGTTGTTTTCACTTAAAATTGTGTCCAATTTAAACAAAAGAGAGACCCTTTGAGTCATACCGGCCACACCGTGCCTTAGATTGATGCGGGTATGAATTTTACATGTCAAAAAGGACCCTTGGGTCATTCTCCTAAAGCATAAATACAATCCAAATGTGTTTGGTCAGATTTTCGTAGGTCGTTTGTTGTTTCCACTTAAAATTGTGTCCATTTTAAACAAAAGAGAGACTCTTTGAGTGATACCGGCCACATCGTGCCTCGGATTGAGGTGAGGATGACTTATACACGTCACGAAGGACCCTTGTATCAATATCCTAAAGGATCAATACAATCCGAATGCGTTTGGTTATATTTCTGTAGCTCAGTTGTTGTTTTCACTTAAAATTTTGTCCATTTTAAACAAAAGAGAGACTATTTGAGTGATACCGGCCACATCGTGCCTCATATTGAAGAGGGGATGACTCTTACATGTCCAAAACTCACCCTTGGATCATTCTATTAAAAAATCAACACAATAAGAATGTGCTTGGTCGGATTTTCATAAGTCAGTTGTTGTTTTCACTTACAAATTTGACCATTTTAAACAAAGGCGAGACCCATTGAGTGGTACCGGCCACACCGTTCCTTATATTGAGGCGGGGATGACTCATAAACTTTACAAATGACCCTTGGATCGTTATCCAAAAGGATCAAGACAATCCTAATGCGTTTGGTTGGATTTTTGTTGGTCAGTTGTTGTTTTCACATAAACATTTGTCCATTTTAAACAAAAGAGAGACCCTTTGAGTTGTACCGGACACACCATGCCTTGTATTGGGGCAGGTATAACTCTTACATGTCAAAAAGGACCCATGGATTGTTCTCATAAAGTATCAAGATAATCCGAATGTGTTTTGTCAGTTTCTTGTAGGTTAGTTGTTGTTTTCACTTAAAATTGTATCCAATTTAAACAAAAGAGTGACCCTTTGAGTGATACCGGCCACACCGTGCCTCGGATTGAAGAGGGGATGATTCTTACACGTCACAAAGGACCCTTGGATCTTTCTCTTAAAGGATCAATACAATACGAATGTGTTTGGGAAGATTTCCATAGGTTAGTTGTTGTTTTCACTAAAAATTGTGTCCATTCTAAACAAAAGAGAGACCCTTTGAGTGATACCGGCCACACCATGCCTCTTATTGAGGCGGGGATGACTCTTACACATCACAAAGGACCCATGGATTGTTCCAATAAAGGATAAATACAATCCAATGGCGTTTGGTTGGATTTTCATAGGTCAGTTGTTGTTTTCACTTAAAATTGTGTCCATTTTATACAAAAGAGTGACTCTTTGAGTGATTCCGGCCACACTGTGCCTTGTATTAAGGTGGTGATGACTCTTACACGTCCCTAATGAACTCTTGGATCGTTCTATTAAAGGATAAACACAATCAGAATGCCTTGGTCAGATTTCCGTTCGTCAGTTGTTGTTTTCACTTAAAAATTTGTCCATTTTAAACAAAAGAGAGACCCTTTGAGTGGTACAGGCCACACCGTGCCTCGGATTGAGGCGGGGATGACTCATGCACGTAAAAAGGGACCCTTGGATCGTTTTTATAAAGGATCAATACAATCCAAATGCGTTTTGTAAGATTTCTGTAGGTCAGTTGTTGTTTTCACTTAAAAAGTTTTCCATTTTAAACAAAAGAGAGACCCGTTGAGTGGTACCGGCCACACAGTGCCTCGGATTGAGGCAGAGGTTACTTGTACATATAAAAAAGGACCCGTGGATAGTTATACTAAAGGATAAATATAATCAGAATGCATTTGGTCAGATTTCCATAGGTCAGTTGTTGTTTTCACCTAAAAATTTGTCCATTTTAAACAGAAGAGAGACCATTTGAGTGGTACCGTCCACACTGTGCCTCGGATTGAGGTGGGGATGATTCATACACATCTCCAATACACCATTGGATCATTCTACTAATGGATCAACAGAATCAGAATGCGTTATGTCATATTTCCATAGGTCAGTTGTTGTTTTCACTTAAAATTGTGTCCATTTTAAAGAAAAGAGAGACCCGTTGAGTGGTACCGGCCACACAGTGCCTCAGATTGAGGCGGGTATGACTCATGAACATCAAAAAGGACTAGCGGACCGTTATATTAATGGATAAATACAATAATAATGAATTTGGTCAGATTTCTATAGGTCAGTTGTTGTTTTCACTTAAATTTGTGCCCATTTTAAACAAAAGACAGACCCTTTGAGTGGTACCGGCCACACCGTGACTCTAATTGAGGCAAGGATGGATTTTTCATGTCACAAAAGACCCTTGGATCATACTTCAAAATTATCACTACAATCCAAATGCGTTTGGTCAGATTTCGGTTGGTTAGTTGTTGTTTTCACTTAAAAATGTGTCCATTTTAAACAAAAGTGAGACCCGTTGAGTGGTCCTGGCCACACCGTGCCTCAGATTTAGGTGGGGATTACTTTTACTCATCAAAAAGGACCCTTGGATCGTTATCATAAATAATAAAGACAATCTAAATGCGTTTGGTTAGATTTCCGTAGGACAGTTGTTGTTTTCACATGAAAATTTGTCCATTTTAAACAGAAGAGAGACCCTTTGAGTGGTACCGGACACACCGTGCCTCGGATTGAGGCAGTTATGACTCATACATGTCCCTAAATCACCCATTTATTTTTATCATAATGTATAAACACAATCCGAATGCGTTTGGTTGGATTTTCTTAGGTCAGTTGTTGTTTTCACTTAAAATTTTGTCCATTTTAAAGAAAATTGAGACCCGTTGAGTGTTACTGGCCACACCATGCCTTGGATTGATGCATGGATGACTATTACACATGAAAAAGGACTCTTAGATAGTTATCCTAAAGGATCAACTCAATCCGAATGCGTTTGGTAAGATTTCCATAGGTCAGTTGTTGTTTTCACTTAAAATTGTGTCCATTTTAAACAAAAGAGAGACCCTTTGAGTGGTATTGGCCACACTGTGCCTCAGATTGAGGAGATAATTACTCTTGAACATCAAAAAGGACCCATGTATCCTTCTTCTAAATGATAAATATAATCCTAAGGCATTTGGTTGGATTTTCGTAGGTCAGTTGTTGTTTTCACTTAAAATTTTTTCAATTTTAAACAAAAGAGAGACCCGTTGAGTGGTACCGGCCACACTGTGCCTCAAATTGAGGTGGGTATAACTCATGCATGTCAGAAAGAACCCTTGTATTATTCTCCTAATGTATCAATATAATTTGATGCGTTTGGTCGGATTTCTGTAGGTCAGTTGTTGTTTTCACTTAAAAATTTGTCCATTTTAAACAAAAGAGAGACTCGTTGAGTGGTACTAGCCACACCATGCCTCGAATTGTAGCAGGTATGACTATTTCATGTCAAAAAGGATCTATGGATCATTCTACTAAATTAAAAATACAATCCTAATGCGTTTGGTCAGATTTCCATTGGGCAGTTGTTGTTTTCACTTAAAAATTTGACCATTTTAAACAAAAGAAAGACCCTCTGAGTAGTACCGGCCACACTGTGCCTCAGATTGAGGCGGGGATGACTCTTGAACGTCCCCAATGCACACTTGGATCGTTTTCTTAAATTATCAACACAATCCTAATGCGTTTGGTTGGATTTCCATAGGTTAGTTGTTGTTTTCACTTAAAAGTTTGTCCGTTTTAAACAAAAGAGAGACCCTTTGAGTGGTACTAGCCACACCATGCCTCGAATTGAGGTGGGGTTGACTCGTACATGTCCCCAATGCACCTTTGGATCATTATCTTAAAGGATCAACACAATCTGAATGCGATTGGTTGGATTTCTGTAGGTCAGTTGTTGTTTTCCCTTAAAAATTTGTCTATTTTAAACAAAAGAGGGACCCTTTCAGTGGTTCCAGCCACACCGTGCTCGGATTGAGGTTAGGATGACTTGTTCACGTCCCCAACACACCCATGGATCATTCTCTTAAAGTATCAACTCAATCCGAATGCGTTTGGTCAGATTTCCGTAGGTCAGTTGTTGTTTTCACTTAATAATTTGTCCATTTTAAACAAAAGAGAGACCCTTTGAGTAGTACCGGCCACACTGTGCCTTGGATTGAGGTGGAGATGACTCGTTCATATCCCCAACGCTCCCTTGGATCGTTATCTTAAAATATCAACACAATATGAATGCATTTGGTCGGATTTTGGTAGGTCAGTTGATGTTTTCACTTAAAATTATGTCCATTTTAAACAAAAGAGAGACCATTTGAGTGGTTCATCATTATTGAATGTTTTTAGTGCGAATCATCTGTTAAAATGGGAAATTGACTCATTAGAGAAAGGATGTTTTATTTAATAACAATTACAATATTTCTACGAACATTTACATACAACAATGTGTCATCTTTTTATCCACTTAACCCATCTCAAAAATGACCACCAATTGTACATGTCCCCAAGTTAGATATTCATGTTATTTGTGTACAATATATCATTAGGTATGAGGACCACTCATTTCTGAACATATCTGTATCGTCTTGTGAGTATTAGACTTTTCGACAGTCATAGTAGTATTTCCAAATATAAAAATATAGAATTAATAAATAAATTAAACGAACAAGTTGTTGTTTTTGAAAATACCTCTTTAGGGATTCTTGTTTGTTGAAGAAAATTGATCTCTTTCATAAATTTACAAACATAATAACTGAAATAGTTATCATTTGTTTGTTTTGGAAACTGCAAAAAAATTCATCATTAATATAATAAGTAACTTTTGTTGAGATGTGTTTGGATAGTGAAATTTTATTATATATAACCTGATATTTCTGTAGACGTAGTACTTTCTCGCCTCCTTATGCTTAGCCCTTGTCCTCTTTCCTTTTTTAGACGATAATGATACACCTCCCTATCATAACAAAATCCCCAGTAAAAGATAATATAAATTATATTACTTTATGTTTAGACCTAAAATGTAGGATGTAGTGTCTTACATATTCACAAACTCCAACATGTGTGGTCGGTTTGATGGATATCATTACATTGAATCCATAAAATAAATCTTTGGAGTATCCAAGTTCATCGCAATTAGCATCCAATGTTGCCTAAAAACACAAAAAGGAATAAGTAATAAAATAATTCAAAATATAATTTATATTCTTTAATCATAGAGTTTTACCGCTGCATAGTTGGTATTTAGAAGATTCGGTCATCTATAATCTTTCTTTCAAATGTTTTCCACAAGCCGTTCACTATTTAATTATTTTTTAAGGGCTCTATTTGCGTTAGATGTGATGAAGTGGTATGAGGACTAACGAGTCCAAATTTTGGCTCATGGGAAACATCCTTCAACTGTTGTTCATATATAAATCTGTCAATAATATAAAATGCATTTAGTCATAATTTGCACATTAGATCAGCTTTTAAAAAATCAATTCACATAAATGTAACTCATATATATATATATATATATATATATATATTTACCATTATGATTCCCAGCCAACCGTTTTCAAGGATCTCATTTACATTTTCAGCAGAAAAAAATCTTGACTTTCCACGCCGTATATATTCTCTTCGAAAAACACTATATGACTACTACCACCTTTTAGCTTCGTATCCATATGAGTCTTCAATGCTAGAAAATGTGGATAGGGAACTAGTGGTTTTATTGTGCTTTCAGTAGCTCCTTGGGATCGGTTGGTCGATCCTTTAGATGGTTTTGAGCCGACGTTTATCACCCCCTTCCCTTTCTCCGTCTATAATAACATTCATTGGTTCGGACCATTTTTTAATTAATTGTTAAAGGTTTAGCTTGAAAAAAAATGAAATAAATACCTCTTTGGATGCATGTACTCTTACAAGTTGTGACAGACATGCAATGAATGTCCCAAAAGCCTTTTCGACCATACGAATATCATCGTCATCAAGTGGAATAGGTAGCTCTACATTTGGCTCCTGAGCTATAGTAATCGTCACTTTTATATGATCTTTCAGAAGTGGTCTTTTATGCAGCATGTCATCTTGGATTTTGAACACTATATCCCTCACTACAAAGTGATAGGTGGGTGTTGAAAGATAAAAATCCCAATCATTATCAACAAGTATAATATCAGTACAAGAAAGTTATCAGTGTTTGTCTGATTCACATTTCATGGGAAAAATTATTAGAATATTGATTACCATGGCTAAGACAGATCTTTGAGGGGAATGGCTCACCTCAAAGCTGGTGGGGGGTGGGGTGGGATCTTCACGCACTAGTTGTTCCTGAGTTGTGTCTTCTTCTTTCTTCCCATGCATAAAAGTTGCTATCAACTCTCCCTGACATTGAAATCGTTCTTAAAGGGTTGCTAGTTTTTCACTCATTTTTTTCAATGTTTCATCTCTATCATCCATTTTTTTTCTTCTCAAAGTATACTCAGGGTGTCACCCCAAACCCTGCACCCCTGACATGACCGTATTTTTCTAGCTACTTCAATGCCGTTGATAATAGGTTTGCATCCACTACAGGAGTAGCTGATTCTTGTGACTATCAGATATAGGAAAATAACAAACTATTCTTATGTAATAGCAATTTAAAACAAATATTTTTATCATCGTGTCATACTTACACAAATTTCCCACACTTTTTTTGTGTTCTCATCTACTAGCTTACCTTCCTTATTCACATGTGCCTCCTTCCAAATCACATGACATGGGAAGAAAGGGTATTTGGTTTTAGACTCACCAATCTACATATAAACATAGAAAGATCATTATGATGTTGTTTGTTGGAACCTAAAAATATTACTGTAAATTTTAAATACATACCGTTTTCTTTTTTAGTGAAACATACCCCATCCTTACTTTACGATATGGGTATGTTGGTTTTGATGCGCGTTCCTCATTTTCATTACAGAGTTTTTGTTTCATAAATGAAGTATTGACAATCAATGTGATGAATACATGTATCCTCAAACAACGTATTATCACCCACAATGTACCTGAAACTTCTCATCCCCATAGTAACCAATAAATGCATCCCATTCTTCTTGGGATATCAGTTGAGTATAGAAAATGGGTGGGTGCTGGTTTATATTATCTTTGGAATCATTCAGGTGAAATCTTGTTAAAATAGTGCGAAAACCTCGATGAATCCTTCCTGCAAGCCTTAGTACATAATCCTTGTGTGAATCATCTACTATAAATTTATTTTGTAAGAGACTGAGAAGAGTAATACATTGTTTCATTATTTTATTTTCTAGTAAATTAATGAAATAAATTCATAATGTTACCATAATTTTTTCTCAGATCACTGCCTTCAGCCCGGACACACCATAGTGCCATGAAGCTATGTCGATCAGCACGCTTTGCCAATTGACAACTCCAATTTAACTACTATACATAGCCTTGATGGGCTTCACATGTTGGCCTAATGCATTCCATCCGATGTCAAATTTGATGCCTTTGATTTTTTCCATAAGAACTTTGGCTAACATCGTCAAACTACGACGCACCTATGTTTTTTGAGATGTCGATCCTTCATTCCCGACCATTTCATCGATATCAACATCACTTATATGTTCATCTGAAATGGTAGCAACGGAATGCGCTGATGGTTGTTGGACCTCAACACTAGGAGAAGTAGGAGCCGCAGCAGCAGGAGCAGCAGGAGTAGCAGCAGGAGCAGCAGCAGCCGCAGCCGCAGCCGCAGCCGCAGCAGCACCTGTAACAGTAGCTTGAGAGACTTGTTCAGCCTCATGGTTAGGAGCACCAGAATGTGCCGAAGTAATTATCTACAAAAGTGTTTGAACAATTAATTTAGAGTACATAAATTCAGTAATGATAAGATAATAACATGAGATAACAAGATCTATATTTCAAACAAAATATAACCTGTTTATTGAACTCTCTTTTTTTTCAAAGGTTGAAGGGATTTGACGCCTCTCTCGATTATCCAAATCCCTTCATTGTGGTCTCCTCAACTGAATTTTTCCAGGGGCATTTAGCAACGTTCTGATAACACTGTCACATACATTTTTTTCCACACACATCACATCAAGAAATTTTCTGATGCACAAACAATTCCATTATGGTAATTCAAAAATAATTGATCTCTTTTTCCAACCGATTTTCGAAGGTTTTTCGAAAATGGTTTACCAAAAATAGTGTTCACATATTTTACTTTCTCAAATAGCTGATCAACTGTTAGTGGAGGTGGTATTGCGTGTTGTTCTGAACTTCTATTGAATGATGTCGTCTAAGATCAGTACTTATGCCGACGAGGTAGAAATATATGATGTCCTAGAAACACATATTTTGATGAATGTTTCAACCTAATTGATTCTTTATCTTCTTCACACACGGGGCAGCCTTGAGTTCCTTTAATGCTATAGCCTGAAAAATTTCCATAAGAAAGGAAATCATTTATTTTCCCATACAACATCGCTCTCAACGTTAAGTATTCACTTTTATAAGCATCATACAACATAACACATGAATCCCACAATAACATAAAATCCTCAATCAAAGGATCCAAATAAAAATTAATATCATTACCTGGTTTTTTTGGTCCTGATATAAGCATAGATAACATGATGAATTTCCACTTCATGCATAACCAGGGTGGAAAGTTATAATTTACCAACATAACAGGCCATGTACTATGAGTGTTGGTTTGAAAACCAAAAAGATTTACTCCGTCTACAGATAAAGCAAGATAAAGGTTTCTCGGATCTTTTCCAAATTCAGGATACTCATTATCAATTTTCTTCTGTTGAGGAGAGTCATCCAGATGATGTAATTTCCCATCTTTAGTTGTTTTATCTACATTCCACGACAATTGTATTGCAGTTTCTTCACTTCCATATAGACGCCTAAACCTTGGAATGATTGGAAAGTACCATACAACTTTCATATGATTGGATTCATCATTCTTGTATCAAGAAGCACCACACTTTGGGCATTCTGTAAGTGATTTTTTCTCCATGAAAAAAATATATAGTCTTTCGAGAAAGTCATGTATTCTTTCAGAAATCATACCCATCGAGTGTAGAATTCGTTTAGCGTCATATGTCCATCTTGGGACCTCATTATCTTCAGGGAGCATTTCATTCAAGAGAGCATGTGGTTCAGTAAAACTGACATCACTCCATCTATTCACTCCTTTCGATTAATACAACTTCATTACAGCTGGCAATGTTGTATACTTGGTGCAACCATCATACAATGGCATCTTTTCACAACTCTTTATCTTCTCAAACAATTTTGGGCAATCACAGAGTTCATCTTCAATTGTATTTGTAATTTTCTCAATATGATCTTCGTCATACATGAGATCTATAATCACTTCCTCCATATGGTCTTCTTCATTTTCCATATTTGTATTCATATATGATGATATATAAAACGCAGTTTTATCCCAGCCAGTAGCTACATTCGCTTTTCTTCGTGTTTATTCCAACATTTATAACTCCAATATATTCCATGACATATGAAATGTTCTTCCAACTCCTCTGGAGTAAGTAGTCTAGATTAACAACAATGTAAACATGGTCAATGGATTTGAGAAGGATCCTTTGCATGATCCTTTGCAAATTTGATGAACTCTTTCACTCCATTCTCGCACTCTATTGTCAAACGATTAGCATCCATCCAATCTTTATTCATCTTCATCCTATTTGAATCTCAAATATTAGTATTTATGGTTCAAGTACACAAAACAAGACTTCCAAATACATTAGAAGAGAACCAATTCCTTATAAAAATATAGATTAATAGAGAGTAACCATTAGTATTTATTCATCTTCATTAAATATAATTACTTTAGATTCATTATAGTTTCCTCAAATCACCTCAGTCCAAACACAAGAATAATCAAGAATGATACATCTACCACTCCTAGGCCTCTGCCCTACATTAAATATCATCATGCCTAAATACCCATATATCCACACATACACATGTCACAAACACATATAAAACCATATCCACATCAGAGCCAAAGTACCAATATGGATTTCAATCAGGTTACTCGACTCAAGTGGTGGTGTGTAAGAAATAATAAGAAAATATAATAAGTATATAGTCACACATAAATATCAAACTAGTGTTAATAATTCAATAAACCCAAGGTATCATTCCATCTATCAGAATACTCTGAAGGAGCCCATATGCGACAATAGTCCAAGGTGGTGAAGGTTCTTGAGGAGGAAGGGGCGAACACACACCTACCAGGGTTCGAGGTCAGGTCACCAAAGTTGAAAGTGGCCCAATACTCCTATAAGGGTTCATTCCATATTTCACAAACCACGTCCTAGTACCCTAGGATGTTAACCCACTGCTGGTGGAAGTGAAACTGTTCCTGACGATCATGCCAAGAAGAAATGGAAACCCAGAGGGGGAGTGGTTAAAAATACCTCATGCAAGATGGAAAAACATGGTATTTGAGAATAGGTTCGTGGCTTTCATTTTGGCTAGACACCTATCCAATAGAATCCACAAGCGGTGATGGCCCCTGCAGTTGTTGCACCAGGTGAAACTGTCACCTGAGAAGCTGAGATCAATGAGGCCCTTCCCAGCTATGAACTGAACAAAATCCTAGATGGCCTTCCTCTGGAATGGGCTTCTACCTTTCCTTTACTTTGGGTTGGAAATGACATTAAAGTAACCCCCAACAAACAATGGATGGTAGCTGGGATCAATGGT
The DNA here is from genome assembly GCA_963277665.1 of Viscum album. Taxonomy (NCBI): domain Eukaryota; kingdom Viridiplantae; phylum Streptophyta; class Magnoliopsida; order Santalales; family Viscaceae; genus Viscum; species Viscum album. The sequence continues at coordinate 790,844,747 of OY728167.1, forward strand.
ATTTTGTTCACTCCATACAGATTCCCTTTGAAGAGGGTCATAACTTCCAAAAACAAAAGTCATAAGGAAGGAGGTGTCACCGTTGGACACCTTGGTAGTGATGAATTGATTGCAACATTGAACAGTCTCAACAACATATTTATTGTGACTAAATACCCATTTGTGTCTGTTGGAGGGGTCAGAGTGTAGAAATCAATGCAACTTAATCTTCCAAGAGAATTCTATGATTGTTATAGGGTTTTTTGTGTTATTTGACAATAACAACAATGACATTATGATTTTGGATTTCTATGGTGAGGAATTCTGATTTAACATGGGAACTAAGACCATGATCATTACATATGAAGATAATAATTATGGGTAGGACAAGGGTCTATCATTGGATATAGAGCTAGTAGCCTTATTGAAGTGGGAGGATGATCTCTCATTGAGGTCCCTTGATTTTTAAAATTTTCATAATCCCTTCTCGTTGGTAAGATTCATATGAGTGGGAGATGAGGATTTGAAGGGGATGTGGAAGGATGGGTAATGAAACTTGGGGGGTTGGTGAGAGATTTCTCTCTGGATCAATAAGTATTTGGAGATGGATGATAGGCTCAGATCCATGGGAGACAGAACAAACACTGCTAGGAAGGGGCCTGGCCACTACATAGAAGTAGCTGGTAACCTCAGCGAGGGAGAAGGATGGAGATGGTGGTAAGGGTGGAAAGGCTAGAAATCTTGGTGGTCTGGGAATCCTTCCATACAAGTGAACTACTAGACAAAGTCACTTAGATAGCATGAAGGAAAGAAGTTGGGAACCCCATGAAGAAAATAGGGTTCAAGCATTGGATGACCTAGAAATGAATCAGAACCGGGTGGTGGTGTCCTTAAAGAAAAAGTTTATCCATCATTCCTTACTTTATGGTGACGTGGTGTTGGATCTAAGGGAATTGATGATACCTAGGAGGAATCTAGTGAAACTGAAATCCAAGTGGGAAGGACCTTAAATATTTCATAATATTTACTCTGATAGTGTGAACTCATTGATCGCCATTGATATTGAGCATATCAATCTTTCCACCAATACTAGGTTTCTCAAGATATATTGTACATGAATAAACCATCCCTTTAGTCTAAGATATTTTGATTTCAAGTAAAAATCCAACATCCTAGTTATATGTGGTTTTGTTTGGTGTTGAGCCGCCATAAGCCCCTTCTCACATCAGGCTGTTATTCTTGCATGACACGCTAAAATCTCTGGGACACACCCCCTTTGGTCCATGTATCATGAACTTAAACCTTTTTCATTATCTACCCATATTTCACATGGTGTAGGGACTCTATGGATGGAAAATTCACCTCACCCTCACTATATGTTCTAGTTGCATGATATGAAACCGTGTGACATTTTGGTAAAATATATTCAACCTTAAAATACATTATCATAATCCTAATCACATGATATTAAAATGTGTGTCCAATTTTCTCATTGCATGAAGTTAAAAAACATGTTTCATGTCCCTATTGTATGATATAAAACATTGAAATGAATTTATCCTTCAACCGAGAGGGATCCCTCTTTCTGATGCCAATCACTTACCACACCATTTTGAAGAAATAAATAAGAATTGATTCCCATTTAATATCATGGGATATTAAGAGACTGAAAATTATATATCATTGGCTTAGCTCACTTATTGAAATACCTCAACACTTCCATAAATGAAAACAAGTTTTTCTATCACTCACATATGCACTCCATCTAGGTGTGTTTCGTCATGTGGTGGCAGAAAACCAAGGTTGTTAAACCTTCACTCAAAAATTTCACAAAATCAACTTCATGATGTAATAATCCTTAAACATAGGTCCTCATAATTCTAGAAGAGTATGTGTAATAGGGGGTAAAAAAACATTGCACACATGGTCCGGAAATGTGAAGATCGAGGGTGGCGGAGGTCCGACAAGGTGAAGATCGAGGGCGGCGGAGGTCCGGCATGTGAAGATCGGGGGTGACGGAGGTCCGGCAACACAAAGCTCGAGGGCGGCAGAGGTCTGGAAATGCGAAGCTCAGCGGGCAGCGGAGGTTCGTCAATGCGAAGCTCGAGGGCGACGGAGGTCCGACAATGAAAAGCTTAGCGGGTAGTGGAGGTCCGACAACGAGAAGGTCGAGGGCGGCAGAGGTCCAGCAACGCGAAGCTCAGCGGGCAGCGGAGGGGAGTCGCAGGGTTCCAGTACCACGAGAGCTTTAGGTCACGATAAAATGAGGGCACTGTCTGACTGACTTTATAAAAAAAGGGACTAAGGTTTTATCAGTGCTAACAAAACACTGATAAATACTACCTTTATCATCGCTAAAATTTTAGCGCTGATAAAGGTATCCTTTATCAGTGCTAAAAAAGTGCAGATAAATCCTTCCAGTATCAGTGCTAACATTTAAGCGCTCATAAAGGGATTCTTTATGAGCACATTTCTAGCACTGATAAAGGGTCCTTTTATCAGCACTTTTTTAGTACTGATAAAGGTTACCCTGTATCAGCACTAAAATTTTAGCGCTGACAAAGTGATTCTTTATCAGGACTTTTCTAGCGCTGATAAAGGGAATCTTTATCAGTGCTAGAAAAGCGCTGATAAAGAATCCCTTTCTCATCCCTAAAATTTTAGTGCTGATACAGGGTATCTTTATTAGCGGTTTTTTCTTAGTGATGATATAAGGTGGTGCTTCCCTTTCCCGTTGTTGTAATAGTGTATATATGTATTAATTCGTAAATATGTGTGTGTGTGTGTGTGTGTGTGTCTCTGTGTGTGTTTTATATATGTACGCATTTTTTTATAAATAAACACACATAAAAAACATATTTTATAAATGTATTTAAAACCAATCTTATAAATATATATTAATATAAATATAAATATACCGATAAAAAATAGATTAACATAAATATATATTAATATAAGAATGAATATATATATATATACTAATATATGAATAAATATATATGTATTAATATAACTAAATATATTTATATTAATATGAATCTATTTTAATATATGAATAAATATAACTATATATATAAATAAATAAATATATCATTAAATAGAGAAAAAAACGAAATGGCTTAGTGGTAAAGGTGCTGGCACGTAAGGGGGGAGGTCATGGGTTCGAGTTCGGGTTGATGCAAGGAGGTGCGCGTGTGTTGGGGATGCGTGGGAAGGGCAGCGTGTAGGAGAGATTGAGGGGGTCTATATAGCGCTGATAAAGTGAGGGTCAAACATTGTTAAAAGATCCCCCCCACATTAAATAAAGATTTTTTATTTTTTTTATTTTTTTGACTTTTATCAGCGCTTTTTTTAGTGCCAATAAAAGGTGCCTTTATCAACGCTTTTCTAAGCACAGATAAAAGGAACCCCCTTATATCATCGCCTTGATTAAAAACGTTTTTTAGCACTATTAATGCACTTTTCTAGCGCTGATAAAGGCCATTTTTTTAGTAGTGTGCACACGTAATGCACATGCATTATTCTATTATCACATGTGTTATTATTATATATTTATTATCATTCACATTCAAATTCACATTCATGTGGACTTGGATATTATTTATTGTTTATTACTATGCACATGCACATGCACTTGAAATTGCGTTATTATTTATTATTTATTATCATTCAAATTCCCATGCACATACACATGGAATTCACATGCGTTATTATTTATTATTTATTATTTATTATCATTCACATGAAAATGTGTAGGCATATGCACATGCACATGCATTATTATTTATTATTTCAACCATGCAAACGCATATTCACATGCACACGGGTTATTACTATTATTATTATTAGAGGTATTTTTAGGTTTTACTAGCATTTTTAGGATTTTTTTGGTGATATTAACATTTATTATTGTTTGTTAGGGTTTTAGGGGTTTTTAATGGTATGTTAGAGTTTTTAGGGCTTGATGGGGGTTATTAGGATTTTAGTACGGTTTATTATGGTGTGAGAAGGTTTATTAGGGTTTATTAGGTATTTTTAGGGTTTTATTAGGATTGATTTGGGTTTATTATGGTATATTATGGTATATTATGGTATATTTGGCTATGTTTAGGATTTATTAGGGTTTATTATGGTTCATTATGGTTTATTAATTTTTAAGAGGGTATATTAGGGGTTTTGAGGGTCTAGTAGTGTTTCTTTGGTTTTATTAGCGCTTTTAAGCTTTGTTAGTTTTTATTAGCATTTATTAGGTGTTTTGGGGATTTTTAATGGTATATTTGTGTTTTTAGGGTTTAGTGGGGTTTATTAGGGTTTATTATGGTGTGTTAAGGAATATTAGGGTTTACTAATTATTTTTAGGGTTTTATTAGGGTTGAGTAGGTATCTTTAGGGTTTTATTGGGGTTTATTAGCGTTGAGTAGTGTTTATTATGGTTTGTTAGGGATTTTTATCGTTTACTAGGGTTTTTTACTGTTTTTATTAGGTTATATGGGTGTTTTCTAGTTTTTGTTAATATATATGAGTGCTTGTTAGGACTTTTTATGTTTTATTAGCATGTTTTTAGTGTTTTTGAGAATTTTTATGGTCTATTAGGTTTTATTAGAATTTATTATGGTTTATTAGGTTTTCTAGGGATTTTTAATGGTTTGTTTGCTTTTTTTGTTTATTGGGGTTTAGTTGGATTTTATTAGGTTTTATTATGGTGTGTCCAGGTTTATTAGGGTTGAAAAGGTATTTTTAGAGTTTTATTAGGGTTTTATTAGGGTTTATTAGTTTTTATTTGGTTTTATTATGGATTTTTAGGTATTTTTAGGTTTTGTTACGGATTTATTAGTTTTTTTGTTTTATTTGGTTATATTAGTTTTTGTTAGGTCTTTTTTAATAATATAGTGTGTTTTTATTGTTTGTGAGCATTTAGTTTTTGTTTGTGAGTGTTTAGGTTTTCGTAGGTTATATTAGAGTTTATTATGGATTATTAGTTTTTCTAGGGATTTTTATGGTATATTAGCATTTTTTGTCTTTATTAAGTTGTATTAGTGTTTTTAGGTCTTTTTAGGTAATATATGGCATTTTTATTGTTTGTGATAATTTTTTATTGTTTTTGACTATTTTTTGGGTTTATTAGGTTATATTAGAGTTTAACAGGATTTGTAAAGATTTTTTAAGGTATACTAGAGTTTTGTTCTTTATTAGGGTTTTTAGGGTTTTATTAGGGGTTATTATGGAGTGTTAAGGTTGGTTAGGGTTGAGTAGTGTTTATTTGGCTTTATTTATGGTTTATTAGGGATGTTTAGGGTTTGTATGGGGTTTATTATGGTTTATTAGTGTTTATTAGTGTCTATTAGGTTTGGTTAGGGCTGTTTAGGTTTTCTTAACATGTTTTTAGGGTTTATTGGGTTTTATTATCATTTATTAGGGTTTATTAGGTATTTTTGGGGTTTTATTTTTGATGAGTAGTGTTTCTTAGGGTTTTTAGAGAGTATAAGGTGTTTTTAGGGATTATTAGAGTTTATTAGGGGTTTATTAGGGTTTATGTTTTATATTATGGCATGTCAGGGTTTAATAATTTTGAGGGTTTTAAAGCGTCTTTAGGGTTTTTTGTAGCATTTTTTAGGGTTTATGTAGCGTTGTTAGAGTTTATGTAGAATTTTTAGTTTTTAGGTAGAATTTTTAGGGTTTAGTCTGCAGTTTTAGATTTTATGTATCATTTTTAGGGTTTATGTAACATTTTTAGGATTTATGAGGCGTGTTTATGGTTTAAGTTTTATGTTGCATTTTTTAGAGTTTATGTTGCATTTTCTAGGTTTATGTAGCGTTTTTAGGGGTGATGTAGCATTTATTATGAAATTGTTATGGTTTATATAACATTTTTAGGGTTCATGTTGTGTTTTTAGGTTTTATATTGTGTTTTTAGTTATTATGTAGCGTTTTTTAATGTTTATGTTGCATTTTTTAGGGTTGTTGTTGTGTTTTTAGGGTTTATGTTACAATTCTAGGGTTTATGTAGTGATTTTAGGGTTTATGTATAGTTTTTTGGGTTTATGTTGCGTTTTTTGGTTTATGTTACGTTTTTAAGGTTTTTGTTTCATTTTTAAGGGTTTATGTAACGTTTTTAGGGTTTATGTATCTATTTGAAACATTTTTTGGGGTTTAATGGTTGTTTATGATATGTTGTTTTTTAGGGTTTTTATGGTTTGTTAATGTGTTTTTATGGTTTTTTATGGTATCTGATGGCTTTTTAATGGTTTTGTGAGGTGGGGGTTTATGGGTTTATTTGTTTTTTTAGGATTGACTGGGGTTGTTAGGGTTTTTTAGTGTGTTTTAGGGTTTTTTGGGTATTGTAGAGGTTTTTAGGGTTTATATAACATGTTTTAGCATTTTTTGGGTTCTTTAGGGTTTTTTAGTGTTCATTAGAGTTTTATTTGGTTCATTAGGGTTCTTTTGTGTTTATTAGTGTTATTTAGGATTTCTTACAGTTTATTAGCATTTTTTTATATTACGGTTTTATTGGAATTTTGTAGGCATTAATAGCTTTTTCTAGTGTTTATCAACCCTTTTTAGGTTTATTTAGGATTTATTAGGGTTTATTTTATTTATTAGGGTTTAGTAACATGTATTTGGGTTGATTTCGATTTATTAGGGTTTATTATAATTTATTAGGGTTTATTGTGGTTTATAAGGGTTTTGTTATGGTTTGTTTCAGTTTGTTATGATTTATTGGGCATTGTTAGGATTTGTTACGATTTATTTAGGGTTGTTAGGGTTTGTTACGATTTATTTTGGGGTTATTAGGGTTTGTTAGTGTTTATTAGTGGGTTGTATGGTTTTATAGGCAATTATTTGGAATGTTTTGCAGCATTTTGTCAAGTTTGTTAAGGTTTTTAGTGATTATTTTTGTTTATAATGGTTTAATAGTGTTTTTTTGTATATTAGGGGTTTTAGGGATTTTTTAGAATTTATTAGGGTCTAATAGAGTTTGTTAGGGTTTATTAAAGGTTATTACGATTTATTTGTGTTTATTAGGGTTTAATAGTGGGTTTTAGGGGTTATTAGGGTTTATTAGTGGTTCTTCGGGGTTATTAGTGGTTGTTAGGTTTTGTTAGGTTTTATTAGGGTTTTTGGGTTTGTTACGATTTGTTTGAGTTGTCTGGGGTTTTATGTGTTTTTTTGTGTTTTATGGATGTGTTTGGATTTTTTATGGTTTTTAGGGTTATTTTAGCGTTTTTTAGGGTTTTGTTGCGTCTTGTTGGTTTTGAAGCATTTTTCTCTTTTTTTAGCAATTGTTAGGGTTCATGTAGTGTTGTTAGTGGCATTAGGGGTTCTTTAGGGTTTTTAGGGTTCTTTTTGGTGTATTATTGTTTCTTTTGTTCTTTTTAGGGTTTTTTAGGGGTTTTTAGGGGGTTTAAAAGTTTCAGAGTGTTGGTTAGGGTTTTATAAAGAATTTTTAAACTATTAGGGTATTTTAGCGTTTTAGGGGTTTTTAGCGTTTTTTGAGGTTTTTTTAGGATTTTTTAGGGTTTTTAGGTTGGTTTCAGGTTTTTTCGGTCTTTTCAGGTTTTTAGGGGTTTAGGGTTTTTTAGGGTTTTTAGGGTTTTAGGATTTTTTAGGGCTTTTTAGGTTTTTTAGGGTTTTTTGGGTTTTTTGGGTTTTTAGGGGTTTTATGGTTTTTTAGGGTTTTCTCTGGTTTTTCTGGGCTTTTTAGGGGTTTTTGTGAATATTATCATTTTGAATGGTTTAATAGCATTTTTGTTGTATATTTGGGTATTTAGGTATTTTGTAGCTTTTATTGGGGTCTAAGAGGGTTTTTAGGGTTTTTTACGATTTATTAGTGTTTATTAGGGTTCAGTAGTGGGCTTTAGGATTTATTAGTGTTTATTATGGTTTATTATTGGCCGGTAGGGTGTGTTAGGATTTATTAGTGCTTATTAAACTTATTTAGGGTGTGTAAGGGTTTGTTAGGGTTTCTAAGGGTGTGTTAAGGTTTCAAAGGGTGGGTTAGGGTTTTTATGGGCGGGTTAGGGTATCTAAAGGTGTGCTATTGTTTCTAAGGGGGTTTTAGGATGTGTTAGGGTTCTTATGGGTGTGTTGGGGTTTCTGAGGATGCTCTATGGTTTCTAAGGGTGTGTTAGGGTTTCTAAGGGTGTGTTAGGGTTTCTAAGGGTGTGTTAGTGTTTCTTAGGTTTTCATAGAGTTTTGTTAGGTTTTTTAGGGTTTTGTTCGGGTTTCTTATTATTTATTAGGGGTTTTTAGTGTTTCTTCATGTTTTTTGGGATTTTGGGGTTTCTTAGTGCTTCTGGGATTTTTAGGGTTTGTTAGGGTGTGTTAGGGTTTGTTATGTTTTTAGGGTTTCTCGGGGTTTGTTTGGGTTTGTTGGGGTTTGTTATGGTTTGTTAGTGTTTTTTAGGGTTTGTTACGGTTTGTTACAGTTTTTCATGGTTTTTAATGGTTTTTAGTGTTTATGGGTTATTCATGGTTTGTTAGGGCTATTTAGTTGTTCATGGTTGTCACAGATGTGTAAAGCTAGTCGCAAGCTTCAATTTGATATCTGGTAGAGGTGAAACAGACACCCATAGCAGAAGTTACAGCGATTTGAAAAAATTAAGGACATTTTGGGACATTATGAACATGATAAGGTGTTCATATTGGTCACAAACGTGTAGATCTAGTCGAAAGCTTCAATTAGACATATGGTAGAGGCAAAACGGACTCCCAAAGTAGATGTTATGGTCTTTTGGAGGGTTTAATTACCTTTTTGGGCCATCAAGGAAGTGAGAAGGTGCTTCAGTGGTTGTGGGAGTGTAGGTATAGTTTCAAGATTCGATTTTATATGTGGTAGTGGAAAAACAAACACCCATAGAAGAAGTTATTACAAAATGGACACTACAAGCCAATATTTTTACTATCCAAAGGGATTTTGGGTCTTTTGGGGGGTTGAAGAATGTCAAAAAGGATTCTAGTGGTTACCAGAGTATTTATCTTTTCATAATATTCGATTTTATATGTGTTAGAGCCAAAATGAACACACGAAGAAGAAGTTATTGTCGTTTTAAATTGAGCAACCCTCCTAGCGCATAAAAACCTAAGAAACCCACAACTCACTAAAATTGGCATAACATCTCGTTCGGGTGTCCATTTGAGCACTGTGACTAGTCAAATCGATGTTTTTGAGATGAGTGAGGACCGATTTTAGTAGAAACTATGAGAAGATCAAAGAAATATAAGATATATTAGTCATACAACTCCAAAAAAAGTCCAACTTCAAACGGCCGTAACATTCGCTCTGGTTGCCCGTTTGAGCTCTACAACATGTCAAATCGAAAGTAGTGAGAGATCTTCGTAGAAGGATGACTTGAACATAGTTAAAGTCATGTTTGAGACCCTAAAATCACATAAACCCATCAGAAGGCCTCCAAAACTCCATTTCTGTGTACGGATCCCTGTCAATTTTTTTTAAATTGGTCATAACTTCATATCTGTGTGTCTGTTCGGCCTCTGAAACCTATTTTTATCGTAGTTAATTCCATGAGATTTAGTTTGACTATTCATAGAGTGGAAATGGACATCTGAAGAAGATGTTATGCCTTCTTCAATGACTCTGTGATTTGTTAGGTTTTTCGAGACACCATTTCTAGCATTTTTTGTCATGTCTGCTGTTTTTTCAAACAACTATAACTTATTATTACTGTTATTATTATTATTATTATTATCATCATCATCTCATCCACACACACATGAACAAGCACATGCGTTATTATTATATTTTTATTACCACTCACGCGCACATGCAATGCACACACACTGTTTTACTATCACATGCGTTGTTATTATTATTGTTATTATTATTATTATGGTTGTTGTTGTTGTTGTTGTTATTTTTATTGTTATTATCAACACATGAAAATTCACATGCTAATGCACATACATGAACATTCAATGCACGTGCATTATTCTATTATCTAATTCATTGTTATTATTTATAATAATAATAATAATAATAATAATATTTTTATTATCATCATCATCACATGCAAATGCAATGCACAAGCGTTATTATTTATGACCATGCACGTGCACATGTAATGCACATGCAATATTATATTATCACATTCACATGCATGCATGTTCTTTTTTACTATTATTTATTTATTATTTACTACTTTGCATGTGCACATGAAATGCACTTGCGTTATTATTATTATTTTGTTTGTATCATCAAATACAAATGCACATGCACGTGCATTGTTATTTATTATTTATTACCATGCACGTGCATGCATCATTATCATTATAATTTCATGTAAATTCACATGCACGTGAGTTATTATATATTATTTATTATATGGAACATGCAAATGCAATGCACTTGCGTTATTCTATTATCACATGTGTTATTATTATTTATTCTCATGCACGTTCACATGCAATGCACGTGCATTATTCTATTATCACATGTGTTATTATTTATTATTTATTATCATTCACATGAAAATTCACATTCATGTGGACTTGGTTATTATTTATTGATTATTACCATGCACATGCACATGCACAAGCACACGCACATGCACATCCACTTGGATGTGTGTTATTATTTATTATTTATTATCATTCACATGCACATGCACATACACATGTAATTTACATGCGTTATTATTTATAATTTATTATTTGTTATCATTCACATGAAAATGCACTGGAATATTTACATTCTCGTGCATTATGATTTATTATTTAAACCATGCACATGCATATGCACATGCACGTGCGTTATTATTGTTATTATTATTAGATTTATTTTTATGGTTTACTAGAATTTTTTAGAATTTTTATGTGTTATTAACATTTATTATGGTTTGTTTGGGTTTTAGGGTTTTTTAATGGTATATTAGTGTTCTTTGGGTTTGGTGGGGGTTATTAGGATTTTATTATGGTTTATTATGGTGCGTTAAAGTTTATTATGGTTTATTAGGTATTTTTAGGGTTTTATTATGATTTACATGGGTTTATTAGGGTATATTATGGTATATTATGGTATATTTGGGTATGTTTACGATTTATTAGGGTTTATTATCGTTCATTATGGATTATTAATTTTTAAGAGGGTAAATTAGGGGTTTTTAGGGTTTAGTAGTGTTTATAAGGGTTTAGTAGTGTTTATAAGGGTTTATTAGTGGTTTTAATCTTTGTTAGGTTTTATTAGCATTTATCAGGGGTTTTATGGCTTTTTAATGGTATATTTTCGTTTTTAGGTTTTTGTGGGGTTTATTGTGGTTTATTATAGTGTGTTAAGGTTTATTAGGGTTGAGTTGGTATAATTAGGGTTTTATTAGGGTTCAGTAAGTATCATTAGGGTTTTATTAGGCTTTATTAGGGTTGAGTAGTGTTTGTATGCGTTTGCTAGGAATTTATAGGGTTTACTAGGGTTTGTTAGTATTTTTATTATGGTATATGAGTGTTTTTTAGTTTTTGTTAATATATATGGGGGGTTGTTAATACTTTTTATGTTTCATTAGCGTGTTTTTCGTGCTTGTGAGCATTTTTTATTGTTTATTAGGTTTTATTAGAATTTATTATGGTTTATTAGGGCTTCTAGGGATTTTTAACGGTTTGTTTGCGTTTGTTATGTTTTTTGGGGTTTATTTGGGTTTTATTAGATTTTATTATGGCATGTCAAGGTTTATTAGGGTTGAGAAGGTATTTTTAGGGTTTTATTATGGTTTTATTACGGTTTATTAGTTTTTATTAGGGTTTATTAGGGATTTTTAGGGTTTGTTAGGGGTTTATTAGGTTTTTTTGTTTTATTAGGCTATATTAGTGTTTGTTAAGTCTTTTTAAATAATATAGCGTTTTTTATTGTTTGTGACCATTTTGTTTTTTTGGTGAGCGTTTTAGTACTTCTTAGGTTATATTTGAGTTTATTATGGATTATTATTATTTCTAGGTATTTTTACAGTATATTAGCATTTTTTGTCTTTATTAGGTTATATTAGTGTTTTTAGGTCTTTTTATGTAATATAGATGGTTTTTATTGTTTATAATCATTTTTATTATTTGTGAGCATTTTTAGGGTTTATTAGGTGATATTAGAGTTTATCAGGGTTTCTAGGGATTTTTTAAGGTATACTAGCATTTGTTTTCGTTATTAGGGTTTTGTAGGGTTTTATTACGGGTGATTATGGTGTGTTAAGGTTTGTTAGGGCTGAGTAGGGTTTATTTGGATTTATTTATGGTTTATTATGGATTTTTAGGGTTTGTTTGGGGTTTATTATGGTTTATTAGTGTTTATTAGTGTCTATTAGGGTTGGTTAGGGTTTTTTAGTTTTTCTTAACGTGTTTTTAGGGTTTATTAGGGTTTATTATCATTTATTAGGGTTAATTAGGTATTTTTGGGGTTTTATTAGGGTTGAGTAGAGTCTCTTAGGGTTTTTAGGGATTATAAGGCATTTTCAGGGATTATTAGAGTATATTAGGTGTTTATTATAGTTTAATTTTTTATATTATGGTATTTTAGGGTTTAATATTTTTAAGGGGTTTGAAGCATCATTAGGGTTTTGTAGCATTTTTTAGTGTTTTTGTAGCATCGTTTGAGTTTATGTAGCCTTTTTAGTGTTTATGTAGAACTTTTAAGGTTCAGTTAGCGGTTTTAGGTTTTATGTAGCATTTTTTAGGGTTTATGTTTCATGTTTAGGGTTTACGTAGCGTGTTTAGGGTTTAGGTTTTATGTAGCATTTTTTAGGGTTTATGTTGCATTTTCTGGGTTTATGTAGAATTTTTAGTGGTGATGTAGCATTTATGTTGCATTTTTTAGGGTTTATGTAATATTTTTAGGGTTCGTGTAGTGTTTTTAGGGTTTATGTTGTGTTTTTAGGTTTTTTGTAGCATTTTTTAATGTTTATGTTGCGTTGTTTTGGGTTTATGTTGTGGTTCTAGGGTTTATGTAGCGCTTTTTGGGTTTATGTAGCGTTTTTTGGATTTATGTTGTGTTTTTTGTGTTTATGTTGCGTGGTTTATGTTTCATTTTTAGGGTTTTTGTAATGTTTTTGGGTTTATGTATCGATTTGTTGCATTTTTTAGAGTTTTAATGGTTGTTTATGATTTATAGTGGTTTCTTGGGTTTTTAAGGTTTGTTAACGGGTATTTATGGTATTTATGGTATTTGATGGGGTTTCAATGTTTTTTGGGGTTTTTTAAGGGTTTATTTGTTTTTTCTAGATTGATACGGGTTGTTAGAGTTTTTTAGTATGTTTTAGGGTTTGTTTGGGTATTGTAACGGTTTTTTGGGTTTATGTAATGTGTTTTATCATTTTTTGGGTTCTTAAGGGATTTTTTTTCTTTATTAGAGTTTATTATGGTTCTTTAGGGTTTATAAGTTTTTTTTGTGTTTATTAGTGTTCTTTAGGATTTGTTACAATTTATTAGCATTTTTTATTGTATATTAGGGTTTTATCTGGATTTTGTAGGCATTAATAGCTTTTTCTAGGGTTTGTCAAACTTTTTTATGGTTATTTAGGATTTAATAGGGTTTATTAGCATTTATTTTTATTTATTAGGGTTTATAAACGTGTATTGGCATTTATTTCGATTTATTAGGGTTTATAATGATTTGTTAGGGTTTATTGCAGTTTATTAGGGGGTTTTTATGGTTTGTTTTAGTTTGTTACAATTTATATGACGTTGTTAGGATTTTTTAGCATTTACTTGGGGTTGTTAGGGTTTGTTACTATTTATTGTGGGGTTATTAGGGTTTATTTGTGGGTTGTAGGGTTTTGTAGGCTATTATTTGGTGGTTTTTGTAGTGTTTTGTCGAGTTTGTTTGGGTTTTTAGTGATTATTATAATTTATTATGGTTCAATAGTGTATTTTATTGTATATTAGGGGTTTTTGGTATTTTGTAGCGTTTATTAGATTCTAATAGGGTTTTACGGTTTATTATAGGTTATTATGATTTGTTAGTGTTTATTAGGGTTTTTGTGTTTAATAGTGGGTTTCAGGTGTTATATGGATTTATTAGTGGTTCTTAGGGGTTATTAGTGGTTGTTAGGGTTTGTTAGGTTTTGTTAGGGTTTTTAGGACATGTGTTAGTCAATTATCACACACGTTATTATTATCATTATTATCATTATCATTATTATCATTATCATTATTATAATTATCATTATTGTTATTACTATTATTATTAATGTTATTATCGTCACATGAAAATGCAGATGCACATGCATTATTATTTATTATTTATTATATATTATTTATTTCCATGCACGTGCGTATGTTTTCGTTGTTGTTATTATTATTATTATTACTGTTATTATTATTATTATCATCACATGCAAATGCACATGCACGTCCGTTATTATTTATTACCATGCACGCACACATGCAATTCACCTACATTATTCTATTATCACATGCATTTTTATTGTTAATGTTATTATTACTATTATAGTTATTATTATTATTATCATCAAATGCACGTGCGTTATTATTTAATACCATACACGCACACATTCAATACATGTGCGTTATTTAATTATCACATGCGCTATTATTATTAATATTACTATTATTGTTATTATTATCATCACCTGCGCTATGAGTTATTATTTATTATCATGCACTGCACATGCAATGCACATGTGTTGTTGTTATTATTAATATTATTATTATTACTGTTATTATTATTATTATTGTTATTATCATCTCATGCACATGCACATGCACGTGAATTATTTTTTATTTTTTATTACCATGCACGTGAACATGAAATGCACACACGTTAATTTATTATGACATACATTATTATTCTTTTTGTTTTTATTATTATTGTGCTTTTTGTTGTTTTTGTTTTTGTAGTTATTGTTATTATCGTCACATGAAAATGCACATGCAAATGCACATGAAAATACATAAACACGCACATTCAATGCATGTGCATTATTATATTATCACATGTGTTGTTAATAATAATAATAATAATATTATTATTATTATTATTATCGTCATCATAATCACATGAAAATGCAATGCACACGCGTTATTATTTATTTCCATGCTCATGTACACGTAATGCACATGCAATATTTTATTATCACATGCATTGGTACTACTACTATTATCACTACTACTACTACTGCTGTTATTATTATAATCATCACATGCAAATGCAGATGAACATGCATTATTATTTATTATTTATTACCATGCACATTCATATGCAAAGAACTTGCAATATTCTTTTATTATTATTATTATTATTATTATCACTATCATTATTATTATCATTATCACATGAAAATCCACATGCATGTGTGTTGTTATTTATTATTTATTACCATGCATGTGCATGCGTTATTATTATTATTATTACAATTAGTATTATTAATATTATTATCAAATGTAAATGAACATGCACATGCATGTGCCTTCTTATTTACTATTATTTATTTATTATTTACTACAATGCACATGCAGATGCAAAGCACATGCGTTATTCTATTATTATTATTATTGTTGTTGTTGTTGTTGTTTGTATCATCAAATACAAATGCACATGCACGTGCGTTGTTATTTACTATTTATTACCATGCACGTGCATGCATCATTATCATTATCATTACATGTAAATGCACATGCACGTGTGTTATTATATATTATTTATTACCATGCACATGAAAATGCAATACAATTGCTTTATTATATTATCACAGTTGTTATTCTTATTTATTCTCATGCACGTACACATACAATGCACTTTTATTATTATTTTATTATTATTATTATCATTATTATTATTATTATCACAGTTTTTATTATTATTATGATTATTATTATTATTATTATCATTATCATTATTATTATCATTATCACAAGAAAATCCACATGCATGTGCGTTGTTATTTATTATTTATTGTTTATTACCATGCACGTGCATGCATTATTATTATTATTATTACAATTAGTAATATTAATATTATTATCAAATGTAAATACACATGCACATGCATGTGCATTCTTATTTACTATTATTTATTTATTATTTACTACTATGCATGTGCACATGTAATTCACTTGTATTATTATTTTATTATTTTTATTTTTATTATTATTGTTGTTGTTGTTGTAGTTTGTATCATCAAATAAAAATTCACATGCATGTGCGTTGTTATTTATTATTTATTACCATGAACATGCATGCATCATTATCATTATCATTATATGTAAATGAACATACACGTGCGTTATTATATATTATTTATTAACATGCACATGAAAATGCAATGCACTTGCGTTATTCTGTTATCACATGTGTTATTATTATATATTCTCATGCACGTGCACACACAATGCACTTGCATTATTCTATTATAACATTTTTAATTATTTATTATTTATTATCATTCACATGAAAATGCACATTTATGCAGATTTTTTTATTATTTATTGTTCATTACCATGCACATGCACATGCACATGCACATGCACTTGGATGTGCGTTATTATTTATTATTTTATATCATTCCCAGGCACATGCACATACACATGAAATTAACATGCTTTATTATTTATAATTTATTATTTATAATCATTCACATGAAAATGCACATGCATATGCACATGCACGTGCGTTATTACTACTATTATTATTAGAGGTATTTTTAGGGTTTACTATCATTTTTAGGGTTTTTAGATGTTATTAACATTTAATATGGTTTGTTATGGTTTTAGGGTTTTTAATGGTATATTAGCATTTTTTATGGTTTAGTGAGGGTTATTAGGATTTTATTAGGGTTCATTGTGGTGTGTCAAGGTTTATTAGGGTTTATTAGGTAATTTTAGGGTTTTATTAGGATTGAGTTGGGTTTGATAGGGAATATTATGGTATATTATGGTATATTTGTGTATGTTTAGGATTTATTAGGATTTATTATGGTTCATTATGGTTTATTAATTTTTAAGAGGGTATATTAGGATTTTTTAGTGTTTAGTAGTGTTAATTCAGGTTTATTAGCGCTTTTATGCTTTGTTAGGTTTTATTACCATTTATTAGGGGTTTTAGGGCTTTTTAATGGTATATTTTCATTTTTAGGGTTTAGTGGGGTTTATTATGGTTTATTATGGGGTGTTATGGTTTATTAGGATTGAGTAGGTACTTAGGGTTTATTAGGGTTGAGTCGGTATATTTAAGGTTTTATTAGGGTTTATTATGGTTTGTGAGCATTTTGTTTTTGTTTGTGAGTGTTTTGGGTTTCTTTGGTTATATTAGAGTTTATTATGGTTCATTAGGGTTTCAAGGGATTTTTAAGGTATATTATCATTTTTTGTCTTTACAAGTTTATATTAGTGTTTTAGGACTTTTTAGGTAATATAGCACGTTTTTATTGTTTGTGATCATTTTTTATTGTTTGTGACCGTTTTAGGGTTTATTAGGTTATATTAGAGTTTATAAGGGTTTCTAGGGATTTTTAAGGTATACTAGAATTTTTTCTTTTATTAGGATTTTTAGGGTTTTATTAGGGGTTATTATGGTGTGTTAAGGTTTTTCAGGGTTGAGTAGGGTTTATTTGGGTTTATCTATGGTTTATTAGGGCTTTTTATTGTTTGTTTGGGGTTTATTAGTGTTTATTAGTGTCTATTAGGGTTGGTTAGTGTTTTTTAGGATTTCTTAACGTGTTTTTAGGGTTTATTGGGTTTGATTATCATTTATTAGTGTTTATTAGGTATTTTTGGGGTTTTATTAAGGTTTATTAGAGTTTTTTAGGATTTTAGGGAATATAAGGTGTTTTTAGGGATTATTAGAGTTTATTAGGGGGTTTTTAGGGTTTAATTTTTTATATTATGGTATACTAGGGTTTAATATTTTTTGAGGGTTTTAAAGCGTATTTAGTGTTTTTGTAGCATTTTTTAGGGTTTGCGTAGCATTGTTAGTGTTTATGTAGAATTTTTAGTGTTTATGTAGCGTTTTTAGGGTTTAATTTGCGGTTTTAGATTTTATATATCATGTTTAGGGTTTATGTAATGTTTTTAGGTTTTATGTAGTGTTTTTAGGGTTTGGGTTTTATGTAGCATTTTTTAGGGTCTATGTTGCGTTTTCTGGATTTATGCAGCATTTTTAGGGGTGATGTAGCATTTATGTTGCATTTGTAGGGTTTATGTAACGTTTTTAGGGTTTGTGGTGTGTTTTAAGGCAAAGAAGGTGCGGGGCCAAGCAGAAAGATTGGTCCCTCAAGTGTATAAAAGAAAAATAAAGTGCAAGGCATTACAAGGGGGACCTATGCAACTGGGTACGGGTAGCACCCATCATGTCTGAATCCACAATTGGCGCACAAAAAGAGGGAGCAACAAAAGACCACCATGAGCAGCGTTCTTCAATAGCCTTCTTGGAAAGCACATCAGCTACCATAATAACTTCCCTGTATGCATGGGTGTTCTTAAGAACCATATTTTTGGATAAACTAATGAAATCAATCCATTGGGGTAGAAGACGCCAGGGAACCTTCCTTGAATTTTGACGAAAGGCCTCAACCGCAAGCATGGAGTCAGACTCAATCCAGAGTTGCTTCCAACCAAACTGGTTTGCAAACCGGACCACCTTGATGATAGCCTAGAGCTCTGCTTCATAAGCACAGCCAATTCTGATGAAGTGGAAAAAGTGCCCTTGATAAAGCCTCTATAAGTATGGAAGACGCCACCACAGCCAGAAGACCCTGGAGAGCCTACTGCCGCACCATCAACATTGAATTTGATCCAAGACGGGATAGGTGGAATCCATCGGATTGACTTCACCACCAAGGGTTTTTTGCACCTACCAGAGACACCAAGAGTGCAGAGAGTGATAAGGTCAGTAAATAAATTGTTCATCGCACCTGTTTGAATGCCCCCGGCCATCTGGACAGCAGAATGCATGGCAAGAATACCCTCATGAAGGGAGCTTGACTTATTCCGGAACAAAGAAGAATTTTTGGCAGCCCATAGAAAAGACACAATGGCTGCCGAAGTAGCAAAGAGAAGATTGTAGATTTTCTCACTATACCTCGATTCCGTGATGAGAGACATCATCTGAGCAAAGGTTCTATCCAGGGGAAATTGAAGACCAAATACATCCTGTAGAAACTTCCATAGACCATAAGAAAGATTTCATTCAACAAAAAGATGCTGCACATTTTCAGCATCCTGCATGCATATACAGCAGGCCGAAGCAAGATGCAAACCAGCTTTTTGAAGTTGGCCATGCATGGGAAGCCGATTCCTCCATATCCTCCAGAAGATCAGAAAATGTCTAGTAGGAATAAAATGATATTTGTATCTCATGATCCATGAAGGGGGATATATCCCTTGTCGGCATTTGTGATTGTAAAAGTCCTTTACAGTAAGCAGGCCAATCATGTTCGGTTTCCAGATAATTGTGTCATAATCCATGTAACTGTATAATTGGATCTTAGAAGTGATATGGGCAGGAAAGGTCCCAGCCATCTCCGATAGTCTGGTGTTGAGTTCATTGATGGACATATGTTGCAAGCCATGAAGAACCTGCATAGATTCATGCAGCAAACTCTTGAGCCAAGGGGTGAACCAACAATTTAAGTTGGATTGCCTCGAGCCATGGTCTGTTTTTAGGGTTTATATTGTGTTTCTAGTTTTTATGTAGCGTTTTTTAATGTTTATGTTGCGTTTTTTAGGGTTTATGTTGTGTTTTTTAGGGTTTATGTTACAGTTCTAGGGTTTATGTAGTGCTTTTAGGGTTTATGTTGCATTTTTTAGGATTATGTTATGTTTTTTGGTTTATGTTTCATTTTTAGGGTTTCTATTGCATTTTTAGGGTTTATGTAATGTTTTTAAGGTTTATGTATCTATTTGAACCCCTTTTCAGGGTTTTAGTGGTTGTTTATGGTTTGTAGTATTTTTTTAGGGTTTTTAAGGGTCGTTAACAGGTGTTTATGTTTTTTTATAGTATCTGATGGTTTTTAATGGTTTTGTGGGTTTTTATGCGTTTATTTGTTTTTTTATTGATAAGGGTTATTAGGGTTTTCAAGTGTGTTTTAGGGTTTGTTTGGATATTGTAGCGGTTTTTAGGGTTTATATAATGTGTTTTATCATTTTTTGGGGGTTATTTAGGGTTTTTAGTGTTCTTTAGAGTTAATATGGTTCATTAGGGTTTATTAGGGTTCTTTAGGGTTTATTAGTGTTCTTCAAGATATGTTGCAGTTTATTAGTGTTTTTATTGTATATTAGGATTTTATTGGGCTTTTGTAGGCATTAATAGCTTTTTCTAGGGTTTATCAATCATTTTTAGGGTTATTTAGGATTTATTAGGGTTTATTAGGGATTATTTTATTTATTAGGGTTTAGTAACATGTATTTTGGTTTTTTACGATTTATTAGGGTTTGTTATGCTTTGTTAGGGTTTAGTGCAGTTTATTAGGGGTTTGTTATGGTTTGTTTCAGTTTGTTATGATTTATTTGGCATTGATAGGATTTGTTACGATTTATTTGTGGTTGTTAGGGTTTGTTACGATTTAATTAGGGGTTATTAGGGTTTTTTAGGGTTTATTAGTGGGTCGTACGGTTTTATAGGCTATTATTTGGAGGTTTTTGTACCTTTTTTCAGGTTTGTTAGGGTTTTTAGAGATTATTAGGGTTTATAATGCTTTAATAGTGTTTTTATTATATATTAGGGGTTTTATGGATTTTTTAGCATTTATTGGGGTCTAATAGAGTTTGTTAGGGTTTATTAAAGGTTATTAAGATTTAGTATTGTTTATTAGGGTTTTAGGATTTAATAGTGGGTTTTTGGGGTTATTAGGGTTTATTTGTGGTTCTTAGGGGTTATCAGTGGTTGTTAGGGTTTTTAGGTTTTGTTGGGGTTTTTAGGGTTTGTTACGGTTTGTTTGAGTTATTGGTTTTTAATGCGTTTTTTGGGTTTTATGGGTGTGTTTGGATTTTTTTTGCTTTGTTAGGGTTATTTTAGTGTTTTTTTGAGTTTTTTTTGCGTTTTATGGGGTTTGAATCATTTTTTGGGTTTTTGTAGCAATTGATAGGGTTTATATAGCGTTGATAGTGGCTTTAGTCAGGATACCCCGAATTGTTAACATTCAAACAAGTATAAATTCTGATCTGGATGTCCGTTAGGCCTGTACCACATATCATATTGAAGATTGTTTCATTTTATTCAATTGGATTTGTTGTGGAGTTGAAACGGGATTCTAGATTAGAATTTATAATCGTTTTAACATTCTATGGCTTTTCAAATACACACACACACACATATATATTTATTCATAAATATATGTGTGTGTGTGTGTGTCTATGTGTGTGTGTTGTATATATGTATGTATTTATTTATTTATAAACACAAACAAAAAACATATTTTATAAATGTATTTAAAACTAATCTTATATATATTTATTAATATAAAAATAAATATACGGATAAAAAACATATTAATATAAATATATATTAATATAAGAATGAATATAAATATATATACTAATATATGAATAAATATATATGTATTAATATAACTAAATATATTTATATTAATATGAATCTATATTGATATACGAATAAATATAACTATATATATAAATAAATAGATATATCATTAAATAGAGAAAAAAATGAAATGGCTTAGTGGTAAAGGTACAGGCACGCAAGGGGGGAGGTCACGAGTTCGAGTTTGGGTGGATGTAAGGAGGTGTGCGCATGTGGGGGATGCACGGGAAGGGAAGCGCGCAGAAGAGATTGAGGGGGGTCCACCTAGCGCTGATAAAGGGAGGGTCAAACGCTGTTAAAAGCTCCCCGCACATTATATAAATATTTTTTTTATTTATTTTTTTTGACTTTTATCAGAGCTGATAAAGGGGTATTTTATCAGTGCTTTTTTTAGCACTGATAAAAGGTGTCTTTATGATCTCTTTTCTAAGCGCTGATAAATGGGACCCCCCTATATCATCTCCTTGATTAAAAAACTTTTTTTAGCACTGTAAATGCACTTTTCTAGCACTGATAAAGGCCATTTTTGTAGCAGTGTGCACACGCAATGCACATGCGTTATTCTATTATCACATGTGTTATTATTTAGTATTTATCATCATTCACATTCAAATGCACATTCATGTGGACTTGGATGTTATTGATTGTTTATTACCATTCACATGCACATGCACTTGTATGGGCATTATTATTTATTATTTATTATCATTCAAATGCACATGCACATACACATGCAATTCACATGCGTTATTATTTATTATTTATTATTTATTATCATTCACATGCAAATGTGTAGGCATATGAACATCCACGTGCATCATTATTTATTATTTAAACCATGCGCATGCATATTCACATGCACATGGGTTATTACTACTATTATTATTAGAGGTATTTTTAGGGTTTACAAGCATTTTCTCAGATTTTTTGGTGATATTAACATTTCTTATAGTTTGTTAGGGTTTTAGGTTTTTTAATGGTATATTAGAGTTTTTAGGGTTTGGTGGGGGTGATTAGGATTTTATTAGGTTGTATTATGGTGTGTGAAGGTTTTTTAGGGTTTATTAGGTATTTTTAGGGTTTTATTAGGATTGAGTTTGGTTTATTAGGGTATATTATGGTATATTTGGGAATGTTTAGGATTTATTACGGTTTATAATTGTTCATTATGGTTTATTAATTTTTTAAGAGGATATATTAGGGGTTTTGAGGTTTTAATAGTGTTTATTAGGGTTTATTAGCGCTTTTATGCTTTGGTAGGTCTTATTAGCATTTATTAGGTGTTTTAGGGATTTTTAATGGCATATTTGCGTTTTTAGGGTTTAGTGGGGTTTATTATGGTTTATTATGGTGTGTTAAAGTTTATTAGGGTTGTTTAGGTATTTTTAGGGTTTTATTAGGGTCAGGTAGGTATCTTTAGGGTTTTATTAGGGCTTATTAGGGTTGAAAAGGGTTTATTATGGTTTGTTAGGGATTTTTAGGGTATACTAGGGTTTGTTACTGTTTTTATTAGGGTATATGAGTGTTTTTTATTTTTTGTTAATATATATGAGTGGTTGTTAGGACTTCTTATGTTTTATTAGCATGTTTGTAGTGTTTATGAGCATTTTTTAAATTTTTATTAGGGTTTATTAGAATTTATTATGGATTATTAGGATTTCTAGGGATTCTTAATGGTTTGTTTGTGTTTTTTTGCTTATTGGGGTTTAGTTGGGTTTTATTAGGTTTTATTATGGTGTGTCAAGGTCTATTAGGGCTGAGAAGGTATTTTTAGGGTCTTATAATGTTTTTATTAGGGTTTATTAGTTTTTATTATGGTTTATTAGGGATTTTTAGGGTTTATTAGGGTTTGTTAGGGGTTTATATGTTTTTTTTGTTTTATTAGGTTATATTAGTTTTTGTTAGGTCTTTTGGGATAATATAGTGTGTTTTAATTGTTTGTGAGTTTTTTTCTGTTTGTGAGTGTTTTTATGGATTCTTTGGTTATATTAGAGTTTATTATGGTTTATTAGGGTTTCTAGGGATTTTTATGGTATATTATCATTTTTTGTCTTTATTAGGTTATATTTGTGTTTTTACGTCTTTTTAGGTAATATATGGTGTTTTTATTGTTTTTGATCGTTTTTTTATATTTGGTGAGTGTTTTCAGGGTTTATTAGGTTATATTAGAGTTTATCAGGGTTTTTAGGGATTTTTTAAGGTATACTAGAAGTTTTTTCTTTTTTAGGGTTTTGTAGGGTTTTATTAGGGGTTATTATGGTGTGTTAAGGTTTTTTAATGTTTAGTAGGGTTTATTTGGACTTTTTATGGTTTATTAGGGCTTTTTAGGGTTTGTTTGGGGTGTATTATGGTTTATTAGTGTTTACTAGTGTCTATTAGGTTTGGTTATGGTTGTTTAGGTTTTCTTAACGTGTTTTTAGGGTTTATTAGGTTTTATTATCATTTATTACGATTTATTAGGTATTTTTGCAGTTTTATTGGTGTTGTGTAGGGTTTTTAGGTTCTTTATAGATTATAAGGTGTTTTTAGGGATTATTAGAGTTTATTAGGGGTTTATTAGGGGTTTATTAGGGTTTAATTTTTTATATTATGGTATTTTTTTGTCTCGAAATGGGGATGACCTTTTTTGTTTAAGGTTCAAACATTCCAATTAGTTTCTGACGGGTTTATTCATAGAATCGGAAACATCCATTGATTCTATATCCATTTGGACCTACATTCAAAAGGTAGGTGCTCATTAGTTGTGGACCGATGAAGCTTAAGAATTTTCATTGGTCAAGAGGATGGGAGGTCAGGCACATCACACCATTTTGAGCGGAATTATTACCTACTATG
The DNA here is from genome assembly GCA_963277665.1 of Viscum album. NCBI lineage: Eukaryota > Viridiplantae > Streptophyta > Magnoliopsida > Santalales > Viscaceae > Viscum > Viscum album. Next base: position 790,869,048 of record OY728167.1, read on the forward strand.
GGACTCTCTTATAGATTTATGTTATGTTCATGAATCCTTATTAATTCACCAATCATAAAAATGTGTTTTCCTTTAGATTTGGCAATTGATGACTGATATGTATGGGATTTAGAAAATCTTTTATATGTATTTGAGGTTCATCATCGATGGAGAATCATTCATATGAATTAGAGATTCTTAGTCAATAGTATCCTTCAATACATTATATAGAAATTTCTTGGTCATTATGATGACTATACTGGTTTTAAAGCCACTTAGTGGGGACCATGAAGTTTATTGTCGTTCAGAAAGACAGGGATTATTTTAGAGTTGGGATTTTACCCTCATATGTCCTACCTACGTATCCTTGTTAAAAAGGAATCATAACCCACATAGTTTGATAAGAAGGATATAGTTTAACGTCATATTAGACGGAAAGGAAATTATGAACGCTTGGCTTGAACCTTATAAAGGCTTCCAACATACTCTAATTTTATGGCAGAGATCAAAGTCCACGTAGTTCGGGTGAATAAATATGGGGCTTATGCATGGTTAATGGCCCAAAAAGAGATTTCGTGATTACTTTTACACTCTAAGCTCACGTGAGTCATTCTCGGTGTGAGAAAAAAAAGGAATTAGTAAACCTGAAAATTGTGCCATGAAATATGTAGTCATGAGAAATGATGTGGGGCTTACATTTGTATAACTACCCAAGTAGATGAAGGCGGGGACTTTATTCAGGAAAGAATCCCAGAAGTAGAGTCTATAAAGTTATCTGTACCTTATGGAGTTTTTTAGTTTTAACCCAGGGATTAATCCTAAGGAAGATGCCCAAATTAAAGGGGACTTATAACTTGGGGATTACATCTAAGAAGGAGGCCCATATTAAAGGAATTATGATGGGGGCATATTCTTGAGAAGGATTCCAAATGTTAAAGTAAATTATGACTGGTGCTTACTCCTGAGAAGGAGGCCCAGGTTAAGGGGACTTGGTGCTTACTCATGAGGAGGATTCCCTGATTAAAGGAATTATTATTAGGACTTATTCCTGAGAAGTAGGCCCAGACTAAGGGAACTTGGGGCTTACTCTAGAGGAGGATGCCCTAAATCAAAAGTTCTTCTCATCTTAAAGGATGAGGTTACATAGAGGAAACCTCTAACTATGGTGACATAAAGCTGGTAAGTCACGAGGTTTTGGGAGAGGTTCTCACATAATTCCTTTTATATAAGGATTCCAACAAAGTAACCATGCCATAAATTGATTTGAAAAGGGTTTCGAGGGATAATATCTTGAAGAGGAGAGTTGAATGGGAGAGAGGCACACAAATGAAGTTGGTGAATAGGTCTTGGCCGCGTATGTGTACTTGCACGGCATGGGTTCACCTAGGAGATGGAGAATATATAGGGTAATACTTGGGTGAGACTTAATTAAAGCCTTTAGTATTTTGCTAAGATGTTTCCAAAATGTTGGTGCGCAAGTTTCATCGAAAGGGTAGGGCGAAGTGCAAGTGTTTCCATTTTTAAGGAGGTCTAGATACATAGGCGTGAAATTGTTGATGAATTCTAAAAAATTAGAAATTATCCTACTCCTTCAAGTCTTCCACTCTAGGTAATAAGTTACCTTAGAAGATTTCAGAAGAGTTGAGTTGAAGACTTGGGTGACCAGAGCTTGAATTTGACTTTTGGAAAAAATCCCCTTTGAAATGGGGGCCCACAAGGGCTATTTATAGGCCACCTTTCACCTTGGGAGAAAAGAAAATAGGGCATGAAAGTGAGCTTCACGACCCATAGGTGGCTCACAAGTGTCTTGTGCGGTGCTCATGTGACTTGTGTGCCTCACTCCAAATGGGCTCTTAGTCCATGCCTTCGTCAATCTTTTTGATTTTCTTCAAAGGGTGACCCTCATTGTGCTTAAGGTATTCCCCTTTTCCATTCGTTGGACTCTATGGTGGAATAAAGCATCAACAAAAGTCCCCCCCCTCAGAGATTGGATCTGAAAAGGAAATAGGATCCGGCTCTGAGGTAAAGCCAGAGGAATCAATGGTTTGTGGTGTGCAAGTTTGCTGCACAGATGTTGGGGCTCGCAAGTATGGTGAGTAGGTGGTCTAGATCGCCTATATATACAGGTTCACTCCGGTGCATACTCACTCGGCTTCCATAAACTTGAGCTCTTATCACGTAGGTGCTTCTGTCTTTGGCGAATCGCCCTTCTAGATTTTGTCGCGCTTCTACAGAAGGTATTTGACTTGTGCGCTATGACTAGGGAAGCAAAACTTGCACGACCGGTTTGACTTGCGTGCCAAGTTTGTGACTTGAACATCTTAATTTAATTTCCATTTTTTTGATTTCCTTCATCAAAATTACAAAAAACAAACTTACTTGAAAGTTGATTGTATGATCTTTGTGCAGATTCAATGGCTCCAAGAAAAATTGGATTAGTTGATGAGTTGGCCAGCAAGATAATAGATGACATGATGAACGTCATTGACCATGACTATTATGTTATCTGTGATACCACTCTCCCAGATTTGTCTATGTTCTTGAAGAAATATCACGCCAATTTCCCATAGAGAATCTACATGCCTTTGTGTGGCCATGGTCATCTGCAAAGAGTCAACGTTATAGAGGCAAAGAATTATATCCCTTATTCTTGGTTTCAAACCACCACAAACTTCTCTTCGGAAAATGTCTCAATTGCAGGATCATTTTTCAATGTTGGGATAGTAGAGAAGGCATACATAATGCATCATAGCCCATGTGATCCAGATCTAAAGCCTCACACACCTAAGCTGCAGCCGCATTGCCATCCCTCTATTTTCCGAAATTCTTAGATGGATCAATCTAATGGTTGGAAGAAGAATTGGGATTTCTGTCCTGGAGGAGGTGTGAAGCTGACATGGATGTGGGCATATTGGGTGTGACAAACCTATGAAGAGTTTTTTTATGATCTAAAAAGATCTATAATATATGAAGTTGTCTAGGCTGGGCAGGCATATGTCTACAAGAATGACAATTTCATGCCATAGGTAGTCAACCATTAGATCCTGGAAACGAATTCATTCTATCTGACTCATGGATAAGTAGGCAACAGTTTCTGGGACGTCTACAAGATTTTAGGGGATCCAATTTTGGGGGATATGTATGATGAATTCATCCCCCCCAAGGTGACCTAGAATGTTTCGGAGAAGACTCCGGCTTTGGTTCGAAAGTTAATGAAAATTTTCTACAAGCTTAAGAATACCCCCACCACGAAAATCCACTCCTAAAAAGATATCCAAACAGAGGATTGGATGGACATGTTTCTAATTAAGAAGAGAGAGGAGGGACCTTCCTGCACTCGTCCTACTAGTTTCCCTAGAGAAGCAAAGAGGGGTGCTCTGGGCACATTTTGGCCAACTCTGGAAGCAGAAGAGTTTGATAGGTGGGGTTATGATGTGAACCAGAAAATTCCAGCGAAGACCCGTCTGGAAGGATTTATTGACCTGGGGCTCAGTGTTTACCTTTTACCAATTCAGGATTCGAAAGGAGGTGTGAGGTCGGGGACCATTGTTGTTGTAGCCAAGCTAGCTAAAAGGAATATTGTTGGGTTGGCCACCCCATTTTTGGAAAATATTCATAGGATATTACTTCATGTTTATATGGATAAGTCTCCTCTAATAATAGTGGGACCATTATTAGTTTTATGGGGATGAATCGCCACCCACTACTAGAAATATGTTGTACAAAGTGGGGAATAGGTTCTTGGAAGTTCTTTGTAGCCTTATGTTCAGGCCTTTTTTGGAATTTCTCCCTTATCCCACAACGCTAATGATATCAAAATAAGGTTGATCATGTTCAAGGATTTTCACTTCTTTCCTTATGGAAATCCACCAAATGGGCGATTTGTTGATGATGGAACAACCGGCCTGGAGTTAAGGGCATATATGATGGCATGTAGATATGGTACACTGGCCACGAGGATTGATGGAGAAATTATATGTGAGGCCTACGCTCCATACAGATTCACACGTCAATTCAATTGTCTACATCAAATTACCGTATCCACTCCGTTGCATGTTAGGTTAGAGAAACATCTGACGGTTGCTTGTCTACTATGGTTTCTGACATCTATGGAGAAGACTGGGGTGGTATTTGATCTACCAGCTGTTGAAGTGGCAAGTCGATTGACTAGATGGTATGCTGAGAGCTGGGTAACATCATACCATGAAGGGGTACTGGATTAGCCGGTCCCTCAGGTGGGGATAAAGAAGAGAACCATTAGAAAAGAAGATTTTCATTTGGAAGGTGACTTTTCCTCACCTGGAGCAGATTCACTGGATTCCCAGGTTGGGGATGAGATGCGGCTCGAAATGCATCAAAGTGGCCTCGTGCTTGATATAATCCGCCTGCCAGAGTCAAGAGACCTACTCCATCGACTCCTGGTGAGTTATATCATTGAGGCAATTTAGTCTCCATTATTTTAAAGAGGAACACGTTTCATTTTATTATCCTTTATATGTGATTGCAGGAGTGGGAAGAAGTTGAAGTCCCAGATTGTAGGACCCTCCTCGTGGCCTTTTGGTGCATATTCTGAATATTTAGGACAAGAAGCTGTCTGGACATAGAATAATTTATATTGTGATGCTGAAACCACCTGGATGAGCTTATGTGAAGGGCTGCATATCCCAGGAGTGGGGAATCTCCGGGCTTCCTTTGGAATCCAATTTGAGGACAAACCTAATGATGTGAGGGCTTACATCAAAGAGCTGTAAATGCTCATATATGACACAGATGAGTCAGTTTCTGTCACCATGCGGGTGAAGGAAATGATGGACTGTGGTACCACTGAGGGGATTGGTCCTTCATTAGATGATGAGTGGTGTGATTATGTGGCTCCTAAATATGTATGTTTCCTTTTTCACATATTTCTATTTTCTTTGCAATTTGAATTTAGTCAAATATTTTTTATTGAAGGAAATAATCTTCTTTATCCTGCAGATTGTAATGGGAAGAACCACTCATATCCCTTCGCCATGGTATACTCCTGGTGGCAACGCTCTTGGATCCACTAAATCTCCTTGTGAGCCGGGTGAAGTATCTCTAGGCTAGAAATTCACGGATGAGGAGTTAGAAAGGGTGTTATTGTCTCCGATACCTATTTTTGGAGATGAATATTCAGTCCACCCAAAAAAGACAAGAAGAAACGGCATCGATGAAAGATGACCATAGTCAAACATTTCATCAGTAGTGGTAAGTCATTCTGCTAGTCATGAATCTTAACTTATGAAAAATTGATCAAAAATCTCAGGATTGCAGGAGCTTCTTTAGTTCCTCCTATAAGAGAATGTACTGACCATACTCAGAGTACAACAAAGGGTGCTATAGAATGGCCACAAGTTCCTGCTGAAACGACTATTCCTGAAGGAATAATTAGAGGAGATGAGCTGGCTTATGTTCCCATCATTGCTCCTATTTCTGATGCCAGGAGAGAAAATACTTCTGGTAAATTAACAATACATCATAGAACCTCAAATGAGACAACAAATGACTTTAATTTTGTGATGTTTTAGGTTTGACACATGCACCAGAACATTTGGAAACCCCCGAATCTGACCCCACAATTGTCTTTGAAGAATCTATCCAGGGTCAGAGACTTCTAGATGGAAGTCACGAAGAATAAATGATGAGTTATCCCACTGGTGAGACCAACCTGGGATCTGGAACATCATTGGGTAAAATGATGAATCTTGGCATGTCCTTTGAATAAATTTTAGAACATGATAAATTACCTTCTGATTTAGAAGATTTTGGAGATCTAGTTATAGAATCAACTAGACATGAGTTTCATCATTTTCCCTATTAATCTTCTCATGGTTACACTTCTAACCATGTTTGGTTAAAAAATGTACAGTTCTATATGAAGAAACTGTTGAACCAACAATGCTTGATAGGTGTGTAGACATTGATGTCAACCCTGTTATTGTAGAAACACTAGCTCAGGTGGAACTAAACACGAAAGATCCTCCTGAAACCCATCCGGAAAATCCTGTTGAATCTAGGAAAGATAGGGATGAGTCTTCATAAGTTGATGATCTACTTTTAGGTAAAAGATGATGATATTTTTGGCTTACTAAACCTGAAGTAAAATAAATAAACTTTTACTATCCATTGATACTAACCATAATTTTAATTGACTAAATAGGGCTGTCAACTTCAATGGCTAGATCTGGAGGTGAATCCTTAGCCTCAGCTCAAATAGTAGCAGAAAGTGAAGCAACAAGGGTTAGGGAAGGAGAAGAATAGGGAACTTCCTTAAGTGAATTAATCCCAGACAATGTTCCTCCCTGTGATAGTGATGCCGAATCAGACCCAGAGGTGCAAAAGGCGCTCCAATTCTCACGTCGTAAGGCATGGAAAAATATATGGAAGATAATATCTGAGGAGCCTCTTAAAGAGATGCCTTCCAAAATTACAAGACTTTCATCCATGTTCATCATGCTAGGACTTGGCAGTTTTGGATATCAAGAAATCCATGTTGCAGTGAAAAAAGTCATTCAAAGGAGGAAGCAAAAGAAAGGGTGTTTTCAAGACATGATTAGAGCTATATTGCTGACCAATATTAGTGAATTTCATGCTTCAGTCTCCCGAGTTTCGGCTGATCATGATGAAAATCTGAAAGAGCTAACGCAAAAGATCACGAAGAAGATTGTCTAGTAGTTACACCTTTAGCAAGAGCAAGATGCTGTTACTGGGGAGTTTGACCAGCTTACTAATTCATTGGAAGAAGTCCAAGCGGATGGTATAAAAGCCATCAAAGATGCCAAAGAAGCACTTCATCGAGCGGAAGAGAGTGATGTTGGTCGAGTAAATGAACTTCAAGTGGCTACTGATGATGCTCAAGATGCTGTGAATCAAATGAGAAATCATGTTGAAAGTCTTCTGTAATTTCTGAAAAAAGAGAAGCGACTCCAGTCTATGAATTTTCTTCTAATCGTGTTCATTGATGAAAAACAATTCATCTTCAATCATTTGAACCTTAATTTTCATGATAATTGATCTTATTTTTACCTAAGCCAAGGGTCCTAATAAACATAGTTTGATTTTTACTAGGGTTACATAAAAAAACCCACAAAATTTATCTTTTAATTGCTCAATATTGCCTAAATCTTACAAAATATATGTTTAGTGATCTAGGACTCGACTTTTGTTCAGATTACCCTTTATAGGTTCCCAATTTAATGAGTACCATGTCTTTTGTTATTGGAAGTTTAAAGTCATGCATGTTGGACTATAAAAAGGCTAATATTTAAGGTATAATAGCTTTGACCGAATGGATGATATTGACTCAATTCTTGATAATTTTTTTGGAAACATATTACCATATTCATGTATGGAGGGGGAAAATTGTAAAACATGACTTGAGAAATTTTGAATCTGAGGAATGACATGGGAAAAGAGATAAAAGGCATTAAAGGAAGTATTTTCTAAGAATGATGTTACCACAACTTGACAAACCTGTTATGGGGGATGAATTATGCAGGTCCAGCTAGGGAATATACTGCATAGTCAAATAGTAGTATCTTTTGGCTAACAGGTCTGTTAAGTAGACAACTTGTGCAAGGCCACCTAACGGAACGTGCTGCAGAATCGGGCAAAAGAACTCTTATAAATTTGTCATTATATTACTAAAATCCGAAGAAAGTTTTATGGAGATTCAAAATTTCCAAATCATAGAGTTTGCTTTATGGGGAAAGGTACTTGAATATGGAGAGGATATTTCCAATCACAATTGTCAACGAATTGGAGGAATGTGACTTGTATGAAGGTCTGGCCCAAACGTAGGAAAAAAAGTATCAACGATTTTAAATCATATGACTAAAACTGGAGATAGAAACATTATACGACATATGGTCAAGTGGTCCAAGGATATTTCATATTTCTTTGAACATATGGAGAAGGAGGAAAATGTAAACGATAGGCTTGAATACTTTTAGATCATGAAAAAGGGTATGGAACAAATATGTTAAGGATGCCAGTTTTTTTGTAGATCCCTACATATCTCCATTAAGACTAATAGGGAAAAAAGAGGCTTATCCTAATAATTAAGTTACCATTACATGACAAACCCATTATAGAGGTTGAATTATGAAGTCCCAACTAGGGAATAAGCTTCATAGTCAAATAGTAGCATATTTTGGCTGATAGGTGCGTTATGTTGACAACTTATGCAAGGCCACTTAAGGGCACGTGCTGCATAGTCAGGCCAAATAACTCTCAAGTATTAGACATTTTGAGACCAGAAGTCAATAAAAGGGTTATGGAGACCATGAATATTATTTGTATAATGTTGCGGCTGGGTCCTGAATTGAGATTATGGATGTCATTGCGTATCTCATTAGGTTGAGAATCAAGCCACACGTAGTTATTAAAATACATTTTAACATCATACAAGACGAGAGCATGGAAGATCATAGTTTAGGGTCATAGAGCTCAGACCATAGTGAGGGAGACACATCATTCGTTTGTTATAAACCTGATGTGAGTGAACATAAGTGTGTTCCATATCACACCATGTGCTCTCAGGGGAACTTTTCAGCCAAGGGACCGAAAGTGGAGTTTGGGGTTAGGCCCAAATTCTCGGGGATGGACTCGAGAAATGCTAGAGCATTTTGACGTATCCCATGAGGATGGGAATCAAGTTGCATGTAGTTCTTGAAATACCCTTTTTATAGATTTGGTTCGTACATATGAGGGTTAAAGAGAACTTTATTGCAATTATGGTTGGACGCAAGATTAAGGATGTGGGTGTCACTACATATCTCATAAGGATGAGAATAAAGCCACACATAGTTCTTGAAACATGACATGGTTGGAGACTATGTCAATGATGATTCCTCTCGAGTGAGGGTATCAGAGATTGCTGCAGTTTATTGTCATACATGACAAAAGTGTAAATAGTTTAAGGTCACATGCATGTACCCGTGCTATGCAGTTTAAAGTATTTCAGTAAGGAAAATGGGGGACTATATAGTTTAACGTCATATAGCTAGGATGATGGGACATACACAGTTTAATGTCATGTTGGATGATAGTGAACCGATATGAATAAGACGGTTGACGAGGGCTTCACGGATCAGAATCATATAGGATGGAGGTGAATCAATGTGAAGAAAGTGGTTTCAGTCATGAACCTCAGGAGGTTGCCTACGTACCCGGACTAGGAGGCAAGGACCAAAGTCCCCATAGTTCAATTGATAGGGATTCGGCGATCGGGGTGTACATGAGAAAAACGACCTGAAGATGATGTTGGGTCTTAAGCGTGGTTAGCGGCCCAGAGAAGATGTCATGGTCGAAGCATACTCTAAGCTCACGTGAGTCATGCTTGGTGTCAGAAACAAGAGGCAGCAACAGACCTGACAATAATGTCGCAAAAGATGCGACCACGAAAGATAGTGTAGGGCTTATGTATGGTTAGCTGCCCAGGGTATGCGTAGAAACAATGTTTAAAAGACAATTTCACATGCAGCAATCACAGTTTAATGTCTTGTGTCACAGACATGGGGTGCTTGGAAGTTTAACATCCTGCAGCTCGGACGGTGCACAGTTTAACGTCATGTTGGACGATAATGGGGACACAGTTTAACGTCATGTCAGATGATAAAGGGGGCTATACTGTTTAATGTCCTTCAGTAAGTACAATGGGTGTATTTTTGTTACACAAAATACATCTTCAAGAATATTTCATTGGTTGGAGTTTTAATGAGTTATTCATCTATTGAGATTAAAGAATAAGCTCCATTGGAGTAGACCCTATGTATTGAGTAAGGTCCCTCCCACTTTGGATCAAGAATTGGAGGCTTCTTTCCTTGTATCATTGGGGTTCTGAGGACCAATACCAATTCTCCTTAAATGAATGAATGAAGATGAAATTTTTTATTGAAAGCTCATGTTATTCGATTCTGATAGACTTCTAAATGGTGCAGTGTGCACAATAATTTTTCATCTAGTCATTCCAATTCATCCAATCGCTTTTGAGATTTTTCATCTATATTTAAGTGATCAAAAATGGTGACTCTAATTGAAGGTAATTGGACTTAAATAGGAAAGACTACTTCCGTTCTATATACCAATGAATATGGATTTGATCGTGTAGTAATGCGAGTGGTAGTCCGATAAGCCCATAGAGCATGAAAAAGTTTATCAGTCCATGACTTCTTATCTTTATCCACCATTTTTTGAAGTATGTTTGAAAGAGTCTTATTGAAATCCTATACATGAAAATTGGCCGCTGCCTGATACCAAGATGAATGGTTGTATCAGATATTGTATTCTTGATATAGTTTTCTTATCTAAGATGAATAAATGTTGGTGCCATTATACGTCAATATGGTATGAGGAACACCAAATCTGGTAATGATGTTGGACTTGACAAATCTAACAATGATTTTATCACAGAATTATTTGAGATGTATTTCCTCTTCCTATTTGGAAAAGAAGTAATTAGTAGTAAGAATATACTTAAACTGCTTAGCTGTATCCAGAGGATAAGGTCCTACTACATCCATTCCCCATATAGAAAATTTTCAGGAGTATTTAGCCGTATGAAGCAACTTCGGGGGTTGATGAATGATGATAGAACATACTTGTAATGAATAAAACTTATTAGTGAAATCAGCACAATCTTGTATCATTGAAGGCCCTAAGTATCCAAGCTTTCGAATTTGACCAGAAAGTCTATGTCCAGACTGGTAGGCACCACAAAATCCTCCATGTACATCATTCATGACAGCCACTGTCTCTTCACCAACAGTACATCTAAAGAGAATTCCATAAAAACCTCGCTTGTAGATAATTTTTTGGTGATATGAGCTATTATAAAGAGTAAAATTGTCCACATGTCACCGTACTTGTTCTTTCCCGGCTCTATCAGGTGGGAGTGTTCCATTTTGAAGGTATTCCCTGATAGGTGTCATCCATCCTGTAGTATGACCAAATGGTTCAGTAATGGGACTGATTTCATTGATTTCCTCTGTTCTGATTTGAATAAAAGGTGAAAATATATGATGGTGGGAAATATTGAAGATTTTTTCATCCCTATTTGGATCTTCTAGGGTTGCGGTTACATTAGCCAATGCCTCAGATTAGGCATTTTGTGAACACGGGACATAAGAAAATATGGGTTCCGATAGAAATTCTGCCATTAACTCTCAGACGTAATCACTCAAAGGGATTAACTCTTCCTTTCTGATGGAATTATCCCCATTGATTTTTTTGATTACCAAATATGAATTACCTTTTACCTTCATTTGATTCACCTATGCCTGAAGCGCTAATTATAAGCCTGCGATGAGAGCTTGATATTATGCTTCATGGTTTTTACCGCCTTCCGAAAATTAGAAAGAATAGGGTAACACTTCCTTTTCTGGGGAAATAAGCATGATTCCTAAACCGACGTTGTTGAATTTAGGATCTTTCATTTTCATCCCTGTTGGACTTCAGGAGGCACCATCAAAGTACATTTCCCATGTTTGAGGATTATATTGAATAGAGAAGACATCCTCATTAAGTAGTTTAATATTTAAAGATGTATCTTTTACAGATGGGTGTTCAGCAAGGAAATCAGCCAGAGCATGGCCCTTTATTGCCTTTTGAGACACATACTGGATATCAAACTGCTGTAAAATAACTGCCCACCTTTCCAGACGTCCTGTAAGCATTGGATGACTAAGGATAAAAATGAGCGGGTTATTGTGAGATACCAATTAGACCTCATGATATTGCAGGTAGTGTCTTAAATTCTGAACTGCAATGATTAATGCTACTCAGCACTTTTCAATACTTGAATATTGAGTTTCTACCTCAAGCATAGTCTGACTGAGATAGTAAAGGTTGTTTTCATTCCCATCATCAATCTTTTGGGAATGGAATGAACCCAATGATCACTCTAAAGCTATCACATAAAGAATAAGTGGTCTTACATCAAGAGGTGACATTAATACTGGTGGACTCAAGAGATATATCTTGAGGATATCGAATTATTCTTGACATTCTTCAGTCCACTGGTAGGTGACTCCCTTCTTCATTAATCTGGTGAAGGGTAAACACTTTCTTTCCAAATTGGAAATGAAACGCCAAATATAAGCCAAGTTTCCTTGAAGTCCTCTTAATTCCATCAATTTTCTAAGAGGTGACATGTCAAGGACTGATTTCATATTCTCAGGAACAACATCAATACCATGATGGTGTACAACAAAGCCGAGAAAGTTTCCTAAGGTTACCCCGAAAGCACATTTCCAGGGGTTCATCTTCAAATTGTGTTGTTGAAGTTTGTTGAATATGATTTCCAGATCATCCAAGTGATCAGAACATTGTCTAGATTTAACCACCAAATCATCCACATAACATTCAAAAAATTTCCCTAAACAGGGTTTGAAGATATGGGGTATGGCGCGTTGATACGTTGCACCTGCATTCTTCATGCCAAAGGACATTACCCGATAGAAAAACACACCTTTAGGAGCTCTGAAGGAAGCAGAAACCTCATATTCTAGGTCCATTTGTATTTTATTATACCCAGAGTAACCATCTATGATGGAAAGAAATTTATAGCCAGTTGTTGCATTAATTAAGGGTTCTATGATCGGAACTGGAAAATCATCTTTGAGACAATACCGATTAAGATATCTGAAGTTAAAGCAAACTCAAAATTTTCCATTCTTCTTTTTTACAGGGACAATATTAGCCAGCCATTTAGGATATTGAACTTCTCTGACAACGTTAGCCTTGTTAATATTATCAACTTTAGCTTCAATTTTGGAGGCATAAGTTGGGTGTGTTATTCTTGCTAATTTCTTGAATCCTCAATGTTCATTTGGAAAACCAAAATGATGAGTGGAAACATCAGGATCAAGACCTAGAATTTTTGTATAATTCTAAGCAAATACATCTTGATTTTGAATTAGATATGAATTATACATTTCTTACTCTTCAAGAGTTATGGATTCATTAATTAAAGTGGAGAGTGGATCTTCTTTTGTACCCAGATTTATTTCTCTGAGTTCATCCACAGTGGTAGAGATACCATCTTCAAATGCTGGAGGAGTATCCCTAAGATCTTCCTCTTCTTATTAAAACTGTGTTACTTCTTCTATTTCAACTTGCATAGTAGATGGTGAAGAAAAAATTCCATGGTCAGGGGAGAAGTTAAAATTTGAACATCTTGAAGAAGTGGCTGCCATTTCTAACCATATTGATGATGAAGGGTCTTCCTGGAGTGATAGAGTGGAGATGATGGATTGATAATAAACATCATTTTTTTCCTCTGGTATTGTTATAACTTCTTCTGTCCTGGTTCAGGAAGTATATAATATCTATATTTCAGCGGATGAAATGGAGACTTATCCATTTATGCATTCATCACTGCTTGGAAAATCAACAATTTCTCCCCTGATATCTGGCTTGGTTTCTGTAATTGACATTATGGAAGTTTCTATAAGAGTGTTTGGATTTAGTTCTATCCTGTCAAATTGACTGATAGGCAACACATAATCTATACTCACATGTATGAATGGGTTTACTGGAATCTTTTACAGACTATTTGGAGCATTAATTTTGGTGACCTTCTTCTCCATGGATTTTTCCTTTCCCTCCATGTGATAAAATTCTACCTGAATTTATTGAGATTCAAACGTTTTGAATGGGGCCTTTTCACCACACAATGTCCCAATTTGACCATTAAAATAATATTTGAGACATTTATGGCATGATGAAGGTACGACTGCATGTTGATGTAGCCATGGTCTTCCAAGGAAAATGTTGAAGGCTGCATCCTAACGAACAACCATGAAATCTGAATTAGACAGAAGGTCTCCAAACTGAATTCTGAATGTAATCTCACCCAGAGGTTCTTTTTTATTCTTATAATATCCTTGCAACATCAATGTACAAAGAGATAAATCAGATTCTGTGAGGCCCAATCGATGAAGTGTACAAATAGGAATGGGGTTGACTCCTGAGCCATTATCAATGAAATCTCGTCAGATGTCTATTTCATTGACTTTTCTAGATAGATATAAAGGTCTGATATGTCCATGTACAACATCATCTCCATCTTCATCTGTAAAATATATCACTGTATGGAAATCTTCAGGATCATTATCTATATGGTAGACCTCTACCGTAACAATTTCAGTTTCTAATTCTTGAGGACTTGACAAAGCCTCAATAAGCGCCTCCCAAAGATCTTTTGATAGATTCAAGGCATCCAGAATTGATAAATTGGCCGGTAATTAGGAAAAATGTTTCAAGACATCATACTTTTGGTCCAAAGGTCTGTGTTTCCCAGCATGAAAATGTGGTTTTGCAGGTTCCTTGGAAGTTGATGCTTAGGTAGTAGATGCATGCCATATCATGGAAGGAATTGGAAACACTCATGGATTCGGTAGATTAGACTGACTATGTCTATCTATTTGTGTGTTAGGACCGAATCTTCCATGTGTGGAAGAACTTTCGTGTTCCTGTTGATCCCGCTGAAGGGATTTTCCATGAGTTTCTGTCGCATATACAATTCTAGAAGGGGTAGTATTGGAATAGTGTCTTTTGGAATATCCACTTCTTACCTTATATCCTATACCTCTATCTCTTCCTATAATTCCTCTATTAGATACATGGAACTTAGGCTTATTATGATCAAAACTATCATTGGCATAGGGATCCATTAAATGAATCATGTTAATAGAACCCAAGATAAATTATTCATCTGATGAAGATTATGTAAGATAAAATAGTTTAGATTGTGCCATTTGGTGGGGCAGTACCCGTGCTTTTGAAGAAGATGACATAAAATTTTCCAGAGTTAAAGACAAGTTAGGCTTTGACACTACTACAAAAATGATCAAGGGAAGCACCACCTTATATCAGCGATAAGAAAAAACTGCTGATAAAGAAACCCAGTATCAGTGCTAAAATTTTATCACTGATACAGGGTAACCTTTATTAGTGCTAAAAAACGCTGATAAAGAGAACCTTTATCAGCTCTAGAAAAGAAATGATAAAGAATGCCTGTATTAGGGATAAAATTTTAGCGCTCATACATGAAGGATTTATCAGCGTTTTTTTAGCGATGATAAAGATACCCTTTATCAGTGCTTAAAAAGCACTGCTAAAGGATTCCTTTATCAGCCCTAACATTTTATCACTGATAAAGGTAGCCTTTATCAGCCCTTTTTAGCACTGATAAAACGGTAGTCCCATAATTTATAAAATCGGTCGCACAATGTCCTCAGTTTATCGCGACCTAAAGCTCTCGTGGTACTGTAACCCTGCGACTCCCCTCTACCGCCCCCGATCTTCGCGTTTCCGGACCTCCGCCACCCCCAATCTCCGCATTTCCAGACCTTCACCGCTATCCATTCTCCTAATCCTCCCCCTTGAACCACTTCGGCGAATCCTCCTCCCCGAAAACCCTACTTCTACTCCTCTTCACTCGATCATACTCCCTGTAAACCCTAATCCTCCATTTCTCTTTGATTGGTGGCGCCTCCCGTGCACCTCCACCTATGGAAGTTTCCAAGTGTGTGGTATGTGATTCAATCCTTTTACAATATTAGATCATTTTGATATGATTTCTTAGTTTCATGAAAGAGTTCTATGGATTAATTTTTTGTTGTGAAATATGTTTTGGAAAGGTTTTGAGATCCACATGTATAGAGACACATACTTGACGTACATAGACATTACATTAATTTTTCGGAATACTTAATATATAACAAAAACAAACACTCAAGGTACGTAATATTTAAGTGTCTTTGGAAACATGGAATATAAACTTCTAATCATGTTGAAAGATCTTCAACATCTCCCATAACGATCATCCCCTTTTTGATTCCTTACCTAAAACCTTTCTTTTAAACCTAAGGGAAAAGAAAACATAAAAAGGGTGATCTCAAATGCTCAGTAAGGGTAAGCATGGAGAAAATAAAACAAACCATATACATTTGAACTTAAAAAACTGAACATAATGTTTAAACATCGAGATCTTGATCAATCACATAAAACATGGCAGTACGTAAGCCATAGATCATAATGGAACATCAATCTTGATAAAATAGCATGGGAAAAAAACTTGTAATTGTGGAAAAACATTAAGCACAAGATATGATTTCCATAGTATCCAAGGCATTGCTTCCAAGACCATATTAGTGGACAAAGTCCCTTACTGACACTATTGGAAATACAGTATTTCCCAATGGTTTAGGTTCATTAGGAAAGGCTACAGAACTGTTGGTATATGTTATACCAACAGTTCTCCAAACCGTAGGGAACTAAGCCATTGGGAAAGGTTTTCCCAACGGTTTATAGTGAACCGTTGGGATAGGGTGGAGAAAAATTACCCTATCCCAATGGTTCTGCCAAACCGTTGGGATATGGTGGAGAAAAATTACAGGTTTTTCCCAACGCTTTGGCCAAACTGTTGGGAAAAACCCAAGGTTTCCTCTTTCCCAACAGTTTCTAAACCGTTGGGAAAAGTGTTTTACTAATGGTTCCATGAACCATTGGTAAAATAGAACCTAGAGATGCTATGCCAATGGTTTCAAACCATTGGCATAGCCTATTCTGGGAAAATTTCACAGCAGCTCTGCAATTTTCCCAGCAGCTCTACAATTTTCCCACCAGGTCTCATTTTGTGGGTTCCCTCTCATTTTCAATCCAATTATTGTACCTGTAGAAAACTAACACATACATATACAATTATTGTACCTGCAATAACCAACTAACACATACATATAGATAACAAATTCATACACATTTAACATATAATTCTGGAACTATACACATCCATAATTAAATTAGAATTCATAACATAATTATAAACATACATAATTCATTTAGAATTCAATTTAAAATTTAGATGCAAATTATATGTGGAATCGGGAAGTCAATTCATAATTTTATCGGTTTTGTGTATACCATATATTTTTACCTGAAATGATGTCCATTTTAAACAAAATACATACACCTAGAGTGCTACGGGCCACACTGCGCCTCTGATTGCGTTTTGTCGGTTTTCCATATGTCAGTTGATGTTTTTCAATTAAAATGACGTCCTTTTGAAATAAAAGTTAGACACTTTGAGTGGTGTTGGCCACACCACGTCTCAGATTGAGGCGAGGTTGATTCGTACATGTCACATATGACCCATGGGTCGTTCTCCTAAAGTTTCAATGGAAACAGAATGTGTTTGGTTGGTTTTCCGTATGTACTTAAAATGTTTTCCATTTTAAACAAAAGAGAGCCACTTAGAGTGATTCCGGTCACATCGTGCCTCTGATTAAGGCAGGGTTCGTTCTTACATGTCACATATGACCCTTGTATTGTTGTTCTAAAGTATCGACACAATCCGAATGCGTTTGGTCGGTTTTCCGTATGTCATTTGAAGTTTTTCACTTAAAATGACATCCTTTTGAATCAAAAGACAGACACATTGAGTGTTGGCGGTCACACTGCACCTCGGATTATGGCAGGGTTGACTCGCACACGTCACATATGACCCATGAATTATTTTTCTAAAGTATCGACACAATCCGAATGCGTTTGGTCAGTTTTCCGTATGCCAGTTGATGCTTTTCAATAAAAATGATGTCCTTTTGAAACAAAAGGCAGACAATTTGAGTGGTTCCGGCCACACCATGTCTCAAGTTGAGGCAGGGTTGATTCGTACACATCACATATGATCCATGAATCATTCTCCTAAAGTTTCAACGGAAACCAAATGCGTTTGGTTGGTTTTCCGTATGTACTTTAAATATTGTCCATTTTAAACAAAAGAGAGCCACTTAGAGTGATTCTGGCCACACCGTGCATTCGATTAAGGCGGGGTTGACTCGTACACGTCACATATGACCTATGGATCATTGTGATAATGTATCGACATAATCCAAATGAGTTTTGTCGGTTTTCCGTATGTCAGTTGATGTTTTTCACTTAAAATGACATCCGTTTGAAACAAAAGACAGTCACTTTGAGTGGTGGTGGCCACATCGCGCCTTGGATTGAGTCGGGGTTGACTCGTACACGTCACATATGACCCATGGATCGTTTTGTTAATGTATCGACACAGTCTGAATGTGTTTGGTCGGTTTTCTGTATGACAGTCCATGTTTTTCAATTAAAATGACGTCCTTTTGAAACAAATGGTAGACACATTGAGTGGTGTCAGCCACACCGCACCTCGTATTGAGGCAGGGTTGAATCGTACACGTCACATATTACCAAAGGATCGTTCTCCTAAAGTTTCAATGGAAACCGAATGTCTTTGGTCGATTTTCTGTATGTACTTAAAATGTTGTCCATTTTAAACAAAAGAGAGCCACTTAGAGTGATTCCGGCTACACCGTGCCTCAGATTAAGGCAGGGTTGACTCGTACACGTCACATATGACCCATGGATCATTGTGATAATGTATCGACACAATTTGAATGTGTTTGGTTGCTTTTCCATATGCCAGTTGATATTTTTCACTTAAAATGACGTCCTTTTGAAACAAAAGACAGACACTTTGAGTGGTGGCGGCCACACCGCACATCGGATTGAGGCGGGGTTGACTTGTACACATCACATATTACCCATGGATCGTTATGCTAATGTATCGACACAATCCGAATGCATTTGGTTGCTTTTCCGTATGTACTTAAAAGGTTGTCCATTTAAAACAAAAGAGAGCCACTTAGAGTGATTTTGGCCACACCATGCCTCAGATTAAGGTGGGGTTGACTCCTACACATCCCATATGATCCATGGATAGTTGTGATAAAGTATAGACACAATCCTAATGCGTTTGGTAGCTAATCCGTATGCCGGTTGATTTTTTTCACTTAAAATGATGTCCTTTTGAAACAAAAGGTAGGCACTTTGAGTGGTGCCAGCCACACCGCGTCTCAGATTGAGGAGAGTTGATTCGTACACATCACATATGACCCATGAATCGTTCTCCTAAAGTTTCAATGGAAACTGAATGCGTTTGGTCAGTTTTCCATATGTACATAAAATGTTGTCCATTTTAAACAAAAGAGAGCCACTTAGAGTGATTTCGGCCACACCGTGCCTCCGATTAAGGCGTGGTTGACTCGTACACGTCACATATGACCCATGGATCACTGTGATAAAGTATCGACACAATCCGAAAGTATTTGGTCAATTTTCTATATTCTAGTTGATGTTTTTCACTTAAAATGACGTCCTTTTGAAACAAAAGACAGACACTTTGAGTGGTGGCGGCCACACCGTACCTCGGATTGAGGCGATGTTGACTCGTACACGTCACATATGACCCATGGATCATTGTGCTAAAGTATCGACACAATACAAATGAGTTTGGTCGGTTTTCCGTATGCCAGTTGATGTTTTTCAATTAAAATGACGTCCTTTTGAAACAAAAGGCAGACAATTTGAGTGGTGACAGCCACACCACGTCTCAGATTGAGGCGGGGTTGATTTCTACACATCACATATGACCCATGAATCATTCTACTAAAGTTTCAACAGAAACAGACAGTGTTTGGTCAGTTTTTCGTATGTACTTAAAATGTTGTCCATTTTAAACAAAAGAGAGACACTTAGAGTGATTCCGGCCACACCATGCCTCAGATTAAGGAGGGGTTGACTCGTACACGTCACATATGACCCATGTATCGCTGTGCTAAAGTATAGAAACAATCTGAATGATTTTGGTCGCATTTCCGTATGCCAGTTGATATTTTTCACTTAAAATGACGTCCTTTTGAAACAAAAGGCAGACGCATTGAGTGGTGTCGGCCACACCGCGTCTCAAATTGAGTAGGGGTTGTTTTTTACACGTCACATATGACACATGAATCGTTCTCCTAATGTTTCAATGGAAATTGAATGTGTTTGGTCAGTTTTCCATATGTACTTAAAATGTTGTCCATTTTAAACAAAAGAGAGCCACTTAGAGTGATTCTGGACACAACGTGTCTCCGATTAAGACGGGGTTGACTCGTACAGGTCACATATGACCCATGGATCATTGGGATAAAGTATCAACACAAACTGGATGTGTTTGGTCGGTTTTCCATATGCCAGTTGATGTTTTTCACATAAAATGATGTCCTTTTGAAACAAAAGACAGACACTTTGAGTGGTGGTGGGCACACCGTGCCTCAGATTGATGCGAGGTTTACTCGTACATGTCACATATGACCCATGGATCGTTGTGCTAAATTATCGACACAATACGAATGCGTTTGGTCAGTTTTCCATATGCCAGTTGATGTTTCTCAATTAAAATGGCGTCCTTTTGAAACAAAAATCAGACACTTTGAGTGGTTCCAGCCACACCGCACCTCGGATTGAGGCAGGGTTGACTCGTACATGTCATATATTACCCATGGATCATTGTGCTAATGTATTGACACAATCTGAATGAATTTGGTCACTTTTCCATATTCCATTTGATGTTTTTCAATTAAAATGATGTCCTTTTGAAACAAAGGCAGACACTTTGAGTGGTGTCGGCCTCACCACGTCTCAAATTGAGGCGGGGTTGATTCGTACACGTCACA
The DNA here is from genome assembly GCA_963277665.1 of Viscum album. NCBI lineage: Eukaryota > Viridiplantae > Streptophyta > Magnoliopsida > Santalales > Viscaceae > Viscum > Viscum album. The sequence continues at coordinate 790,889,585 of OY728167.1, forward strand.
TATGACCCATGAATTGTTCTCCTAAAGTTTCAACGGAAACCAAATGCATTTGTTTGGTTTTCTGTATGTACGTAAAATGTTGTCCATTTTAATCAAAAGAGAGTCATTTAGAGTGATTCCGGCCACACCGTGCCTCATATTAAAGTAGGGTTGACTTGTACACGTCACATATGACCCATGTATGTTTGTGCTAAATTATCGACACAACCCTAATGCGTTTGGTCGCTTTTCTGTATGCCATTTGATATTTTTCACTTAAAATGACATCCTTTTGAAAAAAAGACAAACACTTTGAGTGGTGTCGGCCACACCGCGTCTCAGATTGAGGCATGGTTGATTCGTACACGTTACATCTGAACCATTAATAGTTCTCCTAAAGTTCCAACAGAAACCGAATGTTTTTGGTCGATTTTCCATATGTACTTAAAATATTGTCCATTTTAAACAAAAGATAGCCACTTAGAGTGATTCTGGCCACACTGTGCCTCCGATTAAGACAGGGTTGACTCGTACACGTCACATATGACCCATGGATCGTTGTGCTAATGTATCAACACAATCTGAATGCGTTTGGTCACTTTTCCGTATGCCAGTTGATGTTTTTCACTTAAAATGACGTCCTTTTGAAACAAAAGATAGACACTTTCAGTGTTGGCGGCCACACCATACCTCAGATTGAGGCGGGGTTGACTCGTACACGTCACATATGACCCATGGATCGTTGTGCTAAAGTATCGACACAATCCGAATGCGTTTGGTCGGTTTTCTGTATTTCAGTTGATGTTTTTCAATTAAAATGACGTCCTTTGGAAACAAAAGGCAAACACTTTGAGTGGTGCCGGCCACACTGCACCTTGAATTGAGGCTGGGTTGACTCGTACACGTCAGATATTACCCGTGGAACGTTGTGATAATGTATCAACACAATATGAATGTGTTTGGTCACTTTTCCGTATGCCAGTTGATGTTTTTCAATTAAAATGTTGTCCTTTTGAAACAAAAGGCAGACACTTTGAGCGGTGTCAGCCACGCCACCTCTCAGATTGAGGCGGGGTTGATTCGTACACGTCAAATATGACCCATTAATCTTTCTCCTAAAGTTTCAATGGAAACCAAATGTGTTTGGTCAGTTTTCCGTATGTACTTAAAATGTTGTCCATTTTAAACAAAAGAGAACCATTTAGAGTGATTCCGGCCACACCGTGCCTCATGTTAAGGCGGGGTTGACTCGTACACATCACATAAAACCCATGTATCGTTGTGATAAAGTATCAACACAATCAGAATGAGTTTGGTCTCTTTTCCATATGCCAGTTGATATTTTTCACTTAAAATGACGTCCTTTTGAAACAAAAGACAGACACTTTTAGTGGTGGCGGCCACACCGTGCCTCGGATTGAGGCGGGGATGACTCGTACATGTCAAATATGACCCATGGATCATTGTGCTAAAGTATCGATACCATCTAAATGCGTTTGTCGGTTTTCCGTATGTCGGTTGATGTTTTTCAATTAAAATGACGTCCTTTTGAAACAAAAGGCATACACTTTGAGTGGTGGCGGCCACACTACACCTCAGATTGAGGCGGGGTTGACTCGTACACGTCACATATGACCCATGGATCGTTGTGCTAATGTATTGACACAATCCAAATGTATTTGGTCGGTTTTCCGTATGCCAGTTGATGTTTTTCAATTAAAATGACGTCCTTTGGAAATAGAAGACAGACACTTTGGGTGGTGCCGACCACACCACGTCTTAGATTGAGGAGGGGTTGATTCGTACATGTCACATATGACCCATGAATCATTCTCAAAAAGTTTCAATGGAAACCAAATGCGTTTGGTTGGTTTTCCGTATGTACTTAAAATGTTGTCCATTTTAAACAAAAGAGAGCCACTTAGAGTGATTCTGGCCACACTGTGCCTCAGATTATGGCTGGGTTGACTCGTACACGTCACATATGACCTATGGATCGTTGTTCTAATGTATTGACACAATCCGAATGCGTTGGGTTGGTTTTCCGTATGTCAGTTGATGTTTTTCACTTAAAATGGCGTCCTTTTGAAACAAAAGACAGACACTTTGAGTGGTGGCAGCCACACCACACCTTGGATTGAGGCGGGGTTGATTCGTACATGTCACATATGACCCATGGATCGTTCTCCTAATGTTTCAACGGAAACCAAATGCGTTTGGTCGGTTTTCCGTCCATTTTATGAGAATCATCATGTGTCTATTAGTGGAATGGTATTTACTTAAAATCTTATGGACATTTATATAAAATATTTTTATATCATTCTTAGTATGGATTAGATTTTAGTTTATAATGCAATGAAACATTTCGGAGCTAACAATGTCATGCATAATGAATACATCTCTTTTATAACATACCAAGAATCTATGATATTGATTAGACGTGTAAATGTGATTTACATTGATTATCATGATGAAAATAAATAAAATATATATTATATATTTTCTTGTATTAAATGAAATCAAGGAGGGTGGGGGGGCTGTCTGGTGGGGATGTCTGGGGGGCTGTCCGGTGGGTGTCCGGGGGGCTGTCCGGGGACCAAGGAGGAGGGTGGGGGGGTTGTGCGGGGGGCTTTCTGGGGGGTGTTCGAGGGGTTGTCTGGGCTCCAAGGAGGAGGGTGCACTACTACAAAAACTGGCTTCTGCGCCTCTGGGTACGGGCGACCGCCATTGGCGGTCGCTACTGAGAGTATTAGCGACCTCCAAAGGCGGTCGCTAATACGGAAATAAATGGGCGGGATTTTTCCCGCCCCATCGTTGCTCTCTTCCTCATTGCCGCGGTGGTGCCCCACCGTCGCGCCCTGCCGTCGCGGCCCGCCGTCGCGCCCCGCCGTCGCGCCCCGCCGTCGCGCTACCTCCCTCGGTCACCGCCTTCCAGTCACCCCTCCCTCACATGCCATCGCCCTACCACCCTCCGGCCACCCCTCCTTCACATGCCGTCACACCCGCCCCTCCCTCCGCCGCCGTAGATCCGCCATGGCCGACCACTCAAGGTCTCTGGTTCCGTCTCGTGCCCCCGCGCGTCCGGTGTCGCACCCACACTATCCCGCGGACATGAAACCTGATTTTTTTAAAAGGACCTTTAGCGGCCGCCATTGGCGGTCGCTATTGGTTTTTACCGACGGAGCAATTGCGACCGCCAAAAGCGGTCGCAAGGCGCTCGCTAAAAACCTATAGCGACCGCTTTTGGCGGTCGCTATTGGTGCTTAATCTAGTAGTGGTGGGGGCTGTCTGGGGGCTGTCCGGGGGGATGTCTGGGGTCTAGGGAGGAGGGTGGGGGGTTGTTCCGGGGGGGGGGGCTGTTCGGGGGCTGTCCGAGGGCTGTCCGGGGGTGTATGGGGGGTTGTCCGGGGTCCAAGGAAGAGGGTGGGGGGGTGTTCGGGGGGCTGTCTGGGGGGCTGTCAGGGGGTTTGTCCGGGGTCCGGGGAGGAGGGTGGGGGGGCTATCTGGTTGGCTGTTCGGGGGGCTGTCCGGGGACTGTCCGGGGGGTGTTTGGGGGGTTGTCCGGGGTCTAAAGTAGAGGGTGGGGGGCTATCCGGAGGGGCTGTCTGGGGGGCTGTCCGGTGGGGCTGTTCGGGGTCCACGGAGGAGGGTGGGGGGTTTTCCAGGGTCCAGGAAGGAGGGGGGTTCCCAAACACACAACCACTAAAAGACAACAACATCCATAAAAACAGATAATATATAAAAATAACTCAACTCTAATACTATACTACGAGTCTAGATAAAACCAACAACTAGAATAGATTAAATATCAAATCTCAGTAATATCAGTCAAAAAAGTAATGGATCAACTTGTCCCACATCACCATCACCATCATCACCATCATCATCACCCTCGTCCTCGTCCCCATCATCGTCCTCTCCCTCCTCGCCCTCACCCTCCTCCTCACCCTCGCCACCCGTCTCACCCTCCTCCTCTCCCTCCTCTTCCACATCAGACTCCTCGCCATCATCATCATCAAGCTGGACATCGTCCTGACCACCAATTGAACTTCCACCTGGTGCACCATATATAGAAAGTATCGACGACATATACTCATCAAAAGCTGGGCTGGCCTCTACTGGAAGTGTGGGACGTAGAACTTCAATAAATTTCTTAAACGCACTGTTTTCCCTAGCAGACTGTTCTGCTGTCTCTGTGGCCCTTTTCCCAGCCTGTTCTTCCTGTAACCTAACTTGTTGTAGCTCAGTGGCACTACAGCTCGTACCTGAGGAGGACCAATACCTTGTCGGGGCTATCCTAGGTCGGCAGCGTACTCTGCCAGAATTCTCCTCTCCCAACACCTGATGTAAGTGATCTGTTGGCCCAAAATTGTCTGGTTCATGGGCATCGAGGGCCACTAAAGTAGCCTGTTACAAATATAAATATATCATTATGTTTCAAAATAGATATTAAAATATAAATTCAACATATTAAAACTTTCAATCTGCTGCTGAGTCGCTTCGTTGACGGCACTTCCATCCTTTTTCCATCTACTCGAGCAAAACAATTTTGCTCAAGGTACACGTCCTTCAATATTTTGTATTTTCCTCTACAATGAAATTGAAAACTAAAGTTATATGAAAACTTTAGCAAACTATTAAATAATTGAGGAAACAAAATAAAGTTTAAGTCGTAAAGAAAACTTATAAACAATTTTCATACCTGCTTCCTCTCATGATCAGGCATCGTTGTGCATCCCAGTGTGTGGAGGTATTTTTTTCCATCAATGTTCTTTTTATTTTTTCCAGATTATTCCTAAATAAAATTCAAAAATGCAAAAATTAGTATTAATGAAAAACATGAAAGTTATTATTTAAATACATCAAATGTTATTAATACCTTAAACTGGGTACTCATCCAATGAGTAATCATCTGACGATACTGCTCTATAGGTCAATCATCCACCACTGGTACCACCTTTAACTCAGTGCCAACTCTAAAAACCCAGCCAATATAAAAATCATGCTTGTAGGCTCTCAAAAGATAGCCTAAATCCTTTAGACTTTCCGGTCATCCACCCTCACCATCAGAAAAATTAAATTGAAGCTGAAATCAAAATATTAATTCATATAAATACAAAAATAATTCATGGAATTAAATAGAACAGATTTTTTTACCCCTATCTCTACCCAAGCTCTATCCTTGACCTCATGTGGCAAATGTCTCCATGATAGCGGGCTGACGAGAATGATGTCAGAGTATTTGGAAAGCATCGCCAAAAAACTCCAACATTGCTGCCTTGTTTTCTCAAACATTTGGTTGCCTTCATTATAATCCACCATAACCTGTGTGTAGCGGTTCCAAACCGAACGCATGCGTGTACGCCCCCGCTCATGACTCTTTTCAGTAGATGTATCTGTCATAAAATAAAAACAAATATTTGATCAAAACATGTTATAATGAAAATAAATATTGCTATAATTTTTTTTAGGGTTCTATAAAAATAATTGTGTCGGTCTGATCGTTGAGAGCCACTGGATCCACAGAAACTGATGGAGCACCCTATGGTGGAACAGGAGTCGAAGACGATGGAATATAGAAGCTCGGAGAGACAGAAGTATAAGGAAAAGAATATGAGACTGTTGTCCGACCGGATGCTGACTGGGGAGTGGGAATCATCATGGGATGTGAAAATGATGGGTCAGAAGATGCGGAAGGTAGCGAAAACATGGGAGGCCTAAATATCTCGTGTGTCCCTAACGACACACCGGGATCAGAATGTGGGAAGGATGACATGTCAGTGGGAGGGGCAGAGTCTAGTCAGGTACGCGCAGCTGCTCGTCCACCTCTAGTACGAACCCTCATCGTACCACCGGCCTGAGTACTGGGACCAGTACTAGGCTCCTCATCGAATAACTATCGACGTATAGGTGGATCCTACAAAAATGTTTACAAAAAAATTAATCACATGACATTATATATTCTTTAAATATATCAATTTGAAATAAAGTACTTCCCTATAGGAACTAATGATGGAATTCTCAACTCTGTCATTCGATGATTGTTCTCCATCATTTTTTTCCTTCGTCTCTCTTTAATTGGCTTCATTTCCTGCTTTTGAAAACAAATATGTAATTAATTAGAAAAAGAAAACTAATGTGTAACCCAGAAAACTAAATATATGAGGGAATAGGGGGATTCATTGGTAATTTAGCTATCAATTGTTTTAGGAGAGATTGAATGGATTTAATAAATCATACAAGTTGTAATGTTCACCAAGTTAGAAATATTGTTTGACTATGTTTGAATACAGTTCAATTCCAAATTAGAAAATGCAATTCATATAAAACTGCAACCAATAAACATTGAAAATTCACATAACGGTCAATTCAAATATCAATTGTTTTAGAAGATCTTGAATGTATTTAATAAATAATACAAGTTTTAATGTTCACCAAGTTAGAAATATTGTTTGACTATGTTTGAATACAGTTCAATTCCAAATTAGAAAATGCAATTCAAATAAAACTGCAACCAATAAACATTGAAAATTCACATAACAGTCAAGTCATCTATCAATTATTTTAGAAGTGCATGAATGGATTTAATAAATCATACAAGTTGTAATGTTCACCAAGTTAGAAATATTGTTTGACTATGTTTGAATATAGTTCAATTCCAAATTAGAAAATGCAATTCAAATAAAACTGCAACCAATAAACATTGAAAATTCACATAACGGTCAAGTCAGCTAAAACATATTTGTGATCAATACTAAATCAATTTGAATATTACCAACCTTAAAAACCCAACTCGAGGTAAACCAAAATAATTGAGAACATGGATGAATGATTCTATATAATTTCAACCACAACATCAGGTTCACAATCAACTCTGAAAATTGATCTATTTGAGTCATCAAAAGAAATAAATGGATTGGTTCCAATGGCACTAGGGAAAGTTTCTATTCCATCATCACCATCATAAAAAATATGTCTTGGAATTACTTCAACTATGACACCAAATTCAGGTCGAAGTTGGTCTTTGACATAAAAAACTTGTTTAGCCATTGATGCCAACACATATGGTTCTTCGGTAGCAAGAGCGTGAGTCATATTAATTACTCGAAATCCACAATCATAAATAAATGTGACATGTCTCTTAATTGAATCAAACCAATGGAATTTCATCCTTATGACTCGTCCATGAGAGTAATAATCCAATATTATTATTTTCTCAACAACTCCATAATAACCCACATTTTCAAATCGCGGTCTACTATCTGATGCACTGGCATAACAATCTGTTGTGGTAGTAATCATAACACCATCATGTTGTGTTCTCATGTTCTTTTCTCATTCAGTGACAATAAATTTTTACCCATTGATAACAATTGATTTATAGTCACGAACCACGGTATTAGGACCAAAATCCAAAGCTCTTATTTCCTCAGAGATAGATTCAGCAGATAAACTCAATACCTTCAATATAAATGACTATTAAACTTAATTAAATATTTATATGATTATTTTAAACATTAATTTTTTATACCTTCAATTTTAACCAAGAAGAAAACTCTTTGCTATGAAAATTCTCTCTCCTTCTCAAAGTTAAAGAACGATGCTTCCTATTTATCATTGTTTTATCTTCCCTGTAGATAAAAAATATTAACAGTTTAACAGATATATATATGTAAGATATACATAATCAATTTAGTTACCTAATATAGTCATCAAACAAATCATAGTTGAACAAAACTGTGCGATGTGCCATCTCCTGCTCTTCATGGATTAATGTCTTCAATGTATATGATCCATGAATTCCTCCTATTTGAGGAAGCGATGGAAAACTGGGTTCAATTTGCTCATACGGTTCTTCTTCATTTCTCATTGGTCTATTCAATCTTGTAGTAAGATCAAAAAAATACATCGAGCATAAATCCATACATTCTTGAGCCAAGTAACTGTTCACGATAGAACCTTCGGGATGATTTCTGTTTTGGACATAATACTTTAATGTGAACATATTTCTTTCAGTTGGATACATCGAACGAAAAGAAACAGGTCCTTCGAGAAGTATTTTAGTGGGAATATGGACAGTCAGATGCAGCATGCATGTGGAAAATGATGGAGGAAATATTTTCTCCAACTCACATAAAATTAATGGGGCATCTGTCAACATTTTTGTAAGAAATACTTGGACAACTTCATAGCAAAAATATCTCTAAACAAATAGAACAAACGAATAACAGTCACCCTTAAATTATTGGAAAATAGATGAAGGATTTCTATTGGAAGCAACTCATGCAGTAGAACGTGATAATCACGAGTCTTCAAAGATTTTAGCCTCAACTCTATTCTGTTGACCCGTTTAGATATGTTGCTTGAATAGCCATCAAGATCTCTAATAGTCTCTAATACTTCCAGAAATTGTTTTTTTTTTCGTAGGTGTCATCACATAAGAAGAACATGGAAGTTGCCATTTATTTTCACTGATACGCAAAGGATGTAATTCTGGTCTGATGCCCCAATCAACCAAGTCACGCCGAGATCGTAAATCATCTTTTGTCTTCCCCTTGACATTTAGAAGAATCGAAAGCAACATTTCACATATATTCTTTTCAATATGAATTACGTATAAGCAATGACGTAACAAGTTGGTTGACCAATAAGAAAAATCAAAAAAGATACTCCTCTTCCTCCAATTTTAAGAGGTTTCAGTGGAAACATTCTTTCTCTTTCCAGATTTCATTTGACCCTTCCCGAACAAAAAACTGAAATCTTTCAATTCATTAAGCACGTCAGTTCCATACATACGCTGAGGTGGATCATCAGTCTCTATGGTATTATCAAATCTTCGACGATTCATTCTATATGGATGATCCTTTGGCAAGAATCGTCAATGTCCCATAAAACTGAAACTACAGCGATGTTTCAGTCTTCTAGATTGTGTATTCTTCATACAAATTGGACATGACAATATTCCCTTCGTGCTCCATCCAGACATCATTGCATAAGCCGGAAAATCATTGATCGTCCACATTAGCAGAACACGCATCTGAAATATGTCTTTCAAACATGCATCGTTTGTGCACACACCCACATCCCAAAGAAGTTTCAACTCTTTCATTAAAGGTTTCATGTAGACATCAATATCAATGCCGGGATCAGAAGGACCAAATATGAGTATACTCATGAAAGTGAAAGGTTTTTTCATACACAGCCATGGGGGAAGATTATTAATGTGTATAAAAATTGGCCATGTGCTGTGCGAAGTAAGCATCTTCCCAAACGGATTAAAACTGTCGCATGAAAGTCCCAGCCTCACATTACGCACGTCAGCTGCAAAATCAGGATGTTGAGCATCAAATCTCTGCCATGCAAATGCATCTGCAGGATGAACCAACTCATCATTATTCTTCTTTCTCTCGGTATCATACCATATCATTTTTATTGATATATTATCAGACATAAAAATATTCTGGAGTCTGGGGATCAATGGAAAGTGCCACATTACTTTTTGTGGAACGCGGGATGGTGTTCCATCAGATTTTGACTTCCAACGGGGTGTGCCACATTTTATACAATCATTTCATTCAGAGGTATCCTCCCATAATAAACTACAATCTTTCGGAAAAGCATGAATTTTATTTCTTGAAAATCCAAGTTCCTCAACTAACTTCCATTCCATATAGTGGTTTGAGGGAATATCTGCATCATCTAGAAGTAAATCCTTCAAGAGGGTAAGAATGTAATCGATTTCTGTATATAAAATCCCATACATAGTTTTCCCATGAAACAATTGGATTAAAATTTCTAGCTTTTTCATTTTATCGCATTGTCGATATACTGGAGTCGTGGCAGCATCATTAAATTTTTTTCACCCTATCAATATCATCATTTTCACTAGATGCATTAGCTGTGCTCATATTGAAGTCTTCTTGAGTTGAAATCCTTTCTTTTTCATGATGACGAATAAACAGAAACTGATCATCTTACAAATTCTCCACTCTAGTCTTTTCATTTCAATCATCACCAATTTGAGATTTCATTTTCTCCCCATTGTGATACCAAACAAAGTAGTTTTCTTGAAAACCATTTTTGTTTATGTGGTATTTGAATTCTTAAAGGATCAACCAAGGTATACCAACACAATTGGAACATGGGTAGTGTATGAAACCACTATTTGAAGCATTGTGAAATGAAAAATCTATAAAGCTCTCCAATTTTTTTTGAAAATCGCTTGAGATCCGATCGGTTTCATACATCCAACTTCTGTCCATTCTGTAAAAATAATTTATATAAGTCATTTTTTCATAATCAATTCAATAGGATTGATCTTTAATAGAAAATATATTTAAGTAAATGATAAAGGAAGAAGTTTCTAGTCGATGTAGTGAACTATTAAAATAATGTAAATAACAAGTACTCATAAATTAAATTAAAATTTATTTATATTAATTTTCATTAGGTATATAAGAGTAACATGCCTCAGGTCCCATCATGTGCCAAATGAACCCCAAATCATTCACTCGTGTTTAATAACTCATTATTGACACCTGGCCATACCTTTCAATACCCAATTACTTCCCCAAGTCGAGCGCACCCCATGGGTGAATAAATTTTAGGCTTCTACAATAATAGGTTGTTCATGACCTGTAAAAAGATTTAATTTCATTAAGTATAGAAAAAAACATTTATTTTTAAATTTGAAATTCTTAATAAAGTATGTCAATGCTAACAACATTACTGAATTAAACTTGTGATTTATCTAACATTTTTATGGCTGTCTACACATGCCAGAATGGGTAGTGAAAAGAACCACACCCTCATAAAAGTGAGTATTGGCCAGGAATGACACATAATATACAACGTACAATGAGAACCATATTTAGTTGACCCTAAAGTTATATTAGTACAGACATATTGGGGGAAATGGAATATATGATCCTGGTTAACTAATGAATTCAAAAGCTCGTATTCCATATGTAGGACACTATCTAAGGTAAGAAATCATGTAAGGATGGGTTTACATCATTCAATTTCTTATATGCTAGTGAGAATGAAGGCTTAAATTAATGACTTGAGTTCACTGATACCGTGTCAACCATTATACACACCATGTGAACCCTTATACACACCACATGAACCCTTATACCATATCGTCATTATTACAACCATTAATAACAACATATTAAATAAAATCACTTGTTAAAGATAATAAAATTGAACATAAATCAATAATAATATTGGATATATCAAGTAAAATGAAGTCATACTATCTTACATCCTAAATGACCACCCACAACCATGATTAATGACCACAAATCTCCCCTTTCGTCCAAATAAAACGTGAAAAAAACACATAGTTGTAGAAAAAATTCATGTGTGTGAATAATAATAATCTCATGGTCCTAGTGATATTTGAACCACACAGTCATGATTTTCTAGATGAACTTGTATCCATGAAACCATATGAGAAACACGATTCAATACATGCATTTTTCTGATTTTCCCAAGCATTTTGAGGAACCCCAAATCAGTGAAAATGGTCATTGTGTTTTAAAAATGTGATTGAATAACACATGTATGATGTCGAAGGAAGAATGATTAATGGTTATATTAGAAAAAATAATATTCACTAATATTTCGAATTTTACATGCTGTGAATTAGTTTCATGAATAAGGAATAAGTACTAATTAGGGACCACATACTATTTGGAAATGTTCAAGAAGATACTCCATATGTTCTATTGTGCAAAGGATAAGTGAACAATGTGTCATTATATATATATATATATATAGATTTTGATAGAAACATGATACATACTTGTTATGTAATACACATAGTGTACAAAAATTAAGATGAACAAGATCTTCATGTTTGGCATGATCTTAATGAAAGAAGTGATTTTCAGGAAATAATATCAATAAATATTACAAAAAATTTCTTATTAGTTCATATACATGAAGCTATAATATTTGAAGCAGATTAAAAAAACTATGAATCTTCAAAATTAGAACACAATAAAGAGACACCATGCCCTTATAAATGTAAATGTGTAATGAAAACATTAATTGGACATACATCGATATAGGTATTTGAGTACAAAATTTGTGGAACAATCATAAAATTTTACAAAAACCTTCAAAATTGGGAATAACAAAATCGTTGAGAATAGAAGGATATGATTTATAAGATGTGGAACTATATACTTGATAAAATATGGAAGGAGTCTAACCTGGTATCTGCTGATCCAATGGAAGATGTGGGGATTCAGAACTGCTTCTGCCAAGGAATCCTTATGGAGATGAGCGAAAGGGTTCTAGAATCGTGGGGAGGCCGCTGCCTGCATTTGGAGAATTTGGGGTTTTTTCCAACGGTTTTTAAAAACTATTGGGAAAACTCAATCCTTCCCAACAGTTTTATGAAACCATTGAGAAAACTAACTTTTCCCCCATCATTCCCAACGGTTTCCTCAAACTGTTGGAAAAAGTGATTTTTCCCCACTTTTCCCAATGGATTCATAAAACCGTTGGGAAAATTCATTTGTTCAAGGTCTTTACCAACAGTTTATGAAAACCGTTAGTAAATACAACATATACCAATGTTTATTTGAACCGTTGGTATACAAGTGTTGGGAAAATTCGCCTTTCCAGTAGTGTGAACCGAGTTTACTTGTCATTCAATCCTTGTATTACTAAACAAGATTTACTTTCTATTCCAGCCATGTCTATCTCATGAGATATAAATCTTTACTGTAGAGACCCGTATCTTGACGTACATGGACATTACATTACATTTGCGGAATACTTAGTACATAACAAAAACACACACTAAAGGATCGTAATAGTTTAGTGTCTTTGGAAACTCGGAACGTAATCTTCTAATCGTGGTGAAAGTTCTTCAATATCTCCCATAAAGGTCATCCCTTTTTTTTACCTAAAACCTTTCTTTATATCCTGGGGAAAAGAAAACATAAAAGGGTGAGCTCAAATGCTCAGTAAGGGTAAACAAAGGAAATATCAATCACATAATTTTCATAAGAACATAACATTTTTGGAAATCTTAACCTGCAAAAGAGAGCATAATTTCATAACATGGGGTAAATCATAGTAGTGAAATGAAATCATAACTTAAAACATTACTCATTGTGGAATACACACATAATCATAGAGAATCATTTCTTGTTAGTCAAGACTCATTGCCAAGACTATCTTAGTGGACAAAGTCCCTTTCTGAATCGAGTAATCCTCGTTTCAGTCCTGTTTCACTGAACCGGTATAACCTACCATTCCAGCCATGTCTATCTCATGAGATATAAAATCTTTACCCAATGCATTGGAGGGAGATATAGGTCCCACCCATCTCTTAATGAATCCTTTCTTATGTGTGCCACAAAATCATAAATCATACATCATTTCATAACCCATGTAATAAAAATGACATCATAAAACCATTCATATAAGATAAAGGAATTCATAAACATAATTCCATCACAACATAGTCAAATCAATGTAAAAATATGGATAGAAACAGAACTCTTTATTATCTTAGATGGAAAATAATTTTGATAAAACACTTGAATTGAATTCTTGAGGAAAATATCCTTTCTTCTTCAAAATCAATTTCTTTTCACAAAACATCATGCAACTTTAAAAGAAAGAGATTTTATTGAAAATAGTCATGAAATATTTTAGAGGAAGCTTCATGAAAATAAGGCTTTATAAAACAGTAGAAATCCGTTCGTGCCGTATAAGTTAAAAAAAAACATTCTTCGTACTTTTGTCGGAAAGTCAAAAAGTACCTCGTACGACAAAAGATTCCTTTCATACATATTACTAAAAACTCACCGAAGGGTAAAAATGGATTTAAACAATTGTAGGTGGATGGAAATAATATTACATTTTGATGAAACATGGATGTGGATGATAAAATACACCCCAGTAAACAATCTCGGATAAAAATGAGATTGTGATATTTCCCTTACCTTAGGTCCAATTTGCTTCGTATGTGTCCGAACCTCCTGTATAATGATTTAAATAATGTCATTGACTTATTACAGAATCATATTCATTGTTATGATATCATATATGGTTCACTTATGACATTATATTACCCGTTCTTTTGTAAATTCCATGTTAAAGAAGCGTTTTGGGTAAAATCGTTTCATTTATCGTAGGTGTTTTGACTTGTTGTTCTTGACATCATTATTACTTATATCATGATTTACTTACTTCCAGAATATAAAATATGATTTATATATCATATATATTCAGTATATATATATATATATAATAGATAGATAAATAAAATGAAAAACACCGTTCATGGAGACGGTAGTCCGTACGTACGCATGAACGCTGTTTTTCTTTCCTTATTGTCTTGAAATGGAAGTAAGTAGATGACATACATATGTATATATATATACATAAATCCAGTAGCTTTATAATGTCATGTATTTCATTATTATTTCTTATATATACATTATAATCATTCTTAAATGGTTAACATGGAGAATGAATCTCATCGAGTCGTGGAGACGGTATTCCGTACGTACGCACGAGCGATGATATCATTTCTATAAATATTGAATTGAATTGGAGTGGATTATAAAATATATCAGAATCATTATGATGTTGTAATAACTATGTATAGTTATTCTTTACACCATTATACCCATCCATGTAAGGTGGTGGTGGAAAATAGATTACACCACGGCGTGGAGACGGTATTCCGTACGTACGCACGCGCGGTGATTTCTTTTTCCGTAGGATGGATAGATGGTGAAATAGGGTTGTTTCATACTTATAATAACATATCAGTATATGAGTGATACTGATGTTATTACTTCATAATGAAACAACCTAAGAATAAGAAGTGGAAGAAGAAATAAAGATGAAAGAATTGGTAACGGTAATTACCTCTTCTTTGAAGTGCCTCTTTGAGACCTCCTCTTAGGGCACTAGAATTGGTCTTTGAGGAAGACCAGAACCTCTAGGATGTTTCTAGGGAAGTGGAGAAGGGATTTTGGCAGGGGTTGGCCGAGCTTGAGTGCTCAAATTGGTGTGAGGAGGAGGGGGAGGAGGTGTCCTTTTATAAGGGAGGAGAGGGGCACCTTAGGAATTCTTAAAAATATTAATTTATAATAAATATAACCCCACTTAAAAACCTCCAAAAATGACTCATATTCGAAGCTTAGATGAGATAGGGTTGTAATCTCATCAACCAATCAAATTTATACATGTTTGGATCTTATTTTAAACCTTATCAATTAGATTTAACTCTAAGTTAAATAATTTAACTTTTACCGTGTCTTTTTGTTTTCTTTCACTATATGGTTAATACACTTACTATAACGAACCCCAAATTGTATATTATTAATACATATATCCTTATCTAAGTCATTTTGCCGAACCTTAGATTTTTAGGAATAAAATAACAATTAATAATATAATATTTGATTTAAAAACTATTTTGTGTCAATTTTGACACTATTTGATATATGATTTTTTTGAAAGTCATAAAAGAATTATATATTCGAAACAAGTTGATTAAATCAACACTAATATATCATAGTAGCCTAGAAAATTAGTGGAATTCATAAAAAGTCTTAAATTACATTTATTTTGGTATTTATATTATCAATTATGTCAATATTTCATTAATAAGATAATTACTGCATCATCTTTGTGTCATAAATAAATTATATTATATGCTGTCTAAAAATTACAAATAAAATACCATCATGTAGGAAATCTTTTTAGCTTTCTAATGAATATTTATAGTCGAATTTATCTTATGTATAACCCCATATTAAAAATGATTTACTTATTAAACTTTGATTTTAACTATTTTAACCCTTCTTTAAATAAATTAATAATAAATGTCCTAATCTAATCCAAGTGTGCCTAAATGGTCATATTTTATTCCTAAGTTTGTTTTTGGTCGCATTACACTTGTCCAATAGAATTAGGACATGTGTTAGGGTAATATTAATATCATATTTACCCTTAGTTACCCTATTTACTATTAACCGTGGTAAAAAAAGTAAAAAGTTACTATTCACCAAAAAATTATTTTCATCTCATTGAACCACATTTTAGTCCTTGATATTAACCGTGTCTCTCGGATTTTCGAAATTCCATTCACAGAAGCGGTAAAATTAAGTTTTATGCAAAATTCCGTTTTTAACCTACCACTTAGTGGTTTCACTATTCATCAAAAATTGAAAGTTTTCAGAAAAATGCCAAAATTTCATCCTAAGCTATATTTCATATTCCGAATTCAAAAATGAAGTCTATTTTACCAAATTCATAACATAGAAGTTGCATTAATTAATTTTATAATTAAATCCCGCTGTTAAAACAAATAGCGTGTTTTTTTTTAAGAAACAAAATCTATCAAAAGATTGACACTTGATTATGTCTGGTTTAAATGTGAAATTACAAACAATGACCAACATTGTATTAAATTGTAAAAATATATTCTAAATATACTTTAAAACCACTCAAATTAATAATTTATCACTATTAATTATTTCGATTAAAAAAGTTGTTTTTAATTATAATTTAGTAATTTTCACTATTCATTAGAATATGAAAGTTATCCGAAAAGTACCAAAATTTCACCTTAGGCTAAATTCGATACTCCGAATCCAAAAATGAATTCCATTTTGAAAAATAAAATTTACAAAATTTCCAAAAAGTGGTTATTACTATTCATAACGGCTAGTTTTAATAATATTTTAATAGCATATCGTTGTTTCGTGAAACTCAGTATTGCGTACTACACACGCTATCGAGGAAGGTCGCGATTGCGTGTAACGGAAGGAAAGTCAAGGATGCGTATTTTGAAAGCTTCTTTTGTTGTAGCGTACAACACAAGACATTAATGAAATT
Organism: Viscum album; assembly: GCA_963277665.1. Taxonomy (NCBI): domain Eukaryota; kingdom Viridiplantae; phylum Streptophyta; class Magnoliopsida; order Santalales; family Viscaceae; genus Viscum; species Viscum album. Next base: position 790,906,445 of record OY728167.1, read on the forward strand.
AAAAAGAATATTTTTCATAAAATCTTGGGGCGTTACATTCTACCCCCCTTAAAATGAATTTCGCCCTCGAAATTCGTCGGGGTTATAAATGGTTTACTATTCAAAATTTTCTTTGATAGAAACCCACATCGTAAAAAGGAATACCAAAACATGGCTTTAAAAACTAAAGTATGAAATGTAACGATTACCCAAATATACTAATCACTGGGTTTCCACATAGGTGAAAATATGGATATGGAAGAAAAATCTAACCATCATGTTCTGATGGAGAGTGGTAGAGAACATGGCTATGGAAAAGCCAGTAATCACAAATCCATAGATTTGTGATGATATAAGGTACCATCTGATTCATCAGGTATAAGATCACTAGGACAACATTTTTGGTTTTCAAGATCATTTCCCTAAAGTTGAAAATTTGCTTAGAATAAATACTTACTTTATTTTGGTAAAATATCACTTTTGTTCGTGCCTTGAACAATTTCTACTTCATCTCTTAAATAAATGAAGTTGAATTTGTTATTCGTGATGTGTTAAACAGATCATGTGATAGAATGACAGGTCATTCCATCTGTCTCAAACAAAAGGTTAGCAAAACTTATATACATAAGTCGATCTATAGTGAGATTAATCATATATGGTTCCTAAAATGGACTTATACTTCATATATCATACTGCTTAATATAATAAAACTAGTTTCTACTAAACAGGGACTTCCTGTAGGTCAGTGGTAGGCGATAAAGGCCAGTCGCACTTCGGTTGTGGGTTCGATTCCCACAGCCTTGTCCGAAGCGATGGGCTGTCGCCCGTCCTGCAGGTTGTCCTTTTTCCAAAACTACTATAACATCCCATCAATAATATCGTCCAACACAATCCATTCCAATCTTTAGGCTTATCCATAATACTGCAGTCCACTCTCATAACATAGTGAAAACAATTACCAGAGATTTAATATCATCGTTGATCCCCATATATCATAAGATATGTTTTTTTTTTTGTCACATTCCAAACATTCAAAGTCCTTAATCATGTATACTCTTGAATACCCATTGAACCTTAGTGAAAACTTGAATGCAGTTAAAAGTTAACACTTTACACATACCAAAATCCTCAAAACTATTTATACTCAAACCATGATATCACTTAGTCCTTATATCAATCATGAGCTCATGAATACTATTAAACATTTCATTTTCTCGTCTTCATTATGCGCATATCATCTTATTTCCAAAAAAAATATCTCAATCACTTTGAATACCACATCAATAAATATTGCAATACTCAATGATACAACATTATTTTGGAATCCCATTACATAAACACTTAATCATTCCACCACATCGTTGTCATATTCAACATTGCCAATAGTGATCGCATGTGATTTCCCTTTGTCCTTTGCCTTCAGTGGTTGCTCATGTTGATCATCACTAACCCTTGGATTAGGGCAATTATTAGCATAATGCCCAATTTCCTTGCACTTGAAGCATTGAAGTGTTGGCAGTGCGTTCTCTGCAGTGTTTGCTTTATCATTAGAAACCCTTTTTCCATTACTTCGACACTCAGCTGCTCGATGACCTTCTTTTCCACACTTAAAACATTTTCTAGTCCCTTTTAGACAATCTCCACCATGCTTCTTTCCACACTTTGTGCATAAGGAAACATTCATCTTCTTTTCACCATTATTCTGAGATTTCTCCTTGAACTCCATCTTTCGTTTCTTGTCAAAACCATGAGATGGATATGTAACACCAACTTCCATTTCTACCTTGATAGCACAACGCACAATTTCTTCATAGCTACTGAAGTCTCTTATAGCTAATGCCCTTCGAAGACTTGGTTTTAAGCCACTGAAAAATCGATCAACTTTACTTTCAGGTTGGATGATAATTCCAGAAGCTTACCTTGCAAGTCTTGTAAAATTTGCTTCATAGGTACCAACAGATTCATCGTCCCTTTGCTTCAGTTCAAGAAACTCTTTCTCCATCTTTGTTCGAAGAATACGAGGGAAGTACTTATTGAAAAATAAGTTCTTGAACTCGTCCCATTCCATAGACTCAATTTCATCCCTTTGCCTTGTATTCTTAATAAGATTCCACCATTGATCAGCATCTCCTTCCAAACGATACACTTCTAGGATGACTTTATCATGTTCAGAACATTGAAGAACTGAAAATATCTTTTCAGTAGTACTAATCCATTGTTCAGCAACTAATGGATCAGTAGACCCACTGAAAGAAGGTGGACGCTGCCTCATGAAGGATTCAACAGAATGTTGCTCTTTCCTTTGCTCGTTTGGAAGTCCTGCATGATTCATAGCTTGAGAAAGTTGTGTGATCATGGCTACAAGATTTTGCATTCCAGCTCCTATATCGTTTGGTTGCTCAGGGGTACAATCATTGCATTGCCCATCACATTCCGCATTAACACGGTTCCTTCGGGTTCCAGCCATCGTCTAAAACCCCAAAAGAATTGTGTGAGAGGAAAAAATCATGCTAGGGAAAACAACATAATAAAGGGTTAGTACCCTCAATATCTAACATCTTAGGTTAAATTCGAAGATCGTTAGCGTAATTCTAGGACTATAACCTATACGTATACTTAACCTTAGAGACATCCCTAGACATACCTTAGAAATATCTCTAGGGATCTCACTAAAGTTCTCGCATCCTAGTTTCCAAAGGTTGACTAAACCTTTCCTCTGATACCAACTGTAGAGACCCGTATCTTGACGTACATGGACATTACATTACATTTGCGGAATACTTAGTACATAACAAAAACACACACTAAAGGATCGTAATAGTTTAGTGTCTTTGGAAACTCGGAACGTAATCTTCTAATCGTGGTGAAAGTTCTTCAATATCTCCCATAAAGGTCATCCCTTTTTTTTACCTAAAACCTTTCTTTATATCCTGGGGAAAAGAAAACATAAAAGGGTGAGCTCAAATGCTCAGTAAGGGTAAACAAAGGAAATATCAATCACATAATTTTCATAAGAACATAACATTTTTGGAAATCTTAACCTGCAAAAGAGAGCATAATTTCATAACATGGGGTAAATCATAGTAGTGAAATGAAATCATAACTTAAAACATTACTCATTGTGGCATACACACATAATCATAGAGAATCATTTCTTGTTAGTCAAGACTCATTGCCAAGACTATCTTAGTGGACAAAGTCCCTTTCTGAATCGAGTAATCCTCGTTTCAGTCCTGTTTCACTGAACCGGTATAACCTACCATTCCAGCCATGTCTATCTCATGAGATATAAAATCTTTACCCAATGCATTGGAGGGAGATATAGGTCCCACCCATCTCTTAATGAATCCTTTCTTATGTGTGCCACAAAATCATAAATCATACATCATTTCATAACCCATGTAATAAAAATGACATCATAAAACCATTCATATAAGATAAAGGAATTCATAAACATAATTCCATCACAACATAGTCAAATCAATGTAAAAATATGGATAGAAACAGAACTCTTTATTATCTTAGATGGAAAATAATTTTGATAAAACACTTGAATTGAATTCTTGAGGAAAATATCCTTTCTTCTTCAAAATCAATTTCTTTTCACAAAACATCATGCAACTTTAAAAGAAAGAGATTTTATTGAAAATAGTCATGAAATATTTTAGAGGAAGCTTCATGAAAATAAGGCTTTATAAAACAGTAGAAATCCGTTCGTGCCGTATAAGTTAAAAAAAAACATTCTTCGTACTTTTGTCGGAAAGTCAAAAAGTACCTCGTACGACAAAAGATTCCTTTCATACATATTACTAAAAACTCACCGAAGGGTAAAAATGGATTTAAACAATTGTAGGTGGATGGAAATAATATTACATTTTGATGAAACATGGATGTGGATGATAAAATACACCCCAGTAAACAATCTCGGATAAAAATGAGATTGTGATATTTCCCTTACCTTAGGTCCAATTTGCTTCGTATGTGTCCGAACCTCCTGTATAATGATTTAAATAATGTCATTGACTTATTACAGAATCATATTCATTGTTATGATATCATATATGGTTCACTTATGACATTATATTACCCGTTCTTTTGTAAATTCCATGTTAAAGAAGCGTTTTGGGTAAAATCGTTTCATTTATCGTAGGTGTTTTGACTTGTTGTTCTTGACATCATTATTACTTATATCATGATTTACTTACTTCCAGAATATAAAATATGATTTATATATCATATATATTCAGTATATATATATATATAATAGATAGATAAATAAAATGAAAAACACCGTTCATGGAGACGGTAGTCCGTACGTACGCATGAACGCTGTTTTTCTTTCCTTATTGTCTTGAAATGGAAGTAAGTAGATGACATACATATGTATATATATATACATAAATCCAGTAGCTTTATAATGTCATGTATTTCATTATTATTTCTTATATATACATTATAATCATTCTTAAATGGTTAACATGGAGAATGAATCTCATCGAGTCGTGGAGACGGTATTCCGTACGTACGCACGAGCGATGATATCATTTCTATAAATATTGAATTGAATTGGAGTGGATTATAAAATATATCAGAATCATTATGATGTTGTAATAACTATGTATAGTTATTCTTTACACCATTATACCCATCCATGTAAGGTGGTGGTGGAAAATAGATTACACCACGGCGTGGAGACGGTATTCCGTACGTACGCACGCGCGGTGATTTCTTTTTCCGTAGGATGGATAGATGGTGAAATAGGGTTGTTTCATACTTATAATAACATATCAGTATATGAGTGATACTGATGTTATTACTTCATAATGAAACAACCTAAGAAGAAGAAGTGGAAGAAGAAATAAAGATGAAAGAATTGGTAACGGTAATTACCTCTTCTTTGAAGTGCCTCTTTGAGACCTCCTCTTAGGGCACTAGAATTGGTCTTTGAGGAAGACCAGAACCTCTAGGATGTTTCTAGGGAAGTGGAGAAGGGATTTTGGCAGGGGTTGGCCGAGCTTGAGTGCTCAAATTGGTGTGAGGAGGAGGGGGAGGAGGTGTCCTTTTATAAGGGAGGAGAGGGGCACCTTAGGAATTCTTAAAAATATTAATTTATAATAAATATAACCCCACTTAAAAACCTCCAAAAATGACTCATATTCGAAGCTTAGATGAGATAGGGTTGTAATCTCATCAAACAATCAAATTTATACATGTTTGGATCTTATTTTAAACCTTATCAATTAGATTTAACTCTAAGTTAAATAATTTAACTTTTACCGTGTCTTTTTGTTTTCTTTCACTATATGGTTAATACACTTACTATAACGAACCCCAAATTGTATATTATTAATACATATATCCTTATCTAAGTCATTTGGCCGAACCTTAGATTTTTAGGAATAAAATAACAATTAATAATATAATATTTGATTTAAAAACTATTTTGTGTCAATTTTGACACTATTTGATATATGATTTTTTTTAAAGTCATAAAAGAATTATTTATTCGAACCAAGTTGATTAAATCAACAATAATATATCATAGTAGCCTAGAAAATTAGTGGAATTCATAAAAAGTCTTAAATTACATTTATTTTGGTATTTATATTATCAATTATGTCAATATTTCATTAATAAGATAATTACTGCATCATCTTTGTGTCATAAATAAATTATATTATATGCTGTCTAAAAATTACAAATAAAATACCATCATGTAGGAAATCTTTTTAGCTTTCTAATGAATATTTATAGTCGAATTTATCTTATGTATAACCCCATATTAAAAATGATTTACTTATTAAACTTTGATTTTAACTATTTTAACCCTTCTTTAAATAAATTAATAATAAATGTCCTAATCTAATCCAAGTGTGCCTAAATGGTCATATTTTATTCCTAAGTTTGTTTTTGGTCGAATTACACTTGTCCAATAGAATTAGGACATGTGTTAGGGTAATATTAATATCATATTTACCCTTAGTTACCCTATTTACTATTAACCGTGGTAAAAAAAGTAAAAAGTTACTATTCACCAAAAAATTATTTTCATCTCATTGAACCACATTTTAGTCCTTGATATTAACCGTGTCTCTCGGATTTTCGAAATTCCATTCACAGAAGCGGTAAAATTAAGTTTTATGCAAAATTCCGTTTTTAACCTACCACTTAGTGGTTTCACTATTCATCAAAAATTGAAAGTTTTCAGAAAAATGCCAAAATTTCATCCTAAGCTATATTTCATATTCCGAATTCAAAAATGAAGTCTATTTTACCAAATTCATAACATAGAAGTTGCATTAATTAATTTTATAATTAAATCCCGCTGTTAAAACAAATAGCGTGTTTTTTTTTAAGAAACAAAATCTATCAAAAGATTGACACTTGATTATGTCTGGTTTAAATGTGAAATTACAAACAATGACCAACATTGTATTAAATTGTAAAAATATATTCTAAATATACTTTAAAACCACTCAAATTAATAATTTATCACTATTAATTATTTCGATTAAAAAAGTTGTTTTTAATTATAATTTAGTAATTTTCACTATTCATTAGAATATGAAAGTTATCCGAAAAGTACCAAAATTTCACCTTAGGCTAAATTCGATACTCCGAATCCAAAAATGAATTCCATTTTGAAAAATAAAATTTACAAAATTTCCAAAAAGTGGTTATTACTATTCATAACGGCTAGTTTTAATAATATTTTAATAGCATATCGTTGTTTCGTGAAACTCAGTATTGCGTACTACACACGCTATCGAGGAAGGTCGCGATTGCGTGTAACGGAAGGAAAGTCAAGGATGCGTATTGTGAAAGCTTCTTTTGTTGTAGCGTACAACACAAGACATTAATGAAATTAAAAAGAATATTTTTCATAAAATCTTGGGGCGTTACATTTACCCAATTCATTGGAGGGAGATATAGGTCCCACCAATATCATAATGAAACCATTCTTATGTGTGCCACAAAATAAACATAAATCGATCATCATAACCCAAAGAATAAAATGGGTTTCATAAACATCATCCCATCATAACGTAATCCACATAAAACAAATGGATATCATTTCATCATAAAAAGAATCAAACCATGTAAATAATAGAGAAATTATACATGAAACATAACCATATTAAATAATGTCATCATAGATGGAAAATAGTTTTAATAAAAACACTTGAAATGAATTTTTGAGGAAAATATCCTTTCTTCTTCAAATTCATTTTATTTTCCCAAAATACCATGAAATTTTAAGAGAAAATGACTTTTTTTGAAAATAATCATGAATTCTTGTAAAGTAAGCTTCATTAAAAAAAGGTTTTATGAAACCGTAAAAATCTGTTCATGTCGTATAAGTTAAAAAAACATTTTTCTCGTACTTTTGTCGGAAAAGTAAAAAAGTTCCTTGTATGGTAAACACAATTAATATTCCTTCCATAACACGTGGTAAAAGTAAAAAATGGGTAAAAAGGACTTTAAAAATACATGAAACCATTTTAGAAAATAGGGACATGAATGATAAATATGATCCTAGTAAATACTTACGAATAAACAATCTCAGATAAAAACGAGATTGGAAAAGTTATCCCTTTCCTTATGTCTGATATGCTTCGTATGTATCTGAACCTCCTATATAATGATTTAAATAATGTCATTGACTTATTACAAAATCATATTCATTGTTATTATATCATATATGGTTCACTTATGACTTTATATTACCCGTTCATTTGTAAATTCCATGTTAAAGCACTGTTTTGGGTAAAATCGTTTCATTTACCATACGTGTTTCAACTTGTTCTTCTTGATATTATTACTTATATCTTGATTTACTTTATTCCAGAAAGTAAAAAATGATTTATATATAATATATATTCATCATATAAATATATGTATTATATATCAATAAATGTAATGAAATACACAGTTCATGGAGACGGTAGGCCGTACGTACGCATGAACGCTGTTTTCGTTTCCTTATTGAATTGAATGTAATTAAGTAAATGAAACATGTATGTACATAAATACAGTATAATTATTATTTAATATCTTTCATGATTATTTGTTATATATATACTTTATAATTATACTTGAATGTTTAATCATGGAAAATGAATCTCATCGCGTTCGTGGAGACGGTAGTCTATACGTACGCACGAGCGATGATATCGTTCCCATAATTATTTAATAGAATTTGAGTGGATGATATAATATCTCAGAATCATATTTATGTAATAATAGCCAAATATATTTATTATTTACACCATTATACCCATCCAAGTAAGGTGGTGGTGGAAAAACAGATTACACCACGGCGTGGAAATGGTATTCTGTAAGTACGCACACACGGTGTCTTCATTTTCCGTAGGATGGATAAAAGGTGAAATAGGGTTGTTTAATATTTATAATAACATATCAGTATATAATTAATACTTATGTTATTAATTTATAATGAAACAAAAAATGAAGAGGAAGTAGAAAAAGAAATAAACTTGAAAGAGTCGGTAGAAGAGATTACCTCTTCCTCGACGCACCTCCTTTAAACTTCTTCTAAGGGAAATAGTCTTTTGAGAAGAAGAGAACCTCTATGATATAACTAGAGAGTTTTATAAGAGTAATTTTCAGGTGTTGGCCTAGATTCAAGGCTCAAAGTCGTGTAAAGAGAAGAGGGAGGAGGTGCCCTTTTATAAGGAAGGATAGGGGCACCTTAGGAAAAACTAAAAATATTATTTTATAATAAAGTCATATCCGGTTTATAACTTCTCAAAATTGATTTCATTCGAAGATAAAGTGGGGATAGGTCTAAATCCTCTCAACCAATAGGTTTTTTGACAAGTTTTGGTTATTATTTTAACCTTATCATTTAGATTTAACTCTAAGTTAAATAATTTAACTTTTACCGTGTCTTCTTGTTTTCTTACACTATATGGTTAATAAACATACTATAACAAGAAAAATGAACCCCAATTGGTTCATTATTAATATATATAACCTTATATATTTCATTTTTCCGATCCTTATATTTTTAGGAATAGAATAACAATTAATAATATAATATATTTTTAGATACTATTTTATGTCAATTTTGACACTATTTTGTAATTGATTTTTTTGAAAATCATAAAAGCATGATAAGTTCGAAAAAAGTTAATTTAATCAATAATAACATTTCATATTAACCAAAAAATTAGTTTAATTTATAAAAAGTCTCAAATTACATTTATTTGGGTAATTATAACATCAATTATATTAATATTTCATTAATAAGGTAATTACTGCATCATCATTGTGTCATAAACAAAATATATTATTTAATGTACAAAAATTATAAATAAAATTCCATTATGTAGGAGATATTTTTATATTTCTAATGAATATTTATACTCTAATTTATCTTATGTATAAACCTATATTAAAAATGTTTTAGTTATTAAACTTTGATTTTAACTATTTTAACTCTTCTTTAAATAAAATAATAAAAAATTTCCTAATCTAATCCAGGTGGACCTAAATGATAATATTTTATTCTAAGGTTATTTTTGGTCTAATTAAATTTATCCAATAGAATTAGGGCATGTTTTAGGGTAATAATAATATCATTTTTACCCTTAATTGCTCTATTTACTTTTAACCGTGGTAAATAAAAGTAAAAAGATAATATTCAGAAAATATTGATTTTATCATATTGAACCACATTTTACTCCTTGATATTAACCGTGTCTCTCATATTTTTGAAATTACACTCACAGAAGCGTTAAAATTAAGTTTTGTGTAAATTTTTTTATTCTCCTAGGACGTGGGTAAAAGACGGTGAAAAGTTCAATAAAATTTTTATATATCTAAAATTATTATATAATGACTCCGATGAATTACATTGAACTTATATAATTATTATGTATCTATTTTTACATAAAATAAATTTAAATAAAATAAAATATTATTTAAATAAAATGTCGGTTTAACAAAAAACTCAGTGTTTTCACTATTCATCAAAAATTGAAAGTTTTCAGAAAAATACCAAAATTTCACCCTAGGACATTTTCGATATTCTAAATCCACAAATGAAGTCCATTTTGGAAGATAAAATTTATAAAATTTTGAAAATTAGGTATTACTATTCATAACAGCTAGTTTATATAATATTTTAATAACATATCATTGTTTAGTGAAACTCGGTATTGCGTACATCACAAGCTATCAAGGAAGGTGGTGATTGCGTGTACTACAAGACAAATCATGGTTTCATGTAGGGAAATATTTCTTTGTTTTTGTGTATAATAGAATCCAACCATATTTCATTTATACATTGAATATATATATATATATACACTCAATGTTGTGTAGAATAATTTTCACAAAATGAACTTGAAATTGTGTGTAACACGATCCAAGAATAGTGTTGCGTATACTGCAAGCTAATACGGTGTTGCGTATACCGCAAGATAATCTTGGTTTAGCATACAACACAAGACATCAAATAAATTAAAAAGAATACTTCTCATAAAATATCAAGGTGTTACATTCTACCCCCCTTAAAATGAATTTCTCCCTCGAAATTCATTGGGGTTATAAATGGTTTACTACTTGAAAGTTTTTTTTAATAGAAACCCACATCGTAAAAAGGAATACCAAAACTAAACTATAAAAAATGAATTTTGAAACGTAAGAGTTACCCAGATTAACTAATCACTGGGTTTCCACATAGGGGAACATTGATGAAAATATGGATATGGAAGTGAAACCTAACCATCATGTTCTGATGGAGAGTGGTAGAGAACACAGCTATAAAAAAGACAAAAATCACAAAGCCCTAAATTTCTGATGATCTAAGGTACCATCTGATTCATCAGATATAAGGACAGTATGACAAGATTTTTGGTTTTCAAGATCATTTCCCTATAGTTGAAGAATTATTAAAAGAAATGCTTACTTGATTATGGTACAATATTACTGTTGTTTGTGCCTTGATCAATTTCCACATCATATCTTAAAGAAATGAAGTTTAATTTGTCTTTCGAGAAGTGTTAGCAGATCATGCGATAGAATGATAGGTCATTCCATCTATCTCAAACAAAAGGATAACAGAAGTTATTAAATATACATAAGTCCATCTATAGTGAGATTAATCGTATATGGTTCCTAAAATGGACTTATACTTCATATATCATACCGCATAATATAATAAAACTAGTTTCTACTAACCAGGGACTTCCTGTAGGCCAGTGGTAGGCGATAAAGGCCTGTCACACTTCGATTGTGGGTTCGATTCCCACAACCTTGTCCGACGCGATGGGTTGTTGCCAGTCCTGTAGGGTGTCCTTTTTCTAAAACTACATCATTTTTTCATTCCATCAATAATATTGAAAAAAGTTCTAGCCTTAAACAATACTTACTTATGTCCAACATAATCCATTTCAAATCTTTAGGCTTATCCAAAATACTTCTACCCAAGCTCATGGTATAAAGAAAACAATTACTTGAAATGTCATCTATCGCGCATGTGAATACCATCATTTATCCCCAATATATCTTGTTAGTCACATTCCAATCATGTGAATACATTAATCATGTATTCTCTTGAAAAATGAATACCCATTGATCCTTAGTGAAAACATAAATGCTGTCAAATGTTAACTCTTTCCACATACCAAAATCCCAAAATACTGTATACTCAAACCATGATATCACTTTGTCCTTATACCAGTCATGAGATCATTAATACTGTCAAACATTTCATTATCTCCATATCCTTTCATTATGCACATATCATCTACCTTCCAAAAATATTTGGTTAACCTTTCATGGTTACCGGTACCATTCATCATATACTTTCAAAACTCAAGAAAAGGCAACAGTGTAAAAATCCTTAGATTTTTCTTTATTCCATAGTACCATACATTATTCTTGATAAACATACAATCATTACACTACCTTATTAAACCATTGATTGAGCTTCATCATTTCTTTCATCTCATATATCATTTGTAGTCTCTTCATCATCATCCACATAAATACTACCCATATGACCATGCTGATTCTCTTTATGAGATTTTTTCCTTAGGGAATTGGTTTGAATAATGCTTGTACATTCCACATTTTAAACAATTAATTGTTGTTGATGTCTTAGAAATACCATTATCCTTGTCCATGGTGTTAACTGATCCTTTTCCTTTACAATTACTAGCTTTGTGTCCTTCTTTTGCACACCCAAAGAATCTTCTAGTTCCTTTAAATCATTCTCCCCGATGCCTCTTCCCACATGATTTACATGAGGGAAATTGAAATTTCATTCCTCTATGGTCATCATGAAACTCCATCTTTATCTTATTAGCTGAGTTGGGAAACTTACCAAAGTTGATATTACTGATCATATTACGAGATCAATGATTAGGCATAATAATGACATGTGGACTTCTAGATCCAATTTCATTTGGTTTCTCATGAAGAATATCATTCCATTGTCCATTATATCCTCTATCGTGAATCTTCCTATTTCCAGCCATTTTCTAATACCCAAAAAGAATAGTGTGAGAGGAAAAAATCATAATCAAGGGGGGGTACCTTCAATATCTTACATCTTAGCTTAAATTTTAAGATCATTACCATAATTCTAGGACTATAACCTATACTTAAACTTAACCTTATGGACATCCCCAGACATACCTTAGAAATATCTCCAGGGATCTCACTAAACTTTTCGCATCCTAGTTTCCAAAGGTTGACTAAACCCTTCCTCTGATACCAACTGTAGAGACCCATACTTGATGTACATAGACATTACATTAATTTTTCGGCATACTTAATACATAACAAAAACAAACACTCAAGGACCGTAATAGTTTAGTGTCTTTGGAAACATGGAATATAAACCTCTAATCATGTTGAAAGATCTTCAAAATCTCCCATAATGATCTTCCCCTTTTTTTTCCTTACCTAAAACCATTATTTTAATCCTGAGGAAAAAAAACATAAAATGGGTGAGCTCAAATGCTCAGTAAGGGTATGCATGGGGAAAATAAAACAAACCATATACATTTGAACATAAAAACATGAACATAATGTTTAAACATAAAGATCTTGAGCAATGACATAAAACATGGAAGTACGTAAGGCATAATCATAATGGAACATCAATCATGATAAAATAGAATGGGAATAAAACATTTAACTGTGGAAAAATATTAATCACATGATATGATTTCCATAGTAGGCAAGGCATTGCTGACAAGACTATCTTAGTGGACAAAGTCCCTTACTGAACTGAGTTTACTTGTCCTTCCAGCCTTGTATTACTGAACTGAATTTACATTCCATTCCATCCATGTCTATCTCATGAGATATAAATCTTTATACAATTCATTGGAGGTAGATATAGGTCCCACCCATCTCATAATGAAACCATTCTTATGTGTGCCACAAAATAAACATAAATCATTCATCATAACCCAAAGAATAAAATGGGTTTCATAAACATCATCCCATCATAACGTAATCCATATAAAACAAATGGATATCATTTCATCATAAAAATAATCAAACCATTTAAATAATAGAGACATTATTCTTGAAAAAAAACCATATTAAATAATGTCATCATAGATGGAAAATAGTTTTTATAAAACACTTGAAATGAATTCTTGAAGAAAATATCATTTCTTCTTCAAAATCATTTTCTTTTCAAAAAATACCATGAAATTTTAAAATAAAATAAATTTTGTTGAAAATAATCATGAATTCTTGTAGATTAAGCTTCATTAAAATAAGGCGTTATGAAATCGTAAAAATCTGTTCATGCCGTATAAGTTAAAAAACATTCTCCTTGTACTTTTGTTGGAAAAGTCAAAAAGTTCCTTGTATGGTAAAAAAAAGAAAGATTCCTTCCATAACACATGGTAAAAGTCAAAAAATGGGTAAAGATGACTATAAACATACATTAAACCATTTTTAGAAAACTGGGACATGAATGATAAATATAATCCCAATAAATACTTATGAATAAACAATCTCGGATAAAAATGAGATTGGAAAAGTTATCCCTTACCTTATGTCTGATATGCTTCGTATGTATCCGAAACTCCTATACAATGATTTAAATAATTTAATTGACTTATTACAGAATCATATTCATTGTTATTATATCATATATGGTTCAATTATGACTTTATATTACCCGTTCTTTTGTAAATTCCATGTTAAAGCACCATTTTGGGTAAAATCGTTTCATTTATCGTACGTGTTTTGACTTGTTGTTCATGATATTATTACATATATCCTAATTTACTTAATTCCAAAATGTAAAACATTATTTATATATAATATATATTCAGCATATAAATATATATATGATATATCGATAAATGGAATGAAATACACTGTTCATGGAGACGGTAGGCCGTACGTACGCATGAACACTGTTTTCGTTTCCTTATTGAATTGAACGGAATTATGTAAATAAAGAATATATGTACATGGATACAGTATCATTATTATTTAATATCTTTCATGATTATTTATTATATATATACTTTATAATTATACTTTAATGGTTAATCATGGAAAATGAATCTCATAACGTTCGTGAGGACGGTAGTCCGTGCGTACGCACGAGCAATGAGATCATTCCCATAATTATTTAATATAATTTTAGTGGATGGTATAATATCTCAGAATCATTATGATGTTATAATAACCATATATAGTTATTAATTACACCATTATACCCATCCAAGTAAGGTGGTGGTGGAAAAACAGAATGCACCACGGCGTGGAGACGGTATTCCGTACGTACGCACGCACGGTGATTTTGTTTTCCGTAGGATGGATAGAAGGTTAAATAGGGTTTTTTCTTATTTATAATAACATATAAGTATATAATTAATACTTATGTTATTACTTTATAATGAAACAACTAAAGAAGAGGAAGTAGAAGAAGAAATAAACTTGAAAGAGTCGGTAGACGAGAATACCTCTTCCTCGACGCACCACCATTAAACTTCTTCTATGGGAACTAGAGTTGGTCTTTTGAGAAGAAAATAACCTCTGTGATATAAATAGATAGGTTTAGAAGAGTAATTATCAGGGTTTTTCCTAGCTTCAAGGCTCAAAATTGTGTAAAGAGAAGATGGAGGAGGTGCCCTTTTATAAGGGAGGATAGGGGCACCTTAGGAAAAACTTAAAATATTATTTTATAATAAAGTCATATTTGGTTTATAATAGCTCTAAATTGATTTATTTAAAATCTATAGTGGGGATGGTTCTATACCCTCTCAACCAATAGATTTTATACAAGTTTAGGTTACTATTTTAACCTTATCATTTAGATTTAACTCTAAGTTAAATAATTTAACTTTTACCGTGTCTTCATGTTTTCTTACACTATATGGTTAATAAACATACTATAACAAGCCAAACGAACCCCAAGTGGTTAATTATTAATATATATAACCTTATATAAGACATTTTCTCATACCTTATATTTTTAGGAATATAATAACAATTAATAATATAATATTTTTTTAAATACTATTTTATGTCAATTTTGAAACTATTTGGTAATTTATTTTTTAAAAAATCATAAAAGCATGATTAGTTCAAAAAAAGTTAATTGAATGAATACTAACATGTCATATTAACCTAAAAAATTAGTGTAATTTATAAAAAGTCTCAAATTACATTTATTTGGATATTTATAACATCAATTATGTTAACATTTTATTAATAAGGTAATTACAACATCATCATTGTGTTATAAATAAATTATATTATTTAATGTCTAAAAATTATAAATAAAATACCATTATATAGGAAATATGACTATATTTCTAAGGAATTTTTATAGTCCAATTTATCTTATATATAACCCTATATTAAAAATGTTTTAGTTATTAAACTTTGATTTTAACTATTTTATCTCTTCTTTAAATAAAATAATAATAAATGTCCTTATCTAATCCAAGTGGACCTAAATGATAATATGTTATTTCTAAGGTTGTTTTTGTTAGAATTAAACTTATCAAATATAATTATGACATGTGTTAGGGTAATAATAATATCATTTTAACCCTTAATTACCCTACTTACTTTTAAATATGGTAAATAAAAGTAAAAAGTTACTATTCACCAATAATTATTTTTATCTTATTGAACCACATTTTACTCCTTGATAAAAGTTTCTAGAAACTCTCCCTACCATTGCAATCATTCTTCATGGTTTGCTATTTTTTTACTCATTTGTTCTAATTTTTCATCTATATCATCCGTTTTTTTTTCTTCTCAAAATACACTCAGGGTGTCACCCCAAACCCCTCACCTTTGACACGGGCGTATTTTTATAGCTACTTCAATGTCATTGATATTAGGTCTGCATCCTCTACAAGAGTAGCTGATTCCTGTGACTGTTGGATGTAGAAAAATAACGAATTAGTTTTATGTTATAGCAATTTAACAAATATTTTTATCGTCGTGTCATACTTACTCATATTTCTACACTTTTTGTGTGTTATCATCTACACGCTTCCCTTCCTTATTCACATGTGCCTCCTTCCATAGCACATGACGTGGGATGGAATTGTATTTGGTTTTAGACTGATGAATCTACATATAAACATTGAAAGATAATTATGATGATGTTTATTGGAACCTAACAATATTATTGTAAATTTAAAATACGTACCATTTTCTTTTCTAGTGAAGTGTACCCCACCCTTGCTTTATGATAGGGGTATGTTGGTTTTTATGCACATTCCATATTTTCAGAACATATTTTCCTTTTTCATAAATGAAATATTGACAATCAATTTGATGAATACATGTATCCTCAAACAATGTATTATCACCCACAATGTACATGAAACTTCTAATCCCCACGGCGGACAATAAATGCATCCCATGCATATTATGATATCAGGTGAGCATAGACAATGGGTTGGTGTGGGTTTATTTTACCTTTGGAATCATTTAGGTGACATCTTGTTAAAAGAGTACGAAAACCTCAATGAATACTTGTTGAAAGCCTTAGTACAAAATCATTGTGTGAATTGTCTACTATAAATATACTCTTCCGGAGATTGAGAAGAGTAAGACATTGTTTTATTATTTTATTTTCTTGTAAATTAAAGAAATAAATTCATAATGTTATCGTAATTTCTTCTCAGATCACAGCCTTCAGCTCGGACACAACATGGTGTCATGAATCTATGTCTATCGGCACACGTTGTCGAGTGACAACTCCAATGTAACTAAAAAACATAGCCTTTTTGGGATTCACATGTTGGCCTCATGCATTCCATCCGACATCAAATTTGATGCCGTTTCTTTTCGCCTTAAGAAATTTGGCTAAAACCATCAAACTACAATGCAACTGTGTTTTCTGTGACGTTGGTCCTTCATTCCCGACCATTTCATCTATATCAAAATCATCTATATGTTCATCTAAAATTGTAGCAACGACATGTGATGATGGTTGTTGGACCTCAACACTAGGAGAAGCAGGAGACACAACAGTAGGAGAAACAACAGCCGTAGTAGGAGCAGCAGGAGCCACAACAGGAGAAACCGTAGCTACAACAAGAGCAGCAGGAGCAGCAGAAGCCATAGCAGCAGCAGCTTGAGAGACTTGTTCAACCTCAAGGTTAGGAGCACCAGAATGTGCAAAAGTCATTATCTGCAAAATTTGTTGAACATTTAATTTAGATTACATAAATTCAGTAATAATAAGATAATAAAATGAGATAACAATATCTATATTACAAACAAAATATAACCAGTTAATTGAACTCTCATTCTTTTTTTCAAAGGTTGAAGGAATTTTACACCTTTATCGATTATCCAAATCCCTTCATTATGGTCTCCTATAACATACAAAACATCATCTACATTGGGACCGCTCTGAAATGATTGCGACGTACCACTGAAAGGATCATCCTCAACTGAATTTTCTTCGGAACCTTCAGTAGTTTTGGACGATAACAGAACAATCGACCACCTACGGTTTCCAGGATATGGAACCTAAAAAACTTGTACCGCTTTTTGTGCCATTATAAACTGTTCGTCATAGTTCCCTTCTTTACTAAAATCAACTTTCACAAATCCTTATTCATCTATTTTAACACCACTACTATTATCAACCCATTTTCATTGAAAAATCGGCAATTGGAATGTCGTATAATCAAACACCCATATTAGTTTGATAATGCCAAAGTATGACATATTTGCATAAAATGGATTGAAGTCCTTAATACCAGAAACATGCATCGCTTTAGCCACTAGAGTAACTCCACTATTTTGCATGGTACTATCTTCATCATGTTCATCTGTATAGAATGTATAACCATTAATTACATAACCACTATAAGAGAATACATAAACAATTGGTCCAGCAGATACCCATCAAAGTCGTTCTGAAATTGAATTTGGATTTTCATCCAACACCTTAAAAATATAGTCATGAAACCATCCTATAAACTGGTGATTATTTGTATTTGATAACCATTTTTCATCCCTTGATGGATTCAACTACCGAAGAATTTCTTTGTGAGTTTCAATATATGGAGAAACCTCCCAACTTTTCTACAAAACATAAAGGTGGGCCTGCACCCGATCTGTAATACTGATTGTCACAACTTCTCTTCCAGAAATTCCCTCACCCTCAATGCATCTAGTGTGTCAAGATTTTGGGAGACCCATGATTTCTACATTAGATAGTTATTCAGTACAAAATTCAATGTCTTCCTCAACAATATATCGCTCCACTACACAACCCTCTAGCCAAAATTGATTTTTGACACACCCTTTCAAAATCTTCATATACCGTTCAATAGGATACATCCATCTACAGTGCACATGACAACAAAGTTGAATCTCTCTCACCAAGTGAATCATCAAAATAATCATCATATCAAAGAATTTTTGTGGGAAGAACATTTCTAATTTACATAATATGATGATAATTTCTTTTTCCATAGCTGGAAATTTCGCCGGGTCTAAAACTTTTCTACATATAGCTTTGAAAAAGAAACAAAGTTTGGTTAACGTATAACGAACATTCTTGGAAAAAATTCAACGTAAAGCTATAGGAATTAAATCTTGCATCAAAACATGGAATTCATGTGATTTCAACCCTTTTAACATAAAATCATTTATTGACACAATGTTATTGGTATTTTATGAATACCCCTTTGTAACCTTTACATCATTGAAAAGTTGAAAAACTGATATCTCTCCTTTCTAGAAAGAGTATAAGCAGCCGGAGGAAGAAACATTCGATTTTCACCCCTCATGGGAGCCAACTCTTCTCGTATTCCCATGTCAACCATTTCCAACCTTGCCTTAATCCCATCCTTTGTTTTTTCAGGGGAATTTAGCAATATTCTGATAACACTGTCACATGCATTTTTTTCCACATGCATCACATCAAGAAAATGTCTGATGTACAAACAATTCCAGTATGGTAATCCAAAAAAAACTGATCTCTTTTTCCAACCGATTTTCGTAAGGTTTTTCGAAAATGGTTTTCCAAAAATAGTGTTCACATCTTTTACTTTCTCAAACAGCTGATCACCTGTTAGTGGATACGGTGTTGCACGTTGTTCTGAAATTCCATTGAATGATGTCATCAAAGATCGGTACTTATTCCGACGAGGTAGAAATCTACAATGTCCTAAAAAACATATTTTGATGAATGTATCAACCTAATTGATTCTTTATCTTCTCGCACACGGGACACCCTTGAGTTCCCTTAATTCTAAAGCCTGAAAAATGTCCATAAGAAGGGAAATAATTTATTTTCCCATACAACATCGCTCTCAACGTGAAGTATTCACTTTTATAAGCATCATACAACATAACACCTGAATCCTACAATAACATCAAATCCTCAATCAAAGGAGCCTGATACACATCAATATCGTTACCTTGTTGTTTTCGTCCTGATATAAGCATAGATAAAATAATGAATTTACGCTTCATTCATAACTAGGGTGGAAAGTTATAATTTACCAACATAACAGGACATGTACTATGAGTGCTGGTTTGAAAAACAAAAGGATTCACTCCATCTATAAATAACGCAAGATGAAGGTTTCTCGTCTCTTTTCCAAATTCAGGATACTCATGATCAATTTTATTCCATTGAGGAGAGTCGGCTGGACGATGTAATTTCCAATTTTTATTTCTTTTATCTGCATGTCATGAAAATTGTCTTGCAGTTTCTTCACTTCCATATAGACGCCTAAACCTTGGAATGATTGGAAAGTACCATAAAACTTTCATAGGATTGGATTAATCTTTCTTATATCAATATGAACCACACTTTGGGAATTCTGTAAGTGAATATTTCTCCTTGAGAAACAATATACAGTCTTTTGTGTTGGCATGTATTCTTTTAGAAATAATACCCATTGAGCGTAGCATTCGTTTACCTTCATATGTCCGGATTGGGAGCTCATTTGCTTCTGGGAGCATGTCATTCAAGAGAGCATGTAGTTCCGTAAAACTGACATCACTCCATCCATTGCCTGCTTTCAATTTATACAACTTCAGTACAGCTGACAATGTTGTATACTTAG
This sequence comes from Viscum album, assembly GCA_963277665.1. Classification (NCBI taxonomy): domain Eukaryota; kingdom Viridiplantae; phylum Streptophyta; class Magnoliopsida; order Santalales; family Viscaceae; genus Viscum; species Viscum album. The sequence goes on from OY728167.1 coordinate 790,926,994, forward strand.
TGCAACCATCATACAAAGGCGGCTTTTCACAACTCTTTAACTTCTCAATCAATTTTGGGCAATCATGAAGTTCATCTTCAATTGTCTTTTTCATTTCTTCAATATGATCTTCATCATCATTAACAAATGTAATCACATCCTCTGTCATGACGCGTCCTCGGGGCCCACGTCGTGACTACCCCAAGCCCGCCTTCCATAGGCCATGGGATGGCGACTAGCACCAAAGGCATAAATCCTGATAACTATGAAGGCATTGCCTTTAAAAAAACATAAAACACATCTAACCAGAGTACAAGCGGAAGTAATACACTAAGTACAAAAGAAAGTGCTGAAAGGTAAATGGGCCAGAATACAGACCCAACTGAAAAGTACAGCTAAAACTGAACGAAAGTACAATAGAAAAGACAAATAGCTGGAAGATAGATGCAGCTCCTGGGTCGTCCACCTCGAATCCTACCTGAAGTGTAGGTACAGATAGCCTCATCAACGCTCTCACCGGCCAACCTCCTCCGAGTACCATCTCATCGTGAAGTCCACCTCCGAGTAATGTCTCGCCGTGAGGTTCACCTCCGGGTACTGACTCGTTGTCAGGTCCACCTCCAGGTACCGTCCAGTCCTCATACACTCAATCTCTGTCAGCGCTGTCTATCGTTTGCATCCAACACAATGAGGTGTGGGCAGATCCCGTGCAGGGGTGAGTATAACGATACTCCGTAGGTACCCCGAGACCCTCAAGGTCTTACTAAATCCAACAAGGATAACCCCAAAGAAGGATCTCAATAGATAACCCTTACTTAGGTATAAGGCCATACTTATACCTAAGTTATCAAGTAACCCATCTCAATCATGAGGTAACACAAAGGTTATGAAATCAACAGATAACCACTACTTAGGTATATGCCCAAACATATACCTAAGTTATCAAATGACCCATCTTAGTCAAGCGGTAAACACAAAGGTCATTGACTCAGCTCAAACCAAGATTTTATTCATGATTTCGAAACCACGGCTGCTGGAAAACTCATCCTCTGTCAAGTACGGTGGTCTTATCACGACTCTTAGGTTCTACTCTCTAACCTTAGACTGATAAGGTACTCTTCCTGTCGAGTACCGCTGGTCCTCACCCAAACATAGTAGTGCTCCCTGCCTGGGGTCTACCGCCCAAACACAGTAGCAGTTCCCCCTAATATCCTACAAAGGTACTCCTCCTGTCAAGTCAATGGGTCTGCTACCAACTACCAGGCACTCCGTCTGTCATGGATCTGCCACCAAATACCGGGTGCTCCGTCCACCGGGCTAGTCGACTCACTCCAAGTCAAATCAGTAAAGCAGTCATCAGGTCCACAGCTACTAGGTCTTCGCACTCCGTACGCTCATCTCTGGGAGGATTCGCTCCACGAGCTACTGGTCGATACTCCAAGTATCACAAATTACAAAAAAGAAGTATCACAAAGGACCACCTCATCACAGGGGTCTCAACGCAACAGACCGCACATCAATCGAACGCCCGGTCTGTGAGTTCTTATCCTTTTCGTCCCGAGGGCCCAGTTGGTTTCATGTACGAAACAACCCGAACGTATCTCAACTATACCCAAAACTCTCATAGGGTATACTCAAAGAGACTTTTTCTCAAATAGATTACCAACGTCGTTGACGGTTCGTCAAACAGACGTCTCGTCTGAAAGTTATCGGCTTTTCCGTTCAAGGGGCCCAGTTGGTTTCTAAGCTAAAACCAACCCGACCGTAGTCCAAATGCATCCACACCTCAGATTTAGTATGCCAAAAGATTCGTCTAATCAAAAGGAATCCAACATAGTCGATGTCATGTCAATCGGACGTTCGGAGTTCAAGTTATAAGCATTTTCGCTCTGAGGGCCCGTTTGGTTTCAAGTTCAAACCAATCTGGCCATATCCATACTATGCTGAAACCTTGAGAGTAATATAACGAAACGACAACCTTGATCCAAGGAATCCTACGCAACTAACGGTTCATCGATTGGAGGTCCACAACTCATGTTATGGCCATTTAAATGAAGATGGTCTGAAAATAGGGGGTTTGGGCCCGGTCCGACCCGGCCCAATACCCCCTGGGTCGGCCCGAACCGGGTCGACCCGACCCGGGTCCAGGTTCGACCTGGTTGGGTGCGGCTCAGCTTGGCTGGCACAACCCAACCCGGCGCTGGCGTCTCGGCCTGGCCGGAGCGGTCTGGCCCGTCCGGCCCACGCGGTTGGCTGCATGGCTGGACGACAAGGTGGGGTGGCGGTGCCCAGTGGGGCCCGCCCTAGCCGCGGATTGGTCGGGGGGGCGGTGGTACACCCCCCTGTTTCTACGAAACGGCCATCCTTAATGTCTGGCCCCTTGGGTGACTGCGGGACCCCCCTTGGGTACCGCCTCTTGATGGGGACGGCGACCAGCACGACCGACCACCCTTCCTGGTCTGCCGCGGCCTTAGGATGCGGATTTGTTCCGCCGGCGTCGCACCTCGCCACCGCGGCCCGCTCTGGCTGCGGCCCCTGAAACTCCGGCGGGGCATGCCAGTGTCGCGCCCCTCCGCTGTGGTCTGACTCTACTCTGCGGACTTCCTCGACCACTCCAGCGCGGTGCTACGGCACTGCACCCCACCGTCGTGGCCCGCTCCGGCCGCGGCTCTCTACGTCCCTGTGTCGTGCAACGACACTGCACCGACTTCACTGCGGCCTTTCATGGCCGCGGTTCCCTGCCGATCACCACACGGTGTAGCGACACCGTGCATCTTTGCCTCCAACATCATCAAAAATTAACAGAGGGGAGGAGAATCGGTCGTGTTTGTGCAGTCCGATCTCCTCCTGTTATGAAGATATCATGTGGCCAAACCTTAAGAAACTAAGATTGATGATAAATACTTGAACAAAAATAACCCCTACCTCGCAATGACGTCGCACGTCATTGAGCCGCGGAAAGAGGAAAGCGTCCCGATGATCGGACGTCGCAGAGGATCAGTGTCGATTCTGTTGACGTCGGAGGAAGAGTCTTTGTCGATGGCGACATTCCCTATGGTGGTGTCTCCTCCCTTGATGCGGAGGAATAAGAAGAGAAGAAACATCTTCAGTGACTTCACGTTCTTCATCGGAGGCATTCTTCATCGAAGAGGCGTTGTTCTTCGTCAAGAACGTTCTTCGTTGGAAGGAGGGAGCTCTTCAAAATTCACCAAGAATTTCCCACACAATATTTTCCCAACCATATATTAAAATGAGGTTTCCCCCATTTTAACAACTTTTCATGCTAATTCATTTTAATTCAAACTCATTAATTAATTTAATGGTTGGACAAATATTAAGTGTTGTGAGATATAGAAGGTGGATAGGCTTCACTCCAATAAATGAGTGGAGTTTTCATGTATTAAACAAGGGGTGAGGTATGGGGAGTTCAAGGGGTTATGGGGAGTTCAAAGAGAGTTAAAGGAATGTGAAAGGTTGGGGCTCGTGTGGGCCCCACCACAAAAATATCCATACATGGGTAGTTAAAAGCTTGTGGGTCCCACAAAAACCTCCCCATGTTGGATATAACCACTTTAGATATAAAAATAAAATTGTTCCACAATTTTATTCAATTCTTAATTAATCCACAAATTTTTATCCTCTCCTCTGGTGAAAACACAACTGTGGTAAAGGTCCCCTTAAGTAAATATCGGCGTTGCGAGTTCATCGGTGCCCTCAGATTTCAATTCCGAGCACCAGTTCAAAAGATAGAAAAACCCGCTCATTCGTTCACTGAACGTACCCGAGCTAAACTTCAGAAATTGATTCCAGGAACACCGTTCCTCAGAATCCGGTACTGTCAGAAATTGCATACTCGTAAAATTCCAACGTATTTATGAAAAAAAATTCCCTTGAAATTTCCGAGTCTTTACATTACTCCTACCTCAGAGCATTACGTCCCCATGAAGCTATAACACAAATTATGGAAACTAAAGGAGGTACTGAGCACGCATCTAATCCTCCCGCTCCATGTGCTCTCCTAGAGGTTCTCATGATGCCAACGAAAGCGCACAAGAGGAATCGAACTTCCTCTAAGGACCCGCTCCTATCGATCCTAAACCTCTACTAGAACCTCCGTGAATTTCGCCCTATCATCGATGTCCAGCTCCCTATGGTCGATGATGTGTGAAGGGTCATGCACGTATTTCCTCAGCAGAGATACATGGATGACATCGTGAACCCGGTGCAACTGAGGTGGAAAGGTCAAGCGGTATACCACCTCTCCTACACTGGCGAGGACCAAGAAAGGTTCGTTGAACATTGGAGATAACTTTCCGCCTCGACCACATCTCCATATACCTCATCGAGGTGAGACCCGTAAGAAAACATGGTCGCCATCCTTGAAATCCAGTGGTCTCCGTATCCTATCAACACAGTATTTATGCCTTCTCTGTGCAATCTTCATCCACTCCTGGATGATTTTCACCTTCTCTGGTAGCCTCAAAATGAGCATACTGGTCAACCTCTACCTCAGCTTCTGAAAAGATCAGCTGGCATATCCCTGACCACACGATGTTTTTCCCCTTCTTTATCAATGCTAAAAGCGGTGCAACAGCCCTATAAAAAGTCCGGCTCAAATCTTAGTCTGGCCAACTCATGAGTGATCAACTGCACCCACTTATGAATGATTCCATCCTGTGCTGCCTGGGGTTTCCTTTTCACCGACCAAGGAAAAATCCATCCCAACGATTTAGGTAAACCACAACCTTTTTTCCTAATACAGTCAATCTGTGTATGAACTGTGGTTGCCCAGTCCATACCCAAACTAACGTCGTAAGGCCTTGACGCTGCCACCAAGAGGTTCCAACCAAAACTCTCGCCTCAAGGGTCAGACCACACCATAGGCATAAGTGTGATTATCGAGTCTCATCCCAAAGTTATCTCCAGACGTGAGGGTCAAGTCAACGGCTTAACCGGAAACTCTAGGTCTGTGACAAAATTCATGGAAGGTATGAATGATTGGTACCATTGTCTATTGATACGGTAGCTAGTAGTAGACACATACCATACCCCGAATCATTCAAAGAGCTCTTGAGTCACACTCCCTGACCACATGCAGCAATTCTCTTCCCCTTCCCTCCTTCTCCCTGGGCCTGGCGGGGACTACAAAGGCGAGTGGTTGTAACATGTTGAAATGTACACCGCCTCATGATGTGCTCCTAACTTGGATTCCATGTCTGCTTCTCTACAGATTCATCTGTCCTTAACACTTTCTCTTCTTGAAACATTTTACACACCCAAGTCTCTGAGACCGGCACCCGTTCCATGCCCTTCCACTACTAACATTCTCTAGTTGTAACTGATCATCCAAAGAACATTCAACCACAAAGGGTCTTTCTAACATCCTAACATAGGTACGAATGCATAGAGTATAAGGTGATGGCTTGAATATCCTTAAACACACCATGCTCAGAGGTCCGAGCTCTATAGCACTGATCAAATCATATTCATCGAGTACCCAGAATGATCGGTACGCCTCGATGAATACTCAGCTACTGACACATCATTCTGTCGTAGCTGTATAAGCTCTAGAAAAATCTGAGCCACCTCTTCAATCTAGTCCTCAGTTGCCTGTGTGTCGGGCTCACCTCGGTACTTGAGGGTATCTCATGCTGAAACACGTGTAAGGCTGTAATCCTACATATGTCACCTACCGGTACTGCTGGTTGTAACTGGTGACCAACAGGTAGTGATGTATAGCTCACACACTACCCGAAGGTACTATCTCAGGCATCGGTTCACGTACCGAAGTCTCATCACTATGCGGACCAACCTCATGGTCATTCAGTGGGAAAACACTAGTAGCTAATTCCACCATCCAGTTCTCTTCTGCCTGGGGATCTGTCTCGCCTCATAACCTCAGAGGCCTCTACTGTTGGAACTCGTGCAACGTGCTCTGTCAGCGTGCACCGTTCTCTAGTATGGATGGTGACATCTTCTGCCCAATGGGCGGTGGTGCTCCTGGTACACCACCTGAGGGTGCCAACATTGTAAAAAGGGCCCTGCAACGGATCCTCATCACTCGGTGGGCCGTCATCGTGCACTATCTCGGAACTCCAACTGTCTACCTGCATGGAGGCATCCTGAAGAGATGTGACACGGTCAATGATTTATACTAGGTGAGCTGACCTGGTTTGAGCTGACTTTAAAACTTTTGGTAACACACATGCAATCAGTTTTTTTGTGTACTGAGTCAGAAATCAGAAGTTAGGGTCCTGGTGTATGGATACGTCTGCCGCGACACCAGCATTGGACTCCATGAACTGAAAACCACACTCGGTACCATTAACACTATTACTTAACAGAAAAGAAATATCAAAGTTATAAGTTCTACAGTAGAACTTACTCCTTTGATACCAATTTTTCACAACCTGTCCTCGGGGCCCGTGCCGTGACTACCCCAAGCCCGCCTTCCATAGGCCAGGGGCTGCTGACTAGCACCAAAGGAATAAATCTCGTTAACTGGGAAGGCATTGCCTTTATTAAACATAAAACACATCTAACCAGAGTACAAGAGGAAGTAATACACTAAGTAAAAAAAGAAATTTCTGAAAAGTAAATGGGCCAGAATACAAACCCAACTAAAAATTACACCTACAACTGAACGAATGTACAACAGAAAAGAGAATCAACTGGAAGATAGATGTAGCTCCTGGGTTATCCACCTCGGATCCTACCTAAAGGGTTGGTATAGATAGCCTCCTCAACACTCTTGTCTACCAACCTCCTCCGAGTACCATCTCGTCATGAAGTCCACCTTTGGGTACTATCTAGTCATGAGGTTCACCTCTGGGCACTGACTCGTCATGAGGTCCTCCTTCGGGTACCATCCAGTCCTCGTACACTCGATCTCTGTCAGCGTTATCCGTCGTCTGTATCCAACACAACGAGGTGCGGGCATATCCCGTTCAAGGGTGAGTATAACAATACTTAGTAGGGACCCTGATACCCTCAAGGTCTCACTAAATCCAACAAGGATAACCATAAATAAGGATCTCAACAGATAACCCTTACTTAGGTATAAGCCCATAATTATACCTAAGTTATCAAGTAATCCATCTCAATCATGAGGTAACACAAAGGTTATGAAATCAACAGATAACCACTACTTAGGTATATGCCCCTACATATACCTAAGTTATAAAGTGACCCATCTCAATCATGAGGTAAACACAAAGTTCATTAACTCAGCTCAAACCAGGGTTTTATTCATGATGTCGAAACCATGGCTGCTAGAGAAATCCTCCTCTGTCGAGTACAATGGTCCTGTCATGACTCCGAGGTGGTACTCTCTAACCATAGACTGCTGAGGTACTCCTCCGGTCGAGTATTGTAGGTCTGCACCCAAACACAGTAGTGCTCCCCGCCAGGGTTCTGTCGCCCAAACATAGTAGTGGTTCCCCTAATAGCCTACAGAGGTACTCCTCCTGTCGAGTACCATGTGTCTGCTGCCAACTACCAGGCACTCCGTCCACCATTGGTCTGCATCCAAATACTGGGTTCTCCTTCCACTGGGCTAGTCGAATCACTCAAAGTCGAATCGGTCAAGAAGTCATCAGGTCCACAGATACTAGGTCTCCGCACTCTGTACGCTCTTCTCTAGGAGGATCCGCTCCACGAGATACTAGTCAATACTCCAAGTATCACAAAGTCACACAAATAAGTATCACAAAGGACCATCTCGTCACAGGGGTCTCAACGCAATAGACGGCGCGTCAATCGGATGCCCGATCTGTGAGTTATTAGCCTTTTCGTCCCGGGGGCCCGGTTAGTTTCGTGTACGAACCAACCTAACCGTATCTCAACTGTACCCCGAACACTCATAGGGTATACTCAAAGGTACCATTTCTCAACGAGATTCCCAACACTGCTGACGGTTCGTCAAATGGATGTTCGGTATGAACGTTATTGGCTTTTCTGTTCTAGGGGCCCAGTTGGTTTCTAAGCTAAAACCAACCCGCCCATACTCCAACTATGTCCAAACCTCAGTTGAAGTATGAAAAAAGATCCTTCTCATCAAAAGGAATCCAATATAGTGGATGACACATCAATCAGACGTCTGCAGCTTAAGTTATAAGCATTTTCGCTCTGAGAGCCCGGTTGGTTTCGAGTTTGAACCAACTCGGCCATATCCATACTACTTTGAAACCATGAGTGTAAAATTCCGAAACAACCACATTGATCCAAGGAATCCTACGCAACTAACAGTGCAACGATCAGAGGTCCACAACTCAAGTTATGGGCGTTTAACTGAAGATGGTCTGAAAATAGGGGGTCTGGGCCCGGTCTGACCTGTCCCAATACCCCCTAGGTCGACCTGACCTAGGTCCGGGTCCGACCTGGGGGGGTACGGACCGGCCCAGCCATCCCACGCGGTTGGCCGCATGGCTGGCCGACCAGGCAAGGTGGTGGCGCCCAGTGGGGCCCACCCTAGCCACAGATTGGGGGGTGTTACACCCCCCCCCCAGTTTCTACGAAACGGTTGTCCATAATGTTCGTCCCCTTGGGTGACAGCGGGACCCATCTTGGGTCCTGCCTCTTGATAGCGCCAATGGCCGGCACGCCCGGCTGCCCTTCTAGGTCCGTCGCGGCCTTAGGCTGCCTCTTTCTTCCACCGGTGCCGCGTCCCACTCCGGTCGTGGCCCCTGAAACTCCGGCATGGAAAGACATCACCGCGCCCCTCCGCCACGGTCCGACTCTACTTTGCCACCTTCCTCGGCCTCTCCGGCGCGGCTCGACGGTGCCGCGTACCACCGCCGCGGACCGCTCCAGCCACAGCTCTCTTCATCCCTACGTGGTGCAATGACACCGTGCCGCCTTCACCGCAGCCTTTCATGGCCACGGTTCCCTGCCGATAACCGCACGATGCAATGGCACCTTGCGCCTCTGCCTCTAACATCATCAAAAATTAACAAAGAAGAGAGGAGAAGAACCGGCCGTGTTTGTGCGATTAGATCTCCTCCTATTATGATGATATCATGCGACCAAACCTTAAGAAATGAAGTTTGATGATAAAGACTTGAACAAAAATAACCCCTACCTCGCAAAGACGTCACACGTCGTCGAGCCGTGGAAAGAGGCAAGCGTCGCCATGATTGGACATCACGGAAGATCGGTGCCAATTCCATTGACGTCGGAGAAAGAGTCGTCATCGATGGAAACATTCCCTGCGGTGGTGTCTCCTCCCTTGACGCAGAGGAAGAAGAAGAGGAGGCACATTTTCGGTGACTTCGCGTTCTTTGTCGGAGGCGTTCTTTGTCGAAGGGGCATTGTTCTTCGTCAAGAACGTTCTTTGTTGGAAGGAGGGAGCTCTTCTAAATTTTCCAAGAATTTCCCACACAATATTTTCCCAACCAAATATTAAAATGTGGTTTCCCCCATTTTAAAAACTTGTCATGCTAATTCAATTTAATTCAAACTCATTAATTAATTGAATGGTTGGAAATATATTAAGTGCTCTGAGAGATAGAAGGTGGAGAGGCTCTACTCTAATAAATGAGTGGAGTCGTCATGTATTAAACAAGGGGTGAGTTATGGGGAGTTCAAGGGGTTATGGGGAGTTCAAATAGAGCTAAGGGAATGTGAAAGGTTGGGGCTCGTGTGGGACCCACCTCAAAAATATCCTTACATGGGTAGTTAGAATCTTGTGGGTACCACCCCAACTTCCCCATGTAGGATATAACCACTTTAGATATAAAAATAAAATTGTTCCACAATTTTATTCACTTCTCAATTAATCCACAAATTTTTATCTTCTCCTCTCGTACAAACACAACTGTGGTAAAGGTACCCTTAAGAAAATACCGGCATTGATAGTTCATCGATGCCCTCAGATTTCAATTCCGAGAACCGGTTCAAAAGATATAAAAACTCACTCATTCGTTCACTGAACGTACCCGAGCTAAACTTCAGAAATTGATTTCGGGCACACCGGGCCTCAGAATCAGGTACTGTTAGAAACTGCGTACTCATAAAATTCCAAGGTATTTATGAAAAAAATATTTCCTTGAAATTTCCAGGTATTTACATCATCCATACGATCTTCTTCATTATCCATATTTTTATTCATATCTAATGACCCTTAAAATGCAATTTTATCCTAGCCAGTAGATACATTCGCCTTTTCTCCATGTTTATTCCAACATTTATAACTCCGATATATTCCGTGTAATATAAAATGTTCTTCAAAACTCCTCTCGAGTAAGTAGTCTAGAATAACAACAACGTAAACGAGGACAAAGGATTTGAGAAGGATCCTTTTTGTGATCCTTTGCAAACTTGATGAACTCTTTCACTCCGTTCTCGTAATCTATTGTCAAACAATTGGCATCCATCCAATCATTATTAGTCATCATCCTATTTGAATCTCAAATATTAGTATTTATGGTTCAAGTACACAAAACAAGACTTCCAAATATAGTAGATGAGATCCACTTTCTTATAAAAATAGATATTAATAGAGCCTAAACATTTTCAATAAATATTTGGAAATCAACAGAACCAGGATAGACCCCCCATCCAAATAAACCCAGTTTCCAAACACAAATGTGTTCGCAGGGATAATCACTTTTGTCATAGATGGTAAAACTCACATGGTATCATCCTCTATGGCTCATCCTCCTCTATCGGGTCAACCCCTCTATGGTCAACTAGTCCATCCTTTTATACCTCACCAGCCTAAAATACATATGGATTAAAACTAGTAGCCAACTCTATAAGTAAAGAAAGGATTCTCATAATCTCTAAAATATAAAATTCATTAACTATAATTACATTAGATTAATTATAGTTTCCTCAAATCACCCTAGTCCTAACACAAGAATAATCAAGAATGATACATCTACTAGATACCCAAAGAGTCTTCATGGATATATGTCTGGACAAGGGCAAGGGGATTTTCTCTTGATTGTTGACAACTTTCTTTTTGGGTATTGAGCTTACATAGGGGACTGATCATGTGGTTCCCAATGATTATGGGAGCCTTTACTTGAGTCTGTAATTTAGTTGTTTTCTTGCATGACCGTCAGCATGGCATTTAGGTGGCATAAATTATGGAACGACATGGTTCATTATGTTTTCATTAAATGACTACATGATGGTAGTAGAGTCCATTAAATAATTTGAAATGATTGGAGGACCACACCCATACCAAGAAATTCAAGATGGAATTGAGGAAACCCAATTCTGGGATTGTAATTACATTAATTACAATAACCAACCACAATAATTTCAGCAACCTTTCTACCCACTAATTCCAATTCAAAACAAAAAAAACCAATCAGGGTTACTATCAATAGAGGAGTGGAAAATATCCACCATGAAATCATAGACCACCTAGGTTCCCACCTCATAATACATATCCTCAACCACAAAAAACATTCACACAAAAACCTTTCCCCACTACGTCTCATCATTTTCCACCCCAACATCAGCAAAACTTTCAACAAGATATGATGAGGAAGCCACAAAAATCCACAAATAAATAGTCAAATCTTGAAAATATTCTTATCTCATTCATCTAAAAAGTGGTCTAGAGAATGAATACATAATAAATATAGATGCATAATCAAATGAATGCTCTCTGAATCCCCAATCACAAAGTATGGAATATCTCTAAGAATTTATTAGATAGAATACTGGGTACACTACCTAGTAAAACTAAGACACATACAAGAGAAGAAGAAAAATATGTTTTTTTATAGTGAAAAATAGATAATATTTAAATAGATATAAAAATAGATGAAAATAGTATTGAGGAACATTAATCACATGACACAATCATCAAAAAAGCCTGCAATGAGATCACACACAAAGATGATAAAAAATAGAATCTAGAAGCAGATAAAAATGAAAAAGCTCAAGTCCCAGACCAACCCTTTAAAGAATAATACTATGTGGAACCTCCACCATACATACCCCTTCTTCCATTCCAAAAGAGAATGAGACATGGGAAAATTTAGGTTCAATATTGTAATTTTTTGGAACAGTTCAAGAAACTCTACATAAATATCACCTTTGTAGAATCCATTTACTCAAAAGTTTGAAATAAGGTATTTTACAACAATCTATTTCCAATAAGCGAAAAAAACATTTGGTAATTCCTTAGTCCAAAGGAAGTGATTAACATTCACCGAATTATTTTCAAGACTATCTTCCAAGAAGTAGAATTCATGGCATGAATGTGTGATGATGTAGTTCAGGTATGAATGAATTTCCAAGAATTCGATCAACCTAACATCCATCTTTCATAAAGGATGAATATAACCATTTCTGATCGACTACATGATGGCAGTAGAGTCACATTCTATCCGCATTTAATTCTAAACTCATTTACCCTATATTTTAACTACATTGAGCATGCCAATAATTTCAACATCAATAGATGAGACAACTCCACATGGTCTACAAAGACATCCCAAGACATTGCCATTATGATTCCTAAAGACTACTCTAAATCCCAAAGGTCCTAGATTCACTCTTCATGCCCTATCTGAGTTGCATTGGATCAATCCAAGAAATAGGGGAATCTATATGAAAACAAAAGTTTCAGAAGGAGGTCATAAATTACCTATAATTCCATGATTTTTAAGAACAAAAATTCCAACAATTGAGTTATTACAATGAACATTTTGAAGGGAGTTCACATTTATTATTGCAACCATAATATTTATGAGGGAAGATTGAATATTGAAGGAAGAATACCCATGATTCATATTATTTTTGTTGTTACATATAATATAAATCAATTATACAAGATACACTTGAAGTATATTGAGTGGTTCTTGGGAGAGAGGAATCCTAGAGAAATATTTGATATTCTCCTAGACAGAGGTTGTCTTGGGAGGATACACTTCAATAATATTGAGGAAAACATGCCACAGAAATGAGGAAATGTCATATATTAAGAACATATGATTGAATTCATTCTTATTATGGTTTTATAAGACACATTTGGATTAAATATCAAAGCCTACCGATTAATGGAATGGGTCAATATGAATCTTAGAATCTTCCAACCTCCATAGAAGTATAACTATAACACCATTAATATTACACTTTCATGACCCAAACACATCGATCAGATATATCAAATCCTTGGGACTAAATTACCATAGTTTCTAGAAGAGTATGTGTAATAGGGGACCAAAAAAACTTTGCACACCTGGTCCGGCAACACGAAGATCGAGTGTGGCAGAGGTCCGGCAACGCGAAGATCGATGGCGGCGGAGGTCTAGAAACGCAAAGATCAAGGGTGGTGGACGTCCTGCAACATGAAGATCGGGGGAAGTAGAGGTCCGGAAACGCGAAGCTCAGGGTGCAGCGGAGGGGAGTCGCAGGGTTTCAGTACCGCGAGAGCTTTAGGTCGTGATAAAAAGAGGACATTGTGCGACCGATTTTATAAAATAAGGGACTATGGTTTTATCAGCGCTAAAAAATCAATGATAAAGACTACCTTTATCTGCACTCCAATTTTAGCCCTGATAAAGGTCCTCTTTATCAGTGCTAAAAAAGCGCTGATAAATCCTTCCTGTATCAGCACTAAAATTTCAGCACTGATACAAGTCTTCTTTATCAGCACTTTTTTAGCACTGATAAAGGGACTCTTTATCAGCGCTTTTTTAGCGCTGATAAGTGATCCCTGTATCAGCGCTAAAATTGTAGCGCAGATACATGGTTTCTTTATCAGCTCTTTTTTAGCGCTAATAATGAGATCTTTATCAGCACTAGAAAAGCGCTGTTAAAGAACCCATGTATCAGCGATAAAATTTTAGCACTGATAGAGGGAATCTTTATTAGTGCTAAAATTTTAGTGCTGATACAGGGTTTCTTTATCAGTGCTTTTTCTTAGTGCTGATATAAGGTGGCGCTTCCCTTGCACGTTTTTGTAGTAGTTTTAGTAGTTACATTGGATTTTTCACTTAGCAACGCGTGACGATTGACATAGATTCATGGCACCAAGTTGTGTCTGGGCTGAAGGCTGTGATCTGTGAAGAAATTACGGTAACATTATTAATTTATTTCATTTATTTACATTAAAATAAAATAAAGAAACAATGTCTTACTCTTCTCAATGTCTTGCAAAGTACATTTATAGTAGATGATTCACACATGGATTATGTACTAAGGCTTGCAGGAAAGATTCGTCGAGGTTTTCGCACTATTTTAACAAGATGTCACCTGAAAGATTCCAGACGTAATATAAACTCGAACCCACCCATTGTCTATGCTCACATGATATCCCAAGAAGCAAGGGATGCATTTATTGGCCGCCGTGGGGATGAGAAGTTTCAGGTACATTGTGGGTGATAATAAGTTGTTTTAGGATATGTGTATTCATCACTTTGATTGTCAATATTTCATTTATAAAACTACACTCTGTACTGAAAATAAGGAACATTCATCAAAACCAACATACCCTTATCGTAAAGCACTGATGGGGTACGATTCACTAGAAAATAAAATGGTACGTATTTTAAATTTATAGTAATATTGTTAGGTTTTAATAAACGACATCATAATTATCATTCTACATTTATATGTAGATTGATGAGTCTAAAACCAAAGAAACTTCCATCCAATGTCTTGTGCTAGGGAAAGAGGCATGTGTGAATAAGGAAGGGAATATAGTTGATGATAACACACAAAAAGTGTGGGAAATATGTGTAAGTATGACATGGCGATAAAAATATTTGATTTAAATTTCTATTACATAAAAATAATCAGTTATTTTCCTATATCTTACAGTCACAGGAATCAGCTACTCCTATAGCAGGTGCAGACCTATAATCAACAGATTTGAAGTAGCCAAAACAATACGGTCGTGTCAGAGGTGCGGGGTTTGGGGTGACACATCGAGTATAATTTGAGAAGAAGGAAAAATGGATGATAGAGATAAAAAATTGAAACAAATGATAGAAATACTAGAAACCCTTGAAGAATGATTGCAATGGCTGGGAGCATTGCTAGAAAAATTTATGGGTGGGAAGCAAATAGAAGACACAACTTAGGATCAACTAGCATGTAAAGATCCCCCCCTCACCCCCACCAGCTTTGAGGTGAGCCATTCCCCTCAAAGAGCTGTCTTAGCTATGGTAATCAATATTATAATAATTGTTCTCATGAAACGTGGTTCACACAAACACTGATACTTTTTCTATACTGATATTCTACAAGGTGATAATGATTGTGATTCATATCAGTCAACACCCACCTATCACCTTGTAGCGAGGGCTACAGTGTTCAACATCCCAGATGACACGCTGCATAATAGACCACTTCTGAAAGATCATATAAAAGTAACGATTACTGTAGATCATGAGGCAAATGCAGAGATACCTATTCCACGTGATGACGACGATATTCATACGGTCAAAAAGGCTATTGGGACATTCATTTCATGGCCGTCAAAACTTGTAAGAGTACATGAGGACCAAGAGGTATTTATTTACTTTTTTAAGCTAAACCTTTAACAATTAATGAAAAAAGGGTATGAACGAATGAATGTTCTTATAGACGAACAAAGGGAAGGGGGTGAAAAACGTCAGCTCCAAAACATCTAAAGGATTGACCAACCAATTCCAAGGATCTACTGAAAGCACAATAACACCACCTGTTCTCTATCCATAATATCTAGCATTGAGAACTCATGTGGATACAAAGCTAAGAGGTGGTAGTAGTCATATTGTGGTTTTCAAAGAGAATATATACGGAGAGGAATGTCATGAATTCGTTGCTGCTGAAAATGTAAATGAGATCCTTGAAAATGGTTGGCTGGGAATCACAGTTATAAATATATATATGAGTTATTTTTTCATGAATTTGTTTTCTATGATCTGATCTAATGTAAAAAATTATGACTAAATGCATTTTATATTGTTGATAGACGTATAAATGAAATACAGTTGAAGGAATTTTCTCATGATCCAAAATTCAGACTCCTTAGTCCTCATACCACATCAACACGTCTAACGAAATTAGAGCCATCGAAAAAGAATGAAATAGTGAACGGATTGCTGAAAACATTGGAAAGGAAGATTACAGATGACAAACTCTTCCTAATACCAACCATGCAGGGGTAAAACTCTACGATTAAAGCTTAACAGTTATATTTTCACTTATTTTATTACTTATTCCTTTTTGTGTTTTTAAGCAACATTGGATGCTAATTGTGGAGAACTTGGATACACCAAAGATTTATTTTCTGGATTCAAAGTGATGATATCCATCAAACCAACCACACATGATGGAGTTTTTGAATCTGTAAGACACAACATCCTACATTTTAGGTCTAAAAATCAAGTAATATAATTTGTATTATATTTTACTAAGGATTCTGTTATGACAAGGGGGTGTATCATTACCGTCTAAAAAAGGAATGAGGATAGGGGCTAATCATAAGGAGGTGAGCAGGTACTATGTCTGGACAAATATCAGGGTATATATAATAAAATTTCACTATCCAAACACATCTCAACACAAGTTACTTATTATCCTAATGAATAATTTTTTTTAAGTGTTCAAAAAAAACAAACGATAATGATTATGTTTATTATTTTTGTAAATTTATGAAAGAGATCATTTTTCATCAACAAACTATCATCCCTAAAGAGGTATTTTAAATAACAATTACTAGTTCATTTAATTTATTTATTAATTCTTTATTTTTATATTTTTAATAACTACGCTGACTTCTGAAAAGCCTCATACTCACAAGAAGATATATATTTTTTCATAAATGAGTGGGCCGCATACCTGATGGCAGACTATACACAAATAGCATGATGATTAGACTTGGGGACGCGTACAATTGGTGGTCATTTTTGAGAGGGGTTAAGGGGATCAAAAGATGAAACATTATTGTATGTAAATGTTCATAGGAAAATTGTAATTTTTATTAAATAAATCATAATTTATCTAATGAGTCATTTTCCCATTTAAATAGATGATATGCACCAGCAACATGTAAGATGATGAACGACTCAAAATGTCTCTCTTTTGCTTAAAATGAACAGATTTTTAAGTGAAAACAACAACTGATGTACATAAATCTGACCAAATGAATTAAGATTATATTTATCCTTTAGGAGAACGATCCATGGGTCCTTTGGGGTGTGTATGAGTCAACCCGACCTCAATCCAAGGCACAGTGTGACCGCTATCACTCAAAGGGTCTCTCTTTTGTTTAAAATGGACACAATTTTAAGTGAAAATAGAAACTGACCTATGAAAATCCAACCAAAAACATTTGGATTGTCTTGATCCTAAAGTATAACGATCCATGGGTGCATTGGGGACATGTAAGAGTCAAACCCACCTCAATCTAGGGTACGGTGTGGCCGATATCACTCAAAGTGTCTATTTTTTGTTTAAAATGGACACAATTTTAAGTGAAAACAACAACTGACCTATGGAAATCTGATGAAACACATTTGGATTGTCTTGATCCTTTACGAGAATGATCCATGGGTCATTTGTGACGTGTTAAAGTCAACCCTTCCTCAATCTGAGGCACGGTGTTGCTGGTATCACTCAAAGGGTCTCTTTTTTTTAAATGGACATAATTTTAAGTGAAAACAATAACTGACCTATGAAAATATGACCAAACGCATTTGGATTGTCTTGATAATATTGGAGAATGATCCATTGGTGAATTGGGGATGTGTACGGCTCAAACCTTCCTCAATCCGAGGCACGGTGTGGCCGGTATAACTGAAAGTCTCTCTCTTTTGTTTAAAATGGACACAATTTTAAGTGAAAACAACAACTGACAAATGGAAATACAAACAAATGAATTCGGATTGTTTTGGTCCTTTAGGATAATGATCCATGGGTCCTTTTTGATGTGTATGAGTCAACCCTGTCTCAATATGAGGCACGGGGTGGCAAGGATCACTCAATGTGTCTCTCTTTTGTTTAAAATGGACACAATTTTAAGTGAAAACAACAACTGACCTATAGAAATCCTACCTAACGCATTCTGATTATATTGATACTTTATTAGAATGATCCATGGGTACTTTTTGACGTGTACGAGTAAACCCGGCCTCAATAAGAGGCACGATGTGGCCGGTATCACTCAAAGTGTCTCTCTTTTGTTTAAAATGGACACATTTTTAAGTGAAAACAACAACTGACCTACGAAAATCTGACCAAATGCATTCGGATTGTATTTATCCTTTAGGAGAACAATTCAAGGGAACTTTTTGACATGTAAGAGTAAACCCCACCTTAATCCGAGGCACGGTGTGGCCGGTATCAGTCAATGTGTCTCTCTTTTATTTAAAATGGACACAATTTTAAGTGAAAACAACAACAGACCTATGAAAATATGACAAAACGCAATTTTATTGTCTTGATACTATAGGATAAAGATCCATGAGTGCGTTGGGGACATTTATGAGTCAACCCTAACTCAATCCGAGGCACGGTGTGGCCGGTATCACTCAAAGTGTCTCTCGTTTGATTAAAATGGACACAATTTTAAGTGAAAAGAACAACTCACCTAAGGAAATCTGACCAAACAATTTCAGATTGTCATGATCCTATAGGAGAACTATCCATGGGACTTTTGTGACGTTTACTAGTCAACCCCACCTCAATATGAGGCACAGTGTGGCTGGTATCCCTCAAAGTGTCTCTCTTTTCTTTAAAATGGACATAATTTTAAGTGAAAACAACAACTGACCTATGGAAATCTGACCAAATGAATTTGGAGTGTATTGATCCTTTATGAGAACGATCCATGGGTCCTTTTTGATGTGTACATGTCAACACCGCTTAAATACGAGGCATGGTGTTGCCGGTATCACTCAAAGTGTCTCTCTTTTGTTTAAAATGGACACAATTTTACGTTAAAACAACAACTGACCAACGAAAATCCAACCAAATGAATTTTAATTGTCTTGATCCTATAGGAGAACGATCCATGAGTGAGTTGGGTATGTGTACGAGTCAACAATGTCTCAATCCGAGGAATGGTTTGGCCGATATCGCTCAAAATGTCTCTCTTTTGTTTAAAATGGACACAATTTTTAGTGAAAACAATAACTGGCCTACGGAAATCCAACCAAACGCATTCATACTGTGTTGATCCTATAGGAGAATGACCCATGGGTTCATTTAAAAGTGTACGAGTCAACCCCGCATCAATCTGAGGCCTGCTGTGGCCGGTATCACTCAAAGTGTCTCTCAATTTTTTTTTAAAATGGACACAATTTTAAGTAAAAACAACAACTAACCTACGGAAATCTGACCAAGCACATTCGGATTGTGTTGATCCTATAGGATAATGATACATGGGTCCTTTGTGACATGTAAAATTCAACCCCACATCAATCTGAGGCTCGCTGTGTCCGATATCACTCAAAGTGTGTCTCATTTTTTTTAAATGGACACAATTTTTAGTGAAAACAACAACTGACCAACGGAAATCCGACCAAACACATTCGGATTGTGTTTATCCATTAGTATAAATATCCATGGGTGTGTTGGGGATGTGTAAGATTCAAACCCGCCTCAATCCGAGGCACTTTATAGCCGGTATCACTCAAAGTGTCTCTCTTTGGTTTAAAATGGACACAATTTTAACTCAAAAAAACTAACCTACAAAAATCCAACCAAACACATTCTGATTGTCTTGTTCCTTTACAAAAATGATCCATGGCACTTTTGTGATGTGTATGAGTCATCCCGGCCTCAATATGACGCACATTGTGACTGGTATCACTCAAAGGGTCTCTCGTTTTGTTTAAAATGGACACAATTTTAAGTGAAATCAACAACTGAACTACGAAAATCTGACCAAACACATTCGGATTGTCTTGATCCTATAGGATAACAATACATGGGTCCTTTGAGACGTGTAAGAGTCATCTATGTCTCAATCTGAGTCTCATTGTGGCCTGTATCGCTCAAAGTGTCTCTCATTTTTTTTAAATGGACACAATTTTAAGTGAAAACAACAACTGATGTATGGAAATCTAACCAAATTCATTCCTATTGTGTTGATCCTTTAGGAGAACGATCTATGGATGCATTGGGGATGTGTACGAGTCAACCTTCCCTCAATCCGAGGCACAGTTTAGCCAGTATCACTCATAATGTCGCTCTTTTGTTTAAAATGGACACAATATTAAGTGAAAACAACAACTGGCCTATGGAAATCCAACCAAACACATTCAGATTGTGTTGATCCTAAAGGAGAATGATCCATGGGTCCTTTGAGACGAGTAAGAGTCTAATCTGCTTCAATTAGATGAATGTTTTAGCCGGTATCACTCTAAGTGTCTCTCTTCTGTTTAAAATGGACACAATTTTAAGTGAAAACAACAAATGACATATGAAAATCTGACCAAAAGAATTTTGATTGACTTGATCCTATAGGATAAATATCCATGGATCCTTTGCGACGTGTACGAGTCAACCCTGTCTCAATCTGAGGCATGTTTTGGCCGGTATCACTCAAAGTGTCTCTCTTTTGTTTAAAATGGACAAAATTTTAAGTGAAAATAACAACTGACCTACGAAAATCTGACCAAACGCAATTATATTGTCTTAATCCTATAGGATAACGATACATGGGTCCTTTGAGACTTGTAAGAGTCAACCCTTCCTCAATATGAGGCACGTTGTGGCCGATATCACTCAAAGTGTCTCTCTTTTGTTGAAAATGGACACAATTTTAAGTGAAAACTGACCAACGGAAATCTGAACAAACTCATGAAGATTGTCTTGATACTACAAAAGAACAATAAATGGATCATTTGTGATATGTACGAGTGAACCTCGCATCAATCCAAGGCAAATTGTGGCCAGTATCACTCAAAGAGTCCCTCTTTTGTTTAAAATGGACACAATTCTAAGTGAAAACAAAAACCGTCCTACAGAAATCCAACCAAATGCATTCGTATTGTATAGATCCTTTAGGGGAACAATCCATGGGTCCATTGTGATGTTTAAGAGTCAACCTGGTCTCAATCCAAGGCATGGTGTGGCCGGTATCACTCAAAGGGACTCTTTTTTGTTTAAAATAGACAAAATTTTAAGTGAAAACAACAACTGACATACGAAAATCTGACCAAATGCATTCAAATTGTGTTGATCCTATAGGATAACAATACATGGGTCGTTTGCGATGTGTAAGAGTCAACCCCGCCTCAATCTGAGGCATTGTGTGTCTGGTATCACTCAAAGTGTCTCCCTTTTGTTTTAAATGGACACAATTTTAAGTGAAAACAACAACTGAACTACGACCTGGACACCCCCACCCCTCTGGACACCCCCCTCACCGTGGAAATCCCCCTCAACCCCCTGGACACCCCACCCCCTTTTACATGCCCATGGACAACCCCCCCCCCCCATCCCCCACCCCCCACTTCAGACAACCCCCCCCCCCCCCCGTACACCCTCACACCCCCTGGACAACCACCACCCCCTGGACGACACCCACACCCCTCCTCAACACCACCCCACCACCTTGATACCCCCACCCCCTAGACACCCCCACCCATGTATGGCCACCCCCACCCTCCCGGACATCATCCCACCCCCCTTGGACAGCCCCACCAACCCATGGAAAGCCCCCATGACACACTGGACACCATCCCACCCCTTGGACACCCCATAGACAGCCCCCCCACCTGGACACCACCCCACCCCCTTGGACAGCCCCTAATCCTCCTAGACCACCCCCACCCCATGCACACCCCACCCCCTAGACAACCCTATCCCCCCGGACACCCCCATCCCACCCTCCTGGACACCACCCCACACCCATGGACAGCCCCACCGACCCCCCAGACCACCCTCAACCCCCTAGACACCCCCACCCCTTGGAAAGCCCCCGACACCCTGGACACCATCCCACCCCCTGGAAACCCCCATGGACAGCCCCCCCCCCCCACCTGGACACCCCCCACACCCCTAGACACCCCACCCTCCTTGGATAGCCCGCTAACCTCATGGTCTACCCCCACCCCCCTGGACACCCCTTTCACACCAGACACCCCCATCCCCCTGGACACCCCTTACCCCCCCAACCCTGGACAACCACCCCAAACCCCTGAACACCCCCAACCCCCTGAATTTGGAATTGAATTATTTATGTACTTAATTAACTAATGAATTATGTGTTAATGGTGTATGATTATACTTGTTGTATGGGTATAATTGGTCTAATTTTCTTATGATTTATGGGTTAATTTTTTATGGGTATACTTGGTCAAATATGGTTATTGAGATGCTGAATTTTTTGCAGGTGTTTGGGTGTGCTGCTGCAGATTTTTTTGTAGAAGTAGACAAGGAATTTATCAGCACTTTTTTAGCACTGATAAAGGGGTTTTTTATCAGTGTGTTTTTAGTAATGATAAAGGTTACCTTTAACAGTGATTTTTTAGCACTGATAAAGTACCCCTTTTTTAGCTTTCAGTAAGCACTGATAAAGGGGACCCCCCCCTTATTAGTGTTGAGATTTACATCGGTTTTTTAGCACTGATAAAGCCTATTTTGAGTGCTGATAAAGAACATTTTTGTAGTAGTGTGACACAGACTCATCTTATTCTAACTTTTCTTCTTTCTTCAAATTAGGCCGCTTCTTTGAGGATTTCCCTTCTGATGAAGGGGGTTTTCTCAATGGAATAAATAGCATAAGACACAATTGGTTGATTCAATTGTGTTCATAAAATGGAATGAGTTCGGTTGATTGTTTTCCTGACCATCCAATCATCATGTTTCTACGCATTTTTACTTTTGACTTCATGCCACTCGCCTTCTTCCTCTAGATCAGTAGCAGTAACACATGCAACCTGGGATGAAAAACCTGTCAGTTTTGCTTGTCCAGAGTCCACCATATTTTTTCGGTGGCCTTTTAATACAAAAAACTCCTGAATAGGATTCCCCAACATCTTATGAAATAGGAAATAGTTGGGAAGTTCTTCCTCTCCTTCCTTGTTTGGCCTTTTGGGCCTTAGCAACTGATTCAGATTGTTTTCCAGAGCCGAGATGATGTAACCAGGAACTTGTTCATTCCAGAAGGAATAAACATTGTTCTTTAAATCCTCAAATTGTTTCTTCCTTTGATCTCTTTGATTATCTTGACAAGGAGTCCGTTTTTATTGATGCTCTAGAGGTGTAGCCCTTCGATATGATGTAGGTTTTGTAGTGGAAGCAGGTACATGTTCTTGTTTAAGTGTAACTGTAGCAGTCTCTCCTTTCCCTATTCTCCTTCCCAAAGCTGATGGAATTACATGACTTTTATCCCCAGTATTTATAAGAGAGTCTTCTATCTGCTGAGTGATTGAAGTATGGTCTCAAAACCCTCCTGTGTATTTCAGAGGGATCAATGGTGTGTATTAATCATCACACATATTTTCCACACAGATTGGCAGCAACTCTTCTTGAGGGAGTTCTAAACTTAAGGAATATGTTAATCCCTTCCAGCGAGAAATGAAATCCAAAACTCTTTCATTTTACCTTTGTTAACAATTGGTAAGATAGAAAACTATCGTCTTTGGTATTAATAATCTAAATTGAAGAAGGAATTTTTGAAGAAGATCTTCCCACCTAGTAATTGACTGAGATTGAAAACTTGTATACCATAAAAAAGTAGGCCCTTGTAATGACTACACAAAACACCTGAGCTTAAATGATTATTATTGTTGAGGAGTTCCCATCATAGGATCACAAAGAGAAAAAAATGTGTTAAGTGTTGTTCTGGATCTCCCGAATAATTAAAAATTTAAAATGTGGTATTCGTAAAATTTGATGGGGGAGTAATTACATCCACCCATTCAGGGTAAGATCTCTTTTATAGTTGAACAGTGCATGTCTTCCTTCCATAGCTTCCAACCAAGCTGTTAATTACTCAATGGTAGTCATTAATGCTTAAGAAACATCTGGTTGAGCTTGGACCAGAGCAGGTGAAATAAATGGAGTTTGGACGGGTGTGGAAACAGGTACTGCTATTAATGGTAGTATTGTCGGTTGTTGTTGCATATGACCCATAGGATTAGACCTGTGAGGGTGTACTTTTAAAGGGGGATATTCTTGATCCATACCAATAGCAACAATAAATTCACTTGATTTATTAACTCTAGCATGCTTAGGACGAGGACTACCATGAAGTAGTTCATCATTTAACCTGATTAACTCCTTCATTTCTTCTTATTGTTGTGTGAATGGTTTCTCTAATGAGAGTGATTGGCCTTCTTTAGATGTATGGTGGGATGTAACCTGAATTTTACCCTTTTCCTTGGAATGTTCCTTTCTAGAGTATGGCAGGGTATTACCGGAAGGAATGTCTTGCCTCTGGGAAACCCTCTGGCTTCGGGTATGCACACCTCCTTCCTTTGATTCTATTTGTGCAGCCTCTTGAACATAAACTTCTTCATCTAATTCCTCTGATTGAGCCTAATGTTCTAGGGGATCAGTGAAAATGGAATTGATGACATTTATCGATGAATAATTCATTGCAACCCTTTTTTAAGTGTTTCTGCGATACTGTCTTTTTCCATGTCCTTTTTGAGACATTGCCTTTTATTTTGTTGATCCCCCAGGAACTTCTTGAGGAATTGTAATTTGGAGGGAATTTACTTATAATTTGGCTCTGCGTTCCTCTTGTGGCTTCTTCCCTAATCGAGAGAAGTTTGACTTTCAATGTGGAAGAGATTGAGAATTTGAAAAAGACCCCAGTCCGGTGGACTGGGGCTGTTCCTGTTTTTCCTGATCAACTCCTCAAATCCTATATTTTGAACCCGAGGGTTGGATTAAAAGTGTCCCCGGGATGGCAATCTGAGGTGGCTCTTGAGATACTACATCATAAACTTTCTTAAAAGCTCTCCTAATTTCGTGGATTTTAGTCTGGAAATTAGTCGGATGCATCATCTAACATCCACTCAAATCACCTAGCTCAGAAGACCATTGGATTATTTCTAACACCTCTGTCACTTGATGATGTACATGATCTAAATGAGATGTCTATTCTATATTCCCATTTACTTGAGGCAAGAGTAATTTGACAACTTGTTCTTTATATGCCTGACTTTGGAAAGAACTAGTTGAGGCTTGTTCTTTAGCAAGCATTTGATTACACACAAAACCAGTTAGCTATGGCTAGCCATGGGAAATAAAATTTCATGAGACCACTTTTTGTAGGCTTTGTTTACTGGAGAGCATAGTGAAATTAAATTCTCCATGAACACCCCATACCCTTATATGAATACCAGATGAGGAATTGGTAATTAATTGGCACAAACTTTTTAATGCGCTAAGGCATGTCCACTGAAGGTCTCTCTACTACTTTTCAACCTTAAGATTTCGGAAAACTAAGAGAGATTCCAAGTCAGTTTGGCATTTCAAACCTTCTATTACCTTAACATGATTTTGATATTCATAATAAGGTAATATTTTCTCTTTTAAGTGACAAAGTGTTTTCCATATGTTGAGACGAATATCGTGAATACAATATTCTGTCAACATTTTTGGAATATCGTACTGAGAGTCTTCCAAAGGCCAAAACATGACAGGTATTTCACCATTCGCCAATTGTTTTCTCATATTCAGTACTTCCTATTTGTCAATTGATAAAGATTCATCTACCTGATTGGACCAAAGTTGGTGCTTCTTTGTTGATTCATCTGATTCAACAAAATTGGTAGAGAATTCATTTGTCAAATTAGAAGATGAATGACCCATGGGTGGTTCAGAGAATGACCTACAACCTGGGCTATCTTCTGATTGAGAATGTATTTCACATGCTAGCGATAAGGCCTCAGACATGACAGGATTCGCATTTGCAAGTGCCTCAAGATAAGAGGGCTTTCTCATTACTGCATTGTCCATTGAAATTTTTTCCAGGCAATGCAAATTACTACTACTGAGAGGACTTTTTCAGCTAAATTCATCATCATGGGGAGGACCACCATGGTGGGTTACAACAAAAGATGGAACCTTATACTCCTTGGACTTCTGACCATGAAGCGGGTTATCATGGCTCTCATTTGAAGACGATGCTTCGATATTGACCGAATTTTCATGAAACAAGCCTTCATGAGGATGTTTCTAATGAAGACCTTCGAAATTATTGTTGTTATTTCTAGAATTTGGAAATGAGAGAGTAGAATCTTGAGTTTCAATAGATAATTGTCTGAGGCATTTAAGAACTCCAATATTGAGAAAGGCCTTATTGAAGATTGGCTATTGATTTTTTAACTATGTCGGATGGGTCCTTTTCTTGGGCACCTTCTTATTCACTTTGGAAACCACTTGTTGACCAAATTGGTTATTATGGGCAGGTGTATGTGCCTGCTCAGGAGAAATGGTTATGTTAGTCTGACTATCTCCATTTAAATTGGGTGTATGTGCCCGACTGGATTATCTGTATGACATGGGGGGTATGCCTCATGACCCTCCTGGATTGGATTAGAGGTGTGTATCTGCTCTGGGGTGACATGTTGATGAGTCACTCCACTGATAGGGATAGAATTATGTTTCTTTCCCTATGATGTCGCTGAAGTTGTTATAATATTCTGAAAGGTATCCAGAATATGGGCATGGATTAGCTTCTTCTCATTCACCATTATCAGAATGTGCTTGGTGAATTCAGCTGCCGGAACGGGAATGTATGTCCATTCCATGTTTGGGGTAGGTTTTTGTTCCTGCTCCTATCCTCCTTTTCCTGTCAGTGAATTCTGAAAGTACTAATGTGTGGGGGCAGAAAGTTGTGTCTACCTTCTGTTTGTCATTGGAGATTTCCAGTTATCATATCTGGGTGCTACCAAATGAGACTATTGTTTAGCTTGATTAATTGTAGTTGTATGTGCTTGCTGATTGTTCTCCACTGAATATGACTGAAGAACTTCATTCAATATTGGCAGATGAGACTACTGGTAGAATTGATGAGTGTAAGCAGGTGTATGTTCCTGGTTATAGGTGGTCACCACATTTGGTTGGCGGGATTCTTTGGATATAGTCAGATGACCCTACTGACTGGACGATGATGTATAAAATGTGTATGTGTCTGCCTATAGTACTCTGCTGGAATTTCCTAGAGGGATTGGTGTGTTACTTCCAGACGAGTCTAATGGGTAGTGAAATTATGACGGACGAGTGTATATACCCACTAGTTGTTTTCCATCAACTTAGGTTTATGGACTTCTCTAGAGGGGGAAGAGGTAAGAACCTACTCCCTATTTGCCGAATTTCTCCTCTAACGGATTTTCTTGCATGCTCAGGTCTGAGGAACCTGAGCCGAATTCCTAGAGGAGATACCACCATCATGTTGAGGGTGCACTACCACATGACTCTAGCGGTGATTATTGGTGGGAGTCCTTAGGAAGGACTCTTTTATTCTTTAATTAAGGCCTTGAGTGACCTCTTGATCCACCTCCCTGTAATATGGGAGGGATGGGCTGTTGTATTCCGGCGATAATGACCCGAAACGGTTAGAGACTGTGGTTGGAACCACCTGCTTCTTGACCACTAGTTGTTACCATCCGGATAACCAGGGTGAGTTGTTAACTTGGAGGGCTTGTCGAGCGGCCTCTAGAGTAAGGATGGTACCATGTTGACTATATTCCGTCACCAATGAATTTGAGACCTAGAGATGAAGACACTGATTAGGTGATGTTGTTCTCAAAGAAGATGAGGATCTAGTGGGAGTAGTGGCTGAGGCATTCACAGGTGTGAACCTTAAAGAAGCCATTTTGTGTTGCAGAGAGATCATGGAAAAGAGTGTCTTTTTGATATAGTAGACACAATCAAGATAAGTCTTACCAAACTACATCTTTTGGATAAACACATATGTCATTGATTTCTTTTTTGGCCCTCATATTAAGTTTAATAGGGGCGTAACAAATACGTAAAACATCATTTAACTTGGTTAAGGATTCACATCAGGTTCACCATTTTTGTTTCGTCTGGAAATGGGGATGACCTTGTTTGTTTAAGGTTAAAACATACCTATCGGTTTCTAACGGGTTTATTCGTAGAACTGGAAACACCTAATGATTCTATATCCATTTAGACCTACTTTCTAAAGGTAGGTTCTCATTAGTTGTAGACCGATGAGGCTTAAGAATTTTCATTGGTCCAGAGGATGGGAGGTCAGGATCATCACATATTTTTGGGGTGAATTATTACCTACTCCGGGACTCTCTTATAGATTTATGTTATGTTCATGAATCCTTATTAATTCACCAAGCATGAAAATGAGTTTTATTTTTTATTTGGAAATTGATGCTTGATATGTATGGGATTTAGAGAATATTTTATATGTATTTGAGGTTCTTCATCGATGGAGAATCATCCGTATTTATTAGAGATTATTACTCAATGGTATCAATCAATACATCATATAGAAATCTCTTGGTAATTATGATGACAGTACATGTTTTAAAGCCACTCAGTGCGGCACTTGATGTTTATTGTCATTCAGATAGACTGGGATTATTTCAGAGTTGGGATCGTACCCGCAGATGGGCTACCTACATATCCTTGTTAAAAAGGAGTCAGAACCCATGTAGTTCGATAATAAGGATATAGTTTAACATCATATGGGACAGAAAATAATTAATTAAAGATGGGCTTCAACCTTATAAAGTCTTCCTACATACTCTACTATTAAGGTAGAGATCAATGTCCACGTAGTTTGGGTGAAGAAATATGAGGCTTATGCATGGTTAATGGCCCAAAAAGAGATGTCGATATTACTTTTACACTCTATGCTCACGTGAGTCATGCTCAGTGTGAGAAATAAGAGGTTTTAGTAAACCTGACGATTGTTCCACGAAAGATGCAGTCACGAGAAATGATGTGGGGCTTAAGTATGTATGACTGCCCAAGTAGATGAAGACCATGACTTACTTCAAGAAAGAATCCAAAGAGCATGGTCCATAAAGTTATTTGTAACTTGGATATTTGTATTTTCAACCCAGGGCTAACTCCTAAGGAGGATTCCCAAATTAAAGGGGACTTATAACATGGGGCTTTCTTCTGAGAAGGAGGCCCAAATTAATTGAATTATGATTAGGTCTTATTCCTGAGAAGGAGGCCCAATGTTAATGGAAATTATTATTGGGGCTTACTGTAACACCCCAAGCTTCCACGGTACGTTTCACTTCGAATAATGCAATAGCGTGTGTTGTACGCAACCTCGAGCTCTAACACACACCACAACAAATTAAACTAGCCGTTGTGAATAGTAATACCTACTTTTTGAAATTTTATATATTTTATTTATCAAAATGGACTTCATTTTTGGATTCGGAATATCGAAATTAGCCTATGTTGAATTTTTGGTATTTTTCTGAGAACTTCTAATTTTTTATGAATAGTGAAAATACTTAAAAACAACTTTTTTAATCAAAATAATTTATAGTGATAAATTATACTATTTAGTGGATTTAAATTATAATTAGAATATATTTTTACCATTTTATCCAATGGTGGTCATTAGAATTAATTTAACATTGAAATTGGACATAAACAATTGCCAATCTTTTGATATAAATTGTTTCTTAAAAACACGCTATTTGTCGTAACAGCGGGAATTAATTATAAAATTAATTAATGCAACTTATATGTTTGGAATTTTGTAAAATATACATCATTTTTGAATTCGGAATATCAATTATAGCTTAGGGTGAAATTTTGGCATTGTTCTGAAAAACTTCAATTTTTGATGAATAGTGAAACCACTAAGTGGTAGTTAAATAACTGATTTTTCGTTTAAATGAAATATTACCACTTTTGTGATTTGATTTTCAAAAATCCAACATACATGGCTGTCATTAAGAAGTAAAATGTGGTTCAATGATATTAAAATAATTTTTTGGTGAATAGTAACTTTTAAGTTCTTAATCGCGATTAGAGGTAATTAGTGTAGTTTAAGGTAAAAACAATGTTTTAATAATCTGATATGAGCTTGACACTTGTCCTACTCCTATTGGATGAGTCATGGCCGACCAAGACAACCCATGGGTCAACTTGGGGACCCCATGGAGCCACTTTAGTTGGAAAATGACATTAATATATATTTATTTAATGTTAAAATTAAATTGACACAAACATGAGTTATTTTACTAAAACAGTTTTTAAGTGGGGTTACACAAGTCCAAATTTTGACTATAAATATTAATTAGAAAGATAAAATGATTTACTACATCATAGTATTTTTTTTATAATTTTTAGACATTAAATAAATTAAATTATTTATGACATCATTATGATGCAGCGATGACCTCATTATTTAACGATTTTAATAAAATGAACAGATAATGTAAAATACAAGGCTTACACTTGTCCAAAGACTATTGTATGGGTAGATTTCGAACCCTTATCACCTTAGACACGAATTATATAAGTGTGGGACCTTCATAATCCGAAAAGCATTGTGTAATAATGTAACATTTCAATCTTTCCAAAAGAGCCCCTCCTCTCCACTTATAAAAGGCCCCCACCTCTCCCACCTTATTCACACCATCAATCCATTTGGCTCGGCCAACCTCTGCCCAAATACTCTCCCAACTTCCCCCTATTACTCCTAGAAGCCTCACTTTGGGCAGAACTCTTCTCAAGGAAGCCTTTGGCTCAAATCAAAAAGAGTTACCCGTTTTTGAGATAATGTCTTCTCTAATGTTGTTTTGTTTTATTTTTCTTCTCCAACCCCCTAAACTCTTTTTATTAATTTCTTTTGTAACAACACCAGTATCCTCAATATACTAGGATTTTTTTATAAGAAGGATTCGAGCTACACTTACACACACCTACATCTAATGGTTAAAGAACATACGGTTTCTGTGGATGGTGAATTTCTGCCTCACGAAACGATGATTGTTCAACACTCATATAACACCTTCAAAGGTGGCCATTAAGATGTAACTATTTTTATATATGATATATAATATGTTTATGTTTTACTTATGCTTCTGTATTTCTCATTTATGGCATACTTTATGATTTCGATTATGGGTAAAACGCGATAATTTCATTTTAGGAAGTGCGGACTACCGCCCCCTCAAAGTGATGTGAATCGTTAATGCCATATGTTGGATGTATAAAGGATGGAGTAAATGATATTATATATGATATTATACTGGAACTATATTATACCTTTATATAATTATGATTTCATTACATTAAATACGAAATAGAAATGAAAGTAGCGTTCATGCGTACGTACGGCTTACCGTCTCCATGAACGGTGCATTTCATTTCTTACCTATAAATGTTACGTAATATTATGAATGAATGTATATACTGGATATATATGATATATATGATATCTACATCATTAATATAATTCTGGATATAATGGATATTCTACCACATTAACAACTTGTAATTATAAGAAGTTTATTGTCGACTCAAGTACCAAAGATCGACAAAACGACCATTATTAACTTAAATAATTACATAATGTTCATATCATTGTAATAAGTGATATAAAAAGGATAATGAAATTGAAAATGGTTCTTAATAAGGTATATATAAACTCTAGTTTATTATTCAGGAGGTTAAAGAACGGTTGAGTCAAGTCAGACACGAGGTAAGGGAACTTCTTAACCCAATTTCTATTCTTTGGGTTAATCTCCTACTTTAAAATTATGTCATGATATTATTATGTCCTATCTTGTATTTTTACATTATTTATGTGTACTTATAGTGAATACGCATTATAGATGTACTTTATTTAAAAAAATGATCTTTTTAAGGACTTCGTCTCAATCCCCTTTCATTGAGGCATATTTGGTTTTATACACAACTTTCTTTTAAACGGTGTATAAACCCCTTTGACTTTTACGTTTATTCAAAAGAAATATTTTTTATATGAAGCGTTTTGCTAAACGACAAAAGGGAATGTTTTTATTTCCGTACTTATGCGGTGACAATGACTTCTCCGCCGCCGTGACCATTATTTGAGTTTCGGCTTCCTCTACAAGCCATCATTTTTTTAATGAAAAATAAATACAAAGTTTTAACTTTCTTTTATTTTGGTATTGAAAATGGTTTTGAAAGCATTTTTATTATATCAATGTGTTGTATTGATATCTTGTGATTGAAATGTGGAAATGTTATGTTTCCTTTATGCATGTTTTATGTGATACAATTATGTTATGGTTTATGATATGTTTAAACCTATTCATATGAGGAATGTATTGGACTTAATAAGTGACGGGTAGAGCCTGCTATAGCTCCTCGATGCATCGGTAGGTCTCATGAGACAACTAGACGTGGAATTGGCCGAGGCCCTTTCCCAATTTGATTTATGGTTTTGGCCGAGGCCTTAATCATTTTAGACGTCTTGGTCGCGGCCTTGACAAAGTGTTTCAGAATGTCTGGCATTATACATTCCATCATTATGAAAGTGGTTATTGATATTGCATGTGATTATTCGACCAGTAGAATATCAATGTGAAGAAGTAAATGGCATTATCTCATTTTACTTTTTCCATATTATGTTGAAGTTCAAGATTAAAAGGCTTTTGTTTTAGTTATACATTGCCTTAAATGTTAATGTTTATTTATGAAATCTTCCGCTATATTGTTAACCTTACTGAGCATCTGAGCTCACCCCTTTCAATGTTTTAATATTTTTCCAGGATTTGAAGAAGTAATTTATGAGTGAACTGCAGGGGTAGTCAGAAAGGGATATGATTGTGGACTATGAAGACCATTTTATTGTAGTTTGTTTACTTTTTTATGTAATGAAAGACTTATGAATGTATCTAATGTTTCCAAGGCTACTAAACTAATCGGTCTTTCGATACTTGATCTTTTGTGATCATGCCAATGTTACGAAGTAATGCACCGACTCTGGGTAGCTGGGGTCGGGGCGTTACAGTTGGTATCAGAGGCAGTTTAGTACTAACCTTGGAAGCTAGATTTAGATAAACTCTGATTAGAGCACATAGCCCGAAGATAGACTTTGAGTATTAGTATAGAAGAACTTCCTAGAATTTTGTTATTGTAGAGATTTTGTGAGTTTTCCGAGCAATACATCCCTGTCTGGATACGAGCAAGTAGAGGCGGCTCTGGCACAGATGTACCTAGGGGTAAAACCCGAAAACACCTCTTTGAGCTAGACTCGAACGGGAACTGGTGCACGACAACGGGCCTTGCTGCACTCTTGGTTACGACACTCCCGGGGGATATGCTTAGGATAATTCTCGTTTTATTTACAAACCACTATGAATGGTTATGAGTATATACTTTCTCAAAGAAAACCTTTTTATGATTATGGATTATATCCATAAATAGTTCAATTTATGTTAAGTATTTTATAAGTATGGAATTATGTATTTTGATTCATAAACTAATCTAGTTTATGGCATTGTATAGAAATGGCGCCCAATAGAAGGAATGTGAACTCCATCAATACGTATGATCCAAAGAGTAAGAAGGATCATATCTTTCATGGTATTAAGCCAACATTTAGAAGGGAAATATTCTCCCATGTGTTATCAACATATGAAGAAATAGTATCATGTGTTAATAAGATAAGTAGAGAATTCTCTGAGTCTTATGGATTTGAAGGGATGAAAGAGAAGAAAAGGATGGAAGAGAGAATGATGGATAAAGGGACGAGGGAAAAGAATAATTTTCCAATATGTGATAACTGTGGGAAGAAACACCTTGGAATTTGCCTGAAGGGAATGGGAGTTTGTTATAAGTGTGGAGAAAAAGGACACCGAGTGCGTGACTGCAAGGGTAAGAAAAAGGTTTCAAATGTACAATGCTTCATCTGCAAGGAGTGGGGACACTACGCAAACCAATGTTCAAATCATCAGAGTATGCCCCAAATGATGTTATTGGATAATAATCAAGTTATGATACTACCACAGATGAGGAGGAATGATTAGAGTTCTTATGTTTTTATTAAAGAATTTTGTAATTTGAGTGTTGTATCAATGATGTACTTGTTATAATGATTATGGAGTATATAAGGATTGTACTGCAGTACTATTTCATCTAGGACTTGAGATTGTGTGGAACCAAGAAAAGTGACTCCACAGTAGGTTAAATTTTTAGAAAATATATGGTTGAGAGAAAGATAAACCATAATATGGTTCTGATACCAAGATAGTGATTTTGGAATAAGACATGATTGATTTGGATAAATTATGTTGGATATTCTTAACATCCTTGAAATTGATTAATGATTTGTATACATTTTTGGATAGAAGGAGTATATCTAGTTTTATATAAGGAATAAGGGATCATGAATGTAATCAATAAGGATTTATGGTAATAGAGTATGTTGCAGTGTTTTAAAAGAATACAGGATGAAGGTGTTCACATGTTGTTACGCAGA
Organism: Viscum album; assembly: GCA_963277665.1. Classification (NCBI taxonomy): domain Eukaryota; kingdom Viridiplantae; phylum Streptophyta; class Magnoliopsida; order Santalales; family Viscaceae; genus Viscum; species Viscum album. The sequence continues at coordinate 790,961,318 of OY728167.1, forward strand.
AAAAAAGGAGCTTCATTATGTTTACCTTCCTCATAAAATCTGGACTGTGAGTTGGACAAAAGTATTTTGGATAACTATAAAGGTTGGAATGGATTATATTTTACATTGGATACTATTGTTAAGGTTATTTTTGGATATTTATAAAAAGGAAAACACGTAGACCGAGTGACAACCCATCGCGTCAGACAAAGCTGTAGGAATCGAACCCAAAACCATAGTGCGACAAGCCTTTATTTCCTACCACTAGCCTACATGAAGTCCCTGGTTATTACAAAATAATTTTACTAATCTAAATGGTATGTGTTAACATTTGGAACCTTATACAATTAGTTTAAGTATAATATTTTTGAGTTCTATTATCTTTTTGAGTGAAAGATGAGTTGAAGGTTGAAACTCTAATTGTCAAGCATAAATATATATATATACTTATCTCTTATTCAATGAATAAATTAATTCTTAAACTTTAGTAAAGGGATATTAAAACAAAAAAATGTGTTATCCTAATACCTTATGTCTTGTTGAACTGATGATATTTTAAATCAACATAGATTGAAGGCTTTGAGGCCCTCAATTTGATAGTTGATTGTGATTGATGACCCCAATCACTCCCTACAAATATTTACGTTCTTCCTCCAATTATATGTCATTAATTGCCACCAATGTTCTCCTAATCGAGATCATAATTGGGTGGTGACTTTTTCATTTCCCCTTCCCTCTTATTAAGGCTAAATTTTATTAATCATATTTCCGATGTGGGTTTTCCTCAAAGGTATTTTCTCTTTTCAACCTTTTATTTTCAATGAAAATTTTCAAATTGCGAGGACGCAATTTATTGAAGGAGGGGAGAATGTAACACCCCAAGCTTCCACGGTACGTTTCACTTCGAATAATGCAATAGCGTGTGTTGTACGCAACCTCGAGCTCTAACACACACCACAACGAATTAAACTAGCCGTTGTGAATAGTAATACCTACTTTTTGAAATTTTATATATTTTATTTATCAAAATGGACTTCATTTTTGGATTCGGAATATCGAAATTAGCCTATGTTGAATTTTTGGTATTTTTCTGAGAACTTCTAATTTTTTATGAATAGTGAAAAATACTTAAAAACAACTTTTTTAATCAAAATAATTTATAGTGATAAATTATACTATTTAGTGGTTTTAAAGTATAATTAGAATATATTTTTACCATTTTATCCAATGGTGGTCATTATAATTAATTTAACATTGAAATTGGACATAAACAATTGCCAATCTTTTGATATAAATTGTTTCTTAAAAACATGCTATTTGTCGTAACAGCGGGAATTAATTATAAAATTAATTAATGAAACATATATGTTTGGAATTTTGTAAAATAGACATCATTTTTGAATTCGGAATATCAATTATAGCTTAGGGTGAAATTTTGGCATTGTTCTGAAAAACTTCAATTTTTGATGAATAGTGAAACCACTAAGTGGTAGTTAAATAACTGATTTTTCATTTAAATGAAATATTACCACTTTTGTGATTTGATTTTCAAAAATCCGACATACATGGTTGTCATTAAGAAGTAAAATGTGGTTCAATGATATTAAAATAATTTTTTGGTGAATAGTATCTTTTAAGTTCTTAATCGCGATTAGAGGTAATTAGTGTAGTTTAAGGTAAAAACAATGTTTTAATAATATGATATGAGCTTGAAACTTGTCCTACTCCTATTGGATGATTCATGGCCGACCAAGACAACCCATGGGTCAACTTGGGTACCCCATGGAGCCACTTTAGTTGGAAAATGACATTAATATATATTTATTTAATGTTAAAATTAAATTGACACAAACATGAGTTATTTTACTAAAACAGTTTTTAAGTGGGGTTACACAAGTCCAAATTTTGACTATAAATATTAATTAGAAATATAAAAAGATTTCCTACATCATAGTATTTTTTTATAATTTTTAGACATTAAATAAATTAAATTATTTATGACATCATTATGATGCAGCGATGACCTCATTATTTAACGATTTTAATAAAATAAAAATATAATGTAAAATCCAAGTCTTACACTTGTCCAAAGACTATTGTATGGGTAGATTTCGAACCCTTATCACCTTATCCACGAATTATATAAGTGTGGGACCTTTAGAATCCGAAAATCATTGTGTAATAATGTAACATTTCAGTCATTCCAAAAGAGCCCCTCCTCTCCACTTATAAAAGGCCCCCACCTCTCCCACCTTATTCACACCTTCAAGCCATTTGGCTCGGCCAACCTCTGCCCAAATACTCTCCCAACTTCCCCCTATTACTCCTAGAAGACTCACTTTGGGAAGAACTCTTTTCAAGGAAGCATTTGGCTCAAATCAAAAAGAGTTACCCGATTTTGAGGTAATGTCTTCTCTAATGTTGTTTTGTTTTATTTTTCTTCTCCAACCCCCTAAACTCTTTTTATTCATTTCTTTTGTAACAAAAAAAGTATCCTCAATATACTAGGATGTTTTTATAAGAAGGATTATAGCTACACTTACACACACCTACATCTAATGGTTAAAGAACATACGGTTTCTGTGGATGGTGAATTTCTGCCTCACGAAACGATGATTGTTCAACACTCATATAACACCTTCAAAGGTGGCCATTAAGATGTCACTATTTTTATATATGATATATAATATGTTTATGTTTTACTTATGCTTCTGTATTTCTCATTTATGTCATACTTTATGATTTCCATTATGGGTAAAACGCGATAATTTCATTTTAGGAAGTGCAGACTACCGCCCCCTCAAAGTGATGCGAATCGTTAATGCCATATGTGGGATGTAAAAAGGATGGAGTAAATGATATTATATATGATATTATACTGGAACTATATTATACCTTTATATAATTATGATTTCATTACATTAAATACGAAATAGAAATGAAAGTAGCGTTCATGCGTACGTACGGCTTACCGTCTCCATGAACGGTGCATTTCATTTCTTACCTCTAAATGTTACGTAATATTATGAATGAATGTATATACTGGATATATATGATATATATGATATCTAAATCATGCATATAATTCTGGATATAATGGATATTCTACCACATGAACAACTTGTAATTATAAGAAGTTTATTGTCGACTCAAGTACCAAAGATCGACAAAACGACCGTTATTAACTTAAATAATTACATAATGTTCATATCATTGTAATAAGTGATATAAAAAGGATAATTAAATTGAAAATGGTTCTTAATAAGTTATATATTAACTCTATTTTATTATTCAGGAGGTTAAAGAACGGTTGAGTCAAGTCAGACACGAGGTAAGGGAACTTCTTAACCCAATTTCTATTCTTTGGGTTAATCTCCTACTTTCAAATTATGTCATGATATTATTATGTCCTATCTTGTATTTTTACATTATTTATGTGTACTTATAGTGAATACACATTATATATGTACTTTATTTAAAAAAAATGATCTTTTTAAGGACTTCGTCTCAATCCCCTTTCATTGAGGCATATTTGGTTTTATACACAACTTTCTTTTAAACGGTGTATAAACCCCTTTGACTTTTACATTTATTCAAAAGGAATCTTTTTTATATGAAGCGTTTTGCTAAACGACAAAAGGGAATGTTTTTATTTCCGTACTTATGCGGCGACAACGACTTCTCCGCCGTCGTGACCATTATTTGAGTTTCGGCTTCCTCTACAAGCCATCATTTTTTTAATGAAAAATAAATACAAAGTTTTAACTTTCTTTTATTTTGGTATTGAAAATGGTTTTGAAAGCGTTTTTATTATATCAATGTGTTGTATTGATATCTTGTGATTGAAATGTGGAAATGTTATGTTTCCTTTATGCATGTTTTATGTGATACGATTATTTTATGGTTTATGATATGTTTAAACCTATTCATATGAGGAATGTATTGGACTTAATAAGTGACGGGTGGAGCCCGCTATAGCTCATCGATGCATCGGTAGGTCTCATGAGACAACTAGACGTGGAATTGGCCGAGGCCCTTTCCCAATTTGATTTATGGTTTTGGCCGAGGCCTTAATCATTTTAGACGTCTTGGCCGAGGCCTTGACAAAGTGTTTCAGAATGTCTGGCATTATACATTCCATCATTATGAAAGTGGTTATTGATATTTCATGTGATTATTCGACCAGTAGAATATCCATGTGAAGAAGTGAATGGCATTATCTCATTTTACTTTTCCATATTATGTTGATGTTCAAGATTAAAAGGCTTTTGTTTTAGTTATACATTTCCTTAAATGTTAATGTTCATTTATGAAAGCTTTCGCTATATTGTTAACCTTACTGAGCATCTGAGCTCACCCCTTTCAATGTTTTAATATTTTTCCAGGATGTGAAGAAGTAATTTATGAGTGACCTGCAGGGGTAGTCAGAAAGGGATATGATTGTGGACTATGAAGACCATGTTATTGTAGTTTGTTTACTTTTTGATATAATGAAAGACTTATGAATGTATCTAGTGTTTCCAAGGCTACTAAACTAATCGGTCTTTCGAGACTTGATCTTTTGTGATCATGCCAATGTTACGAAGTAATGCACCGACTCTGGGTAGCTGGGGTCGGGGCGTTACACTTACTCATGATAAAGAGGCCCAGGTTAAGGGGACTTGGGGCTTACTCTTAAGGAGGATTCCCTAATTAAATGAATTCTGATTAGGGTTATTCCTGAGAAGGAGGCCCGAACTAAGGGAAACTGGGGCTTAATCCTAAGGAGGATTCCCTAAATCAAAAGATCTTCCCATCTTAAAGGATATGGTTACATGGAAGATTTCTCTAACCATGGTGACATAAATCTTGTATGTCACGAGGTTTTGGGAGAGGTTCTCACAAAATTTCTTTCAGATAAGGAAGCCAACAAAAGAACCATGCTATAAATGGATTTGAAAAGGGGTTCAAGGGATAATTTCATGAAGAGGAGAGGTGAACAGGAGAGAGGCACACAAATGAAGTTGGCACGCACGTCTTAGCCGCGCAAGTGTACTTGCGCAGCATGGGTTCACCTGGGCGATGATGAATCTGTAGGGTAATACTTGGGTGAGACTTATCTCAAGCCTTTAGTATTATCCTAAGATGTTTCTAAAAGGGTGGCGCACAATTTTCATCTAAAGTGTAGGGTGACACACAAGTGTTTCCATTTTTAAGGAGGCCTAGATTCTTAGGTGCGCAAGTGTTGGTGAATTCTAAACACTTAGGCCTTATCCTACTCCTTCAAGTCTTCCATGCTAGGTAAAAACGTTACCTTAGAAGATTTCAGAATAGTTGAGTTGAAGACTTGGGTGATGGTACTTTGAATTTGGCATTTGGAAAAATCCCTCTATGAAATGGGGGCCCACAGGGGATATTTATAGGCCACCTTGCACCTTGGGTGAAAAACCAAATAGGGAGCGCAAGTGAGCCACGCGACCCATAGGTGGCTCGCAAGTGACTTGTGTGGCGTGCAGGTGACTTTCACGCCTCACTCCAAAGGGGATCCTAGTCCATGCCTTTGTCAATCTTTTTTGTGTTCTTCAAAGGGTGACCCTCATTATGCTTAAGGTATTTCCCTTTTCCATTCATTGGACTCTGTGATGTAAAGGAGCGTCAACTGGAATATCAGGGTTTAATATTTTTTGAGGGTTTTGAAGCTTCTTTAGGGGTTTTGTAGCATTTTTTAGGGTTTGTGTAGCGTTGTCAGAGTTTATGTAGCATTTTTAGTGTTTATGTAGAATTTTTAGGGTTTAGTTGTCAGTTTTAGATTTTATGTATCATTTTTAGGGTTTATGTAATGTTTTTAGGGTTTATGTAGTGTGTTTAAGTTTTAGGTTTTATGTAGCATTTTTTAGGGTTTATGTTGAATTTTCTTGGTTTATGTATCGTTTTAAGGGGTGATGTGGAGTTTATGTAGCATTTTTAGGGTTTATGTAACATTTTTAGGGTTCATGTATTGTTTTTAGGGTTCATATTGTGTTTTTAGGTTTTATGTAGCGTTTTTTAATCTTTATGTTGCATTTTTTAGGGTTTATGATGTGTTTTTAGGGTTTATGTTACAGTTGTTGGGTTTATGTAGTGCTTTTAGGGTTTATGTAGTGTTTTTTGTTTTATGTTGCGTTTTTTGGTTTATGATTTGTTTGTAGGGTTTTTGTTGCATTTTTAATGGTTTATGTAACTTTTTTAGGGTTTATGTATCTATTTGAAGCCTTTTTTGAGGTTTTAATGGTTGTATATGGTTTGTAGTGTTTTTTAGGGTTTTTAAGATTTGTTAACGGGTGTTTATGGTTTTATGGTATCTCATGGATTTTTAATGGTTTTGGGGGGTTTTAGGGGTTTATTTGTTTTTTGGGGATTGATAGGGGTTGTTAGGGTTTTTAGTGTGTTTTAGGGTTTTTTGGGTACTGTATTTGTTTTTAGGGTTTGTATATTGTGTTTTAGCGTTTTTCGGTTTCTTTAGGGTTTTTAGTGTTCTTCAGAGTTTAATATGGTTCTTTAGGGTTTATTAGGGTTATTTAGGGTTTATTAGTGTTCGTTAGGATCTGTTACAGTTTATTATATTTTTTTATTGTATATTAAAGTTTTATTGGTCTTTTGTAGGCATTAATAGCTTTTTCTAGGGTTTATCAACCTTTTATAGAGTTATTTAGGATTTATTAGGGTTTATTAGGGTTTATTTTATTTATTAGGGTTTAGTAACGTGTATTTGGGTTTATGACGATTTATTAGGTTTTATTATGATTTGTTTGGGTTTATTGGGGTTTATTAGGGGTTTGTTATGGTTTTTTTTCAGTTTCTTATGATTTATTTGGAATTTTTAGGATTTTTTAGGATTTATTTGGTGTTGTTAGGGTTTGTTGCGATTTATTTTGGGGTTATTAGGGGTTTTTATGGTTTATTAGTGGGTTGTATGGTTTTGTAGGCGTTTATTTGGATATTTTCGTCGCGTTTTGTCAGGTTTGTTATGAATTTTAGTTAATATTAGAGTTTATTATGGTTTAGTAGTGTTTTTATTGTATAATAGGGGTATTAGGGTTTTTAGCATTTATTAGGGTCTAATAGAGTTTTTTTTGGGTTTCTTATAGGTTATTATGAGTTATTAGTGTTTATTAGGGTTTTAGGGTTTAATAGTGGGTTTTATGGGTTATTAGGGTTTATTAGGGGTTCATAGGGGTTATTAGTGGTTTTTAGGGTTTGTTAGGTTTTGTTAGGGTTTTTAGGGTTTGTTACGGTTTGTTTGAGTTGTTTGGGGTTTAATGCGTTTTTTGGGTTTTATGGGTGTGTTTGGATTTTTTATGCTTTGTTAGGGTTGTTTTAGCATTTTTTTAGGTTTTGTTGTGTTTTGTGGGGTTTGAAACATTTTTTGGCTTTTGTAGCAATTGATAGGTTTTATGTAGAGTTGTTAGTGGCTTTAGTGGTTCTTTAGGGTTCTTTAGAGATTTTAGGGTTTTTACGGTTCTTTGGGGTCTATTGGGGTTTCATTTGAGGTTTTTAGGTTTTTCTGGGAGGTTTTAAGGGTTTTATAGGGTTGGTTTTCTTTTTTTAGTCATTTTAGGCTTTTTAGGGTTTTTAGCATTTTTACTGGTATTTAGGGTATTTAGGGGTTTTTGAGGTTTTTTTGAGCTTTTTTAGGGTTTATAGGTTTGTTTTCCGGGTTTTTTTGTTTTTTTGGATTTTTAAGGGTTTTAGTGGTTTTTAGGGGGGGGGTTCAGGGTTTTTTAGGATTTTTTAGGGTTTTAGGGTTTTTTTGGGTTTTTTGGTTTTTTTGGGTTTTTATAGTGTTTTTAGGGTTTTGTGAGGTTTTTCCATGTTTGTTAGGTTTTTTGTGAATATTAGCATTTTGAATGGTTTAATAGAATTTTTGTTGTATATTTGGGTTTTTAGGTATTTTATATCTTTTATTGGGGACTAATAGGGTTTCTAGGGATTATTATGATTTATTAGTGTTTTATTAGGGTTTAGTAGTGGGTTTTAGAGTTTATTAGGGTTTATTGTAGTTTATTATTGGTTGGTAGGGTTCGTTAGGATTTATTAGTGTTTAATAGAGTGATTTAGGGTGTCTAAGGGGTTTTTAGGGTTTCTAAGGGTGTGTTTGGGTTTCTAAGGGTGGGTTATGGTTTTTATGGGTGGGTTAGGGTTTCTAAGGGTATGCTATGGTTTCTAAATGTTTCTATGGTTGTCTTAGGGTTTCTATGGGTGCGTTGGGGTTTCTAAGGGTGTGATAGGATTTTTAAGGGTGTGTTAGTGTTTCTAAGGGTGTGTTAGGGTATCTAAGGGTGTGTTAGTGTTTATTAGGATTGCTTGGGATTTTGTAAGGGTTTTTAGGGTTTTTTGTGTTATGTTAGGGTTTCTTATGGTTAATTAGGGGTTTTTTAGGGTTTCTTCTGGATTTTTGTGGTTATTGGGGATTAATAGTGATTCTTGGGGTTTTTTAGGGCTTGTTAGGGTTTTTAGGGCTTGTGAGGTTTTTAGGGTTTTTTGGGGTTATTAGGGTTTGTTAGGGGTTGTTAGTGTTTTTAGGGTTTTTTAGGGGTTTTTAGGGTTTGTTATGGTTTTGCGTTCTTTTTAATGGTTTTTAGTGTTTATGGGGTTCATCACGGTTTTTTAGGGTTATTTAATTGTTCATGGTTTTCACAGATGTGTTGAGCTAGTCGCAGGCTTCAATTTGATATGTGGTTGAGGTGAAATGGACACCCATAGCAGAAGATATGATCATTAGGAGGACATAAGGACCTTTTAGGTCTTTAAATACTTTATAATATGTTCCTATTGGTCACAGATGTGTAGATCTAGTTGAAAGAATCGATTTGATATATGGTAGAGGAAAAATAGACTCCCAGTGTAGAAGTTATGGTCTTTTGGTGGGTTTAAGTACCTTTTGGGACTTAAAGTATTTGAGAATGTGATTTAGTTGTTATAGGAGTGTAGGTCTAGTCTCAAGATTTTATTTGATATGTGGTAGAGGCAAAAAAGACACCCATAGAAAAAGTTATTGCAAAACGGACACCAGAAGCCAATCTTTTGACCATATAAAGGGATTTTGGGACTTTTGGGGGGTTGAAGAATGTCATAAAGGGTTCTAGTGGTTACCAGGGGGTGTATCTTTTCACAGTCATTGATTTCATATGTGTTAGAGCAAAAATTAATAGACATAGTAGAAGTTATTGTCATTTTAAATTGAGCAACCCTCCTAGCGCCTAAAAACCAAAGAAACCCGCAACTCACTAAAATAGGCATAACATCTCCTTCAGGTGTCCATATGAGCACTGTGACTAGTAAAATCAAAACTCATGAGATGAATGAGGACCAAGTCTAATTGAAACTGTGAGAAGATCAATGAAACATAAGATGTATTAGTTATACCACTTCAAAAAAAGTCCAACTTCAAACGGCCATAAATTTTACTCTGGTTGTCCTTTTGATTTCTACCACATATCAAATCGAAGGAAATGAAGAGATCTACTAAGGAGGATAACTTGAATAAACTTGAAGTCAATTTTGGGACCCTAAAATCCCAAAAAACCATCAGAAGGTTTCCAAAACTCCACTTCCATGTCCGGATCCCTCTTAATTTTTTTTAAACAGTCACAACTTCTAATATGTGTGTCTGTTCGGCCTCCGACACCTGTTTTTATTGTAGTTTGTTCCATGAAATTTAGTTTGACTATTCACATAGAGTAAATGGACACCTGAAGAAGAATTTATGACTTTTTTAATGAATATGTGATTTGTTAGGTTTTTCGAGACACCATTTTTAGCTCTTTTGTCATGTCTGCTGTTTTTTCAAACAATGATAACTTATTATTACTATTATTATTATTATTACTAGCATCGTCTCATGAAAATTCATGTGCACATGCACATGCGTTATTATTATATTTTTATTACCATGCACATGAACATTAAATGCACACACATTATTTTATTATCACATGCATTGTTATTATTATTGTTATTATTATTATTGTGGTTGTTGTTGTTCTTGTGGTTGTTGTAATTGTTATTGTTATTATCAATACATGAAAATGAACATCGAAATTCAAATACACACACATTCAATGAACATGCGTTATTCTATTATCACATACATTGTTATTATTATTATTATTAATATTATTATCATTATTATCATCATCATCATCACATGAAAATGCAATGCACATGAGTTATTATTTATTACCATACACATGCACACGTAATGCACATGAAATATTCTGTTATAAAATGCATTAGTACTACTACTATTATCACCACCACTACTACTATTAATACTACTGCTGTTATTATCACTATCATCACATGCAAATGTAGATACACGTGCGTTATTATTTATTATTTACTACCATGTACGTGCATATGCAATGCACTAGTATTATTCTTTTATTATCATTATTGTCATAGTTTTAATTATTATTATTATTATTATTATTATTATCATTAACATTATTATTATAATTATCTCATGCAAATGCACATTCATGTGCGTTGTTATTTGTTATTTATTACCATGCACGTGCATGCATTATTATTATTATTATTATTAAAATTAGTATTATTAATATTATCATCAAATGTAAAGGCACATGCACTTGAATGTGTGTTCCTATTTATTATTATTTATTTATTATTTACTACTATGGACGTGCACATGAAATGCACTTGCGTTATTCTATTATTATTATTATTATAATAATTATTACTCTTGTTGTTGTTGTTGTTTGTATCATCAAATAATAATGCACATGCACATGCATTGTTATTTATTATTTATTACCATGCATGTGCATGTGTCATTATCATTATCATTACATGTAAATGCACGTGCACGTGCGTTATTATATATTATTTATTATCATGCACATGCAAATGCAATGCACTTGTGTTATTCTATTATCACATGTGTTATTATTATTTATTCTAAAGCACATGCACATGCAATGCACGTGTTTTATTCTATTATCACATGTGTTATTATTTATTATTTATTATCATTCACATGAAAATTCACATTCATGTGGACTTGGTTATTATTAATTGTTTATTACCATGCACATGCAAATGCACCTGCACATGCACTTGTATGTGTCTAATTATTTATTATTTATTATCATTCACATGAACGTTCACATACTCATGCAATTCACATGCGTTATTATTTATAATTTATTATTTATTACCATTCACATGCAAATGCATAGGCATATGCACATGCACGTGCATTATGATTTATTTTTTAAACCTTGTACATGCATATGCACATGCACGTGCATTATTACTACTATTATTATTAGAGGTATTTTTAGGGTTTACTATCATTTTTTAGTATTTTTAGGTGTTATTAACATTTATTATGGTTTGTTAGGGTTTTACGATTTTTAATGGTATATTAGCATTTTATAGGGTTTGGTGGGGGTTATTAGGATTCTATTAGGGTTTATTATGGCGTATCAGGGATTATTAGGGTTTATTAGTTATTTTTAGGGTTTTATTAGGATTTTTTTGGGTTTATTAGGATATATAATGGTATATTAAGGTATATTTGGGTATGTTTAGGATTTATTAGGGTTTATTATGGTTCATTTTGGTTTATTAATTTTTAAGAGGGTATATTTGGGGTTTTTAGTGTTTAGTAGTTTTTATTCAGGTTTGTTAGCACTTTTATGCTTTGTTAGGTTTTATTAGAATTTGATAGGGGTTTTAGGGCTTTTAAATTGTAAATTTGCGTTTTTTAGGGTTTAGTGGGTATTATTATGGTATATTATGGTTTATTAAGGTTTATTAGGATTGAGTAGGTATTTTTATGGTATTATTAGGGTTGAGTCGGTATCTTTATGGTTTTATTAGGGTTTATTAGGGTTGAGTATGGTTTTTTTATGGTTTGTTAGGGAGTTTTAGGGTTTACTAGTGTTTGTTAGTGTTTTTATTATGGTATATGAGTGTTTTTTAGTTTGTGTTTATATATATGAGGGGTTGTTAAGACTTTTTAGGTATTATTATCGTGTTTTTAGTGATTGTGATAATTTTTAATGGTTTATTTGATTTTATTTGAATTTATTATGATTTATTAGGGTTTCTAGGGCTTTTTAATGGTTTGTTTGCGTTTTTTTGTTTATTGGGGTTTAGTTGGGTTTTATTAGGTTTTGTTATGGGGTGTCAAGGTTTATTAGGGTTGAGAAGGAATTTTTATGGTTTTATTATGGTTTTATTAGGTTTTATTAATTTTTTATTAGGGTTTATTATGGATTTTTAAGGTTTATTAGGGTTTGTTAGGGGTTTATTGGTTTTTTTGTTTTATTAGGTTATATTAGTGTTTGTTAGGTCTTTTTAGATAATATAGCGTGTTTTTATTGTTTATGAGAATTTTGTTTTTTTTTTGTGATCATTTTTAGGGTTTCTTAGGTTATATTAGAGTTTATTATGGTTTATTAGGGTTTCTAGAGATTTTTAGGGTATATTAGCATTTTTTGTCTTTATTAGGTTATATTAGTGTTTTTTGGTCTTTTTAGGTAATATAGCGTGTTTTTATTGTTTTTGATCATTTTTTATTGTTTGGGATCGTTTTTAGGGTTTATTAGGTTATATTAGAGTTTATCAGGGTTTCTAGGGATTTTTTAAGGTATACTAGCTTTTTTTATTAGGGTTTTGTAGGGTCTTATTAGGGGTTATTATGGTGTATTAAGGTTTGTTAGGGTTGAGTAGGGTTTATTTTGGTTTATTTATGGTTTATTTGGGCTTTTAGGGTTTTTTTGGGGTTTATTAGGGTTTATTATTGTTTATTAGCGTCTATTATGGTTGGTTACGGTTGTTTAGGTTTTCTTAATGTGTTTTTAGGGTTTATTTCATTTTATTATAATTTAGTAGGGTTTATTGGGTATTTTTGGGTTTTAATTATGGTTGAGTAGAGTTTATTAGGGTTATTAGAGATTATAAGGTGTTTTTATGGATTATTAGAGTTTATTAGGGGTTTATTATGGTTTAATTTTTTATATTATGGTATATTAAGGTTTAATATATTTTGAGGGTTTTAAAGCGTCTTTAGGGTTTTTGGAGCATTTTTTAGGGTTTTTGTAGCATTGTTAGAGTTTATGTAGAATTTTTATTGTTTATGTAGCGTTTTTATGGTTTAGTTAGCAGTTTTAGATTTTATGTATCATTTTTAGGGTTTATGTAATGTTTTTAGGGATTATGTATCATGTTTAGGGTTTAGGTTTTATGTAGCAATTTTTAGGGTTTATGTTGCATTTTCTGGGTTTCTGTAGCATTTTTAGGGGTGATGTAGCATTTATATTGATTTTTTTTGGGTTTATGTAACGTTTTTAGGGTTCATGTTGTGTTTTTAGGGTTTATATTATGATTTTAGGTTTTATGTAGTGTTTTTTAATGTTTATGTTGCGTTTTTAGGGTTTATCTTGTGTTTTTTAGGGTTTATGTTACAGTTCTAGGGTTTATGTAGTGCTTTTAGGGTTTTTGTAGCATTTTTTGGGTTTATGTTTGGTTTTTTGGTTTATGTTGCGTTTTTAGGGTTTTTGTTTCATTTTTAAGGGTTTATGTAACGTTTTAGAGTTTATGTATCTATTTGAAGCCTTTTTAGGGTTTTAATGGTTGTTTGGGCTTTGTAGTTTTTTTACTGGTTTTAAGGGTTGTTAATGGGTGTTTAAGGGTTTTTATTGTATCTAATGGCTTTTTAATGGTTTTTTTGAGGGGGGGGGGGGGTTATGGGTTTATTTTTTTTGGGATTGATAGGGGTTGTTAGAGTTTTTAGTGTGTTTTAGGGTTTGTTTGGGTATAGTAGAGGTTTTTAGGGTTTATTTAATGTGTTTTAGCATTTTTTTGGGTTCTTTACGATTTTATAGTGTTCTTTAGAGTTCAATATGGTTATGTAGGGTTTATTAGGGTTCATTAGGGTTTATTAGTGTTCTTTAGGATTTGTTACAGTTTATTAGCCTTTTTATTGTATCTTATAGTTTAATTGGGATTTTGTAGGAATTAATAGCTTTTTATAGGGTTTATCAACCTTTTTAAGGTTATTTAGGATTTATTATGGTTTATTAGGGTTTATTTTATTTATTAGGGTTTAGTAACGTGTATTTGGGTTTAATACGATTTATTAGGGTTTATTATGATTTTTTAGGGTTTATTGCGGTTTATTAAGGGTTTTGTTATTGTTTGTTACTATTTGTTACGATTTATTTGGCGTTGTTAGGATTTGTTACGATTTATTTGGGGTTTTTAGGGTTTGTTACGATTTATTTTGGGGTTATTAGGGTTTATTATGGTGTATTAGTGAGTTGTAGGGTATTGTAGGCTATTATTTGGAGGTTTTTGTAGGGTTTTGTCGGATTTGTTTTGGTTTTTAGTGATTATTAGGGTTTTTTTATGGTTTAATGGTGTTTTTATTGTATATTATGGGTTTTAGGGCTATTGTAGAATTAATTAGGGTTTAATAGAGTTTGTTGGGGTTTATTACAGGTTATTACGATTTATTAGTGTTTATTAGGGTTTTTAGGGTTTAATACTTGGTTTTAGGGGCTATTAGGGTTTATTAGTGGTTCATAGGGGTTATTTGTGGTTGTTAGGGTTTGTTAGGGTTTGTTATGGTTTTTAGGGTTTGTTACAGGTTGTTTGAGTTGTTTGGGGTTTTATGTGTTTTTTCGCTTTTATGGGTGTGTTTGGATTTTTTATGCCTTGTTAGGGTTATTTTAGCGTTTTTTGGGGGGTTTGTTGCATTTTTTGGGTTTCGAAGAATTTTTCAGTTTTTTTGTAGCAATTGTTGGGGTTTATGCAGTGTTGTTAGTGGCTTTAGTGGTTCTTTAGGGTTTTTAGGGTTCTTTATGGTGTATTAGGGTTTCTTTTGAGTTTTTCAGGGTTTTCTAGGAGGTTTTTAGGTTTTTAGTGGTTTGTAGGGTGTTTAGCGTTTTTAGGTGTTTTTAGGGCAAGGAAGATTCGAGGGTTGAGCTATTCCCAACCCCCCAAGTTTATTAGAAGGTAAAGACACTGTAGACAAGGGAGGGAAGGGGTCAAATGAGCCGCACCCAAAAACTCTTTAGGAGTTTTTGGGTTTTTTCAGTCTTTTCGTGTTTTTAGGGGTTTTAGGGTTTTTAGGGTTTTTTAGGGGTTTTAGGATTTTTTTAGGGTTTTTAGGGGTTTTTAGGGTTTTTTTGGGTTTTTTGGGTTTTTTGGGTTTTTTAGGGTTTTGTTAGGATTTTTCGGGTTTGTTAGTATTTTTTTGAGAATATTAGCATTTTGAATGGTTTAATAGCATTTTTGTTGTATATTTGGGTTTTTATGTATTTTGTAGCTTTTATTGGGGTCAAATAGGGTTTTTAGGGTTTATTACGATTTATTAGTGTTTATTAGGGTTTAGTAGTGGGATTTAGGGTTTATTAGGGGTTATTATGGTTTATTATTGGTTGGTAGGGTTTGTTAGGATTTATTAGTGCTTATTAGAATGATTTAGGGTGTCTAAGGGTTTGTTAGAGTTTCTAAGGGTGTGTTAGGGTTTCTAAGAGAGAGTTAGGGTTTTTATGGGCGGGTTTGTGTTTCTATGGGTGTGCTATGGTTTCTGAGGGTTTCTAAGGTTGTGTTAGGGTTTCTATGGGTGTGTTGGGGTTTCTTAGGGTGTTCTAGGGTTTCTAATGGTGTGTTAGGGTTTTAAGGGTGTGCTTGGGTTTCTAAGAGTTTTTTAGTGTTTCTTAGGTTTGCTTGGGGTTTTGTTAAGGTTTTTAGGGTTTTGTTAGGGTTTTTTGTGGTTCCTTAGGGGTTTTTTAGGTTTTCTTCAGGTTTTTTGGGTTTATTGGGATTTCATAGTGCTTCTTGGGGTTTGTTAGTTCTTGTTAGGGTTTGTTATGTTTTTAGGGTTTTTTGGGGTTTGTTAGGGTTTGTTAGTGTTTGTTAGTAGTTTTCATGGTTTTTAATGGTTTTTAGTGTTTATGGGGTTATTCATGGTTTTTTAGGGTTATTTAGGTGTTCATGGTTGTCACGTATGTGTAGATCTAGTCGCAAGTTTCAATTTTATCTGTGGTAGAGGTGAAAAAGACACCCAGAGAAAAAGTTATGGTCATTTGGAGTACTTAAGGACCTTTTGGGACTTTAATAACATGATAAGGTGTTCCTATTGGTCACAAATGTGTATATCTAGATGAAATCTTCGATTTGATATATGGTAGAGGAAAAACGGACTCCCGGAGTAGAAGTTATGGTCTTTTGGAGGGTTTAAGTACATTTTTGTTCCTTCAAGGATGTGAGAAGGTCTTTAAGTGGTTATAGGAGTGTAGGTCTAGTCGTAAGCTTCAATTTGATATGTGGTAGAGGCAAAACAGACACCCATTGAAGAAGTTATTGCAAAACGGACACCAAAAGCCAATCTTTTGACCATCCAAAGGGATTTTGGATCGTTATGGGGGTTGAAGAATGTCAGAAAGGGTCCCAATGGTTACCAGAGTGTGTATCCTTTCACAATAATCAATTTGATATGTGTTAGAGCCAAAATTAACACATGTAGTAGAAGATATTGTCGTTTTAAATTGAGCAACTCTCCTAGCGCCTAAAAACATAAGAAACCTGCAACTCACTAAAATAGGCATAACGTCTCCTTAGGGTGTCCATTTGAGTGATGTGACTAGTCTAATCGAAGCTCGTGAGATGAGTGAGGACCATGTTTAGTAGAAACTCTGAGAAGATCAAAGAAATATATGATATATTATTTATACCACTCCAAAAAAAGTCCAACTTCAAACGGCCATAACTTTCACTCCGATTGTCCGTTTGAGCTCTACAACATATCAAATTGGAAGTAGTGAGGGGATCTGCGCAGAAAGATGACTTGAACATAGTTCAAGTCATTTTTTAGACCATAAAATCCCAGAAACCCATCAGAAGACCTATAAAAATCTATTTCCGTGTACGGATCTCTGTCAAATTTTTCTTAAAATTTTCGTAACGTCATATTTGTGTGTCTGTTCGGCCTCTGGCACCTATTTTTATCGTAGTTCGTTCAATGAGATTCAGTTTGACTATTCACATAGTGGAAATAGACACCTGAAGAAGAAGTTATGACTTTTTCAATGACTCTGGGATTTGTTAGGTTTTTCAAGACCCCATTTCTAGCATTTCTGTCCTGTCTACTTTTTTTTCAAACAACTATAACTTATTATTACTATTATTATTATTAATATTATCATCATCTCATCCACAAGCACATGCACATGCCCGTACATTATTATTATATTTTTATTACCATGCACATGCACATGCAATGCACACATGTTATTTTATTATCACATGCGTTGTTATTATTATTGTTATTATTATTATTTGGGTTGTTGTTGCTGTTGTTTTTGTTGTTATGATCACATGAAAATGCACATGCGAATGCAAATATATGCACATTCTATGCACACACATTATTCTATTATCAAATGCATTGTTATTATTCATAATAATAATAATAATAATATTATCATCATCATCATCATCACATGCAAATGCAATGGACGGGCGTTATTATTTATTGACCTGCACGTGCACACATAATGCACATGCAATATTCCATTATCACATGCATTGGTAATAATTCTATTATCTTCACTAATACTAGTATTATTACTACTATTGTTATTATTACTATCATCACATGAAAATGTAGAAGCACAACCATTATTATTTATTATTTATAACCATGCACGTGAATATGCAATGAACTTGTATTATTCTTTTATTATTATTATTATCAAAATTATTATTACTATTATTATCATTATCATTATCATTATCATTATTATTATCACATTAAAATTCACATTCCTATGCGTTGTTATTTATTATTTATTACCATGCACATGCATGCGTTGTTATTATTATTATTACAATTAGTATAATTAATATTATCATCAAATGTAAAGGAAGATTCCCATGCATGTGCATTCTTTTTTATTATTATTTATTTATTATTTACTACTATTCATGTGCACATGAAATGCACTTGTGTTATTTAGTAATTATTATTATTATTCTTTTTGTTGTATCATCAAATACAAATGCACAGACACGTGCGTTGTTATTTATTATTTATTAGCATTCACATGCATGCATCATTATCATTATCATTACATGTAAATACATATGCATGTGCATTATTATATATTATTTATTATCATGCACATGAAAATACAAATGCACAGGCACGTGCGCTGTTATTAGGGTTTGTTAGGGGTTTAATAGTTTTTTGTTTTATTAGATTATATTAGTGTTTGTTAAGACTTTTTAGATAATATAGAGTTTTTTATTGTTTGTGAGCATTTTGTTTTTGTTTTTGAGCATTTTTAGGGTTTCCTAGGTTATATTAGAGTTTATAACAGTTTATTATAGTTTCAAGGGATTTTTAAGGTATATTAGCATTTTTTGTCTTTATTAGGTTATATTAGTGATTTTAGGTCTTTTTAGGTAATATAACGCATTTTTATTGTTTTTGGACATTTTTTTATTGTTTGTGAGCGTTTTTAGGGTATATTAGGTTATATTAGAGTTTATCAGGGTTTCTTGTAATTTTTAAGGTATACTAGCTTTTTTTCTTTATTTGGGTTTTTAGGGTCTTATTAGGGGTTCCAGTGTTTACCAGAGTGTGTATCTTTTCACAATATTTGATTTGATATGTGGTAGATCCAAAATGAAAACACGTGGGAGATGTTATTGTCGTTTTAAATTGAGCAGCCCTCCTAGCGCCTAAAAACTAAGAAACCCGCAACTCACTAAAATAGGCATAACTTCTCATTCAGGTGTCTTTTTGAGCACTGTGACGAGTAAAATCGAATTTCATGAGATGAGTGAGGACCAAGTCTAATCGAAACTATGAGAAGATCAAAGAAACAAAACATATATTAGTTATACCACTCAAAAAAATTCCAACTTCAAACGGCCATAACATTCACTTCGGATGTCCGTTTGAGCTCTACGACATATAAAATCGAAGGAAACGAAGCGATATACACAGAAGTATAACTTGAATAATGTTCAAGTCATGTTTAGGTCCCAAAAATCCCATAAACCCATAAGAAGGCCTCCAAAACTCCATTTCTGTGACCAGATCCTTGTCAAATATTTTTTAAAACAGTCATAACTTCTAATCTGTGTGTCTGTTCGGCCTCCAGCACCTGTTTTTATTGTAGTTCGTTCCATGGTATTTATTTTGACTATTCATGGAGTGGAAATGGACATGTGAAGAAGACGTTATACCTTTTTTAATGAATTTGTGATTTGTTAGGTTTTTCAAGACCCCAATTTTTTCTCTTTTGTCTTGTCTTCTGTTTTTTCAGACAACTATAACTTATTATTTCTATTATTGTTGTTATTATTATCGTTATCTCTTGAAAATGCACAAGCACATGCATGTGCGTTATTATTATATTTTTATTACCATGCACATGCACATGCAATGCACACACATTATTAGTGCACATGCACTGTTATTATTGTTATTATTATTTGGAGGTTTTTGTAGCGTTTTGTCGGGTTTGTTTGGGTTTTTAGTGATTATTAGTGTGTATTATGGTTTAATAGTGTTTTTTATTCTATATTAGCGGTTTTAGGGATTTTTTAGCATTTATTAGGGTCTAGTAGAGATTGTTAGGGTTTATTACAGGTTATTACGATTTATTAGTGCTTATTAGGGTTTTTAGGGTTGAATACTGGGTTTTAGGGGTTATTAGGGTTTATTAGTTCTTCCTAAGGGTTATTAGCGTTTGTTAGGTTTGGTTAGGGTTTTTAGGATTTGTTACGGTTTTTTTGAGTTGTTTGTGGTTTTATGCGTTGGGTTTTTGGGAGTGTTTTGATTTTTTATGCTTTATTAGTGTTATTTTAGCGTTTTTTGGGGTTTTGTTGCGTTTTGAGGGTTTTGAAGCATTTTTCGGTTTTTTGTAGCAATTTTTAGGGTTTATGTAGCATTGTTAGTGGATTTAGTGGTTGTTTATGGTATTTAGGGTTCTTTTGGGTTCTTTATGGTTTATTAGGGTTTCTTTTGATGTTTTTAGGGTTTTCATGGTGGGATTTAGTGTTTTTAAGGGTTTCATAAGGTTGGTTAGGGTTTCGTTAGGCATTTTTAGGCATTTTTAGGGGAGGGCTTTCGTTGGAAGCAGTCTGTTATCTACGAGTACTAGGTGGATTATTTCCCAAGCTGCGAGAAATTGGGTCATCCCTTCTCGAGATGTCATGATGGAATTCAGAGACGGAGGTCACCGGAACCGAGCTCATCTATAGAGAACAGGGGACCTGCTGTGGTTGATGTTGTGCCATGCGATCTGGGACCTCAGGGCATTTTGTTGGTAGACACTTCCATGGGCGCTCCTCAGAACCCGCTGGTGTCTGCTGTATTCACACGGCTAAGGTAGGATCTAAATGGGGGGAAGGGCCTGAAGAATTATGATATTAAGGGTACTGGCAGTGGTGGTGTGGCACGCACCTCAGATGAACACCTGGCACCAATCCTTCCGCATGAGACCGAGACCTCTGTTGTGTCGGGGAGGGAATTCCATGCGCAATTCAGTCACTCTGATGCTGGTGCGGACAATCAATGGAAGGGGAATAGTAGTGAGGCTGTGTGTAAGGGAAAGTAGGGGTCTGCTTCGATGTCTGAAATGGATCACATGCAGGGGTCTACTCCTGCGGTGAAGAAGATGAAAGTTGTTGGTTTCAAGGATAACAGAATCATGGGTAATGATGACATCCGCGGTGGGAAGGGTATTGCTGCTAATGGTGTGGGGATTGTCGTACCCACGGGGAATCATTTTCAAGAGTTAGAGACGGCGAATGGGGATGAGATTCCTCCTTTATGTGGTGGTGACAGCATGCAGAATGCATTAAAAGAGGATGTAGTAATATGAAAAGGTGCGTTTGATGCAGAGGATACAATGGTGGAGCATCCTCAATGTTTGGATATGATTGAAATTAATAACCAGTTTTAGAAAAAATAGTTAGTGAGGTATCAAGAGATGCAGTACCAAGGTAAATGGGGGGATCTTAATGACAGTGATAAGGAGAATCATGGGGACATGATGCGGCCATCTTACAACGAGATTGTCCAAGTAGGGAACAAAGCACTTCTGGTGATCAAGGACAAGGTGATTTCCTCTCCGCGAGGAAGGATGAGGAAGGACTACTCTCATTTGTCAAAGTCGATGCCTACCAGAGCTGTTGTCCGAAGTATGCAATCTCCAAATGAGTTACTTGAGCTGGAGCGGCTGAATCTGAGGAGGAAGTATGCCAAGGTTCTGAAGCACTATGAGAGTTCGGTTTGGGAAACAACGACTGAGGAAGAGTCTGTGTATCATGGAGGTGGTGAGGGGTGTGATTTTTAGGATTTGCAGTGACTGTGCTGGATCTGTAATGCTTGTTTACTGCCTTTTCTTTTATTTTAATAAACAGTCAGGGGTTCCACCTCTGGCTATGCTTTCCTGGTTAGGGCAGGGAAGATGTGAGGGTTGAGCTATTCCCTACCCCCCATGTTTATTAGATGGAAGAGACACTGCAGACAAGGGAGGGGAGGGGTCAAATGACCCGCACCAAAAAACCCTTTAGTGGTTTTCATATTTTTTCAGTTTTTTCATGTTTTTTGGGGTTTTAGGGTTTTCAGGGTTTTTTATGGGTTTTAATATTTTTAGTGATTTTTAGGGATTTTTTGGGTATTTTTGGGTTTTTTTGGGTTTTTTGGGTTTTTTAGGGTTTTGTCAAGTTTTTCCAGGTTTGTTAGGATTTTTTATGAATATTACAGTTTTGAATGGTTTAATAGCATTTTTGTTGTATATTTGTGTTTTTATGTATTTTGTAGCTTTTATTGGGGTCTAATAGGGTTTTTAGTGTTTATTACGATTTATTAGTGTTTATTATGGTTTAGTAGTGGGATTTAGGGTTTATTGGGGTTTATTATGGTTTATTATAGGTTGGTCGGGTTTGTTAGGATTTATTAGTGCTTCTTAGAGTGATTTAGAGTGTCTAAGGGTTTTTTAGGGTTTCTAAGGGTGTGTTAGGGTTTCTAAGAGTGGGTTAGGGCTTTTATGGGCGGGTTAGGGTTTCTATGGGTGTTCTATGGTTTCTATGGGTTTCTAAGGTTGTTTTAGGGTTTTTATGCATGTATTGGGGTTTCTAAGGGTGTGCTTGGGTTTCTAAGGGTGTGTTAGGGTTTCTGAGAGTGTGTTAGGGTTTCTAAGGGTGTGTTAGTGTTTCTTAGGCTTTGTTAGGGTTTTGTTAGGGTTTCTTATGGTTTCATAGGGGTTTTTTAGGGTTTCCTTTGGTTTTTTGGGTTTAATGGGGGTTCTTAGTGCTTCTTGGGGATTGTTAGTTCTTGTTAGGGTTTGTTAGGGTTCGTTATGTTTTTAGGGTTTTTTGGGGTTTGTTATGGTTTTTTAGGGTTTGTCAGTGTTTTTTGGGTTACTGAGTGTTTGTCAGGGGTTGTTAGTGTTTGATAGGGTTTTTCATAGTTTTTAATGGTTTTTTGTGTTTATGGGGTTATTCGTGGTTTTTTAGGGTTATTTAGTGGTTCGTAGTTGTCACATATGTGTAGGGCTAGTCGCAAGCTTCAATTTGATATGTGGTAGAGGTGAAACGAACACCCATCAAAGAAGTTATGGTCATTTGGAGGACTTAAAGATCTTTTGGTACTTTAAGAACGTGATAATGTGTTCCTATTAGTCACAGATGTGTATATCTAGTCGAAAGCTTCGATTTGATATATAGTAGAGGCAAAACAGACTCCCGGAGTAGATGTTATGGTCTTTTGGAGGGTTTAAGTACCTTTTTGGGCCTTAAAGTATGTGAGAAGGTGTTTCAGTGGTTATAGGATTGTAGGTCTAGTCTTAAGCTTCGATTTGATATCTGGTATAGGTAAAAAAACACCCATTGAAAAAGTTATTGCAAAACAGACACCAGAAGCCAATCTTTTGACCATCCAAAGGGATTTTGGGTAGTTATGGGGGTTTAAGAATTTCAGAAAGGGTTCCAGTGGTTACCAGAGTGTGTATCATTTCACAATATTCTATTTTATATGTGTTAGAGGTAAAATGAACACACGTAGTAGAAGTTATAGTCGTTTTAAATTGAGCAACTCTCCTAGCGCCTAAAAACCTATGAAACCCACAACTCACTAAAATAGGCATAACTTCTCCTTAGGGTGTCCGTTTGAGCGAAGTGACTTGTCAAATCGATGCTCGTAAGATGATTGAGGACCAAGTTTAGTAGAAACTATGATAATATCAAGGAAATATAATATATATTAGTTATACCACTCCAAAAAAAATCCCAACTTCAAACAACTATAACTTTCGATCCAATTGTCTGTTTGATCTATACCACATATCAAATGGAATGTAGCAAGGGGATCTACAAAGAAGGACGACTTGAATAGAGTTAAAGTCATGTTTTAGACCCCAAAATCCCATAAACCCATCTGAATGTTTCCAAAACTCCATTTATGTGTACAGATCCCTGTCAATTTTTTCATAAAATGGTCACAACATCTGATCTGTGTGTCTATTTGGCCTCCAACACCTTCTTTTATCATATTTCGTTCAATGAGATTCAGTTTGACTATTCACAAAGCTAAAATAGACACCCGAAGAGGAAGTTATGCCTTTTTCAACGACTCTGTGATTTGTTAGGTTTTTCAAGACCCCATTTCTAGCATTTTTTCATGTGATCTGTTCTTTAAAACAACTATAACTTATTATTACTATTATTATTATTAGTATTATTATCATCATCTCATCCAAAATCACATGTACATGCCCGTATGTTATTATTATATATTTTTTACCAGGCATGTGCACATGCAATGCACACACGTTATTTTAATATCACATGCGTTTTTATTATAATTGTTATTATTATTATTATGGTTGTTGTTGTAGTTATTGTTATTATGATCACATGTAAATGAACATGAGAATGCACATACACAAATATTCAATGCATGTGCGTTATTCTATTATCAAATGAGTTGTTATTATTGATAATAATAATAATATTATTATTATATCAACATCATTATCATCACATGAAAATGAAATGGAAGGGCGTTATTATTTATTAACATGCACATGCACACGTAATGCACATGCAATATTCTATTATCACATGCATTGGTACGACTACTATTATCACCACTACTACTAGTATTATTACTACTGTTGTTTTTATTATTATCATCACATGCAAATGTAGATGCACATGCATTATTATTTATTATTTATTACCAAGTAAGTGCATATGCAATGCACTTGTATTATTCTTTTATTATTATTATTATCACAATTATTGTTATTATTATTATCATTATCATTATCATTATTATTATCATTATCACAAGCAAATGCACATGAATGTGTGTTGTTATTTATTATTTATTACCATTCATGTGCATGCGTTATTATTATTATTATTATTTCAATTAGTATTATTAATATTATCATTAAATGTAAATTCACATGCACATGCATGTGCATTCTTATTTATTTATTATTTACTACAATGCACGTGCACATGAAATTCAATTGTGTTATTCTATTATTCTTATTATTATTATTATTATTATTATTATTATTATTATTATTATTCTTTTTGTTGGTATCATCATATACAAATGCACAGGCATGTGCGCTGTTATTTATTATTTATTACCAAGCACGTGCATGTGTCATTATCATTATCATTACATGTAAATGCACATGCATGTGCATTATTATATATTATTTATTATCATGCACATGCAAATACAAATGCACAGGCACGTGTGTTGTTTTTAGGGTTTGATAGAGGTTTATTTTTTTTTAAGATTATATTAGTGTTTGTTAAGACTTTTTAGATAATGTAGCATTTTTATTGCTTTTGAGCATTTTGTTTTTGTTCATCAGCATTTATAGGGTTTCTTAGGTTATATTAGTGTAAAGACCCGTAAAATTCAAGGGAAATTTTTTCTTAATTTTCTTTGGAATTTTACAAGAGCGAGGTTTCAGACGGCACCTGATTCCGAGGCCCGGAGTGCCCGGAATCAATTACCGATGTTTGGCTCGGGTACGTTCAGTGAACGAACGAGCGGGAATTTCTAACTTTTGATCCGGTGCTTGGAATTGAAATCCAAGGACACCGATGAACTCGCAGCGCCGATATTCACTTAAGGAGACCTTTTCGGAAGTTGCGTTTATTGCGGGACGAAAGTAAATTTTTGGGAGAATTATAAAAAGTTGAATAAAAATGTGTAACACTTTTTATTTTACTTTTGTTGGTTAACTTCTCTCAAAGGAAGTTAGGGGTGGGACCCACACCCACTTAACCTCCCTTGAGAGGATTAAGTGTGGTGGGGCCCACACTAAACCCAACCTTCCATCTTCTCTCAAACTCCCTTTAACCCCTCTTTAGATAACATGACAATTGTTATTTAATTTTGGAGTTATCTTATTTGAATTTCAAACCTTTGAAATTCAATTTGTTAAGTTTGTGAATAAAATAAGTTCTTATCTTTTTTTGTTGGGTTAGAACTCTTTAGCCTTCTTGATAGGATTTGAGAGCTTTTCCTTCTTCTTCAAACTTTGATGAAGAACGCTCAAGCTTTGACGAAGAACGCCGCTCCTCTCTTCGTCGTCTTCCGTGTCAACGAAAGGGAATGCCGCTTCTTTCTCGGACTTCCTTCGTCGGCATACGAAGATTCGCCAACGACGTACCTCTTCGGACGTACCTCTTCGTCATCGGTTTTGACGAACGATTACCGCGACGCCCGACCTCCGCGACGTTGTCTTCCGCGGGACGTTGACAAATCTTCGAACCTATACCCAAGGTAGGGGTTGTTATTATTCGTTTATTTATTTATCCTTGTTCGTGGTTCTAGCATGACTAACTTGAGGATTTTCTTTATGTGTTATCATTTAACGTGAGGGGGTCGGACCGCATGAACATGGCCGAACCCCCTCCTTTGTTCTTGATAATTTATCCTGCGGTTGATACAAGATGGCGTGGTGCTGTCGCACCACGTGGTTATTCGCACGATTAAATTGCGCGGTGCCGTCGCGCCGCGCCGTGGAAGGATCATCAAGAACGCGACACTGTCGCGCCGCGTCGAAGGGAATCGAAGGCGTGGCAGAGGGGCGCGGTGCAGTCGCACCGCGCCGGACGACGAACACCGCGGCCGGTTCCGGGCCGCGGCGGGATGAGAAGACCGGCGGCCGAGCCGCCGGTGTTAGAAGCCGGAAAGGGGACCGGTTTTCCGGTCCCGTTGAAGAAAAACCGGCCGGCAGATGGCCGACCGGAAGGTCAAAGGTCGGGGGAATTTAATTCCCCCGGCCAACTCTAAACCCCCCCCCCCATTTATGAGGGGGGAGGTTTCTTTGAGGGGGGGCAGCCGGCCCCCCGGTTTTCTTCAAAGCAGGCCCGCCCATGAGGGGGGGCGGTTTCCAAATGGCGCGGCTAAAAGCCGCGCCGCCTTTCCAATCAAGCGGGGGCCCTGCCCCCCGCGTGCTGCCACCATGCGGCGCCAGGCCGCCGCGCCGCCGGCCGGCCGGCCGGGCCGGGTCGGACCCGGGTCGGGTCGACCCGGTTCGGTCCGACCCAGAGGGGCAGGCCGGGTCGGCCCGGACCCGGACCCCCCGTTTTCGAGACAGTTTCGGTATTTTGGCCATAACTTGAGCCACAGACCTCCGATTGACGAACCGTCTGCGGCAACACGATCCTTGGATCGAGACGGTCGTTTAGGTATATCGCACTTAGGGTTTCGGAATACTTTGAGTTAGGTCGGGTTGGTTCGTACACGAAACCAACCGGGCCTTCGGAGCGGAAACGCTCATATCTTGAGCTACGGACGTCCGAATGACGTGCCGTCAGTTTTGTTGAGTTCCTCTTAGTGAGACGGATCTTTTGGAATACTCCGCCCGAGGTTTGGACGTAGGTGGAGTACGGTCGGGTTGGTTTTGCCTTAAAACCCAACCGGGCCCCGGCGACGAAAATGCCAATAACTCCCAGACCGGGCGTCCGATCGACGCGCCGTCTGTTGCGTTGAGTTCCTGTTGACGATACGGAACTTTTGGATACATCAACTCTGGACTTTGTGACAGTTGATGTATCAGCCTCTCGGCTCGTGAAGCGGACCCTCCGAACGAGCTTGCTGTGTGCGGGAACCCTAGTGCTGGCTGCGACTGTTACTGTGACTACTACTGCTACTACTGCTACTGTGACTTCGACGACGACGACTTCAGCACTTAGCGATCCTACGTGGATCAGTGCTACAGGTCCTGTGTGGGCCCGATCCTATGTGGGTCCGATCCTGTGTGGGTCTTTGCGCTTAACGGTCCTGTGTGAACCAGCGCCTACAGGTCCTACGTGGGCCCGATCCTGTGTGGGTCTTTTGCGGGGGTTAGTTACCTATCGATCCTTCGTGGGTCCGACGACTTAGATGGATTAGAGATCATCTTTATCGTCCTTTGAAGAAGTATACCTGTGTGAGATGAATCTTGTTGCTTCCTGTGCGGATTGTGTTGTGTTATCCTGTGTGGATTACGTTTTTCTTTCCTGTGTGGAATACGTTTACTTTCCTGTGTGGACTGATTTGTACTTGGGCTCGGAGGTTGGAGCGTATTTGAAACTGATGACTTAGGTATATGTATGGGCATATACCTAAGTAGTGTCGGTTGTTACTTCGTGATTGTACCTTTCATCGTGGTTTATCCTTTGTGGATTTGAGAGACCTTCAGGGGTCTCGGGGTCCCTACTGAGTAGCTTATACTCACCCCTGCACGGGCTTTGCCCGCACTACGTTGTGTTGGTTGCAGACGACGGACAGCGTTGATCTTAGCTGAGGCTTGCAGAGCAGGACGGTACCTAGAGGTGGACCACTGGGCGGGACGTGCTCGGAGCGGACGGCAGGACTCGTGGAGCAGTGGAGCTATCTGTACCCACCCTTCAGGTGAGATTTCCAGTGGACAGCTCGGAGTAGCAGCTTTTACTTTACAGTTGCTATTTTCCCTTTCGAGTTGTACTTTACTTTCAGTTTGGGTTTTTATACTGGCCCATTTACTTTTCCGCACTTTCAGTTGTACTCTGCTTTTTCTTAGTGTTTACTTTCCGCTTGCTTACTCTGTGGTGTTTGTTTACTTTACAAAGGCAATGCCTTCCCTTTTTACCGGGATTTACGCCTTGGTGCTAGTCGCCAGCCCCTGGCCTATGGAAGGCGGGCTTGGGGTAGTCACGGCACGGACCCCGAGGGCGGGTCGTGACAAATTGGTATTAGAGGAGTTCGGTTCTACTGCGAACTCTGATCTTTTCTACGTGAAGAAATAATGTTTAGCGTATTGAGTGTGGTTATCAGTCCAGGGAGTCCAGTGTTGGTGCGGCGGCCGACGTATCCGTACACCAGAACCCTGACTTCTGATTTCCGACTTAATGCACGAAAACATTGATTGCGTGTTTGTTTCAAGTTTTCTTTGTGATTACTTATATCAGCTCACCAGGTATACTGTTCTGACCGTGGCGCACCTGTTTCCTTTTCAGGATGGCCCCACGACGGCAGCCAACTAGGGTTCCGAGAGTCGAGCATGACGACAGCCCACCGAGCGACGAGGCCTCGGTGCAGGGCCCTTTGTCAGCAGTGGCACCGACGGTAGCACTACCCGCCGAGCCCCCGATGCTTCCAGCGCCAGCCGCTGACGATGCACGTCGCCTCAGCGCACTGCATGAGTTTCATCGCCAGCGACCACCCAGGTTTCGCGGGGAGACGGATCCCCAGGCAGCAGAGGACTGGATGGAGGCTGTGGTACGTGTGTTTAGGCTAGTGAGGACACCAGCAGACCTCATGGTGATCCTCACTGCGAGCCTACTACATGCAGCAACAGGACGATGGTGGAGCTTGATGCTCCAGGTGCATGATGAGACATCACTACTTTGGACGGACTTTGAGAACCTCTTCCGCTCGGAGTTCGTCCCAACCACCCTTCGTGCGGTGCGTATCCAGGAGCTTCTTCAGCTTCGGCAGGGCAGCATGACGGTCACTCAGTACTCGGCGAGATTTACTGATCTCTCGCGCTACTCGACCGACATGGTACGGGACCCATTCTTCCGGGCCCGGACCATCGAGCAGGGTTTGAGACACGAGATCAGGGCATCGCTGATCTCCCTCAGCATAACGACTCAGACAGGAGTACTGGAGCGGGCCCTTCTGATCGAGAGCTTCTTTGCTGAGTCTACACCAGCGCAGCGACCCACCACAGGGCGGCACGTGGCAGAGTCATCTGCAGCTGGCAGTCGACGGATGACTCAGGGGTCCAGACAGACCAGACCTTCAGGCAGACGACCTCAGGGCACTGGCTCAGCAGTGCGGAGCACACAGCGCGGAGCCAGTCTTTCGAGAGGCAGACAGTGCTACTCGTGCGGCGGGCAGGGCCACATGGCTCGTGACTGCCCGACCCGCCATGCCGAGGAGCAGCAGACAGTTGAGGGACCACCGAGGCAGAGGCAGAGGGTCGACCGTGGCGGACGAGGCAGTGGAGCTGGACGAGCAGCCGGTGGTGGGCGACGCTTTGAGGCTCTGCCACCACCACCACCAGGAGGTCCACCCCGACCACAGGGAGCTGGCGGGCAGAGACAGGTACAGCTCCAGGCAGCAGAGGCCTATGACCACGGCGCACCCGAGATGATTCGAGGTACTATCTGTGTCTATTCCACCCTTGCTGCAGTTCTTATAGACATAGGAGCGAGTCACTCTTTCATAGCCGTTGCCCTTGTTCGGATCTTGGAGATTCCGACAGAGCCGTTGGCTCGATCCTTACGGCTAGAGACTCCTACGGGAGCAGACTCGACGATTACGCACTGGTTCCGGCAGTGTGAGCTTACTCTAGGAGGCGAGAGCTTCGGCTGGGATCTTCTTGTAGCAGTGTCGAGGCCTTACGACGTCATCTTGGGCATGGATTGGCTGTCTACGGTCCATGCACAGATTGACTGTTTTAGGCGAAAGGTGCGATGTGTACGCACCGACAGGAGCAGGTTCACCTTCACCGGTGAGAAGGGAGCCTTAAAAGAACAGGATGGACTTCCGGTGAGGAGAGAACAGCCCATCACTCATCATATGGCTAGCCTCATCCTTGGAGCAGTTGACGTGCGGAGTCCTGGTTTTCCTGCAGTGGTGGATCAGTTTGCGGACGTTTTTCCCGACGACGTTCCAGGGCTACCTCCTCGTAGAGAGGTAGACTTTTATATTGACTTGTACCCCGAGACAGCCCCGATATCCACTCCAGCATATCAGATGGCCCCCGCCGAGCTTCGAGAGCTACGGGTACAGTTGGAGGACTTGCAGGGCAAGGGGTTCATCCGACCCAGTGTTTCACCCTGGGCTTCCCCGATATTGTTCGCTAAGAAGGCGGATGGGAGCTTGCGACTTTCTATTGACTATCGTTGCCTGAACCAGGTGACATTGAGGAACAAGTATCCGCTACCAAGGATTGATGACCTCTTTGATCAGCTCAAGGGAGCACGGTGGTTCTCGAAGATAGACCTCAGGTCAGGCTATCATCAGCTCAGAGTCAGAGACAAGGATGTGCAGAAGACGGCCTTCAGATGTCGGTATGGACACTATGAGTTCTTGGTTATGACTTTCGGTGTAACCAATGCTCCAGCAGTGTTCATGGCTCTCACGAACAGGATCTTTCAGCCATACCTCGATCGGTTTGTCGTGGTCTTCATCGACGACATTCTGATTTACCCTACGACAGAGGAGGAGCACGCCTATCACTTGCGAGTTGTACTAGACACACTCCAAGAGCACCAGCTTTATGGTAAGCTCTCGAAGTGCCAGTTCTGGATACGTGAGGTCCACTTCTTGGGACACGTTATCTCTGAGGCGGGAGTGGCAGTGGATCCTGCGAAGATTGAGGCTGTGTTAGCATGAGAGCCACCCAGGAGCGTGACTGAGGTTCGGAGTTTCTTGGGACTAGCTGGATACTATCGGAGATTCGTGCCAGACTTCTCTAGAGTTTCGGAACCACTCACAGCTTTGAAGAAGAAGGGGAAACCCTTCGTGTGGTCAGACAGATGTTAGCAGAGCTTCCAGGAGCTGAGACAGAGATTGACCAGCGCACCTATCTTGAGGTTGCCTGAGGAGGGAGTAGGGTACGTAGTCTACTGCGATGCATCAGGGAACGGACTCGGATGTGTTCTGATGCAGGAGCGGGCAGTGATTGCCTATGGATCACGTCAGTTGAGGCCGCATGAGCAGAACTACGCTACCCATGACCTGGAGTTAGCAGCAGTGGTCTTCGCTCTGAAGACATGGCGACACTATCTGATGGGCGAGTGCTTTACAGTCTTTTCCGATCATCAGAGTCTCAGGTATATCTTCTCGCAGAAGGACCTGAACCTGAGACAGCGGCAATGGATCGTGTTCATCCAGGACTATGACTTTGAGATAGTCTATACTCCTGGGAAGGGAAACGTGGTAGCTGATGCCCTCAGCAGGAGGACGGGCATTCAGCTACTTGAAGAGGCGACGGAGCAGCTAGACTCTTTGCAGATATCCTTCGTGGATAGAGATGGAGCAGCCTTCCTCCAGTCTCTCACAGTCACCCCTCCACTACTGCAGCGGGTCAGAGAGGCACAGCGTGAGGACGCTGACTGTGAGACACGGCGTGCATAGATATCCTCGGGACAGACACCTCATGGTTTCTCCCTTGGAGAAGAGCACGACATCCTTTTTAGAGGACGTACCATGGTACCAGTCGCTTTGTGAGAAGAAGTGCTGAGAGAGTTTCACACTTCTCCTTTGGCAGTACATCCTAGAGTGGCGAAGATGTACCAGGACCTCAGACGACAGCACTGGTGGCCGGGCATGAAGAAGGCAGTAGGAGAGTTCGTTTCTCGATGCCTCACCTGCCAGCAGGTGAAGGCAGAGCATCAGGTACCAGCGGGCTTGGTACAGCCCTTGGAGGTTCCGGAGTGGAAGTTGGATGGCATATCTATGGACTTCGTGACTGGACTTCCACGCACTTCCAAAGGTCACGACTCCATATGGGTGATTGTTGACCGACTCACCAAGTCGGCACACTTCTTACCCATCAGGGAGCAGGGCTCAGTGGAGAGCTTGGGACTTCTCTACGTTCAGGAGATTGTGCGGATCCACGGTGTGCCATCATCTATCGTCTCTGATCGAGATGCTCGCTTTACTTCCCGGCTTTGGAAGGGGTTACAGGAGGCGTTCAGGACGCAGCTACGTCTGAGCACAGCCTTTCACCCTCAGATGGATGGTCAGACGGAGAGGACCATTTAGACTCTCGAGTACATGCTCCGCGCATGTGTCCTCGACTTTGGTCGTAGCTGGGAGGACCACCTACCCTTGGTGGAGTTTGCGTACAACAGCAGCTACCACTCCACCATCGGGATGGCACCGTACGAGGCATTGTACGGCTGACCTTGTAGATCTCCTTTGTGATGGACAGACCCTGGGGAGTCAGCACTTGTGGGACCGGAGATGGTCCAGGCCACGACAGAGAAGGTCCAGGTCATCCAGGAGCGGATGAGGATAGCTCAGAGCCGGCAGAAGTCATATGCTGACAGGAGGCGGAGGCCACTGGAGTTCGAAGATGGCGACCGCGTCTTCTTGCGGGTCTCACCTCGACGTGGTATTCGGAGATTTGGCCGAGGCGGCAAGTTATCTCCGCGCTTCATCGGACCCTTCCAGATCCTCAGCAGGATTGGCGAGGAGGCTTATCGCCTGGCTCTACCACCTCAGTTGCACCGGGTGCACGACATCTTCCACGTGTCTCAGCTGAGGAGATACGTGCACGGCCCGACGCACATCATTGACCATGGGGAGCTTGACGTTGACGATGGGGCGACTTTTACAGAGGTCCCGGTGGAGATAGAGGATCGACAGGAGCGGGTCCTACGTGGGCGATTGATTCCTATTGTGCGCATCAGATGGCAGCACGAGAATCTACAGGAGAGCACATGGGAGCGGGAGGCTCAGATGCATGCTCAGTACCCTCATTTGTTTCCCTAGTTTTTGATGTATCTTTACGGGGACGTAAAGCCCTGAGGTGGGAGTAATGTAAAGACCCGTAAAATTCAAGGGAAATTTTTTCTTAATTTTCTTTGTAATTTTACAAGAGCGCGGTTTCAGACGGCACCTGATTCCGAGGCCCGGAGTGCCCGGAATCAATTCCCGAAGTTTGGCTTGGGTACGTTCAGTGAACGAACGAGCGGGAATTTCTAACTTTTGATCCGGTGCTCGGAATTGAAATCCGAGGACACCGATGAACTCGCAGCGCTGATATTCACTTAAGGAGACCTTTTCGGAAGTTGCGTTTATTGCGGGACGAAAGTTAATTTTTGGGAGAATTATAAAAAGTTGAATAAAAATGTGTAACACTTTTTATTTTACTTTTGTTGGTTAACTTCTCTCAAAGGAAGTTAGGGGTGGGACCCACACCCACTTAACCTCCCTTGAGAGGATTAAGTGTGGTGGGGCCCACACGAAACCCA
This sequence comes from Viscum album, assembly GCA_963277665.1. NCBI lineage: Eukaryota > Viridiplantae > Streptophyta > Magnoliopsida > Santalales > Viscaceae > Viscum > Viscum album. The sequence goes on from OY728167.1 coordinate 790,994,810, forward strand.
ACCTTCCATCTTCTCTCAAACTCCATTTAACCCCTCTTTAAATGACATGACAATTGTTATTTAATTTTGGAGTTATCTTATTTGAATTTCAAACCTTTGAAATTCAATTTGTTAAGTTTGTGAATAAAATAAGCTCTTATCTTATTTTGTTGGGTTAGAACTCTTTAGCCTTCTTGAGAGGATTTGAGAGATTTTCCTTCTTCTTCAAACTTTGACGAAGAACGCTCAAGCTTTGACGAAGAATGCCGCTCCTCTCTTCTTCGTCTTCCGTGTCAACGAAAGGGAACGCCGCTTCTTTCTCGGACTTCCTTCGTCGGCATAAGAAGATTCGCCAACGACGTACCTCTTCGGACGTACCTCTTCGTCATTGGTTTTGACGAACGATTACCGCGACGCCCGACCTCCGCGACGTTGTCTTCCGCGGGACGTTGACAAATCTTCGAACCTATACCCAAGGTAGGGGTTGTTATTATTCGTTTATTTATTTATCCTTGTTCGTGGTTCTAGCATGACTAACATGAGGATTTTCTTTATGTGTTATCATTTAACGTGAGGGGGCTGGACCGCATGAACACGGCCGAACCCCCTCCTTTGTTCTTGATAATTTATCCTGCGTTTGATACAAGATGGCGTGGTGCCGTCGCACCACGTGGTTATTCGCACGATTAAATTGTGCGGCGCCGTCGCGCCGCGCCGTGGAAGGATCATCAAGAACGCGACGCTGTCGCACCGCGTCGAAGGGAATCGAAGGCGTGGAAGAGGGGCGCGGTGCCGTCGCACCGCGCCGGACGACGAACACCGCGGCCAGTTCCAGGCCGCGGCGGGACGAGAAGACCGGCGGCCGGGCCGCCGGCGTCGGAAGCCGGAAAGGGGACCGGTTTTCCGGTCCCGTTGAAGAAAAATCGGCCGGTAGATGGCCGGCCGGAAGGTCAAAGGCCGGGGGAATTTAATTCCCCCGGCCAGCTCTAAACCCCCCCCATTTATGAGGGGGGCGGTTTCTTTGAGGGGGGGCATCCGGCCCCCCGGTTTTCTTCAGAGCAGGCCCCCCCACGAGGGGGGGCGGTTTCCAAATGGCGCGGCTAAAAGCCGCGCCGCCTTTCCAATCAAGCGGGGGCCCTGCCCCCCACGTGCTGCCACCATGCGGCGCCAGGCCGCCGCGCCGCCAGGCCGCCGCGCCGCCGTGCCGCTGGCCGGCCGGCCGGGCCGACCCAGGGGGGGTCGGGCCGGGTCGGCCCGGACCCGGACCCCCCGTTTTCGAGACAGTTTCGGTCTTTTGACCATAACTTGAGCCACATACCTCCGATTGACGAACCGTCTGCGGCAACGTGATCCTTGGATCGAGAAAGTCGTTTCAGTATATTGCACTCAGGGTTTCGGAATAATTTTTGTTAGGCCGGGTTCATTCGTACACGAAACCAACCGGGCCTTCGGAGCGAAAACACTCATATCTTGAGCTACGGACGTCCGAATGACGTGCCGTCAGCTTTGTTGAGTTTCTCTTAGTGAGAAGGATCTTTTGGCATACTCCGCCCGAGGTTTGGACGCGGGTGGAGTACGATCGGGTTGGTTTTTCCTTAAAAACCAACCGGGCCCCGGCGACGAAAATGCCAATAACTCCCAGACCGGGCGTCTGATCGACGCGCCGTCTGTTGCGTTGAGTTCCTGTTGACGATACGGAACTTTTGGATACATCAACTCTGGACTTTGTGATAGTTGATGTATCAGCCTCTCAGCTCGTGGAGCGGACCCTCCGAACGATCTTGTTGTGTGCGGGAACCCTAGTGCTGGCTGCGACTATTACTGTGACTACTACTGCTACTACTGCTTCTGTGACTTCAACGACGACGACTTCAGCACTCAGCGATCCTACGTGGATCAGTGCTACAGGTCCTGTGTGGGCCCGATCCTTTGTGGGTCCGATCCTGTGTGGGTCTTTGCGCTCAGCGGTCCTGTGTGAACCAGCGCCTACAGGTCCTACGTGGGCCCGATCCTGTGTGGGTCTTTTGCGGGGGTTAGTTACCTATCGATCCTTCGTGGGTCCGACGACTTAGATGGATCAGAGATCATCTTTATCGTCCTTTGAAGAAGTATACCTGTGTGAGCTGAATCCTGTTGCTTCCTGTGTGGATTGTGTTGTGCTATCCTGTGTGGATTACGTTTTGCTTTCCTGTGTGGAATACGTTTACTTTCCTGTGTGGACTGAGTTGTACTTGGGCTCGGAGGTTGGAGCGTATTTGAAATTGATGACTTAGGTATATGTATGGGCATATACCTAAGAAGTGTTGGTTGTTACTTCGTGATTGTACCTTTCTTCGTGGTTTATCCTTTGTGTATTTGAGTGACCTTCGGGGGTCTCGGGGTCCCTACTGAGTAGCTTATACTCACCCCTGCACGGGCTTTGCCCGCACTACGTTGTGTTGGTTGCAGACGACGGACAGCGTTGATCTTAGCTGAGGCTTGCAGAGCAGGACAGTACCTGGAGGTGGACCACTGGGCGGGACGTGCTCGGAGCGGACGGCGGGACCCGTGGAGCAGTGGAGCTATCTGTACCCACCCTTCAGGTGGGATTTCCAGTGGACAGCTCGGAGTAGCGGCTTTTACTTTACAGTTGTTGTTTTCCCTTTCGAGTTGTACTTTACTTTCAGTTTGGGTTTGTATACTGGCCCATTTACTTTTCCGCACTTTCAGTTGTACTCTGCTTTTGCTTAGTGTTTACTTTCCGCTTGCTTACTCTGTGGTGTTTGTTTACTTTACAAAGACAATGCCTTCCCTTTTTACCGGGATTTACGCCTTGGTGCTAGTCGCCATCCCCTGGCCTATGGAAGGCGGGCTTGGGGTAGTCACGACACGGACCCCGAGGGCGGGTCGTGACAATTAGTGTTTATTATGGTTTATTATGGTTTCAAGGGATTTTTACGGTATATTAGAGTTTTTTGTCTATATTAGGTTATATTAGTGTTTTTAGGACTTTTTAGGTCATATAGCATGTTTTTATTGGTTGTGATCATTTTTTTATTTATTGTGAGCGTTTTTAGAGTTTATTAGGTTATATTAGAGTTTTTGAGGGTTTCTAGGGATTTTTTAAGGTATACTAGCATTTGTTTTGATTATTAGGGTTTTTTAGGGTTTTATTAGGGGTCATATGATGTGTTAAGGTTTGTTAGGATTTATTTGGATTTATTTATGTTTTATTAGGGATTTTTAGGGTTTGTTTTGGGTTTATTACGGTTTATTAGTGTGTATTAGTGTCTATTAGGATTGGTTAGGGTTGTTTAGGTTTTCATAACTCATTTTTAGGGTTTATTAGGTTTTATTATCATTTATTAGGGTTCATTAGGTATTTTTGGGGTTTTATTAGGGTTGAGTATAGTCTCTTAGGGATTTTAGGGATTATAAGGTGTTTTTAGGGATTATTGGACTTTATTAGGGGTTTATTAGGGTTTAATTTTTTATATTATTGTATATTAGGGTTTACTATTTTTTAGGGTCTTGAAGAATCTTTAGGGGTTTTGTAGTATTTGTTAGTGTTTGGGTAGTGTTGTTTGAGTTTATGAAGCATTTTTTGTGTTTATGTAGCACTTTTAGGGTTTAGTTAGCAATTTTAGGTTTTATGTAGCATTTTTTTAGGTTTTATGTAACGTTTTTAGGGTTTATGTAGTGTGTTTAGGGTTTAGGTTTCATGTAGAATTTTTTAAGGTTTATGTTGCGTTTTATGGGTTTATATAGCATTTTTAGGGGTGATGTAGCATTTATGTTGCATTTTTTAGGTTTTATGTTACATTTTTATGGTTTATGTAGTGTTTTTTAGGTTTACATTGTGTTTTAGGTTTTATGTAGCATTTCTTAATGTTTACGTTGCATTTTTTGGGGTTTATGTTATGGTTCTAGGGTTTATGTAGTGCTTTTTAGGTTTACGTAGCGTTTTTTGGGTTTATGTTGCATTTTTTGGGTTTATGTTCTGTTTTTTGGGTATATGTTGCGTTTTTAGGGTTTATGTAACATTTTTTTGGGTTTATGTATCTATTTGTTGTCTTTTTTAGGGTTTTAATGGTGGTTTATGTTTTTTCGCGAGTTTTAGGGGTTTTAAGGGGTTTTTAACAGGTGTTTATGGTTTTCATGGTATTTGATGGGTTTTCTATGGTTTTGTTGGGGGTTTTATGGGTTTATTTGTTTTTTCAGGATTGATAGGGGTTATTAGGGATTTTAGTGTGTTTTAAGGTTTGATTGGGTATTGTAGCAGTTTTTTGGGTTTATGTAATGTGTTTTAGCGTTTTTTGGGGTTTTTAGGGTTTTTTAGTGTTCTTTAGAGTTTATTATGGCTCTTTAGGATTTATTTGAGTTCTTTAGGGTTTATTAGTGTTCTTTATGATTTTTTATGGTTTATTAGTGTTTTTATTGTATATTAGGGTTTTATAGGGATTTTTTAGGCATTAATTGATTTTTCTAGGGTTTATCAACCTTTTAGGTTTATTTAAGAATTATTAGGGTTTCATAGGGTTTATTTTATTTATTAGGGTTTATTAACATGTATTTGGGTTTTTTATGATTTATTAGGGTTTATTTTGATTTTTTAGGGTTTATTGCTGTTTATTAGGGGTTTGTTATTGTTTGTTTCAGTTTGTTACAATTTATTTGGCATTGTTAGGATTTGTTACGATTTATTTGGTGTTTTTAGTTTTTGTTAAGATTTATTATGGGGTTATTAGGGTTTGTTAGGGTTTATAAGCGGGTTGTAGGGTTTTGTAGGCTATTATTTGGCGGGTTTTGTAGTGTTTTTTCCAGTTTGTTAGGGAGTTTACAGATTATTAGGATTTATAATGGTTCAATAGTGTTTTTTATTGTATATTAGGGGTTTTAGGTATTTTGTAGCATTTATTAGAGTCTAATAGGGTTTTTTGGGTATATTACAGGTTGTTATGATATATTAGTGTTTTAGGGTTTAATAGAGGGTTTCAGGTGTTATTTGGGTTTATTAGTGGTTCATAGGGGTTATTAGTGGTTGTTAGGATTTGTTAGGATTTGTTAGTGTTTGTTAGGACGTGTGTTATTCTATTGTCACACACATTATTATTATCATTATTATAATTATCATTGTTATCATTATCATTATTATAATTATCATTATCATTATTGTTATTACTATTATTATTATTATTATTATCATCACATGCAAATGCAGATGCACATGCATTATTATTTATTATTTATTATATATTATTTATTTCCATGCACGTGCATATGTTGTTATTATTATTATCACTATTATTATTATTATTATCATCATGTCACGACCCGCCTTCACCAAAAGGAGGGAAGGGTCAACACACAAATGGAAGGCATTACCATTTGTTTTATAGGATCAGGAGATAAGATGATGAACCCCAACAACACCAAAACTGAAAGAAAAGTAAAGCCAAAAAGTTAAACCATTCCCACATACATGTTCAAAAGTAAATGATACAAGCTGCAAAAACCCCAAGGTAAAAAGATACAAAGAAAAAAAGGAAAACGCCAACAACAACTGCCCCAAAGGTCCATGCTAGTATGGTCCCACGCGATTCCTGAAGTCCTCCAGGAAACCTGAAAGAAGTTTTATATATGTAGGGTGAGCATAAAAGTATACTCAACAGAGAAAAACCAAAGTCTCTCGTGTAAAAGTGGGGGAACGTACTAAAGTCTTGTGAGAAACAGACCACCAACAATATTAAGGAGTTCATCCATCCCACTCACCGGCCACACTCACCAAGTAACGCAAGAAAGGTAATGTACAGTATAAGCACATCGATGTTTGGGTACCCTGCGCCACTTTCCAACTGGTTATTTAAGACATCCTATTCATCGAACCAATCCCCCCATTCTCACCGTAGTCCCACTGCCACACCCCACCAGCACACACCTGGGCCAAAACCTTACGCAGTTCCACTGCCAAAACCCGTCTGCACACACTTGGGCCACAACTGTCACACGTAACCATGCCTGCAATCACCTAGGCCAGAACTACCACCACCATTCCCGAAGACACCTAGGCTAGAAGATCCATTGGCTTGACCGAAAACACTTGGGCCTCATTCCTGGGACACTTGGGAAACCACTTGCTCGCACACACCTGGGCCAACCACCACACTACCCTACCTGAAGTTTCTTGGGCTAATAATGGACTTCAGGCTATCACAACCTTCCCGAAGATACTTGGGATATCCGGGAAAGGGAGTAGAAAGGAGCTAATAACCATCCACTAATGGAAGTTTTGGGAAAACACCCTCCCCCAGGAAATGGGGGTGTTTGGCACTATGTGCTCAACTTGGGTGGGGCGCGAACATGAAACACAAAACTAAAAGTATATGTATAGGTAACAAGCACTCGCCCAAGTTTAGGTTTTTCTTCAGCCTGCCAAAAGAACACAAAAGCACCCAAAATCCGAGTCACAACTCACACCACACCAACCCATTTGTCCCAACCTTATTTTAATGTTCAGTAAAAATGTTTATATAAGTTCCAGAACCTACTTGGGCAACTATCAAGGATAATAACATGCCAAGGAAAGAGTATAGTCAAACAGTAATTTAAACATTCACACCCAGTTCTCTTGTAAAGAAACAACATCAAAAGGGATAAGAGGTCCTTCAAAGTACTGGAACTAAGGAAAACCCCAAGATACTGCCACATGTTCTCAAAACCCAGGAGCCAACAGTCCTTCAACAACAGAGGATTCCACCCCAATTCATGATATAGGCAAGCAACCACCCGACCTTAAATTCACAACCAATAAAATCAACTCAACAGGGGATCCCATCCCCACCCACATCACCCATCAATCGGCCAATGAAGGAAAAACAACCAACCACTACCACCAACACATAGAAGGGCCATGCCTGTATTTTTAGATTTATAATATTTAACACACTCTATGATTTCAAATTCGTTGTGATTTAACCGGGGTTGACACAGAAATGATTGATCCTGGTGTTTTCAATTTATTTAGCCTTATATACGTAATTAACCAAATTAACTTACACAACAAAGGTTCACAACCACAATACACACCATTTAAACATCACATGAGGTTGGGGTTTATTAGTTCACAAAGAAAGAAACCACCAACGACCAGGATTTTCAGTGGGCAGGAGCCCATATAATTCACAACTTATATCAACACGAACAAGTACAGTAGAACATCGATCACACTCCCATCATTCTTTAAACTTCGTTTATTATCTTCATTAACTTTGGGCTTCATCAATCCACTCACAAGGCAAAAGAATACCCACCCCGCATGATACATAGTAAGGAGAGACGAAAGAGGAATCCCTTCCTGATTGATCAAGACTCAGCATTTCTCTCCACGCACCATGAACATGGGATGCACAATTTGTAGGGGAGGGTCGTCTGGAACTCCAAGGACCAGACCGCTCGAGCACAGGCGCACCACATGTCTCGGGAAGAGAAACTACAAACTCACCAAGGGAAGAAAGAAAGCCAGATCAGAAGAAAAGAATAAGGAAGGAATTCCGGTATGATATATAGATAAAATCCCATTGTTATGGAATATGGGAGTTTTGAACGCCTGTAAAGTCGGATAGTGACTCCCCACGTGGTTGGGTGGTTACGCACGACAGAAAATATTTCCACCGAAAAGGTGGTTACAGATGTGATTTTAAGGAATTTAGTAAAAGAAAAGGAGGGGCATGGTGCGCGAACACACAACTGGGCCTGTTGAGGATCGCCCTACTCTTAGGAATTTAAAACATTGATTAAGGGCTTACCAATAGCCTTGAACCACTCCTAAAGGGTCAAAAGGGGCTAAAAGTGGGGTTACGGGAAGGGCTGTAGAAGAAATCCCCAACAAGGCTGGCTGACACAGATCAGTATCACCGATCGGTTGGCCTCACCGATCGGTCTCATCGATCAATTGCGCCGATCTGTCTCACCGATCAGTCGCGCAGATCGGTCATGCCGATCGGTCTCACGCCGAGGCGCTACCCTTAGGATCTGGATTTTGGAAAACGAAAGGACCCTAAGGGTCTAAGTCATCACATTAGATACCTCTCAAACTATTCTCACCCACGAGAATCAACCAAAACTAGAAGAAAAGAGTGGGGGTGCGAACAACCACCCAAAAGATACCTCTCAGGAGTGAACCCAATTGAAATCCAGAAACACCAACACATGAGTCAGGGAGTCCATTTTTACATGTCAGTATATTATATGATTTGGACGGCACTGACTCACCCGCACAGGTTTAATCGCGTCCACATTAATGCATCCATATTAGCAGTCAGGTCTTCCCATCATCACACATCTGGACACACACACAGAGGGACATGGAACAGATCATTTCATGGATAAGAAAAAACAAGCAATTCACATTTATTCGAGCACTAGGTAAAACATCTCAACAAAACAGGTGAGTCAAAACAGCTCTGGGTACTGGGCGCTTAACTGGGCCTCCCGCTCCTAGGTTCTCTCTTCCATGCCACCATGCCTCCACAACACAGGAAACCAAAGGGATGGTTCGCCCATGAATATCTTTCTCCTTACGATCCTTGACCTTGACCAGCCTTTCTATGAAGGTCGCATCCTCTTCAACATCTAATTCTCCCCAATTGATGACGTGGGAGTCGTCGTGAAAATATCAAAGAAGCTGGGAGATGTGGAAGACGTTGTGGACTTTCTCCAGCCAAGGTGGCAACACCAACTGATATGCCACTTCACCAAATCGTCCCAACACCTCGAAAGGTCTGATGAACCTAGGGGAGAGCTTACTCCCCCTCCCAAATATTTGATGCCCACGTCGAGGGGAAACCTTCAAGAACACATGGTCCCCAACACCAAACTCCAAGGGCCTCCTCCTATGATCCTCATAAGACTTCTGTCGATCCTGGGAAGCCTTCATCCTCTTATGTACGAGCTGAACCCTCTCAGTGGTGCCCTGCACCACTTATGGCCCCAAAATAGAAGCTTCCCCAATCTATGTCCAACAAACGGTTGAAAGGAATGACCTCACATACAAAGCCTCAAACAGTGCCATGTCGATAGTGGAGTGGAAGCTATTTTTATAGACAAACTCCCCTAGAGGCATGTGTTGCACCCATGATCCCCGAAAATCCATAACACATGCCCGCAACATGTCTTCCAATGTCTGGATCGTTCGTTCTGTCTGTCCATCTATCTGAGGGTGGAAAGCAGTGCTAAGGCGTAGCTGGGTGCCAAAGGCATGCTATAATCCCCTCCAGACTCTTGTGGTAAATTGTGCATCTCTATCCGAGACTATGGACCTCAGAACTCCATGAAACCGCACCACCTAATTCACGTACCTCTGGGCTAAGGTGCTTACCGGGATCGATTCCTTAATTGCCAAGAAGTGAGCTGATTTGGACGACCGGTCCACTACTACCCAGATGGTGTCATATCCACCTTGATCCTTGGTTAGTCCCATGATGAAATCCATCGAGATGTCCTCCCACTTCCACTCGGGTACATCTAGAAACTACAGCAGGCCTCTTGGAACACGGTGTTCAACCTTTACTTGCTGACACACTAGGCACTTGGCCACAAACTCTGCCACTCCTCGATTCACTCCGAGCCACCTAAAATGTCTCCTCATACCCTGGTACATCACGGAAACTCCTGGGTGTACCACTAGGGGTGAGTTGTGGAACTCACTAAGAACCTTGTCGTGCATCGCCTCTGGAACAAACAACTTTCCCTGGAAAAGCATCCGATTCTGACCATCCTCTGTCCATCCTTCCGGACCATTTCTCTGGTCTACTCGGTCACGTATCACTTCGCACTCTGGATCTCCCCACTGAGTCTCCTCCACTTGCTGCAACAGGGAAGACTGCACTGTCATCTGATACAGGAAACCCCTACCGCTATCCATCCTCGCATCCAGGTGCAAGGTAGCCAACTCCCCCATTGCCTTCCAGGAGTCCGCCGACTCTCAGACCACGTCCTTCTGCGATTTCTTGCTTAGGGCATCCGACACAACATTACCCTTGCCCTCAGAATAAGAGATCTCGAAGACATAATCTTGGAGGAACTCAACCCATCTTCGCTGCCGCAAGTTCGGATCTCGCTGGTAAAAGACATAATGCAAGCTCTTGTGATCTGAGAAGACCAAAAAGCGTTCTCTGATGAGGTAATGCCGCAACAACTTCAATACGAACACTACGACTGCGAGCTCCAGATTGTGGGTGGCATAGTTAAATTCATGAGGACATAACTGCCTAGACCCATAAGAGATCACTCCTCGCTACTGCATCAGCACACATCCCAACCCAAGGCCGGAAGCATCATATAACCCTTCAAACAACACCACTTCCTATGGAAATCTGAGAACTAGAGCACTAACCAGCCTCTAATTTAGGTAGCCAAAATCCATCTGGCATTGGTCTCCCCACACGAAGGCCTGGTCCTTCTTGGTCAAGGCTGTCATAGGGGCTGCAACTCAGGATAATTTGGGTATAAACCTCCGATAGTAACTTGCCAGCCTGAGGAAACTGCGAACCTCTTCCACATTCTTGGGTGTTGTCCAACAAAAAACTGCCTCAACCTTTGATGGGTCCACCACAACCCCCTGTTTGGAAACTACGTGCCCAAGGAAGTGTACCTCTCACGTACAGAACTTGCATTTCAACAACTTCCCATAGAGCTGGTGTTGTCGGAGGACCTCCAAAACCATCCTCAAGTGCTCAGTGTGGTCCTCCTCTGATCTTGAATAGATCAGGATGTCATCGATGAACACAACCACAAACCGATCCAAGTACTCCCGGAAGACAGAGTTCATAAGCCCCATGAACACAGCCGGGGCGTTCGTAGCACCGAAAGGCATGACTAAAAACTCTAAGTGCCCATATATTCACCTAAAGGTCATCTTCAGGTTGTCTCCCTATTTCACCCTCAACTGGTGATACCCAGACCGCAAGTCGTTCTTTGAGAACCATCCCGCCCCTTTCAGCTGGTCGAAAAGACCGTCTATCCTCTGAAAAGGGTATCGATTCTTGATCGTCACCTGATTCGGTCTCCTGTAGTCTATGCTCAACCTTAGTCCACCATCTTCCTTCTTTACAAAAAATACTGGAGCACCCCCCGATGAAACACTTGGTCGAAAATAACCCATCTTCAGCAGATCATCAATCTAAATCCATAACTCCCATAGTTCTGAAGGTGCCATCTGGTAGGGAGCCATCGAAATCAGATGTGCACCAGGCTGCAAGTCTATCCCAAACTCGATATCACATCGATGGGGTAGAGTCATTACCTCCTTAGGAAAGATTTCCATAAACTCACTGATGATCCCTAGCGCCCCCCACCATCTCAGCATCTACTGACTCAACTGATAGCTCGGCTAACAAGGAGAGGAGGGGTACCTCTCGCCAGTTGCCCTTCTAACTGCTCTGTTTGCTGGTGGAAGTAGCACGTCGGCCGCCCATGTCTGAGAACACAACTCTTCCTCAGAAGAAGTCAATGATGGAACACATAGAGAACATCCAATCGATGCCTAGGATGACATCGTATGGCTGTATCTGTAGCAGTAGTAGATCCCTGACCGACTGATGTGGCCCTATCATCAGTCTGCATCCTCGAAAAACATATAACAAGTTGGTCTAACCTCCGACTGGTGTGCTCAGAACCAGTGGAACTGGATGTCTCTCAGCATCTATACCCAAAGCAGGGGCTAGACTGGGTGCAACAAAGGAGTGTGAAGCTCCAGTATCGAACAAGGCATAAGCAAGGGTGCTAAACAAACTGATCGTACCTTGAACAACCTCCGGCCCTGCTGGAACTGCTGCCTCTACGGTGTGCAACTGTCCACACCTAGCTCCTCTACCCCTCAGTTGTCGGACACCTCCCCGACCATGCCCCGATTGAGGTCCCTGAGGAGTGCCTGGAGGTCGGCCTCCTCCTGCAACGTCTGCCCTCAGAGGAGCGGGAGCATGCTGTCCCTGCTGCTGCTGCTGGAAAGGCCTAGCTGGAAGCTGCTGCTTTGGTGGGTGCTAGGGATGTCTGCCACCACCGTACTGTACTCGGTCCGGGCACTGACTCCGGAGATGTCCATGGCTCCCACAGACTAAGTACCTCGGTCCTGGGCCCAAAGGAAAATGGCGAGTACCAGGGGACCAGAACTGAAACTGGTGCGGCCTGCTCCCTGCTAGTCGGAACCTGAAGGGTCCTGCCGCTGGAGGCTTGGTGATGACGGCCTTCCCCTTCGATGGTCCCAGCTGGATCCCCTCTCGTGACACACCTCCCAGATCATGCATCCTCTCCACCACTTTGGCTTTATTCTGGACCTCCAAGTACGTCGGCTGTGTAATGGGGGTAACAACATACTGGAGGGAGGGTCGGAGCGCCTCCTCTAAACGTCTTGTCTGAGACTCCTCGTCTGGGAAGAGGTCCGGAAAAAAATGTAGGAGGTCCTTGAACTTTATTCTCAGCTCCCTTACTGACATACTCCCCTGCTGGAGGGAGAGTAACTCCTGTATTTTTCTCCCTTCATAGTAGAAGAGAGGAATTCCGCCTGGAACTCCTTCTCGAAATCAGTCCATGCCACCTCAGCCTCTCTTCTCTCTCCCAGGTAAAGCATACACCACTGACGCGCTGCTCCCCGCATCTGGATGATGGCCAGAGGAACCCAGTACTCGGGAGGAGCCCAAATCAGGCCAAAATCTATCACCAGCACTTCTAGCCAGCCCTCTGTCTTCATGTCAGAGGTGCTTCCCTCATACTTCTCGAGGGTCTGTCGCTGGAAGGCATGAAGCATCTTCTACCACTTGTCATCCTCCTCCTCTCGATCAACCCTCTGCTGATCAGCCAATGTAGTCTCCTGGGCCATGATCACCCACACCACACGTGGTCATCTCCCTGGTTCCATAGCTTCTAGGTAAACAAGGAATGCCTAAGCCCAAGTAGTGCAGAGTACTGCTCTTAAAAAAATTATTAAACTTCTTATTCATTTTAATTCCCCAAACACCCACGAAACACGATAACACAAGTCATTATGATTCTTGTACCTTTCTTAGGGTCTCTACCCTGCAATCAGTGTGGCCTCACTTGGTCATTCGGAAGGTCCCGAGTCCTTGCATCAGATCATGGGGGGCCCTAAAATCCTGTTTCCTAGCTGGTCTTCCCTGGCTTAATTCACGCACCAATTTCACCCAACACTGTTTCCCTATCATCCCATGCAATCCTCACTTTTCCTAACTCCATACTCCATCCTATCTCTCAACCTTCCTTTGATACCATTCTGTCACGACCTACCTTTACCAAAAGGTGGGAAGGGTCAACAGATTTCCACACCCTTCTTTCTTTAAGTTGAAGAAGAGATAATGACCCCCGAAACCTGCATCCAATAGGTCCCGGAGTGGCGAATAGAACCAAGGGTATTGAAATCACACAAAAATGGAAGGCATTACCCTTTGTTTTATAGGATCAGGAGACAAGATGATGAAACCCAACAACACCAAAACTGAATGAAAATAAAATCCAAAAAGGTAAACCATTCCCACATCCATGTTCACAAGTAAATGATAAAAGCCGCAAAAACCCAAAGGTAAAAAGATACCAAGAAAAAAAGGAAAAAGGAAACAGCAACTGCCCCAAAGGTCCAAGTTAGTATGGTCCTGTGCGATGCCCGAAGTCATCCTGGGAACCTGAAAGAAGTTTTATATACGTAGGGTGAGCATACAAGTATACTAAGTAGGGGAAAACCAAAGACTCTCGTGTACAAGTGGGGGAATGTACTAAAGTCCCGTGAGAAACAGACCACCAACACTATCATGGAGTTCATCCATCCCACTCACCAGCCACACTCACCAAGTAACGCAAGCAAGGTAATGTATAGTATAAGAACATAAATGTTTGGGTACCCCACGCCACTATACCACCATTTATTGAAAACATCCTACGCATCGAACCAATCCCTCCATTCTTACCACAGTCCCACTGCCACACCCCGCTCGCACACACGTGGGCCATAACCTCACACAGTCCAACTGCTAAACCCCGCCCGCACACACCTGGGCCATAATTGTTACACGTAACCAAGCCTATAAACACCTAGGCCATAACAACCACCACCACACCCGAAGACACCTGGGCTAGAAGATCCACTTCCACGCCCGAAAACACCTGGGCCTCATCCTGGAGACACTTGGGAAACCACCTTCCCGCACACACCTAGGCCAACCACCACACTACCCTGCCTGAAGGTTCTTGGTCTAATAATGGACTTCAGGCTATCACAGCCAGCCTGAAGATACTTGGGCTATCCGGGAAAGGAGAAGAAAGGAGCTAATAACTAGCCACTAATGGAAGTGTTGGGAAAAAAACTCTCCCCCATGAAATGGGGATGTTTGGCACTATGTGCTCAACATGGGTGGGGTGTGAACAAGAAACACAAAACTAAAAGTATATGTATAGGTAAAAAGCTCTCACCCAAGTTTAGGTTTTTCTTCAGCCTGCCTAAAGAACCCAAAAGCACCCAAAATCCGAGTCACAACTCACACCACACCAACCCATTTTTCCCAACCTTATTTTCATGTTCATTAATAATGTTTAAATAAGTTTTTGCACCTACTTGGGCAACTAGAAAGCATGAGCACAAGCCATGGAAAGAGTATAGTCAAACAGTAATTTAAACATTCACACCCAGTTCTCTTGTAAAGCCACAAAAACAAAAGGGATAATAGGTCCTTCAAAGTACTAGAACCAAGGAAAACCCCCAGATACTACCCCATGTTCTCAAAACCTAGGAGCCAACGGTCCTTCAAAAACAGAGGATTCCACCCCAATTCGTGATATAGGCAAGCAACCAACCGGCCATAAATTCACAACCACTGAAAGTAATTCAACAGGGGATCCCATCCCCACCCACATCACCCATCAATCGGCTGGTGAAGGAAAAACAACCAACCACTACCACCAACACATAACAGGTCCATGCAGGTATTTTCAGATTTATAAGATTTAACAAACTCCATGATTTCAAATTCGTTATGCTTTAACCGAGGTTGACACAGAAAGGATTGATCCTAATGCTTTCAATTTATTTAGCCATATATACGTAATTAACCAAATTCCCTTACACAGAAAAGGTTCACAACCAAAATACACACCATTTAAACATCACAAGAGGTTGGGGTTTATTAGTGCACAGAGAAAGAAACCACTAATGACCATGATTTTCAGTGGGCAAGAGCCCGTATAATTCACAACATATATCAACACGAACGAGTACAGAAGAACATCGATCACAGTCCCCTCATTCTTTAAAGTTCATTTATTATCTTCATTAGCTTTGGGCTTCATAAATCCCCTCATAAGGCAAAAGCATACCCACCCCTGCATGATACACAATAAAGAGAGACGAAGGAGGAATCCTTACCTGATTGATCAAGGATCGACGTTTCTCTCCACACACCACGAACAGGGGATGCATGATTTGTAGGGGAGGGACGTTTGGAACTCCAAATACCAGACCAATCGAGCACATGCGCACCACAAGTCTCGGGAAGAGAAACTCCAAACTTACCAAGGGAAGAAAGAAAGCCAGCCCAGAAGAAAAGAAGAAGGAAGGAATTCTGGTAGGATATATAGATAAAATCCCATTGTTACGAAATATGTGAGTTTTGAATGCTTGTAATGTCGGATCGTGACTCCCCACACAGTTGGGTGGTTACGCACGACGGAAAATATTTCCATTGGAAAGGTGGTTACAGCTGTGATTTTATGGAATATAGTAAAAGAAAAGGAGGGGCACGATGCGCGAACACACAGCTGGGCCCTTTGAGGATCACCCTACTATTAGGAATTTAAAACATTGATTAAGGGCATACCAATGGCCTTGAACCACTCCCAAATGATCAAAAGGGGCTAAAAGTGGGGTTATGGGAAGGGCTGTAGAAGAAAACCCTGACAAGGCTGGGTGACACCGATCGGTCGACATCACCGATCGGTCTCACACCGAGGCGATACCCTTAGGATCCGGATTTTGGCAAAGGAAATGACCCTGAGGGTCTGGGTCATCACACATCACATGCAAATTCACATGCACGTCCATTATTATTTATTATCATGCACACGCACATGCAATGCACCTACATTATTCTATTATCACATGCATTTTTATTAACATTATTATTATCAACAAATGCAAATTCAAATGCATGTTTGTTATTATTTAATAACATACACGCGCACATTCAATACATGTGCGTTATTCTGTTATCAAATGTACTATTAATATTAATATTTCTATTATAGTGATTTTTATCATCATGTGCACTATGAGTTATTATTTATTACCATACACTGCACATGCAATGCAGGTACGTTATTCTATTATCACATGCGTTGTTGTTGTTGTTATTATTATTATTCTTTTTTTTGTTATTATTATTATCATCTCATGCACATGCACATTCACATGCACGTGCATTATTTTTAATTTTTTATTACCATGCACATGCACATGCAACGCACACAGTTTATTTTATTATCACATATGTTGTTATTCTTATTGTTGTTATTATTATTGTGGTTGGTGTTGTCGTTGTTGTTTTTGCTTTTGTTCTTATCATCACATGCAAATGCACATGCAAATACTCATGCAAATACATAAACACGCACATTCAATGCACGTGCGTTTTTATATTATCACATGCGTTGTTATTATTAATATTAATATTAATATTATTATTATTATCATTCTCATTATCACCACATGAAAATGCAATGCACGCGTGTTATTATTTATTACCATGCACGTGCATACGTAATGCACATGAAATATTCTATTATCACATGCATTTGTACTACTACTATTATCACTACTACTACTTCTGTTATTATTATTATCATCACATGAGAATGTAGATGCATGTGCGTTATTATTTATTATTTATTACCATGCATGTGCACATGCAATGCACTTGTATTATTCTTTTATTATTATTATTATTATTATTATTATTATTATTATTATCATTATCACAGTTTTATTATTATCATTATCATTATTATTATCATTATCGCATTCAAATCCACATGCATGTGCATTTTTATTTATTATTTATTACCTTGCACGTGCATGCGTTATTATTGTTATTATTACAATTAGTATTATTAATATTACTATTAAATGTAAATGCACATGCACATGCATGTGCGTTCTTATTTCTTATTATTTATTTATTATTTACTACTATGCACATGCACATGCAATGCACTTCCATTATAATAATTATTATTATTGTTGTTGTTGTTGTTTTTGTTGTTGTTTGTATCATCAAATTCCAATGCACATGAACGTGCGTTGTTATTTATTATTTATTACCATGTGCGTGCATGCATCATTATCATTATCATTACATTTAAATGCACATACACCTGTGTTTTTATATATTATTTATTACAATGCACATGAAAATTCAATGCACTTGCATTATTCTATTATCACATGTGTTATTGTTATTTATTCTCATGCACGTGCACACACAATGCACTTGCACTATTATATTATCACTTGTGTTATTATTTATTATTTATTAAAATTCACATGCAAGTGCACATTCATGTGGACTTTATTATTATTTATTGTTTATTACCATGCACATGCACATGGATGTGCATTATTATTTATTATTTTTTATCATTCACATGCACATGCGCATACACATGCAATTCACATGAGTTATTTTTTATAATTTATTATTTATTATCATTCACATGCATATGCGCAGGCATATGCACATGCACGTGCATTATGATTTATTATTTAAACCATGCACATGCATTTACACGTGCACGTGCGTTATTATTACTATTATTTTTAGAGTTATTTTTATGGTTTACTGTCATTTTTTAGGATTTTTAGGTGTTATTAACATTTAATATGGTTTGTTGGGTTTTTAGGGTTTTTAATAGTATATTAGAATTTTTTAGGGTTTGGTGGGGGTTATTAAGATTTTATTAGGGTTTATTATGGTGTGTCAAGGTTTATTAGGGTTTATTATGTATTTTTAGGATTTTGTTAGTATTGAGTTGGGTTTATTAGTGTATATTGTGGTATATTATGGTATATTTGGGTATGTTTAGGATTTATTAGGGTTTATTATGGTTCATTATGGTTTATTAATTTTTAAGAGGGTATATTAGTGTTTTTTAGTGTTTAGTAGTGTTTATTCGGGTTAATTATCACTTTTAGGATTTGTTAGGTTTTATTAGCATTTATTAGGGGTTTTAGGGATTTTTAATTGTATATTTGTGTTTTTTAGGGATTAGTGGTGTTTATTATTGTTTATTATGGTGTGTTAAGGTTTATTAGGGTTGAGTAGGTATTTTAAGGGTTTTATTAGGGTTGAGTCGGTATAATTAAGGTTTTATTAGGGTTTATTAGGGTTGAGTTTGGTTTATTAGGGTTTGTTAGGGATTTTTACGGTTTACTAGGGTTTGTTAGTGTTTTTATTAGGGTATATGAGTGTTTTTTTAGTTTTTGTTAATATATATGACGGGTTGTTATGAATTTTCAGGTTTTATTAGCATGTTTTTAGTGTTTGTGAGCATTTTTAATGGTTTATTAGCTTTTATTTGAATTTATTATGGTTTATTTGGGTTTCTAAGGATTTTTAAGGGGTTGTTTGAATTTGTTTTTGTCTCTTGGGGTTTAGTTGGGTTTTATTAGGTTTTGTTATTGTGTGTTAGGGTTTATTAGGGCAGAGAAAGTATTTTTAGTTTTTTATTAGGGTTTATTCGTTTTTATTTGGGTTTATTAGGGATTTTTAGGGATTATTAGGGTTTGTTAGGGGTTTATTAGTTTTTTTTTGTTTTATTAGGTTATATTAGTGTTTTTTGGGTATTTTTGGATAATATAGAGTGTTTTTATTGTTTGTGAGCAATTTGTTTTTGTTTGTGAGTGTTTTAGGGTTTCTCTGGTTATATTAGAGTTTATTGTGGTTTATTATGGTTTCTAGGAATTTTTAAGGTATATTAGCGTTTTTTTTCATTATTAGGTTATATTATTGTTTTTAGGTCTTTTTGGGTAGTATAGCATGTTTTTATTGTTTGTGAGCGTTTTTAGAGTTCATTAGGTTATATTTGAGTTTATCAGGGTTTCTAGAGATTTTTAAGGTATACTAGTATTTTTTTCTTTATTAGGGTTTTGTAGGATTCTATTAGGGGTTATTATGGTGTGTTAAGGTTTGTTAGGGTTGATCTGGGTTTATTTGGATTTATTTATGGTTTATTAGGGATTTTTAGGGTTTGTTTGGGGTTTATTAGGGTTTATTAGTGTTTATTACTGTCCATTACAGTTGGTTAGGGTTGTTTAGGTTTTCTTAATGTGTTTTTAGGGTCTATCAGGTTTTATTATCATTTATTAGGGTTTATTAGGTATTTTTGGGGTTTTATTAGGGTTGAATAGAGCTTATTAGGATTTTAGGGATTATAAGGTGTTTTCAAGAATTATTAGTGTTTATTAGGGGTTTATTAGGGATTAATTTTTTATATTATGGTATATCAGGGTTTAATATTTTTGAGGGTTTTGAAGCATCTTTAGGGTTTTTGTAGAATTTTTGATGATTTGTGTGGCATTGATAGAGTTTAAGTACCATTTTTAGTGTTGATGTAGTATTTTTAGTGTTTAGTTAGCGGTTTTAGATTTTATGTATCATTTTTAGGTTTTATGTAATGTTTTTAGGGTTTATGTAGAGTGTTTAGGATTTAGGTTTTATGTAGCATTTTTTTGTGTTTATGTTGCGTTTTCGAAGTTATGTAGCATTTTAGGGATAATGTAGCGTTTATGTTGGATTTTTTAGGGTTTATGTAACGTTTTTAGGGTTCATGGAGTGTTTTTAGGAGTTATATTGTGTTTCTAGGTTTTATGTAGCATTTTTTAATGTTTATGTTGCGTTTTTAGGGTTTATGTTGTGTTTTTTAGGTTTTATGTTACAATTCTAGGGTTTTTGTAGCGTTTTTTGGGTTTATGTACCATTTTTTCAGTTTATGTTGCGTTTTTTTTGTTTTTGTTGCATTTTTTGGGATTTTGTTGCATTTTTTCGGGTTTATGTAATGTTTTTAGGGTTATGTATCTATTTGAATAATTTTTTAGGGTTTTAATGGTTGTTTATGGTTTGTAGTTTTTTAGGGTTTTTAAGGGTTGTTAACAAGTGTTTATGGTTTTTTATGGTATCTGATGGGTTTTTAATGGTTTTTGGGGGTTTTATGGGTTTATTTGTTTTTTTGGTTTTGATAGGGGTTGTTAGGGTTTTTAGTGTGTTTTAGGGTTTTTTTGGGTGTTGTAGCGGTTTTTAGGGGTTATATAATGTGTTTCAGTGTTTTTTTGTTCTTTTGGGTTTTTAGTGTTCTCTGGAGTTTAATATGGTTCTTTAGGGTTTATTAGGGTTCTTTAGTGTTTATTAGTGCTCTTTAGGATTTGTTACAGTTTTTAGCATTTTTATTGTGTATTAGGGTTTTATTGGGCTTTTGTAGGCATTAATAACCTTTTCTAGGGTTTATCAACCTTTTAGGGTTATTTTGGATTTATTAAGGTTTATTGGGGTTTATTTTAGTAATTAGGGTTTAGTAACATGTATTTGGGTTTATTACAATTTATTTGGGTTTATTAAGCTTTGTTAGGTTTATTGCTGTTTTTTAGGGGTTTGTTATGGTCTGTTTTAGTTTGATACGATTTATTTGGCATTGTTAGGATTTGTTATGATTTATTTGGGGTAGTTACGGTTTGTTACGATTTATTTTGGGGTTATTTGGGTTTCTTAGGGTTTATTAGTGGGTTTTAGGGTTTTATAAGCTATTATTTGGAAGTCTTTGTAGCGTTTTGTCGGGTTTGATAGGGTTTTTAGTGATTATTAGGGTTTATTATGGTTTAATAGTGTTTTTTATTCTATATTAGGGGCTTTAGGGCTTTTTTTAGCATTTATTAGGGTCTAATAGAGTTTTTTAGGGTTTATTACAGTTTATTACGATTTATTAGTGTTTATTAGGGTTTTTAGGGCTTAATAGTGGGTTTTGGGGGTTATTAGGGTTTATTAGTGGTTCTCAGGGGTTATTAGGGGTTGTTAGGGTTTGTTAGGTTTTGTTTGGGTTTTAGGGTTTGTTACGGTTTGTTTGACTTGTTTGGGTTTTTATACGTTTTTTTTGGTTTTTATCGGTGTGTTGGATTTTGTATGCTTTGTTAGGGTTATTTTATCATTTTTTGGGGTTTTGTTGCGTTTTATGGGCTTTGAAGAATTTTTTGGGGTTTTCTAGCAATTGATAGGGTTTATGTAGCGTTGTTAGTGGCTTTAGTCTCAATACCCCGTTTTGTTAACATTCAAACAAGTATAACCTCTGATCCGGATGTCTGTTAGGCTTGTACGACATATCATATCGAAGATTGTTTCATTTTCTTCGATTCGATTGGTTGTAGAGTTGAAACGAGATTCTAGAATAGAAGTTATGGCCCATTTAACATTCTATGGCTTTTCAAATACACACATATATATATGTATTTATTCATAAATATATATGTGTCTATGTGTGTGTGTGTGTTGTATATATGTATGTATTTATTTATTTAGAAACACACATAAAAAACATATTTTATAAATGTAATTGAAACTAATCTTATAAATATATATTAATATAAAAATAAATATACGGATAAAAAATATATTAATATAAATATATATTAATATAAAAATGTATATATATATACTAATATATGAATAAATATATATTTATTAATATAACTAAATATATTTATATTAATATGAATCTATATTAATAAACAAATAAATATAACTATATATATAAATAAATAGATATATCATTAAATAGAGAAAAAACAAAATGGCTTAGTGGTAAAGGTGCAGGCCCGCATGGGGGGAGGTCACGAGGTCGAGTTCGGGTGGAAGCAAGGAGGTGCACACATGTGGAGGATGCATGGGAAGGGAAGCGCGCAAGAGAGATTGAGGGGGTCCGGCTAACGCTGATAGGGGGGTCAAGCGCTGTTAAAAGCTCCCCCCCACATTATGTAAATATTTTTTATTTTATTTTGACTTTTATCAGCGCTTTTAAGAAGCGCTGATAAAAGGTTCCTTTATCAGTGCTTTTCTAAGCACTGATAAAAGAGACCCCCCTGTGTCCTCGCCTCGATTAACAAGGATTTTTTTAGCGCTGTTAATGCACAACTCTAGCGCTGATAAAGGCCGTTTTTGTAGTAGTGTGCACACGCAACGCACATGCGTTATTCTATTCTCACATGTGTCATTATTTATTATTTATTATCATTCACATTCAAATTCACATTCATGTGGACATGGTTATTATTTATTGATTATTACCATGCACGTGCACATGCACATGTACTTGAACTAGTATGTGCGTTATTATTTACTATTTATTATCATTCAAATGCACATGCACAAAAACATGTAATTCACTTGACTTATTATTTATTATCATTCACATGAAAATGCATAGGCATATGCACATGAACGTGCGTTATTATTTATTATTTAAACTTTTCACTTGCATATGCACATGCATGTGCGTTATTACTATTGTTATTATTTGAGGTATTTTTAGGGTTTACTAGCATTTTTTTGAATTTTAGGTGATGTTAACATTTATTGTGGTTTGTTAGGGTTTTAGGGTTTTTAATGGTATATTAGAGTTTGTAGGGTTTGGTGGGGGTTATTAGGATTTTATTAGGGATTATTATTGTGTGTCAAGGTTTATTAGGGTTTATTAGGTATTTTTAAGGGTTTATTAGGATTGATTTGGGTTTATTAGGGTATATTATGGTATATTTGGGTTTGTTTAGGATTTATTAGGGTTTATTATGGTTCAATAGGGTTTATTAATTTTTAAGAGGGTATATTAGCGGTTTTTAGGGGTTTGTAGTGTTTATTCTGATTTATTAGCACTTTTAAGCTTTGTAAGGTTTTATTAGCATTTATTAGGTGTTTTAGGGATTTTTAATGGTATATTTTTTTTCCGGGTTTAGTGGGGTTTATTATGGTTTATTATGGTGTGTTAAGGATTATTAGGGCTGAATAGGTATTTTTAGGGTTTTATTAGGATTTAGTAGGTATCTTTAGGGTTTTATTAGGGTTTATTAGGGTTGAGTAGGGTTTATTAGTGTTTGTTAAGGATTTTTAGGGTTTACTTGGGTTTGTTTCTGTTTTTATTATGGTAAATGAGTGTTTTTTAGTTTTTGTTAATATATATGGTGTGTCAAGATTTATTAGGGTTGAGAAGGTATTTTTAGGGTTTTATTATTGTTTTATTAGGGTTTATTAATTTTTATTAGGGTTTATTTGGGATTTTTAGGGTTTATTAGGGTTTGTTAGGTGTTTATTAGTTTTTTTCATTAGGTTATATTAGTGTTTGTTAGGTCTTTTTAGATAATATAGTGTGTTATTATAGTCTATGATCATTTTAGTTTTGTTTGTGACTTTTTTATGGTTTCTTAGGTTATATTAGAGTTTATTATGGTTGATATGGGTTTCTAGGGATTTTTAAGGTATATTAGCATTTTTGTCTTTATTAGGATATATTAGTGTTTTTAGATCTTTTTAAGTAATATAGCACGTTTTTATTATTTGTGATCGTTTATTATTATTTGTGAGCATTTTGGGGGTTTATTATGTTATATTAGAGTTTATCAGGATTTCTAGGGATTTTTTAACGTATACTAGCATTTTTTCTTTATTAGGTTTTTTAGGGTTTTATTAGGGGTTATTATGGTGTGTTAAGGTTTGTTAGGGTTAAGTAGGGTTGATTTGACTTTATTTATGGTTTATAAGTGATTTTTAGGGTTTGTTTAGGGTTTATTATGTTTTATTAGTGTTTATTAGTGTCTATTATGTTGTTTAGGGTTGTTTAGGTTTTCATAATGTTTTTTAGGGTTCATTAGTTTTTATTATCATCTATTAAGGTTAATTAGGTATTTTTGGGGTTTTATTAGGGTTGAGTAGAGTTTCTTAGGATTTTAGGGATTAGAAGGTGTTTTCAGGGATTATTAGAGTTTATTAGGGGTTTATTACGGTTTAATTTCTTTTATTATGGTATATTAGGGTTTAATATTTTTGAGAGTTTTGAAGCGTCTTTAGGGTTCTTGTAGCATTTTTTATGTTTTCTGTAGTGTTGTTAGAGTTTATGTAGAATTTTTAGTGTTTATGTTGCATTTTTAGGGTTTCGTTAGCGGTTTTAGGTTTTATGAATCATATTTAGGGATTATGTAACATTTTTAGGGTTTATGTAGCGTGTTTAGTGTTTAAGTTTTATGTAGCATTTTTTAGTGTTTATGTTGCGTTTTTTGGGTTTATGTAGCTTTTTTATGGGTGATTTAGTGTTTATGTTGTATTTTTTATCGTTTATGTAACATTTTTAGGGTTCGTTTAGTGTTTTTATGGTTTATATTGTGTTTTTAGGTTTTATGTTTTTTAATGTGTATGTTGCATTTTTTTAGGATTATGTTGTGTTTTTTGTGTTTATGTTATAGTTCTAGGTTTTATGTAGTGCTTCTGGGGTTTATGTAGCATTTTCTGGGTTTTTGTTGTGTTTTTTGGTTTATGATTCCTTTTTATGGTTTTTCGTTGGATTTTTTAGGGTTTATGTAAGGTTTTTAGGGTTTATGTATCTATTTGAAGCCATTTTTGGGGTTTTAATGGTTGTTTATGGATTGTAGTGTTTTTAGGATTTTTAAGTGTTGTTAACGGGTGTTTATGGTTTTTATGGTATCTGATGAATTTTTAATGGTTTTTGGGGGGTTTTATTGGTTTATTTATTTTTTTGGGATTGATAGGGGTGGTTAGGGTTTTTTAGTGTGTTTTAGGGTTTGTTTGGGTATTATATCATTTTTAGGGTTTACATAATGTGTTTTAGCATTTTTTTGGGTTATTTAAGGTATTTTATTGTTTTATATAGTTTAATATGGTTATTTATGGTTTATTATGGGTTTTTAGGGGTTATTAGTGTTCTTTAGGATTTGTTACAGTTTATTAGCATTTTTATTGTATATTAGGGTTTTATTCGGCTTTTGTTGGCATTAATAGATCTTTCTATTATTTATCAACCTTTTTTAGGATCATTTTGGATTTATTAGGGTTTATTTTATTCATTATGGTTTAGTAATGTGTATTTGGGTTTATTGTGATTTATTAAGGTTTATTATGATTTGTTAGGGTTTATTGGGGTTTGTTAGGGGTTTGTTATGGTTCGTTTCGGTTTTTTATGATTTATTTGGCATTGTTAGGATTTGTTAAAATTTATATGGGGTTGTTAGGGTTTGTTACGATTTATTGTGGGGTTATTAGGGTTTTTAGGATTTATTAGTGGGTTGTAGGGTTTTTAAGGCTAATTTTTGGAGATTTTTGTAGCGTTTTGTTTGGTTTGTTTGCGTTTTTAGTGATTATTAATGTTTTAAGTGATTTTTAGGGTTTGTTATGGTTTAATAGTGTTTTTTATTTTATATTTGGGGTTTTAGAGCTTTTGTAGCATTTAATAAGGTCTAATAGAGTTTGTTAGGGTTAATTACAGGTTATTACGATTTATTAGTTTTTATTAGTGGTTTTCGGGTTTAATAGTGGGTTTTATGGGTTATTAGGTTTTATTAGTGGTTCTTAGGGTTTATTAGTGGTTGTTAGGTTTTTTTAGGATTTGTTAGGGTTTTTATGGTCTGTTACAGTTTGTTTGAGCAGTTTGGGGTATTATGCGTTTTTTTGGGTTTTATGGGTGTGTTTGGATTTTTTATGCTTTGTTAGGGTTATTTTAGCATTTTTTGGGGTTTTGATGCGTTTTGTGGGTTTTGATGCATTTTTTGGGTTTTTGTAACAATTGATAGGGTTTATGTAGAGTTGTTAGTGGCTTTAGTGGTTATTTATGGTTCTTTAGGGTTTTTAGGGTTCTTTAAGGTGTATTAGGGTTTCTTTTGAGGTTTTTAGAGTTTTTTAGGGATTTTTTGGGGTTTTAAGGGTTTCATAGGGTTGGTTAGGGTTTTTTATGAATTTTTAGGCTTTTAGGATTTTTAAGCATTTTTAGTGGTTTTTAGGTTTTCTGTGGTTTTTGAGGGTTTTGAGGTTTTTTTAGTGTTTTTTAGGTTTGTTTTTGGGTTCTTTCAGATATTTCAGTTTTTTAGGGGTTTTAGAGTTTTTAGGGGTTTTAGGATTTTTTAGGGTTTTTAGGGTTTTTAGGGTTTTAGGGTTTTTTTGGGGTTTTATGGTATTTTTAGGGTTTTGTCAGGTTTTTCCAGGTTTGTTAGAGTTTTTTTGTGAATATTAGAATTTTGAATTGTTTAATAGATTTTTTGTTTTATATTTGGGTTTTTTGGTATTTTCTAGCTTTTATTGGGGTCTAATAGGGGTTTTAGGGATTATTACGATTTATTAGTGTTTATTAGGGTGTAGTAGTGGGTTTTAGGGTTTATTAGGGTTTATTATGGTTTATTATTGGTTTGGTAATGTTTGTTAGGATTTATTAGTTCTTATTATAGTGATTTAGGGCGTCTAAGGGTTTGTTATGGTTTCTAATATCGTGTTAGGGTTTCTAAAGGTGGGTTATGGTTTTTGTGGGTGAGTTAGGGTTTCTAATGGTGTGCTATGGTTTCTAAGGGTTTATAAGGTTGAGTTTGAGTTTTTATGGGTGCGTTGGAGTTTCTAAGGGTGTGCTATGGATTCTAAGGGTGTGCTAGGGTTTCTAAGGGTGTGTTAGTATTTCTTAGGTTTGCTTAGGGTTTTGTTAGGGGTTTTTGGATTTTTAAGGTTATGTTAGGGTTTCTTATGGTTTCTTTGGGGTTTTTAGGGATTATTCGGGCATTTTGTGTTTATTGGTTTTTATTAGTGCTTCTTGGGGTTTGTGGCTTGTCAGGTTTTGTTAGGGTTTTTAAGGGTTTGTTATATTTTTAGGGTTTTTTGGGGTTTGTTAGGGATTGTTAGGGTTTTTAGGGTTTCTTAGGGTTTGTTAGTGTTTTTAGGTTTGATTATTTTTTTTGTGATTTTTAATGTTTTTTATTGTTTATGGGGTTATTCATGGTTTGTTAGGGTAATTTAGTTGTTCATGGTTGACACAGATGTATAGAGCTAGTCACAAGATTCAATTTGAAATGAGGTAGTGGTAAAACCGACACCCAAAGTAGAAGTTATGGTCATTTGGAGGACTTAAGGAAATTTTGGGTCTTTAATAAAGTGGTAAGGTGTTCCTATTAGTCACAGATGCTTAGATCTAGGTGAAAGCTTTGATTTGATAAATGGTAGAGGCAAAACGGACTCCCAGAGTAGAAGTTATGGTCATTTGGAGGGTTTAAGTACATTTTGGGCCTTCAAGGATGTGATAAGGTGCTTTAGTGGTTTTAGGAGTGTAGGTATAGTCTCAAGCTTCAATTTGATATGTGGTAGAGGAAAAATAGACACTCATAGAAGAAGTTATAGCAAAATGGACACCAGAAGCCAATCTTTTGACCATCCAAAGGGATTTTGGGTCTTTTTGAGGGTTGAAGAATGTCAAAAAGGGTTCTAGTGGTTACCAGAGTGTGTATCTTTTCACAATCTTGGATTTGATATGTGGTATATCCAAAATGAACACACCTAGAAGATGTTATTGTTATTTTAAATTGAGCAACCCTCATAGTGCCTAAAAACCTAAGAAACCCGCAACTCACTAAAATAGGCATAACTTCTCATCCAAGTGTCTGTTTGAGCATTGTGACTAGTAAAATCGAAGCTCATGAGATGAGGGAGGACCAAGTATAATCAAAACTGTGAGAAGATCAAAGAAACATAAGATATATTAGTTATACCACTCCAAAAAAGTCCAACTTCAAACGACCATAACTTTCACTCCGGTTGTCCGTTTGAGCTCTACCACATATCAAATCGGCAGAAGCGAAGAGATATACACAAAAGGATTTCTTGAACAAATTTTAAGTCATGTTTGGGACCCTAAAATCCCAAAAATCCATCATAAGGCCTCCAAAACTCCATTTTTGTGTCTGAATCCCTGTCAATTTTTTCTTAAAAGGATCATAACTTCTGATATGTGTGTTTGTTCGGCCTCCAGAAACATTTTTTATGGTATTTCATTCCATGAGATTTAATTTGAATATCCACGGAGTAGATATGGACACTTGAAGAATATGTTATCCTTTTTTAATGACTCTATGATTTGTTATGTTTTTCGAGACACCATTTCTATCACTTTTGTCATGTCTGCTGTTTTTTCAATCAACTATAACATATTATTACTGTTATTATTATTATTATTATTATTATTATTATTATTATCATCTCATGAAAATGAACATGCTCATGCATGTGCGTTATTATTATATTTTTATTACAATTCACATGCACATGTAATGCACACACGTTATTTTATTATCTCATGCATTGTTATTATTATTTCCATTATTATTATTGTGGTTGTTGTTGTTGTCGTCGTCGTTGTTTTTGTTATTGTTATTATCGTCACATGAAAATGCACATCCAAATGCACATACACACAAATTCACTGAACGTGCATTATTATATTATCACATGCATTGTTAATAATAATAATAATAATAATATTATCATCATCATCATCATCATCATTATCACATGCAAATTCAATGCACGATAGTTATTGTTTATTTTCATACACATGCACACCTAATGCACATGCAATATTCTATTATCATCTGCATTAATACTACTACTATTATCACCACTACTACTACTATCATTGCTACTACTATTATTATTACTATCATCACATGCAAATGTAGATGCACGTGCATTATTATTTATTATTTATTACCATGTACGTGCATATGCAATGCACTTGTATTATTCCTTTATTATTTTTATTATTACTATCATAGTTATTATTATTATTATTATTATTATTATCATTATCATTATTATTTTCATTATCACATGCAAGTGCAAATGAATGTGTGTTCATATTTACTATTTATTACCGAGCACATGCATGCGTTATTATTATTATTATTATTACAATTAGTTTTATCAATATTATCATCAAATGTAGATGCACAAGCACATGAATGTGCATTCTTATTTATTACTATTTATTTATTATTTACTACTATGCATGTGCACATGAATTGCACTTGAATTATTCAATTATTATTATTATTATTATTATTATTATTATTATTATTATTATTCTTGTTGTGGTTTTTTGTATCATCAAATACAAATGCACATGCACGTGAGTTGTTATTTATTATTTATTACCATGCACGTGCATGCATCATTATCATTATCATTACATGTAAATGCACATACACATGCGTTATTATATATTATTTATTTTCATGCACAAGCAAATGCAGTGCACTTGTGTTATTCCATTATCACATGTGTTATTATTATTTATTCTAATGCACATGCACACACATTGCACGTGTGTTATTCTATTATCACAAGTGTTATTATTTATTATTTATTATCACTTACATGAAAATGAACATTAATGTGGTCTTGGTTATTATTTATTATTTATTACCATGCACATGCACATGCACATGAACATGCACTTGTATGTGTGTACTTATTTATTATTTATTATCATTCACATGCACATGCACATACACATGCAATTCACATGAGTTATTATTTATTATTTATTATCATTCACATGAAAATGCTAAGGCATATGTATATGTACGAGCATTATGATTTATTATTTAAGCCATGCACATGCATATGGACATGCACGTGTGTTATTAATACTATTATTATAAGAGGTATTTTAAGGGTTTACTATCATTTTTTAGGATTTGTTGGTGTTATTAACATTTATTATGGTTTGTTAGGGTTTTAGGGTTTTTCATGGTATATTAGATTATTTTAGGGTTTGGTGGGGGTTATTAGGATTTTATTTGGGTTTATTATGGTGTGTCTAGGTTTATTAGGATTTATTATGTATTTTTAGGGTTTTATTAGGATTGAGTTGGGTTTATTAGGGTATATTATGGTATATTATGGTATATTTGGGTATGTCTAGGATTTATTAGGGTTTATTATGGTTCATTATGGTTTATTAATTTTTAACAGGTATATTTGTGGGTTTTAGTGTTTAATAGTGTTTATTTGGTTTTATTAGCGCTTTTGAGATTTTTAGGTTTTATTAGCATTTATTAGGTGTTTTAGAGCTTTTTAATGGTATATTTGTGTTTTTAGGGTTTAGTGGGGTTTATTATGGTTTATTATGGTGTGTCAAGGATTATTAGGGTTGAGTATGTATTTTTAGGGTTTTATTATGGTTGAGTCGGTATCTTTAAGGATTTATTAGGGTTTATTAGGTTTGAGTGCGGATTATTAGGGGTTGTTTTGGATTTTTAGGGTTTACTAGGGTTTGTTAGTGTTTTTATTAGGGTATATGAGTGTTTTTTAGTTATTGTTATTATATATGAGGGGTTGTTATGACTTTTTAGGTTTTATTAGCCTGTTTTTAGTGTTTGTGATAATTTTTAATGGTTTATTAGCTTTTATTTGAATTTATTATGGTTTATTAGAGTTTTTAGGGCTTTTTAATGGTTTGTTTATGTTTTTTTGTTTATTTGGGTTTAGTTGAGTTTTGTTTGGATTCATTGTGGTGTGTTATGATTTATTAGGGTTGAGAAGGTATTTTTAGGGTTTTATTATTGTTTTATTAGGGTTTATTAGTTTTCATTATGGTTTATTAGGGATTTTAGGGTTTATTATGGATTGTTAGGGGTTTATTAGTTAGTTTGTTTTCTTAGGTTATATTAGTGTTTGTTAGGTCTTTTTAGATAATATAGCATGTTTTTATTGTTTGTGAGCTTTTTGTTTTTGGTTGTGAGCGTTTTTAGGGTTTCATAGGTTATATTAGAGTTTATTATGGTTTATTAGGGTTTCTAGGGATTTCTAAGGTATATTAGTTTTTTTGTCTTTATTAGGTTATATTTGTGTTTTTAGGTATTTTTAGGTAATACAACCTGTTTTTATTGTTTGTGGTCATTTTTTTATTGTATGGGAGCGTTTTGAGGCTTTATTAGGTTATATTAGAGTTTATCAGAGTTTCTATGGATTTTTAAGGTATACTAGCATTTTTTTCTTTATTAGGGTTTTGCGGGGTTTTATTGGGGGTTGTTATGGTGTGTTAAGGTTTGTTAGGGTTGCGTAGGGTTTATTTGGCTTTATTTATAATTTATTAAGGATTTTAGGGTTTTTGGGGGTTTATTAGGGTTTATTAGTGTTTATTAGTGTCTATTAGGGTTGTTTAGGGTTTTTTAGGTTTTCTTAACGTGTTTTTAGGGTTTATTAGGTATTATTATCATTTATTAGGGTTTATTAGGTATTTTTGGGGTTTTATTATGGTTTAGTAGAGTTTCTTAAGGTTTTATGGATTATAAGGTGTTTTTAGGGATTATAAGAGTTTATTAGGGGTTTAATTTTTTATATTATGATATATTATGGTTTAATATTTTTGAGGGTTTTAAAGCGTCTTTAGGGTTTATTAGCATTTTTCGGGTTTGTGTAGCGTTGTTAGTGTTTATGTAGAATTTGTAGTGTTTATGTGAAGTTTTTAGGGTTTAGTTAGCAGTTTTATATTTTATGTATCGTTTTTGGTTTTATGAAACATTTTTAGGGTGTTTGTAGCGTGTTTAGGGTTTATGTTTTATGTAGCATTTTATAGGGTTTATGTTGCGTTTTCTGGGTTTTTGTAGCATTTTTAGGAGAGATGTAGCCTTTATGTTGTGTTTTTTAGGGTTTATGTTACAGTTCTAGGGTTTATGTAGGAATTTTAGTTTTATTGTAGTGTTTTTTGGGTTTATATTGCGTTTTTTGGTTTGTGTTGTGTTTTTAGGATTTTTGTTGCATTTTTTAGGATTTATGTAACGTTTTTAGTGTTTATGTATCTATTTGATGCATTTTTAGGGTTTTAATTGTTGTTTGTGGTTTTTAGTGCCTTTTAGGATTTTTAAGGGTTGTTAACGGGTGTTTATGGTTTTTTATGGTATCTGATGGCTTTTTAATGGTTTTGTGGGGGGGGGGGTTATGGGTTTATTTTTTTTGGGATTGATAGGGGTTGTTAGGGGTTTTTAGTGTGTTTTAGGGTTTGTTTGGGTATTGTAATGGTTTTTAGGGTTTATATAATGTGTTTTAGCATTTTTGGTGTTCTTTAGGGTTTTTAGTGTTCTTTAGAGTTTAATATGGTTTTTAGGGTTTATTAGGGTTCTTTATGGTTTATTAGCGTTCTTTAGGATTTGTTACACTTTATTAACATTTTTATTGTATATTATGGTTTTATTGGGATTTTATAGGCATTAATAGCTTTTTCATGGGTTCATCTACCTTTTTTGGGTTATTTAGGATTTATTAGGGTTTATTTTATTTATTAGGGTTTAGTAACATGTATTTGGGTTTATTACAATTTATTAGGGTTTATTATGCTTTGTTAAGGTTTATAGTTGTTTGTAGGTGTTTGTTATGGTTTGTTTCTATTCGTTACTATTTATTTGGCATTGTTAGAATTTGTAACGATTTATTTAGGGTTGTTAGGGTTTGTTACAATTTATTTTGGGGTTATTAGGGTTTGTTAGGGTTTATTAGTGGGTTTTAGGGTTTTGTAGGCTATTATTTGGAGGTTTTTGTTGCATTTTGTCGGGTTTCTAGGGTTTTAGTGATTATTTGGGTTTATTATGGTTTAATAGTGTATTTTACAGTATATTAGGGGGTTAAGGATTTTGTAACATTTATTAGGGTTTAATAGAGTTTGTTAGGGTTTATAATAGGTTATTAGAATTTATTAGTGTTTCATTGGGTTTTTAGGGTTTAATAGTGGGTTTTATGGGTTATTATGGTTTGTTAGTAGTTCTTAGGGGTTATTAGTGGTAGTTAGGGTTTTTTAGTTTTTGTTAGGGTTTTTAGGGTTTGTTATGGTTTGTTAGAGTTGTTTGGGGTTTTATGAATTTTTTGGGTTTTATGTGTGTGTTTGGATTTTTTATGTTTTTTTAGGGTTATTTTAGCATTTTGGAGTTTTTTTGTGTTTTGTGGGATTTGAATCATTTTTTGGTTTTTTGTAACAATTGTTAGGGTTTTTGTAGCGTTGTTAGTGGCTTTAGTGGTTGTTTAGGGTTTTTGTGGTTCTTTAGGGTTCTTTATGGTGTATCAGGTTTTCTTTTAAGTTTTCTAGGGTTTGCTAAGGGGTTTTCTGGGTTTCATAGGGTTTGTTGGGATTTTTTAGGCATTTTTAGGCTTTTGGGGGGTTTTTAGCGTTTTTATGGGTGTTTAGCGGTTTTTGAGGTTTTTTGTGGTTTTTTGAGGTTTTTTTGGGGGTTTTAGGATTTTTTTAGGGTTTTTTGGGTTTTTATGTGTTTTTAGTTTTTTAGGGTTTTAGGGTTTTTTGGGGTTTTATGGTTTTTTAGGGATTTTTCTGGTTTTGCCCGATTTGTTTGGGTTTTTCTGTGAATATTAGAATTTTGAATGGTTTAATAGAATTTTTGTTGTATATTTGGGAGTTTTAGGTATTTTGTAGCTTTTATTGGGGTCTAATTGGGGTTTTAGGGTTTATTATGATTTATTAGTGTTCATTAGGGTTTAGTAGTGGGATTTAGGGTTTATTAGGGTTTATTACGGTTTATAATTGGTTGGTAAGGTTTATTAGGATTTATTATTGCTTATTAGAGTGATTTAGGATGTCTAAGGGTTTGTTAGGGTTTCTAAGGGTGTGTTAGGGTTTCTAAAGGTGGGTTAGAGTTTTTATGGGCGGGTTATGGTTTCTAAGGGTGTGCTATGGTTTCTTAGGGTTTCTAAGATTGTGTTAGGGTTTCTATGGGTGTGTTGGGGTTTTTAAGGGTGTGCTTGGGTTTCTAAGGGTGTGTAAGGGTTTCAGATGGTGTGTTAGGGTTTCTAAGAGAGTGTTAGTGTTTCTTAGTTTTTTAGGGTTTTTTATGGTTTTTAGGATTTTGTTAGTGTTTCTTATGGTTTCATTGGGGTTTTTAGGGTTTCTTCGGGTTTTTTTCTTTTATTGGGGTTTCTTAGTGATTCATGGGGTTTGTTAGGGCTTGTTAGGGTTTGTAAGGGTTTGTTAGGGTATGTTATGTTTTTAGGGCTTTTGGGGTTTGTTAGGGTTTGTTAGGGTTTTTTAGGGGTTTTTACGGTTTGTTAGGGATTGTAATGGTTTGTTAGGGTTTTTCATGGTTTTTATTGGTTTTTAGTGTTTATGGGGTTATTCATGGTTTGATAGGGTTATTTAGTTGTTCATGGTTGTCACAGATGTATAGAGCTTGTCCCAAGCTTCAATTTGATATGTAATAGAGGTGAAACGGACACCCAAAGCAGATGTTAAGGTCATTTGGAGAACTTAAGGACCTTTTGGGAGTTTACGAACGTGATAAGGTCTTCCTATTGGTCACAGATGTTTAGATCTAGTCAAAAGCATCGATTTGATATATGGTAGAGGCAGAATGGACTTCTAGAGTAGAAGTTATGGTCTTTTGGAGCGTTTAAGTACCTTTTTGGGCCTTCAAGGATGTAATAAGGTGCTTCAGTGGTTATAGGAGTGTAGGTATAGTCGCAAGCATTGATTTTATATGTGGTAGAGGAAAAACGGACACCCATAGAAGATGTTATTGCAAAATGGACACCAGAAGCCAATCTTTTGACCATCCAAAGTGATTTTAGGTCTTTTGGGGGGTAGAAGAATGTCAGAAAGGGTTCTAGTGGTTTCCTGAGTGTGTATATTTTCCCAATTTTAAATTTGATATGTGGTAGAGATAAAATGAACATACATAGTAGATGTTATTGTCGTTTTAACTTAAGAAACTCTCCAAGCGCCTAAAAACCTATAAAAATCGCAACTCACTAAAATAGGCATAAAATCTAATTCGGGTGTCCATTTGAGAAATGTGACCTATAAAATCAAAGATAGTGAGATTAGTGAGGACCATGTTTAGTAGAAACTATGAGAAGATCAATGAAATATAAGATATATCAGTTATACCTCTCCAAAAAAAGTCCAACTTCAAACGACCATAACTTTCGCTCCGGTTGTCCATTTGAGCTCTACTACATATCAGATCGAAAGTAGCAATGAGATCTACATAGAAGGATGACTTTAACATAGTTCAAGTCATGTTTGGGACCCTAAAATCCTAGAAACCCATCAGAAGGCCTCCAAAACTCCATTTTCGTGTACGGATCCCGGTCAAATTTTTCTTAAAATGGTCATAACTTCTGATCTATGTGACTGTTCGGCCTCCGACTCCTATTTTTATCGTAGTTCATTCCATTAGATTCAATTTGAAAATTCACGGAGCATAAATAGACACCTGAAGAAGAAGTTATGCCTTTCTCAATGACTCTATGATTTGTTAGGTTTTTTGAGACCCCATTTCTAGCATTTTTGTCCTGTCTGCTGTTTTTTCAAACAACTATAACTTATTTTTACTATTATTGTTGTTATTATTATTATTATCATCATCTCATCCTCATTCACAATCACATGCACATGCATTATTATTATATTTTTATTACCATTCACGTGCACATTCAATGTACACACGTTATTTTATTATCACATGCGTTGTTATTATTAATGTTATTATTATTATTTTGGTTGTTGTTGTTGTTGTTGATGATGATGATGTTGTTGTTGTTATCATCACCTGCAAATGCATATATGAATGCACATAAACTCACATTAAATTCATGTGTGTCATTCTATTATCACATGCATTGTTATTATTAATATTATTATTATTATTGTTATTATTATCATCATCATCACATGAAAATGCAACGCACGTGTATTATTATTTATTACCATGCACTCCACACGTAATGCTCATGCAATATTCTATTATCAAATGCATTGGTACTACTAATATTATCAACACTACTACTACTATTATTACAACTGCTGTTATTATTGCTATCATCACATGCAAATGTAGATGCATGTAGGTTATTATTTATTATTTATTACCTTGCACGTGCATATGCAATACACTTTTATTATTATTTTATTATTATTATTATTATCATCAGAGTTATTATTATTTTTGTTATTATTATTATTATTATTATTACTATCATTATCATTATTATTATCATTATCAAATGCAAATTCACATGCATGTGTGTTGTTATTTATAATTTGTTACCACGCACGTGCATGCGTTATTATTATTAATATTACATTAGTATTATTAATATTATCATAAAATGTAAATACACATGCACATGCATGTGAGTTCTTATTTATTATTATTTATTTATTATTTTCTACTATGCACGTGCACATGAAATTCACTTGCATTATTCCATTATTATTATTATTATTATTATTATTATTATTATTATTATTATTATTATTATTGTTTGTATCATCAAATACAAATTCCCATGCACGTGCGTTGTTATTTATTATTTATTACCATGCACGTGCATGCGTCATTATCATTATAATTTCATGTAAATGCACATGAACATGTGTTATTATATATTAATTGTTATCATGCACATGCAAATACAATGCACATGCATTAATCAATTATCACAAGTGTTGTTATTATTTATTCTCATTCACGTGCACATGCAATGCACGTGCATTATTCTATTATCACATGTTTTATTATTTATTATTTATTATCATTCACATGAAAATTCACATTTATGTGGACTTGGTTATTATTTATTGTTTATTATCATGAACATTCACATGCACATGCACATGCACTTGGATGTGCGTTATTATTTATTATTTATTATCATTCACATGCACATGCACATGCACATGTAATTCACATGCGTTGTTATTTATAATTTATAATTTATTATCATTCACATGAAAACACGTAGGCATATGCCCAAGCACATGCGTTATTACTATTATTATTATTATTAGAGGTATTTTTAGGGTTTACTAGCATCTTTTAGAATTTTTAGGTGTTATTGACATTTATTGCGGTTTGTTAGGGTTTTAGGGGTTTTTAATGGTATATTAGCATTTTTAGGGTTTGGTGGGGGTTATTAGGATTTTATTAGGGTTTATTATTGTGTGTTAAGGTTTATTAGGGTTTATTAGGTATTTTTAAGGTTTTATTAGGATTGAGTTGGGTTTATTAGTGTATATTATGGTATATTATGGTATATTTGGGTATGTTTAGGATTTATTAGGGTTTATTATCGTTCATTATGGTTTATTAATTTTTAAGAGGGTATATTAGGGTTTTTAGGGTTTAGAATTGTTTATTCGGGTTTATTACTACTTTTATGCTTTGTTAGGTTTTATTAGCACTTATTAGGGGTCTTTAATGGTATATTTGCATTTGTTAGGGTTTAGTGGGGGTTTATAATGGTTTATTATAGTGTGATAAAGTCTATTAATGTTGAGTAGGTTTTTTTAGGGTTTTATTAGGGTTGAGTAGGTATCTTTAGGGATTTATTAGGGTTTATTAGGGTTGAGTAGTGTTTATTAGTGTTGGTTAGGTATTTTTATAGTTTACTAGGATTTGTTAGTGTTTTTATTAGGGTATATGAGTGTTTTTTAGTTTTTATTAATATATATGAGGGGTTGTTAGAACTTTTTAGGTTTTATTAGCGTGCTTTCAGTGTTTTTGAGCATTTTTTATGGTTTATTAGGTTTTATTATAATTTATTATTGTTTATTTGGGTTTCTTGGGCTTTTTAATGGGTTTTTTGTGTTTTTTTTTTGTTTATTTGGGTTTAGTTGAGTTTTATTAGGTTTTATTATGGAGTGTCAATGTTTATTAGGGATGAGAAGGTATTTTTAGGGTTTTATTAAGGTTTTATTTGGGTTTATCAGTTTTTATTAGGGTTTATTAGGGATTTTTAGGGTTTGTTAGGGTTTGTTAGGGGTATATTAGTTTTTTTTGTTTTGTTAGGTTATATTAGTGTTTGATAAGTATTTTTAGATAATATAGCGTTTTTTATTGTTTGTGAGAGTTTTTTTTGTTTGTGACCATTTTTAGGGTTTTATAGGTTATATTTGAGTTTATTATGGTTTATTATGGTTTCTAGGTATTTTTAAGGTATATTAGCATTTTTGTCTTCATTAGGTAATATTAGTGTTTTTTGGTCTTTTTAGGTAATACAATGTGTTTTTATTGTTTGTGATCATTTATTTATTGTTTGGGAGTTTTTTAAGGGTTTATTAAGTCATATTAGAGTTTATCAGGGTTTCTATGGATTTTTTAAGGTATACTAGCGTTTGTTTTTATTATTAGGGTTTATAGGGTTTTATTAGGGGTCATTATGGTATATAAAGGTTTGTTAGGGTTGAGTAGGTTTTATTTGGATTTATTTATGGTTTATTAGGGGGTTTTAGGGTTTTTTGGGGTTTATTACAGTTTATTAGTGTTTATTAGTGTCTATTGGGATTGATTAGGGTTGTTTAGGTTTTCTTAACTTGTTTTAGGGTTTATAAGGTTTTATTATCAGTTATTATAGTTTATTATGTATTTTGGGGTTTTATTAGGGTTGATTATAGTCTCTTATTGTTTTTGGGGATTATAAGGTGCATTTAGAGATTATTAGAGTTTATTAGTGGTTTATTAAGGTTTAGTTTTTTATATTATGGTATATTAGGGTTTAATATTTTTGATGGTTTTGAAGCATATTTTGGGTTTTTGTAGCACGTTTTAGTGTTGTGTAGCGTTTTTTGAGTTCGTGTAGCATTTTTAGTATTTATGTATCACTTTTAGGGTTTAGTTAGCAGTTTTTTGTTTTATGTAGCATTTTTTAGGTTTTATGTAACAGTTTTAGGGTTTATGTAGCGTGTTTAAGGTTTAGGTTTTATGTAGGATTTTTTAGGGTTTATGTTGCATTTTCTGGGTTTATGTAGCGTTTTTAGGGGTGATGTAGCATTTATGTTGCATTTTTTACTGTTTATGTAATGTTTTAGGGTTCATGTAGTGTTATTAGGGTTTATGTTGTGTTTTTAGTTTTTATGTAGCGTTTTTTAATGTTTATGTTGAGTTGTTTAGGGTTTATGTTACGGTTCTAGGATTTATGTAGTGCTTTTTGGGTTTATGTAATGTTTTTGGGTTTATGTGGGGTTTTTGGGTTTATGTTGCGTTTTTAGGGTTTATGTTTCATTTTTAGGGTTTATGTAACATTTTCTAGGTTTATATATCTATTTGTTGCTTTTTTTAGGGTTCCAATGGTTGTTTATTATTTGTAGCTGTTTTTAGGGTTTTAAGGGTTGTTAATGGGTGTTTATGGTTTTTATGGTATTTGATGGGTTTTCAATCTGTTTTGGGGGTTTTTTAAGGTTTTATTTGTTTTTTTGGGATTGATAGGGGTTGTTAGGGTTTTTTAGCATGTTTTAGGGTTTGTTTGGGTATTGTAGCCATTTTTAGGGTTTATGTAATGTGTTTAATATTTTTGGGGTTCTTTAGGGTTTTTTAGTGTTCTTTAGAGTTTATTGTGGTTCTTTAGGGTTTATTAGGGTTTTTAGGGTTTTTTAGTGTTCTTTAGGATTTGTTACTGTTTATTAGCATTTTTTATTGTATGTTAGGGTTTTATTGGTATTTTAAAGGCATTAATAGCTTTTTCTAGGGTTTATCAATCCTTTTTAGGGTCATTTAGGATTTATTAGGGTTCCTTAGGGTTTATTTTATTTATTAGTGTTTATTAAGGTGTATTTGGGTTTATTACGATTTATTAGGGTTCATTCTGATTTGCAAGGGTTTAGTGCGGTTTATTAGGGGTTTTTTATGGTTTGTTTCAGTTTGATACAATTTATTTGGTGTTGTTAGGATTTTTTAAGATTTATTTGGGGTTGTTTGGGTTTGTTACGATTTATTATGGGTTTATTAAGGTTTTTAGGGTTTATTAGCGGGTTATAGGGTTTTATATGCTATTATTGGGCGGGTTTTGTAGTTTTTTGTCAGGTTTGTAAGAGTTTTTAGTGATTATTAGGATTTATTATGGTTCAATATTGTTTTTTATTGTATATTGTTGGTTTTAGGGATTTTTTATCATTTATTAGAGTCTAATAGGGTTTTTAGGTTTTATTATAGGTTATTATGATTTATTAGTGTTTATTAGGTTTTAGGGTTTAATAGTGGGTTTCAGGAGTTATTTGGGTTTATTAGTGGTTCTTAGGGGTTATTAGTGGTTGTTTGGGGTTGATAGGTTTTTTTAGGGTTGGTTAGGACATGTGTTACTCTATTACCACACATGTTATTAGTATCATTGTTATCATTATCATTATTATCATTATCATTATTATAATTATCATTATAGTTACTATTATTATTGTCACATACAAATGCAGATGCTCATGATTTATTATATATTATATACTATATATTATTGTCTCTCTTGACTTGTGGTACATGCTTAATTTCCTTTTCTTTTATTTTAATAAATGGTCAGGGGGTTATCCCTTGGCTAAGCTTCTATGCTATATTATTTATTTCGATGCATGTGCATATGTTGTTGTTGTAATTATTATTATTATTATTATTATTATTATTACTATTATTATTATTATTATTATCACATGAAAATGCACGTGCACGTCTGTTTTTATTTATTACCATGCACGTGCACATGCAATGCACCTACACTATTCTATTATCACATGCAATTTTATTATTATTGTTATTATTGCTATTATTTCTATTATCATCAAATGCAAATGCAAATGCATGTGCATTATTATTTATTACCATACACGCGTACATTCAATACATGTGCACTATTCTATTATCACATGCACTATTATTAATAATATTAATATTATTGTTATTATTATCATCACGTGCGCTTTGAGTTATTATTCTTTATCACGCACTGCACATGAAATGCACGTGCGTTATTCTATTATAACATGCTTTGTTATTATTATTATTATTATTGTTGTTGTTGTTATTATTATTTTTATTATTACTGTTATTATTATTATTATTATTATCATCTCTTGCACATGCACATGCACGTTCACATGCATTATTATTTATTTTTTTATTACCATGCACGTGCACATTCAATGCACACACCTTATTTTATTATCACATACGTTGTTATTATTATTATTATTATTATTTTGGTTGTTGTTTTTGTTGTTGTTGTTGTTATTGTTATTATCATCACATGGAAATGCACATGCAAATGCACATGCAAATACTTAAACACGCACATTCAATGCACGTGCATTATTCTATTATCACATGCGTTATTATTATTAATATTATTATTATTATTATTATTAGTATCATCGTCATCATCATCACATGAAAATGCAATGCACGAGCATTTTCATTTATTACCATGCACATGCACACGTAATGTACATGCAATATTCTATTATCACATGCATTGGTACTACTACTACTATCACTACTACTACTGCTGCTTTTATTATTATTATTATCACATGAAAATGTAGATGCATATGCATTATTATTTATTATTTATTACCATGCACGTGCATATGCAATGCACTTGTATTATTCTTTTATTAATATTATTATCATAACAGTTATTATTATTAATATTAATATTAATAATATTATTATCATTATCATTATCATTATTATTTTCATTATCACATGCAAATCCACATGCATGTGCATTGTTATTTATAATTTATCACCATGCACGTGCATGCGTTATTATTCTTATTATATTTACAATTTGTATTATTAATATTATTATCAAATGTAAATACACATGCACATGCATGTGCATTATTATTTACTATTATTTATTTATTATTTACTACTATGCATGTGCACATGTAATACACTTGCATTATTCTATTATTATTGTTGTTGTTATTTTTCTTTGTATCATCAATTACAAATGCACATGCATGTGCGTTGTTATTTATTATTTATTACCATGCACGTGCATGCGTCATTATCATTATCATTACATGTAAATGCACATACACGTGTGTTATTATATATTATTTATTACCATGCACATGAAAATGCAATGCACATGCATTATTATATTATCACATGTGTTATTATTATTTATTCTCCTTCATGTGAACACACAATGCACTTGCGTTATTCTATTATCACATGTGTTCTTATTTATTATTTATTATCATTCACATGCAAATGAACATTCATGTGGACTTTGTTGTTATTTATTATTTATTACCATGCACATGCACATGCACATGCACTTGGATGTGTGTTTTTATTTATTATTTATTATCATTCACATGCACATGCACATACACATGCAATTCACATGCGTTATTATTTATAATTTATTATTTATTATCATTCACATGAAAATGTGTAGGCATATGCACATGCATGTTCATTATGATTTATTATTTAAACCATGCACATGCATATGCACCTGCATATGCACATGCACGTGCTTTATTACAACTATTATTATTAGAGGTATTTTTAGGGTTTACGTTCATTTTTTAGGATTTTTAGGTGTTATTAACATTTATTATGGATTCTTAGGGTTTTAGGGTTTTTAATGGCATATTAGCATTTTTTAGGGCTTGGTGGGGGTTATTAGGATTTTATTAGGGTTTATTATGGTGTGTCAAGGTTTATTAGGGTTTCATAGGTATTTTGTATTGTTTTATTAGGATGGAGTTGGGTTAATTAGGGTATATTATGGTATATTATGATATATTTGGGTATGTTTATGATTTATTAGGTTTTATTATGGTTCATTGTGGTTTATTAATTTTTTAGAGGGTATATTAGGATTTTTTAGTGTTTAATAGTGTTTATTCAGGTTTATTAGTGCTTTTAAGCTTTGTTGGGTTTTATTAGCATTTATTAGGGGGTTTAGGGCTTTTTAATGGTATATTTTCATTTTTTAGGGTTTAGTGGTGATTATTATGGTTTGTTATTGTGTGTTAAGGTTTATTAGGATTGAGTAAGTATTTTTAGTGTTTTATTAGGGTTGAGTCGGTATCTTAAAAGGTTTTATTAGGGTTTTTTAATTTTGAGTACAGTTTATTAGGGTTTGTTAGGGATTTTTAGGGTTTACTAGGGTTTGTTACTATTTTTATTAGGGTATATGAGTGTTTTTTAGTTTTTGTTAATATATATGAGGGGTTTTTATGACTTTTTAGTTTTTATTAGCGTGTTTTTAGTGTTTATGAGCATTTTTAATGCATTATTAGCTTTTATATGAATTTATTATGGTTTATTAAGGTTTCTAGGGATTTCTGATGGTTTGTTTGCGTTTTTTTGGTTTATGGGGTTTTAGTTGTGTTTTATTAGGTTTTGTTATGGTGTGTCAAGGTTTATTAGGGTTGACAAGGTATTTTTAGGGTATTTTTAGGGTTTTATTACGGTTTATTTGTTTTTATTAGGGTTTATTAGGGATTTTTAGGACTTATTAGGGTTTTTTAGGGGTTTAT
The DNA here is from genome assembly GCA_963277665.1 of Viscum album. Classification (NCBI taxonomy): domain Eukaryota; kingdom Viridiplantae; phylum Streptophyta; class Magnoliopsida; order Santalales; family Viscaceae; genus Viscum; species Viscum album. Next base: position 791,038,163 of record OY728167.1, read on the forward strand.
TAGTTTTTTTGTTTTATTTTGTTATGTTAGTGTTTGTTGGGTCTTTTTAGATAACATGGTGTGTTTTTTGATTGTGAGCGTTTTGTTTTTTTTGTGAGCATTTTTGGGTTTCTTTGGTTATATTAGAGTTTATTATGGTTTATTAGGGTTTCTAGGGATTTTTAAGGTATATGAATGTTTTTGTCTTTATTAGGTTATATTAGTGTTTTTAGGTGTTTTTAGGTAATAGAATGCATTTTTATTGATTGTGATCATTATTTATTGTTTGTGATCATTTTTAGGGTTTATTAGGTTATATTAGAGTTTATCAGGGTTTCTAGGGATTTTTTAAGGTATACTAGTTTTTTTCCTTTATTAGGGTTTTGTACGGTTTTGTTAGGGGTTATTATGGTGTGTTAAGGTTTGTTATGGTTGAGTACGGTTTATTTCGCTTTATTTATGGTTTATTAGGGCTTTTTAGGGTTTTTTTGGGTTTTATTACGGTTTATTAGTGTTTATTAGTGTCTATTAGGGTTAATTAGGGTTGTTTTGGTTTTCTTAACATGTTTTTTGGGATTATTAGGTTTTATTATCATTTATTAGGGTTTATTAGGTATTTTTGGGGTTTTATTAGGGTTGAGTAGAGTTTCTTAGGATTTTAGGGCTTATAAGGTGTTTTAGGGATTATTAGAGTTTATTAGGGGTTTATTAGGGTTTAATATTTTATATTATGGTATATTAGGGTTTATTTATTATTATTTATTTATTATTTACTACTATGCACGTGCACATGAAATGCACTTGCGTTATTCTGTTATTATTGTTATTATTATTATTATTATTTTGTTTTTATGATCAAATACAAATGCACATGCATGTGCGTTGTTATTTATTATTTATTACCAAGCACGTCCATGCGTCATTATCATTATCATTACATGTAAATGCACATGCACGTGCGTTATTATATATTATTTTTTATCATGCACATTAAAATGTAATGCACTTGCATTATTCTATTATCACATGCGTTATTATTATTTATTCTCATGCTCGTGCACACGCAATGCATGTGAATTATTCTATTATCTCTTGTGTTATTATTTATTATTTATTATCATTCACATGCAAATGCACTTTCATGTGGACTTGGTTATTATTTATTGTTTATTACCATGCACATGCACATGCACTTGCACATGCACATGCACTTTGATGTGTGTTATTATTTTTTATTTATTATCATTCACATGCACATGCACATACACATGTAATTCACATGCGTTATTGTTTATAATTTATTATTTATTATCATTCACAAGAAAATGCGCAGGCATATGCACATGCACGTGCATTATGATTTATTATTTAAACCATGAACATGCATATGAACATGCAGATGTGTTATTACTACTATTATTATTAGAGGTATTTTTAGGGTTTACTAGCATTTTTTAGAATTTTTCGGTGTTATTAACATTTATTTTTGTTTTTAGGGTTTTATGCTTTTTTAATTGTATATAAGCATTTTTTAGGTTTTCGGTGGGGGTTATTAGGTTTTTTTAGGGTTTATTATGGTGTGTTAAGGTTTATTAGGGTTTTTTAGGTATTTTTAGGGTTTTATTAGGATTGAGCTGGGTTTATTAGGGTGTATTATGGTATATTATGGTATATTTGGGTATGTTTAGGATTTATTAGGGTTTATTATCATTCATTATGGTTTATTAATTTTTAAGAGGGTATATTAGGGTTTTTAGGGTTTAGTACTATTTTTTTAGGGTTTATTAGTTCTTTAATGTTTTTTTCGGTTTTATTTTCATTTATTAGGGGATTTAGGGCTTTTTAATGGTATATTTTCATTTTTTACGATTTTTTGGGGTTTATTATGGTTTATTATAGTGCGTTAATGTTTATTAGGGTTGAGTAGGGATTTTTAGGGATTTATTAGGGTTGAGTCGGTATCTTTAATGTTTTATTAGGGTTTATTAGGGTTGAGTAGTGTTTATTAGGGGTTGTTTGTGAATTTTAGGGTTTACTAGGGTTTGTTAGTGTTTTTATTAAGGTATATGAGTGTTTTTTAGTTTTTATTAATATATATGAGGGGTTATTAGGACTATTTAGGTATTATTAGCGTGTTTGTAGTGTTTGTGTGTATTTTTTATGGTTTATTAGGTTTTATTAGATTTTATTAGGGTTTATTACGGTTTCTAGGGCATTTTAATGGTTTGTTTGTATTTTTTTGTTTACTGAGGGTATAGTTGGGTTTTATTAGGTTTTATTAGGTTTTATTATGGTGTGTCGAGGTTTATTAGGGTTGAGAAGGTATTTTTAGGGTTTTATTATGGTTTTATTAGGGTTTATTTGTTTTTATTAGGGTTTATTGGGGATATTTAGGGTTTCTTAGCATTTGATAGGGGTTTATTAGTATTTTTTGTTTTATTAGGTTATATTAGTGTTTGTTAAGTCTATTTAGATAATATAGTGCTTTTTATTGTTTTTGAGTGTTTAGATTTTGTTTATGAGCATTTTTAGGTTTTCATAGGTTATATTAGAGTTTATTATAGTTTATTATAGTTTCTAGGGATTTTTAAGGTATATTACCGTTTTTTCTTTATTAGGTTATATTATTGTTTTTAGGTCTTTTTAGGTAATATAGCGTGTTTTTATTGTTTTTGATCATTTTTCTATTTTTTGTGAGCATATTTGGGGTTTATTAGGTTATATTTGTGTTTATCATGGTTTCTAGGGATTTTTTTACGGTATACTAGCGTTTGTTTTCATTATTAGGGTTTTGTAGGGTTTTATTAGGGGTAATTATGGTGTGTTAAGGTTTGTTAGGGTTGAGTAGGGTTAATTTGGATTTATTTATGGTTTATTAGGGATTTTTAGGGTTTTTTGGGGGTTCATTATGGTTTATTAGTGTTTATTAGTGTCTATTAGGTTTGTTTAGGTTTTCTTAACGTGTTTTTAGGGTTTATTAGGTTTTATTATCATTTATTATGCTTTATTAGGTATTTTTGTTGTTTCATTAGGGTTGAGTAGAGTCTCTTAGGGTTTTTAGGGATTATAAGGCATTTTAGGGATTATTAAAGTTTATTATGGGTTTATTAGGGTTTAATTTTTTATATTATAGTATATTAGGGTTTAATATTTTTGAGGGTTTTGAAGCATCTTTAGGGTTTTTGTAACATTTTTTAGTGTTTTTGTAGCATCTTTTGAGTTTATATAGCATTTTTAGTGTTTTTGTAGTGCTTTTAGGGTTTAGTTAGGGGTTTTTGGTTTTGTGTAGCATTTTTAGGGTTTATGTAATGTTTTTAGGGTTTATGTAGTATTTTTATGGTTTAGGTTTTATGTAGCATTTTTTAGGGTTTATGTTGCGTTTTTTGGTTTATGTGGCATTTTTAGGGGTGATGTAGCGTTTATGTTGCATTTTTAGGGTTTATTTAACGTTTTTAGGGTTCATGTAGTGATTTTATGGTTTATGTTGCGTTTTTAGGTTTTATGTAGTGTTTTCAAATGTTTATGTTGCGGTGTTTAGGGTTCTTGTTACGGTTCTAGGGTTTATGTAGTTCTTTTTGGGTGTATGTAGAGTTTTTTGAGTTTATGGTGTGTTTTTTGGGTTTATGTTGTGTTTTTAGGGTTTATGTTGCATTTTTAGGGTTTATGTTACGTTTTTGGGGTTTATGTATCTATTTGTTGAATTTTTTAGTTTTTCAATGATTTTTTATGGTTTCTAGTGGTTTTTAGGTTTTTTAATTGTTGTTATTGTATGTTTATGGTTTTTATTGTATTTGATGGATTTTTAATGGGTTTTTGGGGGGGTTTTAAGGGTTTATTTGTTTTTTGGATTTATAGGGGTTGTTAGGGTTTTTTATTGTGTTTGAGGGTTTGTTTGGGTATTGTAGCGGTTTTTAGGGTTTATGTAATGTGTTTTAGCGTTTTTTGGGTTCTTTTGGGGTTTTAGTGTTCTTTAGAGTTTATTATGGTTCTTTAGGGTTTATTAGGGTTCTTTAGGATTTATTAGTATTCTTTACGATTTGTTATGGCTTATTAGAATTTTTATTGTATATTAGGGTTTTATTGGGCTTTTCTAGGTATTAATAGCTTTTTGTAGGGTTTATCAAAAAAATTTATGGTTATTTAGGATTTATTAGGGTTTCTTAGGGTTTATATTACTTATTGGGGTTTATTAATGTGTATTTGGGTTTATTACAATTTATTAGGGTTTATTATGATTTGTTAGGGTTTATTGTGCTTTAATAGGGGTTTGTTATGATTTGTTTCAGTTTGTTAAAATTTATTTGGCGTTGTTAGGATTTGTTACAATTTATTTGGGGTTGTTAGGGTTTGTTACGATTTATTATTGGGTTATTAGGGTTTTTTAGGGTCTATTTGCGGGTGGTCGGGTTTTCTAGAATATTATTTGGCGGGTTTTGTAGTGTTTTGTCGGGTTTGTTAGGGTTTTTAGTGATTATTAGGATTTATTATGGTTAAATAGTGTTTTTATTGTATATTAGGTGTTTTAGGGCTTTTGTTGCGTTTATTAGATTCTAATTGGGTTTTTAGGATTTATTACATGTTATTATGATTTATTAGTGTTTATTAGGGTTTTATGGATTAATAGTGGGTTTCAAGTGTAATTTGGATTTATTATGGTTCTTATGGGTTATTAGTGGTTGTTAGGGTTTGTTATGTATTGTCAGGGGTTGTTAGGACGCGTGTTATTCTATTATCACACACGTTATTGTAATCATTATAATCATATCATTATTATCATTATCATTATTATCATTATCATTATTGTTATTATTATAATTATTATTATTATTATTATTATTATTATCGTCAGATGAAAATGCAAATACACATGCGTTATTATTTATTATTTATTATATATTATTTATTTTCATGCATGTGCATATGTTGTTGTTGTTGTTATTAATATTATTATTATTACTATTATTATTATTATTATTATTTCTATTATTATTATCATCACATGAAAATGCACATGCACGTCCGTTATTATTTATTTCCATGCACGTGCACACGCAATGCACCTACATTATTCTATTATCACATGCATTTTTATTGTTATTGTTATTATTACTATTATTATTATTGTTATTATCATCAAATGAAAATGAAAATGCATGTGCATTATTATTTATTACCATACACGCCCACATTCAATACATGTGCATTATTATATTATCACATGCACTATTATTATTAATATTACTATTATTCTTATTATTATCATCATGTGCTCTATGAGTTATTATTTACTATCATGCACTGCACATGCAACGCACGTGCATTATTCTATTATCACATGTGTTGTTGTTATTATTATTATTATTATAGTTACTATTATTATAATTATCATCATCATCATCATCTCATGCACATGCACATGCACCTACACATGCATTATTATTTATTTTTTATTACCATGCACGTGCACATGCAATGCACACACGTTATTTTATTATCACATACGTTGTTATTATTATTGTTTTTATTATTATTGTGGTTGTAGTAGTAGTAGTAGTATTTTTTGTTATTGTTATTGTTATTACCATCACCTGCAAATGCACATGAAAATGAACATTCAAATTCATAAACACACGCCTTCAATGCATGTGCGTTATTCTATTATCACATGCGTTGTTATTAATAATAATATTATTGTTATTATTATTATTATCATCGTCATCATCATCATAAGAAAATGAAATGCACACGTGTTATTATTTATTACCATGCACGTGCACATGTATTGTACATGCAATTTTTTATTATCACATGCATTGGTACTACTACTATTATGACTACTACTACTGCTGCTGTTATTATTATTATCATCACATTCAAATTCAGATGCATGTGCTTTATTATTTATTATTTATTACTATGCACGTGCATATGGAATGCACTTGTATTATTCTTTTATTATTATTATTATTATTGTTATTATCATAGTTATTATTATTATTATTATTATTATTATTATTTTTATTTTTATCATTATCATTATTATTATCATTATCCAATGAAAATCCACATGCATGTGCGTTGTTATTTATTATTTATTACAATTCATGTGCACGTGTTATTATTATTATTACAATTAGTATAATTAATATTATTATCAAATGTAAACGCACATGCACATGCATGTGCGTTCTTATTTACGATTATTTATTTATTATTTACTACTACGAACATTCACATGCAATTCACTTGTGTTATTATATTATTATTATTATTATTGTCGTTGTTGTTGTTGTTGTTGTTGTTTGTATCGTAAAATACAAATGCACATACACGTGCGTTGTTATTTATTATTTATTACCATGCATGTGCATGCTTAATTATCATTATCATTACATGTGAATGCAAATACATGTGTGTTATTATATATTATTTATTACCATGCACATGAAAATGCAATGCACTTGTGTTATTCAATTATCATATGTGTTATTATTATTTATTCTAATGCACGTGAACATGCAATGCACTTGGGTTATTCTATTATCACATGTGTTATTATTTATTATTTATTATCTTTCACATGAAAATGCATATTCATGTGGACTTTGATATTATTTATTGTTTATTACCATGCACATGAACATTCACATGCACATGCACATGCACATGCACTTGGATGTGCGTTATTATTTATTATCAATCACATGCACATGCACATACACATGCAATCCAAATGCGTTATTGTTTATAATTTATTATTTATTATCATTCGCATACAAATGCGCAAGCATATGCACATGCACGTGTGTCATGATTTATTATATAAACCATGCACCTGCATATGCACGTGCACATGCGTTATTACTAATATTATTATTAGACGTATTTTTAGGGTTTACTATCATTTTTAGGATTTTTATGTGTTATTAACATTTATTATGATTTGTTAGGATTTTGGGGTTTTATAATGGTATATTAGCGTTTTTAGGGTTTGGTGGGGGGTTATTAGGATTTTATTAGTGTTTATTATGCCGTGTCAAGGTTTATTAGGGTTTATTATGTATTTTTTGGGTTTTATTAGGATTGAGTTGGGTTTATAAGGGAATATTATGGTATATTATGGTATATTTGGGTTTGTTTAGGTTTTATTAGGATTTATTATGGTTCGTTATGGTTTATTAATTTTTAGGAGGGTATATTAGGGATTTTTAGTGTTTAGTAGTGTTTATTCGGGTTTATTAGCGCTTTTATACTTTGTTAGGTTTTATTAGAATTTATTAGGGGTTTAAGGGCATTTTACTGGTATATTTACATTTTTTAGGGTTTAGTGGGGTTTATTATGGTTTATTATGGTGTATTAAGGTTTATTAAGGTTGAGTATGTATTTTTAGGGTCTTATTAGGGTTGAGTCGGTATCTTTAAGGTATATTTAGGGTTTATTAGGGTTGAGTATGGTTTATTAGGGTTTTTTAGGGTTTTGTAGGGTTTACTAGGGTTTGTTAGTGTTTTTATTAAGGTATATGAGTGTTTTTTAGTTTTTGTTAATATATATGAGGGGTTATTATGACTTTTTAGGTTTTATTAGTATGTTTTTAGTGTTTGTGAGATTTTTTAATGGTTTATTAGATTTTATTTGAATTTATTATGGTTTATTAAGGTTTCTAGGGCTTTATAAGGGTTTGTTTGCATTTTTTTTTGTTTATTGGGGATTAGTTGGGTTTTATTAGGTTTTTTATGGTGTGTCACGATTTAGTCGAGTTGAGAAGGTCTTTTTAGGGTTTTATTAGGGTTTATTTGTTTTTATTAGGGTTTATTAGGGATATTTAGGGTTTATCAGGGTTTCTTAGGGCAAGGAAGGCTCGGTTCCAGTCTATTCCTGGCACCGCCCAAAATTTATTAAAAGAAAAGACACAGACACTGCAGGAAAAGGAGGGGAGGGATCCACCGATCCACACCCAAAACCCATTACGACCTCATCTTGAAGGCCACAGAAAGATTGGAAGAAAAGCAAACAACAAAAACAAACAAGTCAAAAAGTCCAAAAGGGAAAGCACAAAAGGGGCCCTAGTTTCCATGTCCGTTGAGTCCCATCCAGACTCAGAATCCCCTTGCATGCCAAGCCGGGATAGCAGCTTCATCCTAGTCTTCTCTTGCTCTGCGGAAATTGAAAGCCACTCTCACTTATTCACCTTTAGATTAAGTCTAACAGCTCTTGAAGAGGCCCTAGTTTCCATGGGATGTGGGAGGGAAGAGTAATCCCTCCTCCGTATCTGTCTCGGAGGGGAAAAAGTGGATCCATCTGCGACACCCACATTCGTGAAAGTGACACCATCACTGAAATCCGGTGGTGCCTTCCCTTTCTTACATTATGACCTAGGAGTTTCAGAACCTTCTCCGATTCTTTTCTCCTTTGACCTGGCCATAGTAGTGTTTATCCGGCGATCAGCCTCAGCAAACCTCTCCCCAAGCCTCTCAGCTTCACCCTCAAGAGGGAACCTTTCCCATTCAACCCACACCATCTCATGCAATTGCACACAAAAGTATTCAACAGAGGGGACACCATGAAAGACCACAGCCCTCTGCAGGTCCATGGATGGACCACCAGCGTCGCCAGCATTTCCGGGCAGAGGGCTAAAGAACTGGCCACTGGGAGATTCCTCAGCACTGCTTGTGCTGTCAGAGGGAGGAGGTGACCCAGGCCTCATGTCAGGTCCCCCCACGCCTGGACACCCGGACAGAACCAGAGGAGCATCACGCCAGTTCATGTATGAAACACTGGGGATCCAAGTCTCTTCATCCGCCATAGAACTTTCCTCAACTGAAGACAAGCTCCACTCATCCCCAGTCTTCAGGCCCTGAGCAACCACTACCTCCTTCACGACATTTGCCACCAGCACATCCACCATGGCAGGCTCAGCCGAGGCTGCAGCTTGAAAGTTTCTTGGAGCAATCACAGCACCCTAAATTGCTGAAAAAGATCCATCAGTGATCTCATTAACCTTCAAGCCAGCTATATCATCTCGTTCCAGATCCAAAGCATAGGGGTCCTCCACATTTTTTTTCCAGACGCCCATCATAGCTGCCTTGCCTAAATCTGTCTGCCTCTTAGGGGAGCCACCACACCCGTGAACACCTTCATCAGAAACCTGATTGTCCCTTTCAGCCAGCAACACTTCCTCCTCAACAACATTCCCCGAAACACCAGCACCTCCAGCCAGACTCACAATGAAACCACCCGAATCCATCAGGGCCACCTCTAAAGCACCCCCAGCCAGCAAAGCAGACGAGCAGGGGACATCAGCATTCTAAGGTTGGGAGGAAGCCACCCCCATTGTCCCCTTCACCTCCACCAGAGGGAGGGTAGTCTCACCAGAGGACATGCGAGCCAGAGAACCACCACCCTTGAGCGTTTTTAGGGTTTCTTTGGTTATATTATAGTTTATTATGATTTATTAGGGTTTCTAGGGATTTTTAAGGTATATTAGCATTTTTTGTCTTTATTAGGTTATATTAGTGTTTTTATGTATTTTTAGGTAATATAGTGTGTTTATATTGTTTGTGGTCATTTTTTTATTTTTTGTGAGCGTTTTTAGGGTTTATTAGGTTATATTAGAGTTTATGAGGGTTTCTAGGGATTTTAAGGTATACTAGTATATTTTTTCTTTATTAGGGTTTTGCAGGGTTTTATTAGGGGTTATTATGGCGTGTTAAGATTTGTTAGGGTTGATTAGAGTTTATTTGCATTTATTTACGGTTTATTAGGTCTTTTTAGGGTTTGTTTTGGGTTTATTAGGGTTTATTAGTGTGTATTAGTGTCTATTAGGGTGTTTCGATTTTGTTAACGTGTTTTTAGGGACTATTCGGTTTTATTATCATTTATTAGGGTTTATTAGGTATTTTTGGGGTATTATTAGGGCTGAGTATAGTTTCTTAGGATTTTAGGGATTATAAGGCGTTTTTAGGGATTATTAGAGTTTATTAGGGTTCTATTAGGGTTTAGTCTTTTATATTATGGTATGTTAGGGTTTAATATTTTTGAGGGTTTTAAAACGTCTTCAAGGTTTCTGTAGCATTTTTTAGGGTTTGTGTTGCATTGTTAGAGTTTATGTAGCATTATGAGTGTTTATGTAGCATTTTTTGGGTTAAGTTATCATTTTTAGGTTTTATGTATCATTTTTAAGGGTTTTGTAGCGTGTTTAGGGTTTAGGTTTTATGTAGCATTTTTTAGGGTTTATGTTGAATTTTCTAGGATTATGTTGCATTTTTAGGGGTGACGTAGCATTTATGTTGAATTTCATAGGGTTTATGTAACGTTTTTAGGGATCATGTACTGTTTTAAGGGTTTATATTGTGTTTTTAGGTTTTATGTAGCGTTTTTTAATGTTTATGTTGCGTTTTTAGGGTTTATGTTGTGTTTTTTAGGGTTTATGTTACAGTTCTGAGGTTTATATAGTGCTTTTAGGGTTTATGTAGTGTTTTTAGGGTTTATGTTTTGTTTTTTTGTTTATGTTACGTTTTTAGGGTTTTTGTTGCATTTTTTCGGGTTTATGTAACGTTTTTTGGGTTTATTTATCTATTTGAATCCTTTTTAGGGTTTTAATGGTTGTTTATTTCTTTTTAGTGTTTTTTGGGGTTTTAGGGGTTGTTAACATGTGTTTATTGTTTTTTATGGTATAATATGGCTTTTTAATGGTTTTTAAGGGGTTTTATGGGTTTTGGGTATTTTTGGGACTGATAGGGGTTGTTAGGGTTTTTAGTGTGTTTTAGGGTTTGTTTGGTTATTATTGTGGTTTTTAGGGTTTATATAATGTGTTTTAGAATTGTTTTCGGTTTTATAGGGTTTTTAGTGTTCATTAGAGTTTAATATTATTATTTATGGTTTATTATATTTCTTTATGGTTTATGAGTGTTCTTTAGGATTTGATACAGTTTATTAGCATTTTTTATTGTATATTATTATTTTATTGGGATTTTGTAGGCATTAATAGATTTTTCTAGGATTTATCATCATTTTTAGGGTTATTTAGGGTTTATTAGGGTTTATTAGGGTTTATTAGGGCTTGTATTATATATTAGGGTTTAGTAACATGTATTTGGTTTTATTATGATTTATTAGGGTTTAATTGGGTTTATTAGGGTTTTATTTTATTGTTTGTTTCACTTTTTTACAATATATTTGGTGTTGTTAGGATTTGTTATGATTTATTTGGGGTTTTTAGTGTTTTTTACAATTTATTTTGGGGTTATTAGGGTTTTTAGGGTTTATTAGTGGGTTTTAGGGTTTTGTAGGCTATTATTTGGAGATTTTTGTAGCATTTTGTCGAGTTTGTTAGTGTTTTTAGTGATCAATGGGGTTTATTGTGGTATAATAGTGTTTTTATTGTATATTAGGGGTTTTAGGACTATTGTAGCATTTATTAGGGTCTAATAGAGTTTGTTAGGGTTTATTACAGGTAATTGCAATTTATTAGTGTTTATTAGGGTTTTTAGGGTTTAATGGTGGGTTTTATGGGTTATTTAGGTTTATTAGTGGTTCTTAGGGGTTATTAGTGTTTGTTATGGTTTGTTAGATTTTCTTAGGTTTTTTAGGGTTTGTTGGAGTTGTTTGGGGTTTTATGCGTTTTTTTTGTGTTTTATGGGTGTGTTTGGATGTTTTATGCTTTGTTTGGGTTATTTTAGCGTTTTTGGGATCTTTGTTGCGTTTTGTGGGTTTTGAAGCATTTTTGGGTTTTTGTATAAATTTATTGGTTTTATATAGAGTTGTTAGTGGCTTTAGCAGTTCATTAGGGTTCTTTAGGGTTTTTATGGTTTTTAGGGTTTTCAAGGGTTTCATAGGGTTGGTTAGGGTTTTTTAGGCATTTTTAAGTTTTTAGGGATTTATTAGCATTTTTAGTGGGTTTTAGTTTTTTTAAGGGTTTTTGAGTTTTTTAAATTTTTAGGGTTTTAAGGTCTGTTTTCATGTTTTTTCGTTTTTTTTTTCAGTTTTTAGTGGTTTTAGGGTTTTTAGGGTTTTTTAGAGTATTTAGGATTTTTTAGGGGTTTTTATGGTTTTTTGGATTTTTTTTTTGGGTTTTTATGGTTTTTTAGGGTTTTGTCAGGTTTTGACGGGTTTGTTAGGGTATTTTTTGCGAATATTTTCATTTTGAATGGTTTAATAGAGTTTTTTGGGTATATTTTTGTTTTTAGGTATTTTGTAGCTTTTGTTGGGGTTAAATATGGTTTTTAGGGTTTATTACGATTTATTAGTGTTTATTAGTTTTTAGTAGTTGGCTTTAGGATTTATTAGGGTTTATTATGGTTTATTATTTATTGGTAGGGTTTGTTAGGATTTATTAGTTCTTATTAGAGTGATTTAGGGTGTCTATCGGTTTTTTAGGGTTTGTTAGGGTTTCTAAGGGTGTGTTAGAGTTTCTTTAGTTTTCTTAGGGCTTTGTTAGGATTTTTAGGGTTATGTTTGGATTTATTATGTTTTCTTAGTATTAATTTAGGGTTTCTTTGGGTTTTTTGTGTTTATTGGGGTTTCTTAGTTCTTCTTGGAGTTTTTTAGGGATTTTTATGGTTTGTCAGGGTTTTTTTGAGGTTTTTTATGTTTTTAGGGTTTTGGGGGGTTTGTTAGGGTTTTTAGGGTTTTTAGGGTTTGTTAGGGTTTATTAGGGTTTTTTGTGGTTTTTAATGGTTTTTATTGTTTATGGGGTTATTCATGGGTTTTTACGGTTATTTAGTCGTTCATGGTTGTCACAGATGTGGAGAGCTAGTCGCAAGCTTCAATTTGATATGTGGTAGAGGTGAAACGGACACCCATAGTAGAAGTTGTCTTCATTTGGAGGACTTAAGGACCTTTTGGGTCTTCAAAAACTTGATAAGGTGTTCCTATTGGTCACAGATGTGTAGATCTAGTCGAAAGCATCGATTTGATATATGGTAGAGGCAAAATGGACTCCCAGAGTAGAAGTTGTGGTCTTTTGGAGGGTTTAAGTACCATTTTGGGCCTTCATGGATGTGAGAAGGTGATTTAGTGGTTATAGGAGTGTAGGTCTAGTCACGAAGCTTCAATTTCATATGTGGTAGAGGCAAAACAGACACCCATAGAAGAAGTTATTGCAAAACGGACACCAGAAGAAAATATTTTGACCATCCAAAGGGATTTTGGGATTTTGGGGGGTTGAAGAATGTCAGAAAGGGTTCCAGTGGTTACCAGAGTGTGTATCTTTTAACAATAATTTATTTGATATGTGGTTGATGAAAAATGAACACACTTAGAAGAAGTTATTTTCATTTTAAATTGAGCGACCCTCCTAGCGCCTAAAAACCTAAGAAACCCACAACTCACTGAAATAGGAATAACTTCTCCTTCAGGTGTCTGTTTGAGCACTGTGACTAGTTAAATCGAAACTTGTGAGATGAGTGAGGACTAAATCTAATAAAAACTGTGAGAAGATCAAAGAAACAGAAGATATATTAGTTATACCACTCCAAAAAATGTCCAACTTCAAACGACCATAACTTTCACTCCGGTTGTCCATTTGATCTCTACCATATATCAAATCGAAGTCACCGAAGAGATATACGTATAAGGATAACTTGAACAATGTTAAAGTCATGTTTGGGACCCCAAAATCCCAAAAACCCACCCGAAGGCCTCCAAAACTCCAATTCTGTGTCCGGATTCCTGTCAGATTTTTCTTAAAATAGTCATAACTTCAAATCTGTGTGTCTGTTCGGCCTCCAGCACCTGTTTTTATCATAGTTCATTCCATGAGATTTAGTTTTACTAATAATGGAGTGGAAATAGACACCTAAGGAAGAAGTTATGCCTTTTTAATGAATCATTGATTTGTTTGGTTTTTCAAGACACCATTTTTAGCTCTTTTGTCCAGTCTGCTGTTTTTTCAAACAATTATAACTTATTATTACTGTTATTATTTTTTTTATTATTATCATCTCATGAAAATGAACGTGCACATGATTGTGCATTATTATTATATTTTTTTTACCATGAACATGCACATGCAATGCACACACATTATTTTATTATCACAAACGTTGTTATTATTATTGTTATTATTATTATTGTAGTATTTGTTGTTGTTTTGTTGTTGTTATTGTTATTGTCATCACATGAAAATGCACATCCAAATGCACATACATGCACATTAATTGAACGTGCATTATTCTATTATCACAAGATTTGTTATTATTAATATTAATAATATTATTATTATTATCATCATCATCATCATCAAATGAAAATACAATGCATGAGAGTTATTTTTTATTACCATACACATGCACACGTAATTCACATGCAATATTATATTATCATATTCATTAGTACTACTACTATTATCACCACTACTACTACTATTATTACTACTGTAGTTATTATTACTATCATCACATGAAAATGTTGATGCACGTGTGTGATTATTTATTATTTATTACCATGTACGTGCATTTGCAATGAACTTGTATTATTCTTTTGTTATTATTATTATTATCACATTTATTATTATTATTATTAGTAGTACTGAAGAGAGGATCTTTCCCCACACATCTATCCCCATGGTCTAGAAAAAACATGGGGATATCACTTTTTTTTATCATTTATTCCAACAGTTTTAAAAAAACCGTGGGAAACCTATACCCAATTCCCTGGATGCCATTAGGATCCTCCTCCCTCTTACCGTTGCTTCCATCATCCTCTTCTTCTTCCTCACTTCCCCGACTCCTGTTCCTCTTCTTCTTCCTTGCTTCCCCAACTCCTGGCCCTCTCCTCCACTCCCCGACCACCACCTCCCAACCATTCGACCTCCACCACTTGGCCCACTCCTCCCCTCACCGTCCTCCACCTCTCGGCCATCCGACCACCGAGTCCCAGCCATCTCCTCACCTCCCTGGCCTCCACCTCCACTCCTAACCTAACTCCCAGCCTTCTCCTCAGCCTTAATGTCCCGACCTCCGCCTCCATGCCCCCAGCTCCGACATCTAGTTATAAAATTTATTCTCCTTGTTTTTCGAGTGGTTCAGATCTCTTCCTTTTAGTTGGTTTTTTGAGATATCATCTCTCAAACTTATTCTTCTTTCAATATAAATCTTATGATAGACTTCAACATTTGTGTTTGATTAACAAGTGAACCTAGAGTTAGGTTTGGAGTAAAAAGGTGATTCTAGGGATCATTAGGACCCAGTCTTTTTCTATTAAATGTGTGGATGAAGTGGAATTTGTGGTTATTTGGTCTGATATCTTTCATGCTTTTCAGCCTCAATATTATTTTCTAATGTGTTGGAATCTGGTGATTCATGCATTTAAATATATTCCTTTTGAACTTTTTTTATTTATATCCCTATAATTCAGCTCTATTCCAAAAATTTCATAGATTTTAAGCTTTTTGGTGATGCATTCAAGGTGTTCTTATAGGTTGATTAGTTGGAAATGATAAGGAATAAACCAATTCTGGATAGATTATGTATTTAATCAATACTATATCAAACTCTCCTATATTTCATTTTGTTTAGTTTTGATTAGGGTACTAGTCTTATCCCTAAGATTTTTTATGATGGTAATACTATGTATTTTAATCACTTTGACCTTTTGGAGAATCACATGGATTGATGTCTCAAAATTCATTTAGTGGTTTGATATATACTTCCTTTCTATTTGTCGATGAATTTTTATGGTCCTATACAATTTATTACTAATTCGATTCTTGAATTGGAATTATCTATTTTTTGCCCGTGGGGGATGGGTGAGTTGGTTCAAGGTGGTGGCGTCCCGTCGTTGAGGTTCCGAGTTCGAGTCCTCGAAAAGGCAACATGCACTATATGCTAGTGATCCTATTTTCCCCTTGACTCTGTGGGAACTATCCCAAGCCCAAGGTTTGCCACTTTGGGCCTAGCTAGGGACGTGCGATAGGGGGTGGGGTAAGGCCGCCTTAATACCCCCAAAACTGAAAACACGTTTTCGACTCCGTGGGAACTGGCCCAAGCCCATGGTTGGCCACCTTGGGCCTAGCTGGGGACGTACGACAGGGGGTGGGGTAAGGCTTCCTCAATACCCCCTAAACTGACAATACGTTTGCCTCACCGTTGGTGGTGGGGTGGTAAGGGATTGGGGGTGAGGGGCAGGTCGCGGGGTCAAGTCCCCGGGCTTGAGATTTATATGTAATTTTCTTACTTGTGTGTGTGCCGCTTTCGCGGTTGTACCCATTTTTTTAGAATTATCTATTTTTGTTTTGGAGCTAAGGATTGAGGCTCTTCCACAGCTTTATGAGCTAGGTGGTGGCTTTGGCAGGAGAGAAAGGGGTGGAAAGGAGCCTCCTCGAATCTGTTTACTAGTGTTGTAGTGAATTCACCAACTAATTATGTTTGAGTGAGTCTAGGATTATCATTTGGGATGGGGGCTCTATTAATCCTCCTTCAAATATATAGTAGGAGTTAATATAGAAAGGAAGTTCGATAATTGTTGTGATTCTCATGATGGCATGGAGTAATGGAGGATCCTTTAGGAAATCCTAGGTTAAATTTTTCCTCACTAAGGGGGAGGATATTTTGGTAGTATTTCTCCCTCATGGGGTGGGGTTAGGGGAGAGAGAATCTCAATAGTCTCCTATGTAATGAGTTTTTACTATAATTAATGATACCACACTTTTTAGTGGGTGGGGTTCTACATGTAATTCACAAAATAGGGTCGGAATTTGTTCACGGGTTTCTAGAACTACTATTATAGAGTGACCCATCTCTTTATAGGAATCCGTTCTAACAGACTCTAAGATAGGGGTTATTTATTCAAGTAGTGGAAAACAATAGGGAGGTGTATTAACCTATGTTCTCATTGGATTATACTTAGATTAATTTTATGTTTAAAAAAAGCATTAAGACATTATTAGGGGTAAAATGGAAATTTTACTATAGTATGCAACTTCAAATTTTTTTGAAGGTTTCTTTGGTTCTGTATTGTGATGTTTACCCCAAGTCTGCTTTTTCATATAAAATAGAGTATCAAGGATCTTCATAAATAATATAAAAATATACTATATTATTTTTAGTCCATGAATTGTATGTTTTTTAAAGTTTCTTATATATCTTAAATAAAGTCGCATATTGAGAATCCAAGATAGAGATTGAATCTGAAATGTGAATTTTACCATATTCATGGATTAAGATTCATTTTAATTGGGACTCTTGGGTGTTTTCGGTCATGAGATGACTAATTAAATAATTTAATTATTTAATTAATTTGTTATTATACTGAGAAACCCATGAATTTGATTATTTAATCTGTATTACGAAATCTCCATAGGGTTAGTTGTTCTATGACCACGTGAACCTTAGAGGGAGAGGAAGAAGAAGATGGAGCGAGGTCTTGGTGGTGATGACACATCAGGGAAGAAATATCAGTTTTTTTGTGATGCCGATAAAAAGAACCTTGGTCGTGAAGTAGAATCAAATCAACATAATTTCACCATCATGGTATGGAATTTATATATATGGATTTGTCCCCATTTATTTCTTGGTTTTAACATGGAATAATTTTCCTTAAATTGATTCAATATTCTGGTAGCAGATGGAATTTTTAACTTATTATATTTGGTTGAAATTGTAACACTGGGATAAAAAATATTGGTACTAGAAATTACTTCTTTGTTTATTTATTTTATGCTAACGTAGATGATTCTTGATCATACCAGATCATCATTTCCATTCTTGTGGTTTCTTCTATTTCTCCCACCATTCTTTACATATTCATCACTAACTTTAGATTTTAGCTGATGATTCAACTAATATCACAGATTGATTTTATTGCACAATTAAAATTTGTTCTGTAAATTTTCATTGTGTGTTCTCCATGTAGGATTATAGCCTGAGGATGGATTATAGGATAAGATAAAATGGGATAGGGGAGTCTGGATTTGGGGTTTCTTCATGAATAAAAATATTCACATTGACAATATTGTGATATGAATCATCAATCCAGGTACTAAAGGATAGAAACCACTTTACATAGGTGGCATTATCATATTTATCATGGCCAATGGAAATTCAAGTTATATATGAAGAAAAATAAGAGGAAGTAGAAATGAATTGAGGACTAGAGTAATGTTTAGATCTTAGAACCCAACTACATGTCGTATAGTTCGAAAGAACACAAATCATGTACTTTGGTAGGTAAAATAGCTATGAATTCTAGGATATGTTAAATACCACATATTGTGTGGTTAAATCATAAAATATGTTACCCTTATTTATATATTTTTTGTTTTATAGGGAATATACACCCAGGAAGCCCGAGTAGCCTCACAAACCATGAGGCTTAATACTACATTCCATTTTTCCTTGATAGAACATGACTTGTGAAGATGGAGAACCTGCCAACTATCCCTATGGATCCTACACACCATGTTCACCTCTCCACACATATTATAGTCATATTTCTACTTCCCCTTTTTGGGTTTTGTAAATGGGATATCAATTTCTTAAGGGATATATGTTGTTTACCTTGGGAACACATTGTATACCTATACCAAGACTATATGGTGACCTAAAATCTTCATTCAGGATTTTATTTTTACATATAACGAGTACCTTAAAAGTGGCCTTACACATTGGACATGATGGTGGAGCTACTCTTGAAGATAGATATGTGGAATGTGTTGAATCTATAATGATCGATCGTATCAGCATTATAGAAAACATGCTTATCTATTAATAAATCGTGGTAAATTGGATCCCTCCTGGATGATAAATTTACACCAATGAATAATTTCATCTCCCCATTCCTAGGAAGGGTTTGAAATTTACCCCATGGGTTTGGGGCTTAAGATCCTCTACCTATAGATCAGATAGAGTTGGTATTCCCTCCACCATTATGGGGTGTGATATCCTCACTATATGTATTTTGTATTACCCTTGTCTGAAGAAGAAATGTAATTTGAAAAAAAACCATCAAATGATAAAAAATTTATAAATAAGGGAAGAATTTATGGAGGTGTAAGGATTATTATCTTTTCCAAAACCTATAGTAATAATATCAATGGGAACATTTACTAGCATTAAGGGGATGGACAAAGAATACCATGATCCAAGACACCCTATTCTATGTGACGTTCCTAAGAAAGATTCAGTGGCCTTAGATGATCAAATCCAAATAGATAATGAAGGGAGAATATGTACGTAGGATAATATATAAGTTTACCTAACTCTAATTGTCGAAGATAGTAACATATAAAGAACATAAACCTAAAATCTTCTCTAAGGGAAATCATTCTATTACAGTAAACACATTTAAGGGTTTTTAGTTGGACCATAGATGAAAATATGGAACTGATCTAAAATATAATTTGGATCTTATTATATACTCTAAGGAATAGATAGATACATTGAAATTTAGAAGAATGATAGTATTATAACCCATGGCTTACGATAGAGGTATTCCAACCAAATAGATCATGTATAATCTAGTTAACTCATCGTTCAAAATTAAATGAGGGTACTCCATAAGAATCCAAAATAGTAATAGACGAAATTTGATACTGAAGACATTACCTAAATCCCAAGGGAGATTCCCTTGGTCTTTTCACTTCAATTTCCCTCATTTTCATTTCTTATGAGAACCCTAATCATGGTGTTTGTAAAATTTAGTGTTCGATATTAATATAATAATGTGTATTTTATTTTTAAATTTATTTTAAATTCATTTATTTTTCCAAAATGACCATTTCCTTTTTAAGATTCGTGTTGTGACTTGTTCCACTTTTTATGCAGTAGGTGTTTCTAGGTAATTATTTTATTAAAAAAATTCATGAAGTTATTTATATTATTAAATTCATCTTCTATTATATTTATAAAAATATTTGATACCCATTATTGTTTTATATAAATTATATAAATGATTTTCATTAATTCTTGGAGATGAAGTGGTTTTCATTAAACAAAAATCCCTCTTTGAATTAAAAATTTACCCATGGTAAATATTAAATTACATGAATATGGGACTCCTTTAAAATATTGTTGATGATGGATGAATGTTTTTATCTCTCCCTTGTTTTTTAATTGAAATAACCCATGTTTAAGAGTGTGTTTTAATGTTAAAATTTGATTTTTTTATATTTCACCTAATGGAGGAAAAACTTTTTTTATCTATCCCTTAGTTCAACTATAATGACACATACCACTCTATCATAGACATGAAACCTTTATTGGCCCATTATGGTTTACCTTGTTGATCATACCTTTATAGGATAAAGGTAATAATTTTATCTCGGATACTAAAAGGGTTGAAATTGGTCATAAAAATAAAGGCACTTGCAATACAAATGTGAAATAACTATTATGTTTTTATGCTCTAATAGTTTTATTTTCTATAGTACATATCTATTTTTTTAATTATGGTTTATAGTGTTGATTGAATGATATCTTTTATTTTTCTTGTTATATAATGGATAGAAGCCGGATGTATCATACTGATAGGATTTCAACTGTGTTTCAAAATAATTTGGAGAATTTTTTAGATTTGGCATTTGACAATGCTTCAGATGGAGGTTGTATATAGTGTCCATGCTATAAATGTGTTGGAACACCATGGTTAAGTTGGGAAGAAGTTAGATACCATATGAATAAATTTGGATTTCAATCAAACTATTATGTTTGGTATCACCATGGAGAGATGAGTTAGTGTTCTACTGGTCAGAAAGAAAATGAAAGAAGTGGCATGGAGAATTTGATATTCAATCGGTTTCCATTTTTCCATCATCCCGAGAGAGATAGTATGACAGTGCAAGAAGACAATGATATCAATACATATGAGGAAAATATTTAATATGATTATTAGAGAGTGAAAAATTTATTGGATGATGCCAGAACTCCAGTATGTGAGGAATGTACTAAAATGACCAAGTTGGAATTTTTAATGTGGTTATATCATGGGAAAACCATGTATGGAATTTCTAATACTGCTATTGATTACATTCTAACATTTTTTGAAGGACTTTCTTCCAGATGGTACATATATTCCCTCAAATCATTACAAGGCATGATAGTTAATTAAGCATCTTGGATTTGATACTAATAATGTTCATGCCTGTTTGAAAGATTGTAGTTTATTTTTGGAGGAAACAACTGACCGTAATGACTGTAAAGAATGTGGTACATCTTTATGGAAGACAAATTCAAATGTAACACCATCTCGTGTGGCAGATAGATTCTTGTGGCACTTTCCATTGATTCCCAGAATTAAAAATCTATTCATGTTTGCCGAAATCTCCACCAATATTCAATGGAATGATGTAGAGATATTTTAAGGTGATGATGAGTTGGCTTATCCTACAGATTGATTATCATCGAGGAAATTTGATGCACAACATCCTGATTTTTTAGGTGAGGTGCGTAATGTTAGGTTGGGTCTATCCTGTGATGGTTTTAATCTGTTTAGTCAAATGATTACTTCTCACAGCATGTGGCCAGTTTTTATTCATATTTATAATCTTCCACCGAGGATGTGTATGAAAAAAACATTCAATTTCTTGATTATACCGATATCTGGGTCTTCTAATCCAGGTAATGATATAGATGTCTACTTGCAGCCTTTAATAAGATAGTTGAATCAACTTTGGTATTTCAGTGTGCAGACATTCGATGCTTCTTCAAAGAATACATTTTAGATGCATGTTTCCCTTCTATGGACCATAAATGATTTCCCTTTTTATGAAATGATGTATGGGAGGAGAATAAAGGGAAAACTATCATGTCCTATTTTTATGAATAATACATGACCGAGAAGGATTAAATATCACCATAGTTTCAGTTTAATGGGGCATAGACGATTCTTGCCAATGGTTCATCAATATAGGTCGAATCGTCCGAAGATTGATAATATCGTTGAGACTGAACAACCGCCTCAATGTATGTTGGGAATCGATGTGGTTAATGAATTAAAATATTTCAGTTTTTTATTAGGTAAAGGTCAGTTGAAATCTAAAAAGAGGAAGAATATTGACACTGAAACCTCTTACTATTGGAAAAAGAGAATTATTTTTTTTAATTTCCATATTATTCTACCAATATGTTATGTAATTGTTTAGACATAATGCATATAGAGAAAATTATATGTGAAATGTTGCTTGAAATTCTTCTTAATATCAATAGGAAGACCAAATACGACTTCCGATCTTGTCGAGACTTGTTGGATTGTGGTATTCGACCAGAACTGCATCCTGTGTGTATCAGTGAAGACAAATGGAAAGTTTCGTGTGCGTCTTATGTGATAACACCATCAGAGAAAGATCAATTTCTGGAAGTATTGGAGAATATCAAGGTTCACGATGGTTATTCCAGCAACAAATCTAAATAATTCAATAGAAGAGATGTGAAACTAAAATCTCCGAAAACTCATGATTATCACATCCTTCATCATGAATTGTATCTAACAGCAATTCGATATTTGCTATCCAATAATGTCAGGGTGATAGTGGTTAATTAGTTTGATATATCAAGGTTCTTGTTATTGTTCGTGCATTATATAAATAGTGCCAGTGGTTTTTAGTTTGATATATTTTATATAATCTTTGCAATTCTGGTCACTAATTGTGCATTTGAAGTTTTTTTTTCAAAAAATTACCTAAGAAATCACTTGGAACTATGATAAAAAAGTAAACCATCAAGTCTTCTTGAAACAAAAGAGGATTCCAATGATGAAATAGATACAGATAGCTTTGATGATGATGCTTAGAATCCTGTGAGTACGAATGATTTTATCTTTATCTCTACTAATATTTCATTTAAAGAAATCATTCTCATAATTATTGTGCTTTTATGAAATTGATGTTTAAGGTGCGTTTTTACGAGAGCATAAACATTAGGCAGTTATTACCCCTATATTATTTAATATTTGAATTTCTATAACATAAAATATCTAATAATTTTCCCAATACTATTATGTATGTTCTGTTATATTTAGTAGCAGCATTAAATGCAAGGAAATTGATGATCAATCCCAATATTCCAATATTTGACACCATCAAAAACAGGTTCAAATACATATTTACATTAGTATAACTAGAATAAGACAAAAAATGGTTAGGTAGAATTTCATACATTAGCAAGACTTCTACTATATCCTTTATATTATGAGTGCTTACCCTAGCAGCCCATACTAACAATAGTGTTTACACAGGAAAAGTTTGCATATTTACACATTAGGCTTCATTAGTAGAAACATTACACTAGAATTTCATACAAGAGTAGTATTCACACTAGCAATGTTTATATAAAAATCATTACAGTACCAGTACTTACATTATTAGTTCTTAGACTAGAAATGCTTACACTATAACTATTCATAGAAGCATTACCTGTACAAACACCTTTTCATAATGCATATGTCTGGGAAATACAAGGGTCAAAAATCTGGGAAACATGGGAAGAATCCCGCTGAAGCTCTGTCTGCAATGACATGAGCATCCCACTCATTGACTCTGGAGAAGAGGAGACAGGTATGTTGTAGTTGAGTTTTTATTTAATTTTCTTTATCGCATCGACCACTTAGGCCTTTTACCGCTTTCTACAGACGAAGGGTAATTATATTCTGCGAAGGGAGATATAAGGGAACTGGAGGCAGCTACACAGTTTTCTTTGCAGGGGAGGGAGATCAGGTTAGTTGAGGGATTGATAGTGTGTTTCATTTTTTTTTCTTTTACTATGTTTCTTCTGTTTATTTTCTTTTCCTTCATCATGGATGTCCGACATATGGATGGGTCATGCCGAAATTTTATTTATTTTCTATTTCAGTTTTAATTAATTATTTGTGGGAGTGATTAATCCCTTGTTCGAGACACCAAACACATATCAATATACCCAAATTAGGAATTTAATTTCATTATGAAATTCTTCCATGCATAACATTACCCTCGGTCCTCTTCCAAGACTTCTTCTTTATGTTAACTCATCGAATGTACTCTTCATATATAAATTTTCAACACATCTTCATGCAATAGAACTTCATTCCATTATTATTGACAAATCCCATGCCTCTTTAATCAAACATACCTCATTCATACCTCATATATTTTCCAAAAATCCAACCAATCAAGCCTTGGTTGCAATAATCCCCCACATTGGATGATCCTGTTTTTGAATTAGTTTCCTCTGGTAGAGAGGTTAGTGGACCTATTCCTCCCATTCAAGAGAACATGAAAAATACTATCTTATGGGATGATATAGTAGATGTGTCTCATCCAGCATATGAGGTAATTTCTTTTAAAGATGCTCTATCAAGGGTCATCTCTGATGAACAGCTTGGTGAAGCATCAAATAATAGTAAAGAAGAAATGAAATATATTAGATGTGTCTCATATACTCCCTTCACTCCAAGACGAAAGATGTTACCCCACGGATGTTGCTGGACTGGGCCAACATGTTGTGGTCACACTGCAGTCATGTTGCGGTCAAGTTATAGTCAAGCTGTTGTCAAACTGCGGTCATGCCCCAATAATGCTATGATTTGGCCCAACTCCAGGACGACACCCCGCAGTGGTTCATAGTCCTGTCGGAATTCAATTTATGATACCTAGATAGGGTTTTAAATACATTACCCAACCATATTTAATGGGGAGGGAGGCCCTCACATAGCAAATCTCTAGATTGAGTCTCTCGTGAAAATATTTAGTCACTTGTAGACAACATTGGAGATGATGGTGAAGATTGCTACTTGTATTCTACAAGGACCATCTAATTGCTTGAGGGACATCATAGTAAATGTTAGACAATAATAAGGCTTGAGAATACTTTTATAATGATATTTGTATTTGGAAAAGTGCCCTACTGAGTTTGTTATTTTTATGATCTCGATGATCGAATGAGTGTTTTGACCCTTTTAGAGAAAATGCTTCTACATTATCATTTTTTTCTATGTGAGAACAGTAAACAACACACATATAATATTGTGTAGTTTGATATTTCTTCAAAAACAGGGAATATGTTGGAAGATCAACTCTGTGATAGTATTCCATGATTCTTGTGATTAATGTTGAGACTGACTAATCACAATTTCTATTGACGGGGCGACAGTCGTAATGTTGCCCCGCCTCCTCCCGTTACCTTTCTTTCTGGATGGAATATGTTTCCCCATGGAAGTCGTCGGACTGGTCCAACACACTGAAGTCATGCCACGGTCACATCGCGGTCACACTGCGGTCACGCCGCGGTCACACCGAGGTCATGTCGTGGTCACACCGCGGTAATGCCGTGATTTGGCCCTGCTCCAGGATGACACCCCACGAAGGTTTGCAGTCCTGACAGAATTCGATGAATGATATCTAGATAGAGTTTTAGATACACTACCTACCCATATTTAATGGGGATGGAGGCCCTTAGGAATCATATCTTGTGATTGAGTCTCTCATGAAAATATTTAGTCACCTGTAGACAACATTGAATATGAGGGTGAAGCTTGCTACTTTTATTCTACAAGGACCATCTAAGTGCTCAGGAGAAATCATAGTAAATTTTGGACAATAAGAATACTTGAGAATACTTTTATAATGATATTTTTATTTGGAAAAGTGTTCCTCAGAGTTTGATATTTTTATGATTCTGATGATCGGATGAGTGTTTTGACCCTTGTAGAGAAAATTCTTCTACATTATCTTTTTTTCTGTGTGAGAATAGTAAAAAAGACACACCTCATATAGTGTAGTTGGAGCTTTCTACAACAATGGGGAATCTGATGGATGATCAGCTCTATGATAGTATTCCATGAGTCTTGCGATCAATGTTGATACAGACTAATCACAATTTCTTCTGGTGAGGCGACGGCCGGAATGTCGCCTCGCATCCCCCCGCTCCCTTCACTCATGGCCGAAAGATGCTTCCCCACAGACGTCTCTGTACTGGGACAACACACCGTGGTCACGCCGTGTTCATGCCACGGTCACGCCACGGTAATGCCATGATTTGGACCTGCTCCAGGATGACACCTCGTGGCGGTTCACAGTCCTGTCATAATTTGATGATTGATACCTAGATAGAGTTTTAGATACATTACCTTCACATAGTTAATGGGGATAGAGGCCATCAGGTTGAAAATCTCTTGATTGAGTCTCTCATGAAAATATTTAGTCACCTATAGACAACAATGGAGATGAGGGTGAAGCTTGCTACTTGTATTCTACAAGAACCATCTATGTGCTCAAGGGACATCATAGTAAATGTTGGAAAATAAGAAGACATGAGAATATGTTTATAATTATATTTGTATTTGGAAATGTGTCCTTCATATTTTGATATTTTTAGGATCCTGATGATCGGATGAGTTTTTTGACCCTTGTAGATAAAATGCTTCTACATTGTATTTTTTTTCTATGTGAGAACAGTAAACTACAGACACCTCATATAGTGTAGTTTGAGCATTATACAACAATGGGGAATCAGATGGACGATCAGCTCTATGATGGTTTTCCATGAGTCTTGTGATTGATTTTGAGACTGACTAAGGACAATTTCTGTCGGTAAGCCGATGACCATAATGTTGCCTCGCCTCCTCTCACTCCCTTTTCTCCTGGCCAGAAGATGCTGCCCTA
Organism: Viscum album; assembly: GCA_963277665.1. Classification (NCBI taxonomy): domain Eukaryota; kingdom Viridiplantae; phylum Streptophyta; class Magnoliopsida; order Santalales; family Viscaceae; genus Viscum; species Viscum album. The sequence goes on from OY728167.1 coordinate 791,064,712, forward strand.
CAGATGTCGCTGGACCAAGCCAACATGTTGGGGTCACACCATGGTCACTCAGAAGCCATGCCTTTGTCATGTCGTGGTCACTCCACGGTCACGCCGCGATCACACTGCGGTCATGCCGTGACCACCTGCACACCAGCCCACACCAGCCACCACACCAGCCACCACACTATTATGATTCATGTGTTATCAGTCCTAATGGATTCGAAAGTGGTTTTGGGGAATATTGAAAAGATAATGACTTCTTTAATGTTGTATTCTCATGGGGAGGGAAGATTTTCCTTAGGATGTGTGGACGAGGATGGCCAGACTAGTGGTAGATGGTGGTATCAACTTATGCAGTGTCGAGGGATCAATGCACATTCTGCAAGCTAAGTTTTCTTGGGAGGTTCTTGAAGGTCGTTCTCTATGGTGAAATTTTATATCTGTTAAAGTATTGATCTTACCTTGAGGATCCAGGGTGAAGTCTCATGGATGTGGAAGGAGTTTCATGGGAACATTCTAGTCCTCAAGAAGCAGTCTTGGTGGATTGTGGAATGAGGAAACATAAACATCTAGTTCGACAATTAAGAATGTTTCCCTCTTGGATTTCCAAGTTGTCTGACTCCCAAATTTTTTTTTCCAAGGCATGTTGTTTCCCCTATTTTACACAGGTTTTTCTTAACCAAAATCAATGTAAAGGTTTTGATAAAATTATTATATCTTCTTTAATGGAATGTTTACTCTTCATGAAGTCTCCAATGGGGGGTTTTTCTAGCCAAGATTTACAGGTCTATACATCAGATCCTAAATGGTATCACTGGTGGTGAACATCTATACTGGTGTAAAGAAACCCTGATTAAATGTAACTTGTTGGTTTGGTGGATCAATAATCATTGTATTCCTATGAATGAAACTATCAGGAGCAGGAGGGAGGGTGCATGTGGGGTGTTTAGGAGGGGCTGTCCAAGGGTTGTCCGGGGGTGTTTGGGGGGTCTGTAGGGCAGGGGCAGGGGTGCAGGTGGGGGTGTCAAGGGGGTCTACCTAGGGGGGGTGTCCAAGGGCTGTCCGGGGGGGGTCTGTAGGGTAGGGGGAGGGTGTAAGTGGGGTGTCTAGGAGGGGGTGTCTAGGGTCTGTCAAGGGGGGGGGGGGTCATGGGGGGCTATCTAGGGGTGTCTAAGGGGGATGGGGTGTCCAGTGGGGTGCAAGGGGGATGTCTAGGGGGTGAAAGGGGGTTGTCCAGGGGGCATGGTGGTATTCAAGGGGGATGTTCAGGGGGCATGGGGGTGCAGGGGGGTCTCCATACCTTCTGATCATTTCAAAAATAAAACTACACTTTATTGTATCAAATTCCATTATGATATCAAGCTTTAAATCAAATTTCCCATGTATAACCATTCGTTTCATGATGTTAACACATTCATATGCAGTTCTGAATATTCTTACTAAGGAAAAAGCCAAACTGATTTGAAGAGATAAACCCACGAGCAATGATACCTAACCTCATAACAATAATTTTGATAATGATTTTTGGAAAGATATTCCCAATACCAATAGGTCTAAAATCCATTACATCCACAACATTTTCCTTCTTTGGGATCAGGGTAATAAAATTGGAGTTGATCCCTTAGGGAATTGAGGAATGATTAAATAACTCCCTCACAGTGTTAAGGAGATCATCACGAACTATGTCCCAGTAGAACATAAAGAATTTAATTGTGAACCCATGAAGAGTAGCCACACTCTCAATATTTATAGAAAAAAGGTCACTCTTAACCTTCTTATCATAAAGGGATGCAACAAGGGAGATTGTTGGATTGGTGTAGCCTAATCCGGTTGACCACACTCCAGTGCAAGAAGTCTGTATTTTTGCATCCTCTATCATATTTTTTTGGCGTTAATAAGAGATAAACGATTGTGATGCTTGGTCATTAAAAATTTATTTAGGACTTTTCTGATAAGAACATTTTTCTTCTTTGAACACTTTGGCTAGCTCTGCTTATGTTTTAACTGGTGAAAACAATGCATTGTGGTTCCATTGTTTTTTCATTCTGGTTCGCATTGTTTCACAGTGGATTCACAGGGGGTGGGGCATGGTGCAGGGAGGGGGGATGGGTGCATGGGGGATGGGGGGTTGGGTTCATGGCAGGGTGCAGGTGGTACTGGGGTTGTAGGGGGATGTCCAAAGGGGGGGGGATAGTGGGGGTGTACGTGGGGGTGGGGGTGGATTGTGGGGGTGCACATGGGGGGGGACCTTGGTGTAGGGGGTAGTGGGGGGGGGGCTAGGTGTAGGGCTAGGGGAAGGTTGTGCTGGGGGTGAAGGGGGTGTCCAGGATGGGGGGGGCAGTGAGGGTGAGATGGAGGGGAGTGGACAGTGGGGGTGCAGGTGGGGGGTAGAGGGGGACCTGGGTGCAGGGGTAGTGGGAGGCTGGGGGGGCTCGGTGCAGGTGGTACTGGGGGTGCAGGGGGGGTGGACAGTGGGGGTACAGGTGGGGGGGGGGACCTAGGTGCATGGGGTAGTGGGGGGCTGGGTGCAGGGGGAAATGGGGGTGCATGTGGGGGGGGGGGGGGGGGTGGACAATGGGGTTTCCTGTGGGGGAGGGGGACCTGGGTGCAGGGGGTAGTGGGGGGGCTGGGTGCAGGAGGGGGCAGTGGGGGTGCATGTGGGGGGGGGGGGTCAGTGGGGGTGTAGTAGGGGGGAGGGGGCCCTGGGTGCAGGGGGTAGTGAGGGGGTTGGGGGCGGGGTGCAGGGGGGATGGGGGGTTGGGTGTAGGGATGGGTGTAAGTGGTACTGGGGGTGTAAGGGTGGGTGTCTAGGAGGGGGGTAGTGGCGGTGGGGGAGGATAGTGGGGGTGGAGGTGGGGGTCGGGGTGGATAGTGAGGGTGCAGGTGGGGCGGAGGTGGACCTAGGTGCAAGGGGTAGTGGGGGGCTGGGTGCAGGGGGATGGTGGGGGGGGGGGGGCTAGTTGTAGGTGGTACTGGGGGTGCCGGTGGGAAGGGGGGAGGGGGGAGGGGTTCTGGGTGCAGGTGGTACTCGGGGTACAGGGGGGGGCAGTGGGGGTGCATGCTGGGGGGGGGGTCCAGGGGGGTGTCAAGGGGTGTGTGAAAGTGGGTTCTATCCAGAGGGGGAAACTGCTATTTCTGGGAAATGAATATATACTCACGGTTTGAAAACCGTGGGTAAATATGATGCTGTAGAACTCCCTATACCTACGGTTTAATTAACTTTGGGTATCTAATTTCTTCTATAAAAATGTATACCCATGGTTCTATAAACCTTGGGCATATATCTATACACACGGTTCTGGTGAACCGGGGGTAAGTTAAAATTTCAGTGGGATATACCCACGGTTTTTGTAAAACTGTGGGTATAGGGCAATCCAAACACCTCGGGAGCCCATGGTTCATCAAACCATGGGTATAGCCTATACCCACAGTTTTAAACCGTGGTTATAGTTCACCTTTCTAGTAGTGTATTACTATTATTTTCATTATCATTATTATTATCATTATCACATGCAAATCCACATGCATGTCCGTTGTTATTTATTATTTATTACCATTCACGTGCATGTGTTATTATTATTATTATTATTATTATTATTATCAAATGTAAATTCACATGCACATGAATGTGCGTTATTTTTTATTATTATTTATTTATTATTTACTATTATGCACGTGAACATGAAATGAACTTGGGTTATTATATTATTATTGTTATTATGATTATTATTACTACTATTATTCTTATTGTTGTTGTTGTTTGTATCATCAAATACAAATTCACATGCACATGCGTTGTTATTTATTATTTATTACCAAGCACGTGCATGCATAATTATCATTATCATTACATGTAAATTCACATGCACGTGCATTATTATATATTATTTCTTATCATGCACATGAAAATGCAACGCACTTGCATTATTCTATTATCACATGTGTTATTAATATTTATTCAAATGCACGTGCACACGCAATTCATGTACATTATTCTATTATTACATGTGTTATTATTTATTATTTATTATCATTCACCTGCAAATGCACATTCATGTTGACATGGTTATTATTTATTTTTTATTACCATGCACATGCACATGCACATGCACTTTTATGTATGTAATTATGTATTATTTGTTATCATTTACATGCACATGCACATACACAAGCAATTCACATGTGTTATTATTTATAATTTATTATTTATCATCATTCACATGAAATTGCACAGGCATATGCACATGCATGTGCGTTATAACTACTATTATTACTAGAAGTATTTTTAGGGTTTACTATCATTTTTTAGTATTTTTAGGTGTTATTAACATTTATTGTGGTTTGTTAGGTTTTTAAGGTTTTTTCATGGTATATTAGCATTTTTTAGGGTTTGGTGGGAGTTATTAGGATTTTATTGGGGTTTATTATGGCGTGTCAAGGTTTATTAGGGTATATTATTTATTTATAGGGTTTTAATAGGATTCAGTTGGGTTTATTAGGAAATATTATGGTATATTATGGTATATTTGGGTATGTTTAGGATTTATTAGGGTTTATTATGGTTCATTATGGTTTATTAATTTTTAAGATGGGATATTAGGATTTTTAGTGTTTAGTAGTGTTTATTTGGGTTTATTAGTGCTTTTAGGATTTTTTGGGTTTTATTAGCATTTATTAGGGGTTTTAGGGATTTTTAATGGTATATTTGCATTTTTTTAGGGTTTAGTGGGGTTTATTATGGTTTATTACGGTGTGTTAGGGTAGGTATTTTTAGGGTTTTATTAGGGTTGGGATAGTATATTTTAGGTTTTATTAGGGTTTATTAGGGTTGAGTACGGTTTATTAGGGTTTGTTAGGTATTTTTAGGGTATACTTGGGATTTTTAGTGTTTTTATTAGGGTATATGAGTGTTTTTTAGTTTTTGTTAATATATATGAGGGGTTATTATGACATTTTTGTTTTATTAGCGTGTTTTTAGTGTTTGTGAGAATTTTTAATGGTTTGTTAACTTTTATTTTAATTTTTAGGGTTTATTATGGTTTCTAGGGATTTTTAATGGTTTGTTTGCCTTTTTTTGTTTATTGGGGTTTAGTTATGTTTTATTAGGTTTTGTTATGGTGTTTTGTAGAGACTCGAAGCTTGACTTACATGGACATTACATTACTTTTGCGGAATACTTAATACATAACAAAAACAGACACACAAGGACCGTAATAGTTTAGTGTCTTTGGAAACTCGGAATATAATCTTCTAATCATGGTGAAAGATCATCAACATCTCCCATAAAGATATTACCCTTTTGTTTTCTTACCTAAAACCTTTCTTTATATCCTGGGGAAAATAAAACATATAAAGGGTGAGCTCAAATTCTCAGTAAGGGTAAGCATGGATAAAATAAAACAAATCATATACATTTGAACTTAAAAACATGAACATAATGTTTAAACATTAAAAGCTTGAGAAATAACATAAAACATGGAAATACGTAAGGTATAGATCATAAAGAAACATTAATCATTATAAAATATCATGGGACTAAAACATGTAATTGTGGAAACCATTCAGAACATGTTATTATTTCCATAGTAGCCAAGGCATTGCTGCCAAGACCATCTTAGTGGACATAGTCCCTTTCTGAATCGAGTTCACTCCTCGTTTCAGTCCTGTAACACTGAACCAGATTAACTTACCATTCCAGCCATGCCTATCTCATGAGATATAAATCTTTACCCAATTCATTGGAGGGATATATAGGTCCCACCCATCTCATAATGAAATCATTCTTACTTGTGCCACAAAATAAACATAAAACATTCATCATAGCCCAAAGAATAAAATGGGTTTCATAAACATCACCCCATCATCACATAATCCATATAAAAGAAATTGATATCATTTAATAATAAGAAAAGTGAAACCATTTAAATCATATAGCCTTTATACTTGAAGCATACATATATGAAATAATGTCATCTTAGATGGAAAATGGTTTTGATAAAACACTTGAAATGAATTCTTGAGGAAAATAACCTTTCTTCTTCAAAATCAATTTCTTCTCACAAAACATCATTCAATTTGAAAAGAAAACGATTTTGTTGAAAATATTCATGAAATATTTTGGATTAAGATTCATGAAAATAAGGCTTTATAAAACCGTAAAAATCCATTCGTGCCGTATAATTTAAAAAAACATTCTTCTCGTACTTTTTCCGGAAAAGTCAAAAAAGTACCTCGTAACGTAAAAAAAAGAAACATTCCTTACATGCCATGTAGTAAAAGTCAAAAATGGGTAAAAAGGACTTTAAACATACATTAAAACACTTTTATAAAACATGGACATGGATTATAGAAATAACCCCAATAAATACTTACGAATAAGCAATCTCGGATAAAAATGAGATTTGCAAAATTATCCCTTACCTTATGTCTGATATGCTTCGTATGTATCCAAACCTACTGTATAATGATTTAAATAATGTCATTGACTTATTAAATAATCATATTCATTGTTATGATATCATATATTGTTTACTTATGACTTTATATTACCCGTTCTTTTGTGAATTCCATGTTAAAGAGTGTTTTGGGTAAAATCGTTTCATTTGTCGTCCGTGTTTTGACTTGTAATTATTCATATGATTACTTAATTACACAATATAAAAAATTATTTATATATAATATATATTCAGAATATACATATATATAATTGATCGATAAATGGAAAGAAATACACCGTTCATGGAGACGGTAGGCCGTACGTACGCATGAACGCTGTTTTCGTTTCCTTATTGAGTTGAATGGAATTAAGTAGATTACATACATATAAATAAATAAAGTAGATTTATAATGTCATATATTTCATTATTATTGATTATATGTACTTTATAATCATTCTTAAATGGTTAACATGGAGGATGAATCTCATCGTGTCGTGGAGACGGTAGTCCGTACGTACGCACGAGCGATGATATCGTTTCCATAATTATTGAATTGAATTAGAGTGGATGATAAAATATATCAGAATCATTATGATGGTATAAAAACTATGTATAGTTATTATTTACACCATTATACCCATACAAGTAAGGTGGTGTTGGAAAAATAGATTATACCACTGCGTGGAGACGGTATTCCGTACGTACGCATGCGCGGTGATTTCGTTTTCCGTAGGATGGATCGATGGTGAAATAGGGTTGTTTCATACTTATAATAACATATAAGTATATTAGTGATACTTATGTTATTACTTCATAATGAAACAACTATAGAAGAAGAATTAGAAGAAGAAATAAAGTTGAAAGAATTGGTAACAGACATTACCTCTTCTTTGAAGAACCTCTTTGAGACCTCCTCTTAGGGCACTAAAATTGGTCTTTGAAGAAGACCAGGACCTCTAGGATGTTTCTAGGGAAGCGTAGAAGAGAATTATTCAGGTTTTGGACGATCTTGAAGGCTCAAATTGGTGTGAGGAAGAGAGGGAGGAGATGCCCTTTTATAAGGGAGGAGAGGAGCAACTTTGGAAATCTTAAAAATATTAATTTATGAAAAATCTAACCCCACTTAAAAACCTAAAAAAATGACTAATATTATAATATTAGATGATATAGGGTTGTAATCTCATCAAAAAATAAAATTTAGACATGTTATGAATTTATTTTAAAAATTATCAACTTGATTTATATTTATTTAATCAATTTAATTTTATTTGTGGTAATAACATTCTAAATTTTAAATATAACAAATAATTACTTATTTGTTGTGAATTGTCCATAATTGGTTTCTTTATAACATTATAGACCATATAAATTTAAAATTATAATTTTTAAATATTTTTGTGATTTTTAAACAATTTTATAATATGTTATTTTTATAAAATAACAATAGTGTCAATTTTGACACTATTCATTTATTTGAACTTAAATAAAATATATACAGAAGATATGTTCGAACTAGAAGCTTTAATAGATTCATAAAATGTCATATTAATCTATAAAATTAGTGTATAACATTAAATAGTTCATATAATATTTATTTTATTATTTTTAAAACCATTTATTTGGTTTATCTCTTAATAAAATAATTTCTACAACATTTTTGTATAATTATTTAATATACTTATTTGTGCATTAAAATTAAAAATAAAATCCTATGATGAATAAAAATATATTACCTTCCACAATAATACTTTTACTAGAATTTATCATCTTAAAATAACAATATATAAATTGTTATATTTATTAAATTATGAAGGTGACAACTTTGGCATAATTTAAAATAAAATAATATAAGTGTCATAATCTCCTTTATAAGACTCCAAACGGTTATATATTAGGTAATTGGATGATTATGGTATATATATACACTACCAATAAGTTTTTGTCAGGTTTTTGGGCTTTTTAATGGGTATTATAATTTCAATAAAAACTATAGTACTGATTTTTCACTTAATAAGTAATTTTTGCATCATTAATGTATCACCATTAATGACAATTATTTAATCCCTAAAAATTCTAAATAAATTATCATGATGTAGATAAATTTATTATATTTCTGTAGACTATTCATTTTTTATGTTTTATGATGTTTATCACTAAATTAAAATTATTATACTTATAAGATTTAAGAGAGTGACATGTTGTCACTTTCTTTGGTTTTAATAATAATTAAATTATTTTCATGGTCAAAAGTCCATAAAATTAATATAACCCGACCCTTAGGTGATATGGGTCTACTTTTATCCATCCAATAGAATTTTATCATGTGTTAGAGTAATTTTATAATATTATATTTACCCTTAATTACCCTATTTACCTTTAACTATGGTAAATAAAATTTACCATTGTTACTATTCATAAAGCCCAAAAATAAAAAGTAGTCTATTAATATAATTTAGACCCACTGATTCCAAATATGGAATCCATTTTTCCAAATTCAATACACAGAAGTTTCAGAAATTAAATTAAAATTAATCCCGTTGTCGAAAGAAAATGGGTTTTTGTTTAAAACTTTGCAAAAGATTGAATTTATTTAACCTACGAATTCAAGGTAAAATCAATGATAATGACATACATTGTATTAAATGGTAAAAATATATTCTATTTATACTTTAAAACCATTAAATATTATAATTTATCCACATAAATTATTATGATGAAAAAAGTTGTTTTTAACTAAAATATAGCGTGCTTTTACTATTCATTAAAATATGAAAGTTATCAGAATAATATGAAAATTTTATCCAAGGTAAAATTTTATATCCTTATTCAAAATAATAATTTTATTTTGAAAAATTGAACTTATAAACATGTCAAAAACTATATTTAAAGTGGGTGCGCCATCAAAAGGCGGCAAAACTACATTTTTTGAAAAATACTTATTTTACCCAAAAATTTTATTTTGTTCTTATACCATGTTATAGAAAATGTGTAAGATGAATAATAATGTTATAATTTTCAAAATTTAGTTAATACTATTCATAATGTCTAGTTTATAATAATATTATACTAACATATCACTGTTTAGTAAAACCCGGTATTGCGTACAACACACACTATCGAAGAAGGTCGTGATTGTGTGTAATGCAAGCCAAGTCAGGGTTGCGTATAGTGCAAGATTCAATTGTTGTTTCGTTATAATAGAATTGAACCATTTTTTCATTTATACATTGAATATATATATATATATACACACTCAATGTTGCGTAGAATAACTTCTATCAGATGAACATGAAATTGTGTATAATACGATCCAAGAATTGTGTTGCATATACTGCAAGCTAATACGGTGTTGCGTATAGCACAAGATAATCTTGGTGTAGCATACAACATAAGATATGAAAGAAATTAAAACAAATATATCTTATAAAATCTAGGGTTGTTACATTCTACCCCCCTTAAAATTAATTTCGCCCTCGAAATTCGTCGGGGTGATAAATCGTTTACTATTCATAGAAACCCACATCATAAAAAGGAATACTAAAACTTAACTTTAAAAAATAAAGTTAGAAACTTAACGGTCACCCAAGGTAACTCAGCATTGGGTTTCCACGTAGGAGAGTATAGGTGAAAATATGGATATGGAGGAAAAATCTAACCATCAAGTTCTGATGGAGTGGTAGAGAACATGGCTATGAAATAGCCAACAATCACAAAGCCATAAATATGTGATGATCTAAGGTACCATCTGATTTATCGGCTATAGGAGCACTAGGACAACATTTTTGGTTTTCAGGATCATTTCTCTAATGTTGAAGAATTTTCGAATCAAAAGAAATACTTACTTGGTTTTGGTACAATCTCACAGTTGTTCGTGCCTTGAACAATTTCCACTTCATCTCTTAAAGAAATGAAGTTGAATTTTCCATTCATGAAGTGTTTATAGATCATGTGATAGAATGATGAGTCATTCCATTTGTTTCAAACAAATGGTTAGAAAAAGTTATCAAATATACATAAGTCCATCTATGGTGTGGTTAATCGTATACGATTCCAAAAATGAACTTATACTTCATATATCATACCGATTAATAAAATAAAACTAGTTTCTACTAACCAGGGACTTCCTGCAGGCTAGTGGTAGGCGATAAAGGCCAGTCGAACATCGGTTGTGGGTTCGATTCCCGCAACCTTGTCCGACGCGACGGGTTATTGCCCGTCTTGCAGGTTATCCTTTTTCTAAAACAATACTATTATAACAAAAAGTTCTAGCCTTAAACAATACTATCCATTCCAATCTTTAGGATTGTCCAAAATACTTCATTCCAAACTCATTGTATAAAGAGAAGGATTACTAAAAAGGTCATATATCAAGAACGTGAATACCATCATTTATCCCTCATATATATTGTTGGTCACATTCCATTCATGTGAATACCTTAATCATGTATTTTCTTGAAAAATGAATACCCATTGAATCTTAGTGAAAACATGAGTGATGTCAAAAGTTAACTCTTTCCACATACCGAAATCCTCAAAATTATATATACTCAAACCACGATATCACTTAGTCCTTATATCAATCATGAGCTCATTAATACTGTCAAACATTTCATTTTCTTCATTATGCGCATATCATTTGTTTTCCAAAATATCTGAATAGCCTTCCATGGTTACCTTTACCATTCAACATATACTTCCAAATACTTTAGAAAAAAAAATAGTGTAACAATCCTTAGATGAATCTTTATTCCATAGTACCATACATTATTCTTTATAAACATACAATCATTCCACTAACTTCCTAAACCACTGATTGAGCTTCATCATTTCTTTCATCTCATATTTCATTTGTAGTCTCTTCATCATCATCCACATAAATACTACTCATATGACCATGCTGATTCTCTTCATGAGATTTTCCTTTAGGGCATTGGTTTGCATAATGTCCATACATTCCACATTTAAAACATCTAATCACTGTTGATGTCGTAGCAATACCAGTATCCTTGTCCATGGTGTTAACTGAACCTTTTCCTTTTCACTTACTGGATTTGTGTCCTTCTTTTCCACACCCAAATCATCCTCCATATCCTTTGAAACAATCTCCCTGATGCCTCTTCCCACATGATTTACATGAGAGAAATTGAACTTTCTTTCCTCTATGATCATCATGAAACTCCATCTTTCTCTTATTATCTTAGTCAGGAAACTTACCAAAGTTGAAATTATTGATCATATTATGAGATTGTTGATTAGGCATAATAACGATGTTTGGACTTCCAAATCTCATTTCATTTGGTTTCTCATGAAGAATATCATTCCATTATCCGTTATATCCTCTATTATCGTGAATCATCCTGTTTCCAGCCATTTTCTAAAACCCAAAAAGAATAGTGTGAGAGGCAAAAATCATGCTAGGGAAAACAACATAGTAAAGGGGGAGTACCCTCAATATCTAACATCTTAGGTTTAATTCTAAGATCATTAGCGCAATTCTAGTACTATAAACTATATGTATACTTAACCTTAGGGACATCCCTAGACATACCTTAGAAATATCTCTAGGGATCTCACTAATGTTTTCGCATCCTAGTTTCCAAAGGTTGACTAAACCTTTCCTCTGATACCAACTGTAGAGGTCTGGAATTACTTTCAGTGGACTATAATTGATACCTATTAGGGAACTCCATGGGTGGCTACACCCCCTGGGCGGGACACACCACCATCCCCAGTGGCAGCCATTTCCTCATGAAGCCCTTGGGCGGAGAGCCATGCTTCGTCCAACGCTCACATGTGAGAGTTCCCAAGGATAAGATACATTCCTACCTCCTTTGCCTCCGATACCAACTGTAGAGACCCTAAGCTTGACGTACATGGACATTACATTTCTTTTGAGGAATACTTAATACATAACAAAAACAGACACACAAGGACCGTAATAGTTTAGTGTCTTTGGAAACTCGGAATATAATCTTCTAATCATGGTGAAAGATCTTCAACATCTCCCATAAATATCTTCCCCCTTTGTTTTCCTACCTAAAACCTTTCTTTATATCCTGGGGAAAAGAAAACATATAAAGGGTGAGCTCAAATGCTCAGAAAGGGTAAGCATGGATAAAATAAAACAAATCATATACATTTGAACTTAAAAACATGAACATAATGTTTAAACATTAAAAGATTGAGAAATGACATAAAACATGGAAATAAATAAGGAATAGATCATAAAGAAACATTAATCATGATAAAATAGCATGGGAGTAAAACATGTAATTGTGGAAACCATTCAGAACATGTTATGATTTCCACAGTAGCCAAGGCATTTTTGCCAAGACTATCTTAGTGGACAAAGTCCCTTTCTGAATCGAGTCCACTCCTCGTTTCAGTCCTGTAACACTGAACCGGATTAACTTACCATTCCAGCCATGTCTATCTCATGAGATATAAATCTTTACCCAATGAATTGGAGGGATATATAGGTACCACTCATCTCATACTGAAATCATTCTTACTTGTGCCACAAAATAAACTTAAAACATTCATCATAACCCAAAGAATAAAATGGGTTTCATAAACATCACCCCATCATCACATAATCCATATAAAATAAATGGATATCATTTCCTAATAAGAAAATTGAAACCATTTAAATCATAGAGACTTTATACTTGAAACATAAATATATGAAATAATGTCATCTTAGATGGAAAATGGTTTTGATAAAACACTTGAAATGAATTCTTGAGGAAAATATCCTTTCTTCTTAAAAATCAATTTCTTTTCACAAAACAACATGAAATTTTAAAAGAAAAAGATTTTTTTGAAAATAGTCATGAAATATTTTGGATGAAGTTTCATGAAAATAAGGCTTTATAAAACCGTAAAAATCCATTCATTCCGTATAAGTTAAAAAACATTTGTCTTGTACTTTTGCCGGAAAAGTCAAAAAAGTACCTCGTAACGTAAAAAAAAGAATGATTCCTTACATACCATGTAGTAAAAGTCAAAAATGGGTAAAAATGACTTTAAACATACATAAAAACACTTTTATAAAACATGGACATGGATGATAGAAATAAACCTAGTAAATACTTACAAATAAGCAATCTCGGATAAAAATGAGATTTGAAAAATTATCCCTTAGCTTATGTCCGATATGCTTCGTATGTATCCAAACCTTCTGTATAATGATTTAAATAATGTCATTGACTTATTACAGAATCATATTCATTGTTATGATATCATATATGGTTTACTTATGACTTTATATTACCCGTTCTTTTGTAAATTTCATGTTAAAGAGTGTTTTGGGTAAAACCGTTTCATTTGTCGTCTGTGTTTTGACTTGTAATTATTCATATGATTACTTAGATCATGATTAATTAATTCAAGAATATAAAACATGATTTATATATAATATATATTCAGAATATACATATATATAATAGATCAATAAATGGAAAGAAATACACCGTTCATGGAGACGGTAGGTCGTACGTATGCATGAACGCTGTTTTCATTTCCTTATTGAGTTGAATGGAATTAAGTAGATGACATACATATACATAAATACAGTAGATTTATAATTTCATATATTTCAATATTATTTCTTATATATACTTTATAATCATTCTTTAATGGTTAACATGGAGAATGAATCTCATCGTGTCATGGAGACGGTAGTCCGTACGTACGCAGGAGCGATGATATCGTTTCCATAATTATTGAATTGAATTGGAGTGGATGGTACAATATATCAGAATCATTATGATGTTATAACAACTATGTATAGTTATTATTTACACCATTATACTCATCCATGTAAGGTGGTGTTGGAAAAACAGATTACACCACGGCATGGAGATGATATTCCGTATGTATGCACGCACGGTGATTTCCTTTTCCGTAGGATGGATAGATGGTAAAATAGGGTTGTTTCATACTTATAATGACATATCCGTATATGATTGATACTGATGTTATTACTTCATAATGAAACAACTAAAGAAGAAGAAGTATAAGAAGAAATAAAGTTGAAATAATCGGTAACAGACATTACCTCTTCTTTGAAGTGCCTCTTTGAGACCTCCTCTTAGGGCAGTAAAATTGGTCTTTGAAGAAGACCAGTAACTCTAGGATGTTTCTAGGGAAGTGGAGAAGAGAATTTTTCATGGTTTGGCCGAGCTTGAAGGATCAAATTGGTGTGAGGAAGAGGGGGAGGAGATGCCCTTTTATAAGGGAGGAGAGGGGCACCTTTGGAAATCTGAAAAATATTAATTTATAAAAAATATAATCCCACTTAAAAACCACCAAAAATGAATCATATTCTAATATTAGATGATATAGGGTTGTAATATAATCAACCAATAAAATTTTTACATGTTAGGAATTTATTTTAAACATTATCAACTTGATTTATCCTTATTTAATCAATTTTATTTTATTTGTCGTAATAAAATTCTAAATTTTAAATTATAACAAATAATTACTTATTTGTTGTGAATTGTCCATAATTGTTCACTTTATAACATTATAGACCATATAAATTCAAATTTATAATTTTTAAATATTTTTGTGATTTTTAAAAAATTTTATAATATGTTATTTTTATAAAATAACAATAGTGTCAATTTTGACACTATTCATTTATTTGAATTTAATAAAATATATACAGAAGATATGTTCTAAATAAAATCTTTAATAGATTCATAAAAGGTCATATGTATCTAGAAAATTAGTGGATAACATTAAATAGTTCATATAATATTTATTTTATTATTTTTAATACCATTTATTTGATTTATCTCTTAATAAAATAATTTCTAAAACATTTATTTATAATTATTTAATATACTTATTTGTTGAATAAAAATTAAAAATAAAATCCTATGATGAAGATAAATCTATTACCTTTCACAATAATACTTTTACTCGAATTTATCATCTTAAAATAACAATATTTAAATAGTTATATTTATTAAATTATGAAGGTGACAACTTTGACATCATTTAAAATAAAATAACATAAGTGTCATAATCGCTTTTATAAGACTTAAAACGGTTATATATTAGGTCATTGGATGATTATGGTATATATATACACTAAAAATAAGTTTTGGTCAGGTTTGTGGGCTTTTTAATGGGTATTATTATTTCAATAAAAACTATATTACCGATTTTTCACTTAATAAATAATTTCAGCATCATTAATGTATCACCATTAATGACAATTATTTAATCCCTAAAAATTCTAAATAAATTATCATGATGTATATAATTTTATTATATTTCTGTAGACTATTCATGTTTGAAGTTTTATGATGTTTATCACTGAATTAAAATTATTATACTTATAAGATTTAAGAGAGTGACATGTTGTCACTTTCTTTGGTTTTAATAATAATTAAATTATTTTCATGGTCAAAAGTCCATAAAATGAATCTAATACGACTCTTAGGTGATATGGGTCTACTTGTATCCATCCAATAGAATTTTTTCATGTGTTAGGGTAATTTTATAATATTATATTTACCCTTAATTACCCGATTTACCTTTAACTATGGTAAATAAAATTTACCGTTGTTACTATTCATAAATCCCAAAAATAAAAAGTAGTCTATTAATATAATTTTGACCCACTGATTCCAAATATGGAATCCATTTTTCCAAATTCAATACACAGAAGTTTCAGAAATTAAATTAAAATTAATCCCGTTGTCGAAAGAAAACGGGTTTTTGTTTAAAACATTGTAAAAGATTGAATTTATTTAACCTATGAATTCAAGGTAAAATCAATGCTAATGAAATAAATTGTATTAAATGGTAAAAATATATTATATTTATACTTTAAAACCATTCAATATTATAATTTAACCACATAAATTATTACGATGAAAAAAGTTGTTTTTAATTAAAATATAGCGTGTTTTTACTATTCATTAAAATATAAAAGTTATCAGAATAATATGAAAATTTTATCCAAGGTAAAATTTTATATCCTTATTCCAAAGAATAATTTTATTTTTAAAAATTGAACTTATAAACATGTCAAAAACTAGATTTAAAGTCAGTGCGCCATCAAAAGGCGGAAAAACTGCATTTTTTGACAAATACTTATTTTACTCGAAACTTTTATTTTGTTCTTATACCATGTTCTAGAAAATTTTTATGATTAATAACAATGTTATAAATTTTAAAATTTAGTTAATACTATTCATAACGGTTAGTTCATAATAATATTATAATAACATATCGTTGTTTACTAAAACCCGGTATTGCGTACAACACACGCTATCGAAGAAGGTCGTGATTGCGTGTAATGCAAGCCAAGTCAGGGTTGCGTATAGTGCAAGACTCCTTTTTTGTTTAATTATAACAGAATCCAACCATTTTTCATTTATACATTGAATATATATATATATATACACACTCAATGTTGCGTAGAATAACTTCTATCAAATGAACTTGAAATTGTGTATAACACGATCCAAGAATTGTGTTGCGTATACTACAAGCTAATACGGTGTGGCGTATAGCACAAGATAATCTTGGTGTAGCATAAAATAGAAGATATGAAAGAAATTAAAACGAATATATCATATAAAATCTCAGGTTGTTACATGTTTCAAGGTTTATTAGGGTTGAGAAGGTATTTTTAGGGTTTTATTATGGTTTTATTAGGGTTTATTAGTTTTATTAGGGTTTATTAGGGATTTTTAGGGTTTATTAGTGTTTGTTAGGGGTTTATTATTTTTTTTATTAGTTTAAATTAGTGTTTCTTAGATCTTTTTAGATTATATTGCTTGTTTCTAATGTTTGTGATCATTTTTATGGTTTCTTAGGTTATCCTAGAGTTTATTATGGTTTATTAGGATTTCTATTGATTTTTAAGGTATATTAACATTTTTTGTCTTTATTAAGTTATATTAGTGTTTTTAGGTCTTTTTAGATAATATAGAACATTTTTATTATTTGTGATCAATTTTTTATTGTGTTTGAGCGTTTTTAGGGTTTATTAGGTTATATTAGATTTTATCAGGTTTTCTATGGATTTTTAAGGTATAGTGGTAGTTTTTGCTATATTAGGGTTTTGCAGGGTTTTATTAGGGGTTATTATGGTGTGTTAAGGTTTGTTAGGGTTAAGTCAGGTTTATTTGTCTTTATTCACGGTTTATTAGGTCTTTTTACGGTTTGTTTGGGGTTTATTTGGGTTTATTAGTGTCTATTAGGGTTGGTTAGGGTTGTTTAGGTTTTCTTAACTATTTTTAGGGTTTATTAGGTTTTATTATCATTTATAAGGTTTTATTAGGTATTTTTGGGGTTTTATTAGGGCTGGGTAGAGTTTCATAGGGTTTTTATGGATTATAAGGTGTTCTAGGGACTATTAGAATTTATTAGTGGTTTATTAGGGTTTAATTTTTTATATTATGGTATATTATGGTTTAATATTTTTGAGGGTTTTAAAGAGTCTTCAGGGTTATTGTAGCATTTTTTAGGGTTTGTGTAGTGTTGTTAGAGTTTATGCAGCATTTTTTGTGTTTATGTAGCATTTTTAGTACCTAGTTAGCAGTTTTAGATTTTATGTATCATTTTTAGGGTTTATGTAATGTTTTTAGGGTTTATGTAGCGTGTTTAGGGTTTAGGTTTTATGTTGCATTTTTAGGGGTTTTGTTGCATTTTCTGGGTTTATGAAGCATTTTTAGGGGTGATATAGCATTTATGTTGAATTTTTAGGGTTTATGTAACATTTTTAGGGTTCATGTAATGTTTTTTTGGTTTATATTGTGTTTTTTGGTTTTATGTAGCGTTTTTAATGTTTATGTTGCGTTTTTTAGGTTTTATGTTGTGTTTTTTAGTGTTTATGTTACAGTTCTAGGGTTTATGTAGTACTTTTAGGGTTTATGTAGCCATTTTTGGGTTTATGTCGCGTGTTAGGGTTTTTGTTGTATTTTTAAGGGTTTATGTAACATTTTTAGGGTTTACAGTTTATTAGCAATTTTTATTGTATATTAGGGTTTTATTAGGCTTTTGTAGGCATTAATAGATTTTTCTAGGGTTTATCAACCTTTTTTAGGGTTTATTAGGGTTTATTAGGGTTTATTAGGCTTTAGTTATTTATTAGGGTTTAGTAATGTGTATTTGGGTTTATTATGATAATTTATGGTTTATTGCGGTTTATTAGGGGTTCGTTATGGTTTGTTTTAGTTTGTTATGATTTATTTAGTGTTGTTAGGATTTGTTACCATTTATTTGGGGTTGTTTGGGTTTGTTACGATTTATTTTGGGGTTATTTGGGTTTGTTAGGTTTTATTAGTGGGTTGTAGGGTTTTGTAGGCTATTATTTGGAGGTTTTTGTAGCGTTTTGTAAGGTTTTAGGGTTTTAGTGATTATCAGGGTTTATTATGGTTTAATAGTGTTTTTATTGTATATTATTGGTTTTAGGGATTTTCTATTATTTATTAGGGTCTAATAGAGTTTGTTAGGGTTTATTGAAGGTTATTACGATTAATTAGTTTTTATTAGGGTTTAATAGTGGGTTTTATGGGTTATTAGGGTTTATTTGTGGTTCTTCTGGGTTATTAGTGGTTGTTAGGGTTTGTTAGGTTTTTTTAGGGTTTGATATGGATTGTTTGAGTTGTTTGGGTTTTTATGAATTTTTTGGGTTTAATGGGTGTGTTTGTATATTTTATGCTTTGTTAGGGTTATTTTAGCATTTTTTGGGGTTTTGTTGCGTTTTGTGGGTTTTGAAGCATTTTTCGGTATTTTGTAGCAATTGTTAGGATTTATATAGCATTGTTAGTGGATTTAGTGGTTCTTTAGGGTTTTTAGGGTTCATTATGGTGTATTAGGGGTTTTTTGAGGTTTTTACGGTTTTATAGGGGGTTTTAGGGGTTTTAATGGTTCCATAGGGTTGGTTAGGGTTTTGTTACGAATGTTTAGGTTTTTTAGGGTTTTTTAGTGTTTTTCAGGGTTTTAGGATTTTTTGAGGGTTTTTATGGTTTTTTGAGGTTTTTAGGGTTTTAAGGGTTTTTTTCAGGTTTTTTCAGTTTTTTCATGTTTTTAGGGGTTTTAGGGTTTTTAGGGTTTTATGATTTTTTAGGGTTTTTTGGGTTTTTTGGGTTTTTTGTGGTTTTTGGGTTTTTTGGGGTTTTTTGGGTTCTTTTAGGGTTTTTTCAGGTTTTCCGGGTTTTTTAGGGTTTTTTTGTGAATATTAGTGTTCTGAATGGTTAAATAGCATTTTTGTTGTGTATTTGGTTTTTCAGGTATTTAGTAACTTTTATTGGGGCCTAATAGGGTTTTTAGGGTTTATTATGATTTATTTGTGTTTATTAGGGTTTAGTAGTGGGCATTAGGGTTTATTAGGGTTTATTATGGTTTATTATTGGTTGATAGGGTTTGTTAGGATTTATTAGTGCTTATTAGAGTGATTTAGGGTGTTTAATGGTTTGTTAGGGTTTCTAAGGGTGTGTTAGGGTTTCTTAGGGTGGGTTAGGGTTTTTATGGGCGGGTTAGGGTTTCTAAGGGTGTATTATGGTTTCTAAGGGTTTCTAAGGTTCTGTTAGGGTTTCAATGGGTGGGTTGGTGGTTCTAAGGGTGTTCTAGGGATTATAATGGTGCGTTAGGGTTTCTAAGAGTGTGTTAGGGTTTCTAAGGGTGTGTTAGTGTTTCTTAGGTTTGCTAAGTGCTTTGTTAGGGTTTTTAGGGTTTTGTTAGGGTTTCTTATGGTTTGTTAGGGGGTTTTAAGGTTTCTTCTAGTTTTTTTGGGTTTATTGGTGTTTCTTAGTGATTATTGGGGATTATTAGGCCTCTTTCGAGTTTTTTAGGGTTTGTTTGGGTTTGTTTGGTTTTGTTATATTTTTTAGGGTTTTTTGGGGTTTGTTAGGGTTTGTTATGGTTTTTTAGTGTTTGTTATGGTTTGTTAGGGTTTGTTAGGGTTTTTTATGGTTTTTATGGGTTTTTAGTGTTTATGGGGTAATTCATGGTTTTTAGGGTTATTTAGTTGTTCTTGGTTGTCACAGATGTGTAGAGCTAGTTGCATGATTAAATTGGATATGTGGTAGAGGTGAAACGGACACCCAGAGCAAAAGTTATGGTCATTTGGAGGAGTTAAGGATATTTTGGGACATTAAGAACGTGATAAGGTGTTCCTATGGGTCACAGATGAGTAGATATAGTCGAAAGATTCGATTTGATATATGGTAGAGGCAAAACGGACTCCCATAGTAGAAGTTATGGTATTTTGGATGGTTTAAGTACCTTTTTGGGCCTTCAAGGATTTGAGAAGGAGCTTCAGTGGTTATAGGAGTGTAGGTATAGTCGCAAGCTTCAATTTGATATGTGGTAGAGGCAAAACAGACACCCATAGAGGATGTTATTGCAAAACGAATAACAGAAGCCAATATTTTGACCATGCAAAGGGATTTTGGGTCTTTTGGGGGTTGAAGAATGTGATAAAGGGTTCCAGTGGTTACCAGAGAGTGTATCTTTTCAAAATATTTGATTTTATATGTGGTAGATCCAAAATGAACACACATAGTAGAAGTTATTGCCATTTTAAATTGTGTAACTCTCCTAGAACCTAAAAACTTAAGAAACCTGCAACTCACTAAAAGAGGCATAACTTCTCCTTTGGGTGTCCGTTTGAGCATTGTGACCCATCAACTCGAATCTTGTGAGATGAGTGAGGACCAAGATTAGTAGAAACTATGATAAGATCAAAGAAATATAATATATATTAGTTATACAACTCCAAAAAAAGACCAACTTCAAATGACCATAACTTTCGCTCCAATTGTCCGTTTGAGCTCTAACACATATCAAATTGAAAGTAGTGAAGAGATATACAAAGAAGGATGAATTGAACGTAGTTCAAGTCATGTTTGAGACACTAAAATCTCAGAAACCCATCAGAAGGCCTCTAAAACTCCATTTCTGTGTACGGATCCCTGTCAAAGTTTTCTTAAAATGGTCATAACTTCTGATTTGTGTGTCTGTTCGGCCTCTGGCACTAGTTTTTATAATAGTTATTTCCATGAGATTTTATTTGACTATTCATGGAGAAAAAATGGACACCCGAAGAAGAAGTTATGCCTTTTTCAATGACTTTGTTATTTGTTAGGTTTTTCGAGACCCCATTTCTAGCATTTTTGTCCTATCTTTTGTTTTTTCAAACAACTATGACTAATTATTACAGTTATTATTATTATTATTATCATCATCTCATCCACATGCACATGCACATGCACGTGCATTATTATTTTATTTTTATTACCATGCATGTGCACATGCAATGCACACACGTTATTTTATTATCACGTGCATTTTTATTATTATGGTTGTTGTTATTATTGTGGTTGTGGTTGTTGTTGTTGTTTTTGTTTTTGTTATTATTATCATCAGATGAAATTGCACATGCAAATGAACATACACACACATTCAATGGATGTGCGTTATTCTATTATCACATGTGTTGTTATTATTAATATTAATAATATTATTATCGTCATCATCAACAGCATCACATGAAAATGCAATGCGTGGGATTTATTATTTATTACCATGCATGTGCACACATAATGTACATGTAATATTCTATTATCACATGCATTGGTACTACTACTATTATCACCACCACTACTACTTTATTACAACTGTTGTTATTATTACTATCATCACATGCAAATGTAGATGCACCTGTGTTATTATTTATTATTTATTACCATGCATGTGCATATATAATGCACTTGTATTATTCTTTTATTATTATTATTTTTATCATAATAATAATAATAATAATTATTATTATTATTATCCTCATTATCACTATTGTTATCATTATCACATGCAAATGTGCATTCATGTGCATTGTTATTTATCATTTATTACCATGCATGTGCATTCGTTATTATTATTATTATTATTAAAATTAGTATTATTAATATTATCATCAAGTTTAAATGCACATGCACATGCATGTGCGTTCTTATTTATTATTATTTATTTATTATTTACTACTTTGCACGTGAAGATGAAATTCCCTTGCGTTATTCTGTTGTTATTATTATTATTATTATTATTTTTGTTTGTATCATCAAATACAAATGCACATGCATGTGAATTATTATTTATTATTTATTACCATGCACACGCATGCCTCATTATCATTATCATTACATGTAAATGAACATGCACGTGTGTTATTATATATTATTTATTATCATGCAAAGGCACATGCAATGCACTTGCGTTATTCTATTATCACATGTGTTATTATTATTTATTCTCATGCATATGCACACACAATGAACGTGCATTATTCTATTATCACATGTGTTATTATTTATTATTTATTATCATTTACATGCAAATGAAAATTCATGTGGACTTGGTTATTATTTATTGTTTATTACCATGCACATGCACATGCACCTGCACATGCACTTGGATGTGCATTATTATTTATTATTTATTTTTATTCACATGCACATGCACATACACATGCAAATAACATGTGTTATTATTTATAATTTATTATTTATTATCATTCACATGCAAATGGGTAGGCATATGCACATGCACGAGCATTATGATTTATTATTTAAACCATGCACATGCATATGCACATGTACGTGCGTTATTACTATAATTATTATTAGAGGTATTTTTAGGGTTTACTATCATTTTTTAGAATTTTTAGGTGTTAATAACATTTATTATGGGTTGTTTGGGTTTTATGGTTTTTTATGGTATATTAGCATTTTTTAGGGATTTATGGGGATTATTAGGATTTTATTAGGGTTTATTATGGTGTGTTAAGGTTTATTAGGGTTTATTAGGTATTTTTAGGTTTTTATTAGGATTGAGTTGGGTTTATTAGGGTATATTATGGTATATTATGGTATAATTGGGTATGTTTAGGATTTATTAGGGTTTATTATAGTTCATTATGGTTTATTAATCTTTAAGAAGGTATATTAGGGTTTTTAGGGTTTTTAGGGATTATTAGGGTTTATTAGTGCTTTTATGCTTTGTTTGGTTTTATTAGCATTTATTAGGGGTTTTAGGGATTTTTAATGGTATATCTGCATTTTTATGGATTAGTGTAGTTTATTATGGTTTATTATAGTGTGTTAAGGTTTATTAGGGTGGAGTAGGTATTTTTAGGATTTAATTAGGGTTTATTAGGTTTTTTAGGGTTTTATTAGGGTTTATTAGTGTTGAGTAGTGTTTATTAGGATTTTTAGGGATTTTTAGGGTTTACTAGGGTTTGTTAGTGTTTTTATTAGGGTATATGAGTGTTTTTAGTTTTAGTTAATATATATGAGGGGTTGTGAGGGCTTTTTAGGTTTTAATAGCGTGTTTTTAGTGATTGTGAGCATTTTTTTTGGTTTAATAGGTTTTATATGAATTTATTATGGTTTATTAGGGTTTCTAGGGCTTTTTAATGGTTTTTTTGCATTTTTTGGTTTATTGGTGTTTAATTGGGTTTTATTAGGTTTTATTATGGTGTGTCAAGGTTTATTAGGGTTGATAAGGAATTTTTAGGGTTTTATTGTGGTTTTATTAGGGTTTATTAGTTTTTATTAGGGTTTATTTGTGATTTTTAGGGTTCATTAGGGTTTGATAGGGGTTTATTTGTTTTTTTTTGTTTTATTATGTTATATTAGAGTTTCTTAAGTCTTTTTAGGTAATATATCATTTTTATTATTTGTGAGCATTTTGTTTTTGTTTGTGAGCGTCTTTAGGGGTTCATAGATTATATTAGAGTTTATTATGGTTTATTATGGTTTCTAGGGATCTTTAAGGTATATTATAATTTTTTGTCTTCATTAGGTTACATTTGTGTTTTTAGGTATTTTTAGGCAATATATCGTGTTTTTATTGTTTGTGATCATTTTTTAAATTATTTGTGAGCATTTTTAGGGTTTATTAGGTTATATGAGAGTTTATCAGGTTTTCTAGGGATTTTTTTATGGTATACTACCATTTTTTTGTTATTAGGGTTTATAGGTTTTTATTAGGGGTCATTATGGTGTGTTAAGGTTTGTTAGGGTTGGGTAGGGTTTATTTGGATTTATTTATCATTTTTTAGGGATTTTTAGGGTTTATTGGGGTTTATTAAGGTTTATTAGTGGTTGTCAGTGTCTATTAGGGTTGGTTAGGGTTGTTTAGGTTTTCTTAACATGTTATTAGGGGTTTTTAGGTTTTATTATCATTTATTAGGGTTTATTAGGTATTTTTGGGGTTTTATTAGGGTTGAGTAGATTCTTTTAGGGGTTTTAGGGATGATAGGGCATTTTTATGGATTATTAGAGTTTATTAGGGTTTTATTAGGGTTTAATTTTTTATATTATGGTATATTAGTGTTTAATATTTTTGAGGGTTTGAAGCGTCTTTAGGGTTTTTGTAGAATTTCTTAGTGTTTGTGTAGCATTGTTTGAGTTTATGTAGAATTTTTAGTGTGTATGTAGTGGTTTTATGGTTTAGTTAGTGGTTTTAGGTTTTATGTTTCCTTTTTAGGCTTTATGTAACATTTTTAGGGTTTGTGCAACGTCATTAGGGTTTTGGTTTTATGAAGCATTTTTTAGTGTTTATTTTGCGTTTTCTGGGTTCATGTTGCCTTTTTAAGGGTGATGTAGTGTTTATATAGAATTTTTTGGAGTTTATGTAATGTTTTTAGGGTTCATGTAGTGTTTTTAGGGTTTATGTTGTGTTTTTAGTTTTTATGTAGCGTTTTTAATGTTTATGTTTCATTATTTAGGGTTTATGTTACGATTCTAGCGTTTATGTAGTGCTTTTTTGGTTTACGTAGCGTTTTTTGGGTTTGTGTTGCTTTTTTTGGGTTTATGTTGCTTTTTTAGTGTTTATGTTGCATTTTAAGGGATTATGTAATTTTTTTTGGGTTTATGTATCTTTTTTGTCCCTTTTTTAGGGTTTTAATGGTTGTTTAAGGTTTGTAGTGGTTTTTAGGGTTTTTAAGGGTTGTTAATGGATGTTTATGGTTTTTATGGTATTTGATGGGTTTTCTATGGTTTTTTGGGGGCTTTTATTCGTTTATTTATTTTCTCAAGATTGATAGGGGTTGTTATGTTTTTAGTGTATTTTAGGGTTTGTTTCGGTATAGTAGTAGATTTTAGGGTTTATGTAATGTGTTTTAGAATTTTTTTTGTTCTTTAGTGTTTTTTGTGTTATTTAGAGTTTATTATGGTTCTTTAGGGCTTATTAGTGTTTTTAGGGTTTATTTGAGTTCTTTAGGATTTGTTACGGTTTATTAGCATTTTTTATTGTATATTATGGTTTTATTGGGCTTTTGTAGGCATTAATAACTTTTTCTAGTGTTTATCAACCTTTTTAGGGTTATTTATTATTTATTAGGGTTTATTAGGGTATAATTTATTTATTAGGGTTTACTAACATGTATGTGGGTTTATTATGATTTATTAGGGTTTATTAAGATTTGTTAGGGTTTATTGCAGTTTATTAGGGGGTTGTAATGGTTTGTTTCAGTTTGTTACGATTTATTTTCCATTGTTAGGATTTTTTACGATTTATTTGGGGTTTTTAGGGTTTGATACGATTTATTATGGGGTTATTAGGGTTTGTTAGGGTTTATTAGAGGGTTGTAGGGTTTTATAGGCTATTATTTGGTGGGTTCTTTAGTGTTTTGTCAGGTTTGTTAGGGTTTTTAGTGATTATTTGGATTTACTATGGTTCAATAGTGTTTTTAATTGTATATTAGGGGTTTTAGGGATTTTGTAGAGTTTATGAGAGTCTAATAGGGTTTTTAGGGTTTACTACAGTTTATTATGATTTATTTGTGTTTAATAGGGTTTTAGGGTTTAATAGTGTGTTTCAGGTGTTATTTGGGATCATTAGTGGTTCTTTGGGGTAATTAGTTGTTGTTAGGGTTTGTTAGGTTTTGTTAGGGTTTGTTAGGACATGTGTTATTCTATTATCACACATGTTATTATTATCATTATTATCATTATAATTATTATCATTATCATTATTATAATTATAATTACTATTGTTAATATTAATATTATTATTATCGTCACAAGAAAATGTAGATGCACATGTGTTAATATTTAATATTTATTATATATTATTTATTTCATGCACGTGCATATGTTGTTGTGGTTATTTTTATTACTACTATTACTAGTACTATTACTATTATTATCATTGCATGCAAATGCTCATGCACGTCTGTTATTATTTATTACCATGCACGTGCACACACAATGCACCTACATTATTCTTTTATCACATGCATTTTTATTGTTTTGTTTATTATTAATATTATAGTTATTGTTGTTATTATCATCAAATGAAAATGAAAATTCATGTGCGTTATTATTTATTACCACACATACGCACATTCAATACATGTTCGTTATTCTATTATCACATGCGCTATTATTATTAATATTACTATTATTGTTATTATTATCATCACGTGTGCTATGAGTTATTATTTATTATCATGCACTGCACATGCAATTCACGTGAGTTATTCTATTATCACATGTGTTGTTGTTATTGTTATTATTATTAATGTTATTATTATTATTATTTTTATGATCATCATCTCATGCACATGCACAAGCATATGCACGTGCATTATTATTTATTTTTTATTAGAATGCATGTGCACTTGCAATGAACACACGTTATTTTATTATCACATACGTTGTTATTCTTATTGTTATTGTTATTATTGTGGTTGTTTTTGTTTTTGTTATTGTTGTTATTGTTATTATCATCACATGAAAATGAACATGCAAATGCGCATGCAAATACATAATCACGCACATTCAATGCACATGCGTTATTCTATTATCACATGCGTTGTTATTACTAATAATAATAATAATATTATTATTATTATCATCATCCCCGTAATCACATGAAAATGCAATGCATGTGCGTTATTATTTATTACCATGCATGTGCACATGTAATGCACATGCAATATTCAATTATCACATGCATTTGTACTACTACTATTATCATTACTA
Source organism: Viscum album (assembly GCA_963277665.1). Classification (NCBI taxonomy): domain Eukaryota; kingdom Viridiplantae; phylum Streptophyta; class Magnoliopsida; order Santalales; family Viscaceae; genus Viscum; species Viscum album. The sequence continues at coordinate 791,092,151 of OY728167.1, forward strand.
CTACTACTACTGTTATTATTATTATCATCACATGAAAATGCAGAAGCACGTGCGTTATTATTTATTATTTTTTACCATGCACGTGGATATGAAATGCACCTATATTATTCTTTTATTATTATTATTATTATTATTATCACAGTTATTATTGTTATTGTTATTATTTTTTATTATCATTATCATTATTATAATCATTGTCACATGCAAATCCACGTCAATGTGTGTTGTTCTATATTATTTATTACCATGCACATGCATGCGTTATTGTTTTTATTATTATTACAATTAGTATTATTAATATTATTATCAAATGTAAATGCACATGCAAATGCTTGTGCATTCTTATTTACTGTTATTTATTTATTATTTACTACTATGCATGTGCACATGCAATCCATTTATGTTGTTCTATAATAATAATAATAATTATTATTATTATTATTATTATTTGTATCATCAAATACAAATGAACATGCATGTGGGTTGTTATTTATTATTTATTACCATGCACGCACATGCGTCATTATCATTATCATTACATGTAAATGAACATACATGTGCATTATTATATATTATTTATTACCAAGCACATGAAAATGCAATGCACTTGTGTTATTCTATTATAACATGTGTTATTATTATTTATTCTCATGCACATGAACACGCAATGCACTTTCATTATTCTATTATCACATGTGTTATTATTTATAATTTATTATCATTCACATGAAAATGCACATTCATGTGGACTTTGTTATTATTTATTGTTTATTACAATGCACATGCACATGCACATGCACATACACATGCAATTCCCATGTGTTGTTATTTATAATTTATTATTTATTATCATTCACATGCAAATGCGCATGCATATGAACAAGAACGTGCGTTATTACTACTATTATTAGAGGTATTTTTAGGGTTTACTGTCATTTTTTAGGATTTTTAGGTGTTATTAACATTGATTATGGTTTGTTAGGGTTTTAGGGTTTTTAATGGAATATTAGCATTTTTTAGGGTTTGGTGGGGGTTATTAATATTTTATTAGGGTTTATTATGGTGTGTCAAGGTTTATTGGGGTTTATTAGGTATCTTTAGGGTTTTATTAGGATTGAGTTGGGTTTATTAGGATATTTTATGGTATATAATGGTATATTTGGGTATGTCTAGGATTTATTAGGGTTTATATTATGGTTCATTATGGTTTATTAATTTTTAATTGGTATATTATGGTTTTTTATTGTTTTGTAGTGTTTATTTGGGTTTATTAGCGTTTTTAATCATTTTAGGTTTTATTAGCATTTATTAGGGGTTTTGGGGCTTTTTAATGGAATATTTTCATTTTTTAGGGTTTAGTAGGATTTATTATGGTTTATTATGGTGTGTTAAGGTTTATTAGGGTTGAGTAGGTATTTTTAGGGTTTTATTAGTGTTGAGTCAGAATCATTAAGATTTTATTTGGGTTTATTAGGGTTGAGTATGGTTTATTAGGGTTTGTTATGGATTTTTAGGGTTTACTATGGTTTGTTAGTGTTTTTATTAGGGTATATCAGGGTTTTTTAGTTTTTGTTAATATAAATGAGGGGTTGTTATGACTTTTTAGGTTTTATTAGCATGTGTTTGGTGTTTGTGAGCATTTTTAATGGTTTATTAGCTTTTATTTTAATTTATTATGGTTTATTAGGGTTTCTAGGGATTTTTAATGGTTTGTTTGCGTTTGTTTATTATTGGGGTTTAGTTGGGTTTTATTGGGTTTTTTATGGCGTGTCAAGGTTTATTAGGGTTGAGAAGGTATTTTTAGGGTTTTATTAGGGTTTATTCATTTTTATTAGGGTTTATTAGGGATTTTTAGGGTTTATTAGGTTATGTTAGGGGTTTATTAGTTTTTTTGTTTTATTAGGTTATATTAGTGTTTGTTAGGTCTTTTTAGGTAATATAGTGTGTTTTAATTGTTTGTGGGCATTTTGTTTTTGTTTGTGAGAGTTTTAGGGTTTCATTTGTTATATTAGAGTTTATTATGGTTTATTAGGGTTTCTAGGGATTTTTACAGTATATTAGAGTTTTTTGTATTAATTAGGTTATATTAGTGTTTTTAGGTTTTTTTTAGGTAATATAGCGCATTTTTTTTGTTTATGATTGTTTTTTTATTGTTTGTGAGCATTTTTAGTGTTTATTAGGTTATATTAGAGTTTATTAGGGATTTTAGGGATTTTTTATGGTATACTAGCATTTTTTTCTTTATTAGGGTTTTGTAGGGTTTTATTAGGGGTTATTAGGATGTGTTATGGTTTTTTAGGGTTGAGTAAGGTTTATCTGGCTTTATTTATGGTTTATTATGTATTTTTAGGGGTTTTTTGGGGTTTATTAGGGTTTATTAGTGTCTATTAGGGTTGGTTAGGGTTGTTTAGGTTTTCATAACGTGTTTTTAGGGTTTTTAGTTTTTATTATCATTTATTAGAGTTTATTAGGTATTTTTGGGGTCTTATTAGGGTTGAGTAGAGTCTCTTAGGGTTTTTAGGGATTATAAGGTGTTTTTAGGGATTATTAGATATTATTAACAGTTTATTAGGGTTTAATTTTTATATTATGGTATATTAAGGTTTAATATTTTTGAGGGTTTTAAAGTATATTTAGGGTTCTTGTAGCATATTTTATTGTTTTTGTAGCGTTGTTAGAGTTTATGTAGCAGTTTTAGTGTTTTTGTAGCATTTTTAGGGTTTAGTTAGAGGTTTTAAATTTTATGTATCATTTTTAGGGTTTATGTGACGTTATTAGTGTCTGTGTACCGTGTTTAGGGTTTAGGTTTTATGTAGCATTTTTATGGTTTTTGTTGTGTTTTCTGGGTTTATGTAGCATTTTTAGGGGTAATGTAGCATTTATGTTACATTTTTTAGGGTTTATATAAGTTTTTACGGTTCATGGAGTGTTTTTAGGGTTTATAGTGTGTTTTTAGGTTTTATGTATCATTTTGTAATGTTTATGATGCGTTTTTAAGGTTTATGTTGTTTTTAGGGTTTATTTTACAGTTCCTGGGTTTGTGTAGTGCTTTTAGGGTTCATGTAGCATTTTTGGGATTATGTTGCCTTTTTTGGTTTATGTTGCATTTTAGTGTTTTTGTTGAATTTTTTAGTGTTTATGTAATGTTGTTTGGGATTATGTATCTATTTGAATAATTTTTTAGGGTTTTAATGGTTGTTTAAGTTTTTTAGTGTTTTTTATGGTTTTTAAGGGTTATTAACAGGTGTTTATGGTTATTTATGGTATCTGATGGCTTTTTAATGGTTTGGGGGAGGGGTTTGGGTTAATTTGTTTTTTTGGGATCAATAGGGGTTGTTGGAAAGCCTAGGAGCGGCGGCGCCTTCTCCATCCCGTAGAGCTAAGGTTTCATTTTTCCTTCTTCTCATTCCCTCCTCCGGTGCGGCCCTTATAGATTGGAAACCACATTCTTTGACCCGGCATCGACACGGTGCGGTGTGGAGTCCTCCTGCTTTGTTTGCATGGGCTATGGCGACTCAGCTCGATGAAGGAAGCCTTCGGCCTCAGATCAGATCGGCGCATGACTTGAATCTTTCGGCGTCATCTGAAAAGGTGAGGATTCGGCTTCGCCACAACTTGGTGTGGTCGTGCTTTCAGAAACTTCTTATCTTGGAGCCGGCTTCACGTCGCTATGACTTCAGCTTCCCTGGTCGTCAACTCGAAGGATCTCAGCGCATTCCTACCACATCTCGTTGGTGTCATCCGATTGGTGTCGGCCTCAGAGTGGCATGGAGGGGGGAGGGCCCTTGATTTTCTTTTATTGTTCTGGTGGTGCTTCTGCAGGTTTGGTTTTGGCGTTTTCTTTGATTTTTGCAGTTGGCGCTGGAGTAGGGTTATTGTTGGATTGGTGGTTCTCTTTGTATGGTGTCTCTGTTGGAATGTTGTGGGATGGGTGTGGCCATCACTCCATGGATATTCTTCTCATTTGCGTTCTACTTGTGTTGGAATCTGATGAGGGATCATTTGCAGTTCTAAATGGAGAGGATTCATGCCCTGAGTGGCGTTTCTTTTCCAGTCCTTCCCAAATCCTCTCATTAGTGACTTTCCATTGTTGTGGGGTTGATCTATCAATCCCAGGTGATGATGGATTGGCTTTGCTTTCCTTGGATTGTCTTCTGACCGTTTCGGTGACAGCAGTGGTGGCAGGAGTCTTGTGGTGAGTGACGGGTCCATCATGGCATGATTGTGGTTCTCCTTTGAATGGTTAAAGGGTTTGAGAAGCTTTGTTTTGTGATCTTTCCTATGATTCCAATGGTGGGAAGATAGTGCATCCAGTTCGACCACATGGAAGGCCCTAAGGGTGGATTTAGAGCAGGCATCTCATCTATGCAAAGCTTGACGGATTTGGTTGACTCAGAGGTTATGGATTTTGCCATCGGATCAGGCCTGTGCTTTGACACAGGACACTTTCTTGCTGAACTGCCTTGCACCGATGGGGAGTTTCATCATGTTTAAATTATTGGGAAGGGGAGCTCCATGTTTTCAATACGGTTTTTTTATCATGTCTTTTCAGTCTGTTTTGTATTATGTCCATGATCTTTGTGCGGGTTTCCCCCTTTATTCCCTTAAAAGGGGGTTTATTATAATCATAAAAAAATATAAGTTCTTTGGGCCGTTGGATTTATGGGGATCAATAGGGGTTGTTACGGTTTTTAGTGTATTTTAGGGTTTTTTTGGGTATTGTAGTAGTTTTTAGGGTTTATATAATGTGTTTTAGCATTTTTTGGGTTCTTTAGGGTTTTTTAGTGTACTTTAGAGTTTCATATGGTTCTTTAGGGTTTATTAGGGTTCTTTAGGTTTTATTAGTGTTCTTTAAGATTTTGTACTGTTTATTAGCATTTTTATTGTATTTTAGGTTTTTATTGGGATTTTGTTGGCATTATTAGATTTTTCATGGGTTTATCAACCTTTTTTAGGGTTATTTAGGATTTATTAGGGTTTATTAGAGTTTATTTTATTTATTAGGGTTTAGTAATGTGTATTTGGGTTTATTATGATTTCTCAGGGTTTATTTTTCATTGTTAGGGTTTATTGCGGTTTATTAGGGGTTTGTTATGGTTTGTTTCAGTTTGTTACGATTTATTTGGCGTTTTTAGGATTAGTTACGATTTGTTTGGGGTTTTTAGGGTATGTTAAGATTTATTTTGTGGTTATTGGGGTTTTTTAGGGTTTACTAGTGGGTTATAGGATTTTGTAAGATATTATTTGGAGGTTTTGTCAGCGTTTTGTCAGGTTGGTTTGGTTTTTTAGTGAATATTAGGGTTTATTATGGTTTAATAGTGTTTTTATTGTATATTAGGGGTTTTAGGGCTTTTGTAGTACTTATTAGGGTCTAATAGAGTTTTTTAGGGTTTATTACATGTTATTACGATTTATTAGTGTTTATTAGTGTTTTAGGGTTTAATAGTGGGTTTTAAGGCTTATTATGGTTTATTAGTGGTTCTTAGGGGTTATTAGTAGTTGTTAGGGTTTGTTAGGTTTTGTTAGGGTTTTTAGGATTTGTTTGTGTTGATTTGGATTTTATGAATTTTTTTTGTGTTTTATGGGTGTGTTTGGATTTTAAATGCTTTGATAAGGTTATTTTAGCATTTTTGGGGTTTTGTTGCATTGTGTGGGTTTTGAAGCTTTTTTCGGTTTTTTTGTAGCAACTTTTAGGGTTTATGTATCATTGTAAGTGGCTTTAGTGGTTCTTTAGGGGTTTTTATGGGTTTATTAGGGGTTAATTTTTTATATTATGGTTTATTAGCTTTTAATAATTTTGAGGGTTTTAAAGCGCCTTTAAGGTTATTGTATCATTTTTTGGGTTTAGTTAGCGGTTTTAGGTTTTATGTATCATTTTTAGGGTTTACGTAACATTTTTAGGGTTTATGTGGAGTTTTTAGGGTTTAGGGTTTATGTAGAATTTTTTAGGGTTTATGTTGTGTTTTCTGGGTTTATGTAGCATTTTAGGGGTGATGTAGCATTTTTGTTGCATTTTTTAGGGTTTATGTATCATTTTTAGGGTTCATGTAGTGTTTTTAGGGTTTATATTGTGTTTTTTTAATGGTTGGGGCTGAAACCTCATTTATTATTAAAGCAAACCAAATACCTATTTGACTGGGTAGAGGGGGACCCATTACAAAGCTCAAAGGCCCCTTGGGCATTTATCCCATTACATGGCCCATAAGCCCAATTTTTTGTCCCAAAGCCCATTTTGTGAATAGTACTTCTACAGTACCCCCGCGCTGCTACAATAACATGCAGTACCCAGTGCTGCTATAGTACCATGCTGCCACTCCAGTACATACTGCCGCTATAGAGCCCGCCGTTGCTACAGTGTTGCTGCTGCTACAGTACGCTACAGTACCTATGCAAAATGGTTTTTGAACCCCCATTTTTCCATGTAAGATTAAGGGGTGCTTACCACTAAGCCAAACCCCAACTATGGGGGTTTATATTATGTTTTTAGGTTTTATGTAGCGTTTTTTATTGTTTATGTTTCATTTTTTTGGATTTATGTTTTTTAGGGTTTATGTTACAGTTCTAGGGTTTATTTAGTGTTGTTAGGGTTTACGTAGAATATTTTGGGTTTATGTTGCGTTTTTTGGATTATGTTGCTTTTTAGGGTTTTTATTTCATTTTTAAGGTTTATGAAACATTTTTTGGGTTTATGTATCTATTTGAAGCCTTTTTAGGGTTTAAATGGTTGTTTATGGTTTGTAGTGTTTTTAGGGTTTTTAAGGGTAGTTAACAGGTGTTTATGGTTTTTTATAGTATATGATTGATTTTTAATAGTTTTTGGGGGGGGTTTATGGGTTTATTTGTTTTTTTGGTATTGATAGGGGTTGTTAGGGGTTTTAAGTGTCTTTTAGTGAATGTTTGGGTATTGTAGCCATTTTTAGGGTTCATATAATGTGTTTTAGCATTTATGGGGGTTTATAGGGTTTTTAGTGTTCTTTAGAGTTTAATAAGGTTCGTTAGGATTTATTAAGGTTCTTTAGGGTTTATTAGTGTTATATAGGATTTTTTACAGTCTATTAGTGTTTTTATTGTATATTAGGGTTTTATTGGGATATTGTAGGCATTGATAGCTTTTTCAAGGGTTTATCAACCTTTTTTACGGTTATTTATGATTTATTTGGGTTTATTAGGGTTTATTTTATTTATTAGGGTTTTGTAACGTGTATTTGGGATTTTTACGATTTATTAGGGTTTATTATGATTTTTCAAGGGTTTATCAACCTTTTTTACGGTTATTTATGATTTATTTGGGTTTATTAGGGTTTATTTTATTTATTAGGGTTTTGTAACGTGTATTTGGTCTTATTACGATTTATTAGGGTTTTGTAACGTGTATTTGGTCTTTTTACGATTTAATTGGAGTCGTTAGGATTTGTTATGATTTATTTGGGGTTGTTAGGGTTTGTTATGATTTATTTTTGGGTTATTAGGGTTTTTAGGGTTTATTAATGGGTTGTAGGGTTTTATAGGCTATTATTTGGATATTTTTGAATCATTTTGTTGGGTTTGATAGGGGTTTTAGAGATTATTGGGGTTTATTATGGTTAAGAGTGTTTTTTATTGTATATTAGGGGTTTCAAGGCCTTTTCAGCAGTTACTAGGGTCTAATAGAGTTTGTTAGGATTTATTACAGCTTATTATGATTTATTAGTGTTTATAGGGTTTAATAGTGGGTTTTATGGGTTATTAGGGTTTATTAGTGGTTCTTATGGGTTATTAGTTGTTCTTAGGGTTTGTTAGGTTTTGTTATGGTTGTTAGGGTTTGTTACGATTTGATTGAGTTGTTTGGGGGTTTTATGCATTTTTTTTGGGTTTTATGGGTGTGTTTGGATTTTTTATGCTTTGTTAGTGTTATTTTTTTTGTTTTTGGGGGTTTTTTTGAATTTTGTGGGTTTGAAGCATTTTTCGGGTTTTTGTAGCAATTGATAGGGTTTATGTTGCATTGTTAGTGTCTTTAGGGGTTCATTAGACTTCTTTAGTGTTTTAAGGGTATTTAGGGTTCTTTAGGGTGTATTAGGGTTTCTTTTGTGGTTTGTAGTGTTTTATAGGGGGTTTTAGCGTTTTTAAGGGTTTCATATGGTTGGTTAGGTTTTTGTTAGTAATTTTTATGGTTTTTAGGGTTTTTAGCGTTTTTAGTTGTTTTTAGGGTTTTTAGGGTTTTTTTGAGGTTTTTTGAGTTTTTTTAGGGTTTTTAGGTTATTTTTCGGGTTTTTCAGTTTTTTTGGTTTCTTAGGGGTTTTTGGTTTTTTTAGGGTTTTTTTGGTTTTTTGGTTTTTTTGGGTTTTGTCAGGTTTTGCCGGGTTTGTTAGGGTTTTTTTGTGAATATTAGCATTTTGAATGGATTAATAGCATTTTTGTTGTATATTTTGGATTTAAGGAATATTTTAGCATTTATTGGGGTCTAATAGGGTTTTAGGGTTTATTACAATTTATTAGTGTTTGTTAAGGTTTAGTAGTGGGATTTAGGGTTTATTAGGGTTTATAATGGTTTATTATTGTTTGGTAGGGTTTGTTAGGATTTATTAGTTCTTATTAGAGTGATTTAGGGTGTCTAAGGGTTTTTTAGGGTTTCTAAGGGAGTGTTGGGGTTTCTAAGGGTGAGTTAGGGTTTTTATGGACGGGTTAGGGTTTCTAAGGGTGTGCTATGGTTTCTAAGGGTATCTAAGGTTGTGTTAGGGTTTCTATGGGTGCATTGGGGTTTCTAAGGGTGTTCTAGGGTTTCTAAGGGTGTGTTAGGGTTTCTAAGGGTGTGTTAGGGTTTCTAAGGGACTGTTAGTGTTTCTTAGGTTTTCTTAGGGTTTTGTTAGGGTTGTTAGGGTTATGTTAGGGTTTCTTATGGTTTCTTAGGTAGAAGAGGTTCATGGCTAGGAAAGCCTGGCCCCCCAAACATAATTCAAAAGGAAAAGGCAGCAACAAAATGGGCCTAAAAGGGCGAGTATGAGTTTCTCCCTTCCGATCTGAGTCTAAGAATGGAATACAATAAGGTGGGGCAATAAAAGACCACATTGAGGCCCTCTCCACAATCGCCTATTTTGAGAGGGCGTCAGCAACCGAGTTGGATTCCCTATAAACGTGTGATACATTAAGATTCAGCTTCTGAGATAGGTCAAGGCACTCGATCCAATGTGGCAATAATCTCTAAGGAACATCCCTTGAGCGTCCCTTTAATGCAGCAACTGCAAGCATCGAGTCTAACTCAATCCAAAGATATGACCAGGTGAACTGGCATGCAAACCTCATGGCCATTATGTCTGCCCACAGCTCCGCTTCATAGGCACAGCCATCCCCAAGGAACTGAAAGAAGCATCCCTTCAAGAAACCCCACGGGGCGTGAAATACGCCCCCTCACCCCGATGGCCTAGGATCTCTAAGTGTCGCTCCATCAATGTTATACTTTATCCATGATGGGAGTGTCAATATCCATCTAATATACTTCAAGAACAGAGGTTTTCAGCTCCTTCCATCCACACCAAGAGCACACAGAACAGTAAGATCCTCGACGTCATTATACATCAAACTTGTTTGTATCTGTGAGGCACTGTGAATAGCCTTGTGGATTGACACCAGTCCCCCCTACAGTGAGAGAGGCTGCCGATTAAATGCAAGTGCATTCCGAGCAGCCCAAATGTAATGAACGATATCAGCCGCCCCAGCCAACAGCAGGTTCTGGACCTGGTCGCTCCGGTTCAGATCAACCAGCCCATGCAGAATGTCACATATCGTCCCTTGTAGACAACAGGCCTGCCCAAAGCTCTGTGATAGGTATCTCCATAGCTCCGCGGCAAAGGTACAATTCAAGAAAATATGGTTGCAGCTTTCTCCATCACTCCTGCACAAGAAACAGATAGAAGAAAGTTTCCTTCCAGTGAGTTGAAGATGATCATGTGGGGGGAGCCTGTTTCTCCAGATTTTCTAGATTATAGTGAATTACGATAGGGTAATTAAGGGTGTCTTGAATTTAGTCATCCATGGCAACGAGACAGGACATGGCGGGCACATCAACCGGTTGTAATCAGGGGTGCTTAATTTCCCAACCATGCTGGGCATCCAGATAAGAGTGTCAGTGTCAATAAAAGTATATCGCTTCACTTGCATGGAAACACTATTTGGAAGAGGGGAAGTTGATTCATCACATTGCCGCACAAGATCAGCAATGGTGAGGTGCTGCAGGTCAAGCGGCGGCGTTACGATGTCCGCAATGGGATGTTCCAGCCATGGTATCGACCAGCAGTTAAGGCTAGAGTTTCTGGACACGATCCATTTCTCTTTGGACATAATATCCTTGTATGAGGACCTTAATGTCGGCCAGACTGAGGAGGAAAGATACCCCGTAAAGCTATCACACAATCTACACGTGAATCTTTCCTTGATGAAGTTAAGGTCGTCATTCTGACGATTAAGCAAGCTCTATGTAAATTTCCCAATAATAGCATCATTGAACCCTCGTAGGTCCTTAATTCCAAGCCCACCCATGTCAAGCGGCTTTGTGCAATGCTTCCGGGCAACAAAGATCATTTTCCTCTCAACAGTGGAACCTGTCCAAGCAAAGTTCCTAATTTTGACATTAATACTTTTTATGAGACTCATCGGCCATCTATAAATGAAGAAGGCATGAACAAACATTGAGGTGATAACATAGTTATTCAAGAATACCCGTCCATCCTGCAAAAGAGATTTTCCCTTCTATTTTGACATTTTATGGATTATTTTAGAAATGATGCCTTCAAAGTAGCATCTTCTAGCTTTCCCCCAGAAATGGGGAACTCCTAGGAATGTGAAGGGGAGGGAGCCTCTCTTGACGCACAACATATTGGCAATCTGAGCCTGCTTTGAAGGAGAGACAACATTTCCAAACACAATTGAATACTTAATCCTACTAATGTCCAGCCCAGCCACACATTCATAGTGGTGGAAGATTTTCTTAACTATGGACAGAGTCTACTTATCAGCTTTCCCAAAAAGGAGGATATCGTCCCCATAGAGGAGATGAGTGGGGACCAAAAGGTTCCAACCATCTTTGATCTGAGAATATAGCCCCGCCTGCACAAGATCAAGAATACACCGACTCGTGTAATCCTCCACCATAGAAAAGAGAAAACCAGAGAGGGATCCCCTTGATGAACTCAACGAGAGAATGCGGAAAATCCATATGGGGATCCATTAATCAAAACCAAAACTCTGGCGCTGTGGAGGATTGAAGCAATCAACCTGATGAAGCTGCTGGAGAAGCCATATCTACTGAGGATCTGAAAGATGAAACTCCACTTTATTGTGTCAAATGCCTTCGAAATATCCATCTTCAAAGCAAAGCAACCTTGCTTTTTCTTTTTCTGCATAACATTGACCCCCTCCGAAGCAGTAAAAAGACAGGTTTTTATGCTCCTTCCAAGGATGATCCCAAATTGATTTCTGGTAATGATGTCACCTAACATTTTCCCCAGTCTGATGAAAAGAATTTTGCTGATTATTTTCAGGATGGTGTTTCCAACAGCAACCAGGCGGGAGTCTCCAATCACAATAGTGTTTTCCTTCTTTGGTATCAAACAAATAAAATTGGCATTTGCACCATGTGGAAGAGAGCCTGAATGGAAGAATTCGCTCACCGCATTAGTAATGCCGACATGAAGAATATCCCAGTAGAACATGAATAATTTATTTCCAAAACCATCAGGTCCCGCAGTGTTGTCCAGATTCAGCGAGAATAGCGATGCCCTAACTTCCCCCTCAAGAGGGGCTGTTGTGAGTGCCTCATTCTGCATGTTTGTAACACAAGATGAAATAGAGTTAGCAAACATGGTGATGATTTGACCGTCGTCTGTGTACAGCCCCTAGAAATATTCCACGGTGGGCTTGGAAATGTCCTCAACCGAGTTTAAAGTGTTATTACCAACCCGGACATCACTCAAGTTGTTCTTGATGCACCTTTATCTATGCAATACATGAAAAAACATTGAGTTTCGGTCTCCATATTGCAGCCACTTAACTTTAAAATGTGCTTTGGCACGCTTTTCTTTGAGGTCCAACAACTCATCAAGCTATGTATACAAGCGAAGCTCCTCGCCTGATGGCGAATTCTGCTGTTGCGCCATGATTTGACATGCGGCCATCTGAGATTCCACCGCAGCAATATCACCATCCAAATTTGAAATGGACTTCTTAATCCATTCTCTTAAGCGGCGCTTAACCTCTCTTAATTTCGAAATCACAATGATGTGGGGGCTGTTAGTGAAAGTGGTGCTCCATGCCTTCAGAACCACCTCCCAGCACCCGGGTATTGTGAGCCATGCGTTGTTGAATTTAAACGGGAAGGGATGGGTCTAGAAAATCGGTCACGAAATTCAACCACCAGGGGATTATAGTCTGAGTTAAACTTTGGGAGAGTAATGGCCGAAATAACCATCAGGGATCTTCCATAACCCCTATGTGCAAAGTATCTGTCCAGCTTTCTGGCCTATCTGCCATTAACAGTATATCACCCCCATGTGAAGGTGGCCCCAGAAATGGAGACCTAAGATAAATCGCAGTGGTCCAGGCAAGAGGAAATATCCTCTACAGCAGGATGGTAGAAGTGTGGACCCAGTTTTTCCTCCATCCTCAGGACTGTATTAAAGCCCCCAATAACCACCCAACTGTTGTCAATGCCTTCACTAACGCACTCGAACTCATTCCAGAGAAGTCGCCAATTGTTGTACGAGCAGGAGGCATAAACGAATGAAAGGGTTAAAATATCAGCATTCAAGCGGACATTAATGGAAATCATTTGCAGGCTTGGGTCAACCGAAACAACCTGAACAGTACAGTGCACCAAGACCCATAAGGTTCCCATACCATCATCTCCACCATTTTATGAGAGGATAGAATATCCAAGGGAGTTCCAGTTGAAACCCTTCCAGTTATCAAATTTAATCATGGGCTCAGCCAGCCCAATTAACATAGGCTTGTGAGAAAGAAAGTGTCGAAGGGCAGCAGCCGTGGGGGAATTACCCAGCCCTTGGAAATTCTAAAACAATATCTTCATTGGGGGTTGGAAGTATCAGCTGGGGGGTAAGTTCCTTTACCCTTCCCTTTCCCGTCCTTCCATTATTCTTGGGGGTATCAGCCCGCTTTGAAACATCTGATAGAAAATACTTTGTCATCTGGTTCTGCGCCACAGCTTCCGGTGTCATGGTGGGATTATCCGGCTCAGTATCAACCTGCTCCTCCTCAACCGTATCACTCCAGAATACCCCAATGAGGGGGTTGAATTTGTTCAAAACACATATTTCCTCCTTCGGGGGGACCCTCTGTGACTTCCTCACCGCCTTGTCTAAGACAACCCGAGTGAATTTATTTTCAGGGGTAGCTGAATGGTCAAGGGGAACATCAACATTCTCCATGCCAACCGGGGTTTCCATAACAGTCCGACTACCTAGGGTTTTCTTGAAAACAGGCAGCTCCATAGCAGCTCTACCACTCATGGAATTTCCAGGAGCACTATCGGGGGCAGTCCCCGCACACTCCTGAGATTGCGAGCATTGAGCTGGGATTTCTTGGTGATCAGATGACGGGCCACCATCAGCTCCCTCTATGGTCGTCGGTACAGAAGGGTGATCAAATATCTCAGGATTAGCCGAGGATTCTTGAACAGTGGCCATAGCATCTTGAGAATCCTCAGGGGCGACCTTCAGAACCACCGGGTCATCCACACGCACACCCGAACCACCATCGGCCAACACCGTATTTCCAGAATAAACACCATTAGCTGTAACCACCACGTCCACCTTGGGAGCCACATCAGGCTGACGGGAAGCCCCACGTTTTCTCCTGTACTGAGGCACTTCATGCCCCTGAAGGTTACAGATCGAGCAGGTCATCAACTTTTTTCATTATAAAACCAGATGCCCAAAGTTTTTGCAAGAGGAGCATAATTTGGGGCGCTTCTCACACTTGATCACCAATGTTAATCTATCCTCTAGTGTGTTGAAAACAACTTCTTCAATAAGGGTATTTTCAAAGTCAACCTCCACGAGTACTCTCGCATAGTGGTCGTATCTCAGATTTCCCGTCTCCTTGTCAATGTGGATGGGAAAACCGACCGCCAAGGCAATGTCCCACAGTATTCACGGGTGCCAATAATACCAATTCAACTTGCAGATCCGGATCCACACCTGCACAACAGTGTTCTTCATGCTGAAGGGATCAAAGCTCCGGTCCCAATCCTGAATTCTAAGAATCCCTGGTTTGAGATTAAGGGACCCAAAACTCCATGCCTGTCGTTTGCAGTTGTCAGAGGGAAAACAATGTGAAAGTAGCCGCGGCCCATCGCCATCATTTTCCAATCCGAGAACCCCCATATTTTCGAAACGTGCTTAGCAAGGTCACTACATTTCCATAGCCACTCCCCCTTCACCACGATAACTCGTGCAATGATAGAAACACATGCAATGTCTGGCTCGTTCCTCCAACGCCTCTCGATTGGCACATACATGCGCAATCCGCCCCTTTCGAATCACATGACTAAGGTAGGGGGCACCAAAATCTGCAAAAGTCAGCGATATAGCTGATTTCACGACCAGGGGAGGGGTTTGTTGGGGTTTTTTAGGGTTTTGCTTGGTTTTTAATTGTGTTTAGTGTTTATGGGGCTATTCTGGTTTTGTTAGATTTATTTAGTTATTCATGGTTGTCACGGATGTGTAGAGCTAGTCGCAAGCTTCAATTTGATATGTGGTAGAGGTGAAACGGACACCCAGAGCAGGAGTTATGGTAATTTGGAGTACTTATGGACCTTTTCGGTCTTTAAGAATTTGATAACGTGTTCTTAATGGTCATAGATGTGTAGATCTAGTCGAAAGCTTTGATTTGATATATGGTAGAGGCAAAATGGACTCCCAGATTAGATGTTATGGTATTTTGGAGGGTTTGAGTACCTTTTTGGGCCTTCAAGGATGTGAGATGGTGCTTCAATGGTTAGAGGAGTGTAGGACTAGTCTCAAGCATCGATTTGATATGTGGTAGTGGAAAAATAGACACCCATAAAAGTAAGTTATTGCAAAACGAACACCAGAAGCCAATCTTTTTACCATCAAAGGGATTTTGGGTCTTTTGGGGGGTTGAAGAATGTCAGAAAGGGTTCCAGTGGTTACCAGAGTGTGTATCTTTTCACAATCCTCAATTTGATAAGTGGTAGAGACAAAATGAACACATGTAATAGAAGTTATTATCATTTTAAATTGACCAACCCTCCTACCACGTAAAAACCTATGAAACCCGTAACTCACTAAAATAGGAATAACTTCTCATTCGGGTGTCCATTTGAGCGCTGGGACTAGTAAAATAGAAGCTCGTGAGATGAGTGAGGACCAAGTCTATTCGAAACTATGAGAAGATCAAAGAAACATAAGATATATTAGTTATAACACTCTGAAAAAAGTCCCACTTCAAACGGTCATAACATTCACTGTGGTTGTCTGTTTGAGCTCTACCACATATAAAATCAAAGTCAGTGAAGAGATATACACAAAATGATAACTTGAAAAAAGTTCAAGTCATGTTTGGGAGCCTAATATCCCAAAAACCCATCAAAAGGCCTCCAAAACTCCAATTCCGTGTCCAGATCCCTGTCAATTTTTTCTTAAAACGGTCATAACTTCTGATCTATGTGTTTGTTCAGCCTCTGGAAACTGTTTTTATCGTAGTTTGTTCCATGATATTTAGTTTGACTATTAAAAGAGCAGAAATGGACACCCAAAGAAGAAGTTATGCCTTTTTCAATGACTCTGTGATTTGTTAGGTTTTTCGAGACCCCATTTCTAGCATTTTTGTCATGTCTGCTGTTTTTTCAAACAACTATACCTTATTATTACTGTTATTATTATTATTATCATCATCATCTCATCCACATACACATGCACATGCACATGCACATGCCTTATTATTATATTTTTATTTCCATGCACGTTCACATAAAATGCACACATGTTATTTTATTATCACATGCATTGCTATTATTATTGTTATTAATATTATTGTGGTTGTTGTTTTTGTTGTTGTCATCACATGCAAATGCACATACACGAACATTCAATGAACATGCGTTATTCTATTATCACGTGCATTGTTATTATTAATATGATTAATATTATTATCATCATCACCGTCGTCATCGTCATCACAGGCAAATGCAATGCATGGGAGTTATTTTTTATTACCATACACATGCACAGGTAATGCACATGCAATATTCTATTATCATCTGCATTAGTACTACTACTATTATCACCACCGCTACTACTATTATTACTAGTACTGTTATTATTACTATCATCACATGCAAATTTAGATTAAAGTGTGTTATTATTTATTAACATGGATGTGCATATGCAATGCACTTGAATTATTATTTTATTATTATTATTATTATTATCACTCTTTTTATTACTATTATTATTATTATTATTATTACCATTATCATTATCATTATCATTATGACATGAAAATGAACATGCAGGTGCATTGTTATTTATTATTTCTTACCATGCACATGCATGCATTATTATTATTATTATTATTACAATTAGTACTACTAATATTATCCTCAAATGAAAATGCACAAGCACATGCATGTGGGTTCTTATTTATTATTATTTATTTATTATTTACTGCAATGCACGTGCACATGAAATGAACTTGAGTTATTCTATTATTTTTATTATTTTTATTATTATTGTTCTTGTTGTTGTTGTTGTTGTTTGTATCATCAAATGAAAATGCACATGCATGTGCGTTGTTATTTCTTATTTATTACCATGCACGTGCATGTGTCATTATCATTATCATTACATGTAAATGCACATGCACGTGTGTTATAACATATTATTTATTATCATGCACATGCAAATGCAATTCACATGCATTATTCTATTATCACATGTGTTTTTTTGTTATTTATTATCATTCACATGAAAATGCACATTCATGTGGGATTGGTTATTATTTATTGTTTATTACCATGCACATTCACATGCACATGCACTTGTATGTGCATTATTATTTATTATTTATTATCATTCACATGCACATGCACATACACATGCAATTCACATGCGTGATTATTTACAATTTATTATTTATTATCATTCACATGCAAATGCACATGCATCTGCACATGCACGTGCGTTATGATTTATTATTTAAACCATGAACTTGCATATGCACATGCATGTGCATTATTACTACTATTATTATTATATGTATTTTTAGGGTATACTATCATATTTTTGGATTTTTTGGTGTTATTAAAATTTAATATGGTTTGTTAGGGATTTAGGGTTTTTTAATGGTATATTAGAATTTTTTAGGGTTTGGTTGGGGTTATTAGGATTTTATTAGGGTTTATTATGGTGTGTCAAGGTTTATTAGGGTTTATTAGGTATTTTTATAGTTTTATTAGGACAGTGTTGGGTTTATTAGGGTATATTATGGTATATTATGGTATATTTGGGTATGTTTAAGATTTATTAGGGTTTATTATGGTTCATTATGGTTTATTAATTTTTAAGAGGGTATATTAGGGTGTTTTTTAGTGTTTAGAAGTGTTTATTCAGGTTTATTACTGCTTTTAAGCTTTTTTAGGTTTTATTAGCATTTATTAGGGGTTTTAGGATTTTTAATGGTATATATGCGTTTTTAGGTTTTAGTGGGGTTTATTATGGTTTATTATTGTGTGTTAAGGTTTATTAGGGTTGAGTAGGTATATTAATGGTTTTATTAGTGTTGAGTTGTTATCTTTAAGGTTTTTTAGGGTTTATTATGGTTGAGTACGATTTATTAGGGTTTTTTAGGGTTTTTTGGGTTTACTAGGGTTTGTTAGTGTTTTTATTAGGGTATATGAGTGTTTTTTAGTTTTTGTTTATATATATGAGGGGTTGTTATGACTTTTTATGTTTTATTTGCGTATTTTTAGTGTTTTTGAGCTATTTTTTGTTTATTATATTTTATTTGAAATTATTATTGTTTATTAGGGTTTCTAGGGCTTTTTAATGGTTTGTTTGCATTTTTTTGTTTATTGGGGTTTAGTTGGGTTTTATTAGGGTTTTTTATGGTGTGTCAAAGTTTATTAAGGTTCACAAGGTATTTTTAGGGTTTTATTAGGGTTTTAGTAGGGCTTAGTAGTTTTTATTAGGGTTTATTAGGGATTTTTAGGGTTTGTTAGGGTTTGTCAGGGGTTTATTAGTTTTTTTGTTTTATTAGGTTATATTAGTGTTTGTTACGTCCTTTTAAATAATATAACGAGTTTTTCTTGTGCGAGTTCTGTTTTTTTTTGTGGGCGTTTTTAGGGTTTCTTTGATTATATTAGAGTTTATTATGGTTTATTAGGGTTTCTAGGGAATTTTATGGTATATTAGCCTTTTCTGTCATTATTTGGTTATATTAGTGTGTTTAGGTCTTTTAGGTAATATAGTGCATTTTTATTGTTTTTTATCATTTTTTTATTGTTTGTGTGTGTTTTTATGGTTTATTAGGTTATATTAGAGTTTATTAGGGCTTCTAGGAATTTTATACAGTATACTAGCATTTTTTTATTTATTAGGGTTTTATAGGGTTTTATTAGGGGTTGTTATGGAATTTTAAGGTTTGTTAGGGATGAGTAGGGTTTATTTGGCATTTTTATGGTTTATTAGGGTTTCTAAGGGTTTGTTTGGGGTTTATTAAGGTTTATTAGTGTTTATAAGTGTCTATTAGGGTAGGTTCGGGTTGTTTAGGTTTTCTTAACGTGTTTTTAGTGTTTATTAGGTTTTATTATCATTTATTAAGGTTTATTAGGTATTTTTGGGGTTTTATTAGGGTTGAGTAGAGTTTTTATGGTTTTTAAGGATTATAAGGTGTTTTTATGGATTATTAGAGTTTATTAGGGGTTTATTAGGGTTTAATTTTTTATATTATGGTATAACAGGGTTTAATATTTTGGAGGGTTTTAAAGCGTCTTTAGGGTTTTGGTAGAATTTTTTATGGCTTATGTAGCATTGTTAGAGTTTATGTAGCATTTTTAGTGTTTATGTAGTGTTTTTAGGGTTTAGTTAGCAGTTTTAGATTTTATGTATCATTTTTAGGGATTATGTAATGTTTTTAGGGTTAATGTAGCGTGTTTAGGGTTTAGGTTTTATGTAGCATTTTTTAGGGTTTATGTAGTATTTTATGGGTTTATGTTGCATTTTATGGGTTTATATAGTGTTTTCGGGGTGATTTAGTGTTTATGTTGCATTTTTTAGGGTTTATGTGACGTTATTAGGGTTCATATAGTGTTTTTAGGGTTTATATTGTGTTTTTTGGATTTATGTAGCATTTTTACTATTTATGTTGATTTTTTAGGGTTTATCACTACCACAAAAACAGTTTTTCGCAGCGCCCCCCTTTATCGGCGCTAACGAAAAAGCGCTGATAAAGGCACCCCTTTATCAGCGCTTTTTTTTAGCGCTGATAAAGGGAACCCCCTTTATCAGCGCTTTTGTTAGCGCTGATAAAGGCCCCCGTTTATCAGTGCTTGCTTAGTAGCGCTGATAAAGGGTCGACTTCAAAAAAAAATTAAAAATATATTAATATATAAATATTGTTATATTGTTATATAAATATAATATATAATTTTTAAATAAATTTTAGATAAGTATAAATGTACATTTACACTTATTATACTTAATATTTTAGATATTTAGTGAAAACGACTTCTTAAAAAATTAAAAAAATATTTTTAATTAATATTTTGATAATCATTATGGAGTAATAGTCATTTAATAACAATTTGAGGACTAAAAAAACTAAAAAAATTTAAAAAAGATCCAAAATATGTTGAAAACGCAACTCAAACTTCAAACGGCCATAACTTTTGATCCGGGTGTCCGTTTGAGCTCTACCACATATCAAATCGAAGCCTGCGACGAGCTCTACGTCGCTATGACTCGGGGGGACCCCAGTCAAGCGTTTTTCGAGGCCAAAAGAGGCCCATAAGGCCTCCAAAACTGAGTTTTTTGTCGGGGTACCCAGATTTTTTAACATTTTGTGGATTTTCAAACTCGTTTAAGGGGGTATTGTTGGATTTTCTTGGTGGGTATTAAATTTATTCCAAGGTATTACATTCATATTGATATTATGTCTTTGAAATTTCATCCTTTTTTATAATGAACTGCTATTTATAATCAAATATATAACTATATGTACATATTTTTTATATATTCGAACCTAAAAATTAAATTTTTTAAATAAATAATTAAACATATTTACATATAAAATATATTAGATTTATCTAAATAATAACTAATATCCATTTTATTTAAAATACCAATATATGAATATTTATATACCTATATATTAATCTAACTATATATATATATTAATCTAACTATATATATATTAATCTAATAAATATATATATATTAATATAACTACATATATATATATTAGTATTACTATAAATATATATATTAATATCACCATAAATATATATATTAATATCACTATATATATATTAATATAACTATATAAATATATATTCATATAATTATATATATGTTAATATAACTATATATATGTTAATATAACTATATATATGTTAATATAACTATATATTAATATAAATATATATTACTATACGAATAAATATAACAAAATATATATATATATATAGATATATATTAATACCACTATATATATATATTAATATTACTATATATATTATAATATAACTATATATATATATTAATATAAATATATATTACTATACGAATAAATATAACTAAATATATAAATATATATATATATATAGATATCATGAATTGGAAAGCAAATCAAAATAGAGTAGTGGTAAGGGCTTAGGCGCGCAGGGGGGAGGTCTCGAGTTCAAATCCTGGTGGAGGCAGGGGTGTGCGCGCAGGAGGAATATTGGAGCAAGCGCTGTTAAAGGGTGGAGGGGGGTGCGTGGGGTGCGTGGGGTGTTGAAAAGGGGCCGAAAAGCGCTGTAAAAGGGGGGGTTCAAGCGCTATAAAATCCCCCCCCCCCCCCGATTGGCAATATTTTTTAAATTTTTTAAAAAATATTAAAAAAATTTAATTTTTTTTTATTTTTTTTAACTTTTATCAGCGCTTTTTTAAAAGCGCTGATAAAGGAAGAGTTGATAAAGGAGACCCCCCCCCCCCCCTTTATCTACGCTGGCTTTATCAGCACTTTTCTAGTGCTGATAAAGGCCATTTTTAGCGCTGATAAAGGCTATGTTTGTAGTAGTGTATGTTGTGTTTTTTTGGGTTTATGTTACAGTTCTAGGGTTTATGAAGTGTTTTTAGGGTTTATGTTGAGCTTTTTTGTGTTTATGTTGCGTTTTTTGGTTTATATTGCATTTTAGGGTTATTGTTTCATTTTTAAGGGTTTATGTAACGTTTTTAGGGTCTATGTATCTATTTGTAGCCTTTTTTAGAGTTTTAATGGTTGTTTATGGTTTGCTGTTTTTTTAGGGATTTAAAGGGTTGTTAACGGGTGTTTATGGTTTTGGTTGGTATCGGATGGCCATCAATTGCTTTGGGGTGGGGGTTTATGGGTTTATTTGTTTTTTTGGATTGATAAGGGTTTTTAGGGTTTTTAGTGTGTTTTAGGTTTTGTTTGGGCATTGTAGCGGTTTTTAGGGTTTATATAATGTGTTTTAGCATTTATTAGATTGTTTAGGGTTTTTTTAGTGTTCTTTAGAGTTTAATATGGTTCTTTAGGGTTTATTAGGATTTTATAGGGTTTATTAGTGTTCATTAGGGTTTGTTACTGTTTATTAGCAACTTTTATTGTATATTAGGGTTTTATTAGGCTTTTATAATCATTAATAGCTTTTTCTAGGGTTTATCAACCTTTTTTACGGTTATTTAGGATTTATTTGGGTTTATTAGGGTTTATTTTATTTATTAGGGTTCAGTAATGTGTATTTGGGTTTATTACGATTTACTAGGGTTTATTATGATTTATAAGGGTTTATTGCGGTTTATTAGGAGTTTGTTTTGGTTTGTTTCAGTTTTTTACGATTTATTTGTCATTGTTACGATTTGTTACAATTTATTTGGGGTTGTTAGGGTTTTTTATGATTTATTTTGGGGTTATTAGGGTTTGTTATGGTTTATTAGTGGGTTGTAGGGTTTTATAGGCTATTATTTAGAGGTTTTTTAGCGTTTTGTCAGGTCTATTATGGTTTTTAGTGATTATCAGGGTTTATTATGGTGTAATAGTGTTTTTTATTGTACATTAGGGGTTTTCGGGCCTTTTTAGGTTTTATTAAGGTCTAATACAGTTTGATATGGTTTATTATAGGTTATTACGATTTATTAGTGTTTATTAGGGTTTTTAGGGCTTAATAGTGGGTTTTGGGGGTTATTAGGGTTTATTAGTGGTTCTTAGGGGTTATTAGTGGTTGTCAGGGTTTTTTAGGTTTTGTTAGGGTTTTTAGGGTTTGTTACGGTTTGTTTGAGTTATTTGGGGTTTTATGCGTTTTTTGGGTTCTATGGGTTTGTTTGGATTTTTATGCTTTGTTAGGGTTATTTTATCATTTTTTGGGGTTTTGTTTAATTTGGTGGGTTTTGAAGCATTTTTCGAATTTTTTTAGCAATTGATAGGGTTTATGTAGTTTTGATCGTGGCTCTAGTGGTTCTTTAGTGTTCTGTAGGGTTTTAGGGTTTTTTTTGGTTCTTTAGGGGGTATTTGGGTTTTTTTGAGGTTTTTAGGGTTTGATAGTGGTTTTTAGGTTTTTTAAGGGTTTCATAGTGTTGTTTAGGGTTTTTTAGGAATTTTTAGGCATTTAGGGTTTTTTAGCATTTTTTGTGGTTTTTTGGTTTTTTGGGTTTTTTGAAGTTTTTTGAGGTTTTATTTGGGTTTTTTAGGTTTGTTTTTGGGTTTTTTTCGTTTTTTTAGTTTTTAGGGGTTTTTAGGGTTTTTAGGGTTTTATTAGGGGTTTTAAGGATTTTTTAGGGTTTTTTGGGTTTTTAGGGTTCTTTAGGGTTTTTATGATTTTTTTGGGGTTTTACGGTTTTTTATGGTTTTTTCAAGTTTTGTCGGGTTTGTTAGGGTTTTTTGTGAATATTAGCATTTTGAATGGTCTAATAGTGTTTTTTGTATATTTGGGTTTTTAGGTATTTTTTAGCTTTCATTGGGGTCTTATAGGGTTTTGACGGTTTATTACGATTTATTAGTGTTGATTAGGGTTTAGTAGTTGGATTTTGGGTTTATTAGGGTTTATTATGGGTTATTATTGGTTGGTAGGGTTTCTTAGGATTTATTAGCTCTTATTAGAGTGATTTATGGTGTCTAAGGGTTTTTTTGGGTTTCTAAGGGTGTGTTAGGGTTTCTAACGGTGGGTTAGGGTTTTTATGTGCAGGTTAGGTTTTCTAAGGCTGTGATATGGTTTCTATGGTTTTCTAAGGTTGTGTTAGGATTTCTATGGGTGCGTTGGGGTTTCTAAGGGTGTTCTTGGTTTTCTAAGGGTGTGTTAGGGCACCAAAAATAATTACCATTGTAGAAGGGGTTATTTTTGACTTCATAAGGGATTATAACCCCTTCTAAAGACATTAGGGGAAGTTATGAGGAATCGCCGCTAATATACCTTCCTACTGTTAGTAGAGGTGGTTTTGAGGAAGCGCTGGTAAATGCGTGTTGAATTTAGTAGCATTTATGTTAGAGGGTGTTTAAACCCCCACTAATGTTGTTTAAAATTTACAAGAAATAATTTTCATTAGAGGAGTTTATAACCCCAAATGCATCTAATAGAGGGAATATGGGAGGTTCAAACCGCACCTAATTGTTGATTACATTAGAGTCCGTTTTACACAACCGCCCCTAATGTTTATGAAAAATTTCCAATCCCCCACCTCTGCGGTGCATCCCCCGGTCTCCGCCTTCCTGTGTGTCTCGGTCTCCGGTGTATGTGTCTCCCCCACAATCCTAGTCTATTGTGTGTCCTCCACCGTGTTGTCTATCCCCAGGTCGTCCTCTTGTGTATGGGTCTCCTCCCCGGTCTCTTGTATGTCTTCTCGGTCCACCCAGTGTATATCCCTGGATCCCACTGGCTTGTTTCTGTCCCCTGGTCTGTCTCCCGTGTCTATAGTCCCTCTCGTGTCTGTCCCCCAGTCTGTCTCTTGTGTCTGTTGTCCCTCCTGTGTCTGTTGTCCCTCTAGTGTTTGTCCCCGGATCACCTGTCTCCCGTGTCTATCCCCCTGTCTGTCTCCCGTGTCTGTTGTCCCTCCTGTGTATGTCCCCCAATCCCTAAATCTGTCTCTCGTGTCTGTCCCCCGGTCCTCAGGTCTGTCTCTAATTCCAGTCATTTCCCCCTAGGTCCCCCGGTCCTCAGGTCTGTCTCTAATGCCAGTTATTTCCCCCTAGGTCCCCCGGCCCTGGTCCTCCTGTATGTGTCCCAGTCCAGCCTCGCCCCAGGTCTCCTCTGTGAGTTGTCCCGGTCCAGCCCACGGTATCCACCCAGTCCACAAATTGAGAGTGGCTTCTAAACTATATACCACAGAAGAAATTGAACCATCGAACCATGCTTCTCCTAGCAAAACCTCCTGCACCTAAACCACTTCACCAAGTATCTTTTTGTATAAATAGTACATATATTATTCTATTTATATATATTGATATGTTTATTAAAATAAATTGCATAATATATTTAAATACATATAATATGTTTTATAAAATTTGAACACATATTCATAAACTTATATATATTAACAAATTTACAGATAATTTATATATTCTTGTATTTATATATATTAACATGTTTATTAAAATAAACAATATTAAAACAATATATTTAAATACATATAATAAGTTTATTAAAATAAGCATATATATTAAAAAACATATATATATTAACAAATTTACATATAAAATTTATATATTATTGTATTTATATATATTAATAAGTTTAATAAAAAAACATTATTAAAAAAATATATATTAATACATATAATAAATTTATTAAAATAAGCACATATATTAAAAAACATATATATATAGACAAATTTACACAAATAATTTATATATTATATGTATTTATATATATTAAAAAGAATATTAAGATAAACATTATTGGCATAATATATTAACTAAATAACATATATCTATATTTATATAAATATATATATATATATATATATATTTTATGCACACCTCTATAAATTATATATTTACATATATTTAAAAATAATAATGTATGTATGTATTTATAAATACATTTATATCAAACTCACAAACGCAAATGTTTATTTATATACTTATTTGTAATTGTTTATATTTATTTGAATACGCTTATATATGTATATATATATATTACCCAAATATATTTTTCAAATATATATATACGTATTATATTTATATGTACAAAATTAAAAATATATATATATATTACATATTTATATGAATATAATATATTATACATTTTATAAATACATTCATATATGTATAAAATATATACATTATATATATTATTTTTTTTTCGGAAAACAGTAGGGGTTCACAACCCCTCTGAACTATTAAATTAGAGGGGGTTGTGAACCTCCTCTAATGTAAGACATTATTAGGGGTTCAAGAGGGTTTTTTGAACCCCCAATAATGCCTTACATTAGAGGGGGTTTTGAACCCCTACTAATGTCTTACATTATAGGGGGTTGTAAACCCCCACTATTTTCGCAAA
The DNA here is from genome assembly GCA_963277665.1 of Viscum album. NCBI lineage: Eukaryota > Viridiplantae > Streptophyta > Magnoliopsida > Santalales > Viscaceae > Viscum > Viscum album. The sequence goes on from OY728167.1 coordinate 791,117,871, forward strand.
AAAACAAATTCTATATAACACACACACATAACACCTCTAAAATCCAACTGAATATATATATATATATATATCTGTGTGTGTGTGTGTCTAGAGCCTCTAAATTAATATATAGTTCCAATCACTAAATATATAGCACCACTAATTATTAAAGTAGACATAGTTTTAACATAACCGTCTATAAATCCAATTACATGTTAAAAATTTGCTAAAATTTTTAGAGGGGGTTATGAACCCCCTCTAAATTTTATGGTTAGAAGGGGTTGTGTAGAACCCCCTCTAATGTTATAGAAAATGAATTTAGAGGGGTTTGTGAAGAACCCCTCTAAACAACCCCCTCTAATGTACTGTTTTTTAGTGGGGTTTCTAAGGGTGTGTTAGGGTTTCTAAGGGTGAGTTAGTGTTTCTTAGGTTTTCTTAGGGTTTTGTTAGGGTTTTTAGGGTTTTTAGGGTTATGTTAGGGTTTCCTATGGGTTCTTAGGGGTTCTTTAGGGTTTCTTTGGGTTTTTTGTTTTTATTAGAATTTCATAGTTCATATTGGGGTTTTTTAGGGTTTTTATGGGTTTTTATGCTTTGTTATGTTTTTAAGGGTTTTTTGGGGTTTGATAGGGTTTGCTAGCGTTTATTCGGGTTTGTTAGTGTTTCTTAGGGTTTGTTAGGGTTTGATAGGGTTTTTCATGGTTTTTAATGGTTTTTAGTGTTTATGGGGTTATTCAAGGTTTGTTAGGGTTATTTAGTTGTTCATGGTTGTCATAGATGTGTAGAGTTAGTCGCAATCTTCAATTTGATATGTGGTAGAGGTAAAACAGACACCCAGAGCAGAAGTTATGGTCATTTGGAGGACTTAAGGAACTTTTGGGTCATTAAGAACATGATAACGTGTTCCTATTGGTCACAGATGTGTAGATATAGTTGAAATCTTTGATTTGATATATGGTAGAGGGAAAACGGACTCCCGGAGTAGAAGTTATGTTCTTTTGGACGGTTTAAGTGCCTTTTTGGGCCTTCAAGGATGTGAGAAGGTGGTTAAATGGTTATAAGAGTGTAGGTCTAGACTCAACATTCAATTTAATGTGTGGTAGAGGAAAAAAGGACACCCATAGAAGAAGTTATTGTAAAACAGACACCAGAAGACAATCTTTTGACCATCCAAAGGGATTTTGGGTCTTTTGTGGGATGAAGAATGTCAAAAAAGGGTTCTAGTGGTTACCAATGTGTGTATCTATTCACAATAATCGATTTGATATGTGGTAGATCCAAAATGAACACACATAGCAGAAGTTATTGTCATTTTAAATTGAGCAACCCCCCTAGTGCCAAAAAACCTAAGAAACCCACAACTCACTAAAATAGGCATTAATTCTCTTTCGGGTGTCTGTTTGAGCATTGTGACTAGTAAAACCGAAGCTCGGGAGATGAGTGAGGACCATGTATAATCAAAACAGTGAGAAGATCAAAGAAATAGAAGATATATTAGTTATACCACTCAAAAAAAGTCCAACTTCAAACGTCCATAACATTCACTCAGGTTGTCCATTTGAGATCTAATACATATCAAATCAAAGGCAGCAAAGAGATATATGAATAAGGATAAATTGAACAATGTTCAAGTCATGTTTGGGAACCTAAAATACCAAAAACCAATCATAAGGCCACCGAAACTCTATTTCTATGTCTGGATCCCTGTCAAATTTTTATTAAAACAGTCATAACTTATGATCTATGTCTCTGTTCGGATTCCGACACCTGTTATTTTCATAGTTCGTTCCATGAGATTTTGTTTGACTATTCACGGATCAGAAATGGACACCTGAAGAAGACTTTATTCCTTTTTTAATGACTGTGTGATTTGTTAGGTTTTTCGAGACACCATTTCTAGCACTTTTGTCATGTCTGCTATTTTTTCAAACAAGTATAACTTATTTTTACTGTTATTATTATTATTATCATTATCTCATGCAAATTCACATTCACATGAATGTGCATTATTATTATATTTTTATTACCATGCACGTGCACATGCAATACACACAAGTTATTTTATTATCACATGCATTGTAATTTTTATTGTTATTATTATTATTGTGGTTGTTGTTGTTGTTGTACATCCAAATGAACATACACACACATTCAATGAACGTGTGTTATTCTATTATCACATGCATTTTTATTGTTAATAATAATTATAATATTATTATTATCATCATCATCAGCATCACTTGTAAATGCAATGCATGAGAGTTATTATTTATTACCATACACATGCACACGTAATGCACATGCAATAATCTATTATCATATGCATTAGTACTACTACTATTATCACCACCACCCACTAATATTATTACTACTGATATTATTATGACTATCATCACATTAAAATGTAGATGCAAGTGTGTTATTATTTATTATTTATTACCATGTACGTGCTTATACAATGCACTTGTACTATTATTTTATTATTATTATTATTATTATCACAATTATTATTATTATTCTTATTATTATTATTCTTATTATTATTATTCTTATTATTATCATCATTATCATTATTATTATCATTATCACATGAAAATTCACATGCATGTGCGTTGTTATTTATCATTTATTACCATGCATGTGCATGCGTTATTATTATTATTATTATAATTAGTATTATTAATATTATCATAAAATGTAAAGGTGCTTGCACATGCATGTGCATTATTATTTATTATTATTTATTAATTATTTACTACTATACACGTGCACATGAAATGAACATGCATTATTCTATAATTATTATTTTTATTGTTATTATTGTTACTGTTGTTGTTGTTTGTATCATCAAATACAAATGCACATGCACATGCATTGTTATTTATTATTTATTACCATGCACGTGCATGCATCATTATCATTATCATTACATGTAAATTCACATGCACATGCTTTATTATATATTATTTATTATCATGCACTTGAAAATACAATGTACTTTCGTTATTCTATTATCACATGTGTTATTATTATTTATTCTAATGCACGTGCACACACAATGCACGTGCGTTATCATATTATCACATGCGTTAATATTTATTATTTAATATCATTCACATGCAAATGCACATTCATGTGGACTTGGTTATTATTTATTATTTATTTCCATTCACATGCACATGCACATGCACATGAACTTGTAAGTGCGTAATTAATTATTTTTTTATCATTCACATGCACATGCACATGCACATACACATGCAATTCACATGCGTTATTATTTATAATTAATTATTTATTATCATTCACATGCAAATGCCCAGACATATGCACATGCACATGCATTATGATTTATTATTTGAAACATGCACATGCATATGTACATGCACATGCGTTATTACTACTATTATTATTAGAGGTTTCGTAGGGTTTACTATAATTTTTTTGGGATTTTTAGGTGTTGTTAACATTTATTATGGCTTGTTAGGGTTTTAGGGTTTTTTAATGGTATATTAGCGTTTTTAGGGTTTGGTCGGGGTTATTATGATTTTATTAGGGTTTATTATGGTGTGTCAAGGTTTATTAGGGTTTATTAGGTATTTTTAGGGTTTTATTAGGATTGAGTTGGGTTTTTAGGGTATATTATGGTATATTATGGTATATTTGGGAATGTTTAGGATTTAATAGGGTTTATTATTGTTCATTATGGTTTATTAATTTTTGAGAGTGTATATTAGGGTTTTTTGTGTTTTGTTGTGTTTATTCGGGTTTATTAGTGATTTTAAGCATTGTTATGTTTTATTAGCATTTATAAGGGGTTTTAGGGCTTTTTAATGGTATATTTGCATTTTTTTAGGGTTTAGTGGGGTTTATTATGGTTTATTATGGTGTGTTAAGGTTTATTTGTGTTGAGTAGGTATTATTAGGGAATTATTAGGGTTTAGTCGGTATCTTTAAGCTTTTATTAGGGTTTATTAGGGTTGAGTACGATTTATTAGGGTTTGTTATGGATTTTTAGGGTTTAATAGGGTTTGTTAGTGTTTTTATTTGGGTATATGAGTATTTTTTAGTTTTTGTTAATATATATGAGGGGTTGTTTTGACTTTTTATTTTTTTATTAGCATGTTTTTAGTGTTTTTTAGCATTTTTAAAGGATTATTAAATTTTATTTGAATTTATTGTGGTTTTTAGGGTTTTTAGGGATTTTTGAGGGTTTGTTTGTGTTTTTTTTGTTTATTGGGGTTTATTTGGGTTTTATTAGGTTTTGATATGGTGTGTCAAGGTTTATTAGTGTTGAGAAGGTATTTTTTAGGGTTTTATTATGGTTTTATTTGTTTTTATTAGGGTTTATTAGGGATTTTTAGGGTTTATTTGGGTTTGTTGGGGGTTTATTATTTTTTTTGTTTTATTAGGTTATATTAGTGTTTGTAAGGTCATTTTAGATAATATAAAATGTTTTTATTGTTTGTGAGCGTTTTGTTTTGTTTTATGAGTTTTTGTTGGGTTTCATAGGTTATATTAGAGTTTATTATAGTTTATTAGTGTTTCTAGGGATTTTTAACGTATATTAGCATTTTTTGTCTTTATTAGGTTATATTAGTGTTTTTAGGTCTTTTGGGTAATATAGCGAATTTTATTGTTTTTGATCGTTTGTTTATTGTTTGTGAGATTTTTAGGGTTTATTAGTATATATTAGAGTTTATCAGGTTTTCTAGGGATTTTTAAGGTATACTAGCATTTTTTTTCTTTATTCGGGTTTTGTAGGGTTTTATTAGGTGTTATTATGGTGTGTTAAGGTTTGTTAGGGTTGAGTAGGGTTTATTTGGCATTATTCATTGTTTATTAGAGATTTTAAGGGTTTTTTGGGGGTTTATTAGGGTTTATTAGTGTTTATTAGTGTGTATTAGGGTTGGTTAGGGTTGTTTAGGTTTTCTTAATGTCTTTTAGGGTTTATTAGCTTTTATTATCATTTATTACAGTTTATTAGGTATTTTGGGGTTTTATTAGGGTTGAGTAGAGTTTGATAGGGTTTTTAGGGATTATAAGGTGTTTTTAGGGATTATTATACTTTATTAGGGTTTAATTTTCATATTATGGTATATTAGGGTTTAATATTTTTGAGGGTTTTAAACCGTCTTTAGGGTTTTTGTAGCATTTTTTATAGTTTATGTAGTGTTGTTAGAGTTTATTTAGCATTTTTAGTGTTTATGTGTCGTTTATAGGGTTTAGTTAGGAGTTTAAGATTTTATGTATAATTTTTAGGGTTTATGTAACGTTTTTAGGGTTTATGTAGCATGTTTAGGGTTTAGGTTTTATATAGCATTTTTTAGGGTTTATGTTCTGTTTTCTGGGTTTATGTAGTGTTTTTAGGGGTGATGTAGCGTTTATGTTGCATTTTTTAGGGTTTATGTAACGTTTTTAGGGTTCATGTAGTATTTTTTGGGTTTATATTGTGTTTTTTGGTTTTATGTTGCATTTTTACTGTTTATGTTGAGTTTTTAGGGTTTATTTTCTTTTTTTAGGGTTTATGTTATAGTTCTAGGGTTTATGTAGTGCTTTTAGGGTTTATGTTGTGTTTTTTGGGTTTAGGTTGCATTTTTTGGTTTATGTTGCGTTTTTAGGGTTTTTGTTGCATTTTAAGGGTTTTTGTATTGTTTTTAGGGTTTATGTATCTATTTGAAACCTTTTTAAGGTTTTAATAGTTGTTTATGGTTTGCATTCTTTTTAGGGATTTAAAGGGTTGTTAACGGGTGTTTATGGTTTTTTATGGTATCTGATGGCTTTTTAATGGTTTGTTTTTTTGGGGGGGGGGGTTATTGGTTTATTTGTTTTTTTGGGATTGATAGGGGTTGTTAGGGATTTTTAGTGTTTTTTACGGTTTGTTTGGGCATTGTAGCAGTTTTTAAAGTTTATATAATGTATTTTAGCATTTTTTTGGGTTCTTTAGAATTTTTTCATATTATTTAGAGTTTTATTATTCTTTAGAGTTTATTAGGGTTCTTTAGGGTTTATTAGTGTTCTTTAGGATTTGTTATAGTTTATTAGAGTTTTATTTTATATTAGGGTTTTATTGGGCTTTTGTAGGCATTAATAGCTTTTTCTAGGGTTTATCAACCTTTTTAGGGTTATTTAGGATATATTAAGGTTTATTATATTTATTAGGGTTTAGTAACATGTATTTGGGTTTATTACGATTTATTGGGGTTTATTATGATTTGTTAGGGTTTATTGCGGTTTATTAGGGGGTTTTTATGGTTTTTTAGTTAGTTATGATTTATTAGTCGTAGTTAGGATTTGTAACGATTTATATGGGGTTCTTAGGGTTTGTTACAATTTTTTTTGGTGTTATTAGGGCTTGTAAGGTTTTATTAGTGTGTGGTGGGGTTTTGTAGGATATGATTTGGAGGTTTTTATAGCGTTTTGTCGAGTTTGTTAGTGTTTTTAGTGACTATAAGGTTTATTATGTTAAATAGAGTTTTTATTGTATATTAGGTGTTTTAGGGATTCTGTAGCATTTATAAGGGTCTAATTGAGTATGTTAGGGTTTATTACAGGTTATTACAATTTATTACTGTTTATTAGTGTTTTTAGTGTTTAATAGTGGGTTGTAGGGGTTACTAGTGTTTATTAGTGATTGTATGGGGTTATTAGTGTTTGTTATGGGTTGTTAGGTTTTGTAGGGGTTTTTATGGTTTGTTATGGTTTGTTTGAGTTGTTTGGGGGTTTTTTCATTTTTTTGGGTTTTGTGGGCGTGTTTTTATTTTTTATGATTTTTTAGAGTTATTTTAGCTTTTTTGGGGTTTTGCTGCGTTTTGTGTGTTTTGAAGCTTTTTTCTTTTTTTGTAGCAATTTTTTGGGTTTATGTAGCATTGTTAGTGGCTTTGGTTGTTCTTTAGGATTTTTTAGGGTTCTTTATGGTGTATTAGAGTTTCTTTTGAGGTTTTTAGGTTTTTCTAGGGCGTTTTTAGAGTTTTTAAGGGTTCAATTGGGTTAGTTAGGGTTTTGTTATGCATTTTTAGGCCTTTTAGGGGTTTTTAGCATTTTTAGGGGTTTTAGCGATTTTTTAGGTTTTTTAAGGTTTTTTTTTATGTTTTTTAGGGTTTTTTGGTTTGTTATTGGGTTTTTTCGGTTTTTTCATGTTTTTAGGGGTTTTAAGGAAAGGAAGATGTGAGGGTCGGGCTATTCCCGGCCCCCCCAAATTTATTAGAAAGAAAAAAGAGACCCAATAGACAAGGGAGGGGAGGGGTCAAACGACCCACACCCAAAAAAACCCCTTACAACCCACACTAAAAAAGAACATAAAAAAAGAAGCAAAACCAACCCAAACATAAAACAAACAACACCAAGGAGCAACCATTATCATCACCATCATCAACCAGCATCAAGTATCATCACCCATCCAATCAGTAACCAGCAGTAATGCAAACACAGCACCTTCAGCATCTCCCATCCCAGCAGTATCCAGCATCCAGAACCACCAGCATCCAACAGCATAGAACCACCAGCATCCAACACCAGCGAACCACTAGCATCAAAATCACAAGCCTCACCTTCACCAGCATTCAGTAGATCACCACCAAACAATAGCCATCATCCAATCTCACAAGAACCAGAAACCAGCACCTTCACACTAATACGAGTTACCAACAACAGCAAATAACCACCTGCACCAAAAACACACAACCACCAGTGAACAGAATTCGCATCCAGACAGCAGCCATCCTCCTTATTCACAAAACCCAGAAGCCAACACCTCCCTACCAAGAAGGTACAACACATGCACCACAGAACCAACAACACCAAGTTCCATCCCACAAGCTTCATCGCATTACAGCCAAACAACAACCAATCCATAGCAGTGTTTCCAGCAAAAAACGTCTTCTTTCCAAGAAGATCATCCAAAATCAGTGCGAACCCAAAATCATTCGTATCTTCTAGAACCTCCCCGCCAAGAAGATCCATTTCCATCAACTTGGAAACGCCAGCACCAGACCCAAATCCAGTAGCTTTGTCGTGCCCTAGCTCTGCAGCAAGTGGTAACCAACATCGCCAGTTTCGGAATACAAACTCTCCTTCCACACCATACAAAACAGCAATGCCAAGCACTCTAACTCTCGCACAAGTACACATCGAAATCCCCAACAGCAATAAAAGCATCGATAAATCCAGAACCATCGTAACCAGAGACTCGAGCAGACCCCCAACCAATGGGCATGCCCAGCCATCAAGCCATTCCACAAGAAGAACAAGCCGTAGTAGCAGAACAAGCAAAATCCCACCAAGTTGTATCCACTGGAAAACACAAGCCACCGGTGTATCCAAAAAAAGTAGAATCCAAACCTCGGGGGAGAACACATACCAGAATCGGAGTGCCATCAGGGACGAAACCAAGTAGCGAAGCAGCAAGACAAAGCAAATACATCGGAATTTCAGATCTGGAGCCAAGGTTGAATTCGATGTCGACCTCGCAGACTTTACCCTAACCACCGAGAAACCATCAATGCCTCCACCACAAAGCAACAAAGACAACGTCCGAGGAATAGGAAGGTACAGATCTACCAGATCTGCTCCAAACCAGACCAAATTGTAATTGCCTTTCCCAGCCACAACCCACCAGATCCCTCCCCCAACAAGCATCTGCCTCGTCTTCCACCATCACACCAGGGAAGAAAGCCTCTGAACTCTATCTGCATCACAAATCTTGGCCTGGAAACGATCCACGGAGCCGAAGAGAAGGGTTCCGAGAGGGAACCTTGAAGATCGCCGCGTCGAGCGAGAGATACCAGGAGAGAGCGGCGACATCCTATGCTTTTCACAGTCTTCTCATTTTTAGGGGTTTTAGGGTTTTTAGTATTTTTAAGGGTTTTAGGGTATTTTTGGGTTTTGTGGGTTTTTAGGGTTTTTTAGGGTTTTTTCAGGTTTTTCCAGGATTTTTAGGGGTTTTTTGTGGATATTAGCATTTTGAATGGTTTAATAGCATTTTTGTTGTATATTGGGGTTTTTGGGTATTTTTTATCTTTTATTTGGGTCTAATAGGGTTTTTAGGGTTTATTACGATTTATTAGTGTTTTTTAGGGTTAGTAGTGGGCTTTAGGATTTATTAGTGTTTATTATGGTTTATTATTGGTTGTTAGGGGTTTTTAGGATTTATTAGTGCTTATTAGAGTTATTTTGGGTGTCTAAGGGTTTGTTAGGGTTTCTAAGGGTGTGTTAGGGTTTCTAAGGGTGGGTTAGGGTTTTTATGGATGGGTTAGGGTTTATAAGGGTGTGCTATGGTTTCTAAAGGTTTATAAGGCTGTGTTTGGGTTTCTATAGGTCTATTGGGGTTTCTAAGGGTTTGCTAGAGTTTCTAAGGGTGTGTTACGATTTCTAAGGGTGTGTTAGGGTTTTTAAGGGTTTGTTAGTGTTTCATAGGTTTGCATAGGGTTTTTTTTTGGTTTTTAGGGTTATTTTAGTGTTTATTATTGTTTATTAGGGGTTTTTAGGGTTTATTTATGTTTTTTGGGTGTATTGGGGTTTGTTAGTGCTTCATGGGGGTTTTTAGGGCGGGTTGGTTAGGATTTGTTAGGGTTCTTTATGTTTGTGTAGGGTTTTTTTTGGGTTTGTTTGGGTTTTTTAGGGTTTGTTAGGGATTGAAAGGGATTGTTGGGGTTTGTTAGTGTTTTTAGGGTTTTTTAGGGTTTTTTAGGGATTTTAATTTGTTTTAATGGTTTTTAGTGTTTATGGGGTTATTCATGGGTTTTTAGGGTCATTTAGTTGTTCATGGTTGTCACATATGTGTAGAGCCAGTCGCAAGCATCAATTTGATATGTGGTAGAGGTGAAACAGGCACCCAGAGCAGAAGTTATGGTCATTTGGAGGACTTAATGAACTTTTGGGACTTTAAGAACTGGATAAGGTGTTCCTATTGATCACAGATGTGTAGATCTAGTTGAAAGCTTCGATTTGATATATGGTAGAGGCAAAACAAACTCCCGGAGTAGAAGTTATTGTATTTTGGAGGGTTTAAGTAACTTTTGGGCCTTCAAGGATGTGAGAAGGTGCTTTAGTGGTTATAGGAGTGCAGGTCTAGTCGCATTCTTAGATTTCATATGTGGTAGAGGCAAAACGGACACCCATAGAAGAAGTTATTGCAAAACAGACACAAGAAGCCAATCTTTTGACCATCCCAAGTGATTTTGGGTCTTTTGGGGGGTTGAAGAATGTGAGAAAGGGTTCCAGTAGTTACCAAATTGTGTATTTTTTCACAATATTTGATTTGATATATGGTAGAGCCAAAATGAACACATGTAGTAGAAGTTATTATCATTTTAAATTGGGAAACTCTTCTAGGGCCTAAAAACCTAAGAAACCCGCAACTCACTAAAATAAGCATAACTTCTTCTTAGGGTGTCTATTTGAGCACTGTGACCAGTCAAATTGAAGCTCGTGAGATGAGTGAGGACCAAGTTTAGTAGATACTAGTAAATATAAGATATATTAGTTATACCAATCCAAAAAAACAATCTAACTTCAAACGACCATAACTTTCACTCCAGTTGTCCGTTTGTGCTCTACCACATATCAAATCTAATGTAGCAATGAGATATATGTAGAAAGATGATTTGAACATAGTTCAAGTCTTGTTTATGACCCTAAAATCCCAAAAACCAATCATAAGGCCTCCAAAACTCCATTTCCATGTATGGATCCCTGTCAAAGTTTTCCTAAAATGGTCATAACTTCTTATCTATGTGTGTGTTCGGCCTCCGACACCTGTTTTTATCATAGTTCGTTCCATGAGATTCAGTTTGAAAATTCACGGAGCGGAAATGGGAACCCAAAGAAGAAGTTATGCCTTTTTCAATGACTCTGTGATTTGTTAGGTTTTTTGAGACACCATTTCTAGCATTTTTTCCATGTATGCTGTTTTTTCAAACAACTATAACTCATTATTACTGTTATTATTATTATCATCATCATTTAATCCACATGCACATGCACATGAACTTGTGTTATTATTATATTTTTGTTACCATGCACGTGCACATGTAATTCATACACGTTATTTTATTATCACATGCATTGTTATTATTATTGTTATTAGTATTATTGTGGTTGTTGTTGTTGTTTTTGTAGTTGTTGTTGTTGGTGTTGTTATTGTTATTATCATCATATGCATATTCACATGCGAATGCACATACATGCACATTCAATTCATGTTCATTATTCTATTATCACATGCATTTTTAATATTAATATTAATAATAATATTATTATTATTGTTATTATCATCATCATCACATGCAAATGCAATGCACGGGCGTTATGATTTATTATTTAAACATGCACATGCATATGCCCATGCATGTTCATTATTACCATTATTACTATTAGATGAATTTTTAGGATTTACTATCATTTTTTAGAATTTTTAGGGGTTTTTAATAGTTGTTATGGTTTGTTAGGGTTTTAGGGTTTTTAATGGTAATTCGCTTTTTTTAGGGTTTGGTGGGGGATATTAGGACTTTAGTAGGGTTTATTATGGTGTGTTAAGGTTTATTAGGGTTTATTAGGTATTTTTAGTGTTTTATTAGGATTGACATGGGTTTATTATTATATATTATGATATATTATGGAATATTTGGGTATGTTTAAGATTTATTAGGGTTTATTATTATTCATTATTGTTTACTAATTTTTAGAGGGTATATTAGGGCTTTTAGAGGTTTTTAGTGTTTATTAGGGTTTATTAGTGCTTTAAGCTTTGTTAGGTTTTATTATCACTTATTAGGGTTTTTAGGGCTTTTAATGGTATATTTGTGTTTTTTAGGGTTTAGTGGGGTTTATTATGGTTTATTATAGTGTGTTAAGATTTATTAGGGTTGGGTAGGTATTTTAAGGGGTTTATTAGGGTTGAGTAGGAATATTTAGGGTTTTATTTGGGTTTAATATGGTTGAGTAGTGTTTATTAGGGTTTTTAGGGATTTTTAGGGTTTACTAGGGTTTTTTAGTGTTTTTATTATGGTATATGAGTGTTTTTTAGTTTTTGTTAATATATATGGGGGTTTTTAGGAATTTTTATGTTTTATTAGCGTGTTATTAGTGTTTTAAGCATTTTTTATGGTTTATTAGGTTTTATTATAATTTATAATGGTTTATTAGGGTTTCTAGGGAATTTTAATGGGTTGTTTGCGTTTTTTTGTTTATTGGGTTTTAGTTGGGTTATATAAGGTTTTATTATGGTGTGTCAAGGTTTATTATGGTTGAGAAGGTATTTTTAGGGTTTTATTAGGGTTTTATTAGGGTTTATTAGTTTTTATTATGGTTTATTAGGGATTTCTAGGGTTTTTTAGGGTTTTTTAGGGGTTTATTAGTTTTTTGTTTTATTAGGTTATATTAGTGATTGTTAAGTCTTTTTAGATAATATATCATTTTTTATTGTTTGTGAGCATTATTGTTTTTTTGTGTGAGCATTTTTAGGGTTTCCTAGGTTATATTAGAGTTTATTTTGGATTATTAGGGTTTCTAGGGATTTTTAAGGTATATTAGTGTTTTTTGTCTTTATTAGGTTATATTTGTGTTTTTAGGTCTTTTTAGGTAATATATCCTGTTTTTAATGTTTGTGATCAGTTTTTTTTATTTTTTGTGAGCGTTTTTAGGGTTTATTTGGTTATATTAGATTTTATCAGGGTTTCTAGTGATTTTTAAGGTATACTTGCATTTTTTTTAATTATTAGGGTTTTGTAGGGTTTTATTAGGGGTCATTATGGTATGTTAAGGTTTGTTAGGATTGAGTAGGATTTATTTGGATTTATTTAGGGTTTATTAGGCATATTTAGGGTTTTTAGGGTTTATTATGGTGTATTAGTGTTTATTCGTGTCTATTAGGTTTGGTTTGGGTTGTATAGGTTTTCATAACGCGTTTTTAGGGTTTATTAGGTTTTATTATCAATATTAGGGTTTATTAGGTATTTTTGGGGTTTTATTAGGGTTGAGTAGAGTATCATAGGATTTTTATGTATTATAAGGCTTTTTTATGGGTTATTAGAGTTTAAAAGGGGTTTATTTGGGTTTAATTTTTTATATTACGGTATATTAGGGTTTAATATTTTTGGGGGTTTTGAAGCGTCTTTAGGGGTTTTGTAGCATTTTTTAGTGTTTGTGTAGTGTTGTTTGAGTTTATGTAGCATTTTTGGCGTTTATGTATCACTTTTAGGGTTTAGTTAGCAGTTTTAGGTTTTATGTAGCATTTTTTAGGGTTAATGTAATGTTTTTAGGTTTTATGTTGCGTGTTTAGGGTTTAGGTTATATATAGCATTGTTTAGGGTTTATGTTGCATTTTCTTGGTTTATGTAGCCTTTTAGTGGTGATGTATCATTTAGGTTGCATTTTTTAGGCTTTATGTAACATTTTTAGGGTTATTATAGTGTTTTTAGTGTTTTTGTTGTTTTTTTGGGTTTTATGTTGCAAATTTTAATGTTTATGTTGCCTTGTTTAGGGTTCATGTTACGGTCCTATGGTTTATGTAGTGCTTTTTGGGTTTATGTAGCGTTTTTTGGGTTTAAGTTTCGTTTTTGGATTTATGTTGCGTTTTTAGGGTTTATGTTGCATTTTTAGGGTTTATGTAACATTTTTTGGGTTTATGTATCTATTTGTTGCCTTTTTTGGGGTTTAATGGTTGTTTATGGTTTGTAGTAGTTTTTAGGGGTTTTAAGGGTTGTTAACGGGTGTTTATGGGTTTTATGGTATTTGATTTGTTTTCAATGGTTTTTTGGGGGGTTTTATGGGTTTATTTGTCTTTTCGCGATTGATAGGGGTTGTTAGGGTTTTATTCTATTTTAGGGTTTTTTGGGTATTGTAGCAGTTTTTAGGGTTTATGTAATGTGTTTTAGCATTTTTTGGGTTCTTTTGGGGTTTAGAGTGTTCTTTGGAGTTTATTATGGTTTTTTATGGTTTATTAGAATTATTTAGGGTTTATTAGTGTTCTTTAGGTTTTTTTACAGTTTATTAGCGTTTTTATTGTATATTAGGGTTTTATTGGGCTTTTGTAGGCATTCATAACTTTTTCTAGGATTTATCAACCTTTTTTAGGGTTATTTAGGATTTATTAGGGTTTCTTAGGGTTTATTTTATTTATTAGGGTTTATTAACGTGTATTTGGGTTTATTACAATTTATTAGGGTTTATTATGATTTGTTAGGGTTTATTGCGGTTTATTAGGGGTTTGTTATGGTTTGTTGCAGCTTGTTATGATTTATTTGGCATTGTTAGGATTTTTTACGATTTATTTGGGGTTGTTAGGGTTTGTTATGATTTATTATAGTGTTATTTGTGTTTGTTAGGTTTTATTTGCGAGTTGTAGGGTTTTTTAGGCTATTATTTTGCGGGCTTTATAGTGTTTTTTGGGGGTTTAGGGTTTTTAGTGATTATTCAGATTTATTGTGGTACTATGGTGTTTGTCATTGTATATAAGGGGTTTTAGGGCTTTTGTAGCATTTATTAGAGTCTGATAGGGTTTTTAGGGTTCATTATAGGTAATTATGATTTATTAAGGTTTATTTGGGTTTTAGGGTTTAATAGTGGGTTTCATGTGCTATTTGAGTTTATTAGTGGTTCTTAGGGGTTATTAGTGGTTGTTAAGAGTCGTTAGGTTTCGATAGGGTTGGTTAGGACATGTGTTATTCTATTATCACACACGTTATTATTATCCTTATTATCATTATCATTATTATAATTATCATTATTGTTATTGAAATTATTTTTATTATTATTATCGTCACATGGAAATACAGATGCACATGTGTTATTATGTTTTATTTATTATATATTATTTATTTCCATGCACGTGCATATGTTGTTGTTATTATTATTATGATTATTATTATTACTATTATTATTATTATTATTACAATCACATGCAAATGCACATGCACATCCATTATTATTTATTACCATCCACGCGCACACACAATGCACCTAAATTATTCTATTATCACATGCATTTTTATTGTTATTGTTATTATTACTACTGTTGTTATTTTTGTTATTATCATCAAATGCAAATGCAAATGCACGTGTGTTATTATTTATTACCATACACGTGCACATTCAATACATGTGTGTTATTCTAGTATCACATGCGCTATTATTATTAATGTTACTATTATTGTTATTATTATCATCACATGCGCTATGAGTTATTATTTATTATCATGCATTGCACATGAAATGCACGTGTGTTATTCTATTATCACATGCGTTGTTGTTTTATTATTATTATTATTATTGTTGTTGTTATTATTATTATTATCATCATCTCCTGCACATACACATGAATTATTTTTTATTTTTTATTACCATGCACGTGCACATGAAATGAACTCACGTTATTTTATTATCACATATGTGTTTATTCTTATTTTTATTGTTATTATTGTGGTTGTTGTTGTTGTTATTTTTATTATCATCACATGCAAATGCACTTGCAAATGCACATGACAATACAGAAACACGCATATTCAATGCAAGTGCGTTATTCTATTATCACATGCATTGTTAATAATAATAATATTATTATTATTATTATCATCATCATCATCATCATCATCATCATCACATGCAAATGCAATGTACATGTGTTATTATTTATTACCATACACATGCACATGTAATGCACATGCAATATTCTATTATCACATGAATTGGTACTACTACTATTATCACTGCTACTACTACTACTGTTATTATTATTCTCATCACATGCAAATACAGATGCACGTGTGTTATTATTTATTATTTATTACCATGCGCGTGCATATGCAATGCACATGTATTATTCTTTTATTATTATTTTTATTATTATTATCACAGTTATTATTATTATTATTATTATCATTATCATTATCATTCTTATTATCATTATCACATGAAAATCCACATGCATGTGCATTGTTATTTATTATTTATTACTATGCACGTGCATGCGTTGTTATTATTATTATTATTATAATTAGTATTGTTAATATTATTGTCAAATGTAAAGGCACATGCACATGCATGTGTGTTCTTATTTACTATTATTTATTTATTATTTAATACTGTGCATGAGCACATGCAATGCACTTGTGTTATTCTATTATTATTATTGTTGTTGTTGTTGTTGTTGTTTGTATTATCAAATACAGATGCACATTCATGTGTGTTGATATTTATTTTTTATTTCCATGCACGTGCATGCATCATTATCAATATCATTACATGTAAATGCACATACACGTACATTATTATATATTATTTATTACCATGAACATGAAAATGCAATGCACTTGCGTTATTCTATTATCATGCGTGTTATTCTTATTTATTCTCATGCATGTGCACACGCAATGCACTTGCGTTATTCTATTATCACATGTTTTATTATTTATTATCATTCACATGGAAATGTACATTCACGTGGACTTTGTTATTATTTATTGTTTATTACCATGCACATGCACATGCACATGCACATGTACATGCACATGTACTTGGATGTGCGTTATTATTTATTATTTATTATCATTGACATGCACATGCACATACACATGCAATTCACATGCGTTATTATTTATTATTTATTATATAATATCATTCACATGAAAATGCGCATTCATATGCACATGACCATGCGTTATGATTTATTATTTAAACCATGCACATGCATATACACATGCACGTTCATTTTTACTACTATTATTATTAGAGGTATTTTTAGGGTTTACTATCATTTTTTAGGATTTTTAGGTGTTATTAACATTTATTATGGTTTTTAGGGTTTTAGGGTTTTTAATGGTATATTATTGTTTTTAGGGTTTGGTGGGGGTTAATATTATTTTATTAGGGTTTATTATGTTGTGTCAAGGATTATTAGGGTTTATTATGTATTTTTAGGTTTTTAATAGGATTGAGTTGGGTTTATTTGGGTATATTATTGTATATTATGGTATATTTGGCTATGTTTAGGATTTATTAGGGTTTATTACGGTTCATTATGGTTTATTAATTTTTAAGAGGATATATTAGGATTTTTTAGTGTTTAGTAGTGTTTAGTCGGGTTTATTAGCGCTTTTAAGCTTTGTTAGGTTTTATTCGCATTTAATAGGGGTTTTAGGGATTTTTAATGGTATATTTGCAGTTTTTAAGGTTTAATGGTGTTTATTATGGTTTACTATGGTGTGTTAAGGTTTTTTAGGGTTGAGTAGGTAGTTTTAGGGTTTTATTAGGGTTGAGTCAGTATCTTTAAGGTTTTATTAGGGTTGAGTACCATTTAACAGGGTTTGTTAGGGATTTTTAGGGTTTACAAGGGTTTGTTAGTGTTTTTAATAGGGTATATGAGTGTTTTTTTAGTTTTTATTAATATATATGAGGGGTTGTTATGAATTTTTATGTTTTATTAGAGTGTTTTAGTGTTTGGGGGCATTTTTAATGGTTTATAAAACTTTTATTTGAATTTATTATGGTCTATATGGGTTTCTAGGGATTTTTAATGGTTTGTTTGCATTTTTTTGTTTATTGGGGTTTAGATGGGTTTTATTATGTTTTGTTATAGTGTGTCAGGGTTTATTAGGATTGAGAAGGTATTTTTAGGGTATTTTTAGGGTTTATTAAGTTTTTATGGTTTATTAGGGATTTTTAGGGTTTATTAAGGTTTTTTAGGGGTTTATTAGTTTTTTGTTTTATTAGGTTATATTAGTGTTTGTTAGGTTTTTTAGATAATATATTGTGTTTTTATTGTTTGTGAGCATTTTGTTTCTGCTTGTGAGTGATTTAGGGTTACTTCGGTTATATTAGAGTTTATTATGGTTTATTAGGGTTTCTAAAGATTTTTAAGGTATATTAGCATTTTTTGTCTTTATTAGGATTTATTAGTGTTTTTAGGTCTTTTTGGGTAATATAACATGTTTTTATTGTTTGTGGTAGTTTTTTTATTGTTTTTGAGCGTTTTAGGGTTCATTAGGTTATATTACATTTTATCAGGGTCTCTATGGATTTATTAAGGTATACTATAATTTTTTTTCATTATTAGGGTTTTGTAGGGTTTTATTAGGGGTTATTAGGGTGTGTTAAGGTTTGTTAGGGTTGATTGGGGTTTATTTGGCATTATTTATGGTTTATTAGGGCCTTTTAGGATTTGTTTCGGGTTTATTAGTGTTTATTAGTGTTTATTAGTGTCTATTATGGTTGGTTAGGGTTGTTTCGGTTTTCTTAACATGTTTCTATGGTTTATTAGGTTTTATTATCATTTATAAGGCTTTATTAGGTATTTTTGGGGTTTTATTAGGGTTGAGTAGAGTTTCTTAGTATTATAGGGACTTTAAGGTGTTTTTATGGATTATTAGAGTTTATTAGGGGTTTATAAGGGTATAATTTTTTATATTATGGTATATTAGGGTTTAATATTTTTGAGGGTTTTAAAGTGTCTTTAGGGTTTTTGTAGCATTTTTTAGGGTTTGTGTAGCGTTGTTAGAGTTTATGTAGCATTTTTAGTGTTTTTGAAGCATTTTTAGGGATTAGTAAGTGGTTTTAGATTTTATATATCAATATTTGGGTTTATGTAATGTTTTTAGGGTTTATGTAGCGTGATTAGGGTTTAGGTTTTATGTACCATTTTTTAGGGTTTATGTTGCTTTTTCTGGGTTTATGTAGCGTTTTTTGGGGTGAAGTAGCATTTATGTTGCATTTGTTAGGGTGTATATAATCTTTTTAAGGTCCATGAAGTGTTTTTAGGGTTTATATTGTGTTTTTAGGTTTTATATAGCATTTTTTAATGTTAATGTTGCGTTTTTTAGGGTTTCTGTTGTTTTTTGGGTTTATGTTACATTTCTAGGGTTTATGTAGTGTGTTTAAGGTTTATGTAGCGTTTTTTGGGTTTATGGTGTGTTTTTTGTTTATGTTACGTTTTTAGGGTTTTTGTAGCATTTATTAGGGTTTATGTAACGTTTTTAGGCTTTATATATCTATTTTAGTCATTTTTAGGGTTTTAATGGTTGTTTATGGTTTGTGGTGTTTTTTTGTTTTTAAGTGTTGCTAACAGGTTTTTATGGTTTTTTATGGTATCTAATGGCTTTTTAATGGTTTTTTGGGAGGGGGGGGGGGGGGTTTGGGTTTATTTGTTTTTTGGGATTGAGAGGGGTTGTTAGAGTTTTTAAGTGTTTTTAGGGTTTTTTTGGGTATTGAAGTTGGTTTTAGGGTTTATATAATGTATTTTAGAATTTTTTTGGGATCTTTAGGGTTTTTAGTGTTCATTAAAGTTTAATATAGTTTTTTAGGGTTCTTTAGGTTTTATTAGTGTTCTTTAGGATTTTTTACAGTTTATTAGCGTTTTTATTGTATATTAGGGTTTATTGGGATTTTGTAGGCAATAATAGCTTTTTCTAGGGTTTATCAACCTTTTTTAGGGTTATTTAGGATTTATTAGGGTCTATTAGGGTTTATTTTATTTATTAGGGTTTAGTGACTTGTAATTGGTTTTATTACGATTTATTAGGGTTTATTATGCTTTGTTGGGGTTTATTGCAGTTTATTAGGGGTTTCTTATGGTTTGTTTCTGTTTGTTGTGATTTATTTGGCGTTGTTAGGATTTGTTATGATTTATTTGGGGTTGTTAGGGGTTGTTACAGTTTATTTTGGGGTTATTAGGGTTTGTTAGGGTTTATTAGTGGGTTGTAGGGGTTTGTAGGCTATTATTTTGAGGTTTTTGTAGCATTTTGTCGGGGTTGTTAGGGTTTTTAGTGATTATTAGGGTTTATTATGGTTTAATAGGGTTTTTTATTATATATTAGGGGTTTTAGGGCTTTTGTGCCATTTATTAGGGTCTAATAGAATTTTTTAGGGTTTATTAGAGGTTATTACAATTTATTAGCGTTTATTAGGGTTTTTAGGGTTTAATATTGGGTTTTAAGAGTTATTAGTGTTTATTAGTGGTTCTTAGGGGTTATTTGTGGTTGTTAGGTTTTGATAGGTTTTTAGGGTTTTTAGGGTTTTTTTACGATTTTTTAGAGCTATTTAGGGTTTTATGCATTTTTTTGGATTTTATTGGTGAGTTTTGGTTTTTTATGCTTTTCTATGGTTATTTTAGAGTTTTTTGGGGTTTTATTGCATTTTTGGGTTTTTATAGCAATTGTTAGGGTTTATGTTGCATTGTTACTGGCTTTAGTGGTTCTTTAAGGGTTTATTAGGGTTTAATTTTTTATATTATGGTATATTAGGGTTTAATATTTTTGAGGGTTTTGAAGCGTCTTTAGGTTTTTTGTGGCATTTTTTAGGGTTTGCGTAGCGTTGTTAGAGTTTTTGTATCATTTTTAGTGTTTATGTAGCATTTTTAGGGTTTGGTTAGCAGTTTTAGGTTTTATGTATCATTTTTAGGGTTTATTTATCGTTTTTAGGGTTTATGTAGTGTGTTTAGGATTTAGGGTTTATGTAGCATTTTTTAGTGTTTACGTTGCATTTTCTGGGATTATGTAGCATTTTTATGGGTGATGTAGCATTTATGTTTCATTTTTTAGGGTTTATGTAAAGTTTTAAGGGTTCCGGTGGTGTTTTTAGGATTTATATTGTGTTTTTAGGTTTTATGCGGCGTTTTTTAATGTTTATGTTGCGTTTTTAGGGTTTATGTTGTGTTTTTTGGGTTTATGTTATAGTTCTATGGTTTATGAGGTGCTTTTAGGGTTTATGTAGCATTTTTGGGGTTTATGTTGCGATTTTTTGTTTATGTTGCATTTTTAGGGTTTTTGTTGCACTTTTTAGGGTTTATGTAACGTTTTTTGGGTTTAGGTATCTATTTGAAGCCTTTTTAGGGGTTTAATGGTTTTTTATCGTTTTTGGTGTTTTTAGGGGTTTTAAGGGTTGTTAATGAGTGTTTATGGTTTTTTATGGTATCTAATGGTTTTTAATGGTTTTGGGGGCTTTTATGGGTTTATTTGTATTTTTTTGGGATTGATAGGTGTTGTTAGGGTTTTTAGTGTGTTTTGGGGTTTGTTTGGGTAAAGTAGCGGTTTTTTGGGTTTATATAATGTGTTTTATCATTTGTTTTGGGTTCTTTAGGTGTTTTTAGTGTTCATTAGAGTTTAATATGGTTTTTAGGGTTTATTAGGGTTCTTTAGGGTTTATTAGTGTTCTTTAGGATTTGTTGTAGTTTATTAGAGTTTTTATTGTATATTAGGGTTTTATTGGGATTTTGTAGGCATTAATAGAATTTTCTAGGGTTTATCAACCTTATTTATTGTTATTTAGAATTTATTAGGGTTTATTAGGGTTTAATAATGTGTATTTGGGTTTATTACAATTTATTAGGGATTATTATGATTTGTTTGTGTTTATTATGGTTTATTTGGGGTTTGTTATGGTTTGTTTCAGTTTGTTACGATTTATTTGGTGTTGGTAGGATTTGTTACGATTTATTTGGGGTTTTTAGGGTTTGTTACGATTTATTTTGGGGTTATTTATATTTTTTAGGGTTTATTAGTGGGTTGTAGAGTTTTATAGGCTATTATTTGGAGATTTTTGTTGAGTTTTTTCATGTTTGTTTGGGTTTTCAGTGATTATTTGGGTTTATTATGGTTTAATTGTGTTTTTTTGTATATTAGGGGTTTTAGGACTTTTGTAGCATTTATTAGGGTCAAATAGAGTTTGATAGGGTTTATTACAGGTTATTACGATTTATTAGTGTTTATTAGGGTTTTTATGGTATAATAGTGGGTTTATGGATTATTAGGGTTTATTAGTGGTTCTTATGGGTTATTAGTGGTTGTTATGGTTTGTTTGGTTTTGTTAGGGTTTTTTCAGGGTGTGTTACGGTTTGTTTGAGTTGTTTGTGATTTTAAGCATTTTTTGGGATTTATGGGTGTGTTTGGATTTTTTATGCTTTGATAGGGTTATTTTAGCATTTTTGGGGGGTTTGTTGAATTTTGTGGGTTTTGAAGCATTTTTCGGGTTTTTTAGCAATTGATAGGGTTTATGTAGCGTTGTTAGTGGCTTTAGTGGTTCTTTAGGATTTTTAGGGGTTTTTAAGGTTCTTTAGGGTGTATTAGGGTTTCTTTTGAGGTTTTTAGGGGTTTTTGGGGGGGGTTTTAGGGGTTTTAAGGGTTTCATAGGGTTGTTTTGGGTTTTGTTAGGCATTTTTAGGCTTTTAAGGGGGTTTTAGTGTTTTTAGTGGATTTTAGGGTTTTCGGCTTTTTTGAGGATTTTTTGAGGTTTTTTTAGGGTTTTTAGGTTTTTTTCAGGTTTTTTATTTTTTTCCTATTTTTTAGTGGTTTAGGGTCTTTTAGGGGTTTAGGGTTTTTTTTGGGTTTTAGGTTTTTTTGGGTTTTTTGGGGTTTTTATGATTTTTTAGGGTTTTATCAGGTTTTGTTTGGTTTGTTAGGGTTTTTAGTGTGAATATTAGCATTTTGAATGGTTTAACAGTGTTTTTGTTGTATATTTGGGTTTTAGGTTTTTCTGTAGATTTTATTGTGGTTTAATATGGTTTCTTGTGTTTATTATGATTTATTAGTGTTTATTTGGATTTAGTAGTGGGATTTAGGGTTTATTAGGGTTTATTATGGTTTAATATTGGTTGGCAGAGTTTGTTAGGATTTATTAGTTCTTATTAGAGAGATTTAGGGTGTCTAAGGGGTTTTTAGGGTTCTTAAGGGTGTGTTGGGGTTTTTATGGGTGAGTTAGGGTTTCTAAGGGAATTGTATGGTTTCTAAGGGTTTCTAAGGTTGTGTTATGGTTTCTATGGGTGCGTTGGGGTTTCTAAGGGTGTTCTAGCATTTCTAAGGGTGTGTTCGAGTTTCTTATGGTGTGTTAGGGTTTCTAAGGGTTTGTAAGTGTTTCTTAGGTTTTCTTAGGGTTTTGTTAGGGGTTTTAGGGGTTTTAGGGTTATGTTAGGGTTTCTTATGGTTTCTTAGGTGTTTTTTAGGGTTTCTTCAGGTTTTTGTGTTTATTGGGGTTTCATAGTGCTTCTTGGGGTTTGTTAGGGCATGTTAGTGTTTGTTAGGGTTTTTAGGGTATGTTATGTTTTTCGGGGTATTGGGGTTTATTGGGTTTGTTAGTGTAAGTTATGGTTTTGTGTCGTTTTTAATGGTTTATAGTGTTTATGGGGTTATTCATGGTTTGTTAGGGTTATTTAGTTGTTCATTGTTGTCCCAGATGTGTAGAGCTAGTTGCAAGATTCAATTTGATATGTGGTAGATGTGAAACGGGCACCCATACCAGAAGTTATGGTCATTTGGAGGACTTAAGGTCCTTTTCCTTCTATAATAACGTGATATGGTGTTCTTACGGGTCATAGATGTGTAGATATAGTCAAAAGCATCGATTTGATATATGGTTGAGGCAAAACGGACTCCCGGAGTAGAATTTATGGTCTTTTGGAAGGTTTAAGTACCTTTATGGGCGTTCTATGGATGTGAGAAGGTGCTTCAGAGGATATAGGAGTGTAGGTCTAGTATCAAGCTTCGATTTGATATGTGGTAGAGGCAAAACATACACACATAGAAGAAGTTATTGCGAAACGGACACCAGAAGCCAATCTTTTGACCATCCAAAGGAATTTTGGGTCCTTTTGGGGGTTGAAGAATGTTAGAAAGGGTTCCAATGGTTTCCAGAGTTTTTATATTTTCACAATCTTCGACTGGATATGTGGTAGAGCCAAAATGAACATACATAGTAGAAGTTAATGTCGTTTTAAATTTAGAAACCCTCCTAGCACCTAAAAACCTAAGAAACCCGCAACTCACTAAAATAGGCATAACTTCTCCTTCAGGTGTCTGTTTGAGAATTGTAACTAGTAAAATCGAATCACTTGAGATGAGTGAGTACCAAGTCTAATCGATACTATGAGAATATCAAATAAATAGAAGATATTTTAGTTATACCACTCCAAAAAATAGTCCAACGTCAAACGGCCATAACACTCACTCCAGTTGTCTGTTTTAGCTCAACCACATATCAAATCGAAGGCATTGAAGAGATCTATGCAGAGGGATAACTTGAACAAAGATCAAATCATGTTTGGGACCCTTAAATCCCAAAAAACCCATCATAAGTCCTCCAAAACTCCACTTCCATGTCCGGATCCCTGTCAAAGTTTTCTTAAAACGGTCATAAATACTGATATGTGTGTCTGTTCGGCCACACCTGTTTTTATCATATTCGTTCCCTGAGATTTAGTTTGACTATCCACAGAGTGGAAATGGACACCTGAAGTAGATGTTATGACTTTTTTAATGACTCTGTGATTTGTTAGGTTTTTCGAGACACCATTTCTAGCACATTTGTCATGTCTGTTATTTTTTCAAACAACTATAACTTATTATTACAGTTATTATTATTATTATTATCATCATAATCTCATGAAAATGCACCTGCACATGATTGTGCGTTATTATTATATTTTTATTACCATGCACATGCACATGCAATGCACACACATTATTTTATTATCAGATGCGTTGTTATTTTTATTGTTATTATTATTACTATGGTTGTTTTTGTTGTTGTTGTTGTTCTTGTTGTTATTGTTATTATCATCACATGGAAATTCACATCCAAATGCTCAAATAGGCACATTCAATTAACGTGCATTATTCTATAATCACGTGCATTGTTAATAATAATAATAATAATATTATTATTATTATTATTATTATCATTATCATCATCACACGCAAATGCAATGCACAAGAGTAATTATTTATTACCATACACATGCACACGTAATACACATGCAATATTCTGTTATCATATGCATTCGTACTACTACTATTATCACCACCACCACTACTATTATTACTATTGCTGTTATTATTACTATCATCACATGAAAATGTAGATGCACGAGCATTATTATTTATTATTTATTACCATGTGCATGCATATGCAATGAACGTGTATTAATCTTTTATAATAATAATAATAATTATTATTATTATTATTATCATTATCATTATTATTATCATTATCACATGCAAATTCACATGCATGTGCTTTGTTATTTATTATTTATTACCATGCACGTGAATGCATTATTATTATTTTTATTATTACAATAAGTATTATTAATATTATCATCAAATGTAAAGGAACATGCACATGCATGTGTGTTCTTATTTATTATTATTTATTTATTATTTACTACTATGCACGTGCACATGAAATGAACTTGAGTTATTATATTATTATTGTTGTTGTTGTTGTTGTTGTTGTGGTTGTTTGTATCATCAAATAAAAATGCACATGCGCGTGCGTTGTTATTTATTATTTATAACCATGCACGTGCATGCGTCATTATCATTATCATTACATGTAAATGCACATGCACGTGCATTATTATATATTATTTTTTATCATGCACATGCAAATGAAATGCACTTGAGTTATTCTATTATCACATGTGTTATTCTTATTTACTCTAAGGCACCTGCACACGCAATGCATGTGCGTTATTCTATTATCACATGTGTTATTATTTATTATTTATTATCATTCACATGAAAATGCACATTCATGTGGACTTGGTTATTATTTATTGTTTATTATCATGCACATGCACATGCACATGCACTTGTATGTGCGTAATTATTTATTACTTATTATCAATCACATGCACATGCAGATACACATGCAATTCAAATGCGTTATTATTTATGATTTATTATATATTATCATTCACGTGAAAATGCGTAGGCATATGCACATGCACGTGCATTATGATAAATTATTTAAACCATGCACATGCATATGCACATGAATGTGCATTATTACTAATATTATTATTAGAGGTATTTTTTGGGTTTATTATCATTTTTTTGGATTTGTAGGTGTTATTAACCTTTATAATGGGTTTTTTGGGTTTTTGGGTTTTTTTAATGGTATATCAGCATTTCTTAGGATTTGGTGGGGGTTATTTGGATTTTATTAGGGTTTATTATGGTGTGTCAAGGTTTATTAGGATTTATTAGGTATTTTTAGGGTTTTTTTGGGATTGAGTTGGGTTTATTAGGGTATATTATAGTATATTTTGGTATATTTTGGTATGTTTAGTGTTTATTAGGGTTCATTATGGTTTATTAATTTTTAAGAGGGTATATTAGGGTTTTTAGTGTTTATTAGTCTTTATTCGGATTTACTAGCACTTTTAAGCTTTGTTATGTTTTATAAGCATTTACTACAGGTTTTAGGGCTTTTTAATGGTATATTTTCATTTTTTAGGGTTTAATGGGGTTTGTTATGGATTATTATGTTGTGTTAAGGTTTATTAGGGTGGATTAGGTATATTTGGAGTTTTATTTGGGTTGATTCAGTATCATTAAGGTTTTATTAGGTATTATTAGGGTTGAGTACGGTTTATTTGGGGTTTTTGGGGATTTTTAGGGTTTACTAGGGTTTGTTAGTGTTTTTATTAGGGTATTTGAGTGTTTTTTAGTTTTTTTAATATATATGATGGCTTGTTATGACGTTTTGGGTTTTATTAGCGTGTTTTTAGTGTTTGTGAGCTTTTCTAATGGTTTATTATCTTTTATTTGAATTTATTACTTTTTATTAGGGTTTTTAGGGTTTTTTAATGGATTGTTTGCATTTTTTTGTTTATAGGGGTTTAGTTGGATTTTATTAGGTTTTTTTATGGTGTGGCAAGGTTTATTAGGGTTGAGAAGGTATTTTTAGGGTTTCATTAAGGTTTTATTAGGGATTATTATTGTTGAGTACGGTTTATTTGGGGTTTTTGGGGATTTTTAGGGTTTACTGGGGTTTGTTAGTGTTTTTATTAGGGATTATTAGGGTTGAGTACGGTTTATTTAGGTTTTTTGTGGCATTTTTTAGGGTTTACATAGCGTTGTTAGAGTTTTTGTATCATTTTTAGTGTTTATGTAGCATTTTCTGGGTTTAGTTAGCAGTTTTAGGTTTTATGTATCATTTTTAGGGTTTATGTATCGTTTTAGGGTTTATGCAGTGTGTTTAGGGTTTATGGTTTATGTAGCATTTTTTAGTGTTTACGTTGCATTTTCTGGGATTATGTAGCGTTTTTATGGGAGATGTAGAATTTATGTTGCATTTTTTAGGGTTTATGTAACATTTTAAGGGTTCCGGTGGTGTTTTTAGGATTTATATTGTGTTTTTAGGTTTTATGCAGCGTTTTTAATGTTTATGTTGCGTTTTTTAGGGTTTATGTTTTGTTTTTTAGGGTTTATGTTACAGTTCTAGGGTTTATGTAGTGCTTTTAGGGTTTATGTAGCATTTTTTGGGTTTATGTTGCAGTTTTTTGTTTATGCTGCATTTTTAGGGTTTTTGTTGCACTTTTTAGGGTTTATGTATCGTTTTTTGGTTTTATGTATCTATTTGAATCCTTTTCTAGGGTTTTAATGGTTGTTTATCGTTTTTGGTGTTTTTAGGGGTTTTAAGGGTTGTTAACGAGTGTTTATGGTTTTTTATGGTATCTGATGGTTTTTAATGGTTTTTGGGGGCTTTTATGGGTTTATTTGTATTTTTTTTGGGATTGATAGGTGTTGTTAGGGTTTTTAGTGTGTTTTAGGGTTTGTTTGGGTAATGTAGTGGTTTTTAGCATTTATATAATGTGTTTTATCATTTGTTTTGGGTTCTTTAGGGGTTTTTAGTGTTCATTAGAGTTTAATATGGTTCTTTAGGGTTTATTAGGGTTCATTAGGGTTTATTAGTGTTCTTTAGGATTTGTTGTAGTTTATTTGAGTTTTTATTGTATATTAGGGTTTTATTGGGCTTTTGTAGGCATTAATAGCCTTTTCTAGGGTTTATCAACCTTCTTTAGTGTTATTTAGAATTTATTAGGGTTTATTATGGTTTACTTTATTTATTTGGGTTTAGTAATGTGTATTTGGATTTATTACGATTTATTAGGGATTATTATGATTTGTTTGGGTTTATTATGGTTTATTTGGGGTTTGTTATGGTTTGTTTTAGTTTGATACGATTTATTTGGTGTTTTTAGGATTTGTTACGATTTATTTGGGGTTTTTAGGGTTTGTTACGATTTATTTTGGGGTTATTTCTATTTTTTAGGGTTTATTAGTGGGTTGTAGTGTTTTGTAGGCTATTATTTGGAGATTTTTGTTGAGTTTTGTCATGTTTGTTTGGGTTTTCAGTGATTATTTGTGTTTATTATGGTTTAATTGTGTTTTTTTTATATTAGGGTTTTATGACTTTTGTAGCATTTATTAGGGTCAAATAGAGTTTGATATGGTTTGTTATAGGTTATTACAATTTATTAGTGTTTATTAGGGTTTTTATGGTATAATAGTGGGTTTATGGGTTATTAGGGTTTATTAGTGGTTCTTATGGGTTATTAGTGGTTGTTAGGGTTTGTTTGGTTTTGTTAGGGTTGTTTAGGGTGTGATACGGTTTGTTTGAGTTGTTTGGGGTTTTAAGCATTTTTTGGGTTTTTTGGGTGTGTTTGGATTTTTTTTTGCTTTGTTAGGGTTATTTTAGCATTTTTTGGGGGTTTGTTGAATTTTGTGGGTTTTGAAGCATTTTTCGGGTTTTTGTAGCAATTGATAGGGTTTATATAGTGTTGTCAGTGGCTTTAGTGGTTCTTTAGGATTTTTAGGGGTTTTTAGTGTTCTTTAGGGTGTATTAGGGTTTCTTTTGAGGGTTTTAGGGCTTCTTAGGGGGTTTTTAGGGGTTTTAAGGGTTTTATAGGGCTATTTAGGATTTTGTTAGGCATTTTTTAGGCTTTTAAGGGGTTTTAGCATTTTTAGTGGATTTTAGGGTTTTCGGCTTTTTTGAGGAGTTTTTGAGGTTTTTTTAGGGTTTTTAGGTTTTTTTTTCAGGTTTTTTATTTTTTTCTATTTTTTAGGGGTTTAGGGTCTTTTAGGGGAATTAGGGTTTTTTTGGGTTTTAGGGTTTTTTGGGTTTTTTGGGGTTTTTATGCTTTTTTAGGGTTTTATCAGGTTTTTTTTGGTTTGTTAGCGTTTTTTTTGTGAATATTAGCATTTTGAATGGTTTAGCAGTGTTTTTGTTGTATATTTGGGTTTTAGGTTTTTCTATAGCTTTTATTGGGGTCTAATAGGGTTTCTTGGGTTTATTATGATTTATTAGTGTTTATTTGGATTTTGTAGTGGGATTTAGGGTTTATTATGGTTTATTATTGGTTGGCAGAGTTTGTTAGGATTTATTAGTTCTTATTAGAGAGATTTAGGGTGTCTAAGGGGTTTTTAGGGTTCTTAAGGGTGTGTTGGGGTTTTTATGGGTGAGTTAGGGTTTCTAAGGGAATTGTATGGTTTCTAAGGGTTTCTAATGTTGTCTTATGGTTTCTATGGGTGTGTTGGGGTTTCTAAGGGTGTTCTAGCATTTCTAATGGTGTGTTCGAGTTTCCAATGGTGTGTTAGGGTTTCTAAGGGTGTGTTAGTGTTTCTTAGGTTTTCTTAGGGTTTTGTTAGGATTTTTAGGGGTTTTAGGGTTATGTTAGGGTTTCTTCAGGTTTTTTGTGTTTATTGGGGTTTCATAGTGCTTCTTGGGGTTTGTTAGGGCTTGTTAGTGTTTGTTAGGGTTTTTAGGGTATGTTATGTTTTTAGGGGTTTTGGGGTTTATAGGGTTTGTTAGTTTTTGTTAAGGTATTGCATCATTTTTAATGGTTTATAGTGTTTATGGTGTTATTCATGGTTTGTTAGGGTTATTTAGTTGTTCATTGTTGTCCCAGATGTGTAGAGCTAGTTGCAAGCTTCAAGTTGATATGTGGTAGATGTGAAACAGACACCCATACTAGAAGTTATGGTCATTTGGAGGACTTAAGGTCCTTTTCCTTCTATAATGACGTGATATGGTGTTCTTACGGGTCACAGATGTGTAGATATAGTCAAAAGCATCGATTTGATATATGGTTGAGGCAAAACGGACTCCCGGAGTAGAAGTTATGGTATTTTGGAAGGTTTAAGTACCTTTATGGGCGTTCTATGGATGTGAGAAGGTGCTTCAGAGGATATAGGAGTGTTGGTCTAGTATCAAGCTTCGATTTGATATGTGGTAGAGGCAAAACATACACACATAGAAGAAGTTATTGCGAAACGGACACCAGAAGCCAATCTTTTGACCATCCAAAGGAATTTTGGGTCCTTTTGGGGGTTGAAGAATGTTAGAAAGGGTTCCAATGGTTTCTAGAGCTTGTATATTTTCACAATATTCGATTTGATATGTGGTAGAGACAAAATGAACACACATAGCAGAAGTTAATGACGTTTTAAATTTAGAAACCCTCCTAGCGCCTAAAAACCTAAGAAACCCGCAACTCACTAAAATAGGCATAACTTCTCCTTCAGGTGTCTGTTTGAAATAGTAACTAGTAAAATCGAATCTCGTGAGATGAGTGAGGACCAAGTCTAATCGAAACTATGATAATATCAAAGAAATAGAAGATATTTTAGTTATACCACTCCAAAAAAATAGTCAATCTTCAAACAACCATAACATTCACTCCGGTTGTCTGTTTTAGCTCTACCACAAATCAAATCGAAGGCAGTGAAGAGATATATGCAGAGGGATAACTTGAAAAAAGATCAGATCATGTTTGGGACCCTTAAATCCTAAAAACCCATCATAATTCCTCCAAAACTCCACTTCCATGTCCGGATCCCTGTCAAATTTTTCTTAAAACGGTTATAAATTCTGATATGTGTGTCTGTTCGGCCTCTGACACCTGTTTTTATCATATTCGTTCCCTGAGATATAGTTTGACTATCCACGGAGTGGAAATGGACACCTGAAGTAGATGTTATGACTTTTTTAATGACTCTGTGGTTTGTTAGGTTTTTCGAGACACCATTTCTAGCACATTTGTCATGTCTGTTATTTTTTCAAACTATAACTTATTATTACAGTTATTATTATTATTATTATTATCATAATCTCATGTAAATGCACCTGCACATGATTGTGCGTTATTATTATATTTTTATTACCATGCACGTGCACATGCAATGCACACACATTATTTTATTATCAGATGCGTTGTTATTTTTATTGTTATTATTATTATTGTGGTTGTTTTTGTTGTTGTTGTTGTTCTTGTTGTTATTGTTATTATCATCACATGAAAATTCACATCCAAATGCACAAATAGGCACATTCAATGAATGCACATTATTCTATTTTCACGTTCATTGTTAATAATAATAATAATAATATTATTATTATTATTATTATTATCATTATCATCATCACACGCAAATGAAATGCATGAGAGTAATTATTTATTAACATACACAGGCACACGTAATGCACATGCAATATTCTATTATCATATGCATTAGTACTACTACTATTATCACCACCACCACTACTATTATTACTACTACTATTATTATTACTATCATCACATGAAAATGTAGACGCACATGCGTTATTATTTATTATTTATTACCATGTGCATGCATATGCAATGAACGTGTATTAATATCTTATAATAATAATAATAATAATAATAATTATTATTATTATTATTATCATTATTATTATCATTATCACATGAAAATTCACATGCATGTGATTTGTTATTTATTATTTATTACGATGCACGTGAATGCATTATTATTATTATTATTACCATAAGTATTATTAATATTATCATCAAATGTAAATGCACATGCACATGCATGTGCGTTCTTATTTATTATTATTTATTTATTATTTACTACTACGCACGTGCACATAAAATGCACTTGAGTTATTATATTATTATTTTTTTTGTTGTTGTTCTTGTTGTTGTTGTTGTTGTTTGTATCATCAAATAAAAATGCACATGCACGTGCGTTGTTATTTATTATTTATGACCATGCACGTGCATGCGTCATTATCATTATCATTACATGTAAATGCACATGCATGTGCATTATTATATATTATTTTTTATCATGAACATGCAAATGAAATGTACTTGCGTTATTCTATTATCACATGTGTTATTATTATTTATTCTAAGGCACCTGTACACACAATGCACGTGCGTTATTCTATTATCACATGTGTTATTATTTATTATTTATTATCATTCACATGAAAATGCACATTCATGTGGACTTGGTTATTATTTATTGTTTATTATCATGCTCATGAACATGCACATGCACTTGTATGTGCGTAATTATTTATTACTTATTATCAATCACATGCACATGCAGATACACATGAAATTCACATGCGTTATTATTTATGATTTATTATATATTATCATTCACATGAAAATGCATAGGCATGTGCACATGCACATGTGTTATGATAAATTATTTAAACCATGCACATGCATATGCACATGAACGTGCATTATTAATAATATTATTATTAGAGGTATTTTTTGGGTTTACTATCATTTTTTTTGGATTTGTAGGTGTTATTAACCTTTATAATGGGTTTTTTGGGTTTTTGGGTTTTTTTAATGGTATATCAGCATTTCTTAGGGTTTGGTGGGGGTTATTTGGATTTTATTAGGGTTTATTATAGTGTGTCAAGGTTTATTAGGATTTATTAGGTATTTTTAGGGTATTTTTTGGGATTGAGTTGGGTTTATTAGGGTATATTATAGTATATTATGGTATATTTTGGTATGTTTAGGGTTTATTAGGGTTAATTATGGTTTATTAATTTTTAAGAGGGTATATTAGAGTTTTTTAGTGTTTATTAGTGTTTATTCAGATTTACTATCACTTTTAAGCTTTGTTATGTTTTATAAGCATTTACTATGGGTTTTATGGCTTTTTTATGGTATATTTGCATTTTTTAGGGTTTAGTGGGGTTTGTTATGAATTATTATGTTGTGTTAAGGTTTATTAGGGCTGAGTAGGTATATTTGGAGTTTTATTTGGGTTGAGTCTGTATCATTAAGGTTTTATTAGTGATTATTAGGGTTGAGTATGGTTTATTTGGGGTTTTGGGGGATTTTTAGGGTTTACTAGGGTTTGTTAGTGTTTTTATTAGGGTATTTGAGTGTTTTTTTGTTTTTTTAATATATATGAGGGGTTTTTATGACGTTTTGGGTTTTATTAGCATGTTTTTAGTGTTTGTGAGCTTTTCTAATGGTTTATTATCTTTTATTTGAATTTATTACGGTTTATTAGGGTTTCTAGGGTTTTTTAATGGTTTGTTTGCATTTTTTTGTTTATAGGGGTTTAGTTGGGTTTTATTAGGTTTTGTTATGGTGTGTCAAGGTTTATTATGGTTGAGAAGGTATTTTTAGGGTTTCATTAAGGTTTTATTAGGGATTATTAGGGTTGAAAACAGTTTATTTGGGGTTTTTGGGGATTTTTAGGGTTTACTAGGGTTTGTTAGTGTTTTTATTAGGGATTATTAGGGTTGAGTACGGCTTATTTAGGTTTTTTGTGGCATTTTTTAGGGTTTGCGTAGCATAGTTAGAGTTTTTGTATCATTTTTAGTGTTTATGTAGCATTTTTAGGGTTTAGTTAGCAGTTTTAGGTTTTATGTATCATATTTAGGGTTTATGTATCGTTTTTAGGGTTTATGGAGTGTGTTTAGGGTTTAGGGTTTATGTAGAATTTTTTAGTGTTAACGTTGCAATTTTTGGGATTATGTAGCATTTTTATGGGTGATGTAGCATTTATGTTGCATTTTTTAGGGTTTGTGTAACATTTTAAGGGTTCCGGTGGTGTTTTTAGGATTTATATTGTGTTTTTAGGTTTTATGCAGCGTTTTTTAATGTTTATGTTGAGTTTTTTAGGGTTTATGTTGTGTTTTTAGGGCTTATGTTACAGTTCTAGGGTTTATGTAGTGCTTTTAGGGTTTATGTAGCATTTTTTGGGTTTATGTTGCGGTTTTTTGTTTATGCTGCATTTTTAGGGTTTTTGTTGAACTCTTTAGGGTTTATGTAACGTTTTTTGGGTTTATGAATCTATTTGAAGCCTTTTTAGGGTTTTAATGGTTATTTATCATTATTGGTGTTTTAGGGGTTTTAAGGGTTGTTAACGAGCGTTTATGGTTTTTTATGGTATCTGATGGTTTTTAATGGTTTTTGGGGGCTTTTATGGGTTTATTTGTATTTTTTGGGATTAATAGGTGTTGTTAGGGTTTTTAGTGTGTTTTAGGGTTTTTTTTGGGTAAAGTAGTGGTTTTTAGGGTTTATATAATGTGTTTTATCATTTGTTTTGGGTTCTTTAGTGGTTTTTAGTGTTCATTAGAGTTTAATATGGTTCTTAGGGTTTATTAGGGTTCTTTAGGGTTTATTAGTGTTATTTCGGATTTGTTGTAGTTTATTAGAGTTTTTATTGTATATTAGGGTTTTATTGGGCTTTTGTAGGCATTAATAGCTTTTTCTAAGGTTTATCAACCTTCTTTAGTGTTATTTAGAATTTATTAAGGTTTATTAGGGTTTATTTTATTTATTAGGGTTTAGTAATGTGTATTTGGGTTTATTACGATTTCTTAGGGATTATTATGATTTTTTTGGGTTTATTTTGGTTTATTTGGGGTTTGTTATGGTTTGTTTCAGTTTTTTACGATTTATTTGGTGTTGTTAGGATTTGTTACGATTTATTTGGGTTTTTTAGGGTTTGTTATGATTTATTTTGGGGTTATTTCTATTTTTTAGGGTTTATTAGTGGGTTATAGAGTTTTGAAGGCTATTATTTGGAGATTTTTGTTGAGTTTTGTCATGTTTGTTTGCGTTTTCAGTGATTATTTGGGTTTATTATGGTTTAATTGTGTTTTTCTGTATATTAGGGGTTTTAGGACTTTTGTAGCATTTATTATGGTCAAATAGAGTTTGATAGGGTTTGTTACAGGTTATTACGATTCATTAGTGTTTATTAGGGTTTTTATGGTATAATAGTGGGTTTATGGGTTATTAGGGTTTATTAGTGGTTCTTATGGGTTATTATTGGTTGTTAGGGTTTGGTTGGTTTTGTTAGGGTTTTTAGGGTGTGTTACGGTTTGTTTGAGTTGTTTGGGGTTTTAAGCATTTTTTGGGTTTTATGGGTGTGTTTAGATTTTTTTTGCTTTGTTAGGGTTATTTTAGCATTTTTTGGGGGTTTGTTGAATTTTGTGGGTTTTGAATCATTTTTTGGGTTTTTGTAGCAATTGATATGGTTTATGTAGCGTTGTTAGTGGCTCTTTGGGATTTTTAGGGGTTTTTAGGGTTCTTTAGGGTGTATTAGGGTTTCTTTTGAGGTTTTTAGGGTTTGTTAGGGGGTTTTTAGGGGTTTTAAGGGTTTCATAGGGTTTTTTAGGGTTTTGTTAGGCATTTTTAGGCTTTTAAGGGGTTTTTAGCGTTTTTAGTGGATTTTAGGGTTTTTGGCTTTTTTGAGGATTTTTTTGAGGTTTTTTAGGGTTTTTAAGTTTTTTTCAGGTTTTTTATTTTTTTTATTTTTTAGGGGTTTAAGGTCTTTTAGGGGTTTTAGGGTTTTTTTGGGTTTTTAGGGTTTTTAGGGTTTTTTTGTGGTTTTTATGCTTTTTTAGGGTTTTATCAGGTTTTGTTTGGTTTGTTAGGGTTTTTTTATGAATATTGGCATTTTCAATAGTTTAACAGTGTTTTTGTTGTATATTTGGGTTTTAGGTTTTTTTGTAGCTTTTATTGGGGTTTAATAGGGTTTCATAGGTTTATTATGATTTATTAGTGTTTATTTGGATTTAGTAGTGGGATTTAGGGTTTATTAGGGTTTATTAAGGTTTATTATTAGTTGGAAGAGTTTGTTAGGATTTATTAGTTCTTATTAGAGAGATTTAGGGTGTCTAAGGGGTTTTTAGGGTTCTTAAGGGAGTGTTGGGGTTTTTATGGGTGAGTTAGGGTTTCTAAGGGAATTGTATGGTTTCTAAGGGTTTCTAAGGTTGTGTTATGGTTTCTATGGGTGCGTTGGGGTTTCTAAGGGTGTTCTAGCATTTCTAAGGGTGTGTTCGAGTTTCTAATGGTGTGTTAGGGTTTATAAGGGTGTGTTAGTGTTTCTTAGGTTTTCTTAGTGTTTTGTTAGGGTTTTTAGGGGTTTTAGGGTTTTGTTTGGGTTTCTTATGGTTTCTTTGGTGTTTTTTAGGGTTTCTTTAGGTTTTTTGTTTTTATTGGGGTTTCATAGTGCTTCTTGGGGTTTGTTAGGGCTTGTTAGTGTTTGTTAGGGTTTTTAGGTTATGTTATGTTTTTAGGGGTTTTGGGGTTTATTGGGTTTGTTAGTGTTTTTTAGGTTTTGTTAGGGTTTTGCATCGTTTTTAATGGTTTATAGTGTTTATGGGGTTATTCATGGTTTTTTAGGGTTATTTAGTTGTTCATTGTTGTCCCAGATGTGTAGAGCTAGTTGCAAGCTTCAATTTGATATGTGGTAGATGTGAAACGGACACCCCTACCAGAAGTTATGGTCATTTGGAGGACTTAAGGTCCTTTTCCTTCTATAATAACGTGATATTGTGTTCTTACGGGTCACAGATGTGTAAATATAGTCAAAAGCATCGATTTGATATATGGTTGAGGCAAAACGGACTCCCGGAGTAGAAGTTATGGTCTTTTGGAAGGTTTAAGTACCTTTATGGGCGTTCTATGGATGTAAGAAGGTGCTTCAGAGGATATAGGAGTGTAGGTATAGTATCAATCTTTGATTTTATATGTGGTAGAGGCAAAACATACACACATAGAAGAAGTTATTGCGAAACAGACACCAGAAGCCAATCTTTTGACCATCCAAAGGAATTTTGGGTCCTTTTGGGGGTTGAAGAATGTTAGAAAGGGTTCCAATGGTTTCCAGAGTTTGTATATTTTCACAATATTCCATTTGATATCTGGTAAAGCCAAAATGAACACACATAGAAGAAGTTAATGTCATTTTAAATTTAGAAACCCTCCTAGAGCCTAAAAACCTAAGAAACCCACAACTCACTAAAATAGGCATAACTTCTCCTTCAGGTGTCTGTTTGAGAATTGTAACTAGTAAAATCGAAGCTCTTGAGATGAGTAAGGACCAAGTCTAATCAAAACTATGAGAATATCAAATAAATAGAAGATATTTTAGTTATACCACTCCAAAAAATAGTCCAACTTCAAACGGCCATAACATTCACTCCGGTTGTCTGTTTTAGCTCTACCAAATATCAAATCAAAGGCAGTGAAGAGATCTATGCAGAGGGATAACTTGAAAAAAGATAAAATCATGTTTGGAACCCCTAAATCCCAAAAAACCATCATAAGTCCTCCAAAACTCCACTTCCATGTCCGGATCCCTGTCAAAGTTTTCTTAAAACGATCATAAATTCTGATATGTGTGTCTGTTCGGCCTCTGACACCTTTTTTTATCATATTCGTTCCCAGAGATTTAGTTTGACTATCCACAGAGTGGAAATGGACACCTGAGGTAGATGTTATGACTTTTTTAATGACTCTGTGATTTGTTAGGTTTTTCGAGACACCATTTCTAGCACATTTGTCATGTCTGTTATTTTTTCAAACAACTATAACTTATTATTATTATTATTATTATTATTATCATAATCTCATGCAAATGAACCTGCACATGATTGTGCGTTATTATTATATTTTTATTACCATGCACGTGCACATGCAATGCACACACGTTATTTTATTATCAGATGCGTTGTTATTTTTATTGTTATTACTATTATTATGGTTGTTTTTGTTGTTGTTGTTGTTGTTATTATCATCACATGCAAATTCACATCCAAATGAAAAAATAGGCACATTCAATGAACGTGCATTATTCTATTATCACGTGCATTGTTAATAATAATAATAATATTATTATTATTATTATTATGATCATTATCATCATCACACGCAAATGCAATGCACGAGAGTAATTATTTATTACCATACACATGCACACGTAATGCACATGAAATATTCTGTTATCATATGCATTAGTACTACTACTATTATCACGACCACTACTACTATTATTACTACTACTGTTATTATTACTATCATCACATGAAAATGTAGATGCACATGCGTTATTATTTATTATTTATTACCATGTGCATGCATATGCAATGAACGTGTATTAATCTTTTATAATAATAATAATAATAATTTTTATTATTATCATTATCATTATTATTATCATTATCACATGAAAAATCAGATGCATTTGCTTTGTTATTTATTATTTATTACCATGCACGTGAATGTATTATTATTATTATTATTATTACAATAAGTATTATTAATATTATCATCAAATGTAAATGCACATGCACATGCATGTGCGTTCTTATTTATTATTATTTATTAATTATTTAATAGTATGCAAGTGCACATGAAATGCACTTGAGTTATTATATTATTATTATTATTGTTGTTGTTGTTGTTGTTGTTTGTATCATCAAATAAAAATGCACATGCACGTGCGTTGTTATTTATTATTTATGACCATGCACGTGCAAGCGTCATTATCATTATCATTACATGTAAATGAACATGCACGTGCATTATTATATATTATTTTTTATCATGCACATGCAAATGAAATGCACTTGTGTTATTCTATTATCACATGTGTTATTATTATTTATTCTAAGGCACCTGCACACGCAATGCACGTGCGTTATTCTATTATCACATGTGTTATTATTTATTATTTATTATCATTCACATGCAAATGCACATTCATGTGGACTTGGTTATTATTTATTGTTTATTATCATGCACATGCACATGCACATGCACATGCACATGCACATGCACATGCACTTGTATGTGCATAATTATTTAATACTAATTATCAATCACATGCATATGCAGATACACATGCAATTCACATGCGTTATTATTTATGATTTATTATATATTATCATTCACATGAAAATTTGTAGGCATATGCACATGCACGTGCGTTATGATAAATTATTTAAACCATGCACATGCATATGCACATGAACGTGCATTATTACTAATATTATTATTAGAGGTATTTTTTGGGTTTACTATCATTTTTTTGGATTTGTAGGTGTTATTAACCTTTATAATGGGTTTTTTGGGTTTTTGGGTTTTTTTAATGGTATATCAGCATTTCATAGGGTTTGGTGGGGGTTATTTGGATTTTATTAGGGTTTATTATGGTGTGTCAATGTTTATTAGGATTTATTAGGTATTTGTAGGGTTTTTTTGGGTTTGAGTTGGGTTTATTAGGGTATATTATAGTATATTATGGTATATTTTGGTATGTTTAGGGTTTATTAGGGTTCATTATGGTTTATTAATTTTTAAGAGGGTATATTAGGGTTTTTTATTGTTTATTAGTGTTTATTCGGATTTACTAGCACTTTTAAGCTTTGTTATGTTTTATAAGCATTTACTACGGGTTTTAGGGCTTTTTAATGGTATATTTTCATTTTTTAGGGTTTAGTGGGGTTTATTATGGATTATTATGTTGTGATAAGTTTTATTAGGGTTGAGTAGGTATATTTGGAGTTTTATTTGGGTTGAGTCAGTATCATTAAGGTTTTATTAGGGATTATTAGGGTTGAGTACGGTTTATTTGGGGTTTTGGGGGATTTTTCGGGTTTACTATGGTTTATTAGTGTTTTTATTAGGGTATTTGAGTGTTTTTTAGTTTTTTTAATATATATGAGGGGTTTTTATGACGTTTTGGGTTTTATTAGCGTGTTTTTAGTGTTTTTGATCTTTTCTAATGGTTTATTAGCTTTTATTTGAATTTATTACGGTTTATTAGGGTTTCTAGGGTTTTTTAATGGTTTGTTTGCATTTTTTTGTTTATAGGGGTTTAGTTGGGTTTTATTAGGTTTTGTTATGGTGTGTCAAGGTTTATTAGGGTTGAGAAGGTATTTTTAGGGTTTTATTATGGTTTTATTAGGGTTTATTAGTTTTTATTATGGTTTATTTGGGAGGTTTAGGGTTTGTTAGGGTTTGTTAGGGGTCCATTAGTTTTTTTGGTTTTATTAGGTTATATTAGTGTTTGTTAGGTCTTTTTAGATAATATAGCGTGTTTTTACTGTTTTGGGTGTTTTTTTTGTTTGTGAGCGTTTTTAGGGCTTCTTAGGTTATATTAGAGTTTATTATGGTTTATAAGGGTATTTAGGTATTTTTAAGGTATATTATCATTTTATTCTTTATTGGGTTATATTAGTGTTTTTCGGTCTTTTTAGGTAATATAGCCTATTTTTATTGTTTGTGATCATTTTTTGGTTGTTTGTGAGCGTTTTTAGGGTTTATTAGGTCATACTAGAGTTTATCAGGGTTTCTAGGGATTGTTTGAGGTATACTAGAATTTTTTTCTTTATTAGGGTTTTGTAGGGTTTTATTAGGGGTTATTATGGTGTGTTAAGGTTTTTTAGGGTTGAGTAGAGTTTATTTGGATATATTTTTGGTTTATTTGGGCATTTTAGGGGGTTGTTTGGGGTTTATTATGGTTCATTAGTGTTTATTAGTGTCTATTAGGGTTGGTTTGGGTGGTTTAGTTTTTCTTAACTTGTTTTTAGGGTTTATGTAATGTTTTTAGTGTTTATGTATTTATTTGAAGCCTTTTTAGGGTTTTAATGGTTGATTATGGTTTGTAGTTTTTTAGGGTTTTTAAGGTTTGTTAACGAGTGTTTATGGTTTTTATAGTATCTGATGGATTTTTAATGTTTTCATGGGGGGTTTATGGGTTTATGTATTTTTTTGGGATAGATAGGGGTTGTTAGGGTTTTTAGTGTGTTTTAGGGTTTGTTTGGGTATTGTAGCGGTTTTTAGGGTTTATATAATGTGTTTTAAAGTTTTCTTTGGGTTCTTTAGGGTTTTTAGTATTCTTTAGAGATTAATATGGTTATTTTAGGTTCTTTAGGGTTCTTTAGGGTTTATTAGTGTTCTTTCGGATTTGTTGTAGTTTATTAGCATTTTTTATTGTATATTAGGGTCTTATTGGTCTTTTGTAGGCATTAATAGCTTTTTATAGGGTTTATCAACCTTTTTTGGGTTATTTAGGATTTATTAGGGTTTATTAGGGTTTATTTTTATTAATTAGTGTTTAGTAATGTGTATTTGGGTTTATTACGATTTATTAGTGTTTATTATGATTTGTTAGGGTTTATTGTGGTTTATTAGTTGTTTGTTATGGTTTGTTTTAGTTTGTTATGATTTATTTGGCATTGTTAGGTTTGTTACGATTTATTTGGGGTTGTTAGGGTTTGTTACGATTTATTTTGTGGTTATTAGAGATTTTTAGGGTTTATTAGTGGGTTGTAGGGTTTTGTAGGCTATTATTTAGAGGTTTTTGTAGCGTTTTGTCTGGTTTGTTAGGGTTTTTAGTGATTATTAGGGTTTATTATGGTTTAGTATTGTTTTTTATTGTATATTAGGTGTTTTAGAGCTTTTGTATCATTTATTAGGTTAAATAGAGTTTGTTAGGGATTATTATAGGTTATTAAAATTTATTATTATTTATTAGGGTTTTTAGGGATTAATTTTGGGTTTTAGGGGTTATTAGTTTTTATTAGTGGTTATTAGGGGTTATTAGTGGTGGTTAGGGTTTGATAGGTTCTGTTAGTGTTTTTAAGGTTTGTTTGATTTGTTTGGGGTTTTATGTGTTATTTTTTGGGTTTTATGGGTGTGTTTGGATTTTTTAGGCTTTGTTAGTGTTATTTTAGCATTTTTTGGGTTTTTTTTGCGTTTTGTGGGTTTTGAAGCATTTTTCGTTTTTTAGCAATTGTTAGGGTTTATGAAGCATTGTTAGTGGCTTTAGTGATTCTTTAGGGTTTTTTTAGTGTTTTTAGGGTTCTTTATGGTGTATTAGGGTTTCTTTTGAGGTTTTTAGTGTCTCCTCAGGGGTTTTAGGGGTTTTAAGGGCTTCATAGGGCTGGTTAAGGATTAGTTAGGCATTTTTAAGCTTTTTAGGATTTTTTAGTATTTTTAGGGGTTTTTAGTGTTTTTGAGTTTTTTTATGTTTTTCTTGAGGTTGTTTAGGGTTTTTAGGTTTGTTTTCTGGTTTTTTCGGCTTTTTCGTGTTTTTATGGATTTTAGGGTTTTTAAGTATTTTTAGGGTATTTAAGATTTTTAGGGTTTTTAGGGGTTTTTATGGTTATTTGGGTTTTTTTGGGTTCTTAGGGTTTTTTTAGGGTTTTGTCAGGTTTTGCTGAGTTTGTTAGTATTTTTTTTAATATTTGTATTTTGAATGGTTTAATGGAATTTTTGTTGTATATTTGGGTTTTTAAGTATTTTGTAGCTTTTATTGGGGTCTAATATGATTTTTAGGGTTTATTACGATTTATTAGTGTTTACTAGGGTTTAGTATTGGGTTTTAGGGTTTTTTAGGGTTTATTATGGTTTGTTATTGGTTGGTCGGGTTTTCTAGGATTTATTAGTGCTTATTAGAATGATTTAGGGTGTATGAGGGTTTGTTAGGGTTTCTAAGGGTGTGTTAGGGTTTCTAAGGGTGGGTTAGGGTTTTTATGGGCGGGTTAGGGTTTCTAAGGGTGCACTATGGTTTCTAAGGGTTTATATGGTTGTGTTAGGGTTTCTATGGCTGTGTGGGTGTTTCTAACGGTGTTCTAGGGTTTCTAAGGGTCTGTTGGGGTTTCTAAGGGTGTGTTTGGATTTCTAAGGGTGTGTTCGTGTTTCATAAGTTTGCTTAGGGTTTTTTAGGGTTTTTAGGGTTTTGTTAGGGTTCATTATGGTTTCTTCGTGGGTTTTTAGAGTTTCTTCGGGTTTTTTTGGGTTTATAGGCTTTTCATAGTGATTCTTGGGGTTTGTTAGGGATTTTCATGGTCTATTAGGGTTTTTAGGGTTTTCTTAGGATTTTTTATGTTTTTTCAGGGTTTTTTGAGGTTTGTTAGGGTTTGTTAGGGTTTGTTAGGGGTTTTTAGTGTTTTTAGGGTTTTTTAGGGTTTTCTTGGTTTTTATTGGTTTTTAGTCTTTATGGGGTTATTCATGGTCTGTTACGGTTATTTAGTAGTTCATGGTTGTCACAGATGTGTAGAGCTAGTCGCATACTTCAATTTGATATGTGGTAGAGGTGAAACGGACTCCCAGAGAAGAAGTTATGGTCATTTGGAGGAATTATGGACCTTTTGAGACTTTCAGAACATAGTAAGGTGTTCTTATTGGTCACATATGTGTAGATCTAGTCAAAAGCTTTGATTTGATATATGGTAGAGGCAAAACGGACTCCTGGAGTAGATGTTATGGTCGTTTGAGGGTTTAAGTACCTTTTTGCGCCTTCAAGGATGTGGGAAGGTGCTTCAATGATTATAAGAGTGTAGGCTTAGTCGCAAACTTTGATTTGATATGTGGTAG
Source organism: Viscum album (assembly GCA_963277665.1). Lineage (NCBI taxonomy): Eukaryota > Viridiplantae > Streptophyta > Magnoliopsida > Santalales > Viscaceae > Viscum > Viscum album. The sequence goes on from OY728167.1 coordinate 791,161,042, forward strand.
AGTCAAAACAGACACCCATAGAAGAAGTTATTTCAAAACGGACACCAGAAGCCCATCTTTTGACCATCCTTTGGGATTTTGGGTCTTTTGGGGGGTTTAAGATTGTCAAAAAGGGTTCCAATGGTTACTAGAGTGTGTATCCTTTCACAATCATTGATTTGATATGTGGTAGAGCCAAAATGAACACATGTAACAGATGTTATTGTCGTTTTAGATTGAGCAACTCTCATAGCGCCTAAAAACCTAAGAAACTCGTAACTCACTAAAATAGGCATAACTTCTCCTTCGAGTGTCCATTTGAGCAATTTGACCAGTCAAATAGATTCTCGTGAGATGAGTGAGGACCTAGTTTAGTAGAAACTATGAGAAAACCAAATAAATATAAGATATATTAGTTATACCACTCCAATAAAGTCCAACTTCAAATGGTAACTTTCGCTCCGGTTGTCCGTTTGAGCTCTACCACATATCAAATAGAAAGTAGTGAATAGATCTAGGCAGAAGTATGACTTGAACATAGTTCAAGTCATTTTTGAGACCCTAAAATCCTAGAAACCAATCAGAAGGCCTCCAAAACTCCATTTCCACTTACGGATCCCTGTCAAATTTTTCTTAAAATGGTCACAACTTCTTATCTATGTGTCTGTTCGGCCTCCTGCACCTGTTTTTATCATTGTTCGTTCCATGAGATTCAGTTTGACAATTCACGGAGTGGAAATGGACACCCATAGAAGAAGTTATTCCTTTTTCAATGACTTTGTGATTTGTTAGGTTTTTCGAGACCCCATTTCTAGTATTTTTGTCCTGTCTGCTGTTTTTTCAAACAACTATAACTTATTATTACTGTTATTATTTTTATTATCATCATCTCATACACATGAACATGCCCATTCATGGGAATTATTATTATATTTTTATTACCATGCATGTGCACAGGAAATGCACACACGTTATTTTATTATCACATGCATTGTTATTATTATTGTTATTATTATTATTATTGTGGTTGTTGTTGTTGTTGTTGTTGATGATGATGATGATGTTGTTGTTGTTGTAATCATCACATGAAAATGCACATGTGAATGCACATACACGCACATTCAATGCACGTGCGTTATTCTAATATCACATGCGTTTTTGTTATTACTAATAATAATATTATTATTATCATCATCATCATCATCATCACATGAAAATTCAATGCACGAGCATTATTATTTATTACCATGCATGTGCGCACGTAATGCACATGAAAATTTTTATTATCACATGAATTGGTACTAATAATATTATCACCACTACTAATACTATTATTACTACTACTATTATTATTACTATCATCACATGGAAATGTATATGCACGTGCGTTATTATTTATTATTTATTACCATGTAAGTTCATATGCAATGCACTTGTATTATTATTTTATTATTATTATTATTATCACAATTATTATTATTATTATTATTCTTATTATTATCATCATTATCATTATTATTATCATTATCACATGCAAATTCACATGCATGTGCGTTGTTATTTATTATTTATTACCATGCATGTGTATGCATTATTGTTATTATTATTACAATTAGTATTATTAATATTATCATCAAATGAAAATGCACATGTACATACATGTACCTTCTTATTTATTATTTATTTATTTATTATTTACTACAATACATGTTCACATGAAATGCACTAGCGTTGTTCTATTATTATTATTGTTGTTGTTGTTGTTGTTGTTGTTGTTGTTGTTGTTGTTGTTTGTATCATCAAATACAAATGCACATGCACGTGTATTGTTATTTATTATTTATTAACATGCACATGCAAGCATCATTATCATTATCATTACATGTAAATGCACATGCATGTGCGTTATTATATATTATTTATTATCATGCACCTGCAAATGCAATGCACTTGCGTTTTTCTATTATCACATGTTTTATTAGTATTTATTCTAATGTATGTGCACACGCAATGCACGTGCATTATTCTATTATCACATGTGCTATTATTTATTATTAATTATCATTCACATGAAAATGCACATTCATGTGGACTTGGTTATTATTTATTATTTATTACCATGAACATTCACATGCACATGCACATGCACTTGGATGTGCGTTATTATTTCTTATTTAGTATCATTCACATGCACATGCACATACACTTGTAATTCACATGTGTCATTGTTTATAATTTATTATTTACTATCATTCACATGAAAATGCATAGGCATATGCACATGCACGTGCGTTATGATTTATTATTAAAACCATTCACATGCATATGCACATGCATGTGCGTTATTACTATTAGTATTATTAGAGGTATTTTAGGGTTGAATGTCATTTTTTTGAATTTTTAGGTGTTATTAACATTTATTATGGTTTGTTATGGTTTTAGGGTTTTTAATGGTATATTAGAATTTTTTAGGGTTTGGTGGGGGTTATTAGGATTTTATTAGGGTTCATTATGGTGTGTTTTGGTTTATTAGGGTTTATTAGGTATTTTTAGAGTTTTATTAGGATTGATTTGGGTTTATTAGGGTATATTATGGTATATTATGGTATATTTGGGTATGTTTTGGATTTATTAGGGTTTATTATCGTTCATTATGGAGTATTAATTTTTAAGAGGGTATATTACGGTTTTTTAGGGTTTAGTAGTGTTTATTAGGTTTTATTAGTGCTTTTAAGCATTGTTAGGTTTTATTTGCATTTATTAGGGATTTTAGGGTTTTTTAATGGTATATTTGAATTTTTTAGGGTTTAGTGGGGTTTATTATTGTTTATTATAGTGTGTTAAGGTTTATTAGGGTTGATTATGTATTTTTAGGGTTTTATTAGGGTTGAGTAGGTACCTTTAGGGTTTTATTAGGGTTTATTAGGGTTGAGTAGTGTTTATTAGGGTTTGTTAGGGATTTTTAGGGTTTACTAGGGTTTGTTATTGTTTTTATTAGGGTATATGAGTTTTTTTAGTTTTTGTTAATATATATGCGGGGTTGTTATAAATTTTTAGGTTTTATTAGTGTGTTTTTAGTGTTTGTGAGCATTTTTTATGATTTATTATGTTTTATTAGAATTTATTATGGTTTTTAGGGTTTTTGGGGCTTTTTAATGTGTTGATTGCGTTTTTTTGTTTATTGGGGTTTAGATGGGTTTTATTAGGTTGTATTATGGTGTGTTAAGGTTTATTAGGGTTTAGAAGGTATTTTTTGGGTTTTATTATGGTTTTATTAGGGTTTATTAGGGTTTATTAGGGTTTATTAGGGATTTTTAGTGTTTAATTGGTTTTGTTAGGGTTTTATTAGCTTTTTGGTTTTATTGGGTTTTATTTGTGTTTGTTAAGTCTTTTTAGATAATATAATGTTTTTTTATTGTTTGTGAGCGTTTTGTTTTTGTTTGTGAGCGTTTTTAGGGTTTCATAGGTCATATTAGAGTTTAATATAGTTTATTATGGGATTAAGGGGTTTTTAAGGTATATTAGCATTTTTTTTGTCTTTATTTGGTTATATTAGTGTTTTTAGGTCTTTTTGGGTAATATAGTATGTTTTTATTGTTTGTGATCATCTTTTTATTGTTTGTGATCTTTTTAGCGTTTATTAGGTTATATTAGAGTTTATAAGTGTTTCTTGAGATTTTTTAAGGTATACTAGCATTTGTTTTCCTTATTAGGGTTTTGCAGGGTTTTATTAGGGGTCATTATGCTGCATTCAGGTTTGTTAAGGTTGAGTAGGGTTTATTTGTATTTATTTATGGTTTAATAGGAATTTATGGTTTTTTGGGGTGTTTTACGGTTTATTAGTGTTTATTAGTGTCTATTAGTGTTTGTTAGGGTTGTTTAGGTTTTCTTAATGCGTTTTAGGGTTTATTTTGTTTTATTATCATTTATTAGGGTTTATTAGGAATTCTTGGGGTTTTATTATGGTTGAGTAGAGTCTTTTAGGGTTTTTAGGGATTATAAGGTGTTTTTAGGGATTATTAGAGTTTATTAGGGGTTTATTTGGGTTTAATTTTTTATATTATGGTATACTAGGGTTTAATATTTTTTAGGGATTTGTAGAATCTTTATGGTTATTGTAGCATTTTTTAGTGTTTGTGTAGCATTGATTGAGTTTATGTAGCATTTTTAATGTTCATGTAGCGCTTTTAGGGTTTAGTTAGCGGTTTTCATTTTTATATAGAATTTCTTTGGGTTTATGTAACGTTTTTAGGGTTTATGTAGCGTGTTTAGGGTTTAGGTTTTATTTAGCATTTTTAAGGTTTATGTTGAATTTCTTGGGTTTATGTAGCATTTTTAAGGGTGATATAGCGTTTATGTTGCATTTTTTAGGGTTTTTGTAACGTTTTTAGGGTTCATGTAGTGTTTTAAGGGTTTATGTCGTGTTTTTAGGTTTTATGTAGTGTTTTTTAATGTTTCAGTTGCATTGTTTAGGGTTTATGTTATGTTTCTAGGGTTTATGTAGTGTTTTTTGGGTTTATATAGCTTTTTTTGGGTTTATGTTTCGTTTTTTTGTTTATGTTGCGTTTTTAGGGTTTATGTTGCATTTTTAGGGTTTATGTAACATTTTTTGGGTTTATGTATCTATTTGTTACCTTTTTAGGGTTTTAATGGTTGTTTATGGTTTTCAGTGGTTTTTAGGGGTTTTAAGGGTTGTTAACAGGTGTTTATTGTTTTTATGATATTTGAGGGAGTTTCATTGGTTTTCTGGGGGTTTTAAGGGTTTATTTGTTTTTTCGGGATTGATAGGGGTTGTTGGGGGTTTTTAGTTAGTTTTATGGTTTGTTTGGGTATTGTAGTGGTTTTTAGGGTTTATGTAATGTGTTTTAGCATTGTTTGGGTTCTTTAGTGATTTTAGTGTTCTTTAGAGTTTATTATGGTTCTTTTGTGTTTATTTGGGATCTTTAGGGTTTATTAGTGTTCTTTAGGATTTGGTACTGTTTATTAGAATTTTTTTGGTATATTAGGGTTTTATTGGGATTTTGTAGGCTTTAATAGTTTTTTCTAGGGTTTAAAACCTTTTTTATGGTTATTTAGGATTTATTAGGGTTTCTCAGGGTTTATTTTATTTATTAGGGTTTATTAATGTGTATTTGGGTTTATTACAATTTATTAGGGTTTATTGTGATCTATTAGGGTTTATTGCGGTTTATTAGGGGATTGTTATGGTTTGTTTCAGTTTGTTTCGATTTATTTCACATTTTTATGATTTTTTTACAATTTATTTGGGGGTGTTAGGGTTGGTTATGATTTATTATGGGGTTATTTGGGTTTTTTTGGGTTCATTAGTGGTTTTTAGGGTTTTTAGGCTATTATTCGCCGGGTTTTGTAGTGTTTTGTCGGGTTTGTTATGGTTTTTAGTGATTATTAGTATTTATTATGGTTGAATTGTGTTTTTATTGTATATTTGGGGTTTTAGGACTTTTTTAGCATTTATTAGAGTCTAATAGGGTTTTTAGTGTTTATTACAGGTTATTATGATTTATTAGTGTTTAGTAGGGTTTTAGGGTTTAATAGCGGGTTTCAGAAGTTATTTGGGTTAATTAGTGGTTCTTTGGGGTTATTAGTGGTTGTTATGGATTTTTAGGTTTTGTTAGGTTTTTTTAGGTCGTGTGTTATTCTAATATCATACAGGTTATTATTATCATTATTATCATTATCATTATTATCATTATCATTATTATAATTATCATTATTTTTATTACTATTATTATTATTACTATTATCATCACATGCAAATACAGATGCACAGGCATTATTATTTATTATTTTCTATATATTATTTATTTCCATGCATGTGCATATGTTGTTGTTGTTGTTGTTGTTACTATAATAATTATTATTATTATTATCATCACATGAAAATGCACTTGAATGTCCGTTATTATTTATTACCATGCACGCGCACACACAATGCTCCTACATTATTCTATTATTACATGCATTTTTTTTGTTATTGTTATTATTACTATAATTATTATTAATGTTATTATAATCAAATGAAAATGAAAATGCACGTGCATTATTATTTATTACCATACACAAGTGAATTCAATACATGTGCGTTATTTTATTATCACATGCACTATTATGATTAATATTACTATTATTGTTATTATTATCATCACGTGCGCTTTGGGTTATTATTTATTATCATGAACTGCACATGCAATGCCCGTGCGTTATTCTATTATCACATGCGTTGTTATTATTATTATTATTATTACTGTTACTATTATTATTGTCATCATCATCATCATCATCTCATGCATATGCACATGCACATGCATTATTATTTATTTTTTATTACTGTGCACGTCCACATGCTATGCACACACGTTATTTTATTATCACATACGTTGTTATTCTTATTGTTATTATTATTATTTTGGTTGTTGTTGTTGTTGTTGTTATTATCATCACATGCAAATGCACTTGTAAATGAACACGCAAATACATAAACACGCACGTTCAATGCACGTGGGTTGTTCTATTATCACATGCGTTATTATTATTATTATTATTATTATTATTATTATTATCATCATCATTGTCATCATCATCACATGAAAATGAAATGCACCCATGTTATTCTTTATTACCATGCACGTGCACACATAATGCAATGAAATATTCTATTATCACATGCATTGGTACTACTAGTATTATCACTAATACTACTACTACTGTTATTATTATTATCATCAAATGAAAATGAAGATGCATGTGCATTATTATTTATTATTTATTACGATGCACATGTATATGCAATGCACTTCTATTATTATTTTATTATTATTGTTATTATTATCACAGTTATTATTATTATTATTATTATCATCATTATCATTATTATTATCATTATCACATGCAAATCCACATGCATGTGCATTCTTATTTATTATTTATTACCATGCATGTGCTTGCGTTATTATTATTATTATTATTACAATTAGTATTTTTTATATTATTATCAAATGTAAATGCACATGTACATGCATGTGTGATCTTATTTACTATTATTTATTTATTATTTACTACTATGCGCGTGCACATGCAATGTACTTGCGTTATTCTATTGTTATTATTATTGTTGTTGTTGTTGTTTTTGTTGTTGTATCATCAAATAAAAATGCACTTGCACGAGCGTTGTTATTTATTATTTATTACAATGCACGCGCTTGTGCCATAACCATTATCATTACATGTGAATGTACATACACGTGCATTATTATATATTATTTATTACCATGCACATTAAAATGCAATGCACTTGTGTTATTCTATTATCACATGTGTTATTATTATTTATTCTCATGCACATGCACAAGAAAAGCACCTGCGTTATTCTATTATCACATGTGTTATTATTTATTATTTATTATCATTCACATGAAAATGCACATTCATGTGGATTTTGTTATTATTTATTATTAATTACCATGCACATGCACGTGCACATGCGCAAGCACATGCACTTGGATGTGCGTTATTATTTATTATTTATTATCATTCAAATGCACATGCACATACACATGCAATTCACATGCGTTATTATTTATAATTTATAATTTATTATCATTCACATGCAAATGCGCATGAATATGCACATGCACGTGCATTATGATTTATTATTTAAACCATGCACATGCATATGGACATGCACGTGCGTTATTACTACTATTATTATTAGAGGAATTTTTAGGCTTTACTATCATTTTTTAGGATTTTTAGGTGTTATTAACATTTTTATGGTTTGTTAGGGTTTTTGGGGTTTTAATGGTTTATTAGCATTTTTTAGGTTTTGGTGGGGGTTATTAGGGTTTTATTACAGTTTATTATGGTGTGTCATGGTTTATTGGGGTTTATTAGGTATTTTTAGGGTTTTATTAAGATTGAGTTGGGTTTATTAGGGTATATTATGGTATATTATGGTATATTTGGTTATGATTACGATTTATTAGGGTTTATTAAGGTTTATTATGGTTTATTAATTTTTGAGAGGATATATTAGGGTTTTTAGTGTTTAGTAGTGTTTATTTGGGTTTAATAGCAATTTTATGCTTTGTTAGGTTTTATTAGCATTTATTAGGGGTTTTAGGGCTTTTTAATGCTATATTATGGTTTTTTAGGGTCTAGTGGGGTTTATTATGGTTTATTATGGTTTGTTAAGTTTTATTAGGGTTGAGTATGTATTTTTAGTGTTTTATTAGGGTTGAGATGATATCTTTAAGAATTTATTGGGGTTTATTAGGGTTGAGTACGGTTTATTAGGGTCTGTTAAGGATTTTTATGGTTTACTAGGTTGTGTTAGTGTTTTTATCAGGGTATATGAGTGTTTTTTAGTTTTTCATAATATATATGAGGGGTTGTTGTGACTTTTTAGGTTTTATTAGCATGATTTTAGTGTTTGTGAGAATTTTTATTGGATTATTATCTTTTATTTGAATTTTTTAAGGTTTATTAGGGTTTTTAGGGGTTTTAAATGGTTTGTTTGTGTTTTTTTGTTTATTGGGGTTTATTAGGTTTTGTTATGGTGCGTCAAAGTTTATTAGGGGTGAGAAGGTATTTTTAGGGTTTAATTATGTTTTTATTAGGGTTTATTCATTTTTATTATGGTTTATTAGGGATTCTTATGGTTTATTAGGGTTTTTAGGGGTTTATTAGTTTTTTTATTTATTAGGTTATATTAGTGTTTATTAGGTCTTTTTAGATAATATAGCGAGTTTTTATTGTTTGTGATCATTTTGTTTTTTTTTTGTGAGCATTTTAGGGTTTCTTTGATTATATTAGAGTTTATTATGGTTAGTTAGGGTTTCTATGGATTTTAAAGGTATATTGGCTTTTTTGTCCTTATTATGTTATGTTAGTGTTTTTCCGTCTTTTTAGGTAATATTGCACGTTTTTTTGTTTGTGATTGTATTTTATTGTTTGTGAGTGTTTTTAGGGTTTATTTGGTTATATTATAATTTATCTGGGTTTCTAGGGATTTTTTAAGGTAAACTAGCATTTTTTTCATTGTAAGGGTTTTGTATTTTTTTTATTAGGGGTTATTATGGTGTGTTAAGGTTTCTTAGGGTTGAGTAGGGTTTATTTGGTTTTATTTATGGTTTATTAGGGCTTTTAGGGTTTCTTTCAAGTTTATTAGGGTTTATTAGTGTTTATTAGTGTCTATTAGGGTAGGTTAGGGTTGTTTAGGTTTTCTTAATGTGTTTTTAAATTTTATTAGGTTTTATTATCATTTATTAGGGTTTATTAGGTATTTTTGGGGTTTTATTAGGGTTGAGTAGATTTTCTTAGGATTTTAAGGATTATAAGGTTTTTTAGGGATTATTAGAGTTTATTAGGGGTTTATTAGGTTTTAAATTTTTATATTATGGTATATTAGGGTATAATATTTTTGTGGGGATTAAAGCATCTTTGGGGTTTTTGTAGCATTTTTTAGGGTTTGTGTAGCGTTGTTAGAGATTATGTAGCATTTTTAGTATTTTTGTAGCATTTTTAGTGTTTAGTTAGCAGTTTTAGATTTTATATGTCATTTTAAGGGTTTATGTAACGTTTTTAGGGTTTATGTAGCATGTTTAGGGATTAGGTTATATGTAACATTTTTTTGGGGTTTATGTTGCATTTTCTGGGTTTATTTATCGTTTGTATGGGTGATTTAGCGTTTATGTTTCATTTTTTAGGGTTTATGTTACATTTTTAGGGTTCATGTAGTGTTTTTAGGGTTTATATTGTGTTTTTTGGTTTTATGTATCATTTTATAATGTTTATGTTGCGTTTTTAAGGGTTAATGTTGTGTTTTTTAAGGGTTTATGTTACAATTCTAGGGTTTATGCAGTGCCTTTAGGGTTTATATAGCGTTTTTTGGGTTTATGTTGTGTTTTTTGGTTTATGATGCGTTTTTAGGGTTTTTGTTTCAATTTTTTGGGTTTATGTAACGTTTTTAGGGTTTATGTATCTATTTGAAGCCTTTCTTAGGGTTTTAATGGTTGTTTTTGGTTTGTAGTGTTTTTAGGGGTTTAAAGGGATCTTAACAGGTGTTTATGGATTTTTATTGTATATGATGGGTTTTAATGGGTTTTTCGGGGTTTTATGGGTTTTTTTTGGTTTTTTTGGGATTCATAGGGGTTGTAAGGGTTTTTAGTGTGTGTTTCCCTCGGAATCCGGGGATGACCTCCTGGATGGGAGATTTAAACGTTCTGATCGGTTTCTAACAGGTTTGTTCATAGAACCGGAAACATCCAATGATTCCACATCCACTTGGACCTACTTTCCAAAGGTAGGTGCTTCATTAGTTTGTGAACTGATGAGGCTTAGGAATTTGCATTGGTCGAGAGGATGGGAGGTCGGACTCATCACACCTTTTTGAGGGGAATTATTGTCTATTCTGGGACTCTCTTTATAGATTTAAGTTATGTTTGTGAATCCTTATTATATTACCAAGTATAAAATGAGCTTTCCTTCAGTTTAACAATCAATGATTAAATATGTAAGAAATTTAGAGAATCTTTTATATGTATTCGAGGTTCTTCATCAATAGAGAATCATCTATATCTATTTAGAGATTCTTGGTCGATGGTATCCTTCAAAATATTTATATAGAAGTCTCTTAGTCATTATGATGACCAGGATGGTTTTAAAGCCACTCAGTGGGGCACTTGAAGTTTATTGTCATTCAGAAGGACATGAATTATTTCAGAGTTGGGATCGAACCCATAGATGGGCTACCTACATATCCTTTGTTTTGGAAAAGGAATCAGAACCCACGTAGTTCGAGTGGTGAATATGATATTTATGATTGATGGCTCAAAGAAGGATGTCACAATTAATTTTACACTCTAAGCTCACGTGAGTCATGCTCGGTGTGAGAAACAAGAGGTATTGGTAAAAAATTAGACAATTGTGCCATGAAAGACGCAATCATAAGAAATAATGTGGGAATTGTGTATGTATGACTGCCCAGATAAATTTTAGGATTTACTTTAGGGAGAAAATCCCGGAACAGGGTCCATAAAGGTATATGTGCTTTATGGAGATTTGAACACTCTAACTTGGGACTTATTCCTGAAAAGAAAACCCAAATCAGGAGAGGATTAATAATTGGGTTTTACTCCTGAGAAGGAATCCCAGATTAAACGTAAATTAGGACTGGTTAAAGAGAATTTAAGGGACATGGGGCTTACTCCTGAAAAGGAAGCCCAAGATTTATGACTGGGACTTATTCCTGAAAAGGAAGCCCGGGTTAAGGATTATGGTTTGGGGATTAATCTTGAAAAGGAGACCCAGAATAGAGGATTTGGGGCTTACTCATAAGAAGGATGCCCAAAAAATTAAGGGACTTGGGGCTTACTCCTAAGAAGGATGCCCATATTTGAGGATTTATGACTGGGGATTATTCCTGAAAAGGAGACCTAGGTTAAGGATTCTCTCATCTTAAAGGATGAGGTTGAATGAATGAATTCTCCATATTTAGTGACATAAAGATATTTAAATCACTACGTTTTGAGAGATATTCCACATAATTCCTTTCAGATAAGGAAGTCAAATCAAGAAATCCTTCCATAAATGGATTTGAAGAGTGTCTTAAAGACTGAATCTTGAAAAGGAAAGGTATAATGGCTTAAGAGGGGTGAAATGGGCAAGAAAGGCACCCAGAAAGGAAGGGGCGTGCAAGTCTTGGAAGGCGCGCAAGTATTGCGGGGTCGCGCAAGTATTGGTCGCGCAGGTATACCTGCGCGACATGGTGGGTACTTGCGCGATATTCAACAAGCATTGAAATACTTGAGTGACTATTTATTAAAGCCTTTAGGATCCTCTTGAGATTCTTCCAGCAATGGGACGCGCAAGTTCTATCGAAGAAAGAAGGTGGCGCAAAAGTGTGGCCACTTCCCTTAAGGGCTAGCCACTCAGTCACGCAAGTGTTGATGAGTTTCAACACTTAGGTCTTCCTCCCTCTCTTTAGATCTTCCGTTCTAGGTAAGAAATTACCTTATAAGTGTTCCGGAAGCTTTGAGAAGAGACTTGGGCATTGGGAGCTTCAATCCGAGTTTCTGGAAAAAAATCGATCCTTGAAATGGGGGGCCCATAGGGTCTATTTATAGGTAGGAGAAGACCCTGGGCGGTTACCGGGCGGTTATCAATTAGGTCGTGCAAGTCACTTGCGCGACCATAAGGGTGTCGCGCAAGTGGACTTGCGCGATAGTGATAGAACTTGCGCGGTGCATTTGCTTTTGATCCTTTGTTCATGCCTTTGTTGATTTTTGATATTTTCTTCAAAGGTTGAATCACTTTGAGCTTAGATATTCCCCTTTTTTGATTTTTAGATTCTGTGACGAAAGGAGCGTCAACAAAAGTCCCCCCTTAGAGTTGGATACGGAGAGAAATAGAGGATTTGACTCTGAGGAAATCGACTACATCCAAAGGAAAAGGGGGCGCGCAAGTCTTTAGGGCACAGAGGCGGCGCGCAAGTGCGCATCGCGCAGGGTCCCGTCCACATCTATAAATAGAGGGCCTCACTTCCGTACAAGCATCCGGATTTCCGGACTTCATACCTTCGAGCTCTCGCCGCGTAGGTCACCTTAGTCGCGTAGGTTGCTCTGTTTTCCAGTGTTTTCCTTGATGTCGCGCTACTGTAAAGGTATTTGTACTTGTGCAGTTTACACTTGCGCGTTAAAAACTAGCGTGGAACACGAATACTTGTGTTCCATGTTTAGACTTGCGCTCCTTAATGCCTTAGCCATTTTTTCGAATTCTTTCACAAATTTTATGAAAAATAAACCCATTTAAGAGTTTAATTTCAACTTTTGGGCAGATTCAATGGCTCCTAAGGGAATTAAAACGTATGATGAACTGGCTAGAAAGAGGATTGATGACATGATTAACATCATTGGCCATGATTACTATGATATCTGCAACAACACTCTCCCAGATTTGGCTAAGCACTTGAAGAAATATCATCTTAATTTCCCACAGAGCATCTACCTGCCTCTATATGGTCATGGTCACCTGCAAGGAGTCAATGTTCCAGATGCAAGGAACTATACACCTGAAATGCATCTGCGCTGCTACTCCTTCATTTCAGTTATGATGTGCATTAAGAGAAACAACAATGGTGTGAACTTTCAAATTCTTCCTCCATTTCATTTCCTTGAAGATATGAAAATGGAAAACCCATGGGCTGAAATGTTTTCCACTACCGGTTGGTGGAGAGAAGACAAACATGGTATTAGAGCAATATCTGAAAAGAGTACTCTCTCCAAATGGCTCTTTACTTCCAATGCTCCATTCTCAAATCCATGTATCCATCTTCCAAATCTCTTGGACAGAAATAGAGTCACTGTTTGATCAGCAGAAAATTTTCTCAAACCGCACTCAAGAACATCCTTTTACAATTGTTCCAAGAAGAGCTGGTATCACTGCATCTCTTATTATATCTAGTTGAATGAATGAATTATAGGTGGTTGCTGATGAAGCTCGGGATTCCGTAAATCAAATGAATAGTTATGTTGAAAGCCTCTTGTAATTCTTGAAAAAGAGAAGAGACTACAGTCTGTTGATGTCCTTCTAACTCTTGTGTATTAATGAAAAACACTTTCATCTTCAATCATTTGTACCTGCATTCTTTCACTATATTCTTCAAATTTACTTAAACCAATGGGCCTAGTAAGCATAGTTTGATTTTTACTAGGATTATTACAAATAACCCTACATACTTTGAACCTTTCAATTGCTTAATATTACATAAATCATACAAAAATGTATATTTAGTGAGCTGGAAATTGACTTTTATTCAGAGTTCCTTTGTCTTTTGTGGGCAGTTTAAAGTCATGCATGTCGGACATAAAGGGGCTAATGTTTAAGGTTGAAATATCTTTGACTAGAATGGATTAGAATTGACACAATTCCTTTAAAATTCATCTGAAAACATACTACCATACTCAAGTATGAGGGAAAGTATGTAAACTATGGCTTAAGAATATTTGAATATGAGGAATGATATGAAAAAGATCTAAAAGGCATTAGAAGAAGTAGTTTCCAAGAATGAAGTTACTATTATTTAACAAAACCCGTTAGGGGGTTGAATTATGCAGGGCCACCTAAGGGCATTGGTTGCATGGTCAAATAAATAGCATCTTTCGGCTGACAAGTCTGTTATGTGGACTGTTTATGCAAGGCCACCTATGGGAACGTGCTGCATAGTCAGGAAAAAGAACTCTCAGAAATTTACTTTCCTAGTACTAAAAGCCAGTGAAAGTTTATGGAGATTCAAATTTTCTAAAGTATAGAGTTTGTTGTATGGAAATAGGTACTTGAATATGGAGAAGATATTTCTGAACAAGAATATTGGAGAATTGAATGAATATCACTCCTACGAAGGTCTGACCCAAACGTAGGGAAACAGAATATGGAGAGTATAAACCATATACTTGAATACTTTCAGATCATGAGAAAGGATATGGGACAAATATGTTAAGGATGGCCATTTTTTTGTGGATCCCTACATACTGTCGTTTAAGACAAATAAGGACAAAAGAGGAATTCTTCCCAAGAATGAAGTTACCACCATTTAACAAACCCGTTAGGGGGTTGAATTATGTAGGTCCACCTAAGGGAATTGGATGCAAAGTTAAATAAAATAGTCTCTTTTGGCTAACAAGTCTGTTATGTGGACTGTTTATGCAAGGCCACCTATGGGCACGTACTGCATAGTCAGACAAAAGAATTCTCAGAAGTTTGACATTTTTGTGACTAAAAGTCATGAAAAGGGTTATGAAGATCTGAAAATATTTAAGGTTAGGATTATAACACATAAAGATGGGTATTGTCCAATGTATATAGAGATACATAGGTCAATGATAACCATAATTATGTTGTGGTTGGGTCCTGAATTGAAATTTTGGACTTCACTACGTATCTCATAAGAATGAGAATCAAGCCATATGTAGTTCTTGAAATGCAGTTTAACGTCGTGAAGGACGAAAGTATGAGAGATCTTAGTTTAGGGTCATAGAGTTCGGACCAGAATAATGAATACACAGTGTGTGTTTTCATGAGGACTTTTCATCTGAGGGACTGAAAGTGAAATTTGGGGTTAGGCCCAAAGACTTGGGACTGGATTCGAGGGACACTCGAATGTTCCTACGTATCCCATAAGGATGGGAATCAAGCCCACGTAGTTCTAGATCTTCCCTTTGTACAAATTTGGTTCGTACATGTGAAGGGTGAAAGGGGACTTTAGTACAATGATGGTTTAACCCGAGATAAAAAGTTTAGGCATTACCATGTATGCACGTAGTCTTTTGAAATGAAACATGATTGAAAAATCAATGTAAATAATGGTTCCCTCTCAAATGAGGAAATCAAAGAGTATTGTAGTTTATTGTCATACCGGACAAAAGTGTTGTATAGTTTAACGTCGTATAACAAGGACGAATGTGAACCAATGTAAAGATATTGATTCTAGGGGTGGTTTCACAAATCAACATCGTATGAGATGAAGGTGAACCGAAGTGAAGAGATTGTTTTTGGGATTGAATCTTGGGAGGTTTCCTACATACCCAGCCTGGAAGGCAAGGATCAAAGTCCGTGTAGTTCAATTAAAGAATGAATTAATGATCAAGTTGTTTTTGGGGACAACGACCTAAAAAAAATGTTGTTGGGACTTATACATGGTTAGCGGCCCAAAGAGAGTGTTACGGTTGAGGTTTTCTCTAAGCCCACGTGAGTCATACTCAGTGTGAGAAACAAGAGGTAACAACAACCTTAACGATGCATAGTTTAATGTCATATAGGACATATAAAGGGACTATGCAGTTTAAATTCGTTCAGTTAGGGCTATTGGTGCTGCACAGTTTAGTGTCATGTAGCAGGGACAAAATACAGTTTAATGTCATGTAGGACATATCAAGGACTTCCTGTACAGTTTAGCATCATGTAGTTAGGACGGTGGGGAAAATACAGTTTAACGTCATGTTGGACAAAAAAGGGGGACTGCGCTGTTTAATGTCATGCAGTAAGGACAAAATAACACACCATTTACGTCATGTTGGATGCATTGGGTATTTTTTCTACAATTTAGTGTCATGTTGGACAAAAGGGCGAATAGTTTAAGGTCATATAAATGGACCGTGGATGGTGCAGTTTAATGTCTTGCTGGACGGTGGTGTTGTTTTAAGGCCATACAGGACCTTTGATGATTATGTAGTTTAACGTCTTTCCGGACGTAAGTGACTTTTATACAGTTTAGCATTATGTAGTTTAGGACATCACAATTTAACATCTTGCTGGACGTAAGGGACTTGAAAATAGTTTATGGTCATATGCATGGACCAGGGATGATGTAGTTTAAGGTCATACTCGGCCATTTAGGGAACTTTTTCACAGTTTAACGTCGTGTGGGACGAAGTTGCAGTTTAAGGTCATACTGGACCATTGCTGTATAGTTTAACGTCATATAGCAAGGAAGAAATGGTGCCACACAGTTTAGTGTCATGTTGCGGGGACATTGAAGGTGACACAGTTTAACGTCATGTTGGACGTATGTGCAAATAGTTTAGGGTCATATGCTTAGACCGTTGCTGTATAGTTTAATGTCATATAGCAAGGACGAACTGGTGCCGCACAGTTTAGTGTCATGTTACGGGGACAATGAAACACACCATTTACGTCATGTTGGATGCATTGGGGATTTTTTCTATAGTTTAGTGTCATGTTGGACAAATGGGCAAATACTTTGTAGTTTATACAAAATACTTCTTCAAAAATCTGGCATTAGTTGGAGTAGTAATGAGTTCTCCATCCATCGAAATTAATGAATAATCTCCATTGGAGTAGAACCTATGTATTGAATAAGGTCCTTCCCATTTTTGATCAAACTTGGGAGGTTTCTTTCCTGGTATCATTGGAGTTCTGAGAACTAATACCAATTCTCCCTGAATGAATGAGAGAAGGCGAACCTTTTTGTTAAAATCCCGTGCTATTCGATTTTGATAGATTTCCAAATGGTGCAAAGTGCACAATCTTTTCTCATCTAACCGTTCCAATTCATTCAATCGCTTTCGGGATTGCTCATCCATAGATAACTGATCACAAATGGATACTCTGAGTGAGGGAAATTGAACTTAAATTGGCAAGACTGCTTCTGTTCCATATACCAACGAATATGGAGTTGACCACATTGCATTGCGGGTGGTAGTTTGATAATCCCATAAAGCATGAAAGAGTTTATCAGGCCATGACCTCTTATCTTTATCCACCATCTTTTGCAGTATATTTGAAAGAGTCTTGTTAAAGGCTTTTATTTGGCCATTGGCCGCCGCATGATACCGAGATGAATGGTTGGATTTAATGTTATATTATTGATACAATTTCTTCACCTCATAAGAACAGAAGTTGGTGCCGCTATCCGTCAATATGGTATGAGGGACACCAAATCTAGTAATGATGTTAGACTTGATGAAGTTAACAATGCATTTAGAACTGACTTCTTTGAGAGGTACTGCCTCTGCCCATTTGGAAAAGAAATCAGTAGCAGTAAGAATGTACTTAAACTGCTTAGTCGTAGCTGAAGGGTAAGGTCCCACCACATCCATTCCCCATGTGGAAAATGGCCATGAGTATTTAGCTGTATGAAGCAACTCTGGAGGTTGATGAATGAAGTTGGAATGTACTTGGCATGAATGACACTTCTTTGTGAAATTAACACAATCTTGTATCATTTAAGGCCAAAAGTATCCAAGCCTTCGAATTTGATCAGACAATCTATGTCCAGACTGGTGGGCACCACAGACTCCTGTATGCACTTCTTTCATGACAGCCATTGTCTCTTCACCATCAATGCATATGAAGAGAACTCCATCAAAACCACGTTTGTAGAGAATTTTCTCTAGGTGGTTTGGGCTATCATAAAGAGTAAAATTGACCACACGTCGCCGGATTTGTTCTTTCTCGGATCTATTAGGTGGAAGTGTTCCATTTTGAAGGTATTCCCTGATAGGTGACATCCATCCTGTAGTATGACCATACGGTTCAGGAATGGGACTAATTTCATTAATTTCCTCTGTTCTGGCTTGAACATAAGGTGAAATTGCACGACGGTGGGCAATACTGATGGTTGTCTTGTCCCGATTTGGATCTGCTAGAGCTGTGGCTATATTAGCCAATGCATCAGCTTGAGCATTTTGTGATCTCGGGACATAAGAAAATGTCGGTTCTGAAGGGAATTCCGCCATTAACTCTCTGACATAATCATACAAAGGGATTAATTCTTCTTTTCTGATGGAATAATCCCCATTGACTTGTTTGATTACCAGGTCTGAATCACCTTTCACCTTTAAGTGATTCACTTGTGCTTGAAGCGCTAATTCCAAGCCTATGATAAGAGCTTGGTATTCGGCTTCATTATTAGTACCACCTTCCCACAATAAAAAGGAATAAGGTAACAATGCCTTATCTGGAGAAATGAGTACAATTCCTAAACCAACTTTGTTGAATTTAGGATTTTCCATTTTCTTCCCTGTTGGACTTCTGGAAGCACCATCAAAATACATTTACCATGTTTGAGGACTCTCTTGAATAGAGAAAAATTCCTCATCAGGGAGTTCAATATCTAAAGACGTGTCTTCCACTGAAGGATGTTCAGCCAGGAAATCAGCCAGAGCTTGGACCTTTATTGCCTTCTGAGATACATACTGAATGTCGAACTGCTGAAAAATAACTTCCCACCTTGCTAGACGTCCTGTAATCATTGGACAACTAAGGATGAATTTGAGCGGATTATTGCGAGATACCAGTTGGACCTCATGATGTTGCAGGTAGTGTCTCAGTTTCTGGACTGCAAATATTAATGCCAGGAAGCACTTCTCAACACTTGAATACCGGGTTTCTGCTTCAAGCATAGTTCTACTGAGATAGTAGAGGCTATTTTCATTCCCAGCATCATTCTTTTGAGCAAGAAAGGCCCCCAATGATCGCTCTAGAGCTGTCACATAGAGGATAAGTGGTCTTCCTTCAACAGGTGGCATGAGTACTGGTGGACTCAATAGGTATTTCTTGAGAACATCAAACGCTTCTTGAAATTCTTCAGTCCACTGGTAAGTGACTCCTTTTTTCAAAAATTTGGTAAAGGGTAAACTTTTGCCTGCCAAATTGGCAATGAAATGCCGAATATAGGCTAAGTGTCCTTGAAGTCCTCTTAATTCTTTCAAATTCTGAGGAGGTGAAATACCAAGGATTGAATTGGTCTTCTCAGGATCGACTTCAATACCACGATGGCGTACAACAAAACCGAGGAATTTTCCTGAGGTTACCCCAAAAGCACATTTTAAGGGATTCATCTTCAAATTATGTTGTCGAAGATTGTGGAATATGACTTCCAAATAAGCCAAGTGATTAGAACGTTGTTTGGATTTAACCACAAAATCATCTACATAGCATTCAATAAACTTTCCTAAGAAGGGTTTGAAGATACGATGCATGGCGCGTTGATACGTTGCGCCTGCATTCTTTAAACCAAAGGTCATCACCCTGTAACAAAACACACCTTGAGGGGATCTAAAGGCTGTAGATTCCTCATCTTCTGGGGCCATTCAGATCTGATTATATCCAAAATATCTATCCATGAAGGAAAGTACTTCATAACCAGTCGTCGCATCAATTAAGAGTTCTGTAATCGGAACTGGGAAATCATCTTTAGGACAATACCGATTAAGATCTCTGAAATCGATGCAAAGCCTAATTTGTCCATTCTTCTTCTTTACAGGGACAATATTAGCAAACCACTTGGGATAGTGAACTTCTCTGATGAAGTTATCTTTGATCAACTTATCCACTTCAGCTTCAATTTTGGAAGCATAGGTTGGGTGTGTTCTTCTCGCGGCTTGTTTAAATCCTCGATGTTCTTTTGGTAAACCCAAATGATGAGTAGCAATATCAGGATCAAGCCCAGGAATTTCTATATAGTTCCAAGCGAAAATATCTTTATTTTTCTTTAGAAAAGAAATATACATCCCTTTCTCTTCAAGGGTCATGGCCGCACTAATTAAAGTGGGGCGTGGATCTTTCTCTGTACCCATATTTATTTCTCTGAGTTCATCCACAATGGTAGAGATACCCTCTTCAAATTCTGGAGGAGCATCTATAAGATCTTCCTCTTCGTCTTCATCATGTTCTATTTCTTCCGTTTCTACTTGCATAGTAGATGACAAAACGAAATTTTCATGATCATAAGAGATGTCAAAATTTTCACATTTTGAAGAAGACGCTTCCATTTCCGACCCTATTGATGATAAAGGTCCTTCTTTGGGAAATAAAGAGGAGATGATGGATTGAGAATTGACATCATTATTCACCTCCGATGTTTCTATAACTTCTTCTGGCCTGATTGGCGAAGTATAGACTTGTTGGATTTCAGCAGATGAAATAAAGACGTCACCACTTGTGCTTTCATCACTGTTCGGTAGGTGACCAATTTCTCCCATGTTGTCTGGCTCGATTGCCATAATTGACATTATGGATCTTTCCATAAGAGTATTTTTTTTGGCCCTATTTTGTCAATTTGACTGATAGGTAACACATAATCTGTACTCACATGTGTAAATGGATTTATTGGAATCTTCTCCAAACCATATGGAGCATTAACTTTGGTAATTTCCTTCATTGTAGATTTCTCTCTTCCCTTCATGTGATAAAATTCCGCCTCATTGTACTGAGACTCACATGTCTTGAATGGGGTCTTATCACCATAAAATGCTCCAACTTGACCATTGAAACAGTATTTGAGACATTGATGGTATGATGAAGGGATAGCCACGTGCTGATGTAGCCAGGGTCTTCCAAGCAAGACGTTGAAAGCTGAGTCTTGATCAACAATCATGAAATCCGAATTGGATACAAGATCTCCAAACTGAGTTCTGAGTGTAACTTCGCCCAGTGGTTCTTGTTCATTTTTATCATATCCTTGTAACATCATGGTAGAAGGAGATAAATTATATTCCATGAGGCCTAATCGATGATGTGTACGAATGGGCATGAGGTTGACTCCTGAACCATTGTCAATGAAAGCTCTTCGGATATCTACACCATTGACTTTTCCAGATAAGTAGAGAGGTTTTATGTGTCCATGCACAACATCATCTTCATCTTTATCAATAAAAGATATCACTGGATGGCATTCTGCAGGATTATTCTCTATGTGATAGACTTCAGCTGCAGCAATTTCAGCTTCAAACTCCTGAGGACTTGAAAAAGCTTCGATGAGTGCTTCCCGAAGATATTTTGACAGATTCAAAGCATCCAAAATTGATAACATGGCTGGTACTTGGTCCAAGTGTTTCAATATATCATACTTTTGATCTAAAGGTCTACGTTTCCCAACATGAATATGCGATTTAGCAGGTACCTTGGAAGTAGATGCTTTGGAAGCTGATGCATCTTGTATTGGGATAGAAGTTGGCAACATCCTTGGCTTTGGAAGATTAGACCGATTAGATCCATTTACTTGCTGAGATAAAGAAGATGGAATCTTCAATCGGTCTTCCAAAATAACTGTGCCAAAACTGAGTTGACTATTGGCAGAAGAACTTTCTTGTTCTTTTTGAGCTCGCTGAAGGGCTCTACCACGAGTTTCTGTTTCATACATAGTGCTAGTAGGGTTAGAATTGGATTAGTGGCTTCGAAAAGATCCACGTCTTCCCCTGTATCCTGAACCTCTGGAACTTCCTCGGATTCCCTTATTTGATACAGGGAATTCAAGCTCATCAAAATTGAAATTACGACTGGAATACAGATCTATTAATTGAATCATATTAACAGAACCGAAGATTAACTCTTCGTCTAATAAAGACTCTACCTGACTAGCCTGTTTAGGTTGTGCCATTTGATGGGGCGGTGCCTGTGGTTTTAAAGTAGATGGCATAAAGTCTTCCAGAGTCAAAGACAATTTAGGCTTTGACACATACTCATCTTCTTCTGATTCTTTTTCCTTCTTTGAATCAAACCATTTCTTTGAGGACTTTCCCTCTGAAAAAGAGGGTTTTACCGCAATATTCATGGCAGAAGACACAATTGGTTTCTTTAATTGTGTTCGCAAAATGGCATGAGTCTGATTGATTGTCTTTATGACCATCCAATCATCAGATTTCTGTGCATTTCTGCTTTTGACTTCTTGCCATTCACCTTCCACCTCTGGAACTGTAGCAGTAACACATGCTACCTGAGTTGAAGAACCTTTCAACTTGACTTGTCCCAAGTAGACCATCTTTTGCAGGAGGTCTTTGAAGACAAAACACTTCTGGATGGGATTCCCTAACATTTGATGAAAGGGACAATAATTGGGACGGTCTTCATCTCCTTCCTTGTTTGGCCTCTTGGGAACTGGTAATTGAACCAAATTATTTTCCCGAGCTGAAATGAAGTAACCAGGAACTTGCTCATTTCGGAAAGAGTGTGTTTTACTCTTCAAATCCTCAAATTGTTTTCGTCGTTGATCTCTTTGATCATTTGGACGAAACGGCCTTTGTTGTTGGCATTCAGGAGGTGGAGCCCTTCGAGAAGATGAAGGTTTTGAAGTAGAAATAGGTACAAGTGGTTGTTTAATCATAACTGTAGCAGTTTCAACTTTACCCATTCTCCTTCTTGGAGATGATGGATTTACACAAGATTTAACCTTAGCCTATATAAGGGAATCTTCAATCTGCTGAGCGATTGAAGTAAGGTCTCAAAACCCTCCTGTGTATTTCACGGGGATCAATGGCGTGTGTAATTCGTCACGCAGATTTGCCACACAGATTGGCAACAACTCCTCCTAAGGGAGTGCTAAACTCAGGGAATATGTTAATCCCTTCCAGCGAGCAATGAAATCAGAGAATCTTTCATTCTCCCTTTGCTTACAGTTTATAAGATCGAAAACTGTCGTTTTTGGAAAAGTTGATCTGAACTAAAGAAGGAATTTTTGGCGAAGATCCTCCCATATGATGATTGGCCGGGATTGCAAGCTTGTATACCAGACAAAAGATGGTCCTTGAAAGGTTCGCACGAAGCATCTGAGTTTCACTGCTTCTTGTTGCTCTGGAGTTCCCATCATAGGATCACAACAAGACACATAATGTGTCAAATGTTGTTCAGGGTTGCCTGATCCATTGAAAGTAGGAAAAACAGGGTTTCCAAAACTGGATGGAGGAGAAATTGAATCTACCCATTCAGGGTAAACTTTCTTTTCTGGTTGAACTTGCGCCCGTTTCCCTTCCATAGTTTCTAACCGAGCTGTTAATGACTCAATAGTAGTTATTAACTTTTAAGAAACATCCGGTTGAATCTGGTCTTGAGTAGGTGCAATGAATGGAGCTTGGACAGATGTGGTGGTTGGTGCTGCAACTGATGGTAGCACTGCCAACCGTTTTTGTGCTTGACCCGCAGGATTAGACCTCTGAGGGTGTACTGATAAAGGAGGATATTCTTGATCCATCTGAGTAACTGCAACAAATTCCTTTGGCTGTCGGACTTCAGCATTCTTAAGAAGAATACAACTCTGAAATAGTTCTACATTCAACCTTCTTAATTCTTTCATTTATTCCTCCTGTCGTGCAAACCTTTGCTCTAATGAGAGCGATTGACCTTCTCCAGAGGAAGGATATGTAACCTGATTATTTCCCATTCCTTTGTTGGATACTTTTTGGAGAGAGGGAAGTGGATTACCTAGGTTCTGAGTAATCCTTTGACTTTGTGTACGCACACCTTCTTCATTTTTATCGATGCGTACATTTTCTTGAGCAGGACGCTCTTCATCTAAGTCCCCTGAGTGAGTCTCCTCTGGTGGATTAGCAACAACGACATTGATGACATTGATTGATGCATAATGCATCGCATCCCTTCTATCAACATTTCTGTGATATTGTCTTCTTTCATATCTTTGATGAGACATTGCCTTTTGTTGATTCAATCCTTTGGGAACTTCTTGACGAGATATAACTTAGAGGGAATCTCCTGATAATTTGGATCTTCCTTCCTCTTGGGGCTTCTTCCCCAATCGAGAAAAGACCAAAATTCTCTAAGAAGGGGATTGATGATTTGAAAGAGTCCCCAGTCTCATGAACTGAAGATGTTCCTGCTGCTTCCGCTCAACTCCTCGAATCCCATTTGTTAACTCTGAGGGTTGGGTTAAAGGAGTCCCCAGTCTGAAAAGCTGGGGTGGCTCTTGACATGCTATGTTTGAGACCTTCTTAAAAGCTCTCTTGATCTTGCAAATATTAGTTCGGAAATTAGCATAATGCATTAACCTGTATCCACTTTTATCACCTGGTTCAACAGACCGTTGGATGATTTCCGAGATTTCTGTCATTTGATGATGTGTTTGCTCCATACGAGAGGCTTGTTCAATATTCTCGCCTGCTTGATGTAGGAGAAATTCAACAACTTGTTCTCTATATGCTTGATTTTGAGAGGAACTAGTTGAAGCCTGTTCTTGATCAAGCTTTTGATTATGAACAAAGCCCATTGACTGTGACCGGCCATGGGCAATAACATTGCATGAGACCATTTTCGGCGGGTTTTGCTGACTGGAAAGCACTGTGAAATGTAGTGCTCTGTGAACACCCCATCCTCTGATATGAACACCAGATGGAGCATTGGCAATTAACTGACACAATTTTCTTAGTGCGCCAAGGCATGAACGTTGAAGGGTTCTCTGCTGCTTTTCAGCCTTCGGATACCGAGAGACTGATAGAGATGCTAAATCAATCTGATGTTGTAGCCCTTCTATTATCTTAAGTTGATTTTCATATTCATCATAAGATAATACCTTCTTCAATTGACAAAGAGTTTTCCATATGATGAGACGAATATCATGGACTCCATTTTCCGTCAACATCTTTGGAATGTCATACTGGGAGTCAGCCAAAGGCCAAAACATGACTGGTACCTCACTTTTCGCCAGTTTTTTCCTCATGTTCAACATTTCCTCTTCATCATTAAATGAAGATTCTTCTACCTATTTTGACCAGAGTTGGTGTTTCCTTGTTGCTTCATCGGATTCAACAAGATTGGTAGAGAGATCATTGATCAATCTAGAAGATGCATGACTTAGGGGTGGTTCGGAGAATGACCTACACCCTGGGCTATCTTCTGGTTGAGAAAGTATTTCTCTTGCTAGCGATAAAGCATCAGACATGACTGGTTTCGCATTTGCAAGTGCCTCAAGATAAGAGGGCTTTCTCGGCACTACATTGTCCACTGGAGTATTTTCCAGGTAATGTGAATCACTACTGTGGAGAGGACTTTCGCAGCGAAATTCATCATTATGGGGAGGACCACCATAATGGATTACAGAAAATGATGAGATCTCTTTCTCCTTGGTCTTCTGACCACACAGAGGGTTCTTGTGGCTCTCATCTGAAGATGAAACTTCAAGATTGACCGAATTGTCACAAAGCAAGCCTTCATGACGAAGTGTCTATTTAAGACCTTCAGAATTAATGTTCCCGTTATTGGGAACTGAGGGAGTAGAATCTTGAATTCCGACAGATAAATGTCTGAGGGCTTCAATAACTCCAGCATCGAGCAAGTCTTGGTTACAGATTGGCCTTTGATCTCATAACTGTGCTGGGCAGATCTTTTTCTTAGATGCCTTCTTACTCTCTTTAGAAACCACTTGTTGATGAAAGTGATTGCTCTGAGCAGGTGTATGTGCCTGATCAGGAAAGATGGTCAGGTTAGGCTGACGATCTCCACTCAAATCAGGTGTATGTGCCTGACTTGGTTGTCCGTATGATATGGGGGAGTATGCCCCATAACCCTCTTGGACTGGAACAGATGTGTGTGTCTGTTCCAGAGTGAATTGTTGATGTGTCACTCCACTGCTAGGGATAGATTTATGTGTCTTTCCCTGAGATGATGCTGAAGCTGTTATGATATCCTGGAAAGCATCCAGAATATGAGCAGGAATTTGCTTCTGCTCTTTCACCATTGACAAAATATGCTTGGTGACTTCAGCTACCGGAACGGGAATATACGTCCATTCCGGGCTTGTAGTAGGTGTATGTGCCTACTCCTGTCCTCCATTTCCTATCAGTGAATCCTGACAGTACTCAAGTGTGGAGGCAGAGAGTTGAGTATGCCTCTTGTTTGTCGTCGGAGCTTTCCGACTAACTTCTCCTTGTGCTACCAAGCGAGACTGTTGGTAGGATTGATTAGTACTAGCAGGTGTATGTGCCTGCTGATTACACTTCGCCAAACGCGGTTGACGAGATCCATCATATGTAGTCAGGCGAGCCTGCTGACTAAATGGTGATGTATAAGCAGGTGTATGTTCCTCCCTATAGTACTCCACCGGAATTTCCTGGCGGGATTGGCGTGATGCTGCCAGATGAGTCTGCTGGACAGCGGAATTAAAAAGGACAGGTGTGTGTGCCTGCTCATTGTTTTCCACCAAGATAGGTTGGTGGACTTCTACGGAGATGGCAGGGATGAAAACCTACCCATTGTTAACCGGATTCCGTCTCTGGCGGTTCGTCTTTCCTGCTTGGGTTCGAGGAACCTGAGCCGAATGCCTGGAGTCGGTACCCTCATCATGTTGAGGGTGCACTGCCGCATGAGTCTGGAGGCGATTGTTGATGGGATCCCTCGGGAAGGACTCCTGTCTTTTTGATTTAAGGCCATGAGGGACCTGCTCATTCACTTCCTCAGAGTAAGGGAGTGAATGGAAATTGCGTTCTGGGGATAACGACCCGAAACGGTTGGAGACGGTAGTCAGCACCGCCTGCCTTTTGATTACTGGTCGTCGTTGTCCGGACGACCTATGTGAGTTGTTCACTTGGAGGGCCTGTCGGGCAGCCTCCAGAGTTGGGATGGTACCGCGTTGACAGTACTCCTTAACCAGCGCATTTGATACCCAGCGTTGAAGACGCTGAGTAGGTGATGTCATCCTCAGAGCGGATGACGATCCAGTAGGAATAACAACAGTGGTATTTGCAGCAGCAGTATTCACAGGTGTGAATTTGAGAGCAGCCATTATGGAAATACAGAAGATCTTGGAAAAGAGTGCCTGTTTGATATAACAGACGTAATCAAGATAAAATTCAGCCACTTCATCCTTTGGATGAGCACACATGTCAATGATTGTTTTTGTTAGCCCTCTTATTGAGTTTTAAATAGGGGCTTAACAAATAGGTAAAACATCATTTTAACGTGGTTAAGGATTCACGTCGGGTTCACCATTTTTTGTTTCCCTCGGAATCCGTGGATAACCTCCTGGATGGGAGATTCAAACGTTCCGATCGGTTTCTAATGGGTTTGGTCATAGAACCGGAAACATCCAATGATTCCACATCCACTTGGACATACTTTCCAAAGGTAGGCACTTCATTAGTTTGTGAACTGATGAGGCTTAAGAATTTTCATTGGTCGAGAGGACGGGAGGTCGGACTCATCACACCTTTTTGAGGGGAATTATTGTCTATTCCGGGACTCTCTTTATAGATTTAAGTTATGTTCGTGAATCCTTATTATATTACCAAGTATAAAATGAGCTTTCCTTCATTTTAACAATCAATGATTAAATATGTAAGAAATTTAGAGAATCTTTTATATGTATTCGAGATTCTTCATCAATAGAGAATCATCTATATCTATTTAGAGATTCTTGGTCGATGGTATCCGTCAAAATATTTATATAAAATTCTCTTGGTCATTATGATGACCAGGCTGGTTTTAAAGCCACATAGTGGGGCACTTGAAGTTTATTGTCATTCAGAAGGACATGAATTATTTCAGAGTTGGGATCGAACCCATAGATGGGCTACCTACGTATCCTTTGTTTTGGAAAAGGAATCAGAACCCACGTAGTTCGAGTGGTGAATATGATATTTATGATTGATGGCTCAAAGAAGGATGTCACAATTACTTTTACACTCTAAGCTCACGTGAGTCATGCTCGGTGTGAGAAAAAAGAGGTATTGGTAAAAAATGAGACAATTGTGCCATGAAAGATGCAATCATAAGAAATAATGTTGGGCTTATGTATGTATGACTGCCCAGATAAATTTTAGGATTTACTTTAGGGAGAAAATCCAGGAACAGGGTCCATAAAGGTATATGTGCTTTATAGAGATTTGAACACTCTAACTTGGGACTTATTCATGAAAAGGAAACCCAAATCAGGATAGGATTAATAATTGGGTTTTACTCCTGAGAAGGAATCCCATATTAAACATAAATTAGGACTGGTTAAAGAGAATTTAAGGGACTTGGGGCTTACTCCTGAAAAGGAAGCCCAAGATTTATGACTGGGACTTATTCCTGAAAAGGAAGCCCAGGTTAAGGATTAAGGTTTGGGGCTTACTCATGAAAAGGAGACCCAGATTATAGGATTTGGGGCTTACTCCTAAGAAGGATGCCCAAAAAATTAAGGGACTTGGGGCTTACTCCTAAGAAGGATGCCCATATTTGAGGATTTATGACTGGGGATTATTCCTGAAAAGGAGACCCAGGTTAAGGATTCTATCATCTTAAAGGATGAGGTTGAATGAATGAATTCTCCATATTTAGTGACATAAAGATATTTAAATCACTAGGTTTTGAGAGATATTCCACAGAATTCCTTTCAGATAAGGAAGTCAAATCAAGAAATCATGCCATAAATGGATTTGAAGAGTGTCTTGAAGACTGAATCTTGAAAAGGAAAGGTATGATGGCTTAAGAGGGGTGAAATGGGCAAGAAAGGCACCCAAAAAGGAAGGGGTGCACAAGTCTTGGAAGGCGCGCAAGTATTTCGGGGGCGCGCAAGTATTGGTCGCGCAGGTATACCTGCGAGACATGGTGGGTACTTGCGCGATATTCAACAAGCATTGAAATAATTGAGTGGATCTTTATTAAAGCCTTTAGGATCCTCTTGAGATTCTTCCATCAACGGGACGCGCAAGTTCTATCGAAGAAAGAAGGTGGCGCGCATGTGTGGCCACTTCCCTTAAGGGCTGGCCACTCAGGCGCGCAAGTGTTGATGAGTTTCAACACTTAGGCCTTCCTCCCTTTCTTTAGATCTTCCGTTCTAGGTAAGAAATTACCTTAGAAGTGTTCCGGAAGCTTTGAGAAGAGACTTGGGCGTCGGGAGCTTCAATCCGAGTTTCTGGAAAAAAATCGATCCTCGAAATGGGGGGCCCACAGGGTCTATTTATAGTCAGGAGAAGACCCTGGGCGGTTACCGAGCGGTTATCACTTAGTTCGCGCAAGTCACTTGCACGACCATAAGGGCGTCGCGCAAGTGGACTTGCGCGACTGTGATAGAACTTGCGCGGTGCTGTTGCTTTTGATCCTTTGTTCATGCCTTTGTCGATTTTAGATATTTTCTTCAAATGTTGAGTCACTTTGAGCTCAGATATTCCCCTTTTCCGATTTTTAGATTTTGTGACGAAAGGAGCGTCAACAGTGTGTGTTAGGGTTTGTTTGGGTATTTAAGCGGTTTTTAGGATTCATATAATGTGTTTTATCATTTTTTGTTTTTCTTTAGGGTTTTTAGTGTTCTTTAGAGTTTAATATGGTTTTTAGGGTTTATTAGGGTTCTTTCAAAATTATTAGTGTTCTTTTGGATTTTTTACAGTTTATTAGCCTTTTTATTGTATATTAGGGTTTTATTGGACTTTTGTAGGCATTAATAGTTTTTTTCAAGGGTTTATCAACCTATTTAGGGTTATATAGGATTTATTAGGGTTTATTTTATTTATTAGGGTTTAGTTACGTGTATTTGGGTTTATTATTATTTATTGGGGTTTATAATTCTTTGTTAGGGTTTATTGCGGTTTATTAGGGGTTTTTAATGGTTTGTTTCAGTTTGTTACGATTTATTTGGCATTGAAAGGATTTGTTACTATTTATTTAGGGTTTTTAGGGTTTGTTACAATTTATGTAGGGGTAATTAGGGTTAGTTAGGGTTTATTAGTGGGTTGTAGGGATTTGTAGGCTATCATTTGGAGTTTTTTGTAGCATTATGTCGGGTTTGTTAGGGGTTTTATTAATTATCAAGGTTTATTATGGTTTAATAGTGTTTTTATTGTATATTAGGAGTTTTAGGGCTTTTTTAGCATTTATTAGGGTCTAATAGTGTTTGTTAGGGTTTATTACGGGTTATTATAATTTATTAGTGTTTATTAGGGTTTATTAGGGTTTTTATGGTTTTATAGTGGGGTTTAGGGGTTATTAGGGTTTATTAGTGGTTCTTAGGGGCTATTAGTGGTTGTTAGGGTTTTTTTTGGTTTTGTTATGGTTTTTAGGGTTTGTTACAGTTTGTTTGATTTGTTTTGGGTTTTATGCATTTTTTTGGTTTTATGGGTGTGTTTGGATTTTTTATGCTTTGTTAGGGTTATTTTAGCGTTTTTTGGGGTTTTGTAGCATTTTGTGGGTTTTGAATCATTTTTCGGGTTTTTATAGCAATTGATATGGTTTATGTAGCATTTTTAGTGGCTTTAGTCAGGAAACCCCAATTTTTTAACATTCAATCATGTATAACTTTAGATCCGGATGTCTGTTAGGCCTGTACCACATATCATATCAAAGATTATTTCATTTTTTCGATTGGACTGGTTATGGAGTTGAAATGGGCTTCTAGATTAGAAGTTATGGTCGTTTTGAAATTCTATGGTTTTTTAAATACACACACACATATATATATATATAAGTATTTATTTGTAAATATATATGTGTCTCTATGTGTGTGTGTGTGTGTATCTTACTGTGTGTGTGTGTTGTATATATGTATGTATTTATTTACTTATAAACACACATAAAGAACATATTTTATAAATGTATTGAAACCAAATCTTATAAATACATATTAATATAAAAATAAATATATGGGCAAAAAACATATTAATATAAATATATATTAATATAAGAATGAATATATTTATATACTAATATATGAATAAATATATATGTATTAATATAACTAAATATTTTTATATTAATATGAATCTATATTAATATACGAATTAATATAACTATATGTATAAATAAATAGATATATCATTAAATAGAGAAAAAAATGGAATGGATTAGTGTAAAGGTGCAGGCACGCAAGGAGGGTGGTCGTGGGTTTGAGTTCGGGTGGAAGTAAGGAGGTCCTTGTCTGTGGGGGATGCGAGGGAAGGGAAACACACAAGAGAGACTGAGGGGGGTCCGCCTAGTGCTGATAAAGATGGGGGGGGGGTCAAGCGGTGTTAAAAGATCCCCCCCCACATTATATAAATTTTTTTTAATTTTTCTTTATTTTATTGAATTTTATCATCGCTTTTTTAGCTCTGGTAAAAGGTTCCTTTATGATCTCTTTTCTAAGCACTGATAAAAGCGACCCCCCTATATCCTCGCCTCAATTAACAACGTTTTTAGCGCTGTTAGTGCACTTTTCTAGTGCTGATAAAGGCCGTTTTTGTTGTAGTGTGCACATGCAATGCATGTACATTATTCTATTATCACATGTGTTATTATTTATTATTTGTTATCATTCACATTAAAATGCACATTCATGTGGACATGGTTATTATTTATTGTTTATTACCATGCACATGCACATGCACAAGCACATTCACTTGTATGTGTGTTATTATTTATTATTTAATATCATTCCAATGCACATGCACATACACATGAAATTCACATGCGTTATTATTTATTATTTAAAACATGAACATGCATATGTACATGCACATTCATTATTACTACTACTATTATTAGAGGTATTTTTAGGGTTTACTGTAAAGACCCGTAAATTTCAATGAAATTTTTTTCTTAATTTTCTTTGGAATTTTACAAGAGCGCAGTTTCTGACGGCACCTGATTCCGAGGTCCGGTGTGCCCGGAATCATTTTCCGAAGTTTGGCTCAGGTACGTTCAGTAAACGGACAAGCGGGTTTTTCTAACTTTTGAACCGGTGCCCGTAATCGAATTCTGAGGGCACCGATGAAATCGCAGCGCCGATATTCGCTTAGAAACGCCTCTTCCGGAGTTGCGTTTGCTCGGGTGTGGTTTTTAATTTTCGGGCTTAAGGTTAAGAAATAAAATAATTTTGCGACAACTTTATTTTATTTCACTTAAGCCACTTGGTAGCCACTTGAAGCCACTTAAAGGCGGCTTGAACTGAGTTGAACTGGATAGGATTCTATCCAGAAATATCCTACCCCCTTGGTAGGATATTTGTGGGGTGGGGCCCACACGAGCCCCGCCGTTTCTTTCCTCTAAGAAACGCACCCGTGAAAACCCGTCTTAATGAAAGTCAACCGACGCGTTTTCTAAATTCTTAACAGACCATTTAATTGGGCTGTTTCTTTCGTGAATTAAATGTGATGTTTCCTTCGTGAATTAAATGGCCTGTTTCTTTCGTTGAATTAATTCAACGAATTGATGGATCGTTTCTTAGCCAGTTTTTCAAATTCGTTGGCGTATTAATAAAATAAGGCCAACGCTCGACCTCTGGTTTTTTGCGCTTTGAGAAGATTTGAGAGGACCCTCGTGTCTTATTCTCCCTCGCGAAGAACGCGAAGAACGCAAAGAACGCCGAACCCGGAAATCGACGACGCTTCCGTCCGGGACGTTCTTCCACGCTCCGAACTCCGATCACCGACCGTTTGAGGTGAGTGATTTCGGATTTCCTCTCAAAGTTCTTTTCTTTTGGCTTTAAACGAAACACAGATTTAAATATTAATAATTTAAATCTGTTGTTCTTGGTTCGTTGAGCTCGCCGACTCAACGCCGGTTTCCGCGATGACGCGACGCCTCCCCGCGACGACGCGACGATCCCTCTCTTCCGTGACGATCCTTTCCGCGAAGAACGCCCGCGCGCAACGATCGATGAGGTAGGGATTTTTATATTATGGGAATTACCCCCCTTTTTTAATTTATTCCCGTCAATGTTTCTTAAAGAAATTAAAGAACCGT
This sequence comes from Viscum album, assembly GCA_963277665.1. Lineage (NCBI taxonomy): Eukaryota > Viridiplantae > Streptophyta > Magnoliopsida > Santalales > Viscaceae > Viscum > Viscum album. The sequence goes on from OY728167.1 coordinate 791,193,976, forward strand.
TTTTGTGAACAATTTTTAATATTATTAAAAATTGTTGTTTCCTGTGTGGAATAAATTTCCCCCGGTTGTTTATCTCTAACGCGGAGGGTGCGGGCCAAACGAACACGGCCCGACGACCCTCCGTCGTTCTTCATTTTGTGCGGTTTTGACGGACGACGATGGAACATGCCGCAGCGGACGTTTGACGATCCCGCAGTAAAGAACGGATCCCGGGAGGAGCAACAGCGCAGACGGGAAGGAAAACGGGCCACCGGAGCGACGTCGGCGGCCCGCGGAAGCTGCCGGCGCGGCGGCGCCCCGGCGCGCCGCCGGAAGAGGCCGCCGCGGCTTTAGCCGCGGCGGCGGCGGCTAACGGACCAGCGGCCGCACGGGTCCGGTTCGCCCAGGCAGGACGCGGCTCAGCCGCGTCCGCGGTTCGCCAGCGCGGCCCACGCGGGCCGCGACTTTCTCAGGCCGCGGGTCAACGCCCGCGGCGTTCGGCCGCGCGGCCGGGCCGAGCCAGGCCGGTCCGACCGGCCGGGCCGCGCCCTGGCCGGGCCGGACCGGTCCAACCGGGTCGGACCCTGGTCGGGTCGACCCGGTTCGGGCCGACCCAGGGGGGTCGGCCCGGGCCCGTACCCCCCTTCTTCGGACATTTTCGATCAAACGCCCGTAACTTGAGCTTCGTGTCTCCAAACGACTCGCCGTCAGCGGCAACGCGATCCTTGGATCAAGACGGTCGTTTCGTTATATCTCACTCAAGGTTTCATAATACTTTGAGTTCGGCCGGGTTGGTTCGTACACGAGACCAACCGGGCCCTCGGAGCGGAAACGCTCATATCTTGAGCTACGGATGTCCGATTGACGTGCCGTCAGCTTTGTTGAATTCCTCTAAGTGAGACGGATCTTTTGGCATACTCCGCCCGAGGTTCGGACGCAGGTGGAGTGTGGTCGGGTTGGTTTTGCCTTAAAAACCAACCGGGCCCCTGGGACGAAAATGCCAATATCTCTCAGACCGGGCGTCCGATTGACGCGCCGTCTGCGACGTTGAGTTCCTGTTGGCGATACGGAACTTTTGGATACATCAACTTCGGACTTCGTGACAGTTGATGTATCAGCCTCTCGGCTCGTGGAGCGGACCCTCCCGAACGAGCTCGCTGTGTGCGGGAACCCTAGTGCTGGCTGCGACTGCTACTTCGACAGCGACGACCGTGCAGAGATCCTCTGTGGACTGCGGCGACGACTGTGCAGAGATCCTCCGTGGACTCCGACGACGACCGTGCAGAGATCCTCAGTGTACTGCGGCGACGACTGTGCAGAGATCCTCAGCGGGCTGCGACGACTACTGCACTCAGCGATCCTACGTGGATCAGTGCTACAGGTCCTGCATGGGCCCGGTCCTGTGTGGGCCCGATCCTGTGTGGGTCCGATCCTGCGTGGGTCAGCGCTCAGCGGTTCTGTGTGAGCTAGCGCCTACAGGTCATGCGTGGGCCCGGTCCTGTGTGGGCCCGATCCTGTGTGGATCCGATCCTGCGTGGGTCAGCGCTCATCGGTTCTGTGTGAGCCAGCGCCTACAGGTCCTGCGTGGGCCCGGTCCTGTGTGGGCCCGATCCTGTGTGGGTCTGATCCTGTGTGGGTCACTGTAAGGTTAGTACCTATCGATCCTTCGTGGGTCCGACGACTTAGATGGTTCAGTGATCATCTTTATCGTCATCCGAAGAAGTATACCTGTGTGAGCTGAATCTTGTGTTTCTCTTCTTTGTGGATTGTGTTGAGTCATCCTGTGTGGATTTATTGTTTACTCTCCTTTGTGGATTGCGTTGTTCTATCCTACGTGGGTATGCATTTTGGCTTTCCTGTGTGGACTGGGTTGTGCTAGGGCTCAGACGTTGGAGCCGATCAGGGAATTGAAGACTTAGGTATATGTATGGGCATATACCTAAGCCGTGTCAGATGTTACTTCGTGATTGTATCTCTTCTTCATGATTTATCCTTTGTGGATTTCGGGAGACCTTCGGGGGTCTCGGGGTCCCTACTGAGTAGCTTATACTCACCCCTGCACGGGCTATGCCCGCACTTCGTGGTGTTGGTTGCAGACGACGGACAGCGCTGATCGTGGAGGAGGCGTGCGGAGCAGGACAGTACCTGGAGGTGGACCACTAGGCGGGACGTACTCGGAGAGGTTAGGTGGACCCGAGGAGCAGTGGAGGCTATCTGTACCCACCCTTCAGGTGGGACTTCCAGAGGATGGCTCGACGCTGCTGTTTTTCCATTCAGTTGCTGTTTTTCCCTTTCAGTTGTACTTTACAGTTGGGCTTGTATTTCTGGCCCATTTTACTTTCAGCACAGCTTGTACAGTTTTTACTTAGTGTTTACTTTTCTGCTTTCTTACTCTGTGGTGCTTGTTTACTTTTCAAAGGAAATGCCTTCCCTTTTTGTTGGGATTTACGCCTTGGTGCTAGTCGCCAGCCCCTGGCCTATGGAAGGCGGGCTTGGGGTAGTCACGGCACGGGCCCCGAGGACGGGTCGTGACAAATTGGTATCAGAGGTGGTCGGTTCTACCGCAGACTCTGATCTTTCTACTATGTGAAGCAATAGGGTTTAGCGTATTGAGTGTGGTTATCAGTCCAGGGAGTCCAGTGTTGGTGCGGCGGCCGACGTATCCATACAACAGGACCCTGACTTCTGATTTCCGACTTAATGCACGAAAACATTGATTGCAGGTGTGTTTCAAGTTTTCTTTGTGATTACTTGTGTCAGCTCACCAGGTATACTGTTCTGACCGTGGCATACTTGTTTCCTTTTCAGGATGGCACGACGACAGCAGCCAGCTAGGGTTCCTAGAGTAGTGTGCGACGACAGCCCTCCGAGCGACGAGGCCTCGGTATAGGGCTCGTTGACAGCAGAGGCACCGGCGGTACCTTTACCTGCCGAGCCCCCGATGCTTCCAGCACTGGCAGCTGACGACGCACGACGCCTCGGAGCTCTGCACGAGTTCCAGCGCCAGCGACCACCCAGGTTCCGTGGGGAGTTGGACCCCCAGGCAGCCGAGGACTGGCTGGAGGCGGTTGTCCGAGTTTTCAGGCTAGTGAGGACACCAGCAGACCTCATGGTGATCCTCGCGGCGAGCCTACTGCACGCAGCAGCCGGACGCTGGTGGATCCTGATGCTCCAGGTACACGATGAGGCCACCCTCATCTGGACGGACTTCGAGAGCCTCTTCCGCTCAGAGTTCGTCCCGGCCACCCGCCGTGCGGTGCGCATCCAGGAGCTTCTTCAGCTGCGGCAGGGCAGCTTGACGGTCGCTCAGTACGCGGCGAGGTTCACCGACCTATCCCGCTACTCGACAGACATGGTACGGGACCCCTTCTTCCGGGCCCGGACCTTCAAGCAGGGATTGAGACACGAGATCAGGGCATCGGTGATCTCAATCAGCATCCCGACCCAGGCAAGAGTACTGGAGCGAGCCCTCCTGATCGAGAGCTTCCTGGCTGAGTCCACAGCGAGACCTACCGTCAGGTGGCAAATAGCGGAGTCTTCAGCAGCTGGTAGCCGGCGGATGACTCAGGGTTCCAGGCGGACCAAACCGTCCGGCAGGCAACCTCGGGACACTGGCTCAGCAGTGCAGGGCACCCAGCCCGGACCCAGCCTTCCGAGAGGCAGAAAGTGCTACGAGTGCGGCGGGCAGGGCCACATGGCTCGTGACTGCCCGACCCGTCATACTGAGGGTCAGTAGACGGTGAAGGGACCACCCAGGCAGAGGCAGAGGGTCGACCGTGGCGGTCCGCAGGGAGGAGGCGGACGAGGCAGAGGAGCTGGCCGAGCAGTAGGTGGTGGGCGACGCTTTGAGGCTCTGCCACCACCACCACCAGGAGGCCCGCCCCGACCACAGGGAGCTGGCGGGCAGAGACAGGCTCAGCTCCAGGCAGCGGAGGCCTACGAACACGGCGCGCTAGAGATGATTCGAGGTACTATCTGTGTCTATTCCACCCTTGCTGCAGTTCTGATAGACACAGGAGCGAGTCACTCTTTCATAGCCACTGCCCTTGTTCGGAACTCGGATATTCTGACAGAGCCGTTGGCTCGATCCTTACGGCTAGAGACTCCTACGGGAGCAGACTCGACGATTACGCACTGGTGCCGGCAGTGTGAGCTTACTCTAGGAGGCGAGATCTTCGGCTGGGATCTTCTTGTAGCGGCGTCGAGGCCTTACGACGTCATCTTGGGCATGGATTGGTTATCTACGGTCCATGCTCAGATTGACTGCATTAGGCGCAAGGTGCGATGTGTGCGCACCGACGGGAGAAGGTTCACCTTCAATGGCAAGAAGGGAGCCTTAGCAGCACAGGATGGACTCACGCAGAGGAGAGGTCAGCCCATCACTCATCAGTTGGCTAGCCTCATCCTGGGAGCAGTTGACGTGCGGAGTCCCAGTTTTCCTGCAGTGGTGGATCAGTACGCGGACGTCTTTCCCGACGACGTTCCAGGACTACCTCCTCGCAGAGAGGTAGACTTTTATATTGACATGTACCCCGGGATAGCTCCGATATCCACTCCAGCATATCGGATGGCCCCCGCTGAGCTTCGAGAGCTGCGGGTACAGTTGGAGGACTTGCAGGGCAAGGGGTTCATCCGACCCAGTGTCTCGCCCTGGGCTTCCCCGATTTTGTTCGCCAAGAAGGTAGATGGGAGCTTGCGACTATGTGTCTATTATCGTCGCCTGAATTAGGTGACAGTGAGGAACAAGTATCCGCTACCCAGGATTGATGACCTCTTCGACCAGCTCAAGGGAGCACGGTGGTTCTCGAAGATAGACCTCAGGTCAGGCTATCATCAGCTTAGAGTTCGAGACGAGGATGTGTAGAAGATGACCTTCAGGTGTCGGTATGGCCACTATGAGTTCTTGGTTATGCCTTTCGGCATGACCAATGCTCCAGTAGTGTTCATGAGCCTCATGAACAGGATCTTCTAGCCATACCTCGATCGATTTGTCGTGGTCTTCATCGACGAAATTTTGGTGTACTCGACGACGGAGGAGGAGCACGCCTACCACCTGCGTGTTGTACTAGACACACTCCGAGAGAACCAGCTTTATGGAAAGCTCTCGAAGTGTCAGTTCTAGTTACGTGAGGTCCACTTCTTGGGGCACGTCATTTCTGAGGCGGGAGTTGCAGTGGATCCCGCGAAGATCGAGGCAGTGCTAGCTTGGGAGCCACCCAAGAGCGTGACAGAGGTGCGGAGTTTCTTGGGCCTAGCAGGATACTATCGAAGATTTGTGCCAGACTTCTCCAGAGTTGCGGCCCCACTCTCAGCGTTGACGAAGAAGGGGAAACCCTTCGTGTGGTCAGACAGATGTCAGCAGAGCTTCCAGGAGCTGAGGCAGAGGTTGACCAGCGCACCCATCTTGAGGTTGCCTGAGGAGGGAGTTGGATACGTAGTCTACTGCGATGCATCAGGGAACGGACTCGGGTGTGTCCTGATGCAGGAGCGGGCCGTGATTGCCTACGGATCAAGTCATTTGAGGCCTCATGAGCAGAACTACGCTACCCATGACTTGGAGTTGGTAGCAGTGGTCTTTGCCCTGAAGACATGGCGACACTATCTGATGGGCGAGCGCCTCACAGTCTTTTCTGACCACCAGAGTCTCAGGTACATCTTCTCTCAGAAGGACCTGAACCTGAGACAGCGGCGATGGCTCGAGTTCCTCCAGGACTATGACTTTGAGATAGTCTATACTCCTAGGAAGGGGAACGTGGTGGCTGATGCCCTCAGCAGGAGGACGGGCATCCAGCTACTTGAGGAGGCGACAGAACAGCTAGCCGCTTTGCAGATATCCTTCGTGGATAGAGACAGAGCAGCCTTCCTTCAGTCTCTCACAGTCTCTCCTCCACTTCTTAAGCGGGTCAGAGGGGCATAGCGTGGGGACGCTGACTGTGAGACACGGCGTGCACATATATCCTCAGGACAGGCACCTGATGGTTTCTCCCTTGGAGCAGAGCACGATGTCCTTTTCAGAGGACGTACCTTGGTACCAGTCGCTTTACGAGAGGAGGTGCTGAGAGAGTTTCACACTTCTCCTTTGGCGGTACATCCTGGAGTGGCGAAGATGTATTAGGATCTCAGACGACAGCACTGGTGGCCGGGCATGAAGAAGGCTGTGGCAGAGTTCGTTTCACGGTGCCTCACCTGCCAGCAGGTGAAGGCAGAGCATCAGGTACCAGCAGGTTTGGTACAACCCTTGGAGGTCCCGGAGTGGAAGTGGGACGGGATATCTATGGACTTCGTGACTGGACTTCCACGCACTTCCAGAGGTCACGATTCCATTTGGGTGATTGTTGACCGACTCACCAAGTCGGCACACTTCTTGCCCATCCGAGAGCAGGGCTCAGTAGAGATCTTGGGGCGTCTCTACGTTGAGGAGATTGTACGACTTCAAGGTGTGCCATCGACTATCGTCTCTGATCGGGACGCTCGTTTTACTTCCCGGCTTTGGAAGGGGTTGCAGGAGGCGTTCGGGACGCGACTACGTCTGAGCACCGCCTTTCACCCTTAGACGGATGGTCAGACGGAGAGGACCATTCAGACTCTCGAGGACATGCTCCACGCATGTGTCCTCGACTTTGGTCGCAGTTGGGAGGACCACCTACCCTTGGTGGAGTTCGCGTACAACAACAGCTACCACTCCACCATCGGGATGGTACCCTACGAGGCGTTGTACGGCAGTCCTTATAGATCTCCTTTGTGCTGGACAGACCCTGGGGAGTCAGCACTTGTGGGACCAGAGATGGTTCGGGCCACGACAGAGAAGGTCCAGGTCATCCAGGAGCGGATGAGGACAACACAGAGCCGGAAAAAGTCATATGCTGACAGGAGGCGGAGGCCACTAGAGTTCGAGGATGGAGACCACGTCTTCTTGCGGGTCTCACCTCGACGTGGTTTGAGGAGATTTGGCCGAGGCGGCAAGTTGTCTCCACGCTTCATCGGGCCTTTCCAGGTCCTCAGCAGGATTGGCGAGGTGGCTTATCGCCTGGCTCTGCCACCTCAGTTGCACCGGTTGCACGACGTCTTCCACGTATCCCAGCTGAGGAGATACGTGCATGACCCGACGCACATCATTGACTATGGGGATCTAGACGTGGATGATGGGGTGACTTTTGCGGAGGTCCCAGTGGAGATAGAGGATCGACAGGAGCTGGTCCTATGTGGGCGATCGATCCCTCTTGTACGCATCAGATGGCAGCATGGGAACTTCCAGGAGAGCACTTGGGAGCAGGAGGCTCAGATGCGTGCTCAGTACCCACATTTGTTTCCCTAGTTTTTGATGTATCTTTACGAGGACGTAATGTCCTGAGGTGGGAGTAATGTAAAGACCCGTAAATTTCAAGGAAATTTTTTTCTTAATTTTCTTTGGAATTTTACAAGAGCGCAGTTTCTGACGGCACCTGATTCCGAGGCCCGGTGTGCCCAAAATCATTTTCCGAAGTTTGGCTCGGGTACGTTCAGTGAACGGACGAGCGAGTTTTTCTAACTTTTAAACCGGTGCCCGGAATCGAATTCTGAGGGCACCGATGAAATCGCAGCGCCGGTATTCTCTTAGAAATGCCTCTTCTGGAGTTGCATTTGCTCGGGTGTGGTTTTTAATTTTCGGGCTTAAGGTTAAGAAATAAAATAATTTTGCGACAACTTTATTTTATTTCACTTAAGCCACTTGGAAGCCACTTGAAGCCACTTAAAGGCGGCTTGAACTGAGTTGAACTGGATAGGATGCTATCCAGAAATATCATACCCCCTTGGTAGGATATTTGTGGGGTGGGGCCCACACGAGCCCCGCCGTTTCTTTCCGCTAAGAAACGAACCCGTGAAAACCCGTCTTAATGAAAGTCAACCGACGCGTTTTCTAAATTCTTAACAGACCATTTAATTGGGCTGTTTCTTTCATGAATTAAATGGGTTGTTTCCTTCGTGAATTAAATGGCCTGTTTCTTTCATTGAATTAATTCAACGAATTGATGGATCGTTTCTTAACCAGTTTTTCAAATTCGTTGGCGTATTAATAAAATAAGTCCAACGCTCGACCTCTGGTTTTTTGCGCTTTGAGAAGATTTGAGAGGAACCTTGTGTCTTCTTCTCCCTCGCGAAGAACGCGAAGAACGCAAAGAACGCCGAACCCGGAAATCGACGACGCTTCCGTCCAGGACGTTCTTCCACGCTCCGAACTCCGATCACCGACCGTTTGAGGTGAGTGATTTCAGATTTCCTCTCAAAGTTCTTTTCCTTTGGCTTTAAACGAAACACAGATTTAAATATTAATAATTTAAATCTGTTGTTCTTGGTTCGTTGAGCTCGCCGACTCAACGCCGGTTTCCGCGACGACGCGACGCCTCCCCGCGACGACGCGACGATCCCTCTCTTCTGCGACGATCCTTTCCGCGAATAACGCCCGCGCGCGACGATCGACGAGGTAGGGATTTTTATATTATGGGAATTACCCCCCTTTTTTAATTTATTCCCGTCAATGTTTCTTAAAAAAATTAAAGAACCGTTTTTGTGAACAATTTTTAATCTTATTAAAAATTGTTGTTTCTTGTGTGGAATAAATTTCCCCCGGTTGTTTATCTCTAACGCGGAGGGTGCGGGCCAAATGAACACGGCCCGACGACCCTCAGCCGTTCTTCATTTTGTGTGGTTTTGACGGACGACGACGGAACGTGCCGCAGCAGACGTTTGACGATCCCACAGTAAAGAACGGATCCCGGGAGGAGCAACGGCGCAGACGGGAAGGAAAACGGGCCACCGGAGCGACGCCGGCGGCCCGCAGAAGCTGCCGGCGGCGCGGGTTGCCGGCAGCCAGAGGCGCCGGCGCCCCGGCGCGCCGCCGGACGAGGCCGCTGCGGCTGAAGCCGTGGCCGCGCGGGTCCGGTTCGCCCAGGCGGGACGTGGCTCAGCCGCGTCCGCGGTTCGCCAGCGCGACCCATGCGGGCCGCGACTTTCTCAGGCCGCGGGCCAACGCCCGCGGCGCTCGGCCGCTCGGCCGGGCCGCGCCCTGGCCGGGCCGGACCGGTCCAGCCGGGTCGGACCCGGGTCGGGTCGACCCGGTTCGGGCCGACCCAGGGGGGGTCGGGCCGGGTCGGCCCGGGCCCGTACCCCCCTTCTTCGGACGTTTTCGATCAAACGCCCGTAACTTGAGTTTCGTGCCTCCAAACGACTCGCCGTGAGCGGCAACGCGATCCTTGGATCGAGACGGTCGTTTCGGTATATCACACTCAAGGTTTCAGAATACTTTGAGTTCGGCCGGGTTGGTTCGTACACGAGACCAACCGGGCCCTCGGAGCGGAAACGCTCATATCATGAGTTACAGACGTCCGATTGACGTGCCGTCAGCTTTGTTGAATTCCTCTAAGTGAGACGGATCTTTTGGCATACTCCGACCGAGGTTCGGACGCAGGTGGAGTGCGGTCGGGTTGGTTTTGCCTTAAAAACCAACTGGGCCCCTGGGACGAAAATGCCAATATCTATCAGACCGGGCGTCCGATTGACGCGCCGTCTGCGACGTTGAGTTCCTGTTGGCGATACGGAACTTTTGGATACATCAACTTCGGACTTCGTGACAGTTGATGTATCAGCCTCTCGGCTCGTGGAGCGGACCCTCCCGGATGAGCTCGCTGTGTGCGGGAACCCTAGTGCTGGCTGCGACTGCTACTTCGACAGCGACGACCGTGCCGAGATCCTCAGTGGACTGCGGCGACGACTGTGCAGAGATCCTCCGTGGACTCCGACGACGACCGTGCAGAGATCCTCAGTGGACTGCGGCGACGACTGTGCATAGATCCTCAGCGGACTGCGACGACTACTGCACTCAGCGATCCTACGTGGATCAGTGCTACAGGTCCTGCGTGGGCCCGGTCCTGTGTGGGCCCGATCCTGTGTGGGTCCGATCCTGCGTGTGTCAGCGCTCAGCGGTTCTGTGTGAGCCAGCGCCTACAGGTCCTGCGTGGGCCCGGTCCTGTGTGGGCCCGATCCTGTGTGGGTCCGATCCTGCATGGGTCAGCGCTCAACGGTTCTGTGTGAGCCAGCGCCTACAGGTCCTGCGTGGGCCCAGTCCTGTGTGGGCCCGATCCTGTGTGGGTCCGATCCTGTGTGGGTCACTGCAAGGTTAGTACCTATCGATCCTTCATGGGTCCGACGACTTAGATGGTTCAGTGATCATCTTTATCGTCATCCGAAGAAGTATACCTGTGTGAGCTGAATCTTGTGTTTCTCTCCTTTGTGGATTGTGTTGAGTCATCTTGTGTGGATTTACTGTTTACTCTCCTTTGTGGATTACGTTGTTCTATCCTGCGTGGGTATGCGTTTTGGCTTTCCTGTGTGGACTGGGTTGTGCTAGGGCTCGGACGTTGGGGCTGATCGGGGAATTGAAGACTTAGGTATATGTATGGGCATATACCTAAGCCATGTCAGATGTTACTTCGTGATTGTATCTCTTCTTCGTGATTTATCCTTTGTGGATTTCGGGAGACCTTCGGGGGTCTCGGGGTCCCTACTGAGTAGCTTATACTCACCCCTGCACGGGCTATGCCCGCACTTCGTGGTGTTGGTTGCAGACGACGGACAGCGCTGATCGTGGAGGAGGCGTGCGGAGCAGGACAGTACCTGGAGGTGGACCACTGGGCGGGACGTACTCGGAGCGGTTATGTGGACCCGAGGAGCAGTGGAGGCTATCTGTACCCACCCTTCAGGTGGGACTTCCAGAGGACAGCTCGACGCTGCAGTTTTTCCTTTCAGTTTCTGTTTTTCCCTTTCAGTTGTACTTTACAGTTGGGCTTGTATTTCCGGCCCCTTTTACTTTCAGCACAGCTTGTACAGTTTTTACTTAGTGTTTACTTTTCCGCTTGCTTACTCTATGGTGCTTGTTTACTTTTCAAAGGCAATGCCTTCCCTTTTTGTTGGTATTTACGCCTTGGTGCTAGTCGCCAGCCCCTGGCCTATGGAAGGCGGGCTTGGGGTAGTCACGGCACGGGCCCCGAGGACGGTTCGTGACATTTACTACCATTTTTTAGGATTTTTAGGTGATATTAACATTTATTATGGTTTGTTAGGGTTTTAGGGTTTTTAATGGTATATTAGAGTTTTTAGGGTTTGGTGGGGGTTATTGGGATTTTATTAGGGTTTATTATGGTGTGTCATGGTTTACTATGGTTTATTAGGTATTTTTAAGGTTTTACTAGGAGTGAGTTGGGTTTATTAGGGTATATTATGGTATATTATGGTATATCTATGTGTGTTTAGGATTTGTTAGGGTTTATTATGGGTCATTATGGTTTATTAGTTTTTAGGAGGGTATATTAGGGGTTTTTAGGGTTTAGTAGTGCTTCATAGGGTTTATTAGCGCTTTTATGATTTGTTAGGTTTTATTAGCATTTATTAGTTGTTTAGGGATTTTTAATGGTATATTTGTTTTTTTATGGTTTAGTGGGGTTTATTATAGTTTATTATGGTGTGTTAAGGTTTATTAGGGTTGACTAGGTATTTTTAGGGTTTAATTAGGGTTGAGTAGGTATCTTTGGGGTTTTATTAGGGCTTATTAGGGTTGAGTAGGGTTTATTAGGGTTTGTTATGGATTTTTAGGGTTTACTAGTGTTTGTTACTGTTTTTAATAGGATATATGAGTGTTTTTTAGTTTTTGTTAATATATACGAGCGGTTGTTAGGACTTTTTATGATTTATTAGCATGTTTTTAGTGTTTGTGGGCATTTTTTGTGGTTTATTATATCTTAGTAGAATTTATTATTGTTTATTAGGTTTTCTAGGGCTTTATAATGGTTTGGTTGCGTTTTTTTGGTTTATTGGGATTCAGTTGGGTTTTATTAGGTTGTATTATGGTGTGTCACGGATTATTAGGGTTGGGAAGGTATTTTTAGGGTTTTATTATAGTTTTATTATAGTTTATTAGTTTTTATTAAGGTTTAATAGATATTTTTATTGTTTATTAGGGTTGGTTAGGGGTTTATTAGTTTTTTTGATTATTAGATTATATTAGTGTTTGTTAGGCCTTTTTAGATAATATAGCATGTTTTTATTGTTTGTGAGCGTTTTGTTTTTGTTTGTGAACGTTTTTAGCATTTCATAGGTTATATTAGAGTTTATTATGGATTATTACGGTTTCTAGGGATTTTTAATGTATATTAGCATTTTTTTTCTTTATTAGGTTATATTAGTGTTTTAGGTCTTTTTAGGTAATATAGCATGTTTTTATTGTTTGTGATCATTTTTTATTGTTTGTGAGCGTTTTTAGTGTTTATTAGGCTATTTTAGATTTTATTAGGGTTTCTAGGGATTTTTTAAGGTATACTAGAATTTTTTTAATTATTAGGTTTTTGTAGGGTTTTATTATGGGTTATTGTGGTGTGTTAAGGTTTTTTAAGGTTGATTAGGGTTTATATGGATTTATTTATGGTTTATTAGGGCTTTTTAGGGTTCGTTTGTTGTTTATTAGGGTTTATTAGTGTTTATTAGTGTCTAATATGGTTGGTTAGGGTTGTCTAGGTTTTTTAATGGGTTTTTTGTGTTTATTAGGTTTTAGTGTCATTTATTAGGGTATATTAGGTATTTTGGGGTTTTTATTAGGGTTGAGTATAGTTTATTAGGGTTTTTGGGATTATAAGGTGTTTTTAGGGATTATTAGAGTTTATTAGGTGTTTATTAGGTGTTTATTAGGGTTTAATTTTTTATATTTTGGTATATTTGGGTTTAATAATTTTGAGGGTTTTGAAGCTTTTTCTGGGTTTTTATAGCAATTTTTAGGGTTTCTGTAGACTTGATAGATTTTATGTAGCATTTTAGTGTTTATGAAACATTTTTAGGGTTTAGTTATCAGTTTTAGGTTTTATGTATCATTTTAGGGTTTATGTAACGTTTTTAGGGTTTATGTAGCGTGTTTAGGGATTAGGGTTTATGTAGCATTTTTTACGGTTTATATTGTATTTTCTGGGTTTATGTAGAGTTTCTAGGTGTGACGTAGTGTTTATGTTGAATTTTTTAGGGTTTATGTAACATTTTTAGGGTTCATGTTGTGTTATTATGGTTTTATATTATGTTTTTAGTTTTTTTGTAGCATTTTTTTAATGTTTCTGTTGCATTTTTTAGGGATTATATTGTGTTTTTAGGGTTTATGTTACAGTTCTAGGGTTTATTTATTGCTTTTAGTGTTTATGTAGAATGTTTTTGGGTTTATGTTGCATTTTTTGGATTATGTTAAATTTTTAGGGTTGTTGTTGCATTTTTAGGGTTTATGTAATGTTTTTTAGGTTTTAGGTATCTTTTTGAAGCCTTTTTTAGGATTTTAATGATTGTTTATGGTTTGTAGAATTTTTAGGGTTTCTAAGGGTTGTTAACGGGTGTTTATGGTTTTTATGGTCTGTGATGTCTTTTTAATGGTTTTTGGGTGGTTTTATGGGTTTATTTTTTTTGGATTGATAGGGGTTGTTAGTGTTTTTAGTGTGTTTTAGGGTTTGTTTGGGTATGATAGCGATTTTTAGGGTTTATATAATGTGTTTTAGCGTTTTTTGGGTTCTCTAGGGTTTTTATTATTCTTTAGATTTTAATATTGTTCTTTAGGGTTTATTAGGATTCATTAGGGTTTATTAGTGGTCTTTAGGATTTGTTTCAGTTTATTAGAATTTTTTATTCTATGTTAGGGTTTTACTGGGCTTTTGTAGGCATTAATAGCTTTTACTATGGTTTATCAACCTTCTTTCAGGTTATTTAGGATTTATTAGGGTTTATTAGAGTTTATTTTATTTATTAGGGTTTAGTAACATGTATTTGGGTTTATTACGATTTATTAGGGTTTATTATGATTTGTTAGGGTTTATTGGGGTTTGTTAGGGGTTTGTTATGGTTTGTTTCAGTTTGTTACGATTTATTTGGCATTTTTAGGATTTGATACGATTTATTTGGGGTTGTTAGGGTTTGTTACGATTTATTTTGTCGTTATTAGGAGTTTTTAGGGTTTATTAGTGGGTTGTATGGTTTTATAGGCTATTATTTGGAGATTTTTGTATCATTTTGTCGGGTTTGTTAGGGTTTTTAGTGGTTATTAGGGTTTATTGTTGTTTAATAGTTTTTTTAATGTACATTAGGGGTTTTATGTCTTTTTAGCATTTATTAGGGTATAATAGATTTCGTTAGAGTTTATTACAAGTTATTAAGGTTTATTAGTGTTTTTAGGGTTTTTAGGGTTTAATAGTGGGATTTATGGGTTATTAGTGTTTATTAGTGGTTCTTAGGGGTTGTTAGAGGTTGTTAGGTCTTTTTAGGTTTTTTAGGGTTTTTAGGGTTTGCTACGGTTTGTTTGATTTGTTTGGGGGTTTTTGCGTTTTTTGGGTTTTATGGTTGTGTTTGGATTTTTTTTATGCATTGATAGGGTTATTTTAGCATTTTTGGGGTTTTGTTGCATTTTGTGGGTTTTGAAGCTTTTTTTTGGTTTTTGTAGCCATTGATAGGGTTTATGTAGAATTGTTGTGGCTTTAGTGGTTCTTTAGTGGTTCTTTATGGTTTTAGGGATTTAGGGTTCTTTAGGGTGTATTAGGGTTTCTTTTGAGGTTTTTATGGTTTGCTAGGGGGTTTAGGGGGTTTAAAGGTTTTCATAGGTTTGGTTGGTGTTTCGTTAGGCATTTTTATGCTTTTAGGGTTTTATTAGCATTTTTAGTGTCTTTTAGGTTTTTTTAGGTTTTTTTAGATTTTTTGTGGTTTTTAGGGTTTTTAGGTATGTTTTTGGGGTTTTTCGGTTTTTTAGGGGTTTTACGGTTTTTTAGGGTTTTTAGGATTTTTATGGTTTTTTATGGTCTTGTTAGTTTTTGCTGGGTTTGTTAGGTTTTTTGCTGAATATAAGAATTCTGAATGGTTTAAAAGCGTTTTTGTTGTATAATTGGGTTTTTAGGTATTTTGTAGCTTGTATTGGGGTCTAATAGGTTTTTTAGGGTTTATTACGATTTATTTGTGTTTATTAGGGTTTAGTAGTGGGATTTAGGGTTTTTTAGGGTTTATTATGGTTAGTTATAGGTTAGTTGGGTTTGTTAGGATTTATTTGTTCTTATTAGTGTGATTTAGGGTGTCTAAGGGTTTGTTAGGGTTTCTAAGGGTGTGTTAGTGTTTCTAAGTGTGGGTTAGGGTTTTTATGGGCAGGTTAGGGTTTTTAAGGGTGTGTTATGGTTTCTAAGGGTTTATAAGGTTGTCTTAGGGTTTCTATGTGTTGTTTGGGGTTTGTAAGGGTGTGCTAGGGTTTCTATGGGTGTGTTAGGGTTTCTAAGGGTGTGTTAGGGTTTCTAAGGGTGTGTTAGGGTTTCTAAGGGTGTGTTAGTGTTTTTTAGGTTTTCTTAGGGTTTTGTTAGGTTTTTTGGGTTTTTAGGGTTATGTTAGGATTTATTATGGTTTCTTAAGTGTTTGTTAGGGTTTCATCGTGTTTTTTTGATTATTGGGGTTTCTTAGTTCTTATTGGGGTTCGTTAGGGGTTTTTAGGTTTTGTTATGGTTTTCTTGGTTTGTTATGTTTTTTAGGGTTTTTTGGGGTTTGTTAGGGTTTGTTAGGGTTTGTTAGCATTTGTTAGTGTTTGTTAGGGTTTGTTAGGGTTTGTTAGGGTTTTGTGTGGGTTTTAATGGTTACTAGTCTTTATTAGGTTATTCATGCTTTTTTAGGGTTATTTAGTTGGTCATGGTTGTCACAGATGTGTAGAGATAGTTGCAAGATTTAATTTGATATGTGGTAGAGGTGAAATGGACAAAAAAATAAGAATTTATGGTCATTTAGAGGACTTAAGGACCTTTTGGGTATTTAAGAACATGATAAGGTGTTCCAATTGGTCACAGATGTGTAGATCTAGTCGAAATATTCGATTTGATATATGGTAGAGGCAAAACGGGCTCCCAAACTGTCTATCTCTTCACAAAATTCGATTTGATATGTGGTAGAGCCAAATGAACACACATAGTAGACGTTATTGTCATTTTAAATTGAGAAAATCTCCTAGTGCCTAAAAACCAAAGAAACCCGCAACTCACTAAAATAGGCATAAATTCTCCTTTGATTGTTCATTTGAGAAATCTGACTACTAAAATAAAAGCTCGTGAGATGAGTGAGGAACAAGTATAATCGAAACTGTGAGAAGACCAAGGAAATAGAAGATATATGAGTTATACCACTCCAATAAAAGTCTAACTTCAAACGGGAATAAATTTCACTCTGGTTTTCCATTTGAGCTCTACAACATATCAAATCAAAGGCAGCGAAGAGATCTACGCTGAATGATATCTTAAACGAATTTCAAGTAATGTTTGGGACCCTAACATCCCAGAAACCCATTAAAAGGCCTTCAAAACTCCATTACTGTGTCCGGATCCCTGTCAAAATTTTCTTAAAACGGTCATAACCTCTGATCTGTGTGTCTGTTCAGCCTTAGGCACCTCTTTTTATCATAGTTCATTCCAACATATTCACATTGACTATTCATAGAGCGGAAATGGACACCCTACGAAGAATTCATTCCTTTTTCAACGACTCTGTGATTTGTTAGTTTTTTCGAGATCCCATTTCAAGCATTTTTTTCCTATCTGATGTTCTTTCAAACAACTATAACATATTATTACTGTTATTATTATTATTTTTATCATCATCTCATCCACATGCACATGCACATGCAAATGCATTATTATTATATTTTTAAGACCATTCACGTGCACATGCAATGCACACATGTTATTTTATTATCACAAGCGTTATTATTATTATTGTTGTTATTATTATTGTGGTTGTTGTTGTTGTTGTGGTGGTTGTTGTTGTTGTTGTTGTTATCATCACATGAAAATGCACATCCAAATTCATAGACATGCACATTCAATGAATGTGCGTTATTATATAATCACATGCATTGTTATTATTAATATTAATAATAATATCATCATCATCATCATCATCACATGGAAATGCAATGCACGAGAGTTATTATTTATTACCATACACATGCACACGTAATGCGCATGCAATATTCTATATTCATATGCTGTGGTACTACTACTATTATCACCACTACTACTACTATTTTTACTACTGTGGTTATTATTTCTATCATCACATGAAAATGTAGATGCACAAGCGTTATTATTTATTATTTATTACCATGTACGGGCATATGCAATGCACTTGTATTATTCTTTTATTATTATTATTATTATTATTATTATTATGACAGTTATTATTATTATTATTATTATCATCGTTATCATTATTATAATCATTATCACATCAAAATGTACATGCACGTGCGTAGTTATTTATTATTTATTACCATGCACGTGCATGCGTTCTTATTATTATTATTATTACAATTAGTATTATTAATATTACCATCAAATGTAAACTCACATGCACATGCATGTGCGTTCTTATTTATTATTATTTATTTATTATTTACTACTATGCACGTGCACATGAAATGCACTTTTGTTATTCTATTATTATTATTATTTTTCTGGTTATTGTTATTGTTGTTTGTATCATCAAATACAAATGCACATTCACATGCTTTGTTATTTATTATTTATTACCAGGCACGTGCATGCATCATTATCCTTATCACTACATGTAAATGCACATGCACATGCATTATTATATATTATTTATTATCATGCACATGCAAATGAAATGCACTTTCCTGATTCTATTATCACATATGTTACTATTATTTATTCTAATGCACGTGCACACGCAATGCAGGTGCGTTATTCTATTATCACATGTGTTATTATTTATTATTTATTGTCATTCACATGAAAATGCACATTCATGTGGAGTTGATTATTATTTACTCCTTATTACCATGCACATGTTCATGCACATGCACATGTACTTGTATGTGTGTAATTATTTATTATTTTTTATCAATCACATGCAGATGCGCAAGCATATGCACATGCACGTGCGTTATGATTTACTATGTAAACCATGCACATGCATATGCACAAGCACGTGCATTATTACTAATATTATTATTAGAGTTGTTTTAGGGTTTACTATCATTTTGTTTGATTTTTAGGTGTTATTAACATTTATTATGGTTTGTTAGGGTTCTAGGGTTTTTAAATGGTATATTAGCGTTTTTTAGGGTTTGGTGGGTTATTAGGATTTTATTAGGGTTTATTATGGTGTGTTAAAGTTTATTAGTTATTTTTAGGGTTTTATTATGTTTGAGTTGGGTTTATTAGGGTATATTATGGTATATTATGGAATATTTGGGTATGTTTAGGATTTATTAGGGTTTATTATGGTTCATTATGGTTTATTAATTTTTAAGAGGGTATATTAGGGTTTTTAGTGTTTAGTAGTGTTTATTCAGGTTTATTAGTGCTTTTAAGCATTGTTAGGTTTTATTATCATTTATTAGGGGTTTTAGGGCTTTTTAATGGTATATTTGTGTTTTTAGGGTTTAGTGGGGTTTATTATAGTTTATTATGGTGTGTTAAGGTTTGTTAGGGCTGAGTAGGTATTTTTAGGGTTTTATTAGGTTTGATTTGGTATCTTTAAGGTTTTATTAGGGTTGGGTATGGTTTAATAGGGTTTGTTATGTTTTTTTAGGGTTTACTAGGGTTTGTTAGTCTTTTTATTGGGTATATGTGTGTTTTTTAGTTCTTGTTAATATATTTGAGGGGTTGTTATGACTTTTTAGGTTTTATTAGCGTGTTTTTAGTGTTTGTGAGCATTTTTAATGGTTTATTAGCTTTTATTTGAATTTATTATCGCTTATTTGGGTTTCTAGGGTTTTTAATGGTTTGTTTTCATTTTTTTGTTTATTGGGGTTTAGTTGGGTTTTATTAGGTTTTGTTATGGTGTGTCAAGGTTTATTAGGGTTGATAAGTTATTTTTATGGTTTTATTATGGTTACATTAGGGTTTATTAGTTTTTATTAGGGTTTATTAGGGATTTTTATGGTTTATTAGGGTTTTCTAGGGGTTTATTAGTTCTTTTTGTTTTATTAGGTTATATTAGTGTTTGTTAGGTCCTTTTAGATAATATAGCATGATTTTGTTGTTTGTGAGCATTTTGTTTTCGTTTTTGAGAGTTTTTAGGGTTTCATAGATTATATTAGAGTGTATTATGGTTTATTAGAGTTTATAAGGATTTTTAAGGTATATTATCATTTTTTGTCTTTTTGAGGTTATATTAGTGTTTTTAGGACTTTTTTCGGTAATATAACGTGTTTTTTATTGTTTTTCATCGTTTTTTTATTGTTTGTGAGAATGTTTAGGGTTTATTAGGTTATATTAGAATTTTTCAGGATTTCAAGGGATTTTTAAGACATACAAGAATTTGTTTTCTTTATTAGGATTTTTTAGGGTTTTTTAGGGGTTATTATGGTGTGTTAAGGTTTGTTAGTGTTGAGCAGGGTTTATTTGGATTTATTTATGGTTTATTAGAGATTTTTAGGGTTTGTTTTGGGTTTATTAGAGTGTATTAGTGTTTATTAGTGTCTATTAGGGTTGGTTAGGGTTTTTTAGGTTTTCTTAATGTGTTTTTAGGGTTTATTTGGTTTTGTTATCATTTATTAGGGTTTATTTTTGTATTTTGGGGGGTTTTATTAGAGTTGAGTAGATTTTCATAATATTTTAGGGATTATAAGGTGTTTTTAGGGATTATTAGAGTTTATTAGGGGTTTATTAAAGATTTATTTTTTATATTATGTCATATTAGGGATTAATATTTTTTGGGGTTTTAAAGCGTCTTTAAGGTTTTTGTTGCATTTTTTAGAGTTTTTGTAGCACTGTTAGAGTTTATGTAGCATTTTTAGTGTTTATGTAGTGTTTTTAGGGTTTAGTTAGTAGTTTTATATTTTGAGTTTCATTTTTAGGGTTTATGTAACGTTTTTAGGGTTTATGTAGCATGTTTAGGGTTTAGGTTTTATGTAGCATTTTTTAGGGTTTATGTTGCATTTTCTGAGTTTATGTAGCATTATTAGGGGTGATGTAGAATCTATGTTGCATTTTTTATGGTTTATGTCACGTTTTTCGGGTTCATGTAATGATTTTAGTGTTTATATTGTGTTTTTAGGTTTTATGTAGCATTTTTTAATGGTTATGTTGTGTTTTTTAAGGTTTATGTTCTGTTTTTTAGGGTTTATGTTATAGTTATAGGGTTTATGTAGTGATTTTAGGGTTTATGTTGCGTTTTTTGGGTTTATGTTGTGTTTTTTTGGTTTATATTGCATTTTGTTGGGTTTTGTTGCATTTTTAAGGGTTTATGTAATGTTTTTAGGGTTTATGTATCTATTTGAAACCTTTATTAGGGTTTTAATGATTGATATGGTTTGTAGTGTTTTTAGGCCTTTTAAGGGTTGTTAACAGGTGTTTATGGTTTTTTATGGCATGTGATGGTTTTTTAATGGGTTTTAGGGGTGGGGGGTTTATGGCTTTTTTTTGGATTGATAGTGGTTCATAGGGTTTTTTTGTTTGTTTTAGGGTTTGATTGGGTATTTTAGGGGGTTTTAGGGTTTATATAATGTGTTTAGAGGTTTTTTTTGTGTTCTTTAACGTTTTTAGTCTTCTTTAGAGTTTAATATGGTTATTTAGGGCTTATTAGGGTTCTTTAGGGTTTATTAGTGTTATTTAGGATTTGTTACAGTTTATTATAGTTTTTTTATTGTATATTAGGGTTTTATTGGGCTTTTTTTTGGCATTAATAGTTTTTTGTAGGGGTTATCAACCATTTTACGGTTATTTAGGATTTATTAGGGTTTATTTTATTTATTAGGGTTTAGTATCATGTATTTACGTTTATTACGATTTATTAGGGTTTATTATGATTTGTTAGGGTTTATTGCAGTTTATTAAGGGTTTGTTATGGTTTGTTTCAAATTGTTTCAATTTATTTGGCGTTGTTAGGATTTGTTACGATTTATTTGGGGATGTTAGGGTTTTTTATGATTTATTTTGGGGTTATTGGGGTTTGTTAGGTTTTATTAGGGGTTTGTAGGGTTTTGTAGGCTATTATTTGGAGGTTTTTGTAGCATTTTGTCAGGTTTGTTAGGGTTTTTATTGATTATTAGGGTTTATTATGGCTTAATAGTGTTTTTTATTGTATATTAGGGGTTTTAGGGATTTTGTTTCATTTATTAGGGTCTAATAGAGTTTGTTAGGGTTTATTACAAGTTATTAAAATTTATTAGAGTTTATTATTGTTTTTAAGGTTTAATAGTGGGTTTTGGGGGTTATTGGGGTTTATTAGTGGTTCTTAGGGGTTATTAGTGGTTGTTAAGGTTTGTTAGATTTTGTTAGGGTTTTTAGGGTTTGTTACGGGTTGTTTGGGGTATTATGCATTTTTTTGTGGGTGTGTTTAGAATTTTTCTGCTTTGTTAGGGTTATTTTATCGTTTTTGGGGGTTTATGGCATTTTGTGGGTTTTGACGCATTTTTTGGATTTTTATAGCAATTTGTTGGGTTTATGTAGCGTTGTTAGTGGCTTTAGTGGTTATTTAGGGTTTTTAGGGTACTTTAGGGTTCCTTATGGTGTATTAGGGTTTCTTTTGCGCTTTTTAGCATTTGCTAGGGGGGTTTATGATTTTTAAGGGTTTCATAAGGTTGGTTAGGGTTTTGTTAGGCATTTTTAGACTTTTTAGGGGTTTTGTTAGAGTGTTTAGGGGTTTTTATGGTTTTTAGCATTTTTTGAGTTTTTTGTGGGTTTTTTGAGGTTTGTTTAGGGGTTTTAGGTTTGTTTTCGATGTTTTTTTATTTTTTCATGTTTTAGCGGTTTAAGAGTTTTTAGGGTTATTAAGGGTTTTAGGATATTTTTAGGGTTTTAGGGGTTTTTACTATTTTTAGGGTTTTTTTTGGGTTTTCTGTGTTTTTGAGTATTTTTAGGGTTTTGTCTGGTTTTGCCGGATTTGTTAGGGGTTTTTTGTGAATATTATCTTTTTGAATGGGTTAATAGAATTTTTATGGTATATTTGGGTTTTTAGGTATTTTGTAGCTTTTATTGGTGTATAATAGGGTTTTTTTGGTTTATTACTATTTATTAGTGTTTATTCGGGTTTAGTAGTGGGCCTTAGGGATTATTATGGTTTATTATGGTTTATTTTTGGTTGGTTGGGTTTATTAGGATTTATTAGTGCTTATTAGAGTGATTTAGGGTGTCTAAGGGTTTGTTAGGGTTTCTAAGGATGTGTTAGGGTTTCTAACCGTGGTTTAGGGTTTTTATGGGCTGGTTAGGGTTTCTAAGGGTGTGCTATGGATTCTAAGGTTGTGTTAGGGTTTCTATGGGTGTGTTAGGGTTTCTAAGAGTGTGTTAGGGTTTCTATGGTTGTGTTTGGGTTTCTAAGGGTGTTTTTGGGTTTTTAAGGGTGTGTTAGTGTTTCTTAGGTTTTCTTAGAGGTTTTGTTAGGTTTTTTACTGTTTTGATAGGGTTTCTTCCTGTTTTTTTGGGTTTATTGGGGTTTCTTAGTGCTTCGTGTGGTTTTTTAGGGCTTGTCAGATTTTGTTAGGGTTTGTTAGCATTTGTTATGCTTTTAGGGTTTTGGGGGTCTGTTAGGATTTTTTAGGGTTTGTAAGAGTTTGTTTGGGTTTGTTAGTGTTTGTTAGGGATTATTAGGATTTTCTAGGGTTTTTCATGGTTTTTAATGGGTTATAGTGTTTATGGGGTTATTCATGGATTGTTAGGGTTATTTAGTTGTTCATGGTTGTCACAGATGAGTATATCTAGTCGCAAGCTTCAATTTGATATGTGGTAGAGGTGAAACGGACACCCAGAGCAGAAGTTATGGTCATTGGGAGGACTTAAGTACCTTTTGGGACTTCAATAACGTGATAAGATGTTCCTATTGGACACAGATGTGTAGGTTTAGTCGAAAGCTCTGATTTGATATATGGTAGAGGAAAAACGGACTGTCAGAGTAGAAGTTTTGTTCTTTTGGAGGGTTTGTGTACCATTTTGGGCCTCAAGGATGTGAGAAGGTGCTTAATTGGTTATAGGAGTGTAGGTCTAGTCGAAATCATTGATTTGATATGTTTTAGAGGAAAAATAGACACCCATCGAAGAATTTTTTGCAAAACGGATACCAGAAGACAATCTTTTGACCATCTAATGGAATTTTGGGTCTTTTAGGGGGTTAAAGAATGTCAAAAAGGGTTCCATTGGTTACCAGAGTGTGTATATTTTTATAATCATTGATTAGCGATATGGTAGAGCCAAAATGAACACACGTAGCAGAAGTTATTGTCGTTTTAAATTGAGCAACTCTCCAAGCGCCTAAAAACCTAAGAAACCCTCAACTCACTAAAATAAGCATAACTTCTCCTTCGGGAGTCCGTTTGAGCACTATGACCAGTCAAATCGAAGCTCGTGAGATGAGTGAGGACCAAGTTTATTAGAAACTTTTAGAAGATCAAATAAATATATGATATATTAGTTATAACACTCCAAAAAAAGTCCAACTTCAGAGGGCCATGACTTTCGCTCCGGTTGTCCATTTGAGCTCTACCACATATCAAATCAAAAGTAGCGAAGAGATATACTCAGAAGGATGACTTGAACATAGTTCATGTCATTTTTGAGAATGTAAAATCCCAGAAAACCTTCATAAGGCATCCAAAACACCATTTCCGTGTATGGATACCTGTCAAAAATTTCTTAAAATGGTCATAACGTCTGATCTGTGAGTCTGTTCAGCCTCCGACAACTGTTTGTATTGTATTTTGTTCCATGAGATTCAATTTTACTATTCACATTGCTGAAATGGAAACCCAAAGAAGTTATTCCTTTTTCAATGACTCTGGGATTTGTTAGGTTTTTCAAGACACCATTTCCATCATTTTGGTCCTTTCTGCTGTTTTCTTAAACAACTATAACTTATTATCACTGTTATTATTATTATTATCATCATCTCATCCACATGCACATGCACATGCATGCGTGTTATTATTATATTTTTTTATCATGCACGTGTACATGCAATGCACACACGTTATTTTATTATCACATGCGTTGTTATTATTATTGTTATTATTATTATTGGGGTTGTTGTTGTTGTTGTTGTGGTTGTTATTGTTATTTTTATTATCATCACATGAAATTGCACATGAGAATGCACATAAACTCACATTCAATTCATGTGTGTTATTCTATTGTCATATGTGTTATTATTATTATTATTATTGTTATTATTATTATTATTATTATTATTATCATCATCATCATCATCATCCCATGCAAATGCAATGCACGAGCATTATTATTTATTACCATGCACGTGCACACGTAATGCACATGCAATATTCTATTATCACATGAATTAGTACTACTACTATTATCACCACCACTACTACTATTATTACTACTGCTGTTATTATTACTATCATCACATGATAATGTTGATGCACGTGCTTTATTATTTATTATTTATTACCATGCATGTTCATATGTAATGCATTTTTATTATTCGTTTATTATTATTATTATTATCAAAATTATTGTTATTATTATTATTATTATTATTATCATTATCATCATTATTATCATTATCACATGCAAATGCACAGGCATGTGTGTTATTATTTATTATTTATTACCATGAACATGCATGCGTTATTATTATTATTATTATTAAAATTAATATTATTAACATTATCATCAAATGTAAATGCACATGAACATGCATGTGAGTTATTATTTATTATTATTTATTTATTATTTACTAATTTTCATGTGCACATGAAATGCACTTGCGTTGTTTTATTATTGTTGTTATTATTATTATTATTATTGTTTGTATCATCAAATACAAATGCACATGCACGTGCGTTATTATTTATTATTTATTACCATGCACGTGCATGCTTCATTATCATTATAATTACATGTAAATTCACATGCACGTGTGTTATTATATATTACTTATTATCATGCACATGAAAATGCAATGCACTTGCGCTATTCTATTATCCGACGTGTTATTATTATTTATTCGCATGCACGTGCACACACAATACACGTGCATTATTCTATTATCACATGTGTTATTATTTATTATTTATTATCATTCAAATGAAAATGCATATTCATGTGGACTTAGTTATTATTTATTGTTTATTACCTTGCACATGTACGTGCACATTAAAATTCCCAAGCACATGCACTTGGATGTGCGTTATTATCTATTATTTATTATCATTCCCAAGCACATGCACAGACATATGCACATGCACGTGCATTATAATTTATTATTTAAACCATGAAGATGCATATGCATATGAACGTGCATTATTACTATTAATGTTATTAGAGGTATTTTTAGGGTTTACTAGAATTTTTTAGAAATTTTAGGTGTCATTAACATTTATTATGGTTTGTTAGGGTTTTAGGGTTTTTAATGGTATATTAGAACTTTTTAGTGTTTTGTGGGAGTTAATAGGATTTTATTAGGGTTTATTATGGTGTGTTAAGGTTTATTAGGGTTTATTAGGTATTTTTAGGGTTTTATTAGGATTGAGTTGGGTTTATTAGGGTATATTATAGTATATTTGGGTATGTTTTGGATCTAATAGTGTTTATTATCATTCATTATGGTTTATTAATTTTTAACAGGGTATATTATGGGTTTTTAGGGTTTGGTAGTGTTTATTAGGGTTTATTATTGCTTTTAAGATTTCTTAGATTTTATTATCATTTATTAGGGATTTTAGGGATTTTTAGTGGTATATTTGCAGTTTTTAGGGTTTAGTGGGGTTTATTATGGTTTATTATAGTGTGTTAAGGTTTATTAGGGGTGAGTAGGTATTTTTAGGGTTTTATAAGGGTTGATTGGGTATATTTAGGGTTTTATTAGGGTTTATTATGGTTTAGTAGTGTTTATTAGGGTTTATTAGGGTTTAGTAGTGTTTATTAGGGTTTGTTAGGGATTTTTATAGTTTACAAGGGTTTGTTAGTGTTTTTATTAGGGTATATGAGTGTTTTTTAGTTTTTGCTAATATATATGAGGGGTTGTTAGGAATTATTAGGTTTTATTTATGTGTTTTTAGTGTTTGTGAGCTTTTTTTATGGGTTATTAGGTTTTATTAGAATTTATTGTGGTTTATTAGGGTTTCTAGGGCTTTTTAATAGTTTGTTTGCGCTTTTTTGTATATTGGGGTTTAGTTGGGTTTTATTGGGTTTTATAATGATATGATAGGGTTTATTAGGGCTGAGAAGGTATTTTTAGGGTTTTATTATGGTTTTATTAGGGTTAATTAGTTTTTATTAGGGTTTATTAGGGATTTTTAGAGTTTAGTAGGGTTTGTTAGTGGTTTATTAGTTTTTTTGTTTCATTACATTATATTAGTGTTTGTTAATTATTTTTAGATAATATAGCATTTTTATTGTTTGTGAGTATTTTGTTTTTGTTTGTGTGTGTTTTTAGGGTTTCTTAGGTTATATTAGAGTTTATTACGGTTTATTAGGCTTTTAGGGATTTTTAGGGTATATTATCATTTTCATCTTTTTTAGGTTATATTAGTGTTTTTAGGTCTTTTTATGTTATGTAGTGCATTTTTATTGTTTTGATAGTTTTTTATTGTTTGTGAGCGTTTTTAGGGTTTATTAGGTTTTATTAGAGATTATAAGGTTTTCTAAGGAATTTTTTATGGTATACTATCATTTTTTTCTTTATTACCATTTTGTAGGGTTTTATTAGGGGTAATTATGGTGTGTTGAGGCTTATTAGGGTTGAGTAGGGTTTATTTGGATTTATTTATGGTTATTAGGGATTTTTAGGGTTGGTTTGGGGTTTATTATGGTTTATTAGATTTTCTTAGTGTCTATTAGGGTTGGTTAGAGTTGTTTAGGTTTTCTTAACGTGTTTTTAGGGTTTATTATGTTTTATTATCATTTATTAGGGTTTATTATGTATTTTTGGGGTTTTATTAGGGTTGAGCAGACTCTCTTAGGGGTTTTAGGGATTATAAGGCATTTTTAGGGATTATTAGAGTTCATTTGGGGTTTATTAGGGTTCAATTTTTTATATTATGGAATATTCAGGTTTAATATTTTTGAGGGTTTTGAAGAGTCTTTAGGATTTTTGTAGCAATTTTTGTGTTTCTGTAGCGTTGTTTGGGTTTATGTTGCATTTTTTGTGTTTATGTGGCACTTTTAGTGTTTAGTTAGCGGTATTAGGTTTTATGTATCATTTTTTAGGGTTTATGAAACATTTTTATTGTTTATGTAGTGTGTTTAGAGTTTAGGTTTTATTTAGCATTTTTAGGGTTTATTTTTCTTTTTCTAGGATGATGTAGTGTTTTTAGGGGTGATGCAGCGTTTATGTTGCATTTTTTATGGTTTATGTGATGTTTTTAGGGTTCATGTAGTGTTTTTATGGTTTATGTTGTGTTTTTAGGTTTTATGTAGCGTTTTTATGGTTTATGTTGCATTTTTAGGATTTATGTTACGGTTATAGGGTTTAGGTAGCGCTTTTTTGGGTTTATGTAGCATTTTTGGGTTTATGTTGCATTTTTTAGGTTTATGTTGTGTTTTTAGGGTTTATGTTGCATTTAT
The DNA here is from genome assembly GCA_963277665.1 of Viscum album. Taxonomy (NCBI): domain Eukaryota; kingdom Viridiplantae; phylum Streptophyta; class Magnoliopsida; order Santalales; family Viscaceae; genus Viscum; species Viscum album. The sequence continues at coordinate 791,221,512 of OY728167.1, forward strand.
AGGGTTTATGTAATGATTTTTGGTTTATGTATCTATTTGTTGTCTTTTTTAGTGTTTTAATGGTTGTTTATTGTTTATAGTGGTTTTTAGGGGTTTTAAGGGTTGTTAACGGGTGTTTATGGTTTTTATGGTATTTGACGGGTTTTCAATAGTTTTTTGGGTTTTTAAGGGTTTATTTGTTTTTTTGGGATTGGTAGGGGTTTTTATGGTTTTTAGTGTGTTTTACGGTTTTTTTGGGTATTGTAACGGTTTTAGGGTATATGTAATGTCGTTTTGCATTTTTTGGGTTCTTTAGGGTTTTTAGTGTTATTTATAGTTTATTATGGTTCTTTAGGGTTTATTAGGGTTCTTTAGGGTTTATAAGTGTTCTTTAGGATTTGTTATGATTTATTAGTGTTTTTATTGTATATTAGGGTTTTATTGGGCTTTTATCAGCATTAATAGCTTTTTCTAGGGATAATCAACCTTTTTAGGGTTATTTAGGATTTATTATGGTTTATTAGGGTTTATTTTATTTATTAGTTTTTATTAACATGTATTTGAGTTTATGATGAATTTTTTGAGTTTATTGTGATTTGTTAGGGTTTATTGCAGCTTATTAGGGGTCTGTTATGGTTTGTTTCAGTTTGATGTGATTTATTTGGCGTTGTTAGGATTTGTTATGATTTATTTGGGGTTGTTAGGGTTTGTTATGATTTTTATGGGGTTAATAGGGTTTTTTAGGGTTTATTAGCAGGTTTTAGGGTTTTGTAGCCTATTATTTGGATGGTTTTGTAGTGTTTTGTTGGGTTTTATAAGGCTTTTAGTGATTATTAGGATTATTATGGTTCAATAGTGTTTTTATTGTATATTAAGGGTTTTAGGGATTTTGTAGCATTTATTAGAGTCTAATAGGGTTTTTAGGGTTTATTACATGTTATTATGATTTATTAGTGTTTATTAGGATTTTAGGGTTTAATAGTAGGTTTCATGTGTTATTTGGGATTATTAGTGGTCCTTAGCGGTTATTAGTGGTTGTTAGGGTTTGTTATGTTTTGTTAGGACGTGTGTTATTCTATTATCACACAACGTTATTATTATCATTATTATCATTATCATTATTATAATTATCATTATTGTTATTACTATTATTATTATTATTATCGTCACGTGAAAATGCATATTCACATGCGTTATTATTTATTATTTGTTATATATTATTTATTTCCATGCATGTGCATCTTTTGTTGTTGTTGTTGTTGTCGTTGTTATTATTATTATCATCACATGCAAATGCAGATGGACGTCCGTTATTATTTATTACCATTCACACGCACACGCAATGCACCTACATTATTCTATTATCACATGCATTTTTATTATTATTGTTATTATTACTATTATTGTTATTATTGTTATTATCATCAAATGTTGATTCAAATGCACGCGTGTTATTAATTATTACCATACACACGCACATTCAATACATGTGTGTTATTCTTTTATCACATGTGCTATTATTATTAATATTACTATTATTGTTATTATTATCATCATATACACTCCGAGTTATTATTTATTATCATGCACTACACATGCAATGCACAAGCATTGTTATTATTATTATTATTATTATTATTACTAGTATTACTATTATTACTATCATCTCATACACATGCACATGCACATTCACGTGCATTATTATTTATTTTTTATTACCATGCACGAGCACATGCAATGCACACACGTTATTTTATTATCACTTACGTTGTTATTCTTATAGTTATTGTTATTATTGTGGTTTTTGTGGTTGTTGTTGTTGTTGTTGTTATATTTATTATCTTCACAAACAAATGCACATGAAAATATAGAAACACGCACATTCAATGCATGTTTGTTATTCTATTATCACATGCATTGTTATTAATAATAATAATATTATTATTTTTATTATTATCGTCATCATCATCACATGAAAATGCAATGCACGCACGTTATTATTTATTACCATGCATGTGCACATGTAATGCACATGAAATATTCTATTATCACATGCATTGGAACTACTACTATTATCACTACTACTATTGCTGCAGTTATTATTATTATCATCACATGCAAATGCAGTTGCATGTGCATTATTATTTATTATTTATTACCAGGCATGTGAAAATGCAATGCACTTGTATTATTCTTCTATTATTATTATTATTATTATTATTATTATTATTATCACAGTTATTATTATCATTATCATTATCATTATCATTATTATTATCATTCTCACATGCAAATCCATATGCATGTGAGTTGTTATTTATTATTTATTTCCATGCACGTGCATGTGTTATTATTATTATTATTATTAAGATTAGTATTATTAATATTATTATCAAATGTAAAGGCACATGAACATGAATGTGCATTCTTATTTACAACTATTTATTTATTATTTACTACAATGCACGTGCACATGCAATGCACTTGCATTATATTATTACTATTATTATTTTTATTATTATTATTATTATTGGTGTTGTTTGTATCATCAAATACAAATGCACATGCACGTGCGTTGTTATTTATTATCTATTACCATGCCTGTGCATGCATCATTATCATTATCATTACATGTAAATGCACACACACGTGCATTATTATATATTATTTATTACCATGCACATGAAATTGCAATGCACTTGCGTTATTCTATTATCACATGTGTTATTATTATTTATTCTCATGCACATAAACATGCAATGCACTTGCGTTATTCTATTATCACATTTTTTATAATTTATTATTTATTATCATTCACATGAAAATTCACATTCATGTGGACTTTGTTATTATTTGTTTTTTATTACCATGCACCTGCACGTTCACTTGGATGTGCATTATTGTTTATTATTTATTATCATTCACATGCACATGCACACACATGCAATTAAAATGTGTTATTATTTATAATTTATTATATATTATCATTCACATGCAAATGTGCATGCATATGCACATGCACGTGCGTTATTACTACTATTACTATTAGTGGTATTTTTAGGGTTTACTATAATTTTTTACGATATTTAGGTGTTATTAACATTTACAATGATTTGTTAGGGTTTTTGGGTTTTTTAATGGTATATTAGTGTTTTTAGGGTTTGGTGGGGGTTATTAGGATTTTATTCGGGTTTATTATTGTGTGTCAAGGTTTATTAGGGTTTATTAGTTATTTTATGGTTTTATTAGGATTGAGTTGGGTTTATTAGGGTATATTATGGTATATTATGGTATATTGGGGTATGTTTAGGATTTATTAGTGTTTATTATGGTTCATTATGGTTTATCAATTTTTAAGAGGGTATATTAGGGGTTTTTAGTGGTTAGTAGTGTTTATTAGAGTTTATTAGCGCTTTTAAGCTTTGTTAGGTTTTATTAGCATTTATTAGGGGTTTTGGGCTTTTTAATGGTATATTTGTGTTTTTTAGGGTTTATTGGGGTTTATTATGGTTTATTATGGTGTGTTAAGGTTTATTAGGGTTGAGTAGGTTTAATTAGTGTTTTATTAGGGTTGAGTCGGTATCTTTAATGTTTTATTAGGGTTTATTAGGGTTGAGTATGATTTATTAAGGTTTGTTAGGGATTTTTAGGGTTTACTAGGGTTTGTTAGTGTTTTTATTAGGGCATATGAGTGTTTTTTAGTTTTTGTTAATATATATGAGGGGTTTCTATGACATTTTAGGCCTTATTAGCATGTTTTTAGTGTTTGTGCGTATTTTTAATGGTTTATTATCTTTTATTTGAATTTATTATTGTTTATTAGGGTTTCTAGGGCTTTTTAATGGGTTGTTTACATTCTATTGTTTATAGGGGTTTAGTTGGGTTTTATTAGGTTTTGTTATGGTGTGTCAAGGTTTGTTAGGGTTGAGAGTGTATTTTTAGGGTTTTATTAGGGTTTATTCGTTTTTATTAGGGTTTATTAGGTATGTTTAGGGTTTAATAGGATTTGTTAGGGGTTTATTAGTTTTTTTGTTTTATTAGGTTATATTAGTGTTTGTTAGGTCTTTTTAGATAATATAGCGTGTTTTTATTATTTGTGAATTTTTTGTTTTTTGTTTGTGATCATTTTAGGATTTCTTTGGTTATATTAGAGTTTATTATGATTTATTAGGGTTTCTAGGTATTTTTAAGGTATATTAGTGCTTTTTTTCTTTATGAGGTTATATTAGTGTTTTTTGGCCTTTTTAGGTAATATAGTGCGTTGTTATTGTTTGTGATCATTTTTTTATTGTTTGTGAGTGTTTTTAGGGTTTATTATGTTATATTTGAGTTTATCAGGGTTTCTAGGGGTTTTTAAGTTATACTAGCATTTTTTTCTTTATTTGGGGTTTGTAGAGTTTTATTAGGGGTAATTATGGTCTGTTATGATGTTTTAGGGTTGGGAAGGGTTTATTTGGATTTATTTATGATTTATTAGGGATTTTTGGGGTTTATTATGGTTTATTAGTGTTTATTAGTGTATATTAGGGTTGGTTAGGGTTGTTTAGGTTTCCTAAACGTGTTTTTAGGGTTTATTAGGTTTTATTATCATTTATTTGGGTTTATTAGTTATTTTGGGGGTTTTATTTGGGTTTAGTAATGCTTCATAGGATTTTAGGGATTATAAGGTTTTTTAGGGATTATTAGAGTTTATTAGGGGTTTATTAGGGATTAATTTTTTATATATGGTATATTAGGGTTTAATATTTTTGAAGGTTTTAAAGCGTCTTTTGAGATTTTGTAGCAATTTTTAGGGTTTGTGTAGCGTTGTTAGAGTTTATGTAGAATTTTTAGTGTTTATGTATCATTTTTAAGGTTTATTTAGAAGTTTTAGATTTTATGTATCATGTTTAGGGTTTATGTAACATTTTTAGGGTTTATGTAGCATGTTTAGGGTTTAGGTTTTATGTAGCATTTTTTATTGTTTATGTTGCGTTTTCTGGATTTATGTATCATTTCAGGGGTGATGTAGAGTTTATGTTGCATTTTTTAGGGTTTATGTAATGTTTTTAGGGTTCATGGAGTGTTTTTAGGGTTCATATTGTGTTTTCAGGTTTTATGTAGCATTTTTTAATTTTTTATGTTGTGTTTTTTAAGGTTTATGTAGTGTTTTTTAGGGTTTATGTTAGAGTTTTAGGGATTATGTATTGATTTTAGGGTTTATGTAGCATTTTTGGGGTTTATGTTGTGTTTTTTGGTTTATGTTTCATTTCTAGTGTTTTTGTTGCATTTTTTAGGGTTCATGTAACGTTTTTAGGGTTTATGTATCTATTTGAAGCCTTTTTTAGTGTTTTAAAGGTTGTTTATGGTTTGTAGTGTTTTTTAGGGGTTTTAAGGGTTGTTAACGAGTGTTTATAGTTTTTTATGGTATCTGATGGATTTTTAATGGTTTTTGGGGGGTTTTATGGGTTTATTTGTTTTTTGGGATTGATAGGGGTTATTAGGGTTTTTAGTGTGTTTTAGGGTTTGTTTGGGTATTGTAGTTGTTTTAGGGTTTATATAATATTTGTTTAGCGTTTTTTGGCTTCCTTATGGTTTTTATTGTTCTTTAGAGTTTAATATGGTTCTTTAGGGTAATTAAGGTTCTTTAGGGTTTATTAGTGTGCTTTAGGATTCTTTATAGTTTATTAGAATTTTTTATTGTATATTAGGGTTTTATTAGGCTTTTGTAGGCATTAATATCTTTTTCTAGGGTTTATCAGCCTTTTTAGGGTCATTGTGGATTTATTAGGGTTTATTAGGGTTTATTTTATTTATTAGGGTTTAGTAAAGTGTATTTGGGTTTATTACGATTTATTAGGGTTTATTATGATTTTTTAGGGTTTATTGCAGGTTATTAGGGGTTTTTTATGGTTTGTTTTTAGTTTGTTATGATTTATTTGGTGTTTTTAGGATTTGTTACAATTTATTTGGGGTTTTTATGATTTATTTTGTGGTTATTAGGGTTTGTTAGGGTTTATTAGTGGGTTATAGGGTTTTGTAGGCTATTATTTGGAGGTTTTTGTAGCGTTTTGTGAAGTTTGTTAGGGTTTTTAGTGATTATTAGTGTTTGTTATTGTTTAATAGTGTTTTTTATTGTATATTAGTGGTTTTAGGGATTTTTTAGAATTTATTAGGGTCAAATAGAGTTTTAGGGTTTACTACAGGTTATTACGATTTATTAGTGCTTATTAGGGGTTTTTTGGCTTAATAGTGGGTTTAAGGGGTTATTTGGGTTTAGTAGTGGTTCTTAGGGGTTATTAGTGGTAGTTAGGGTTTGTTAGGTTTTTTAGGGTTTTTAGGGTTTGTTGCGGTTTGTTTGAGTTGTTTGGGGTTTTATGCGTTTATTTTGGGTTTTATGGGTGTGTTTGGATTTTTATGCTTTTTAGTGTAATTTTATTGTTTTTTGGGGTTTTTTTGCATTTTTTGGGTTTTGAATCATTTTTCGGGTTTTTTGTAGCAATTTTTAGGGTTTTGTAGTGTTTTTAGTGGCTTTAGTGGTTCTTTAGGGGTTTATTACAGTTTAATTTTTATTATTATAGTATATTGGGGTTTAATATTTTTGAGGGATTTGAAGCATATTTAGGGTTATTGTAGCATTTTTTAGGGTTTGTGTAGCATTGTTAGAGTTTATGTAGCATTTTTAGTGTTTATGTAGAATTTTTAGGGTTTAGTTAGTGGTTTTAGGTTTTATGTATAATTTTTAGGGTTTATGTAACGTTATTTAGGTTTTGTAGGGTGTTTAGGGTTTAGGTTTTATGTAGCATTTTTTAGAGTTTTTGTTGCATTTTCTGGGTTTATGTAGCATTTTTAGGGGTGATGTAATGTTTAGTTGTATTTTTCAGGTTTATGTAATGTTTTAGGGTTCATGTGGTGTTTTTTGGGTTTGTATTGTGTTTTTAGGTTTTATGTAGCATTTTTTAATGATTATGTTGTGTTTTTTAGGTTTTATGTTGTGTTTTTTTAGGGTTTATGTTATAGTTCTAGGGTTTATGTAGTGCTTTTAGGGTTTATGTAGCATTTTTTGGGTTTATGTTGCGTTTTTTGGTATATGTTGCGTTTTTAGGGTTTTTGTTGCATTTTTTAGGGTTTATGTAACATTTTTAGGGTTTATGTATCTATTTGAAGCCATTTTTAGGGTTTTAATAGTTGTTTATTGTTTGTAGTGTTTTTTAGGGTTTTTAAGGGTTGTTAATGGGTGTTTATGGTATCAGATGGCTTTTTAATGGTTGGGGGGTTATGATTTTATTTGTTTTTTTCGGATTGATAGGGGTTGTTAGGGTTTTTAGTGTGATTTATGGTTTTTTTGGGTATTGTAGCGGGTTTTAGGGTTTATATAATGTGTTTTAGCATTTTTTTGGGTTCTTTAGGGTTTTTAGTGTTCTTTAGAGTTTAATATGGTTCTTTAGGGTTTATTAGGGTTCTTTAGGGTTTATTAGTGTCCTTTAGGATCTGTTACAGTTTATTAGCATTTTTTATTGTATATTAGGGTTTTATTGGGCTTTTGTAGGCATTAATAGATTTTTAGGGATTATTAACCTTTTTTAGGTATATTTAGGATTTTTTAGTGTTTATTTTATTTATTTGGGTTTGGTAACATGTATTTGGGTTTATTACAATTTATTAGGGTTTATTATGATTTGTTAGGGTTTATTGGGGTTTATTAGGGGTTTGTCATTGTTTGTTTCAGTTTGTTATGATTTATTTGGCATTGTTAGGATTTGATAAGATTTATTTGGTGTTGTTAGGGTTTCTTATGATTTATTTTGGGGTTATTAGCAGTTTTAGGGTTTATTAGTGGGTTTTAGGGTTTTATAGGCTATTATTTGGAGATTTTTGTAGCGTTTTGTCATGTTTGTTAGGGTTTTTAGGGATTATTATGTTTTATTATGGTTTAATAGTGTTTTTATTGTATATTAGGGGTTTTAGGTATTTTATTGTGGTTATTAGGGTCCAATTGAGTTTGTTAGGGTTTATTACAGGTTATTACAATTTATTAGTGTTTATTAGGGTTTTTAGGGTTTAATAGTGGGTTTATGGGTTATTAGGGTTTATTAGTGGTTCTTAGGGGCTATTAGTGGTTGGTAGGGTTTGTTAGGTTTTGTTATGGTTATTAGGGTTTGTTACGGTTTGTTCGAGTTGTTTAGGGTTTTAAGAATTCTTTTGGGTCTTATGGATGTGTTTGGATTTTTATGCTATGTTAAGGTTATTTTACTGTTTTTTGGGGTTCTATTTCGTTTTGTGGGTTTGGAGCATTTTTAGGTTTTTTGTATAAATTGATAGGGTTTATGTAGTGTAGTTAGTGGTTTTATTGGTTCTTTAGGGGTTTTAGGGTTTTTTTGGGTTCTTTAAGGTGTATTAAGGATTCTTTTGAGGTTTTTAGGGTTTCTTTGGGGTTTTTAGGGTTTAAAGGTTTCATAGGGTTGGTTAGGGTTTGTTAGGAATTTTTAGGTTTTTTACGGTTTTTAGTGTTTTAGTGGTTTAATGGGTTTTTAGGGTTTTTTGAGGTTTTTTTGAGGTTTTTTTAGGGTTTTCAGGTTTATTTTCGGGTTTTTTTGGTTATTTCGGTTTTTTGGGGGTTTAGAGTTTTTTAGGGTTTTTAGGAGTTTTTAGAATTTTTTAGGGTTTTTAGGGTTTTTATGATTTTAGGGTTTTTTGGGTTTTTATGGTTTTTTAGGGTTTTGTGAGGTTTTGCCGGGTTTGTTAGGGTTTCTTTGTGAATATTAGCATTTTGAATGATTTAATAGCGTTTTTGTTGTATATTTGGGTTTTAGGTATTTTTTTTCTTTTATTAGGGTCTAATAGGGTTTTTTGGGTTTATTACGATTTATTACTATTTATTAGGGTTTAGTAGTGGGCTTTAGGGTTTATTAGGGTTTATTATGGCTTATTATTGGTTGGTAGGATTTGTTAGGATTTATTAGTTCTTATTAGAGTGATTTAGGGTGTCTAAGGTCTGGTTGTGGTTTCTAAGGGTGTGTTAGGTTCTCTAAGGGTGGTTTAGGGTTTTTATGGGAGGGTTAGTGTTTCTAAGGGTGTGCTATAGTTTCTAATGGTTTCTAAGGCAGTTTTAGGGTTTCTATGGGTGTGTTGGGGTTTCTAAGGGTGTACTAGGGTTTCTAAGGGTGTGTTATGGTTTCTAAGTGTGTGTTAAGGTTTCTAAGGGTGTGTTAGTGTTTCTTAGGTTTGCTTAGGGGTTTGTTAGGGTTTTTAGGGTTTTTAGGGTTATGTTAGTTTTTCTTATTGTTTCATATGGGTTTTTAGGATTTCTTCGGGTTTGTTATGTTTATTGGGGTTTCTTAGTGCTTCTTGGGGTTTGTTTGGCCTTGTTAGGTGTTTTTGGGTTTGTTATGTTTTTTAGGTTTTTTTGGGGTTTGTTAGGGTTTATTAGGGTTTGTTAGGGTTTGTTAGTGTTTTTTAGGGTTTTTAAGGGTTTGTTAGTGTTTTGCGTGGATTTTAATGGGTTTTAGTGTTTATGGGTTTATTCATGGTTTGTAAGGGTTATTTAGTTGTTAATGGTTGTCACAGATTCGTAATGTTAGTCAGAAGATTCAATTTGATATGTGGTAGATGTGAAACAGACACCGAGATCAGAAGTTTTGGTCATTTAGAGGACTTAAGGACCATTTGGATCTTTAAGAACGTGATACAGTGTTCCTATTGGTCACATATTTGTAGATCTAGTCGAGAGCTTCGATTTGATATATGATAGAGGCAAAACGGACTCCCGGAGTATAAGTTATGGTCTTTTGGATGGTTTAAGTACCTTTTTGGGCCTTCAAGGACGTGAGAAGGTGCTTCAGTGGTTATAAGAGTGTAGTTCTAGTCTCAAGCTTAGATTTTTTATGTGGTAGAGGCAAAAGAGACACCCATGGAAGAAGTTATTGCAAAACATACATGAGAAACCAATCTTTTGACCATCTAAAGGGATTTTGGGTCTTTTGGGGGGTTGAAGAATGTCATAAAGGGTTCCAGTTGTAACCAGAGTGTGTATCTTTTAACGATCATCGATTTGATATGTGGTAGATCCAAAATGACACACGTAGCAGAAGTTATTCTCATTTTAAATTGACCAACCCTCATAGCGCCTAAAAACCTAAGAAACCCGTAACTCCCTAAAATAGGCATTACTTCTCCTTCGAGTGACCGTTTAAGCACTGTGACTACTAAAATCAAAGCTCATGAGATGAGTGAGGACCAAGTCCAATTGAAACTATGAGAAGATCAAAGAAACAGAAGATATATTTGTTATACCACTCCAAAAAAAGTCCAACTTCAAATGGTCATAACATTCACCCCAGTTTCCCATTTGAGCTCTACCACATATCAAATCGAACACAGCGAAGATATCTGCACATAAAGATAACTTGAACAAATTTCGAGTAATGTTTGGGAATGTTAAATCCAAAAAAACTCATCATAAGGCCTCCAAAACTCCATTTCTGTGTTTGGATCCCTGTCAAATTTTTTATTAAAATGGTCATAACTTCTGATCTGTGTGTTTGTTCGGCCTCCGACACCTTGTTTTATCATAGTTCATTCCATGAGATTTAATTTGAAAAATTTACGAGGTAGAAATGGACACCTGAAGAAGAAGTTATGCCTTTTTAATGACTATGGGATTTGTGGGGTTTTTCGAAACACCATTTCTTCCACTTTTGTCCTGTCTACTATTTTTTCAAACAATTATTTATTATTATTTCTGTTATTTTTATTATTTTTATCTTCATCTCATGCAAATTCACCTGCACATGCACGTGCATAATTATTATATTTTTATTACCATGCACGTTCACATGAAATGCATACAAGTTATTTTATTATCACATGCTTTACTATTATTATTGTGGTTGTTTTTTTTGTTGTTTTTGTTGTTGTTGTAGTTATTGTTAATATCATCACATGAAAATGCACATCCAGATGCACATACACTCACATTCAATGAATGTGCATTATTCTATTATCACATGCGTTGTTATTATTATTATTATTATTATTATTATTATTATCATCATCATCATCACATGAAAATGCAATGAACGAGAGTTATTATTTATTACCATACACATGAAAATGTAGATGCACATGTGTTATTATTTATTATTTTTTACCATGTACGTGCATATGCAATGCACTTGTATTATTCTTTTATTATTATTATTATTATTATTATTATTATCACAGTTTTTTTAATATTAATAATAATAATATTATTATTATTATCATTATTAGTATCATTGTTGACGCTCCTTTCGTCACAGAATCTAAAGATCGGAAAATGGGAATATCTGAGCTCAAAGTGATTCAACCTTTGAAGAAAACATCAAAAATCGACAAAGGCATGAACAAAGGATCAACAGAAACTGCACCACGCAAGTTATATCACTGTCGCGCAAGTACACTTGCGCGACGCCCTTGGTCGCGTAAGTGACTTGCGCGACTTAAGTGATAACCGCTCGGTAACCGCCCGGAGTCTTCTTCTGCCTATAAATAGACCCTGTGGGCCCCCCATTCGAGAGGATCATTTTCCAGAAACTCGGATTGAAGCTCCCGACGCCCAAGTCTCTTCTCAAAGCTTCCGGAACACTTCTAAAGGTAATTTCTTACCTAGAACGGAACATTTAAAGAGAAGAAGGAAGGCCTAAGTGTTGAAACTCATCAACACTTGCGCGCCGCCTTATTCCTTCAATAGGACTCGCGCGTCCCTTTTCTGAAAGAACCTCAAGAGGATTCTAAAGGGATTTATAAAGAGTCACTCAAATATTCTAATGATGTTTGAGAATCGCGCAAGTACCCCTCATGTCGCGTAAGTATACTTGCGCGACCAATACTTGCGCACCACCGCAATACTTGCGCGCCTTTCAAGACTTGCGCGCCCCTACCTTTTTGGGTGCCCATCTTGCCCATTTTACCCCTATTAAGCCATCACACCTTTCCTTTTCAAGATTTAGTCTTCAAGAAACTCTTCAAAGCCATTTATGACATGATTTCTTGATTTGACTTCCTTATCTGAAAGGAATTCTGTGGAATATCTCTCAAAACCTAGTGATTTAAATATCCGTATGTCACTAAATATGGAGAGTTCATTCATTCAACCTCATCCTTTAAGATGAGAGAATCCTTAACTTGGGTCTCCTTTTCAGGAATAATCCCCATTTATAAGTCCTTTAACTTGGGCATCTTCCTCAGGAGTAAGTCCCATATTCTTAAAGTTCCCAAACTTGGGCATCCTCCTCAGGAGTAATCCCCAAACCTTAATTCCTTAACTTGGGCATCCTCCTCAGGAGTAAGCCCCGAGTCCCGTAACTTGGGCATCCTCCTCAGGAGTAATTCCCAAACCTTAACCCCTAACTTGGGCTTCCTTTTCAGGAATATGTCCCAGTTATAATCTTGGGCTTCCTTTTCAGGAATAATCCCCAAGTACCCTAACCTGGGCTTCCTTTTCAGGAATAAGTCCCAGTTATAATCTTGGGATTCCTTTTCAGGAATAAGCCCCAAGTCCCCTAACCTCTCTTTAACCAGTCCTAATTTACCCTTGATTTGGGTTTCCTTTTCAGGAGTAAAACCCAATCATATGTCCCCTCCTAACTTGGGCATCCTCCTCAGGAGTAAGCCCCAAAACTTAATTCCTTAACTTGGGAATCCTCCTCAGGAGTAAGCCCCGAGTCCCGTAACTTGGGCATCCTCCTCAGATGTAAGCCCCAAACCTTAACCCCTAACCTGGGCTTCCTTTTCAGGAATAAGTCCCAGTTATAATCTTGGGATTCCTTTTCAGGAATAAGCCCCAAGTCCCCTAACCTGGGCTTCCTTTTCAGGAATAAGTCCCAGTTATAATCTTGGGCTTCCTTTTCATGAATAAGCCCCAAGTCCCCTAACCTCTCTTTAACCAGTCCTAATTTACCCTTGATTTGGGTTTCCTTTTCAGGAGTAAAACCCAATCATAAGTCCCCTCCTAACTTGGGCATCCTTCTTTGGAGTAAGCCCCAAGATTAGAGTATTCAAATCTCCATGAAGCACATATACCTTTATAGACCCTGTTCATGGATTTTATCCCTAAAAGTGAATCCTAAACCTTCATCTATCTGGGCAGTCATACATACATAAGCCCCAAACCATTTCTTATGATTGCATCTTTCATGGAACAATTGTCTAAATTTTACTAATACCTCTTGTTTCTCACACCGAGCATGACTCACGTGAGCTTAGAGTGTAAAAGTAATTGTGACATCCTACTTTGAGCCATCAATCATAAACATCATACCCTTATTCGAACTACGTGGGTTCTGATTCCTTTTTCAAAACAAAGGATACGTAGGTAGCCCATCTATGGGTTCGATCCCAACTCTGAAGTAATTCATTGTCCTTATGAATGACGATAAACTTCAAGTGCCCCACTGAGTGGATTTAAATCCAGCCTGGTCATCATAATGACCAAGAGACTTTTATATAAATATTTTGAAGGATACCATTGACCAAGAATCTCTAAATAGATACAGATGATTCTCTATTGACGAAGAACCTCAAATACATATAAAAGATTCTTTAAATTTCTTACATATTTAATCATTGATTGTTAAACTGAAGGAAAGATCATTTTATACTTGGTAATGTAATAAGGATTCACGAACATAACTTAAATCTATAAAGAGAGTCCCAGAGTAGACAATAATTCCCCTAAAAAAGGTGTGATGAGTCCGACCTCCCATCCTCTCGACCAATGCAAATTCCTAAGCCTCATTAGCACACAAGCTAATGAGTTCCTACCTTTGGAAAGTAGGTCCAAACGGATGTGGAATCATTGGATGTTTCCGGTTCTACGAACAAACCCGTTAGAAACCGATCGGAACGTTTGAATCTCCCATCCAGGAGGTCATCCCCGAATTCCATATGAAACAATAATTATCACATGCAATTGCACATGCTTGTGCGTTATTATTTATTATTTATTATCATGCACATGAATGAGTTATTATTATTATTATTATTACAATTTCTATTATTAATATTATCATCAAATGTAAATGCACATTCACATGCATGTGCATTTTTATTTATTATTATTTATTTATTATTTACTACTATGCACATGCACATGAAATGCACATGCGTTATTCTATTATTATTATTATTATTATTATTATTATTATTATTATTATTATTCTTCTTGTTGTTGTTGTTGTTTGTATCATCAAATACAAATGCACATTCACGTGCATTGTTATTTATTATTAATTAACATGCACGTGCATGTTCCATTTTTATTACCATTACATTTAAATTCACATGCACATGCGTTATTATATATTATTTATTATCATGCACATGCAAATGCAATGCACTTGTGTTATTTTATTATCACATGAGTTTTTATTATTTATTCTTATGAACGTGCACATGCAATGCACATGCGTTATTCTATTTTCACATTTGTTATTATTTATTATTTATTTTCATTCACATGAAAATGCACATTCATGTGGACTTGGTTATTATTCTTTTCTTATTTCCTTGCACATGCACATGCACTTGTATGTGCGTAATAATTTATTATTTATTATCATTCACAGACACATCCATGTACATATGCAATTCACATGCATTATTATTTATAATTTATTATTTATTATCATTCACTTGAAAATGCGTAGGCATATGCACATGCACATGCGTTATGATTTATTATTTAAACCATGCACATGCATATGCAAATACACAAGCCTTATTTTATATTTTTTATTACCATGCACACGAAAATGAAATTCACTTGTGTTATTCTATTATCACATGTGTTATTATTATTTATTCTCATGCACGTGCACACGTAATGCACTTGCGTTATTCTATTATCACATGTGTTATTTTATATTATTTATTATCATTCACAAGCAAATGCACATTCATGTGGAATTTGTTATTATTTATTGTTTATTACCATGCACATGAACATGCACATGCACTTGGATGCGCATTATTATTTATTATTTATTATCATTCACATGAACATGCACATACACATTCAATTCACATGCGTTATTATTTATAATTTATTATTTATTATCATTCACATGCAAATGCGCATGCATCTACACATGCACGTGCGTTATGATTTGTTATTTAAACCATGCACCTTCATATGAACATGCATGTGCATTATTACTACTATTATTATTAGAGGTATTTTTTGGGATTACTACCATTTTTAGGGTTTTTAAGTGTTATTAACATTTATTATGGTTTTTAGGTTTTTAGGGTTTTTTAATGGTATATTAGCATTTTTTAGGGCTTGGTGTGGGTTATTATGATTTTATTATGGTTTATTATGGTTTGTCATGGTTTATTAGGGTTTATTAGGTATTTTTAGGGTTTTATTAGGATTGAGTTGGGCTTATTAGGGTATATTATGTTATATTATGGTATATTTGGGTATGTTTAGGATTTATTAGGGTTTATTATGTTTCATTATGGTTTATTAATTTTTAAGAGGGTATATTAACTTTTCTTTAGTGTTTAGTAATGTTTATTTGGTTTTATTAGCACTTTAAAGCTTTGTTATGTTTTATTATCATTTTTAGGGATTTTATGGCTTTTAATCATATATTTTCGTTTTTTAGGGTTTACTGGGGTTTATTATGGTTTATTATGGTGTGTTAAGGTATATTAGGGTTGATTAGGTATTTTTAGGGTTTTATTAGGGTTGAGTCGGTATCTTTAAGGTTTTATTTGGGTTTATTAGGGTTTGTTAGGGATTTTTAGGGTTTACTGGGGTTTGTTCGTGTTTTTGTTATGGTATATGAGTGTTTTTTGTTTTTGTTAATATATAGGAGGGGTTTTTATGACTTTTTAGGTTTTATTAGTATGTTTTTAGTGATTGTGAGCATTATTAATGGTTTATTAGCTTTTATTTGAATTTATTATGGTTTATTAGTGTTTCTAGGGATTTTTAACGGTTTGTTTGTGTTTTTTTTGTTTATTGGGGTTTAGTTGGGTTTTATTAGGTTTTGTTATGAAGTGTCAAGGTTTATTAGGGTTGAGAAGGTATTTTTTGGGTTTTATTATGGCTTTATTAGGTTTTATTATATTTTATTTGGGTTTATTAGGGATTTTTAGGGTCTATTAGGATTTGTTAGCAGTTTATTTGATTTTTTTGTTTTATTAGGTTATATTAGTGTTAGTTAGGTCAATTTAGATAATATAGCATGTTTTTATTGTTTTTGAGTGTTTTTTTCTGTTTTTAAGTGTTTTTAGGGTTTCTGAGGTTATATTAGAGTTTATTATGGTTTATTAGGGTTTCTAGGGATTTTTATGGTACATTAGAATTTTTTGTCTTTATTAGGTTATATTAGTGTTTTTAGGTCTTTTTAGGTAATATAGCACATTTTTATTATTTGTGAACTTTTTTTATTGTTTGTGAGCATTTTTAGGGAATATTAGGTTATATTAGAGTTTATCAGGGTTTCTAGGGAATTTTTAGGGTATACTAGCATTTTTTCATTTTTAGGGTTTTGTAAGGTTTTATTATGGGTTATTATGGTGTGTTAGGGTTTGTTAGGGTTGATTAGGTTTTATTTGGCTTTATTTATTGTTTATTTGGGCTTTCTAGGGTTTGTGTGGGGTTTATTTGGGTTTATTAGTGTTTATTAGTGTCAATTAGGGTTGGTTAGGGTTGTTTAGGTTTTCCTAACGTGTTTTTATGGTTTATTAGGTTTTATTAGGTATTTTTGGGGTTTTATTAGGATTGAGTAGAGTTTCTTAGGGTTTTTAGGGATTATAAGGTGTTTTAAGGGATTATAAGGTGTTTTAGGGATTATTAGAGTTTATTAGGGGTTTATTAGGATTTAATTTTTTATATAATGTTATATTAGGGTTTAATATTTTTGAGTGTTTAAAAGCGTCTTTAGGGTTTTTGTAGCATTTTAAGGGTTTATGTAGCGTTGTTAGAGTTTATGTAGCATTTTTAGTTTTTATGATGCGTTTTTAGGGTTTAGTTAGTAGTTTAAGATTTTATGTATCATTTTTTGGGTTTATGTAACGTTTTTAGGGTTTATGTAGCGTGTTTATGGTTTAGGTTTTATGTATCATTTTTTACTGTATATATTGCGTTTTCTGGGTTTATGTAGCGTTTTTAGGGTTGTTGTATCGTATATGTTGCATTTTTTAGGGTTTATGTAACGTTTTTACTGTTGATGTACTGTTTTAGGGTTTATATTGTGTTTTTAGGTTTTATGTAGCGTTTTATAATGTTTATGTTGCATTTTTTGGGTTTATGTTGCGTTTTTTAGGGTTTATGTTACAGTTCTAGAGTTTATGTAGTGCTTTTAGGGTTTATGTAGCATTTTTGGGTTTATGTTGCGTTTCTTGGTTTATGTTGCGTTTCTAGGGTTATTGTTGCATTTTTTAGGGTTTATGTAACGTTTTTTGGGTTTATGTATCTATTTGAAGCCTTTTTAGGGTTTTAATAGTTGTTTATGGTTTGTAGTTTTTAGGGTTTTTAAGGGCTGTTAATAGGTGTTTGTGGGTTTTTATGGTATCTGATGGCTTTTTAATGATTTTTTGGGAGTTTTTATTGGTTTATTTGTTTTTTTAGGATTGATAGGTGTTGTTAGGGTTTTTTATTGTGTTTTAGGGTTTGTTTGGGTATTGTAGCAGTTTTTAAGTTTTATATAATGTGTTTGAGCATTTTTTTGGGTTCTTTAGGGGTTTTTAGTGTTCTTTAGAGTTTAATATAGTTATTTAGGGTTCATTTGGGTTCTTTAGGGTTTATTAGCTATCTTTAGGATTTTTTATAGTTTCTTAGCATTTTAATTGTATATTAGGGATTTATTGGGATTTTGTAGGCATTAATAGATTTTTCTAGGGTTTATCAACCTGTTTGAGGTTTATTTAGGATTTAATAAGGTTTATTAGGTTTTATTTTATATATTAGGGTTTAGTAACGTATATTTGGGTTTATTACGATTTATTAGGGTTTATTATAATTTTTTAGGGTTTATCACAGTATATTAGGGGTTTGTTTTATTAGGTTTTATTAGTGTTTGTTAGGCATTTTTAGATAATATATTGTGTTTTTATTGTTTGTGAGCATTTTGTTTTTATTTGTGAGATTTTTTGGATATCTTAGGTTATATTAGATTTTATTATGGTCTATTAGGGTTTTGGGGATTTTTATGGTATATTAGTGTTTTTGTCTTTATTTGGTTATATTAGTGTTTTTAGGTCTTTTTTGGTAATATAGAACATTTTTATTGTTTGTGATCATTTTTTTATTGTTTGTGAGTGTTTTCAGTGTTTATTAGGTTATATTAGAGTTTACCAGGGTTTCTCAGGATTTTTTATGGTATACTAGCGTTTTTTCTTTTTTAGTGGTTTGTAGGGTTTTATTAGGGGTTATTATGGTGTGTTAAGGTTTGTTAGGGTTGAGTTTGGTTTATTTGCCTTTATTTATAGTTTATTAGGGATTTTTAGGCTTTTTTGGGTTTATTAGGGTTTATTAGTGTTTATTAGTGTCTATTAGGGTTGGTTAGGGTTGTTTAGGTTTTCTTAACATGTTTTTAGGGTTTATTAGGTTTTATTATCATTTATTAGGGTATATTAGGGGTTTTTGGGGTTTTATTAGGATTGAGTAGAGTTTCTTAGGGTTTTTAGGGATTATTAGAGTTTATTAGGGGTTTAATAGGGTTTAATTTTTATATTATGATATTTTAGTGTTTAATATTTTTGAGGGTTTTGAAGCGTCTTTAGGGTTTTTGTAGAATTTTTTAGGGTTTGTGTAGCATTGTTAGAGTTTATGTAGCATTTTTAGTGTTTATGAATCATTTTTATGGTTGAGTTAGTGGTTTTAGGTTTAATGTATCATTTTTAGGGTTTATGTAATTCTTTTAGGGTTTATGTAGAGTGTTTAGGGTTTAGGTTTTATGTAGCATTTTTTACTGTTTATGTTGTGTTTTCTGGGTTTATATAGCATTTTTAGGGGTGATGTAGTGTTTATGATGCATTTTTTAGGGTTTATTTAATGTTTTTAGGGTTCATGTAGTATTTTAGGGTGTATATTGTGTTTTAGGTTTTATGTAGCATTTTTTAATGTTTATGTTGCGTTTTTAGGGTTTATGTTATGTTTTTTAGGGTTTATGATACAGTTATAGGGTTTATGTAGTGCTCTTAGGGTTTATGTAGTGTTTTTTGGGTTTATGTTGTGTTTTTTGGTTTATGTTGTGTTTTTTGGGTTTTTGTTGCATTTTTTAGTGTTTATGTAACGTTTTTAGGGTTTATGTATATATTTGAAGCCTTTTTGGGGTTTTAATGGTTTTTTATGTTTTGTAGTGTGTTTTAGGGTTTTAAAGGGTTGTTAACGGGTGTTTATGGTTTTTATGGCATCTGATTGCATTTTAAAGGTTTTTGGGGGGTTTAGGTGTGTATTTTTTTGGTATTGATAGGGGTTGTTAGGGTTTATTAGTGTGTTTTAGGGTTATTTGGGTATTGCAGCAGTTTTTAGGGTTTATATAACGTGTTTTAGCATTTTTTTGGGTTCTTTAGGCCTTTTAGTGTTTTTAGAGTTTAATATGGTTCTTTAGGGTTTATTAGGGTTCTTTATGGTTTATTAGTGTTCTTTAGGATTTTTTACAACTTATTAGCATTTTTTATTGTATATTAGAGTTTTATTGGGCTTTTGTAGGCATTAATAGCTTTTTCTAGGGTTTATAAACCTTTTATAGGGTTATTTAGGATTTATTAGGGTTTATTTTATTTATTATGGTTTAGTAAGGTGTATTTGTTTTTATTATGCTTTATTAGGGTTTATTATGATTTGTTAGGGTTTATTGGGGTTTGTTATGGTTTGTTGCAGTTTTTTTACGATTTATTTGGCATTGTTTGGATTTGTTACAATTTATTTGGGGTTTTTAAGGTTTGTTACGATTTATTTTGGGGTTTTTAGGGGTTTTTAGGGTTTATTAGTGGGTTGTAGGTTTTTATAGGCTATTATTTGGTGATCTTTGTAGTGTTTTGTCAGGTTTGTTAGGATTTTTAGTGATTATTAGGGTTTATTATGGTTTAATAGTGTTTCTTATTTTATATTAGGGGTTTTGGGGCTTATGTAGCATTCATTAGGGTCTAATAGAGTTTGTTAGGGTTTACTACAGGTTATTACGATTTATTAGTGTTTATTAGGATTTTTAGGGTTTAATAGTGGGTTTTATGGGTAATTAGGGTTTACTAGTGGTTCTTAGGTGTTATTATTGGTTGTTAGGATTGGTTAGGTTTTGTTAGGGTTTTTAAGACTTGTTACAGTTTGTTTGAGTTGTTTGGGGTTTTATGCGTTTTTTGGGTTTTATGGGTGTGTTGGGATTTTTTATGCTTTGTTAGGGTTATTTTAGCATTTTTGGGGTTTTTTTTGTGTTTTGTGGGGTTTGATGCATTTTTCGAGTTTTGTAGAAATTGATAGGATTTATGTAGCGTTGTTAGTGTCTTTAGTGGTTCTTTATGGTTCTTTATGGTTTTTTGGGTTTTTATGGTTATTTAGGGTTCTTTAGGGTGTATTATGGTTTCTTTTGAGGTTTTTAGGGTTTGATAGGGGGTTTTAGGGTTTTTAAGGGTTTCATAGTGTTGTTTAGGGTTTTGTTTGGCATTTTAGGCTTTTAGGCTTTTTAGCCTTTTTAGTGGTTTATATATATTTTAGGGTTTTTTGATATTTTTTTAAGGTTTTTTAGGTGTTTTAGGTTTGTTTTCGGGTTTTTTGGTTGTTTCTGTTTTTAGGGGTTTTATGGTTTTTTAGGGTTTCTTAGAATTTTACAGGGTTTGTAGGGTTTTTTGGGGTTTTTAGAGTTTTTTTTTGGGTTTTTAGGGTTTTTTAGGTTTTTGTTAGGTTTTTCCGAGATTGTTACGTTTTTTTGTAAATATTAGCATTTTGAATGGTTTAATAGTGTTTTTGTTCTATATTTGGGTTGTTAGGTATTTTTTAGCTTTTATTGTGGTCTAATAGGTTGTTTAGGCTTTATTACGATTTATTGGTGTTTACTAGGGTTTAGTAGTGGGCTTTAGGGTTTATTTGGATTTATTATGGTTTATTGTTGGTTGGAAGGGTTTGCTAGGATTTATTTGTTCTTATTAGAGTGATTTAGGGTGTCTAAGGGTTTGTTAGAGTTTCTAAGGGTCTGTTAGGGTTTCTAAGGGTGCGTTAGGGTTTTTCTGGGTGGGTTAGGGTTTCCAAGGGTGTGCTATGGTTTCTGAGGGTTTCTAAGATAGTGTTTCGGTTTCTATGGGTGTGTTGGGGTTTATAAGGGTGTGCTAGGGTTTCTAAGGGTGTGTTAGGGTTTCTAAGGGTGTGTTAGGGTTTCTAAGGGTGTGTGAGTGTTTCTTAGGTTTTCTTAGGAATTTGTTAGAGTTTTTAGTGTTTTTAGGGTAATGTTAGGGTTTCTTATGGTTTCTTAGGGGGTTTTAAGGTTTCTTCGGTTTCTTTGTGTTATTTGGGATTTCTTAGTACTTCTTGGGGTTGTTAGGGATTATTAGGATTTTTTGGGTTTGTTATGTTTTTTAGGGGTTTTGGGGTTTGTTAGGGTTTGCTAGTGTTTGCAAGTGTTTGTAAGGGTTTTTTATGGGTTTTCATAGTTTTTAATGGTTTTTAGTGTTTATGGGGTTATTCATGGTTTGTTAGGGTTATTTAGTTGATCATGGTTGTCCCAGATGTGTAGAGCTAGTCGCAAGCATCAATTCGATATGTGGTAGAGGTGAAATGGACTCACAGAGCAGAAGTTATGGTCATTTGGATGACTTATGGACCTTTTGAGACTTTATTAACTTGATAAGGTGTTTCTATTTGTCACAGATGTTTAGATCCAGTTGAAAGCTTCGATTTGATATATGGTAGAGGCAAAATAGACTCTCGGAGTAGAAGTTATGGTATTTTGGAGGGTTTAAGTACATTTTTGGGCCTTCAAGGATGTGAGAAGGTGCTTCTGTGGTTATAGGAGTGTAGTTCTAGTCTCAAGGTTCAATTTGATATGTGGTAGAGGCAAAAAGGACACCCATAGAAGAAGTTATTTCAAAACGGACACTTGAAGCCAATCTTTTGACCATCCAAAGGGATTTTGGGTCTTTTGGGGGGGTTGAAGAATGTCAGAAAGGGTTCCAGTTGTAACCAGAGTTTGTATCTTTTCACAATCATTGATTTGATTTGTGGTAGAGCTAAAATGACCACACATAGCAGAAGTTATTGTCGTTTTAAATTGAGCAACCCTCATAGCGCCTAAAAACCTAAGAAACCCGCAACTAACTAAAATAGGCATAACATCTCTTTCGGGTGTCCGTTTGAGCACTGTGAATAGTAAAATCGAAGCTTGTGATATGTGTGAGGACCAAGTCTAATCGAAACTGTGATAATATAAAAGAAACATATTATATATTAGTTATACCACTCCCAAAAAACCCCAACATCAAACGACCATAACTTTAACTCCATTTGTCCATTTGAGCTCTACCACATATCAAATCGATGGAAGCGAAGAGATCTACATAGAAGGCTAACATGAAGAAAATTCAATTCATGATTGGGACCCTAAAATCCCAAAAACCCATCAGAAGGCCTCCAAAACGCCATTTCTGTGTCTAGATCCCTGTCAAATTTTTCTTAAAAAGGTCCTAAATTCTGATCTGTGTGTCTGTTCGGCCTCTGGAACCTATATTTTTCATAGTTCATTCGATGAGATTTAGTTTGTCTATTCACAGAGCAGAAATGGACACCTGAAGAAGAAGTTATGACTTTTTTAACGACTCTATAATTTGTTAGGTTTTTCGAGACATCATTTCTACCACTTTTTTCATGTCTTCTGTTTTTTCAATCAACTATAACTTATTATTACTTTGATTATTATTATTAGTATTATCGTCATCTCATGGAAATGCACATGTATAGGCACATGCGTTTTTATTATATTTTTATTACCATGCATGTGCACATGCAATGCACACACGTTATTTTATTATCACATGCATTGTTATTATTATTGTTATTATTATAATTGTGGTTTTTGTTGTAGTAGAAGTTTTTGTTGTTGTTATTATCATCACATGCAAATGCACGTCCAAATGTACATACACGCACATTCAATGAACGTGCATTATTCTATTATCACATGTGTTGTTATTAATAATAATAATAATATTATTATTGTTATTATCATCATCATCGTCGTCACATAAAAATGAAATGCACGAGAGTTATTATTTATTACCATACACATGCACACGTATTGCACATGAAATATTCTATTATCATATGCATCAGTACTACTTCTATTATCACCTCTAATACTACAATTATTACTGCTGCTGTTATTATTACTATCATCACATGAAAATGTAGATGCACGTGCGTTATTATTTATTATTTATTACTATGTACGTGCATATTCAATACACTCATATTATTCTTTTATTATTATATTTATTATTATTATCATTATTATTATCATTATCAAATGAAATGCACATGCCTGTGCATTGTTATTGATTATTTATTACCATGCATGTGCATGCGTTATTATTATTATTACTATTACAATTAGTATTATTATTATTATCATCAAATGTAAATGCATATACACATGCATGTGCGTTCTTTTTTACTTTTATTTATTTATTATTTCCTACTATGCACGTGCACATGAAATCCACTTGTGTTATTCTATTATTATTATTGTTGTTGTTGTTGTTGTTGTTGTTTTTGTTGTTTGTATCATCAAATACAAATGCACATGCATGTGCGTTATTATTTATTATTTATTACCATGAACGTGCATGCATCATTATCATTATCATTACATGAAGATGTACATGCATGTGCATTATGATTTATTATTTAAACCATGCACATGCAAATGCACATGCATGTGTGTTATTACTACTATTATTATTAGAGGTATTTTTAGGGTTTACTATCATTTTATTTGGATTTTTAGGTGTTATTAACATTTATTATGGTTTTTAGGGTTTTAGGGATTTTTAATGGTATATTAGAATTTTTAATGGTTTGGTGGGGGTTATTAGGATTTTATTTGGGTTGATTATGGTTTGTCAAGGATTATTAGGGTTAATTAGGTATTTTTAGGGTTTTATTAGGATTGAGTTGGGTTTATTAGGGTATATTATGGTATATTTGGGTATGATTAGGATTTGTTAGGTTTTATTACGGTTCATTATGGTTTATTAATTTTTAAGAGGGTATATTAGGGTTTTTAGTGATTAGTTGCGTTTATTCATGTTTATTAGGGCTTTTAAGCTTTGTTAGGTTTTATTATATTTTATTAGTGCTTTTTAATGGTATATTTGCATTTTTTAGGGTTTAATGGGGTTTATTATGGTTTATTATGGTGTGTTAATGTTTATTAGGGTTGAGTAGGTATTTTTAGGGTTTTATTAGGGTTGAGTTGGTATATTTAAGGTTTTATTAGGGTTTAATAGGGTTGAGTATGATTTGTAGGGTTTGTTAGGGATTTTTAGGGTTAACTAGGGTTTTTTAGTGTTTTTATTAGGGTATTTGAGTGTTTTTTAGTTTTTGATAATATATATGATGGTTTGTTATGAATTTTTAGGTTTTATTAACATGTTTTTAGTGTTTGTGAGAATTTTTAATTGTTTATTAGCTTATATTTGAATTTATTATGGTTTATTGGGGTTTCTAGGGCTTTTTAATGGTTTGTTTGAATTTTTTTTGTTTATTGGGGTTTAGTTGGATTTTATTAGGTTTTTCTATGGTGTGTCAAGGTTTATTAGGGTTGAGAAGGTATTTTTAGGGTTTTATTTGGGTTTTATTAGGGTTTATTCATTTTTATTAGGGTTTATTAGGGATTTTTAGCGTTTAATAGGGTTTGTTATGGGTTTATTAATTTTCTATTTTATTAGGTTATATTAGTGTTTGTTAGGTCTTTTTAGATAATATAGAGTGTTTTTATTGTTCGTGAGGGTTTTGTTTTTTCTTGTGAGCATTTTAGGGTTTCTTTGGTTATATTAGAGTTTATTGTGGTTTATTAGTGTTTCTAGGGAATTTAAAGGTATATTAGCATTATTTTGTCTTTATTAGGTTATATTAGTGTTTTAGGTCTTTTTGGGTAATATAGCGAGTTTTGATTGTTTGTGATCATTTTCTTATTATTTGTGAGTGTTTTTAGAGTTTATTAGGTTATATTAGAGTTTATCAGGGTTTCTATGGATTTTTAAGGTAAAATAGAATTTTTTTTCTTTAGTAGGGTTTTGTAGGGTTTTATTAGGGGTTATTAGGGTGTGTAATGGTTTTTTAGGGTTGTGTAGGGTTTATTTGGATTTATTTATTGTTTATTAGGGCTTTTTTATGGTTTTTTTGGGGGTTTATAAGGGTTTATTAGTGTTTATTTGTATCTATTAGGGTTGGTTAGGGTTGTTTAGGTTTTCATAACA
Organism: Viscum album; assembly: GCA_963277665.1. Classification (NCBI taxonomy): domain Eukaryota; kingdom Viridiplantae; phylum Streptophyta; class Magnoliopsida; order Santalales; family Viscaceae; genus Viscum; species Viscum album. The sequence continues at coordinate 791,246,931 of OY728167.1, forward strand.
TGGTTTTAGGGTTTATTTGGTTTTATTATCATTTATTAGTGTTTATTGGGTATTTTTGGGCTTTTATATAGGGTTGAGTTGAGTTTAATAGGATTTAAGGGATTATAAGGTGTTTGTAGGGATTATTAGAGTTTATTAGGGGTTTATTAGGGTTTAATTTTTTATATTATGGTATATTAGGTTTTAATATTTTTGAGGGTTGAAAGCGTATATAGGGTTTTTGTAGCATTTTTAGGATTTGTGTAGCATTGTTAGAGTTTATGTACCGTTTTTAGTGTTTATGTAGAGTTTTTAGGGTTTATTTAGTGGTTTAATATTTTATGTATCATTTTTAGGGTTTATGTAATGTTTTTAGGGCTTATCTAGCATCTTTAGGGTTTAGGTTCTATGTAGCATTTTTTTGGGTTTATGTTTCATTTTCTGGCTTTATGTATCATTATTTGGGTTGATGTAGCGTTTATGTTGCATTTTTTAGGGTTTATGTAACGTTTTAGGGTTCATGGACTGTTTTTAGGGTTTATATTGTGTTTTTAGGTTTCATGTAGCATTTTTTAATGTTTATGTTGCGTTTTTAGGGTTTATATTGTGTTTTTTAGGGTTTATGTTACAGTTCTAGTGTTTATGTAGTGATTTTAGGGTTTATTTAGCGTTTTTGGGTTTATGTTGCATTTTTTGGTTTATGTTACATTTTTAGGGTTTTTGTTTCATTTTTTGGGTTTATGTAACGTTTTTAGGGTTTATGTATCTATTTGAAGCCCTTTCTAGGGTTTTAATAGTTTTTTATGGTTTGTAGTGTTTTTATGGGTTTTAAGGGTTTTTAACGGGTGTTTATGGTTTTTATGGTATCTGATGGCTTTTTAATTGTTTTTTGGAGGTTTTATGGGTTTAGTTGTTTTTTTTTTGGGATTGATAGGTGTTGTTAGGGTTTTTTTTGTGTTTTAGGGTTTATTTGGGTATTGTATAAGTTTTTAGGGTTTATATAATGTGTTTTATAATTTTTTGGGTTCTTTAGGGTCTTTTAATGTTCTTTAGAGTTTAATATGATTCTTTTGGGTTTATTAGGGTTCTTTAGGGTTTATTAATGTTATTTAGGATTTGTTAAAGTTTATTAGCGTTTTTTATTGTATATTAGGGTTTTACTGGGCTTTCGTAGGCATTAATAGCTTTTTCTAGTGTTTATCAAACTTTTTCAGGTTTTTTTGGGATTTATTAGGGTTTATTTTAATTATTAGGGTTTAGTAACGTGTATTTGGGTTTATTACGATTTATTAGGGTTTATTATGCATTGTTAGGGTTTATTGTGGTTTATTAGGGGTTAGTTATGGTTTGTTTTAGTTTATTACGATTTATTTGGAATTGTTAGGACTTGTTATGATTTATTTGGGGTTTTTTGGATTTGTTACGATTTATTAGGGGTTATTAGGGTTTGTTAGGTTTTATTAGTGGGTTGAAGGGTTTTGTAGGCTATTATTTGGAGGCTTTTGTAGCTTTTTGTCTGGTTTGTTAGGGTTTTTAGTGATTATTAGGGTTTATTATAATTTAATCATGTTTTTATTGTATATTGGGGGTTTTAGGGTTTTTTAGCATTTATTAGTGTCTAATAGTGGTTGTTAGTGTTTATTACAGGTTGTTACAATTTATTAGTGTTTATTAGGGGTTTTAGGGTTTAAAAGTGGGTTTTATGGGTTATAGGGGTTTATTAGTGGTTCTTAGGGGTTATAAGTGGTTGTTAATGTTTGTTAGGTTTTGTTAGGGTTTTTAGGGTTTTGTACGGTTTGTTTGAGTTGTTTGGGATTTTATGTGTTTTTTGGGTTTTATGGGTGTGTTTGGTTTTTTTATGCTTTGTTAGGGTTATTTTAGCATTTGTTTGGGGTTTTGTTGTGTTTTGTTAGTTTTGAAGAATTTTTGGGTTTTTGTAGTAATTGATAGGGTTTAAGTAGCGTTGTTAGTGGCTTTAGTCGGGATACTCCAATTTGTTAACATTCAAACAAGTATAACTTCTTATCCTGATGTTCGTTAGGCCTGTACCACATATCATATCGAAGATTGTTTCATTTTCATCGATTGGACTAGTTTTGGAGTTGAAAAAGGCTTCTATATTAGATGTTCTGGTCATTTTAACTTTCTATGGCTTTTCAAATACATATATATATATATATGTATTTATTCATAAATATATATATGTGTCTGTGTGTCTGTGTCTGTGTCTGTGTGTGTGTGTTGTATATATGTTTGTATTTATTTATTTATAAACACACATAAAAAATTATTTTATAAATGTATTTAAAACTAATCTTTTAAATATATATTAATATAAAAATAAATATACAAATTAAAAATATATTAATATAAATATATATTAATATAAGAATGGATATATATATACTAATATATGAATAAATATATGTGTATTAATATAACTAAATATATTTATATTAATATGAATTTATATTAATATACAAATAAATATAACTATATATATAAATAAAAATATATATCATTAAATAGAGAAAAAACAAAATGGGTTAGTGGTAAAGGTGCGGGCACGCAAGGGGGAGGTCACGGGTTCGAGTTCGGGTTGAAGCAAGGAGGTGCGCGCATGTGTGGGATGCGCGGGAAGGGAAACACACGAGAGAGATTTAGGGGGGTCCTTCTAGAGATGATAAAAGGGGTGGGGGAGGTGGGGGGGTCATGCGCTGTTAAAAGCTCCCCCCGCATTATATAAATATTTTTTATTTTTTAATTTTTTTAATTTTTAATAACTTTTTTTGACTTTTATCAACAATTTTTTTAGTGCTCATAAAAGGGACCCCTATATCCTCGCCTCGCTTAAGAGTGATTTTTTAGCACTGTTAATGCACTTTTCTAGTGCTGAAAAGGGCCGTTTTTGTAGTAGTGTGCACACGCAATGCACATGAATTATTCTATTATCACATGGGTTATTATTTATTATTTATTATCATTCACATTCATATACACATTCAGGTGGACATGATTATTATTTATTGTTTATTACCATGCACATGCACATGCACATGCACATGCACATAAAAATGCAATTCACATGCGTTATTATTTATTATTTATTATTTATTATCATTCACATGAAAATGCACAGGCATATGCACTTGCACGTGCGTTATTATTTATTATTTAAACCATGCACATGCATACACACATGCACCTGCGTTATTACTATTATTATTATTATTAGAGGTATTTTTAGGGTTTACTAGCATTTTTTAAGGATTTTTAGGTGATATTAACATTTATTGTGGTTTGATAGGGTTTTAGGGGTTTTTAATGGTATATTAGCGTTTTTAGGGTTTTGTGGGGGTTATTAGGATTTTTGTAGCACCCCAAACATTTTATGGTATTTTTCTCTTAAATAAATTCTATTCATCACTGTTTTCCTTTGAAACAACACTAGGATATTTAGGTGATAGTCAAAACCTAGCCATTAAATATAAATTTTCCAATTCAATGTTTTGAATTTCGAAAAATGGTCATCTAGAGTTGTGATCAGTAAGTCATTTGGAGTCTGATAGATAAACATGGTTTTTGGTGAATAGTAACATACCCTTATGAATAGTAATATGAATAGTAATATGACCCTTTTGAATATTAAATTATAATATTATTTCATTTTCTTATGGCAACAAGATCATGAGATCTTAATTAATTTTTCAATGTCACGTAAAACTAACTGCACTTCAAGATTGTTATTTTTCGAATTAATTATGACCTTATTTAAAAACTAAATTAATAATATTTAGAAAATTATTTTTGAAAAATGTATTTTACTTTTGAATTCTACATGTCAAAAAATGGTAGGGGTGAATTTTTTGGATTTTTCTGAAATTCTTGAATTTTTTATGAATAGTGAAATACGGTAAAATACCGTATATTCAATTTATCAGTAAAATACACTATTTATGACATCATAAGTGATTCAAGGACACTTGGTCCGAACTCACATTCCATTATTACTATTAGTGGTCACATGAAACAATACTATTGGTTGTCTTGATGGATATAACAAAAAAATGAAATTAAATATTCAAAATTTACCCCTCTCCTCCACTATAAAACCCCCCACTTCCACCTCTTCTCTTCACTCCTCTAAGCCTTGAAGGTCCTCAATGTTCTACCCAGTAATCCTACCAAGTCTCTTCCCCACGTCCTAGAGCTGCTTGTCTCACCAAAAGACAAAAACCAAAGCCCTTAAGAAGGATCTCAAGGAGAAGAGATCAAGAGTTAAACAACCACTTTTATTTTCATTCTTTTATTTCATTTTATGTTATTATCTTCCATTCCCTTTGGCTTGTGTTGGGATATTTCCTTAAATACTACCCCTTACTATCCATAATATTTATGAATTATGATAAATGTAATTCCTCTCATCAAACTATTTTTATGAAATTTTAAAAGACGTCGTTAGGCTGCCGAATTTTCGTGAGAAATTTATCAAGTTTTCATTCATTTTAAGATTCCTTTATTTTCTTATTCTTTCCTCAACTCATCTTAACCAAGAGTCATGTATGCTCCAGAATCTTGTATTTTCTGGATTTTCTAATTATTATGGAAAATTATTCAACATTATTCTTCTCATCTCCCACTTATTTAAGGAATAAAAACATTGTCTGTGATGTGTGGAATTACCGACATCGTGGATGATGTAATTTAAATTTCCATTAATTCATTAAAGTCTGGCCATGAAACCAAATGTATGGTTGAAACATATCATTATATATGTATTTTATCTTTATTAATGTTCTGGAATATTTAAACGTTCATAATATTGAATAAAAATACAAAACAAGTTTATTTAGCACCAAACTGCCAAGCCGAATTCAAGCGTTTATCTTTAACTCATTGAATGAGTCATCATCATGGAATAAAACCAGAATCATTATAAGATAAATTTTCTCTCTTTTATTTCACTAATAATTTATATTAACAATTCTGGATATTTAACCATATTTCAAACCAACTTCCATTCATGAATACAAGTAAACAAACCATGAAACCAAGTAAGAAAATGCTTTCAAAACAATAAAATTTGATCTCTTAAATCCATCAAAAAGACCATTAATAAACTAAATAAGGTTATACCATATCAATTAAATATAAAATTGGTTCTACAATTATGAATTAATAATCCTAATTTGTTTATTCGGGTCTTTAAAAACAAGACAAGAACACCTTCAAGCATAAGGTAAAGGATCCTCTCTCTCACTTTTGTTCAAGAATATCCCCTTTGTTGTGACTAACTTAGTATTGTGCACCTAACAATCTTTATGTGGTGTACCTAATTCCCATTTTAGATCACTTTCAATTTGAAGTTATATTTCTATTAAATATCCATAATCGCATGTCATGGATATGTTTATTGTCTAAACTGTATACCATTTCAAATATGGTGTATATTTGGGATGTTATTGGTGAATCTGTATTCTATACTCTATATGGATATTGAAAAGACATATTGATCTTGTATTGAATCATTGTATAAATAATTTTTTGGATGTAGAGGTGGGTGGAGCCCACTACAGCCCCTCGATGCATCGGTAGGTCTCATGAGACAAAATAGTTTGGTGATAGACCCATCGAGTTTGTTTCCAAAAAATCAGACGGGTTTCTACCCACAGTAGTAAACCATTTTTATAGTATTATGGTTTCATGTTCAAGATACATGACATCCAATTAATAATAATTCTGTTTATTCATTATCAGTTATTATTATTATCCATGAGGTTTTCACTATGACAAAATCTATGGATGTAGTTTCATTCTCAGTTTATTAATGGCATTAGTTGTTCATTTATCCACTTTGCCATTTGGAGTATGTCAGATTGATTATGATTCACTTATTATTGTACTCATGCTTCTACTATTTGTAACCCTTACTGAGCATTTGAGCTCACCCCTTTCATTGTTTACCTTCAATAGGTTATGAATAGGTGGTCATTTATTGAGTGTTAGTGGATGCAATTTTTGTTTCTCATTATGGATTGTATCTTGTAACCTTATCCAATGTAATTTATGTTAAATCAATGTATCTAGTTTCTTCAAGACTACTAAAATGATCATTCTTTCGGGATTTTCATTCCTTCTTAACCATGCCAATATCACAAGTAATGCACCAGCTCCAGCCTAGAGGGGTCGGGGTGTTACAGTTGGTATCAAAGGAAGTTTAGTAGAACACTTGGAAACTAGACTCAGGAATTTATAGTAGGGAACAAATCCCTAAGGTAGTATTTGAGGATAAACGTACAAGAACATCCTGGTATTTTGGTAAGGAATATATTATGTGTATTTTTCAAGCAATTCATCCCTATCTGGATACGAGCAGGTAGAGGCGGCTCTGGAAGAGATGTATCTAGGGGTAAAACCCAAAAACACCGCTTTGAGCTAGACTCGAACGGGAATAGGTGCACAAAAATGGGCCTTGCTGCACTTTTGGTTACAACACTCCAAGGGAATTTTCTTAGGATAATTCATATTTTCTTTACCATCCATTATGAAAGAGTTAATATCAATTGTTCCTCATAGGAACCTTGTTTATAAGAATAGCTATGCATAGAATTTCAATCTATGTTGAGTGCTTTTCTATTTGAGATTTATAAGATTGGCTATTCATAGAATATCAATCTATGTTGAGTGCTTTTCTATTTGAGATTCCTAAACTAATATAGTGTATCCCATTATTTAGAAATGGAATCTAATGGAAGAAGAGGAATCAATACTCGTGGGCAAGGTAAGGATCTCCCTTATGAGAAAGTCAACACAATCAACGTTGGAGTAGATCAGATCATGACCATATTTGGAAAACTTTCTCAAGTTGTAACTAATAACCATTCCACACCTGTGTTGGATCGTTTCATGTGGCAGAAGCCCCCATATATTAGTGGGACTACTAATCCAGTGGTAGCTGAGCAGTGGATCAAGTCACTTGAGAAGATATTCATGGAATTAAGATGAAATGAGAATGAGAAGGTGGTACTGGCAGTATATTATATCAAGGGTGATGCTGACCAATGGTGGTCCCTGATTCCAAACACCATGGAGGAAGAATAAATAGAAGTTATGGAGTGGAGGAATTTTAAGGAAATGTTATTTGAGAAATATTTCCCTCATGAGCAATGAACAGAAATGAAGTGGAAATTACTTAGCTTGAAACAAAGAGAAGAAGATAATATTGCAGAGTATGAGGCTACTTTTACAATGCTATCCAGGTATGCCGTAGATTACGTACGTGACTCAGCAGACAAGATTGATCATTTCATTGAAGGTCTTATACCAAGTCTTCGGAAGGCACTGGCTTCTCAAAATTTTTTATCATATGATGGAATTGTATCAAGTTCCATCAAAACAGAGTGGGAATTTTCTAGATCAAATATTTTCAAAGGAAACCATGATAAGAAGTGGTAATCGGATTACAAAGGAAAAGGAGAAGCACCAAACAAGGGGAAGGGAATGAATAGTTTCCCATTATGCAAGAACTGTGGAAAGAATCATCTTGGGAAATTCTTGAAAGGCATGGGAGTCTGCTATAACTTCGGAGAAAAGGTTCATCGATCCGATGAATGCATGGGGAAGAAATAATTCAATGATGTTCAATTCTACAATTGCAGAGAGATGGGACACTAATCAAATGAGTTTCCTAAACTCCAAGGAAACTTGACTCAGAAAAGGCCAAGAGATCAATGGAGAGCTTATGCGATTACAACTATGGAGGTCAAATTCCCTAATGATGTGGTGGCAGGTACTTTAATTGTTTCCTCAAAATTAGCCAAAACCATATTTGATTCTGGATCATGGAATTCATTTATATCTTCTATGTTTCCAAAGAAAATTAGATATGTCCAATTTGATTTAATAAAGGATTTGTCTGTCAAAACTCTTGGGGGATATATCATTGCAACAAAGGCATGTCGACGAGTTCCCCTCCAGTCACCAAAACGTGCTTTAGTTTCAAACCTTGCTATCATACCAATGACTGAATTTGATATAATTCTCATCATGGATTGACTGTCAAACTTTGATGCGATGATTTATTGTAAGAAGAAGGAAGTTACAATTTTTGAAAATGGAGTAGAATCCCTTGTCTTTAGGGCAGAAACATCGCCACTTGATTCTTATCGAGAACAACCCCCAGTAGCTCTACTAAATGCAATACTTGGAGAAGAAGATTAACCAACATCTATGGGTGTGGAAAGAAATATTAAAATTTAATATGTGCACATAGTGCAAGAGTACATTGATGTATTTCTAGAGGATTTACCTGGACATCCTCGACTGAGGGAAGTTGAGTTCACTATTGATTTAACTCTTGATGCAAGACCTATATCAAAGACTCCCTATAGAATGGACACTGTGGAATTGGTAGAGCGAAAGAAACAACTAGAGGATTTGAGTGAAAAAGGATTTATTAAACATAGTGTATCTCCACGGGGAGCCCCGGTCCTGTTTGTCAAGAAGAAATATGGATCCATGAGGCTATGCATTGATTATAGGGAAATCAATGCTATTACAATAATGAATAAATATACTATGCCTCAGATTGATGATTTATTTGATCAAATCCATGGATCCAAATAATTTTTAAAGATTGACCTTTGGTCCGGATATCATCATGTGTGTGTGAGGAAGGAAGATATTCCTAAGACATCATTTCAAACCAGGTATGAGCATTACGAGTTTACGGTGATGTCATTTGGACTGACTAATGCACCCTCTATTTTCATTGATTTAATGAATCAAGTTTTCAAGGAATATCTTGATAACATTTTTGTGGTGTTCATCGATGATATCCTGGTATACTCAAAAATATATGAAGACCATGAGAATCACGTAAGGAGTATTCTGGAAAGTCTTAGAAGAAATCAATTATATAGGAAGTTTAGCAGAGTTCAAATTCTATCTTCAGTCAGTTTCATTTCTAGGACATATTGTCTCTAAGGTTGGAATCCTAATTGATTATACAAAGACAAAGGCATTCCAAGAATATCCCATTCCAACAAACATAACTGAGGTATGTAGTTTTATTGGTTTAAAAGGTTATTATCGATGTTTCGTTCAGAATGTTGCCCGACTGGCTAACCCGCTAACCAAGCTCACACGTAAAAGAGTTAAGTTTGTGTGGAAAAAAGAGTGTATAGAATTCTTTGATGAATTGAAAAGAAGATTGGTCAATACTCCAATTTTGACTCTTCCATCAGGAAGTGATGGATTTGTGATATACAGCGATGCATCAATGAATGGTCGGAGTTGCATCCTTTTGAAAAACGATAAAGTTATTGCTTACACATCAAGACAGTTGAAGAATCATGAGAAAAATTATCCAACTCATGATCTTGAGTTAGAAGCTGTAATCTTTTCTCTGATAATATGGAGGAATTATCTCTATGGAGAGAGATGTGAGATCTATATGGACCACAAGAGTATGAAATAAATTATCACACAAAAAGAACTCAACATGAGGCAAAGAAGATGGCTCGAGTTACTAAAAGATTACAATTGTTCAATACATTAACACCCAGGAAAGGCGAATAAGGTAGAAGATATGTTATGTAGGAAAGATCATGGCCTTCTGACTCAAATGAGGATTGAAAGAGATCTTATATTGATGGATCTACTGAAGATGGATATGGGAATTTTTAAGGAAGGGGAAACATCAGTCCACTTTAAAATGATTGCTAAACCATCTTTACGATAAAAGATAAAAATTTATCAATCTGATGATGAGAATCTACAAAAAAAAATTAATGAAGTTAAGGATGGAAGACTGGCTGACTTCGTGTATAAATAAGGAGTTCTGATGTTTGGGAAGAGGTTATGTGATCCATTAGTACGTGATCTAAGAAGGGAACAATTAGATGATGCTCATAGCTCCAATTTCTCTATACACCCCGGTAGTACCAAGATGTATAGAGATCTGAAGGAATATTTTTGGTGGGATAATATGAAGCAAGAAATTGCTGACTATGTGTCAAGGTGTCTAGTTTGTCAACAAGTGAAGGTAGAGAGACAACATCTCAAAGGAGTGCTGCAACCTCTATCTATTCCTATGTGGAAGTGGGATAACATTATGATGGATTTGGTTATTGGACTACCGAGGACACCTAGAAGGAATGATGCAATAAGGGTAATTGTTGATCGTCTCACTAAAACAACACATTTCCTTCCAATAAGAGAGGATTTACCACTTGATCATCTGGCATGAATTTATATTAATGATGTTTTGAGACTTCATGGTGCACCTCTATCAATTGTCTCTAATCGAGATCCCTGGTTTATGTCAATGTTCTAGAAAAGACTCCCAAGGGCTTTGAATACTGAGCTTCATATGAGTACCACATATCACCCCTAAACCGACGAACAATCTGAAAGGACTATTCAAACTCTTGAAGACATGATGAGATCATGCTCTCTTGACTTCCACGGTATGTGGGATCAGTACTTCCCTTAAGTGGAATTTTCCTACAACAATAGTTTCCATTCTAGTATTCAAATGGATCCATATGAAGCATTATATGAAAAGATATGTCGAACTCCAACTTGTTGGGATGAAGTTGGTGAAATGAAACTTATAGGCCTAGAACTAATTGAAGAGACCATGAAAAAGGTGAAGAAAATACAAGCCCATATTAAAGTAGCCCAAAGTAAGAAGAAGAGTTATGCTGGCAACCGGAGAAAGGACTTGGAATTTCAAGTGGGAGATAATGTATTTATGAAAGTATCTCCATGGAAGGGCGTCTTAAGGTTTTGTAAGAAAGGGAAACTGAGCCCCAGGTACATAGAACCATTTAAAATTTTGGGAAGAATCAGAGCTGTAGCTTACCATTTAGTGATGCCGCCAAATATCTCCAGAGCTTATGATGTGTTCCATGTATTGTTGTTAAAGAAGTACATGCCAGACCCAACACATGTACTCACATATGAAGAAATAGAACTGGAACATGATTTATCATACTGTGAAAAGCCTATCAGGATTCATGACACAAGGGGTCAGGTATTTAGAAATCGAACTACTCATCTAGTAACGGTTCTTTGTAGAAATCAGAATATGGATGAAGTAACATTGGAACCATAGGATTTCATGAAGAAGAACCACACATATCTTTTTAGTGGGATTTATTCATAAAATTTCGAGGACGAAATTTATGAAGGAGGGAATAATGTAGCACCGAAAACATTTTATGGTATTTTTCTCTGAAAAACATTCTATTCATCACTGTTTTCCTTTGAAACAACACTAGGATATTTAGGAGATAATCAAAACCTAGCCATTAAATATAAATTTTCCACTTTTATGTTTTGAATTTTGAAAAATGGTCATCTAGAGTTGTGATCAGTAAGTCATTTGGAGTCTGATAGAACAAAATTGGTTTTTGGTGATTAGTAACATACCTTTATGAATAGTAATATGAATAGTAATAAGACCCTTATGAATAGTAAATAATAATATTATTTCATTTTCTTAATGCAACAAGATAGTGAGATCTTAATTAATTTTTCAATGTCACATAAAACTAACTGCACTTCAAGATTGTTATTTTTCAAATTAACTAGGGCCTTATTTAAAAATTAAATTAATAATATTTAGAATTATTTTTAAAAAAAATGGATTACTCTTTTGAATTCTATATGTAAAAAAATGGTAGGGGTGAATTTTTGGGATTTTTCTGAAATTCTTGAATATTTGATGAATAGTGAAATATGGTAAAATACCGTATATTCAATATATCAGTAAAATACACTATTTATGACATCATAAGTGATTTAAAGACACTTGGTTCTAACTCACATGTCATTATTACTATTAGGGGTCACATGAAACAATACAGTTGGTTTTCTTGATGGAAATAATAAAATAATCAAATAAAATATTCAAAATTTACCCCTCTCCTCCACTATAAACCCCCCCACCCACCTCATCTCTTCACTCCTATAAGCCTTGATGCTCCTCAAAGTTATACCCCCCAAGTCTCTTCCCCATGTCCTAGAGCTACTGGTATCACCAGAAGTCCAAAACCGAAGCCCTTAAGATGGATCTCAAGGAGAAGAGATCAAGAGGTAAACAACCTCATTTATTTTCATTCTTTTCTTTCATTTTATGTTATTCTCTTCCTTTAACTTTGGCTTGTGATGGGATATTTCATTAAATATTCCCCTTTACTATCCATAATATGTATGAATGATGATATATTTCATTCCTCTCATCAAACTATTTTAATGAAATTTTAAGAGGCGTTGTTAGGCTGCCAAATTTTCATGAGAAATTTATCAAGTTTACATTCATTTTAAGATCCCTTTATTTTCTTCTTCTTTCCTCACCTCATCTTAACCAAGAGGCATGTATGCTCCAGAATATTGTATTTTCGGTATGTTCTAATGTTTATGGAAAATTTTTCATCATTATTCTTCTTCTCTCCCACTTATTTAAGGAATAAAAACAGTGTCCATGATGTGTCGAATTACCGACATCATGGATGATGTAATTTCAATTTCCATTAATTATTTCAAGTATGGTCATGAAACCAAATGTATGGTTTAACCAGGTCATAATATATGTATTTTATCATTATTAATGTTTTTTAATATTTAAAAATTCATAATATGTAATAAAAATACATAACAAGTTTATTTAGCACAAAACTGCCAAGCCAAATTCAAGCGTTTATCTTAAACTCATCGAATGAGTCATCATCATGGAATATAACCAGAATAATTATAAGATAATTTATGTATATTTTATTTCACTAATAATTTATATTAACAATTCTGAATGTTTAACCATATTTCAAACCAACATCCATTCATGAATACAAGTAAACAAACCATGAAACCATCTAAGAAAATGTTTCCACAACAATAAAACTGGATCTCATAAATCCATCAAAAATACCATTAATGAACTAAATAAGGTTATAACATATCAATTAAATATAAAAGAGGTTCTGGATTTATGAATTAATAATCCTAATTTTTTTATTCAGGTCTTTAAAAACAATACAAGAAAACCTTCAAGCAAAAGGTAAGGGATCCTCTCTCTTACTTTTGTTCAAGAATATCCACTTTGTTGTGAATAACATTGTATTGTGAACCTAATAATATATACTTGGTGTACCTATTGCCCCTTTGAGATCACTTTCCATTTGAAATTATATTTCTATTAAATATCCATAATCTCATGTCATGGATATGTTTATTTTCTAAACTGTATACCATTTCACATACGGTGTATATTTTGGATGTTATTGATGAATCTGTATTCTATACTCTATACAGATATTGAAATGACATATTACTCTTGTATTGAGTCATTGAATAAAGAATTCTTTGGATGTAGAGGTGGGTGGGGTCCACTATAGCCCCTCGATGCATCGGTAGGTCTCATGAGACAAAACCGTTTGGTGATAGACCTTTCAAGTTTATTTCTTAAAAAACAGACGAGTTTCTACCCACAACAGTAAACCATTTTTACGGTATTATGATTTCATGTTCCAGATACATGACGTCCAATTGATAAGCATTCTCTTTATTCATTATCAGTTATTATTATTATCCATGAGGTTTTCACTATGACAAAATCTATGGATGCAGTTTCATTCTCAGTTTATTAATGGAATTAGTTGTTCATTTATTCACTATGCAATTTTGATTATGTCACATTGATTATGATTCACTTATTGTTGTACCAATGCTTTCGCAATTTTTAACCCTTACTGAGTGTTTGGCCTCACCCCTTTCATTGTTTACCTTCAACAGGTTATGAAGAGGAGGTCATTTATTGAGTGCTAGTGGATGTAATTTTTGTTTTCCATTATGGATTGTATCTTGTAACCTTATCCAATGTAATTTATGTTAAATCAATGTATCTAGTTTCTTCAAGAATACTAAACAGATCGTTCCTTCAGGAATTTCATTCCTTCTAACCATGCCAATATCACAAGTAATGCACCAGATCCAGCCTAGAGGGGTCGGGGTGTTACAATTTTATTAGGGTTTATTATGGTATGTTAAGGTTTATAAGGGTTTATTAGGTATTTTTAGGGTTTTATTAGGATTGAGTTGGGTTTATTAGGGTATATTTTGTTATATTTGGGTATGTTTAGGATTTATTAGGGTTTATTATGGTTCATTATGTTTTATTAATTTTTAAGAGGGTATATTAAGGTTTTTTAGTGTTTAGTAGTGTTTATTTGGGATTATTAGCGCTTTTATGCTTTGTTAGGTTTTATTATCATTTATTAGGGGTTTTAGTACTTTTTAATGTATATTTGCGTTTTTAGGGTTTAGTGGGGTTTATTATGGTTTATTATGGTGTGTTAAGGTTTATTAGGGTTGAGTAGGGATAATTAGTGTTTTATTAGGGTTGAGTGAGTATCTTTAATTATTTATTAGGGTTTATTAGGGTTGAGTATGGTTTATTCGGGGTTTTTAGGGATTTATAGGGTTTACTATGGGTTTTTAGTGTTTTTATTAGGGTATATGAGTGTTTTTTAGTTTTTGTTAATATATATGAGGGGTTGTTATGACTTTTTAGGCTTTATTAGTGTGTTTTTAGTGTTTTTAGTGTTTTTTCGGGTTTGATTGGGTATTGTAGCGGTTTTAGGGCTTATATAATGTGTTTTAGCATTTTATTGGATCATTAGGGTTTTTTGGTGTTCTTTAGAGTTTAATATGGTTCTTTAGGGTTTATTAGGGTTCTATAGGGTTTATAAATGACCATTATGATTTGTTATAGTTTATTAGCGTTTTTATTGTATATTAGGGTTTTATTAGGATTTTGTAGGCATTTTTAGCTTTTTGTAGGATTTATTAATCTTTTTAGAGATATTTTGGATTTAATAGGGTTTATTAGGGTTTATTTTATTTATTAGTGTTTAGTAACGTGTATTTGTGTTTATTACTATTTATTAGGGTTTATTATGATTTGTTAGGGTTTATTGGGGTTTATTAGGGGTTTGTTATGGTTTGTTTCAGTTTGTTACGATTTATTTGGCATTGCTAGGATTTGTTACGATTTATTTGGGGTTGTTATGATTTGTTATGATTTATTTTGGGGTTATTAGGGTTTTTAGGGTTTATTAGTGTGTTGTAGGGTTTTGTAGGCTATTATTTGGATGTTTTTGTAGATTTTTTAGGATTGTTATGCTTTTCAGTGATTACTAGGGTTAATTATGGTTTAATAGTGTTTTTTATTTTATATTAGGGGTTTTAGGGCTTTTGTAGAGTGCATTAGGGTTTAATAGTGTTTTTTAGGGTTTATTACAGGTTATTGCAATTTATTAGTGTTTATTAGGGGTTTTGGGGTTTTATTATGGGTTTTATGGGTTATTAGGGTTTATTAGTGGTTCTTAGGGGTTATTAGTGGTTTTTAGGGTTTGTTAGGGGTTTTTAGGGTTTTTAGGGTTTGTTACGCTTTGTTTGAGTTGTTTGGGGTTTATGCATTTTTTTGGGTTTTATAGGTGTGTTTGGATTTTTTTTATGCTTGGTTAGGGTTATTTTATCAATTTTTGGGGTTTTGATTCATTTTGTGGGTTTTGAAGCATTTTCCGGTTTTTTTAGCAATTGTTAGGGTTTATATAGTGTTGTTAGTTGCTTTAGTGGTTCTATAGGTGTTTTCATGGTTCTTTAGGATTTTTTTGGAGTATTTGGGTTTCTTTTGAGGTTTTTAGTGTTTTCTATGGGTGTTTAGGGTTTTAAGGGTTTAATAGGGTTGTTTAGGGGGTTTTAGGCATTTTTAGGCTTTTAGGGTTTTTTTAGCGTTTTTAGGGGTTTTTATGTTTTTAGCATTTTTGAGGTTTTTTTGAGTTTTGTTTTGAGTTTTTTTAGTTTTTATGTATTTGTTTCAGGGGTTTTTTGGTTTTTTCATGTTTTTAGGGGTTTTATGGTTATTATTGTTTTTTTAGGGTTTTTAGGATTTTTTTGGGTTTTTAGGGTTTTTTAAGGTTTATTAGGGGTTTTGGGTTTTTTGTTTTTTTGTGGTTTTTTAGGGTTTTGTCAGGTTTTTCTGGGTTTGTTATGGTTTTTTATGAATATTAGTGTTTTGAATGTTTTAATAGAATTTTTGTTGTATATTTGGGTTTTTAGGTATTTTGTAGCTTGTATTGGGGTATAATAGGGGTTTTAGGGTTTATTGCAATTTATTAGTGTTTATTAGGGTTTAATAGAGGGCTTTAGGGTTTATTAGGGTTTATTATGGTTTGTTATTTTTTGGTAGGGTTTGTTAGGATTTAATAGCGATTTAGGGTGATTTAGGCTGTCTAAGGGTTTGTTAGGGTTTCTAAGGGTGTGTTAGGGTTTCTAAGGGTGGGTTATGGTTTTTATTGGTGGGTTAGGATTTCTAAGGGCGTGCTATGGTTTTTAAGGGTTTCTAAGGTCGTGTTAGGGTTTTAATGGATGTGCTGGGGTTTCTAAGGGTGTGGTTGGGTTTCTAAGAGTGTGTTAGGGTTTCTAAGGGTGTGTTAGGGTTTCTATGGGTGAGTTAGTGTTTCTTAGGTTTGCTTAGGGTTTTGTTAGGGTTTTTAGGATTTTTTAGGGGGGTTTATCGTTTTTAGGGGTTTTTAGGATTTCATTCGATTTTTTTGAGTTTATTGGGGTTTCTTAGTGCTTCTTGGTGTTTTTAGAGACTTTTAGGGGTTTTTGGGTTTGTTAGGGTTTTTTAGGGTTTGTTATATTTTTTATGGTTTTTTCGGGGTTTTAGGGTTGTTAGAGTTTGTTAGGGTTTTTTAGGTTTTGTTTGAGTTTGTTAGGGTTTGTTAGGTTTTTTAGTATTTGTTAAGGTTTGTTAGGGTGTGTTAGGGTTTTTTATAGTTTTTAATGGTTTTTAGTGTTTATGGGTTTATTCATGGTTTTCAGGGTTTTTTATTTGTTTATGGTTGTCACAGATTTGTAGAGCTAGTCGCAAGCTTCAATTTGATATGTGGTAGACGTGAAACAGACACCCAGAGCAGAAGTTATGGTCATTTGAAGGACTTAAGGACCTTTTGGGACATTAATAACATGATAATATGTTCATATTGGTGAGATATGTGTAGATCTATTCGAAAGCTTCAATTTGATATATGGTAGAGGCAAAACGGACTCCCGGAGTAGAAGTTATGGTCTTTTGGAGGGATTAACTACCTTTTGGGCCTTTAAGGATGTGAGAAGGTGCTTCAGTGGTTATAGGAGTGTAGGTCTAGTCTCACGCTTCAATTTGATATGTGGTAGAGGCAAAAAGGACACCCATAGAAGAAGTTATTGCAAGACGGACACCAGAAGCCAATCTTTTGACCATACATATGGATTTTGGCTCCGTTTTGGGGTTGAAGAATGTCAGAAAGGGTTCTAGTGGTTACCAGAGTGTGTAGATTTTCAAAATTATCGATTTGATATGTGGTAGAGCCAAAATGAACACAAGTAGCAGAAGTTATTGTCATTTTAAATTGAGCAACCCACCTAGTGCTTAAAAACCTAAGAAACCCGCAACACACATAAATATGGATAACTTCTCTGTCAGGTGTTTGTTTGAGTGCTGTGAATTATAAAATCGAAGATCATGAGGTGAGTGAGGACCAATTATAATCAAAATTGTGAGAAGATCAAAGTTACAGAAGATATATTAGTTATACCACTCCAAAAAAAAGTCCAACATCAAACGACTATAACTTTCACTCTGGTTGTCCGTTTGAGCTCTACCACATATCAAATCGAAGGAATTGAAGATATCTACACAGAAGGATAACTTGATCAAAGTTAAAGTCATTATTGGGACCCTAAAATCCAAAAAAAAATCATCATAATGCCTCCAAAACTCCATTTCCATGTCCGGATCCCTGTCAAATTTTTCTTAAAACGGTCATAACTTCTGATATATGTGTCTGTTCGGCCTTCGGCACATGTTTTTATCATATTTAGTTTAATGAGATTTAGTTTGACTATTCACGGAGCAGAAATGGACACCTGAAGAAGAAGTGGTGCCTTTTTAATGACTTTGTGATTAGTTAGGTTTTTTAAGACACCATTTCTAGCACTTTTGTCTGGTCTGCTGTTTTTTCGAACAACTATAACTTATTATTACTATTAATATTAATATTATTGTCATAATCTCATGAAAATTAACTTGCACATGCACATTCATTATTATTATATTTTAATTTCCATGCACGTTCACATGTAATGCACACACACGTTATTTTATTATCACATGTGTTTTTATTATACTTGTTATTATTATTATTGTGTTTGTTATTATTGTTTTTGTTTTTGTTGTTGTTGTTGTTGTTGTTATTATTATCATCACATGAAAATGCACATCCAAATGCACATACACGCACATTCAATGAACGTGTGTTATTCTATTATCACATGTATTTTTATTATTAATATTGTTAATATTATTATTATCATCATCATCATCATCATCATCACATGCAGATGCAATTCATGGGAGTTATTATTTATTACCATACACATGCACACGTAATGCACATGCAATATTCTATTATCATATGCATTAGTACTACTACTATTATCTCCACAACTACTATTATTATTACTACTATTGTGATTATTACTATCATCACATTCAAATGTAGATTCACATGCATTATTATTTATTATTTATTACCATGTACATGCATAAATAATGAACTTGTATTATTCTTTTATTATTATTATTATTATTATCACAGTTTTTATTTTTATTATTTTTTGGTCAGAGTAGATTACTGAAGTGGGGATGGGTGAATTCAGTAACAATAAACACATCTGTAAAAATTATTTCTAAAATATTTCCCTAAAAATTAGATACAGCCCAGTTAATCAAGGTTATACGGTTATAAGAGATTATCTATTTGAATAACTTCTTAGAAGATTGATTAGTTCTCAGTAATCTTAATATTAGTTATTAATATTACTTTTGAAGCTATTCTACTATTTCAAAATAGTTATAACTTCTTTCCAAGACTAACTATCAAAGTGAATTTAGTGATTTCTATGTTATATACCAGAAACGCTCAGTCAGAGATTTCAGAGTTATATAGAAAAGCATTAAAACAAAGAAAACTAATTTAACCAGCACATCAATTATAAAAAAAGTGGTTTAGTCTCAATACATGACCTAATCCAATCCAATTGGTGATCTCCTAACACCAAGCAGTTTATATAAATAAACTTTGATCCACACCCTGGATCGGGGTTAACAACAGTACACAAGACTATCTAGGCTGTACAGGGACCTCTTCCATAGTTCTTCCTCGGTACAAATAACCATGCCACACAAAGACCTCCTCCACACTTATCTGCGGGTATACACAATTTTAAATGAGGTTTTGAGAAATGATATCTTCTATCCTTCAGTTTAATGCAGGAGACAGAGTGTGTTATTATACAGATACAAACTCTGCTCAAATGTTAATAAAATGATACACAATAGAGCATAAATATTGAGATCGGTTTAGAAGTACTCTGATTGTTAGTCTTTGTAGCTCGGGACATTTGGGATTATGCAGATGCAGAACTCAAGTTCTTGTCTGGAAAACAGAGTGTCGCAAGATAGACTGATTTGGCTTGTGTTATTCACGGTGTTTCATAGCGTGAAGATGTTCTCGGGATGGACTGAAGTATGCATCATGTGTTCTTCACTAGTATCGTGTTGCATGAGGAAATGATTTCTTCAAAGTATCTTCAATTTAGTTCTTCTTCTTAGTATTTTTCCACACACTGTTCTCGCGTATGTCTTTACTTTTTCATTCCTTTCTTGTTTCTGGGAAACACTCTTCTTTTATCTAGGAGTGCATATGATGGGGCCGATAGGTTTCATGCATTCTGTACCTCGTACCTCGTACAATAAGATGATATGTCTACAAAGAAACATTAATTATATCAGTGCATTAAAATCTTCAAATATGACCATTTGAGATTAAATCAAAAATTGACAAAATATATATTAGGAAACAGTGTCACAGTATGTCATTGAAACGGTGTATCCTTCACACGGTGTCTGGATTGGTAACGGTGTCTGAATGTCACAGTGTCTCGTTGTTCATGGTGTCTTGTTTTTCACAATGTCTCATTGTTCACAGTGTCTTGTTGTTCACAACATCTTGTTTTTTACGGTGTCTTTTTGTTCACGATGTCTTTCTTCACGGTGTCTTCATCACGGTGTCTGCTTCATAGTGTCTACTTCATGGTGTCAGAAAGACATAACCAGTGGCAGACATACGTTGTCTTAGGCTTTTCAAACTAACTGTATTTAGACTTAAGTAATGATGATCATAGAATGAATTAGACATAATCATTTGTCAAGGAAGGTATTATAATATTAAATAAAGGATAGTATAAATTAATTAAAATAAATGTAAGAAAATTAATGGTTCTTCATAAATAATTAGAATACTTAAACAATAATATACATTATTTGATATAATTTACAAGATTTAACAAAGTTGAATGTGATTTGTGATCATTAAAACATGATTAGTTCATGAGGAGTCCAGAAATCTCCCCACTTTTTATGATCACAAATCATACAGAGCTAGAGATTTCTTCCCCTTTTCTTCAACAAGAGATATGGAGATAAATGTCTAACATATAGAAATTTCCCCCCTCTTTGGGATTATCAAAAAGATAGAATAAAAGAGGGAAATAGAAAGTGAAAATTTCATTAAAGTAAATAAGGTCCAGTACAAATAGAAAGAAGTAAAACAAAAAACAACATCATTTCTATCAAAAAGGAGTAATCACTGTTCTTCTTCACTGACTAGACTTCTCTTTTCCTTTATCAGTATCAGAAGAGGAAGCCATAGGAACTTAGGTGGGGGTAGAAGAAGGGATTGAGATTGTCGATAGAGAAGTCAAAGGAAGTCCTTCAAAAATATATGGAGCTAGAGTAGGAGTGGTATATGATCGAGGTAGGTGTTGATCAAGAATCACATGCCTGATATGACTTAGTGCATGGCCGACAGACATGGTAGTGGAGGCTTGGGAAGAAGTAAAAGTAGGAAAACTAGGCCTTAGAGGTGCACCCACAGGAGCAACGACGTTTGTACTCTGGACATGATTATAGGGCCTCGAGAGTTTGATATAATCCACAATTATATCCCCACCATATTGTAGGATTTCTAAAAATAATCCTTCTTCTCCAAAAACTTGTCCAACAATCTAGTGAACTCGATGAGATTTTGGACTTGGGTCTTGAAATCTTGAGTAATAAGAGTAATCCTTATATTTTCCACAAGATAATTGAAATGATTTTTCATATCAGTCTTGGAGAATATTTAGTTGAAGTAGAAGTCCACTTTCTTGGAAATCTCTTACTGAGCATCATTATCCATTTTTGAGTGGATTTGGACCAGGTGAAGAACTCTGTCACTGTTCTTGATTACTTCATGTAGAGAATCTTTACTGAAGCAACTAATCACAGTCTACATCTCTTCTTTTACCACTGTTTTGAGTAGGTCTCTATCTAAAGAGGGTTGAGAGGATTGACTAGAGGATTTAGATGTATTGACAGTGGTGGTGAGAGATTTCAGTTGATTCATCACTTTTTAAAGACACCTTGTATATTCAACAGTGATTTTGTTAAGATTTACAAAAAGCTCTCTCATCTCCTTCACAATCTATTTGTTTCCTTCAGCAACATTTTCATCTAAGGAAGGTAAATAAGGTTGAATATGATATATAACATCATATGGGTTTTGAGTAACAGTAGGTTCTACAAGAGGAGAAATAATATTTGGTCTAGAATGCATCACTTTCTGAAGGTCTTCAATCATACTTCTTAAGGTATTCCCTTCATCAATTAGTATCCTATTTTCAAATATAACATTGTGAATCTCATGAATAATTTTAGGTTGAATCTACCAAATAACTTTCTCCAACAACAAAGAGTCATCTTTCTCACTGAGATGTGTCATAAGAGCAGGTTGAGAATTCAGAACTTTTTCTACACCTGAGAAAAGGGTATCACCAAATTAATTTAGATCATCTTTAGTCACAAAGGATGGTTGTTCTGATGATGGCTTAGAAACAGGGACTGAAATAGTTTTAGGTTCCTTTTCAGGGGCTATATTAGAGACTGATTTCAGCTAGAATAAAGAAGAAAGGTCAATGATTTTTTCTGAGACTTTCTGAGAGTCATCCAAATCATAGAAACTGGGGAACAAATATTGAGTTTCTATAAGACATGAAACACTTGGGTTTGGTACTTCAGTAGACTCTAGATTTGGGGGTTTCTCCCCTTCAACAGCAGCATCCTTCTTCAGACTGAGAGGCTTAGGGTCTTGATCTAATTCAACAGAAACGGCTCTTGGTTCCTCACCCATTTCCTGCCTAGAAAGCTGAAAAGATCTCTCCATCCTTTCTTTAACCGAAGGGATGATTTCAAGAGCACATTGTTCCACTGGGAGTTCCTTAAGATTAGCTTCTTGCATACCAGGTAGCACTTCCTCTATAGGTTCTTCCACTATAGGTTCTTCCACGACATCCTTGTTAGTTTCTTTGGAAAAAAAGCATGTGTCAACCTTGGGTTGATCTTCCAGATTAGCAACTTATGAAGGTACAGAAACTTCTTTTTCACTTACCACAAGAGGGACAGGTGTGTTGTCCTCTTCAATAGAAACAGTTTCTTTAGGAGGCACAATAGCCTCTTATTCTTCTTCTTCTTATTTAGAAGAGTACTCAACAATTTCATCTGGTTCCAAACCAGGATCAAAAATATTTCTTGGTCTTGAGGGATGTTCCACTAGATTGAATTTCTCATAAACTCTATCATTGTCTTCCACCCATTCCTTTTTCCAAGGACTCCGATTTATCTTCATTCTCTTGATAGTGGATTTAGAGAGGCAAAATTAACAATCCTTAAATACTTCCTCATTATGTCCAACCATTCCTTTGGAAACAAGCATGGCAGAGATAAGTCGAGAGTAAAACATGGGAGTTGACTTAGATGTGGCTTTCATCAGCTCACACATATGGTGTATGATATACTTGCACAAGTTGATCTTATGACCATTTTTCATAAGATGAATCAGGAACACATCCTGTTATTTCAAAACAACAAAATCAACTTTTCTGGGGCTAACCAGATTCTGAATAAACTTGAACAGAAGCCTTGATTATCCATCTAGTTCAGTAGAAATGTCTCTCCTCTTGGTACCACTTCAAGTTAAGGATTTTAAATAATCTTCCAGATCAAAGAATTCAGTTGAAGGTGGAGGTCCTCTCTGATAATCCTCACAGATGCCTTCATGAGGTATCCCAAGGAATGCAGCCCATATCCTCAAAGAGAATGAGAATTTCTACCAATTGATCCTGCTTCTTACAACATATCCATCTTCAAACTCAAAGGAGAATAGAAAATATTTATAGAACTGAGCCACTAACTTAGGATAGATAGGTATGTCTTTATTCAAATGCCACTCTAACCAGCCTTACTGTTCTAACACTTTCAAAACCAAGGACATACTAAATAGAATTCAATTGGGGAAATCCTTTTTTTAGGTACAACAACTCAGTTTACTAGATTCATGTTTAGAGGTCCTTAGAGTGATAGCTTTGGTACAATATTCTTCTTCTATGAGCTATGCTTCTTAGGAGTCGATGATGAAGGGTGTTTCATCCTGGGCATTCATCGAAGGATAGAGAGAGAGAAAAGGTTTGTAGGGATGAAGAAGGGTTCGAAAAGAGTGAGTATAAGAATTCCCGAGTAAATAGTCGAGTGATACTTTATTTTTTATATAATTTAGGAATACCGAACATCGCAAAAATAAAAACTCAATAAAGTAAAGAGGTGAAATGAGTAGTTACCACGATATTTTTTTTTAAATTATAATGAATTTTTACAGCGAGACTGTGTTTGAGTGTGTTACGGTGAGATAATGTTTGGGTGTTACAGTGAGATAGTAAACATCAACTTTACGGTGATACAATAACCTAACTTCTCAGTGAGATAGAGAATATATGTTACTGTGATATATTAATTGTCAGACAGTAATCACAAAATACTAACTGTGAGACCGTAAACATGAAACAGTAAGATACAAAAAATTAAGACATTTACTTAAGATTTATCATGCCTAATTAATGTATTATGTAGTCTATTCATTCAAAAGTTAATGGTTTGGTGAATATATCATCAAGATGATATTCAATACCAATGAATTCCAAATTGATATTACCTTTTTTATAATGTTATCTCAAAAAGTGATGTCTTACATCAATATGATTTGTCCTATAATGTGAAACATGATATTTAGAGATGTTAATAGCACTTATGTTTTCACAATTTATAGGTACGTTCCTGAATTGATATCCATAATCTAGTAATGTGTGTTTCATCCACAACATTTGTGCACAACAACTGCCAGCAGCTATGTATTCAGCTTCTGCAGTAGATAATGAAACATAATTTTGTTTCTTAGTACACCATGATACTATTTACTTGCCTAAAAAGTGACATTTTCTAAAGGTTATTTTTCTATCTAACTAACTGCAACTGAAGTTAGCATTAGAATAACTAACTAATTCAAATGATTATCCATTAGGATAGAATAATCCTAAATTGGGTGTATTCTTGAGGTATTTGAAAATTCTATTTATAGTCTTTAAATGAGATTCCTTAGGATATGCTTGAAAATGAGAACAAATACACACACTAAACATTGTCAGGACAACTAGCATTCAAGTAGAGTAAACTTCCAATCATTCCTCTATAAGTGTTTTGATCATCAGATTTTCTATCTTCATCAAGATACAAAAAACATGTGGTACTCATGGGAGGGTTACTACTTTTAGTGATATCCAATCCAAAAACGTTTTATAAGATCTCTAGTATATTTAATTTGAGTTAAAATAATGCCATCATTTTTTTGAATGATTTGAAATCCAAGAAAGAATTTTAGTTGACACATTAAACTCATTTCAAATTCATTTTGTATCATTTAAGAAAAATCAACACATAAAGAATTTTTTGAAGATACAAAAATAATATCATCTACATAGATTTCAACAACTAAAACATCATTATAAATTAGTTTTATAAAAAGGGAAGCATTAGCTATTCCTTTTGTAAAACCTTTGGAAATAAGAAAAGTACTCAGCCTATCGTACCATGCTCTTAGAGCTTGTTTTAAACCATATAAAGCTTTTGATAGTTTGAAAATATGATTAGGAAAATGAGGGTTTGTAAAACTAGGGGGTTGTTCATCAAAAATATCCTCATCTATATACCCATTTAAGAATGCACTCTTAACATCCATTTGATATAGTTTGAAATTCATATGTGCAACATAAGAAAGCAGGATTCTGATGTCTTCAAGTCTAGATACTAATGCAAAGGTCTCTTCATAGTCAATTCCTTCTTCTTTACTATATCCATGTGCAACTAATTTGGCCTTGTTTCTAACTATGTTACCAACTTCATCTACCTTATTCCTGAACGCCTATTTAGTGCCTATGATGAACGTGTCCTTAGGTCTTTCAACAAGTTTCCAAAATTTGTTCCTTTCAAATTGATTACGGTTATCTTGCATAGCCATCACCCAAAATTCATCATTGATCGCATCATTAATTTTTTTAAGTTCAAGTTGTGACAAGAAGACTTAATTTTCAACCTGATTTCTAAGAGAAGCTCTAGTTTTTGTTCCTTTGTCTAAATCTCCTACAAAAACTTCTAAAGGATGATTCTTAAGAGTTATAACTGTTCTAGAAAAGGAAGGACTAGTGATTTTAAGTTCATTGACAGATTCAGGTTCATAGTGACTTGGTTCTAGGGAATTTCCAGAACTGAAAGTTTTCACAGATTCTTTCACAGATGTGTTTGAGGATTTTGAAATAATGTTCTGATTTGATAAGTCATCCTCCAGGTTTTCTAGAGTGGTTTTAGGCTCATGAAGATCTGTTTGATCTAATTTGACATGAACATATTCTTATAAACATTTTGTTTTTCTATTGAAAGCTCTATAGACTTTACTAGACATGGAATAATCCAAAAAATTCATTCATCACTCTTGGATGAAATTTTTTCATGATTTTCCTTAGTATAATGGATATAGACTTTGCAGCCAACAACTATGAAATAGCTAACCTTGGGTTTTCTATTTTTCCATAATTCATAAGGAGTCCTCTTAAGAATAGGTCTAATAAATACTCTATTGATTATGTAACATGTTGTATTGATAGCTTCATCCCAAAAATAAATTGATAGGTCATATTCACAGAGCATTGTTCTAGAAATATCTTTCAAGGTTCTATTTCTTCTTTCTATAACTCCATTGTGGTGAGGTGTTCTAGGAGAAGAGAAATTGTGATTATAACCATTTTGTGAGAAAAAGGATTCAAACTCTTGATTTTCAAAATCACGGCCATGATCAATTCTTAAAGATCTAATTCTAAGTCCACTAAGGTTTTCTACAGATTTGGCATATTTAGTAAAATAAGAGCATACTTCACTTTTGTGAGCCAGAAAGAAAGTCCAATTATATCTAGAAAAGTCATCTATAAGAACATAAACGTAGTGCTTCCCATTTAAGCTAGAAACTCTTGATGGTCTAAAAAATCCATGTGGACCAATTCAAGAGGTTGAGAAGTTGACATTTTTTTCTTTGGATTTAAAGAAACTTTGTGTTGGTTTCCCTTTTGACAAGGATTACACACTTTTTCATTTGGAACTCTAGTTTGGGTATGTCTTTAACTAAGATTTTTCTAGTTAACTTTATAAGGGAGTGAACATTACAGTTTCCTAGTCTCCTATACCAGATCCAAGAGTCTGTGTGAAATACACTTAAGCATTAAACATTTTGAGAAGCTAAAGAAACTAAGATAATAGAGTAAACATTTTCATTTCTTAATGCAGAAAATATTAATTCTTCTTTAGAATTAAAGACAATGAAATAATCATTTTCAAATCTAACATGAAATCCATCATCACATAATTGTGAGATTATAAGAAAATTATACTTTAATCCATCAAAAAACAGTACTTTAGAAATTAAAACTGAATCAGAGTTACTGATTTGGCCGAGGCCAATTATCTTTCCTTTGGCATTTTCACCAAATGTGACATGTCCTCCATATACTTTTATCAGGTTCTTGAAGCATGAGTAGTCTCCTGTCATGTGCCTTGAACATACATTGTCCAAGTACCATATACATTTATAGGAACTCTTTAAGAGTCTTTCCTAAAAAATGATCATTCAAAAACATATTTTGGTACCCATATATGTTTGGGTCCAGTAATATTAGTGATAAGTTATTTAGGAACCCATATTTGCCTCATAGGTTTCGTATAAGCATTATGTAATGTATTTGAAAAATAAACTCTATTTAGTCCAGAAAAACTTGAAACAGTAGAATATGTATCATGAATTGGAATATTTGATTTGTTTCCTGAACTAGGAGTAAAACTATATGACCTAGAACTTGAATCAAAATTTGTTCTACCACGATTTCTTTTACCAGGTTGATAACCAATTACAGTGTTGTAATTAGGGGAAATCTATTTTCCTAGAATTTATGTAAGGGTATTCTTCCCATTGGTAAACTTTTCAAGGCCATTCTTTAATATCTCATTTTACATTTTTAATTCATTGTTTTCTTTGAGTATTTAAGAATTTTTCTCCTTTTCAGTTGCGAGTTTAGATTTAATAGTCACAGTGAGAGAATGTTGTTTATTCAATTATTTATATTTGTCTTTTAGTTCATTTCATGTCTCTTCAAGCATGTTACTTTATTCAAACATTTCATCATTAGTCATTTTTTCTAAGTCACTCTCTTCTCCAGAATAGTATGAATCAAGTACAGGAGAATCCAGTGTTACCTAAGATGTGTTTTTCATAAAACAAATATTGTCTTTGTTTTCCTGTTCATCATGTGATGTTTCTGAGTCACTTGAACTATCCTCAGAAGCACTCCAGGTTTCTTTTATTTCCTTTCAATACTTCCTTACATTGTCCTCATATTTGTTTTTTTATTTTAGCTTTGGACAATCATCCTTGATATGTCCTTTGCACTTACACTCATATCAATAAATTTCATCAGCCTAGTCACTTCTTTTCCAGTCCTTCTTCCAATTTCTTTTTTGGTTATATTTTCCCATGAAGTTAGGATTTCTGAAAAAGTTCTTCTTCTTGTAAAATGTTTTGAATCTTCTGGATAATTGATCCATCTCCTCATCACTGTCAGGTGATGATTATTCACTGGTGGATATTTGTATCGAAGCATCCAGTTTTCCTTTGACATTGTGTTTAGATTTCGTGGTCTTGAATGCAACAGATTTCCTTTTTTGGTTCATCCTCCTTCTCCTTGTTGACTTTCATCATTCCTCATACATCGCCAGTTTCCCAATGAGTTCTTTTGTAGGTTGTTTTCTGATGTCGCATGATTCTCTAATAGAGACAGAGGCTCCCCTATATCTTTCAGGTAGACATCTAAGAATCCTCATGATTTTTTCCTTAGCAGTGTCTTCTCTTCCAAGAGTAATCATTGTGTTGACAATCTCATTGAACCTAATATACATGCCAGAGATAGGTTCATCCGGTTTCATTTTAAAGTTATCATATTTGATATTATAAGTATTAAGTCTCATTTCTTTTACACTAGATGTTCCATCATGTGAGACAGATAGGGAATCCAAAATTTCATGGGTAGTTTTACATGCAGAAATTCTATTGAATTCATCATCTCCTAAAAAGCAGTATGGAGTATTCATAGCTTTGAAAATGTTATTATAGGTGGTTTTGGTAGGTTCATCCCATGTGATTCTATCAGTAGCAGGAATTTTATATTCATCTATAATGGATGACCAAATTTCAAATCCATACTCTCTAAATGCATTTTCATTTTAATATTCCATTGAGCATACTTGGTTCCATTAATCAATGGTGGTATGTTTGTTGCAAAACCTTCCAATCTATTATCCATAATAACATAATAGGTTTAAATAGGTATAAATTTAGAATTAACATAAATTTACAGATCTTTAAGGTTAAACAAAAATCACAGTTGAGTAAGATTAAACAGAGTCCTAATAAACATCCTTTGATACCAAATGTTGGTTGGAGTAGATTACTCAAGAGGGGAGGGGTGAATTGAGTAACTATAAAAACTTCTATAAAAATTATTTCTAAAATATTTCCCCAAAAAATTTGATACAACCCAGTTAATCAAGGTTATACGGTTATAAGAGATTGGATGTTTGAATAACTTCTTAGAAGATTGATTAGTTCTCAGTAATATTCATATCAGTTATTAATATTAGTTTTGAATCTATTCTAATATGACAAAATAGTTATAACTTCTTTCCAAGAATAACTATCAAAGTCAGTTTAGTGATTTCTAATTATATAGAAAAGCCGTAAAACATGGAAAACTAAATTAAGCAACGCAACAGATATAAAACAAATGGTTCAGTATCAAGCTGAGACCTAATACACTCCCCATAGTGATCACCTACCACCAAGAAGTTTATATAAATAATCACTGATCCACACCCAGGATCGGGGTTAACAACAGTACACAAGACTTTCCAGGCCGCACAGGGACCTCTTCCATAGTTCTTCGTGGGTACAAATAACCAGGCGACACAAGGACCTCTTCCAAACTTATCTATGGGTATACACAAGTGTAAATGAGTGTTTGAGAAAGGATATATTGTATCCTTCCATTTGATGCAGGAGACAGATTGTGTTATTATACAGATACACACTCTGCTCGAAAGTTAATAAAATCATACACAATAGATCAGAAAGATTGAGATTGGTTTAGAAGTGCTCTGGGTGTTAGTATTTGTAGCTCTAGACTTATGGGATGAAGAAGATGAAGAACTCGAGTCCTTGTCTGGAAAATAGAGTGTTAGAAGATAAACAGATTCAACTTGTGTTCTTTTTGGTGTTTCACAGTGTGAAGATGTTCTCGGGATGGATTCAAGTATGCTTCATGTGTTCTTCAGTAGTATCGTGTTGAATGAGGCAATGCTTTCTTCAAAGTATCTTTGTTGTAGTGATTTTTTTTGGTATTTTTCCACACACTGTTCTCATGTATGTCTTTTCTTTTTCATTCCTTTCTTGTTTCTAGGAAACACTTTTCTTTTATCTTGGAGTGCACGTGTTGGGGCCGACAGGTTGTATGTATTCTGCACCTCATACATCGTACTGTCCGATGATATGTCTACAAAGAAACATTAATTATGTCAGTGCATTAAAATCTTAAAATATGACCGTTGGAGATTAAATCGAAAAGCGACAAAATGTATATTAGGAAACGGTGTTACAATATTTCATGGAAATGGTGTCTCCTTCACACGGTGTCTGGATTAGTCACGGTGTCTGAATGTCACAGTGCCTCGTAATCAAGATGTCTCATTGTTCACAGTGTCTTATTGTTCACGATGTCTCGTTGTTCATGATGTATTGTTGTTCATGGCGTCTTGTTGTTCACGGTGTCTTGTTGTTCACAGTGTCTTGCTTCACGGTGTCTGCTTCACTGTGTCAGAAAGACATAACCAGTGGCAGACTGACAGTGTCTCAGGCTTTTCAAACTAACTGTATTCAGACTTAAGCAATGATGATCATAGAATGAATTAGACTTAATCATTTTTCAAGGAAGGTATTATAAAAGTAAATCAAGGATATATTAAAGTAATTAAATTGAATGTAGTGAAATTAATGGTTCTTCATAAAGCATGATAATACTTAAACAATAATATATATGATTTGATATAATTTACAGGATTTAACCAAGTTGAATAGGATTTGTGATCATTAAAACATGATTAGTTCATGACGAGTCCAACATAATAATAATTATTATTATCATTATCATTATTATTATCATTATCACATGAAAATGAACATGCATATGCGTTGTTATTTATTATTTAATACCATGCACGTGCGTGTGTTATTATTATTATTATTATTACAATTAGTATTATTAATATTATCATCAAATCTAAATGCACATGCACATGCATGTGCGTTCTTATTTATTATTATTTATTTATTATTTACTCCTACACACATGCACATGAAATGCACTTGCGTTATTCTGTTATTATTATTATTATTATTATTATTATTATTATTATTATTCTTGTTGTTGTTGTTGTTGTTTGTCTCATAAAATATAAATGCACATGCACATGCATTGTTATTTAATATTTATTACCATGCACGTGCATGTTTCATTATCATTATCATTACATGTAAATGCACATGCACGTGCGTTATTATATATTATTTATTACCATGCACATGAAAATGCAATGCACTTGCGTTATTCTATTATCACATGTGTTATTATTATTTATTCTAATGCACGTGCACACACAATGCACGTGCGTTATTCTATTATCACATGTGTTATTATTTATTATTTATTACCAATCACATGTAAATGCACATTCATGTGGACTTGGTTATTATTTATTGTTTATTACCATGCACAAGCACATGCACATGCACATGCACATGCACATGCACTTGTATGTGCGTAATTATTTATTATTCATTATCATTCACATGAATATGCACATACACATTCAATTCACATGCGTTATTATTTATAATTTGTTATTTATTATCATTCACATGAAAATGCGCATGCATATGAACATGCACGTGCGTTATGATTTATTATTTAAACCATGTACATACATATACACATGCACATGCATTATTACTACTATTATTATTAGAAATATATTTAGGGTTTACTATCATTTTTTAGGATTTTTAGGTTTTATTAACATTTATTATGGCTTGTTTGGGTTTTAGGGTTTTTTAATGATATATTAGAGTTTTTAGGGTTTTGTGGGGTTATTAGGATTTTATTAGGGTTTATTATGGTGTGTCAAGGTTTATTAGAGTTTATTAAGTATTTTTAGGGTTTTATTAAGATTGAGATGAGTTTATTAGGGTATATTATGGTATATTATGGTATATTTGGGTATATTTAGGATTTATTTGGGTTTATTATGGTTCATTATGGTTTATTAACTTTTAAGAGGGTATATTACGATTTTTTAGTGTTTAGTAGTGTTTATTCAGGTTTATTAGTGCTTTTAAGATTTATTAGGTTTTATTAGCCTTTATTAGGGTTTTTAGGTTTTTAATGGTATATTTGAGCTTTTTAGGGTTTAGTGGGGTTTATTATGGTTTATTATGGTGTGTTAAAGTTTATTAGGATTGAGTAGGTATTTTTAAGGTTTTTATAGGGTTGAGTCGGTATCTTTAAGTTTTTATTAGGATTTATTAGGGTTGAGTATGGTTTATTAGGGTATGTTAATGATTTTTAGGGTTTACGAGTGTTTGTTAGTGTTTTTATTAGGGTATATGAGTGTTTTTTAGTTTTGGTTAATATATATGAGGGATTGTTATGACTTTTTAGGTTTTATTAGCATGTTTTTATAGTTTGTGAGAATTTTTAATGGTTTATTAGCTTTTATTTGAATTTATTATAGTTCATTAGGGTTTCTAGGTTTTTTTAATGGGTTGTTTGCATTTTTTTGTTTATTGGGGTTTAATTGGGTTTAATTGGGTTTTGTTATGGCGTTTCACGGTTTATTAGGGTTGATAAGGTATTTCTATGGTTTTATTATGGATTTATTAGGGTTTATTAGTTGTTATTAGGGTTTATTAGGGATTTATAGGGTTTATTAGGGATTGTTTGGTGTTTATTAGTTTTTTTGTTTTATTAGGTTATATTAGTGTTTGCTATGTCTTTTTAGATAATATAGCGTGTTATTGTTTTTTGTGAGCGTTTTGTTTTTATTTTTGAGCATTTTTTGGGTTTATTTGGTTATATTAGAGTTTATTATGGTTTATTACGGTTTCTTGGGTTTTTTAAGGTATATTAGCATTTTTTGTCTTTATTAGGTTATATTAGTGTTTTTTTGTCTTTTTATGTAATATAGCACGTTTTTATTATTTGTGATCTTTTTTTATTGTTTGTGAGTGTTTTAAGGTTTATTAGGTTATATTAGAGTTTATTAGCGTTTCTAGGGATTTTTTAAGGTATACTAGAATTTTTTTTCTTTATTAGGGTTTTGTATTGTTTTATTAGGGGTTATTATGGTGGGTTAAGGTTTGATAGGGTTGAGTAGGGTTTGTTTGGATTTATTTATGGTTTATTATGGCTTTTTAGGGTTAGTTTGGGGTTTATTAGGGTTTATTAGTATTAGTGTCTATTAGGGTTGTTTAGGGTTGTTTAGGTTTTCTTAATGTGTTTTTAGGGTTTATTAGGTTTTATTATCATTTATTATGGTTTATTAGGTATTTTTGTCATTTTATTAGGGTTGAGTATATTTTCTTAGGTTTTTTAGTGAT
Source organism: Viscum album (assembly GCA_963277665.1). Lineage (NCBI taxonomy): Eukaryota > Viridiplantae > Streptophyta > Magnoliopsida > Santalales > Viscaceae > Viscum > Viscum album. The sequence continues at coordinate 791,280,251 of OY728167.1, forward strand.
TATAAGGTGTTTTAGGGATTATTAGAGTTTTTAGGGGTTTATTAAGGCTTAATTTTTTATATTATAGTATTTTAGGGTTTACTATTTTTGAGGGTTTTAAAGCGTCTTTAGGGTTTTTGTAGCATTTTTTAGGGTTTGTGTAGCATTGTTAGAGTTTATGTAGCATTTTTAGTGTTTATGTAGCTTTTTAGGGTTTTGTTAGCAGTTTTAGATTTTATGTATCATTTTAGGGATTATGTAACTTTTTTAGGGTTTATATAGCGTGTTTAGGGTTTAGGTTTTATGTAGCATTTTTTAGGGTTTATGTTGCATTTTCTGGGTTTATGTAGCATTTTTAGGGGTGTTGTAGCATTTATGTTGCATTTTTTTAGGGTTTATGCAACGTTTTTAGGGTTCATGTAGTGTTTTTAGGGTTTATATTGTGTTTTTAGGTTTTATGTAGCATTTATTAATGTTTATGTTGCATTGTTTAGGGTTTATGTTGTGTTTTTAGGGTTTATGTTACAGTTCTCGTGTTTTTGTAGTGCTTTTAGGGTTTATATAGCGTTTTTTGGGTTTATGTTGTGTTTTTTGGTTTATGTTGCGTTTCTAGGGTTTTTGTTGCATTTTTAATGGTTTATGTAACGTATTTAGGGTTTATGTATCTATTTTAGCCTTTTTAGGGTTTTAATGGTAGTTTATGGTTTGTAGTTTTTTTGGGTTTTTAAGGGTTGTTAATGGGTGATTATGGTTTTTTATGGTATCAGATGGAATTTTAATGGTTGGGGGGGTTATGGGTTTGTTTTTTTGTGATTGATAGGGGTTGTTAGGGTTTTTAGTGTGTTTTATGGTTTGTTTGAGTATTGTAGCATTTTTTAGGGTTTATATAATGTGTTTTAGCATTTTTTGGTTTCTTTAGGGTTTTTAGTGTTCTTTAGTGTTTAATATGGTTCTTTAGGGTTTATTAGGGTTCTTTAGGGTTTATTTGTGTTCTTTAGCTTTTGTTACATTTTATTAGCATTTTTTATTTTATATTAGGGTTTCATTGGGATTTTGTAGGCATTAATTGTTTTTTCTAGGGTTTATCAACCTTTTTAGGGTCATTTAGGATTTATTAGGGTTTATTAGGGTTTATTTTATTTATCAGGGGCTAATAGAGTTTGTTAGTGGTTATTACAGGTTATTACGATTTATCCGTGCTTATTAGGGTTTTTCGGGTTTAATAGTGGGTTTTAGGGGATATTAGGGTTTATTAGTGGTTCTTAGGGGTTATTAGTGGTTGTTAGGGTTTGTTAGGATTTGTTAGGGTTGTTAGGGGTTTTTACGGTTTGTTTGAGTAGTTTGGGGTTTTATGCATCTTTTGGGTTTTATGGGTGTGTTTGAAATTTTTTATGCTTTATTAGGGTTATTTTAGCGATTTTTGGGGTTTTGTTGCATTTTGTGGGTTTTGAAGAATTGTTCAGTTTTTGTAGCAATTGTTAGGGTTCATGTAGCGTTTTTAGTGGCTTTAGTGGTTCTTTAGGTCTTTAGGGTTCTTTAGGGTTCATTATGGTGTTTTTGGGTTTCTTTTGAGGTTTTTAGGGTTTGTTAGGGGGGTTTTAGGGTTTTAAGGGTTTCAAAGGGGTTTTTAGGGTTCTATTAGGCATTTTTAGGATTTTCATGTTTTTTTAGCATTTTAGGGGTTTGGGGGGGTTAGCGTTTTTTGAGGGTTTTTTTGAGTTTTTTTAGGGTTTGATGGTTTTTTTCGGGTTTTTTCGGTTTTTTCATTTTTAGGGGTTTTTTTGGGTTTTTTGGGTATTTTTAGGGTGTTTAGGATTTTTTATGGTTTTTTGGTTTTTTAGGGTTTTACATATTTTTGGTTTTTTAGGGCTTTTTAGTGTTTTGTCAGGATTTTCCAGGTTTGTTAGGGTTTTTTGTGAATATTAGCATTTTGAATGGTTTAATAGAATTTTTATATTATATTCGGGTTTTAGGTATTTTGTAGCTTTTATTGGGGTCTAATGGGATTTTTACAGTTTATTACAATTTATTAGTGTTTATTAGGGTTTAGTAGTGGGCTTTAGTATTTTCTAGGGTTTATTATGGTTTATTATTGGTTTGTAGGGTTTGTTAGGATTTATTAGTTCTTATTAGAGTGATTTAGGGTGTCTAAGGGTTTGTTAGGGTTTCTAAGGGTGTGTTAGGGTTTATAAGGTTGGTTTAGGGTTTTTAGGGGTGCTTTAGGGTTTAAAAGGATGTGCTATGGTTTCTAAGGGTTTCTAAGGTTGTGTTAGGGTTTCTATGGGTGTGTTGGGGTTTCTAAGGGTGTGCTATGGTTTTTAAGGGTGTGTTGGGGTTTCTAAGGGTTTGTTATCATTTTTAAGGGTGTGTAAGTGGTTGTTAGATTTTCTTAGGGTTTTGTTAGGGTTTTAGGGTCTTGTTTTGGTTTCTTATGGAATCCTTGGGGTTTTTAGGGTTTTGTCAGTTTTTTTGGTTTATTGGGGTTTCTTAGTGCTTCTTGGGGTTTGTTAGGGATTGTTAGGGTTATTTAGGGTTTGTTAGGGTCTTCTACGTGTAGGGTCCTGAAAATTCCGCAAGGAGGAAATCCAATTACCCCAAGACTTGGGAATGGACCAAACTAGTCCGCATACCGGATCCCAGCAACAGTATGCGGCCGGTTCGGTGAATCGTGATTCCGCAGACCAGCGTTGTCTGTGAAGCAATGGCGGGGACCCTCCGCGGGCGCGAAACAGGATGGACATCGGCCGATCCACTATCACAAACCACACAGCCGCAAAGCGCCCCAACTGGCCCATGCCGCACGTGTCGTCGTTCCCAAAATGGAGGCGGAGCACCCATGAGGCCGTAGACCACTGTCGTTCGCGGAATAGAGGCGGAGTGGTGCACTGCCGTGGAGCAATTCTGCGGATCTCAGTTCCAAAGCTCCTAGTTGACCAAGTCATCTGTAGGTGGGGATTCATTCATGGGCTTCCACAGAATGTTCCATGGGCCCATCAATATAGCCTCCCTCGTGACTCTATAAATAGACACCGAGGGGCACCAAAAATAAAAATGTAGGAACGGACGGGGGAAACCTTGTGGGGAGACGCTTGAGAAATCGCACCCAGTGGAAAAGCTCCATGGCCATCCGCGGACCCCATATCATCCGCGGATGCACTCTTCCGCATATAGGAGAAGCCATACCACGAACCACATGCGGCCAGCTCCTTCGTAGCTAGCCCTTAGCGGTCATTCCATCTGCGGACCAGCTGTCGTTCGCGAAATGGAGGCAGGAACCCTTTGTGGCCATTTCCTTCGCGACCATCCCTTAGAGGCCATTTCCATCGCGGACATATCTCATCCGCGGATAACCTCATTCGTGGAGCATCTCCTCCACAGCCACCCGTCACTGATGGCCTCCTTCATAGCCTGCTCCCTCGCGGCAAACTCCTCCACGGACACCCTTCAGGGACAACCAAATCGTGAACCCTTCGCGGACAGCTCCTTCGCGGCCATCCCCTCACAGCCGGCTCTTCGCGGACAACTCCTTCATGGATACTCCTCCACAGCCCGCCCCGTGCGGAAAACCCCATGCACTCGCTGGTCCATACGCGTGGGGGTTGTGCCCCCACACCCCTGATCGGGGTCAGTGATGGGCTGTGGTTCCGGCCCTCCGGGCCGGTACCTTCGCTATTGTCACTCACCCCCATGAAAAATGGAGAGTCGCACCTCGAACTTTTCAGGCCGGGTCAACAATATTTTCTCTTGCACCCTTCCACCATCCCAACATCCTTTCTATAAATTCCATGAGTAGAGCTACTCCTATAACCCCATTACCTAGCTCCTTTTTCTAGGTTTATCTGGAAAGGGCCTCCCTTGCGTAAGTCCCACACCAACCATTTCTAGGTTTCTCCTGCCTAGTCGTCCTGACCACATGACGCGAAACTATATGGACCTCATCCTGACCACATGACATTAAACTGTATGGCCCTCTTCCTATCAATATGATGTTAAACTATACAGAAACAATCCTCTCTACATGACTATAAACTGTCACACTCCCTATGTTCCAAACATAGGATGCCTCGTACTCCAAATAAGAGATGCCTTATGCTCCAAGCATAATATTCCTAACATCATGATCACCATGGAGTAATTTCAATAGCGTTGGAATCCATTCAATCATTCCATAACTCCACCCAATGCTTTGTGTGTCCTTCATTCCGATCCTCATCCACTTCCATGTATGAATGGACCCCGTAACGGCCTGGTCCCATGGCACATCGGCTCACCTACCATCATGGGCCAACACCCCAGAAGACTTTAAATGACACTTTGAGTGTGGTCCTGTGTTTAGAACACGGTCAGCAGTCGACCCTCATTAGCTGGTCCCCATTTCAGGCTAATGCGATATGGATGCTATTTTTCGAACACGGTCAACACAAATCATCCATCACCATGCCACATTCATTGTGTTTCGAATGTCGAGCATGTAATTCAAACTTCTCATCTCCCTTTATTTGGACTGATTCCAACTCCCTAGTCATTATCCCACTTGTGCACTTGTGCATAGGCTTTGACCCCCATTATATTCCTCAACCCACCAATGGGTTGGGATGCCCTCATGACCAGAAATGAGGAAGACACCAAGGGCCACCTCAGAGTGTAAGCCCCAATTTATCATTTTGGGCCGCTCCATGCGTAAGCCTCACTCCATTCCTCATGGGTGAACCTTTCGCGGCATGATCGTCGGGTCCTTGCTGCCTCTTGTTTCTCACACCGAGCATGACTCACGTGGGCGTAGAGTAAGCATCGATCATGACATCCTCCTATGGGCCTCCTCAGAGTGTAAGTCCCAATCCATTACTATGGTCCACCTCAGAGTGTAAGCCCCAATCCATTCCTATGGGCCTCCTCAGAGTTTATGCCCCAATCCATCACTTTGGGCCTCCTCAGAGTGCAAGCCCCAATCTATCATTGTCGTCCGCTCCATGCGTAAGCCCCACTCTACTTCTCACGGATGTACCTTTCGCGACGTGATCGTCTGGTCCTTGCTGCCTCTTGTTTCTCACACCGAGCATGACTCACATGGGCTTAGAGTAAGCATTGACCATGACATCCTCTTATGGGCCTCTTTAGAGTGTAAGCCCCGATCCATCAATCTGAGCTGCCTCATAGCGTAAGCCCCAAGCCTATGCAAACTACATGGACTTTGATCCCTGCCTCCTAGACAGGGTACGTAGGAAGCCTCCAAGAGGTTCAAGCCTGATCACCATCGGACCCCAGGGTCCACATTCCCACCGGTTCTCCGACGCTACTATGCGAACTACGAGGACGTTGATCCCTACCTCCTAGGCAGGGTACATAGGATGCCTCTAAGAGGTTCAAGCCCACCACCCAGTTGTTCTGAAAACCTTTACGTCGGTTCGCCTTTGTCCCGCATGATGATAAAATATACATTCGAACTACGTGGACTTTGAACCTTGCCTCCTAAGCAGGGTACATAGGAAGCCTCCCTGAGGTTCAATCCCAACAACTGGTCGATCCGACTATCCTCATGTCGGCTCACCACGCCGCTCCTTGTGCCGCCTCAGTGAGTCCAGACTCTTCGGGGTCATTAACCCAATGAGGGATGGTAAACCTCAGGAGTAAATGATTCCGAGTCCCTGCGTTCAGATGAACATTGCCAACCAAGAAAAATCTGTGGAAACTATGTTTGTGTATAAACCAAAGATTCTCAAACATATGAATACGTCTTAAATCTATAAGAGAGTCCTGGAACAGGCAATAATTTTCCCCAAAACAGGGTGCGATGAGCTCGAATTCCCATCCTCTTGACCAATGTGAGTTCTTAAGTGTCGCTGGTCAGACCATCTGGCAAACTTCTGCCTTTGGAAAGCAGGTCCACGCTTCATCGGATATGGAACTGTTGGGCGTTTCGAGACCGAAACCCGAAACACTGTGTTTTTTAGGGTTTTTTGGCGTTAGTTAGGGATTTTTATGGGTTGCTAGGGTTTTTTAGTGTTTGTTAGTGTTTGTTAGTGTTTGTTAGTGTTTGTTAGTGTTTGTTAGATTTTTTCTTTATTTTTAATGGTTTTTAGTGTTTATGGGGTTATTCATGGGTTGTTAGGGTTATTTAGTTATGCATGGTTGTCACAAATGTGTATAGCTAGTCAAAAACTTCAATTTGATATGTGGTTGAGGTGAAACAGACACCCAGAGCAGAAGTTATGGTCATTTAGAGGACTTAAAGACCTTATGGAACTTTAAGAACATGATAAGGTGTTTCTATTGGTCATAGATGTCTAGATATAGTCGAAAGCATCGATTTGATATATGGTAGAGTCAAAACGGACTCCCAGAGTAGATGTTATGGTCTTTTGGAGGGTATAAGTTCCTTTTTCGGACTTCAATCATGTGAGAAGGTGCTTCAGTGGTTATAGGATTGTAGTTATAGTCTAAAGCTTAGATTTGATATGTGGTAGAGGCAATATGGACATCAATAGAAGATGTTATTGCAAAACAGACACCAGAAGCGAATCTTTTGACCATCCAAGGGTATTTTGGGTCTTTTTGGGGGTTGAAGAATGTCAGAAAGGGTTTCAGTGGTTACCAGAGTGTATATATTTTCACAATCTTCAATTTGATATGTGATAGAGGCAAAATGAACACACGTTGCAGAAGTTATTGTCGTTTTAAATTGAGTAACTCTCCTTGCGCCTAAAAACCATAGAAACCCGCAACTCACTAAACTAGGCACAACATCTCCTTCGTGTGTCAGTTTGAGTGTTGTGACCAGTCAAATTGAAGCTCGTGAGATGATTGAGGACCAATTTTAGTAGAAACTATGAGAAGACCAAATAAATATAATATATATTAGTTATAACACTCCAAAAAAATTCCAACTTCAAACGACCATAACTTTCACCCCAGTTGTCCGTTTGAGCTCTACCAAATATCAAATCAAAAGTAGCAAAGATATATGCGCAGAAGGATGACTTGAATATAGTTCAAGTAATGTTTGTGACCCCAAAATACCAAAAGCCCATCAGAAGGCCCCCAAAACTCCATTTTCGTGTGTGGATCCCTATCAATTTTTTCTTAAAATGGTAATAACTTCTGATCTGTGTGTCTGTTAGGCCTCCAACACCTATTTTTATCGTAGTTCGTTCCATTAGATTAAGTTTGACTATTCAAAGAGCAGAAATGGACACCCACAGAAGAAGTTATGTCTTTCTCAATGACTCTGTGATTTTTTAGGTTTTTCAAGACCCCATTTCCTGCATTTTTGTCCTGTCTGCTGTTTTTTCAAACATCTATAACTTATTATTACTGTTATTGTTATAATTATTATCATAATCTCATCCACATGGACATGCACATGCACATTCATAATTATTATATGTTTATTACCATGCACGTGCACATGCAATGCACACATGTTATTTTATTATCACATGTGTTGTTATCATTATTGTTATTGTTATTATTGTGGTAGTAGTAGTAGTAGTAGTTGTTGTTGTTATCATCACATGAAAATGCACATGTGAATTCAAATACATGCACATTCAATGCATTAGCATTATTATTTATTACCATTCACATGCACACGTAATGCACAAGCAATATTCTATTATCACATGCATTAGTACTACTACTATTATCACCACTACTACTACTATAATTACTGATGTTGTTATTATTACTATCATCACATGAAAATGTAGATGCACGTGTGTTATTATTTATTATTTATGACCATGCACATTCATATTCAATGCACTTGTATTATTCTTTTATTATTATTATTATTATCAAAAAATTTATTATTATTATTATAATTATCATCATTATCATTATAATAATCATTATCACATGCAAATGCACACGCATGTGCATTGTTATTTATTATTTATTACCATGAATGAACATGTATTATTATCATTCATATGCACATGAACATACACATGTAATTCACTTGCGTTTTTATTTATAATATATTATTTATTATCATTCACATGCAAATGTGCAGGCATATGCACATGCATGTGCGTTATGAATTATTATTTTAACCATGCACATGCATATACACATGCACGTGCGTTATTACTATTATTATTGTTAGAGGTATTTTTAGGGTTTACTAGTATTTTTTAGAATTTTTAGGTGTTATTAACATTTATTATGGTTTGTTAGGGTTTTAGGTTTTTTTAATGGTATATTAGCATTTTTTAGGGTTTGGTGGGGGTTAATTGGATTTTATTTGGGAATATTATGGTGTGTTAAGGTTTATTAGGGTTTATTAGTTATTTTTAGGGTTTTATTATTATTGAGTTGGGTTTATTAGGGTATATTATGCTATATTATGGTATATTTGGTTATGTTTTCAATTTATTAGGGTTTATTATCGTTCATTCTGTCTTATTAATTTTTAAGAGGTTATATTAGGGTTTTTAGCATTTAGTAGTGTTTATTAGGGTTTATTTGTGCTTTTGTTCTTTGTTAGGTTTTATTAGAATTTATTAGGGGTTTTAGGGCTTTTAATGGTATATTTTCATTTTTATGGTTTAGTGGGGTTTATTATAGTTTATTATTGTGTGTTAAGGTTTATTAGGGTTTAGTAGGTATTTTTAGGGTTGATTAGGTATATTTAGGGGTTTATTTGGGTTTATTAGGGTTGAGTAGTGTTTATTAGGGTATGTTAGGGTTTTTTAGGGTTTACTAGGGTTTGTTAGTGTTTTTATTAGTGTATATGAGTGTTTTTTAGTTTTTGTTAAAATATATGGGGGATGTTAGGACTTTTTAGGTTTTATTAGGGTGTTTTTAGTGTTTGTGAGCATTTTTTTATGGTTTATTAGGTTTTATTAAAATTTATTATGGTTTATTGGTGTTTATAGGGCTTTTAATGGCTTGTTTGCATTTTTTTTGTTTATTGGGGTTTAGTTGGGTTTTATTAGGTTTTATTATGGTGCATCAAGCTTTATTAGGGTTGAGAAAGTATTTTTTGTGTTTCATTATTGTTTTATTAGGGTTTATTAGTTATTATTAGGGTTTATTAGAGATTTTTAGGGTTTATTATGGTTTGTTAGAGGTTTATTTGTTTTTTTTAATATGTTATATTAGTGTTTGTTATGTCTTTTTAGATAATATTGCATTTTTTATTGTTTATGAGAGTTTTTTTTGTTTGTGAGCGTTTTTAGGGTTTGTTAGGTTATATTAGGGTTTATTATGGTTTATTATGGTTTCTAGGGATTTTTACGGTATATTAGAATTTTTGTCTTTATTAGGTTATATTAGTATTTTTAGGTCTTTTTAGGTAAGATAACGTGTTTTTATTGTTTGTGATCATTTTTTTATTATTTGTGAGCAGTTTTAGGGTTGATTTGGTGTTATTAGAGTTTATCAGGGTTTCTAGGTATTTTTAAGGTATACTAGTGTTTTTTTCATTATTAGTGTTTTGTAGGGTTTTATTAGGGGTCATTATGGTGTGTTAAGGTTTGTTAGGGTTGAGTAGGGTTTATTTGGTTTTTTATGGTTTATTAGGGATTTTTAGGTTTCGTTTGGGGTTTATTATGGTTAATTACTATTTATTAGTGTCTATTAGGGTTGGTTAGGTTTGTTTAGGTTTTCATAACGTGTTTTTAGGGTTTATTAGGTTTTATTATCATTTATTAGGGTTTATTAGGTATTTTTGGGGTTTTATTAGGGTTGAGTAGAGTCTCATAGGGGTTTTATAGATTATAAGGCGTTTTTAGGGATTATTATATTTTATAAGGGGTTTATTAGGGTTAATATTTTTATATTATGGTATATTAATGTTTAGTATTTTTTAGGGTTTTGAAGCATCTTTAGGGTTTTGTTGCATTTTTTAGTGTTTTTGTAGCATTGTTTGAGTTTATGTGGAATTTTTAGTGTTTATGTAGCACTTTTAGGGTTTAGTTAGCAGTTCTAGGTTTTATGTATCATTTTTAGGGTTTATGTAATGTTTTTAGGGTTTATGTAGTTTGTTTAGGGTTTAGGTGTTATGTAGCATTTTTTAGTGTTTACGTTGCGTTTTCTAGGTTTATGTAGCATTTTTAGGGGTGATGTAGCATTTATGATGCATTTTTAGGGTTTATGTAACGTTTTTAGGGTTCACGTAGTGTTTTTAGGGTTTATGTTGTGTTTTTAGGTTTTATGTAGCGTTTTTTAATGTTGATGTTGCGTTGTTCAGGGTTTATGTTAGAGTTCTAGGGTTTATTTAGTGCCTTTTGGGTTTATGTTGCGTTTTTTGGGTTTATATAGCGTTTTTGGGTTTATGTTGCAGTTTTTGGGTTTATGTTGCGTTTTTATGGTTTATGTTGCATTTTTAGGGTTTATGTAATGTTTTTTGGGGTTATTTATCTATTTTTTCCTTTTTTAGGGTTTTAATGGTTGTTATGGTTTGTAGTGGTTTTTAGTGTTTTAAGGGTCATTAGCAGGTGGTTATGGTTTTTATGGTATTTGAGGGGTTTTCAATAGTGTTTTTGGGGGTTTAAAGGGTTTATTTATTATTTCGCGATTGATAGGGGTTGTTAGGGTTTTTAGTGCGTTTTATGGTTTGTTTGGTTATTGTAGCGGTTTTTTGGGTTTATGTAATGTGTTTTAGCATTTTTTGGGTTTTTAGGGTTTTTAGTGCTCTGTAGAGTTTATTATGGTTCTTTAGGGTTTATTTGGGTTCTTTAGGGTATATTAGTGTTCTTTAGGATTTGTTATGGTTTATTTCAATTTTTTATTTTATATTAGGGTTTTATTGTGATTTTGTAGGAATTAATAGCTTTTTCTAGGGTTTATCAACCTTTTTAGGGTTCTTTTGGTTTTATTAGGGTTTCTTATTGTTTATTTTATTTATTAAGTTTTTATTAACTTTTATTTGGGTTAATTATGATTTATTAGTGTTTATTATGATTTGTTAGGGTATGTTGTGGTTTATTAGGGGTTTGTTATGGTTTGTTAAAATTTGTTACGATTTATTTGGCATTGTTAGGATTTGTTACGATTTATTAGGGGTGGTTAGGGTTTGTTACAATATATTATGGTGTTATTAGGGGTTTTAAGGGTTTATTAGCGGGTTGTAGGGTTTTGTAGGCTATTATTTGGTGGGTTTTGTAGTGTTGTTTCAGGTTTGTTAGGGTTTATAGTGATTATTATGATTTATTATGGTTCAGTAGTGTTTTTATTGTATATTAGGGTTTTTAGGGATTTTGTAGCATTTATTAGAGTCTAATAGGGTTTTTAGGGTTTATTATAGGTTTTTATTATTCATTATTGTTTATTAGGGTTTTAGGGTTTAATAGTGGGTTTTAGGCGTTATTTGGGTTTATTAGTGGTTCTTAGGGGTTATTAGTGGTTGTTAGGGTTAGTTAGGTTTTGTTAGGGTTTTTTAGGATGTGTTTTATTCTATTATCACACACTTTATTATTATCATTATAATCATTATCATTATTATCATTATCATTATTATAATTATCATTATTGTTATTACTATTATTATTATTATTATTATTATTATCGTCACATGCAAATGCAGATGCACATGAGTTATTATTTATTATATATTATTTATTTCCATGTACGTGCATATGTTGTTGTTGTTATTATTTTTATTTTTATTACTATTATTATTATTATTATTATTATCATCAAATGAAAATGCTCATGCACATCCGTTATTATTTATTACCATGCACACACACACGCAATGCACCTACATTATTCTATTATCACATGCATTTTTATTGTTATTGTAATTATTACTATTATTGTTATTATTGTTATTATCATCAAATGAAAATGAAAATGCACATGTGTTGTTATTTATTACCATACACGCGCACATTAAATACATGTGCGTTATTCTATTATCACATGCGCTATTATCATTAATATTATTGTTATTGTTATTATTATCATCACATGTGCTATGAGTTATTATTTATTATCATGCACTGCACATGCAATGCACGTGCGTTATTCTATTATCACATGTGTTGGTGTTGTTGTTGTTATTATTATTACTGTTATTATTATTATTATTATCATCCTATGCACATGCACATGCACATGCACGTGCATTATTATTTATTTTTTATTACCATGCACGTGCACATGCAATGCACACACATTATTTTATTATCTCATACGTTGTTATTCTTATTGCTATTATTATTATCAGGGTTGTTGTTGTTGTTGTTGTTATCATCACATGCAAATGCACATGAAAATACATAAACACACACATTCAATGCACATGCGTTATTCTATTATCACAAGCATTGTTATTATTATTATTATTATTATCATCGTTGTCATCATCACATGAAAATGAAATGCACGCATGTTATTATTTATTAAAATGCATGTGCACACGTAATGCACATGCAATATTCTATTATCACATGCATTGGTACTAATACTATTAACACTACTACTACTACTACTGTTGTTATTATTATAACCACATGCAAATGCAGATGGATGTGTGTTATTATTTATTATTTATTACCGTGCACGTGAATACACAATTCACTTGTATTATTCTTTTATTATTATTATTTTTATCACGGTTTTCATAATAATAATAATAATTATTATTATTATCATTATCATTATTATTATCATTATCACATGAAAGTCCACATGCATGTGCGTTGTTATTTATTATTTATTACCATGCACGTGCATGTGTTATTATTATTATTATTACTACTATTAGTATTATTAATATTATTATCCAATGTAAATTCACAAGCACATGCATGAGCGTTCTTATTTACTATTATTTATTTATTATTTACTACTATGCACGTGAACATGCAATGAACATGCCTTATTCTATTATTATTATTATTATTATTAATGTTTGTATCATCAAATACAAATGCACATGCACGTGCCTTGTTATTTATTATTTATTACCATGCACGTGCATGTGTCATTATCATATCATTACATGTAAATGCACATACACATGCATTGTTATATATTATTTATTACCATACACCTGAAAATGCAATGCACTTGCATTATTCTATTATCACATGTGTTATTATTATTTATTCTCATGCACGTGCACACGCAATGCACATGCCTTATTCAATTATCACATTGTAATTATTTATTATCATTCACACGAAAATTCACATTTATGTGGACTTTGATATTATTTATTTTTTATTACCATGCACATGCACATCCACATGCACATGAACAAGCACTTGGATGTGCGTTATTATTTATTATCATTCAAATGCACATACAGATGCAATTCACATGCGTTATTATTTATAATTTATAATTTATTATCATTCACATGCAAATGCACCTGCATATACAAATGCATGTGCATTATGATTTATTATTTAAACCATGCACATGCATATGCACATGCACATGAGTTATTGCTACTACTATTATTAGAGGTATTTTAAGGGTTTACTATCATTTTTTAGGATTTTTAGGTGTTATTAACAATTATTATGGGTTTTCAGGGTTTGTGGATTTTTTTAATGGTATATTTTCGTTTTTTAGTGTTTGGTGGGGTAATTAGGATTTTATTAGGGTTTATTATGGTGTGTCAAGGTTTATTAGGGTTAATTAGGTATTTTTAGGGTTTTATTATGATTGAGTTTTGTTTATTAGGGTATATTATTGTATATTTTGGTATATTTGGGTATGTTTAGGATTTATTAGGGTTTATTATGGTTTATTAATTTTTAAGATGGTATATTAGGGTTTTGTAGTGTTTAGTAGTGTTTATATGGGATTATTAGCGCTTTTTAGCTTTGATAGGTTTTGTTAGCATTTATTAGGGGTTTTCGGGATTTTTAATGGTATATTTGCATTTTTTAGGGTTTAGTGGGGTTTATTATGGTCTATTATGGTGTGTTAAGGATTATTAGGGTTGAGTAGGTATTTTTAGGGTTTTATTAGGGTTGAGTCGGTATCTTTAAGGTTTTATTATGGTTTGTTAGGGTTGAGCACGGTTTATTAGGGTTTATTAGGGATTTTTAGGGTTTACTAGGGTTTACTAGTGTTTTTATTAGGGTATATGAGTGTTTTTTAGTTTTTGTTAACATATATGAGGGGTTGTTATGACTTTTTTGGTTTTATTAGAGCGTTTTTAGTGTTTGTGAGAATTTTTAATAGTTTATTAGCTTTAATTTGAATTTATTTTGGTTGATTAGTGTTTCTAGGGATTTAATGGTTTTTTGTGCTTTTTTTGTTTATTGGAGTTTAGTTGGGTTTTATTAGGTTTTGTTAGGGTGTGTCAAGGATTATTAGGGTTGAGAAGGTATTTTTAGAGTTTCATTAGGGTTTTATTAGTGTTTATTAGGGAATTTTAGGGTTTGTTAGGGTTTGTTAGGGGTTTATTAGTTTTTTTGTTTTATTAGGTTATATTAGTGTTTGTTAGGTCTTTTTAGATAATATCATGTGTTTTTATTGTTGGTGAGAATTTTGGTTATATTTGTGAGCATTTTAGGGTTTTTTTGGTTATATTAGTGATAATTATTTTTTATTAAGATTTCTGGGGATTTTTGAGGTATATTAGCATTTTGGGTCTTTATTAGGTTATGTAAGTGTTTTTAGGTCTTTTTCGGTAATATTGCGCATTTTTATTGTTTGTGATCATTTTATTATTATTTGTGAGTATTTTTAGGGTTTATTAGGTTATATAAGAGTTTATCAGGGTTTCTAGTAATTTTTTTAGGTATACTGGCATTGTTTTTTTTATTATGGGTTTTTAGGGTTTTATTAGGGGTTATTATGGTGTGTTAAGGTTTGTTAGGGTTGAGTAGGGTTTATTTGGCTTTATTTATGGTTTATTAGGGCTTTTATGGTTTTTTTGCGGTTTATTAGGGTTTATTAGTGTTTATTACTGTCTATTAGGGTTGGTTATACTTGATTAGGTTTTCTTAACGTGTTTTTAGGGTTTATTAGATTTTATTATCATGTATTACTGTTTATTAGGTATTTTGGGGGTTTATTATGGTTGAGTGGAATTTCATAAGATTTTAGGGATTATAAGGTGTTTTTAGGGATTATTAGAGTTTGTTAGGGGTTTATTAGGGTTTAATTTTTTTTATATCATGGTATATTAGGGTTAAATATTTTTGGGGGTTTTAAAATGTCTTTAGGGTTTATAGCATTTTCTAGGGTCTGTGTAGCATTGTTAGAGTTTATGTAGCATTTTTAGTGTTTATGTAGTGTTTTTAGGGTTTAGTTAGTGGTTTTAGATTTATGTATCATATTTAGGGTTTATGTAATGTTTTTAGGGTTTATGTAGCGTGTTTAGGGTTTAGGTTTTATGTAGCATTTTTAGGGTTTATGTTGTGTTTTCTGGGTTTATGTAGCATTTTTTGGGGTGATGGAGCTTTTATGTTGCATTTTTTTAGTGTTTATGTAACATTTTTAGGGTTTATGGAGTGTTTTTAGGGTTTATACAGTGTTTTTAGGTTTTATGTAGCATTTTTTTGATATTTATGTTGCATTTTTAGGGTTTATGTTGTGTTTTTTAGGGTTTATGTTATAATTCTAGGGTTTATGTAGTGAATTTAGGGTTCATGTTGAGTTTTTTGAGTTTATGTTGCGTTTGTTGGTTTATGTTGCATTTTTAGTGTTTTTGTTACATTTTTTATGGTCTGTGTAACGTTTTTGGGTTTATGTATCTATTTGAAGCCTTTTTAGGGGTTTAATGGTTGTGTATGGTTTGTAGTGTTTTAGAGTTTTTAAGGGTTATTAACAAGTGTTTATGGTTTTTATGGTATATGGTGGCTTTTAAATGGTTTTTGGTGGTTTTTATGGGTTTATTTGTTTTTCTGGGATTGATAGATGTTGTTAGGGTTTTTTAGTGTGTTTTAGGGTTTGTTTGGGTATTGTAGTGGTTTTTAGGTTTTATATGAGGTGTTTTAGTGTTTTTGGGGGTTTTTAGGGTTTTTTAGTGTTCTTTAGAGTTTAATATGGTTCTTTTGGGCTTATTAGGGTTCTTTAGGGTTTATTAGTGTTCTTTAGGATCTGTTACAGTTTATTAGTGTTTTTATTGTATATTAGGGTTTTTGGGTTTTTGAAGGCATTAATAGCTTTTTATAGGTTTTATCACCCTTTTTAGGGTTATTTAGGATTTATTAGGGTTTAGTAATGTGTATTTGGGTTTATTACGATATATTTGGGTTTATTATGATTTTTTAGGGTTTATTGTAGTTTATTGGGGGTTTGTTGTGGTTTGTTTCAGTTGGTTAATATATATTTGGCATGGTTAGGATTTGTTACGCTTTATGTGGGGTGCTAGGGTTTGTTATGATTTATTTTGGGGCTATTAGGGTTTGTTTGGGTTTATTAGTTGGTTGTAGGGCTTTTCGGCTATTATTTGGAGGTTTTTGTAGCCTTTTTTCGGGTTTGTTAGGGTTTTTAGTGATTATTAGGGTTTATTATGGTTTAAAAGTGTTTTTATTGTATATTAGGGGTTTTAGGGCTTTTTTAGAATTTATTAGGGTCTAATAGAGTCTGTTAGGGATTATTACAGGTTATTACGATTTATTAGTGTTTATTATGGTTTTTAGGGTTTAATAGTGGGGTTTTAGGGTTATTAGGGTTTATTAGTGGTTCTTAGTAGTTATTAGAGGTTGTTAGGGTCTCTTATGTTTTGTTAGGGCTTTTAGGGTTTGTTACAGTTTGTTTGAGTTGTTTGGGGTTTTATGCGTTTTTTGGGTTTTGTGGTTGTGTTTGGATTTTTTATGCTTTGTTAGGGGTATTTTGACGTTTTTTGGGGATTTGTTTCATTTTGTGGGTTTTGAAGAATTTTTCGGTTTTTTGTAGCAATTGTTAGGGTTTATGTTGGGTTTTTAGTGGCTTTAGTGGTTCTTTAAGGGCTTTTAAGGTTTTTATTAGGATTTGTTTTTTTATATTATGGTATATTAGGGTTTAATATTTTTGAGGGTTTTGAAGCGTATTTAGGGTTTTTGTAGAATTTTTTAGGGTTAGTGTACCGTTGTTAGAGTTTATGTAGCCTTTTTAGTGTTTATGTAGCATTTTTAGGGTTTAGTTAGCTATTTTAGGTTTAACGTATCACTTTTAGGGTTTATGTAACGTTTTTATGGTTTATGTAGTGTGTTTAGGGTTTAGGTTTTATGTTGCCTTTTTTAGGGTTTATATCGCGTTTTTTGGGTTTATGTAGCATTTTTCGAGGTGATCTAGCGTTTATGTTGCATTTTTTAGGGTTTATTTAATGTTTTTAGGGTTCATTTAGTGTTTTAGGGTTTATATTATGTTTTTAGGTTTTATGTAGTGTTTTTTAATTTTTATGTTACATTTTTAGGGTTTATGTTGTATTTTTTCGGGATTATGTTACAGTTCTAGGGTTTATGTAGTGCTATTAGGGTTTATGTAGCATTTTTTGGGTTTATGTTGTGTTTTTTGGTTTATATTGCGTTTTAGGGTTTTCGTTGCATTTTTTAGGGTTTATGTAACGTTTTTAGGGTTTATGTATTGAATTGAAGCCTTTATTAGGGTTTTTATGGCTCTTTATGGTTTGTAGTTCTTTTAGGGGTTTTAAGGATTGTTAACGGGAGTTTATGGTTTTTTATTGTATCTGATAGATTGTTAATGGTTTTTGGGGGATTTTATGGGATTATTTTTTTTTGGGATTGAAAGGGGTTGTTAGGGTTTTTTAGTGTGTTTTAGGGTTTGTTTGGGTATTGCTGCGGTTTTTAGGGTTTATATAATGTGTTTTTGCATTTTTTGGGTTCTTTAGGGTTTTTTTATTGATATTATGAGTTTAATAAGGTTCTTTTGGGTTTATTAGGGTTCATTAGGGTTTATTAGTGTTCTTTAGGATTTGTTACAGTTTATTAGCATTTTCTATTGTATATTAGGGTTTTATTGGGCTTTTGTAGTCATTAATAGCTTTTTCTAGGGTTTATGAACCTTTTCAGGGTTATTTTGGATTTATTCGGGTTTATTAGGCTTTATTTTATTTATTAGGGTTTAGTAACGTGTATTTGGGTTTATTACGATTTATTAGGGTATATTATGATTTGTTAGGGTTTACTGGGGTTTATTTGGCGTTTGTTAGGGTTTGTTTCAGTTTTTAATGATTTATTTGGCGTTTTTAGGATTTGTTACAATTTATTTGGGGTTTTTAGGGTTTAATAAGATTTATTTTGGGATTATTAGGGTTTTTAGGGTTTATTAGTGGGTTTTAGGGTTTTGTAGGCTATTATTTGGAGATTTTTGTAGCGTTTTGTTGGGCTTGTTAGGTTTTTTAGTGATTATTAGGGTTTATTATGGTTTAATAGTGCTTTTATTGTATATTTGGCGTTTTAGGGTTTCTATAGAGTTTATTAGGGTCTAATAGATTTTGTTAGGGTTTATTACAGGTTATTACAGTTTATTAGTGTTTATTAGGGGTTTTAGGGTTTAATAGTGGGTTTTATTGGTTTTTAGTGTTTATTAGTGGTTCTTAGGGGTTATTAGTTGCTGTTAGGGTTTGTTAGGTTTTCTTAGGGTATTTAGGGTTTGTTACAGTTTTTTTGAGTTTTTTTGAGTTTTATGCATTTTTTTGGGTTTTTTGGGTGTGTGTTGATGCTCCTTTTCATCACATTGTCTAAAGGAATGGAAAGGAAAATGACTTAGCACAAATTCATTCATCCTTTGAAGAAAACCTCAAAAATCGACAAAGGCATGAACAAGGCTTCAAATGCACAAGGGTCACGCAAGTTCCCTCACTGTCGCGCAAGTATACTTGCACGCCACCTAATGGTCGCGCAAGTGACTTGAACGCCCTAAATGATAACTGCCTAGGGTCTTCTCCAGCAATAAATAGACCCTGTGGGACCCCCATTTGAAGGAGGAATTTTTTCAAAATTCAGATATAGAGCTCTGAACACCCAAGTCTCTTTTTCAGGTCTTCCGAACACTTCTAAGGTAATTCTTTACCTATAATGGAAGGTCTAAACAAGAGGAGTAAGGTCTAAGTGTTAGAATTCACTAACACTTGCGCACCTAAGGTGTTTTACCCTTAAGATAAGTGAACATACTTGCGTGCCGCCCTACTTATTCACCAAAACTTGCGCGCCTCTCTTCTAGAACTACCTCAGGATAATTCTAAAGGCTTTGTTCAAGGATCTCCCAAGTGTTACCCTACTGGTTAACAATCACGCAAGTACCCATGTGTCGCGCAGGTATACCTGTGCGACCAGGACTTTCGCACCCACGCAGTACCTGCGCGCCTGCCAGGACTTGGGCACCCCTACCTTTTTGGGTGCCCTTCTTGCCCATTTAACCCCTCTTATACCATTCCACCTCTCCTATTCATGATTCAGCCTTCAAGACATTCTTCAAAGTCATTTATGGCATGTTTTCTTGATTAAATTCCTTATCTGAAAGGAATTATGTGGAGTATTTTTCAAATCCTAGTGATTTACAGATCTTTATGTCACTAAAGATTGATATTTCATTCATTTAACCACATCCTTTAAGATTAGAGAACCCCTTAACATGGTCCTCCTTTTTAGGAATAAGCCCCAGTCATAAAATTCCCAAACATGGGCCTCCTTTTCAGGAATAATCCCCAGTCATAAAATTCCCAAATATGGGCCTCCTTTTCAGGAATAATTCCCAGTCATAATTCTCAAATATGGGCATCCTCCTTAAGAGTAAGCCCTAAGTCCTCTTTAACCTGGGCTTACTTTTCAAGAGTAAGCCCCAGTCTCAAAGTTCACAAGTATGGGCATCCTTTATAGGAGTAAGCCCCAAGTCTTCTAATCTGGGCATCCTTTTCAGGAGTAATCCCCAATCTTAAAATTACCAAATATGGGCATCCTCCTTAGGAGTAAGCCCCAACCATAATTCTCTTAACCTAGGATTCCTTTTTAGGAGTAATCCCCAGTCTCAAATATGGGTATCCTTTTAATGAGTAAGCCTCAAGTACCTTAATTTTTCAAGTCCCTTAACCTGGGCCTTCTTCTCAAAAGTAAGCCCCAGCCTTAATCTCTCTTAACCAGTCCTAATTTACTTTTTGATCTGGGTCTCCTTCTCAAGAGTAAAACCCAATCATAAGTCCCCTCCTAATTTAGGCCTCCTTTTCAGGAGTATGCCCCAAATTAGAGTATCCAAATCTCCATAAAGTACATATACCTTTATGGACCCTGTTCCTGGATTTATTCCCTGATGTAAATCCTAATCTTCATCTATTTGGGCTGTCATACATACATAATCCCCACATCATTTCTTATGATTGCATCTTTCCTGGCACAATTGTCTGGATTTACCAATACCTCTTGTTTCTCACACTGAGCATGAATCACGTGAGCTTAGAGCGTAAAAGTAATTATGACATATTTCTTTGAGACATCAATCATAAACATCATATTCCCTTACTAAAACTACATGGGTTCTGATTCCTTTTCCTAAACAAAGGATATGTAGGTAGCCCATATGCGAGTACGATCCCAACTCTGAAATAATCAATGTCCTTCTGAATGACAATAAACTTCAAGTTCCCCACTGAGTGGCTTTAAAACCAGTATGGTCATCATAATGACCAAGAGACTTTTATGTATCAAAGGATACCATTTACTAAGAATCTCTAACAAATACAGATGATTCTCTATCGATGAAGAACCTCGAATATATATAAAAGATTCTCTAAATTTCCTACATATCAATCATTGATTGTCAGATATAACAAAATCTCATTTTATACTTGGTAATATAATAAGGATTCACGAACATAACTTAAATCTATAAAGAGAGTCTCGGAGTAGACAATAATTCCCCTCAAAAAGGTGTGATGAGTCCAACCTCCCATCCTATCGACCAATGCAAATTCCTAAGCCTCATCAGTCCATAACTAATGATCTCCTACCTTTGGAAAGTAGGTTCAAATGGATATGGAATCATTGGATGTTTCTGGTTCTACGAACAAACCCATTAGAAACCGCTTGGAATGTTTGAACCTTAAATTGATGTGGTCATACCCAATTCCAGAGGGAAACAAAAAAATAGTGAACCCGACATGAATCCTTAACCAAGTTAAGATGATTTTTTTCTTATTTTTTATGCCCCTATTTAAAACTCAATGAGAAAGCCAACAAAAACAATCATTGACATATGTGCTCATCCAAAAGATGTAGTGGCTGAATTTATCTTGATTACGTCTGTTATATCAAACATGTACTCTTTTTCAAGATTTTCTACATTCTAAGAAATGGTCTCGATCAAGTTCACACCTTGGAATACCGCTACTACGAATTCCACTACTGCTACTCCTGTTGGATCGTCGTCTGCTCTGAGGACAAAATCACCTACTCAGTGTCTTTAATGCTGGGTATCAAACGCGTTGGTTAAGGAGTACCATCAACACGATACCATTCCAACTCTGGAGGCTGCCCGACAAGCCCTCCAAGTGAACAACTCACATCGGTCGTCCGAACAACGATGACTAGTGATCAAGAAGCATGTGGTGCTAACCACCGTCTCCAATTGTTTCGGGTCGTTATCCCCAAAACACAATCACCATTCACTCCCATATTTTGAGGAGGTGAATGATCAGGCCTCTCAGGGCCTTAATGCAAAGAAATAGGAGTTCTTCCCAAGGGATCCTATCAAAAATCACCTCCAGACTCGTGCAGCAGTGTGCCCTAAAAATGATGAGGGTACCGACTCCAGGCGTTCGGCTCAGGTTCCTCGAAATCGAGCCGACAAGATGAATCTCCAGAGGAAAAATATGGTTAACAGTGAGCAGGTTCTCATCTCTGCCATCTCCAGAGAAGTCCACCAACCTAACTTGGTGGCAAGCAACGAGCATGCACACACACCTGCCCGTTTTAATTCCGCCGTCCAGCAGACTCGTTTGGCAGCATCACGCCAATCCCTCCAGGTAATTCCGGTGGAGTATTATAGGCAGGAACATACACATGTTTATATGTCATCAACTAGTCAGCAGGCTCGTCTGACTACATATGACGGATCTCGTCAACCATGTTCATTGAAGTGCAATCAGTAGGTAAATAAACCTGCTTGTACTGATCAAGCCTAACAACAGTCTCGCTTGGTAGCATTCAGAGAAGTCAGTCGGAAAGCTCCGGTGACAAATAGGAGGCAGACTCAAATCTCTTCCCCTACACTTGAGTACTGTCAGGATTCACTGACAGGAAAAGGAGGATAGGAGTAGGCACATACACCTACTCCAAGCACGGAATGGATGTATATCCCCGTTCTGGCAGCTGAAGTCACCAAGCATATTCTATCAATGGTGAAAGAGCATAAGCAAATCTTTGCTCATATTCTGGATGCTTGCCAGGATATTATAACAGCTTCAGCAACATCTCAGGGAAAGACACACAAATTTGTCCCTAGCTATGGAGTGACACATCAACAGTTCACTCCGGAGCAGATACACACATCTGTTCCAATCCAAGAGGGTTGTGGGGAATACTCCTCCATATCATACGGACAACCAAGTCAGGCACATACAACTGATTTGAGTAGAGATCGTCAGCATAACCTAGCCATCTCTCCTGATCAGGCATATACACCTGCTTAGAGTAGCCACTCTCGTCAACAAGTGGTTTCCAAGGTGAGTAAGAAGGACTCTAAGAAGAACACCCTCCTAACACAATCAAGAGATCAAGATCCAATCTGTAATAAGGCCTTGCTCTATGCTGGAGTTCTTGAAGCCCTCCGACAGTTATTTGTTGGAATTCAAGATTCTACTCCCTTATTTCCCAATAGAGGGAACATTAATTATGAAGGTCTTCAACAGACACTTCCTCATGAAGGCTTGTTTCATGACAATTCGGTCGATCTCGAAGTTTCATCTTCAGATGAGAGCTACAATAACCCTCTGTGTGGCTAGAAGACCAAGGAGCAAGAGATCTCATCTTTTGCTGTAACCCACCATGGTGGTCCTCCCCATGATGATGAATTTTGCTACGAAAGTACTCTCTGCAGAAGTGATGCACATTGCCCAGAAAATGCTCCAGTGGACAATGTAGTGCCATGAAAGCCCTCTTATCTTGAGGCATTTGCAAATGCAAAACCAGTCATGTCTGATGCTTCATCTCTAGCAGGTGAAATAATTTCTCAATCGGAAGATAGCCCAGGGTGTAGGTCATTCTCCGAACCACCCCTATGTCATGCATCTTTTAGTTTGATCAGTGATTTATCTACCAATATTGTTGAATCTGATGAAGTAACAAGGAAGCACCAGTTCTGGTCAAATCGGGTAGAAGAATCTTCATGGAATGATAAAGAGGAAATGCTAAACATGAGAAAAAACAACTAGAGAAAGGTGAAGTGCCAGTCATGTTTTGGCCTCTGGCTGACTCTCAGTATGACATTCCATAGATGATGATGGAAGCTGGAATTCATGATATTCGTCTCAACATATGGAAAATGCTTTGTCAGTTGAAAAAGAAAGTATTATCTTATGATGAATATGAAAATCATGTTAAGATAATAGAAGGGTTACAACGTCAAATTGACATGGAATCTCTATCGGTATCTCGATATCTGAAGGCTGAAAAGCAGTAGAGGTCCCTTCAGCATTCATGCCTTGGAGCACTAAAAAGATTGTGATAGTTAATTGCCAATGCCCCATATGGTATTCATGTCAGAGGATGGGGTGTTCATGGAGCACTAAATTTCACTGTGCTCTCCAGTCAGGAAAGCCCTCGGAAAATGGTCTCAGGCAATGTTATTGCCCGTGGTCGGCCACAGTCAATTGGTTTTGTGTGTAATCAAATTCTTGCCCAAGAACTGGCCTCAACTAGTTCTTCTCAAAATCAAGAATATAGAGAAAAAGTTGTTGAATTACTCCTGCATCAAGGGAAAGAGAATATTGAACAGGCCCCTTGTTTCGAGCAAGCACATCACCAAGTGATAGAAGTGTCATAAATCATCCAACGGTCTTTTGAACTGGGTGATAAAAGTTGATGCATCCAGCTAATTTTAGGACTAAGGTCTGCATGGTCATGAGAGATTTTAAGAATGTCTCAAACATAGCATGTCAAGAGCCACCCCAGCTCGCCAGACTGGAGACTCTTTTAAACAAACCCTCATAATCAACAAATAGGATTCGAGGAGTTGAGAAAAAGCAGCAGGAAAAGCCCCAGTCCACCGGACTGGGGACTTTTTCAAATCATCAATCCCCTCCTCAACAAAATTCAGTCTTCGCTCGATTGGGGAAGAAGCCACAGGAGGAAAGAAAAGCCAAGTTATCAAGAGGTTCCCTCCAAATTACGGTTCGTCAAGAAGTTCCTGAGGGATCGAATCAAAAAAAGGAAATGTCTCATCAAAGACATAGAAGAAGACCATATCACAGAAATGCTGATATAAGGGATGCAATGCATTATGCATCAATCAATGTCATCAATTCCGTTGTTGTTGATCCACCAGATGAGGCTCACTCAGGGGATTCAGATGAAGAGGTTCCTGCTCAAGAAGATGTACGCACAGATAAAAATGAAGAAGGTGTGCTTACATAAAATCAAAGGATTACTCAGAACCTAGGTAATCCTTCAAGTAACCCACTTCCCCCGCTCCGAAAGGGATTAAATAAGGGGAAGGTAATGAATCAGGTTACATATCCTTCCTTTGAAGAAGGACAATCTCTCTAATTAGAGAAAAGATTTGCGCAACTAGAGAATGAAATGAAATAATTGAGGACGATGAATGCAGAACTACTTCAGGTTAGTCTTCCACCTAAACGTGCTGGAACCAACCAGTCAAGAGAGTTTTTTGCAGCTACTGAGATGGATCAGGAATATCCTCCTTTATCAGTACACCCTCACAGATCTAATCCAACAGGTAAAGTGCAACAAAAATTGGCAGTGCTGCCATCAGTTGCAGTATCAGCTGCCATACCTGTCCAAGCTCCAGTCAGTGCACCTGTTCAGGTCCAAGCTCAACCGGATTTTTCTCAAAAGTTAATAACTACTTTTGAGTCATTAACATCTCGGTTGGAAGCTATGCAGGGAAAGCGTGCTCAGGTTCAAATAGAAAAGAGAGCTTACCCTGAATGGGTAGATGCAATCCCTCCCCCATCAATTTTTAGAAACCCTGTATTTCCTATTTTCAATAGATCAGGTGATCCTGAACAGAATTTGATGCATTATGTGTCTTGTTGCGATCCTATGATGGGATCTCCAGAACATCAAAAAGCAGTAAAACTCAGATTCTTTGTGCGAACCTTGCAAGGACCTGCCTTTGTCTGGTACACAAGCTTGAAATCCCGGTCAATTACCGGATGGGAAGATCTCTGTCAACAATTTCTTCTTCAATTCAGCTCAACTTTTCCAAAGAAAACAGTTTTTGATCTAACAAATTGTAAGCAAAGGGAGAATGAAAGGGTCTCATATTTCATTGCTCGCTGGAAGGGATTAACATATTCCCTAAGCTTAGCACTCCCTCAGGAAGAGTTGCTACCAAACTGTGTGGAAAATTTGCGTGATGAGTTTCCCACACCATTGATCCCTGTGAAATACATATGAGGGTTTCGAGACCTTACGTCAATTTCTCAACAGATTGAAGATTCTCTTATACATACTAAGGCTAAATCTAGTGTAATTCCCTCAGCTCTAGGAAGGATAATGTCTAAAGTAGAGACTACTACAATTATGCTTAAAGAAGTACATGTACTTGCTTCTACCTCAAAACCTTCATCTTCTCGAAGGGCTCCACCTCCTGAGCTTCAACAACAAAGGCCGTTTCGTCAAGACGATCAAAGAGATCAAAGACAGAAATAGTTTGATGAGTTGAAGAGTAATGTTTATTCTTTACGAAATGAACATGTTCTTGGTTACTTCATTTCGGCCCTGGAATATAATTTGGTTCAGCTGCCAAGGCCCAAGAGGCCAAACAAGGAAGGAGATGAAGACCATCCCAATTATTTCCTATTTCATCAAATGTTTGGGCATCCCATCTAGGAGTTTTTTGTCTTGAAAGACCTCCTGAAAAAGATGGTCGACTCGGTACAAGTCAAACTGAAAGGTTCTTTAGCTCAGGTAGCATGTGTTACTGCAACAGTTCCAAAGGAGGAAGGAGAATGGAAAAAGTCAAAAGCAAAAATGCACAAAAATATAATGATTGGATGGTCAGAAAGACGATCAACTAAACTCATGCTATTTTGCGAACACAATTGAAGAAACCAATTGTGCCTTATACCATAAATGCCACAGAAAAACCCTCTTCATCAGAGGGAAAATCCTCAATGAAACGGCATAATTACAAGAAAGTGGAAAAATAAGAAGAAGATGAGTATGTATCAAAGCCTAAGTTGTCTTTAACTCTGGATTTCATGCCATCTACTTCGAAGCCAGGGGCACCGTCCCACCAAATGGCACAGCCTAAACAGGTTAATCAGGAAGAGTCTTCATCAGATGAAGAGTTGATCTTCGGTTATGTTAGTATGATTCAATTAACAGATCTATACACCAGTCGCAGTTTCGATTTTGATGATCCTGAATTCCCTGTATCAAACAGAGGAATCAGAGGAAGAACTAGAGGCTTAAGATATAGGGGAAGACATGGATGTTTTAAAGGCCCCTATTCCAATTCTACTCCTGCTAGAACTGTGTACGCAACAGAAACTCGTGGCAGAGCCCTTCAGCGAGCTCAACAAGAACAAGAAAGTTTTTCCACCAATAGCAAATTCAGTCCTGGCACAGTTATTCTGGAGGATCCGTTGGGGGTTCCATCTTCATCCTCTCAACATATAAATGGATCTAATCGGTCTAATATTCCAAAACCAGAAGTATTACCAACTCCTACCACGATACAAGATGCATGAAATTCCAAAGCATCAACATCCAAGGTACCTGCTAAACCACATGTTCATGTTGGGAAACACAGACCTCTGGATCAAAAGTACGATTTATTGAAACACCTGGCCCAAGTACTGGACATGTTATCAATTTTGGTTGCTTTGAATCTATCAAAGGATCTTCGGGAGGCACTCATCGAGGCTTTGTCAAGTCCTCGGGAGTTTGAAACTGAAATTACTGCAGCTGAAGTCTATCACGTAGAGAATAATCCTGCGGAATGCCATGCAGTGATATCTTTCACTGATGAAGATGAATATGATGTCATACATGGGAACATTAGACCTTTGTATTTATCTGGCAAGGTCAATGGCGTAGACGTCCGAAGAGCTTTCATTGATAATGGTTCAGGAGTCAACCTCTTTCCCATTCGTACACTTCGGCGATTGGGTCTCACGGAATCTGATTTATCTCCTTCTACCACGATGTTACAAGGATATGATAATAATGAACAAGAACCACTGGGTGAAGTTACACTCAGAACTCAGTTTGGAGATCATGTATCCAATTCAGATTTCATGGTTGTTGATCAAGATTCAGCCTTCAACATCATTCTTGGAAGACCCTGGCTACATCAACATGTGGTTATCCCTTCATCATACCATCAATGTCTCAAGTATTGTTTTGATGGTCAAGTTGGGACATTGTATGGTGATAAGGCCCCATTCAAGACATGTGAGTCTCAATACATTGAGTTTTAATTCTATCACATGAAGGGAAGGGAGAAATCCACAGCAAAGAAGATTACCAAAGTTAATGCTCTATATGGTTTGGAGAAGATTCTAGTAAATCCATTTACACATGTGAGTACAGATTATGTGTTTCCTATCAGTCAAATTGACATGATAGACCCAAATCAAAATACTCTTATGGAAAGATCCATAATGTCAATTATGGGAATTGAGCCAGACAACATTTGAGAAATTGGTAACCCACCAAGAAATGATGAAATCCCAAACGGTGACGTCTTCATTTCATATGCCGAAATCCAACATGTCTATACTTTTCCAATCATGCCAGAAGAAGTTATAGAAACATCGGAGGTAAACAGTGATTTTGATTCTCAATCCATCATTTCTTCTTTATTTCCCATGGAAGACCCATCATTATCAATCAGGTCAGAAATGGAAGCTTCTTCTTCAAGATGTTCAAATTTTAACATCTCTTCTAATCATGGAAATTCTGCTTTATCATCTACTATGAAATTAGAAATGGAAGAAATAAAACATGATGAAGAAGAAGAGAAAGATCTTAGAGATGCTCCTCCAGTATTTGAAGAGGGTATCTCTACCACCGTGGATGAACTCAGATAAATAAATCTGGGTACAAAAGAAGATCCACGCCCCACTTTAATCAGTACAGCCATGACTCTTGAAGAACAAGAGATTTATATTTCCTTTTTAAAGAAAAATTGAGACATATTTTCTTGGAACTATACAGAGATTCCCATGCATGATCCTGATGTTGCTGCTCATCATTTGGGTTTACTAGAAGAGCATTGGGGATTTAAGCAAGCCGCGAGAAGAACACACCCAACTTATGCTTCCAAAATTGAAGCTGAAGTGGATAAGCTTATCAAAGATAAATTTGTCATAGAAGTTCAATATCCCAAGTGGTTGGCTAATATTGTACCTGTGAATAAGAAGAATGGACAAATTAGAGTTTTCATTGATTTCAGAGATCTTAATCGGCATTGTCCTAAGGATGATTTCCCAGTACCGATTACCGAAATTTTAATTGATGCAACAGCTAGATATGAATCACTTTACTTCATGGATGGATATTTAGGATATAATCAAATCCAAATGGCTCCAGAAGATGAGTAATCCACAGACTTCATAGCCCCTCAGGGTGTGTTTTTCTACCGGGTAATGCCCTTTGGCTTAAAGAATGCAGGCGCAACATATCATCGTGTCATTCATCGTATCTTCAAACCCAATTTTGGGAAGTTTGTTGAATGTTATGTGGATGATTTGGTGGTTTAATACAAACAACATTCTAATCACTTGGCTGATTTAGAAATCATATTCCGCAAGCTTCAACAACATAATTTGAAGATGAACCCTTAAAATGTGCTTTTGGGGTAACCTCAGGAAAATTTATAGGCTTTTTTGTACGCCATCGTGGTATTGAAGTCAATATTGAGAAAACCAAGTCAATCCTTGGCATGTCACATCCTCAAAATTTGAAATAATTAAGAGGACTTCAAGGACAATTAGCCTATATTCGGCGTTTCATCTCCAATTTTGTAGGAAAAAGTTTACCCTTCACCAAATTGATGAAAAAGGGAGTCACTAACCAGTGGACTAAATAATGTCAAGAAGAATTTGATATTCTCAAGAAGTATCTCTTGAGTACACCGGAACTTATGCCACCTGTTGAAGGAAGACCACTTATCCTCTACATGACAGCTTTAGAGCGATCTTTGGGTGCCTTTCTTGCTTAGAAGAATGATGCTGGGAATGAAAACAGCCTCTACTACCTCAGTCGGACTATGCTCGAAGCAGAAACCCGGTATTCAAGTATTGATAAGTGATGCCTGTCATTATTCTTTGCAGTTCAGAATTTGATACACTACCTGTAACATCACAAGGTCCAATTGGTATCTCGAAATAACCCGCTCAAATTCATCCTTAGTTGTCCAATTCTTACCGGATGTCTGGCAAGGTGGGCAGTTATTTTACAGCAATTCGATATTCAGTATGTGTCTCAAAAGGCAATAAAGGGCCAAGCTCTGGAAAATTTCCTAGCTGAAAACCCTTCAGTGGAAGACACATCTTCAGATATTGAACTCCCTGATGAGGAAGTCTTCTCTATTCAAGAAAGTCCTCAGTCATGGGAAATGTATTTTGATGGTGCTTCCAGAATTCCAACAGGGAGGAAAATGGAAAATCCTAAATTCAAAAAAAGATGGCTTAGGAATTGTGATCATTTCTCTAGAAAAGGAAGTGTTACATTATTCCTTATTATTATGTGAAGATGGTACCAATAATGAAGAAGAATACCAAGCTCTCATCACAAGCTTGGAATTGGCGCTTCAAGCACAAGTGAATCACTTAAAGGTGAAAGTTGATTCAGACCTGATAATCAAACAAGTCAATGGGGATTATGCCATCAGAAAAGAAGACTTAATCCCTTTGTATGATTACGTCAGAGAGTTAATGGAGGAATTCCCTTCGGAACCGACATTTTCTTATGTCTCAAGATCACAAAATGCTCAAGATGATGCACTGGCTAATATAGCCACAGCTCTGGCATATCCAAATCAGGACGAGACAACCATCAGTATTTTCCACCGTTGTGCAATTTCACCTTATGTTCAAATCAGAATAGAGGAAATTAATGAAATTAGTCCCATACTTGAACCGTATGGTCATACTATAGGATGGATTTCACCTATCATGGAATACCTTAAAAATGGAACACTTCCACCTGATAGAGCTGAGAAAGAAGAAATTCATAGACGTGTGGTCAATTTTACTCTTTATGAAAGCCCAGATCACCTAGAGAAAATTCTCTAAAAACATGGTTTTGATGGAGTTCTCTTCAGATGCATTGATGGTGAAGAGACAATGGCTATCATGAAAGAAGTGCATGCAGGAGTTTGTGGTGCCCACCAATTTGGACATAGACTGTCTGATCAGATTCGAAGGCTTGGATACTTTTGGCCTTCAATGATACAGGATTGTGTTGATTTCACAAAGAAATGTCATTCATGCCAGGTACATGCCAATTTCATTCATCAACCTCCAGAGTTTCTTCATACAGCTAAATACTCATGGCCATTTTCCACATGGGGAATGGATGTGGTGGGACCTTACCCTTCAGCTACGGCCAAACAATTTAAGTATATTCTAACTGCTACTGATTTCTTTTCCAAATGGGAAGAGGAAATACCTCTTAAGGAAGTCAGTTCTAAATGCACTGTTAGCTTCATCAAGTCTAACATCATTACCAGATTTGGTGTCCCTCATACCATATTGATGGACAATGGCACAAACTTCTGTTCATCCGAGGTGAAGAAGTTTTATCAAGAATAAAACATCAAATCCAACCATTCATCTTGGTATCATGCAGCGGCCAATGGCCAGATAGAAGCCTTCAACAAGACTCTTTCAAATATACTGCAAAAGATGGTGGATAAAGATAAGAATTCATGGTATAATAAACTCTTTCATACTTTATGGACTTATCAGACCACCACCTGCACTACAACTCGGTCAACTCCATATTCAATGGAATATGGAACAGAAGTCGTCTTACCCCTTGATGATCAACTACCCTTACTCAGAGTAGCTATTTGTGATCAGTCATCTACAAATGAACAATCTCAAAAGCGAGTGAATGAATTGGAATGGTTAGATGAGAAAAGATTGTGCAATTTGCACCACTTGGAAGTCTATCAGAATCGAATAGCATGAGCTTTCAAAAAAAAAGTTTGTCTTCATTCATTCACTTAGAGAGAATTGGTATTAGTTCTCAGAACTCCAATGATACCAGGAAACAAGCCTCCCAAGCTTGAACCAAAGTGGGAAGGACCATATTCAATACATAAGGTCTACTCCAATGGAGCATATTCATTAATCTCGATGCATGGAGAACTCATCACTAATCCAACCAATGCCTGATTTCAAAAGAAGTATTTTGTATAAACACAAAATATATCATCATGGTCCGGCATGACCTTAAACTACACCACTTTCCTGCATGACATTAAAACTTCTTATCACATCCAGCAAGACGTTAAACTGCATAACCATCCACGGTCCATGCATAAGACCTTAAACTATTTCCAATTCCCTTACGTACAGCATGACGTTAAATTGCACCATCCACGGTCCATGCATATGACCTTAAACTATTCACACTTTTATCCAACATGATGTTAAACTGTTTCCCCCTTCATCGTCCTTGCTATATGACGTTAAACTATATATAAGTCCCTTACATCCAGCAAGACGTTAAACTGCATAACCAACGGTCCATGCATATGACCTTAAACTATTCGCACTTACGTCCAACATGATGCTAAACTGTATAGTCCCTTTTTCATCCAACATGACGTTAAACTGTGAAAAATTCCCTAAAACGTTCAACATTACGTTAAATGGTGTACTCTTTTTTCCTCACTGCATGACATTAAACTACACAGTTCCCCTTTTGTCCAACATGACATTAAACTGTACTATCCCCATCGTCCTAACTACATAACGCTAAACTGTACAGAAATTCCCTTTTTACGTCCTATATGACATTAAACCGTGCTTTGTCCCTACTACATGACATTAAACTATGCAGCACCAATAGTCATAACTGAAAGACTTTAAACTGCATAGAATTTTTTTTATATCCTACATGATATTAAACTGTGCATCGTTAGGATTGTTTCTATCTCTTGTTTCTCACACCGAGTATGAATCACGTGAGCTTAGAGAAAACTTCAACCATAACACTCTCTCTGGGCTACTAACCATGTGTAAGTCCCAACACTATTTTCTAGGTTGTTGTCCCCAAGGACAACTTGATCACTAATTCATTCTTTAATTGAACTACGCGGACTTTGATTCTTGCCTTCCAGGCTAGGTACGTAGGCAACCTCCCAAGGTTCAAACCCAAAACCAATCTCTTCACATCGGTTCACTTCAATCTCATATGATGTTGATTCGTGAAACTTCCCCCAGAATCAATATCTTTACATTGGTTCACTTTCGTCCTTGCTATACGACGTTAAATTGTACAATACTTCTGTCCTGTATGACAATAAACTATAACATTATTTGATACCCTCACATGAGAGGGAATCATTATTTACATTTATTTTCAATCATGTTATATTCCAAAGGCTACGTTCACACATGGAAATTCTCAAACCTTTTATCTTGGGTTAAACCATCATTGCACTAAGGTCCCCTTTCACCCTTCACATGTACGAACAAAATTTATACAGAGGGTATTTCTAAAACTATGTGGGCTTGATTCCCATCCTTATGGGATACATTGGAACATTCGAGTGTCCCTTGAATCTAGCCCCAAGTCTTTGGGCCTAACCCCAAATTCCACTTTCAGTCCCTTGGATGAAAAGTCCCCATGAAAACACACACTGTGTATTTATTATAATGGTATGAGATCTATGACCCTAAACTAAGATCTCCTATACATTCATCCCGAATGATGTTAAACTATAGTTCAATAACTACATACGGCTTGATTCCCATCCTTACAGGATACGTAGTGAAGTCCAACATTTCAATTCAGGACCCAGCTACTATATGATTATGGTTAGCATTGATCTTTGTATTTCTGCATACATTTGGACAATACCCATCTTTATTTGTCATAATCCTAACCTTAAATATTTTCAGATCTTCCTAACCCTTTTCTTGACTTCTAGTCACAAAAATGTCAAATTTCTGAGAGTTCTCTTGCCTGACTATGCAGTACGTTCCCTTAGGCGGCCTTGCATAAACAGTCTCCATAACAGATTTTTCAGCCAAAAGATAAAATTATTTGACTATGCAGCCAATGCCCTTAGGTGGCCCTGTATAATTCAACCCCCTAACGGGTTTTTCGAATACTGGTAACTTCATTCTTGGGAAGAAAGTCTCTTTTGTCCTTATTTGTCTTAAATGACAATATGTAGGGATCCACAAAAATAGTCATCCTTAACATATTTTCCCATATCCTTTTTCATGATATGAAAGTATTCAAGTCTATGGTTTATATTCTCCTTCCCTAAATTTGGGTCGGACCTTCATAGGAGTGATATCCAACCAGTTCATCGATAATCTTGTTTGGAAATATCTTCTCTATATTCAAGTACCTCTTTCCATACAACAAACTCTATACTTTGGAAAATTTGAATCCCCATAAACTTTCACTGTATTTTAGCACTTGGAAAGTAAATTTCTGGGAGTTCTTTTGCCTAAATATGCAGCATGTGCCCTTATGAGGACTTGCATAAGTAGTCTACATAATAAACCTGTCAGCCAAAAGATGCTATTTATTTGACAATGCAGCCAATTCCCTTAGGTGGCCCTGCATAATTCAACCCCCTAATGGGTTTGTAAAATAATAGTAAATTCATTCTTGGTAACTACTTATTCTAATTCCTTTTAGCTCACTTTCATATCATTCCTCGGATTCAAATATTCTTAATTCATAGTCTACATATTTTCCCTCATACTTGAGTATGGTAATAAGTTTTCAGATAAATTGTCAAGTAATTGAGTCAATTTTAATCAATTCGGTCAAAGCTATTTTGACCTTAAACATTAGAATCTTTATGTCCGACGTGCATGACTTTAAACTTCCCACAAAAGACAAAGGAACTCTGAATAAAAGTCAGGTTCCCGCTCCCTAAACATACATTTTGTATGATTTAGGTAATATTGAGCAATTAAGAGATTCAATGTTTGTAGGGTTATTTATATTAATCCAAGTAAAAATCAAACTATGCTTACTAGGCCCATTGGATTAGGTAAAATTTAAAGCGGGTAGCTAGAAAATACATGCACAAGTGATTGAAGATGAAAGCATTCTTTCCATTGATGCACAAGAATTAGAAGGACATCCACAGATTGGAGTCTCTTCTCTTTTTCAGAAAATTAAAAAAGGCTATCGATATAAGTATTCACTTGATGAACCGTATCCCGACCTTCATCAGCAGCCACTTGAAGCTCATGCACTCGACCAACTTCACTCTTTTCAGCCTGATGGAGTGATTTCTTGGAATCCTCAATGGTATTCATACCATTCGTTTGAATTCCCTCCAGTGAATTATTGAGTTGGTCAAGTTCCCCAGTAACAACATCTAACTATTGCTGAAGGTGAATCTTCTGGACGACTTTTTCTTTGATCTTATGCTTCATCTCCTTCATCTTGGCAGCATAGTCAGCCTCATCTCGGGATACCACAACCTCATATTCCCCGATTTTGACTGATAGTTTCACCGTGGTAAGATCTTCACGACACTTTTGCTCCTATTCCCTTCTTAAAATGACTTGTTTCACTGCGGTATGGATCTCTTGGTATCCAAAACTGCCAAGTCCTAGCATGAAGAACTAGGACGATAATCGAGGGATCTTTGATGATAGCTCTTCTAAAGGCACCTCAGATATGATTTTCCATATGTTGTTCCATGCCTTGCATTGTGAAAATATGAGCGCCTTAAGAACCTCTGGGTCTGATTCAACATCATCATCACAGGAGGGCATGTAATCTGGGATTAATTCACTTAAGGAAGTTCCATGTTCTACTCCTTCCCCCCTGACCCTGGTTGCTTCACCTTCTATAGATATTTGGGAAGAAGTTGAGACCTCACCTCCAGTTCTAACCATTGAAGTTGATAGCCCTGTTTGATCAATTAAAAGTATCGTTAGTTTCATAGAATAATGGAAGATGGTTGTCTATCTTGAAAACTCAGTCCAATCATTACCTAATAGTAGATCAGCAGCTTGAGAAGACTCCTCCCCATCTTTCCCAGTTTCAACAGGATCTTCAAGATGGGTCTCAGGAGGGTTTATTGGATTTATCTCCACTTGAGCTAATGTTTCTACAATGGTAGGGTTGACATCAATGTCTACACCCTCTTCAGGCATTGGTAGTTCAGAAGCTTCTATCGATAGAACTGCATATTATTTTCAGTCATGATTAGAAGTGTAAATTATAAGAAAATTTATTGGGCGAAGGATAACACTCACGCCCAAGGTCTTCTAAATCACATAATAACTTAGCATGATCATAAAATTATTCGAAAGACATGCCATGATTTATCATTTCATCAAATGATATTTCATAATACTGGTTAGTCTCACCAGTGGGATCATTTTATGTATCCTCTTGGTGACCCCCATTCTTTGGCCCCTAACCCTGGACAACTTCTTCTAGAAGGATGGCAGATTCAGTTGTCGCGGCCGCCAATGATTCTGGTGCAGTTTGTTCTCTACTTGTAGCAGCAGAAGGAGCAGTACTTGGAATATATGTTGCCTCTTTTTTAGAAGTAGCCAAGTCAGCATGAATTTTCATTTGTTCCATAGCACCCTTCGTGGTCCTCAAAAAAGGATCAGTCATTTCCCTCAGAGGGGAAATTGAATAAGCCCCTACAATACCAAGTAAAGGGAGCAATCTTTTTCATGGTTTAAAATTCATGATTATTTGAAGAACTTACCACTACTGATAAAGCGTTTAGCGGTGGACTTCCTCCTTCATCTCCTTTTTCATTTTGGATTTTTGGGAGTGTCAGAAGTCTCCCTTATTGGAACTTTAATTGGAAAATGGAAGGCCATATCCAACGCCTCATTCATGGCCTGCTGGCCTGGAGATATCTCACCCGGTTCACGAGGAGAATCAGCAGCAGCCCCGATGGTAGTACCACTGGGGCTATACTGTGGTGAAGGAACCTCAGTTGCTTTCTTTGCAAGCTGCACGATGAAGAAAATAACATCCTTAATTTACAAAGCTTCGACTCGAATCAAGTTGCAATGAAAATAAGGAAAGAAAACTTACATCTTCAGGAGCCACATAATCATGCCACTCCTCATCTCCAAAACCACCAGCCCCCTCAGTGGCGCCACGATCAATCATTTCCTTCACCTTCCTGGTGACATGAACGGACTCATCAGTGGAATATATGAGAATTTCAAGCTCTCTGATGTAATCCCGCACTTCATTGGGGTTATCCTCACATTGGATATCTATAGAACCAGAAGATTCCCTATTCTAGGAAGTTGTAGGCCCTCACCCAAATCTAGTCAGGCGGTCTCGGTACCATAGTATAAAGTCTGCCATGTTTGGACATCCTCTGGTCTTAGATATGAAGGCTGCGAGGAAGGTCCTACAATATTTGATTTCAGTTTCTTCCCAGCTCCTGCAACTACAGATAGGGAATAAGAAAATAATACTTATTGCTTTATAAAGTAGTAGTGATTAAAGTACCTCGATGAAGTAACTCACCAGGAGTTGATGGAGTGGGTCTTTTGATTCTGACCGGAGGATTATATCGGGCACAAGTCTACTTTTCCACATGTTGTGCCTCATCATCCCCATCATGGGAATCCGGTGAATCATTCCTAGAGGAGGAATCTGGTGAATCAGCTTCAGGTGGAGAAGCATCACCTTCATGAGGAAGGGTTTCTTTCTCTATAGTCCTCTTCCTTTTCCCCACCTGATAAACTGGGTGATTCAGCACCTCTTTAGGGTATGATTCTATCCAGTGCTCGGCATACCATGTAGTCAGGTTATGTACCGCTTTTTCAACTGGTAGATCAAATACCGCCCCAGTCATCTATCTTGACGTCAGTAGCCACAATTGCTAAGCAACCATCGGATGTTGATCTAACCTGACATGTACTAGGGGAGATACATCAATCTATTGTAGACACTTGAATTGACGTGCAAATCTATATGGATCATAGGCCTCACATATAATATCTCCATCAATCCTGGCAACTAGCACACCATCTCTGCAAGCTAGCATGTATGCCCTCAAATCCAAGTGGGTTGTTCCGTCATCAAAAACCGCCCGGTTGGCGGATTTCCGTAGGGAAAGAAGTTTAATTCCTTAAACATGCTCAGCCTCACTTTCATGTCATAAGCATTAACATGTAATGGAGAAACTCCAGAGAATTCTTGCACTGATGGCCTGAAATAACTTCTTGGAATTCGTAATCCATTCTCTACATTGTAAGTCCTAAAGTGAGTGGCAGTCCATCCCCATAAAACATGGAATGGTCCCACTATTCTTAAAGGAGATTTACCCATGAATACATGAAGTAAACTACTATGAATCTTTTCTAAAATGGGGGTAGCCAACCCATCCATTTTTTCATCAGCCAACACTGCCGCAATGATGAAGGACCCTGGCCTGACACCTCCCTTCGAATCCCTAACTAGAAAGAGATAAACGCTGAGCCATAAATCCAAGATGCCCTCCAGACGAGTCTTCTTCAGGATCCTTTGATTCACCTCATATCATCATTTCTCAAACTCTCCTACTTCTAGAGTTGGACAGAATGTGCTAGGAGAACCCCTCTTCTCAGGTTTTGGGCAGGTGGTAGGATGTTTGGGCCTCTTATCCTTGGATTTCTTTTTCTTGGATCCTTTATCCTTCGGCTCCTTCTCCTTTGGCTCCATCTCTTTCTTCTCAATATAAATATATTCATCCACTCCTACAGATGAATATCCTTTCTAGAATGAGTTAACGAGGTCTCTGAACTCTTGAGCCTGTGGAAGATTTTAAATAATTCCCGAGCTAAAGCAGTAGTTTTATCTGAATCATTCCATGTCACCTTGGGAGGAATGAATTCATCATAAATATCACCCAAAATTGGAGCCCCTGAGATCTTGTGGACATCCCACAAACTGATACCTACTTCTCCGTGAGTCAGATGTAAAGAATTAGTTTCTGGGCTCCAGTGGATGAGTATCTTCGGCACAAAGTTATCATTTCTATAAACATGTTTTTGTCCAACCCAAACAGCTTCGTATATCGAAACTCCTTTCAGAAACTCGACAAACTCTACACAGGTTTGTCGCACCCAGTATGACCACATCCATGTTGGCGTCACACCTCCCCTAGGAAGAAAGTCCCAACTTTTCTTCCAGCCTTTGGATTGATCCATCTGAGCATTTCGAAAGATTGAAGGATGACTATGTGGTTGCAGCTCAGGCTTATAAGGTTTCAGATCTGGCGTAAAAGGGCTATGATGCATCATGTGGGCCTTCTCCACCATTCCAGCACTTATAAATACTCATCCACATGAGATATTTGCTGAAGCAAAGTTGGTATAATTATGAAACCATGAAAATGGGAGATAGTTCTTTGCTTCTAGAATAGTAATTTCTTGCAAAATACCATAGCCATACAAAGGAAAATAAATTCTTAGAGGGAAGTCCCGATGATATTTCTTCATATACTTATCCAAATCCGGAAGATTGCTACTTTTGAAAGTATAATAATCGTGTCCAATGATATCCATCATATCATCAAGACGTTTTCTTTCCAGTTCATCAGCTATTCTGGTTCTAAGAGCCATTGATTCTATATAAAAGTTGAATAAATTAACTCTTAACTAAGTTGATTTTTCATAAAATTTGTGGATGAGTTTGAAAAAAATGGCTAAGGCATTAAGGTGCCCAAGTCTAATTTTGACACGCAAGTATGGATGTGCCGCGCAAGTTTTTGGCGCGCATGTATCACCGCGCAAGTCCAAATACCTATACTGCAGCGCGACAGAAAAGAAACATCGAAAAACAGAGAAACTTGCGTGCTAAAGGCAACTTGCGCGGTGCGAGCTCGAAATTTTGAAATCCAGATGCTTTGTACGGAAATGGGGCTACATATTTATAGGCCAGGTGGCCCACCTACGCACCTACAGCTAGAGCGCTCCATCCAGCGTGCTCCAACCCTACACGACTTGCACCTGCGCGATGATGGTTGTGCGGTGAACACCTGCGCGCCTCTTTCCCTTTGGTTTTCTTCTTTTCCTCAGAGTCACATCCTTAGTCTTTCGGATCCAACTCTGAGGGGGGACTTTTGTTGACACAACTTTTCGTCACATTGTCTAAAGGAATGGAAAAGAAAATGACATAGCACAAATTGATTCATCCTTTGAAGAAAACCTAAAAAATCAACAAAGGCATGAACAAGGCTTCAAATGCACAAGGGTTGCGCAAGTTCCCTCACTGTCGTGCAAGTATACTTGCGCGCCGCCTAATGGTCGTGCAAGTGACTTGCGAGCCCTAAATGATAACTGCTCGGGGTCTTCTCCAGCCTATAAATAGACCCTGTGGGCCCCCCATTTGAAGGATGAATTTTTCCAGAATTCAGATATAGAGCTTTGAACGA
Source organism: Viscum album (assembly GCA_963277665.1). Lineage (NCBI taxonomy): Eukaryota > Viridiplantae > Streptophyta > Magnoliopsida > Santalales > Viscaceae > Viscum > Viscum album. Next base: position 791,319,890 of record OY728167.1, read on the forward strand.
CCAAGTCTCTTCTTCAGGTCTTCCGAACACTTCTAAGGTAATTCTTTACCTAGAATGGAAGGTCTAAACCAGAGGAGTAAGGTCTAAGTGTTATAATTCACTAACACTTGCACGCCTAAGGTGTTTTACCCTTAAGAGAAATGAAAATACTTGCGCGCTTCCCTACTTCTTCACCAAAACTTGCGCGCCTCTCTTCTGGAAGTACCTCAGGATAATTCTAAATGCTTTGGGAAAGGATCGCCCAAGTGGTACCCTACTGGTTAACAATCGCGTAAGTACCCATGTGTCGCGCAGGTATACCTGCGTGACTAGGACTTGCGTGCCCACGTAGTACCTGCGTGCCTGCCAGGACTTGCGCGCCCCTGCCTTTTTCGGTGCCCTTCTTTCCCATTTAACCCCTCTTATACCATTCCACCTCTCCTATTCATGATCCAGTCTTCAAGACATTATTCAAAGTCATTTATGGCATGTTTTCTTGATTAACTTCCTTATCTGAAAGGAATTCTGTGGAATATTTCTCAAAACCTAGTGATTTACACATCTTTATGTCACTAAAGATTGAGATTTCATTCATTCAAACTCATCCTTTAAGATGAGATAACCCCTTAACATGGGACTCCTTTTCAGGAATAAGCCCCAGTCATAAAATTCCCAAACCCATCCTTTTCAGAAATAAGCCCCAATCATAAAATTCCCAAATATGGACCTCCTTTTTAGGAATAATCCCCAGTCATAATTCTCAAATCTGGGCATCCTCCTTAGGAGTAATCCCCATGTCCTCTTTAACCTGGGCTTCCTTTTCAGGAGTAAGCCCCAGTCTCAAAGTTCACAAGTATGGGCATCCTCCTTAGGAGTAAGCCCCAAGTCATCTAATCTGGGCATCATTTTCATAAGTAATCCCCAATATTAAAATTCCCAAATATGGACATCCTCCTTAGGAGTAATCCCCAACCATAATTCTCTTAACCTGGGCTTCCTTTTCAGGAGTAAGCCCCAGTCTCAAATATGGGCATCCTCTTCAGGAGTAAGCCCCAAGTCCCTTAACCTGGGCCTTCTTCTCAGGAGTAATCCCCTACCTTAATCTCTCTTAACCTGTCCTAATTTACTTTTTGATCTGGGTCTCCTTCTCAGGATTGAAACCCAATCATAAGTCCCCTCTTAATTTGGTCCTCCTTTTTAGGAGTAATCCCCAAATTAGAGTATCCAAATCTCCATAAAGTACACATACCTTTATAGACCATGTTCCTGGATTTCTTCCCAGAAGTAAATCCTAATCTTTATATATTTGGGAAATCATACATACATAAGCCCCACATCATTTCTTATGATTGAATCTTTCATGGAACAATTGTTTGGTTTTACCAATACCTCTTGTTTATCCCACCGAGAATGAATCACGTGAGCTTAGAGTGTAAAAGTAATTATGACATCTTTCTTTGAGCCATCAATCATAAACATCATATTCCCTTACTCTAACTACATGGGTTCTGATTCCTTTTCCTAAACAAAGGATATATAGGTATCCCATCTGCGGGTATGATCCCAACTCTGAAATAATTAATGTCCTTCTGAATGAAAATAAACTTCAAGTTCCCCACTGAGTGGCTTTAAAACCAGTGTGGTCATCATAATGACCAAGAGACTTTTATGTATCAAAGGATACCATTGACTAATAATCTCTAACAAATATAGATAATTCTCTATCGATGAAGAACCTCAAATACATATAAAAGATTCTCTAAATTTCCTACATATCAATCACTGATTTTCAGATCTAAAAGAAAGCTCATTTTATACTTGGTAATATAATAAGGATTCACGAACATTACTTAAATCTATAAAGAGAGTCCCAGAGTAGACAATAATTCCCCTCAAAATGGTATGATGAGTCTGACATCCCATCCTTTTGACCAATGCAAATTCCTAAGCCTCATCAGTCCACAACTAATGAGCGCCTACCTTTGGAAAGTAGGTTCAAATGGATATGGAATCATTGTATGTTTCCGGTTCTACGAACAAACCTGTTAGAAACCGCTTGGAATGTTTTAACCTTAAATCGATGAGGTCATTCCCAATTCCAGAGGGAAACAGTGTGTTTGGATTTTTTATGATTTTTTAGGGTTATTTCAAAGTTTTTTGGGGTTATTTTGCAGTTTGTGGGTTTTGAATCATTTTTCGGGTTTTTGTAGCAATTTATAGGGTTTATGTAGCGTTGTTAGTGGCTTTAGTGGTTTTTAGGGTTCTTAGGGATTTAGGGTATTTTAGGGTTCTTAAGGGTGTATTAGGGTTTCATTAGTGGTTTTAGGGTTTTCTAGGGGGTTTTAGGGGTTTTAAGGGTTTCATAGGGTTGGTTAGGGTTTCGTTTGGCATTTTTTGGCTTTTTATGGGTTTTTAGCGTTTTTAGTGGTTTTTAGGTTTTTAAAGAATTTTTGATGTTTTTTGAGGTTTTTTTAGGGTTGTTAGGTTTGTTTTCGGGGTTTTTCGGTTTTTTGGGTTTTTCGGTTTTTTAGGGGTTTTAGAGTTTTTAGGGTCTTTTAGGGGTTTTAGGGTTATTTAGGATTTTTTATGGTTTTTATGGTTTTTAGGGTTTTTATGGGTTTTTAGTGTTTTTTCTGGTTTTTCTAGGTTTGTTATGTTTTTTTTGTGAATATTGGAATTTGGAATGGTTTAATAGTATTTTGGTGGTATATTTTGGTTTTTAGGTATTTTGTAGCATTTATTGGGGTCTAATATGGTTTTTATGGTTTATTACGATTTATTAGTGTTTATTAGGGTTTAGTAGTGGGCATTAGGGTATATTAGGGTTTATTATGGTTTATTATTGGTTTGTAGGGTTTGTTAGGATTTATTAGTTCTTATTATAGTGATTTATGGTCTCTAAGGGTTTCTAAGGGTGTGTTAGGTTTTCTAAGGGTGGGTTAGGGTTTTTTGGGTGGGTTAGGGTTTTTAAGGGTGTGCTATGGTTTTTATGGTTGTGTTAGTGTTTCTATGTGTGTGTTTGGTTTTCTAAGGTTGTTCTAGGATTTCGAAGGGTGTGTTAGGGTTTCTTAGGATGTGTTCGGGTTTCTAAGGGTGTGTTAGTGTTTCTTAGGTTTTCTTAGGGTTTTGTTAGGGTTTTTAGGGTTTTAAGGGTTATGTTAGGGTTTTGTATGGTTTGTTAGGGATTTTAGGGTTTTTTCAGGTTTTTTGTGTTTATTAGGGTTTCTTAGTGCTTCTTGGGGTTTTGTAGGGATTTTTATGGTTTGTTAGGTTTTTTGGGCTTGTTATGTTTTTAGGGTTTTTTTGGGTTTGTTAGGGGTTGTTAGGGTTTGTTAGGGTTTGTTAGTGTTTGTTAGTGTTTGTTAGGGTTTTTTTGTGTTTTTAATGGGTTTTAGTGTTTTTGGGATTATTCATGGTTTGTTAGGGTTATTTAGTTTCTCATGGTTGTCACAGATGTGTAGAGCTAGTAGCATGCTTCAATTTCATATGTGGTAGAGGTGAAACGGACACCCAGAGTAGTAGTTATGGTCATTTGGAGGACATAAGGACCTTTTGGGTCTTTAAAAACATGATAAGGTGTTCTTATTGGTCACGGATGTGTAGATCTAGTCGAAAGAATCGATTTGATATATGGTTGAGGCAAAAAAGACTCTTGGAGTAGATGTTATGGTCTTTGGGAGGGTTTAAGTACCTTTTGGGCCTTCAAGGATGTGAGAAGGTGCTTCAATTGTTATAGGACTGTAAGTCTAGTCTCAAGCATCGATTTGATATGTGGTAGAGGCAAAACAGAAACCCAATGAAGAAGTTATTGCAAAACGGACACCAGAAGCCAATCTTTTGACCATCCAAAGGAATTTTGGGTCTTTTTTGGGGTTGAAGAATGTCAGAAAGGGTTCTAGTGTTTACCAGAGTGTGTATATTTTCACAATATTTGATTTGATATGTGGTAGTTCCAAAATGAACATACGTAGCAGAAGTTATTGTCGTTTTAAAGTTAGCAACCCTCCTAGATCCTAAAAACCTAAGAAACCCCGTAACTCACTAAAATAGGCATAACTTCTCTTAGGGTAAGGCTATCCAACTGATCAGTGATCCACTACAATCTCCTCTGAGTAAGTCCATCCTATGCTGAAAAGGCTCCCTTCTCGCCAGTGAAGGTAATCCTGGTCCCATATGTACAAACACACTGCACTTTGCGCCTAATATAGTCTATCTGAGCATGGACTGTAGATAACCAGTCTATAACAAAGATGATGTCGTAAGGCCTCGACGCTACTACTAGGAGATCCCAGCCGAAGCTCTCACCTCCTAGAGTAAGCTCACACTGCTGACACCAGGGCGTAATCATCGAATCCTCTCTCGTAGGAGTCTCTTTCCATAAGGATCGAGCCAATGGCTCCATCGGAATCTCCAAGCTTTGAATGAGGGAAGTGGAAATAAAAGATTGATTGGAACCTTTGTATATAAGTACTACAACTAAGGTAGAGTAGACAAAAATTGTACCTTGAATCATCTCAAGAGCGCCATGATCATATGCCTTAGTTTCCTGGAGTTAAGCTCTCCTATGTCCACCTGGTCCCTGCGGTCGGGGTGGACCTCTTGGTGGTGGTGGCGGTAACACCTCGAATCATCGTCCACTTCCAGCTGCACGACCAGCTCCTTTTCCATGTACGCCTGCTCCCTGTGGATCACCTTGATCGAATCTATGTCTCGGCCTTGATGGTCCTTCAACCTTCAGCTAATCATCCGAACGGCGGGTCGGGCAGTCACAAGCCATGTGACCATACCCGACACATGCATAACATTGCCCGCTCCTTGCATGCATATCACCGCTTCAGGTTCCCGGCACAACTGATCCTAAGTCATGCGGCCATCCACCTATAGGTCTGGTCCTCTAGGACCTCTTCGACATCTGCCACCTGCCAGCTGCAGAAGACTCCACTACGTGTCGACAGGTGGTGGATCTCACTGCTGGAGAATTCTCAGAAAGGAAACTCTCTACTAGGAGGGATCTCTCTACCACCCCCACCTGTGGCAGGATACAGAGTGAGATCACTAAATCCATGATCTCCCACCTGAGTCCCTACTTAAAGGTCTGGGGCCTTGAAGAATCAGTCCCGCAACATATCGATGGAGTAGTGTGAGAGGTCTGTGAACCTCGCTAAGTACTATGTTATAGTCATGATTCCCTGATGCAGATTAAGTACCTTCTGAATGTGCACTGTGCAGAGAGTTGCTGGGAAAAACTCTACCCGAAACAGGCTGTTGAAGTCTTCCCAGAGAAGCATCATCTCATCGTGGACCTGGAGCATCAAGCTCCACCATCTGCCTGCTGTTTTATGTAAAAGGCCGACATCATGTATCACCATGAGGTCTACTGGTGTCCCTAACAGTCGGATGACTCTCACCATGGCCTCCAGCCGATCCTCAGCCACCTTGTGGCTCTATCTCTCCCCTGAAACTGGGTGGCCTCTGGCACTAGAACTCGTGCAACGTGCTCAAGCGGCGTGCACCGTCTGCTACTGGGGCTGGTGGCATCGGTGGCCCAATGGGGAGTGGTACTGTTGGTTCCTCTGATGGAAAAGGGCCCTGCACCAAGGCCTCATCACTTGGTGGGATATCAGTGCATACAACTCTGAGAAATCTAACCAGATGTCTACGAGGAGGCATCCTGAAGAAACAGATTCAACACTGTCAAAAGATTATACATGGTTACCTGAATTGGTTGAGTTGACATAACGATTTTTTTTGCAAAAACACATGCAATCAGTGTTTTTGTGCACTGAGTCAGAAATCAAATGTCAGGGTCCTTGTGTATGGATACGTCGGTCACCACAAAAACACTAGACTCCCTGCAATAAAAACCACACTCAATACACTTAAAACTATTGCCTCACATAAAAGATCAGATTCCTAATTTTTGTAGTAGAAATGACTCCTCTGATGCCAATTTGTCATGACCTGTCCCCCGGGGCCTGTGCCGTGACTACCCCGAGCCCGCCATCCAAAGGCCAGGGGCTGGCAATCAGAACTAAAGGCATAATTCCTTAAAAAGGGAAGTAATTGCCTTTAATACCTGTAAACGCACACAATAGAGCACACATCTGGATACAAAACACTAGGTAAACTGTATAACCAAAGAGTGCTAAAAAGTAAAAGAGGCCAAAAATACAAGCCCAAGTGTAAACTACAAGGAACTAGAAGTAAATGTAAAACTGAAGAAAAGAAAAACCTCTACCGGGTCATCCCCTAGGATTCCTACTTGAAGGGTAGGTACAGATAGCCTCCTTGGCACTCCATGTATGTCAGTATCCTCCATGAACCATCTTGTCGTAAGTTCCACCTTCGGGTACCATCCAGTCCTGGTACTCTCATCCTCAGTCAGCGTTTTCCATCATCTGTATCCAATACAACAAGGCGTGAGCATAGCCTATGTAGGGGTGACTATCACGATACTCAATAGGGACCCCGAGAGGATCAAGGTCTCAAAAAATCCAACAAGGATAACCACAACATATGAAATCAGAAGATAACCCTTCTTAGGTATATTCCCATACATATACCTATGTTATTAAGTAATCCATCTCAATCATGAGGAAAAAAAAAGTACCGACTCAGATCAACCAGGATTTTATTCACATTATTGAAACCTTGACTGCTGGATAACTTCTCCTCTATCAAGTACAGTGGGACTTCCGTGACACCAAGTGTGCTTCCCACTAACCTTGGACTGCTGAGGTACTCCTCCTGTTGAGTACTGTGGGTCTTCTACACCACACAGAGGCGCTTCCCACCACGGGTCTTCCGCCACACCCAGGGCTCCCCCTCATAGCTTGCAGAGGTACTCCTCATGTTGAGTACTGTGGGTCTGCCGTGTCACAAAGCACGCTCCTCCACTTGGGTTTCCCGCCACAACTAGATTATCCCCACTGGGCTAGTAGAGAAACTCCAAGTCAAATAGTCAGCAGTCGTCAGGTCTCAGACAACTACTAGGTCTCCGCACTATGCTCGTTCGTCACAGGAAGGATCCGCTCCATGAGCTACAGTTCGATACTCCAATTTTCACAGAGTCCCACAAAGATGTATCTCAATGATCTTCTACATCATAGGAATATAATCACGACAGACGATGCGTTAATCAGACGCAAGATCTGTGAGTTATTATACTTTTAGTCTCGGGGGCCCGGTTGGATTCGTGCACGATCCAACCTGACCGTATCTCAACTATACCCCAAACTCTAGTGGGTTATTTTCAAAGGGACCACCATGCTCTAAAATTACCAGGGCCAGTGATGGTTCATCAAATGGACATCTGGTGCCAATGATATGTCCAAAAGAATGTAAAGGGTCGTAGTGGGCCCAAGTCTGGTCTGACCTTGTCGGACTAACCCGGCCCGAACTAGTCTGGGCCGACCCGGTTCAGGTTGCCCAGCCTGTTGGGCGGGCCAGACCGTTAGGTTCTGCCCAGCCTGCTGGTCCTGACCAACCAGGCTATGAGGGGTCGCGAAGGGCCGCGAGGGTGCAGACCGGTCACGAGGTCGCAGACCTGCTGTGGGTCGGCGTGAGGGTGGTTCGGCCCGAAGGGCACCGTGAGGGCGGCTCGGCCCGGAGGGCACCACGAGGGAAGCTCGGCTGGGAGGGTAGCGCGAGGACGCCTCAGCCCGGGGTGCGGGGCCGGTTCGGCTAGGAAGGCCGCGGGGGCTCGACTCAGGGCAGCTCGAGCCGGGGGCCGAGGTGGCAAGACCAGGGTCGGCTCGACCAGCGGGTGTTGCATCCATGTCCGGTTTGTCTAGCGAGAGGCTGGAGCGGCCGAGGCGGCTCCACTGCTGGAAGGCACGACCGAGGCCGGTTCGGGCGGGAGGCCCGAGCGGCCGGGTCGACGCGGCCAACGGAAGGCATGACCGGGGACAGTTCGGCCGGGAGGAAGGGGTGGCTGGGGCCTATTTGGCTGGCGGACAGTGCGGCCTGGGTGGCTCGGCTCGGCCCAGGGCGGCTCTGCCGGAAGGGCAGAGACCACGCGTGGCGCTCCGACTGGTTTGGTTGGCGGCAGTGAAGAACGCCGCGGGGCAGTGTGGGTCACGGAGGTCACGGGCGGCACAGTCATTGCCTTCATCGCCTTCGTCGTCGTTTTCGCCTTCGTCACCGTTGTTTCCTACCTCCATTTCGAAGAACACGGTAAAGAAGAATGACAGAGAGGTCATGCCATGTTAGTTTGGCATGCACCCTTCGCGTTTAGAGTGGTACAAAGAGGCTCAACATAAAGTAAGAATGAAGAACATCAAGCCCCTCCCACAACAAATTATTCGCATCCCGCAAGGAAAACATCCGTGGATGAACTTCATAATAATTTGATCCGCGTTATTTGTTTTTAGAAGGGAAGAATCAAGGGAATAAAATCATACTTAATTAAAAGCCCTACCTTGATCATTGTTGGTTGACATTAGCACGAGAAGGCGGACATCGATTCGTTTTAGACAAACACGTCCTACGTCGGAGGACGTTCCAAGAAAGAAAGTCGAAGTCGAGGTCGTTCTTCATAGTCGAAGGTGTTCCTCGTCGGTGGAGCGTTCTTCTTCGGGGGCTTTCTCCCAAGTTCCTCCTCTCCCTAATTACACCCAAGTGAATTCATAGCCAAAATAATATATTGAAATATCTATTACGTCATTGGAATAATATTCAAAAAGGTTTAATTAATTAATTAATGTGTTGGTTCAATTAATTAATGGGGAGGATTTGGCATAATAAATGATTGTGCATTGGCAGGATTAATGGTAGAGGAGGTTAAGAGGCCCTCCCTCATTAATGAGGGGAGTTGAGAGTTTCTCTCAATTAAATGGGGGGTTTAGTCTCGGGTGGTCCACACCACCATAACCTCTCAGGGGAGGTTAAGTTAGGGTGGGCCCCACCACTATAACCTCCCATTGGAGGTTAAGGTCGGGTGGTCCCCACAATTCAACTCCCACATGGGTGGTTACAATAAAATAAAATAAAATATGAGCTTATTTTATTTTATTATTTCCACGTAAAACCCAAAAACTAACTTACACCCTCGAGCAACTACCGTCAAGTTGAAAGTCTTCTTAAGAAAATAAATGCACTGCGAGTTCAACAACGTCCTCAGATTTCAATTCCAAGCACCGGTTGAAAAGTTATAAAACCCCGCTCAAACTTTTACTGAACGTACCTGAAAAAAACTTCAGAAATAGATTCTGGGCACACCGGGCGTCAGAATCACGCGCCGTCAATTTTCACGGACTCGTTAAATTCCCATTTAATTAAAAAAAATTCATGGAAATTCTGGGTCTTTATATATTAGGTATTTTTAGGGTTTAATTAGGATTGAGTTGGGTTTATTAGGGTATATTATGGTATATTTGGGTATGTTTAGGATTTATTAGGGTTTATTATCATTCATTATGGTTTATTAATTTTTAAGAGGGTATATTAAAGTTTTTTAGGGTTTAGTAGTGTTTATTAGGGTTTATTAGTGCTTTTATGCCTTTTTAGGTTTTATTAGAATTTATTAGTGGTTTTAGGGCTTTTTAATGGTATACTTGCGTTTTTAGGGTTTAGTGGGGTTTATTATGGTTTATTATGGTTTATTATAGTGTGTTAAGGTTTATTAGGGTTGAGTAGGTATTTTAGGGTTTTATTAGGGTTGAGTAGGTATCTTTAGTGTTTTATTAGGGTTTATTAGGGTTGAGTAGTGTTTATTAGGGTTTGTTAGGGTTTTTTAGGGTTTACTAGGGTTTGTTGGTGTCTTTATTAGGGTATATGAGTGTTTTTTAGTTTTTGTTAATATATATGAGGGGTTGTTAGGACTTTTTAGGTTTTATTAGCGTGTTTTTAGTGTTTTGAGTATTTTTTATGGTTTCTTAGGTATTATTAGAATTTATTATGGTTTATTAGGGTTTCTAGGGATTTTTAATGTATTGTTTTTGTTTTTTTGTTTATTGGGGTTTAGTTGGGTTTTATTATGTTTTATTATGGGTGTCAAGGTTTATTAGGATTGAGAAGGTATTTTTAGGGTTTTATTATGGTTTTATTAGGGTTTATTAGTTTATATTAGGGTTTATTTGGTATTTTTAGATTTTATTAGTGTTTGTTAGGGGTTTATTTGTTTTTTTGTTTTATTATTTTATATTAGTGTTTGTTAAGTATTTTTAGATAATATAGTGTTTTTATTGTTTTTGAGCAATTTATTTTTTTTGTGAGCATTTTATGGTTTTCTTATGTTATATTTGAGTTTATTATGGTTTATTATGGTTTCTAGGGATTTTAATGGTATATTAGCATTTTTTGTCTTTATTAGGTTATATTAGTGTTTTTAGGTCTTTTTAGGTAATATAGCATGTTTTTATTGTTTGTGATCATTTTTTATTGTTTGTGAGCATTTTTAGGGTTTATTAGGTTATATTGGATTTTATCAGTATTTATAGAGATTTTTTAAGGTATACCATCATTTGTTTTCGTTATTAGGGTATTATAGGGTTTTATTAGGGGTCATTATGGTGTGTTAAGGTTTTTTATGGTTGAGTAGTGTTTATTTGGATTTATTTATGGTTTATTAGGGATTTTTAGGGGTTTTTTGATGTTTATTACGGTTTCTTAGTGTTTGTTAGTGTCTATTAGGGTTGGTTAGGGTTGTTTAGGTTTTCATAATGTGTTTTTAGGGTTTATTAGGTTTTATTATCATTTATTAGGGTTTATTAGGTATTTATGGGGTTTTATTAGTGTTGAGTAGAGTATCATGGGGGTTTTAAGGATTATAAGGAATTTTTAGGGATTATTAGAGTTTATTAGGGGTTTATTAGGGGTTAATTTTTTATATTATGATATATTAGGGTTTAATATTTTGAGTGTTTTGAAGCTTTTTTAGGGTTTTTATAGCATTTTTTAGTATTTTTGTAGCGTTGTTTGAGTTTATATAGCATTTTTAGTGTTTATGTAGCACTTTTAGGGTTTAGTTTGTGGTTCTTGGTTTTATTTAGCATTTTTAGGTTTTATGTAACGTTTTTAGGGTTTATGTAGCATGTTTAGGGTTTAGGTTTTATATAGCATTTTTTAGGGTTTATGTTGCGTTTTCTAGGTTTATGTAGCGTTTATAGGGGTGATGTAGCGTTTATGTTGCATTTTTTAGGGTTTATGTTACGTTTTTAGGGTTCATGTAGTTTTTTAGGGTTGATGTTGTGTTTTTTGGAATTTTATAGCCTTTTTTAATGTTTATGTTACGTTGTTTAGGGTTTATGTTATGGTTATAGTGTTTATCTAGTGCTTTTTGGGTTTATGGTGCATTTTTGTGTTTATGTTGTGTTTTTTGGGTTTATGTTGCATTTTTAGTGTTTATGCTACATTTTTAGGGTTTATGTAACGTTTTTTGGGTTTATGTATCTATTTGTAGCCTTTTTAGGGTTTTATTGGTTGTTTATGGTTTGTAGTGTTTATAGGGTTTTTAAGGGTTGTTAACGGGTTTTTATGGGTTTTATGGTATTTGATGGGATTTCAATGGTTTTGGGGGTTTTTAAGGGTTCATTTGTTGTTTCAGGATTAATAGGGGTTGTAAGGGTTTTTAGTGTGTTATAGGGTTTGTTTGGGTATTGTAGCGGGTTTTAGGGTTTATGTAATGTGTTTTAGCATTTTTGGGTTCTTTAGGGGGTTTAGTGTTCTTTAGAGTTTATTATGGTTCATTAGGGTATATTACGGTTCTTTGGGGTTTATTAGTGTTCTTAGGATTTGATACGGTTTATTAGCATTTTTTACTATATATTAGGGTTTTATTGGGATTTTGTAGGCATTAATAGCTTTTTCCAGTGTTTATCAACCTTTTTTAGGGTTATTTTGGATTTATTAGGGTTTCTTAGGTTTTATTTTATTTATTAGGGTTTATGAATGTGTATTTGGGTTTATTGCGATTTATTAGGGCTTATTATGATTTGTTAGGGTTTAGTGAGGTTCATTAGGGGTTTGTTATGGTTTGTTTCACTTTTTTACGATTTATTTGGCATTGTTAAAATTTTTACAATTTATTTGTGGTTGTTAGGGTTTGTTATGATTTATTATGGGGTTATTAGGGTTTGTTAGGGTTTATTAGCGGGTTTTAGGGTTTTGTAAGCTATTATTTGGCGAGTTTTGTAGTGTTTTTTCGGGTTTGTTTGGATTTTTAGTGATTATTAGGATTTATTATGGTTCAATAGTGCTTTTTATTTTATATTAGGTGTTTTAGGATTTTGTAATGTTTATTGGAGTCTAACAGGGTTTTTAGGGTTTATTATAGGTTACTATGATTTATTAGTGTTTATTAGGGTTTTAGGGTTTAACAGTGGGTTTCAAGTGTTATTTGGGTTTATTAGTGGTTCTTAGAGGTTATTAGTGGTTGTTAGAATTTGTTAGGTTTTGTTTAGATGTGTGTTATTCTATTATCACTCACGTTATTATAATCATTATTATCATTATCATTATTATCATTATCATTATTATCATTATCATTATTATCATTATAATTATTATAATTATCATTATTGTTATTATTATTATTATTATTATTATTATTATCGTCACATGCAAATGGAGATACACATGCGTTATTATTTATTATTTATTAAATATTATTTATTTTCATGCATGTGCATATGTTATTGTTGTTGTTACTATTATTATTACTATTATTATAATTATTATCATCATTATATGAAAATGTACATCCACGTTCATTATTATTTATTACCATGCACGCACACATGCAATGCACCTACATTATTCTATTATCACATGCATTTTTATTCTTATTTTTATTATTACTACTATTGTAATTATTTTTATTATCATCAAATGAAAATCCAAATGCATGTGCGTTATTATTTATTACCATTCACGCGCACATTCAATACATGTGCGTTATTGTATTATCACATGCGCTATTATTATTAATATTACTATTATTGTTATTATTATCATCACGTCCACTATGAGTTATTATTTATTATCATGCACTGCACATGTAATGCAAATGCGTTATTCTATTATCACATGCATTGTTTTTGTTATTATTATTATTATTATTATTATTATTATTATTACTGTTATTATTATTATTATTATTATTATTATTATCATCTCATGCACATGCACGTGCATTATTTTTTTATTACCATGCACGTACACATGAAATACACACACATTATTTTATTATAACATACGTTGTTATTCTTATTGTTATTATTATTATAGTGGTGGTTGTTGTTTTTGTTGTTATTGTTTTTATCATCACATGAAAATGCAAATGCAAATGCACATGAAAATACATAAACATGCACATTCAATGCATGTACATTATTCTATTATCACATGCATTGTTATTATTCATATTAATAATAATATTATTATTATTATCATCGTCGTCATCATCACATGAAAATGCACTGCACGCGTGTTATCATTTATTACCATGCACGTGCACACGTAATGCACATGCAATATTCTATTATCACATGCATTGGTACTACTACTATTATCAGTACTACTACTACTGTTGTTATTATTATTATCATAAAATGAAAATGCATATGCACATGCGTTATTATTTATTATTTATTACCATCCATGTGCATATGCAATCCCATTGTATTATTCATTTATTATTTTATTATTATTATTATTATTATTATCACAGTTTTTATTATTATTATTATTATTATTATTACCATTATTATTATCATTATCACATGCAAATCCACATGCATATGCGTTGTTATTTATTATTTATTACCATTCATGTGCATGAATTATTATTATTATTATTACAATTACTTTTAGTAATATTATTATAAAATGTAAATGCACATGCACATTCATGTGCATTCCTATTTACTATTATTTATTTATTATTTACTATTATGCACATACACATTCAATGCACTTGAGTTATTTTAATATTATTATTGTTGTTGTTGTGGTTGTTGTTGTTGTTTGTATCATCAAATACAAATGCACATGTACGTGCGATGTTATTTATTATTTATTGTCATGCACGTGCATGCGTCATTATCATTATCATTAAATGTAAATGCACATACACGTGTGTTATTATATATTATTTATTACCATGAACATGAAAATGCAATGCACTTACTTTATTCTGTTATCACATGTGTTATTATTATTTATTCTCATGAACGTGCACACGCAATGCACTTGCGTTATTCTATTATCACACGTGTTATTATTTATTATTTATTATCATTCACATGCAAATGCACATTCATGTGGACTTTGTTATTATATATTGTTTATTCCCATGAACATGTACATGCACATGAACATGCAGTTTTATGTATGTTATTATTTATTATTTATTATCATTCAAATGCACATGCACATACACATGCAATTCAAATGTGTTATTATGTATTTTTTATTATTTATTATCATTCACATGAAAATGGGCATGCATATGCACATGCACGTGATTTGTTATTTATTATTTAAACCATGCACATGAATATGCACATGCACATGCGTTATTACTATTATTATTATTGGAGGTATTTTTAGGGTTTCCTTGGATTTTTTAGGTTTTTTGGGTGATATTACCATTTATTATTGTTTGTTAGGGTTTTAGGGGTTTTTAATGGTATATTTTTGCGTTTTTAGGGATTGGTGGGGGTTATTAGGATTTTATTAGAGTTTATTATGGTGTGTCAAGGTTTATTAGGGTTTATTAGGCATTTTTATGGTTTTATTAGGATTGAGTTGGGTTTAGTATGGTATATTATGTTTTATTTGGGTATATTTGGGTATGTTTAGGATTTATAAGGGTTTATTATGGTTCATTATGGTTTATTATTCTTTAAGAGGTTATATTAAGGATTTTTAGTGTTTATTAGTGTTTTTTAGGGTTTATTAGCGCGTTTAAGCATTGTTTGGTTTTATTAGCATTTATTCGGGGTTTTAGGGGGGTTTAATGGTTTATTTGCGTTTTTAGGGTTTAGTGGGGTTTATTATGGTTTATTATGTCATGTTAAGGTTTATTAGGGTATATTAGGTAATTTTAGGGTTTTATTAGGGCTGAGTAGGTATCTTTAAGGTCTTATTAGGGTTTAGTACGGTTTATTAGTGTTTGTTAGGGATTTTTACGGTTTTCTAGGGTTTGTTTGTGTTTTTATAAGGGTATATGAGTGTTTTTTAGTTTTTGTTAATATATATGAGGGGTTTTATGACCTTTTATGTCTAATTAGCATTTTTTAGTGTTTGTGAGCATTTTTAATGGTTTATTAGCTTTTATTTGAATTTATTATGGTTTATTTGGGTTTCTAGGGATTTTTAATGGTTTGTTTGCGTTTTTTTGTTTATTGGGTTTTATATGGGTTTTATTAGTATAACGACCCATACTTTACATACATTGTTATTACATCATAATTGAAGCATACTTATTACAACATATAACAAAACCACAAAAGGACCGTATAGGTATAGTGTCTTTAGAAACTGGGAAACATAAACAACTGGTTCATAAAGCATCTACATTGTCTCCCATTTATTTCATCATATCTATAGTCCCTTTTGGCATATATTACTTAATAACCTTCATCCTGACCTGGGGGAAAGAAAACATACCAAAGGGTGAGCTCAAATGCTCAGTAAGGGTAAACAAAACAAAAATCAATCACATCATATCATATTCATAAGAACATAACATTTTGGAAATCTTAACCTGCAAAAGAAATCATAATTTTATAACATGAGATAAATCATGGCAGTGAAATGTAATCACAATAATCATAACTTAAAACATGAAACTTTTTGGCATACACACATAATCATAGAGAATCATTTCTTACTAGTCAAGACTCATTGCCAAGACTATCTTAGTGGACAAAGTCCATTTCTGAACCGAGTTCACTCCTCGTTTCAGTCCTGTTTTACTGAACCGGTATAACCTACCGTTCCAGCCATGTCTATCTCATGAGATATAAAATCTTTACCCAATGCATTTGAGGGAGATATAGGTCTCACCCATCTCATAATGATACCATTCTTATGTGTGCCACAAAATCATAAATCATACATCATTGCATAACCCATGTAGTAAAAATGCAAATCTTAAACATCGTGACATCATAAAACAACTCATATAAGATAAAGGAATTCATAAAAATAATTCCATCACAACATAATCAAATCAATGTAATAATAGGGATAGAAACATAACCCTTTATTATCTTAGATGGAAAATAATTTTGATAAAACACTTGAACTCCATTCTTGAGGAAAATATACTTTCTACTTCAAAAACACTTTCCTTTCTTTAACATGTTATAAAATTTTAAACTAAAAGAAGTTGATTAAAAATAAACTTGAAAACTTGTAAGGGAAGCTTTTTGGAAATAAGGTTTTAAAAATCCATTCATTCCGTATAATTTAAAAGAAAACATTCTTCTCGTACTTTTGTCGAAAAAGTCAAAAAGTACCTCGTATGAAAAAACAAAAAAAGATTCCTTTCATATCATTTACTAAAAACTCACCGAAGGGTAAAATTGGATATAAACTATTGTATAAGGATATAAATATTACATATTGAGGAAACATGGATGTGGATGATAAAATACACCCCAGTAAATTCCAAAGTATAAACAATCTCGGATAAAAATGAGATTGTGATATTTCCCTTACCTTAGGTCCAATTTGCTTCGTATATGTCCGAACCTCCTGTATAATGATTTAAATAATGTTATGGACTTATTCCAGAATCATACTTATTGTTATGATATCATATATGGTCATATTCTTAGCTTCTTATTAGTAATATTTCATTACTACTTGTTATTCGGGTGTTTATTACTTTTTGTTCTTATGCGTGTTTTGTCGAATAAATTATTATTCTTATCTTTAGGTTATAGATACCTCATTTCCAGAATGTTATTAGTGTAATATATATCATATTCATTAATTCAATTCATTTATATAATCATTATGAAATGAAGATCATGTAGAACGAGTCGCATCACATCGTGGAGACGGTATTCCGTACGTACGCACGCGCGGTGATTTCTTTTTCCGTAGGATGGATAGATGGTGAAATAAGGTTGTTTCATACTTATAATAACATATCATTATATTAGTTATACTGATGTTATGACTTCATAATGAAACAACTAAATAAGAAGAAGTGGAAGAAGAAATAAAGATGAAAGAATCGGTAACGGACATTACCTCTTCTTTGAAGTGCTTCTTTGAGACCTCCTTTTAGGGCACTAAAATAGGTCTTTGAAGAAGACCAGAACCTCTAGGATGTTTCTAGGGAAGTGGAGAGGAGAAAGTGGCAGGGGTTGGCCGAGCTTGAAATCTCAAAGTGGTGTGAGAAAGAGGGGGAGGAGGTGCCCTTTTATAAGGGAGGAGAGGGCCACCTTTGGAATAACTAAAAATATTATTTTATTATAAAGTCAAATTCGGTTTTTAATAGCTCATAATTGATATATTTCAAAGATAAGGTGGGTAGGTGTATAAATACTCTCATCCAATAGAATTTAGACAATTTTAGGTATCAATTTTAACCTTATCATTTAGAATTAACTTTTAGTTAGATAATTTATCTTTTACCGTGTCTTCTTGTTTTCTTACACTATATGGTTAATAAACTTACTATATCAAGCCACACTAACCCCAAGTTGTTTATTATTAAAATATATAACCTTATCTAAGTCATTTGGCCGAACCTTATATTTTTAGGAATAAAATAACAAATAATAATATAATATTTGTTTTAAAAACTATTTTATGTCAATTTTGACACTATTTAGTAATTGTTTATTTTAGAGTCATAACAGAATGATTAGTTCGAACCAAGTTACTTAAATCAATAATAACATGTCATATTAACCTATAAAATTAGTGTAATTCATAAAAGTTCTCAAATTACATTTATTTGGGTATTTATAACATCAATTATGTCAATATTTCATTAATAAGATAATTACTGCTTCATCTTTGTGTCATAAATAAATTAACTTATTTAAAGTATAAAAATTAAAAATAAAATATCATTATGTAGTAAATCTTTTTATCTTTCTAATTAATATTTATAGTCTAATTTATATTATGTATAACCCCATATTAAAAATGATGTACTTATTAAACTTTGATTTTAACTATCTTAACCCTTCTTTAAATAAATTAATAATAAATGTCCTAATCTAATCCAAGTGGAACTAAATGGTCATATATTATTCCTAAGGTTGTTTTTGGTCGAATTACACTTGTCCAATAGAATTAGGACATGTGTTAGGGTAATAATAATATCATTTTACCCTTAATTACCCTATTTACTTTTAACCGTGGTAAAAAAAAGTAAAAAGTTACTATTCACCAAAATATTATTTTCATCTCATTGAACCACATTTTACTTACTGACATCAACCGTTTCTCTCGGATTTTCAAAATTCCACTCACAGAAGCGGTAAAATTAAGTTTTATGAAAAATTCAGTTTTTTAACTACCACATAGTGGTTTCACTATTCATCAAAAATTGAAATTTTTCAGAAAAATACCAAAATTTCACCCTAGGCTAATTTCGATATTCCGAATCCAAAAATGAAGTCCATTTTGAAAAATAAAATTTATAAAATTTCAAAAAGTGGTTATTACTATTCATAACGGCTAGTTTTAATAATATTTTAATAGCATATCATTGTTTAGTGAAACTCGGTATTGCGTATGACACAAGCTATCGAGGAAGGCCGCGGTTGCGTGTAAAGTAAGACAAGATAGTGTTGTGTGTAGTGAAAGATTCCTTTGATGATTTATATAACATAAAAACAAAATATTTTACATAAAAGTTTCGGGTATTACATTCTACCACCCTTAAAATGAATTTCTCCCTCGAAATTCGTCACTTTGTAACAAATAGATGAGGATACCTCTCCCTTATCATATCCTCAAGCTACCATGTAGCTTCTTTTAATTGGTGGTTCTTCCATAAAACTTTCAACAAGCGAGTGGTCTTGTTTCGTAGGACTTTTTCGCTACGATCCAAAATCTCTATCGGCTGTTCTTCATAAGAAAGATCTTGCTCCAGCGGTACAACTTCTGAGCTGAGTACATGTGAAGGATCAGGTATGTACTTTCTCAAGAGAGATACATGGAACACATCGTGCACTTGAGAGAGATTCGGTGGAAGCGTCAATCGGTAAACTACCTTCCCGACACGATCTAGTATTTCGAAAGGACCAATATATCTAGGGCTCAACTTCCCCTTCTTTCCAAATCTCATGACCCTCTTCCAGGGAGATATTCGTAAGAACACTTTATCACCCACTTAAAACTCTATGTCTTTTCTTCGGTTGTCGGAATAACTTTTCTGTCGAATCTGAGCTGCTATTATGTGTTGTTGAATAGATTGGACCTTTTATACCATTTCATCAATGAGATCAGGTCCTAATAGCTTTCTTTCCCCAACTTCATCCCAGCAAGTTGGAGTCCTGCATTTCTTTCCATAGAGAGCTTCATAAGGATCCATATGAATACTGTAGTGAAATCTATTATTATAAGAAAATTCCACCAAAGGTAGGTGTTGATCCCAACCACCTTTGAAATCCATAGAGCAAGCTCTCAACATATCTTCTAGAGTTTGAATTGTTCTCTCAGACTGACCATCTGTCTGAGGATGATAAGCAGTGCTGAAACTCAACTCTATGTCCAGAGTATGCTGAAGACTTCTCCAGAACTTCGAGGTAAATCTCGGATCCTGATCAGATATAATAGAAAGTGGTACTCCATGAAATCTTACCACTTCCTTTACATATATCCTGGCAAGCTGATCCAGAGAGAAATCCTCTCTAATAGCAATGAAGTGTGCAGACTTGGTAAGATGATCAACTATGACCCAGATATCATTATTGCCTTTGGATGTTTTAGGAAGTCCTGTGACAAAGTCCATAGTGATGTTTTCCCATTTCCATTCGGGTATGGGTAATGGTTGTAACATCCCATTAGACTTCTGTCTCTTAGCTTTAACTTGCTGACAAACCAAGCATCGAGAGACATATTCAGCAACATCTCTTTTCATGTCATCCCACCAGAAGTACTCTTTCATGTCCTTATACATCTTCGTGCTTCCAGGATGAATAGAGAATGAAGAACTATGAGCCTCATCCAGCAGCTCCTTCTTTAATTCCGGGATGGGAGGAACACAAACCCGATTCCTGAACTTTATTATCCCATCACAATCAAGGTTGAATTCAGTAACATTTCTCACCTTCTTTTGTAACTCGACATATTCTTTCTGTGCCTCTTTAATCTTCACATGTATAGATGGTTGAAAATTCATTTGAGAAAGATAAGATTTTTCCCCTTCCATTATAATTCCAAGATCCATCCATTGTAAATCCATAAATATTGGATCTTTTGTGATCCTCATCATGGATAAACTGGCATGGTCTTATCGACTTAATGCATCTGCCACCTTGTTTTCTTTCCTAGGGTGGTAATGAATTGAGCAGTCGTAATCTTTAATCAGCTCCAACCATCTTCTTTGGTGCATATTAAGCTCCTTTTGTGTGAAAATATATTTTAAACTTTTATGATCAGTATAAATGTCACACCTTTATCCATAAAGATAATGCCTCCAAATCTTTAATGCAAAGATTACCGCAGCTAAATCCAAATCATGTGTTGGGTAATTTTTCTCATGGATTTTCAACTGTCGTGAGGCATAAGCTATCACCATATCATTTTGCATAAGAAAACACCCCAGACCCTTCTTGGATACATCACTATAGATCACAAACCTTTCTCCACTACAAGGCAGTGTGAGCATAGGTGCACTGGATAACCTTCTTTTCAACTCCTTGAAATTCTCTTCACATTCCTCCATCCAAACAAACTTAACTCCTTTATGAGTCAACCTGGTGAGTTGATTAGATAATCGTGAAAAATATTTCACAAAACTTCGATAATATCCATCCAAACCAAGAAAACTTCGGATCTCAGTTATTGTTGTTGGTCTTGACCATCTTTCGATAACCTCTGTTTTTTCTGGATCCACAGATATCCCCTCTTTTGAGATTATGTGACCCAAAAATGCAACTTTTTGAAGCCAAAATTCACACTTGGTAAATTTTTCATAAAGCTTCTCCTTTCTCAGGGTCTTCAATATAATTCTCATGTGATCTTCATGTTCTTCCTTGCTCTTTAAATAGACAAGAACATCGTCTATAAAGACTACCACAAATTGATCAAGGTAGTCTCTAAAGACTCTATTCATCAGATCCATGAAGATAGTAGGGGCATTAGTAAGACCAAATGGCATCACTATAAATTCATAGTGTTCATACCTTGTATGAAAATCCGTCTTTGGTATATCCTACCTTTTGACCCTTAATTGATGATACCCTAAACGAAGATCAATCTTGGAAAATTATTGAGCTCCGCGTAGTTGGTCAAATAAGTCATCAATGCGTGGGAGAGGATATTTGTTCTTGATAGTGATCTTGTTAAGTTCTCGATAATCAATGCAGAGTCTCATTGATCCATCTTTCTTCTAAACAAATAGAACAGGTGCTCCCCAAGGTGACGCACTAGGGCGTATGAATCCCTTATCATGATTCTCTTGTATTTCCTTCTTCAATTCCTGCAACTCAATTGGGTCCATTCTATAAGGTGTCTTTGAAATAGGCAAAGCACCCTGTATGAGTTCTATTGAAAACTCAACTTCACGATTTGGTGGAAGACCCGGTAATTCCTCCGGAAAGACATAATCAAACTCCCGTACAATGGCCATATTCTTAATTGTGAGTTTCTCACCAACCATTTGAGATAAATAACCCTCATTTAGTGGAATCAAGACCCCTAAGATGGAAGAAATTTCCACTGGAAGGTTATGTTCATCCTTGCATCGATAGACGATCATAGATTGATCTGGAATATGAAATGTGACTTCCCTTATTTGGAAATTGATATGAGCTCCATATAAAGAAATCCAATCCATGCCAAGAATCACATCAAATTCCACTATAGGAAGGATCACAAGATTTGCAGGTAGCACTTTCCCACAAACTTCGATCGGAGAAGAATTATAAACTTTTGATGCGACTGTTGTGCCATTAGGTGTTGTCACAGCTAACTCGACATCTAATGGTTGAGGTAATATGGTGATACCCTTAGAAAATTCTTCATAAATAAAAGAGTGGGTGGATCCAGAATCAAATAAAACATTTGCTAATTTAGAGTGGATGGTAAGTGTACCTTTCACCACATCGTTATCGTACTCCACATCACTGATAGAAATTTCATGTGACTTTCCTTTGTCTTTAGCCTTAAGAGTTTGTTGACGTCGACCATCATCATCAACCCTTGGATTAGGGCATTTATTGGCATAATGTCCCATCTCCTTGTACTTGAAACATTGAAGTGTAGTAGGTTCATTCTGTGTATCCATTCCTTTGTTTTCATCATTAGACATCTTCTTCCCATCATCGCGACATTCAAATGCCCGATGACCTTCCTTTACACACTTGAAACATTTACTTGTCCCTTTAAGACAACTCCCTCCATGTTTCTTTCCACACTTTGAGCATAAGGGAAAGCTCATCTTCTTTTCAGTGCGATCTTTAGATTTTCCTTTGAATTCCATTTTCCTCTTCTTATCAAACCCATATGACTGATGGGTTACTCCAATCTCCATCTCGACTTTGAGAGCACATAGAACGATTTCCTCGTAGCAATTGAAGTCCCTTATGGTTAACGCCCTTTGAAGACTTGGTTTTAAGCCACTAAAGAATCGATCGATCTTACTCTCAGGTTGGATAATAATACCAGAAGTGTACCTTGCAAGTCTTGTAAAATTTGCTTCATAGGTACCATCAGATTCATCATCCTTTTTCTTCAGTTCAAGAAACTCTTTCTCCATCTTTGTTCGGAGAATACGAGGGAAGTACTTATTGAAAAATAAGTTCTTGAACTTGTCCCATTCCATGGACTCAATTTCATCCCTTTGCCTCGTATTCTTAATAAGATTCCACCATTGATCAGCATCACCTTCCGAACGATACACTGCTAAGATGAATTTATCATGCTCAGAACATTGAAGAACTAAAAATATCTTTTCAGTAGTACTAATCCATTGTTCAGCAACTAATGGATCAGTAGACCTGCTGAATGAAGGTGGACGCTGTCTCATGAAGGATTCAACAGAATGTTGCTCCTTCCTTTGCTCGTTTGGAAGTCCTGCATGATTCATGGCTTGAGAATGTTGTGTGATCATGGCTACAAGATTTTTCATTCTAGCTCCCATAACGTTTGGTTGCTAAGGGAGACAATCATTTCGTTGCCCGTCGCATTCCGCATTAACACGGTTCCTTCGGGTTCCAGCCATTGACTAAAACCAAGAAGAATAGTGTGAGCAACACTAATTATAATAGGAAAACCAAACAATCAAGAATAAAATTTCACACTTAAGGTCTTATCCTCGGTTATTCATGGTCATTTCTAAAACACTAAGATTGTGTTCTATTCTTAGACATATCCTTAGGATTCTTACTAAGGCTTTCAAATCCTAGTTTCCAAAGGTTGACTATACCTTTCCTCTGATACCAACTATAACGACCCATAATTTACATACATTGTTATTACATCAGAATTGAAGCATACTTATTACAACATATAAAAAAACCACGAAAGGACCGTATAGATATAGCGTCTTTAGAAACTGGGAAACATAAACAACTGGTTCATAAAGCATCTACATTGTCTCCCATTTATTTAATCATATCTATAGTCCCTTTTGTCATATCTTACTTAATAACCTTCATCCTGACCTGGGGGAAAGAAAACATACAAAAGGGTGAGCTCAAATACTCAGTAAGGGTAAACAAAACAAAAATCAATCACATCATATTCATGAGAACATATCATTTTGGAAATCTTAACCTGCAAAAGAAATCATAATTTCATAACATGGGATAAATCATGGCAGTGAAATGTAATCACAATAATCATAACTTAAAACATGAAACTTTGTGGAATACACACATAATCCTAGAGAATCATTTCTTATTAGTCAAGACTCATTTCCAAGACTATATTAGTGGACAAAGTCCATTTCTGAACCGAGTTCACTCCTCGTTTCAGTCCTATTTTACTGAACCGGTATAACCTACCATTCCAGCCATGTCTATCTCATGAGATATAAAATCTTTACCCAATTCATTGGAGGGAGATATAGGTCCCACCCATCTCATAATGATACCATTCTTATGTGTGCCACAAAATCATAAATCATACATCATTGCATAACCCATGTAGTAAAAATGGGAATCTTAAACATCGTGACATCATAAAACAACTCATATAAGATAAAGGAATTAATAAAAATAATTCCATCACAACATAATCAAATTAATGTAATAATAGGGGTAGAAACAGAACCCTTTATTATCTTATATGGAAAATAATTTTGATAAAACACTTGAACTCCATTCTTGAGGAAAATATCCTTTCTACTTCAAAAACACTTTCCTTTCTTTAACATGTTATAAAATTTTAAACTAAAAGAAGTTGATTAAAAATAAACTTGAAAACTTTTAAGGGAAGATTCTTGGAAATAATGTTTTAAAAATCCATTCATGCCGTATAAGTTAAAAGAAAACATTCTTCTCGTACTTTTGTCGTTAAAGTCAAAAAGTACCTCGTACGAAAAAACGACAAAAGATTCCTTTCATATATTTTACTAAAAACTCAACGAAGGGTAAAATTGGATATAAACTATTGTATAAGGATATAAATATTACATATTGAGGAAACATGGATGTGGATGATAAAATACACCCCAGTAAATTCCAAATTATAAACAATCTCGGATAAAAATGAGATTGTGATATTTCCCTTACCTTAGGTCAAATTTGCTTCGTATATGTCCAAACCTCCTATATAATGATTTAAATAATGTTATTGACTTATTCCAGAATCATACACATTGTTATGATATCATATATGGTCATATTCTTATCTTCTTATTAGTAATATTTCATTACTACTTGTTATTCGAGTGTTTATTACTTTTTGTTCTTATGCGTGTTTTGTCGAATAAATTCTTATTCTTTTCTTTAGGTTATAGATACCTCATTTCCAGAATGGTATTAGTGTAATATATATCATATTCATTCATTCAATTCATTTATATAATCATTATGAAATGAAGATCATGTAGAACGAGTCGCATCACATCGTGGAGACTGTATTTCGTACGTACGCACGCGCAGTGATTTCTTTTTCCGTAGGATGGATAGATGGTGAAATAGGGTTGTTTCATACTTATAATAACATATCATTATATGAGTGATACTGATTTTATTACTTCATAATGAAACAACTATAGAAGAATAAGTGGATGAAGAATTAAAGATGAAAGAATCGGTAACGGACATTACCTCTTCTTTGAAGTTCTTCTTTGAGACCTCCTTTTAGGGCATTAAAATAGGACTTTGAAGAATACAAAAACCTCTAGGATGTTTCTAGGGAAGTGGAGAGGAGAAATTGGTTGGGTTTGGCCGAGCATGAAGGCTCAATGTGGTGTGAGAAAGAGGGGGAGGAGGTGCCCTTTTATAAGGGAGGAGAGGGGCACCTTTGGAATAACTAAAAATATTATTTTATTATAAAGTCAAATTCGGTTTTTAATAGCTCCAAATTTATATATTTAGAAGATAAGGTGGGTAGAGGTCTAAATAATCTCATACAATAGAATTTAGACAAGTTTAGGTATCAATTTTATCCTTATCATTTAGATTTAACTTTAAGTTAGATAATTTATCTTTTACCGTGTCTTCTTGTTTTCTTACACTATAAGGTTAATAAACTTACTATATCAAGCAAAACGAACCTCAAGTTGTTTATTATTAAAATATATAACCTTATATAAGTCATTTTGCCTAACCTTAGATTTTTAGGAATAAAATAACAATTAATAATATAATATTTGTTTTAAAAACTATTTTATGTCAATTTTGACACTATTTAGTAATTGTTTTTTGTGAAAGTCATAACAGAATTATTAGTTAGAACCAAGTTACTTAAATCAATAATAACATGTCATATTAACCTATAAAATTAGTTTAATTCATAAAAAGTCTCAAATTACATTTATTTGGGTATTTATAACATCAATTATGTCAATATTTCATTAATAAGATAATTACTGCATCATCTATGTGTCATAAATAAATTATCTTATTTAAAGTCTAAAAATTAAAAATAAAATATCATTATGTATGAAATTATTTTGTCTTTCTATTTAATATTTATAGTCGAATTTATCTTATGTTTAACCTTATATTAAAAATGATTTACTTATTAAACTTTGATTTTAACTATTTTAACCCTTCTTTAAATAAATTAATAATAAATGTCCTAATCGAATCCAAGTGGGGCTAAATGGTCATATTTTATTCCTATGGTTGTTTTTGGTCGAATTAAACTTGTCCAATAAATTAGGACATGTTTTAGGGTAATAATAATATCATTTTTACCCTTAATTACCCTATTTACTTTTAACCGTGGTAAAAAAATAAAAAGTTACAATTCACCAAAAAATTATTTTCATCTCATTGAACCAAATTTTACTTACTGACATCAATTGTGTCTCTCTGATTTTCGAACTTCCACTCACAGAAGCAGTAAAATTAAATTTTATGAAAAATTCAGTTTTTTAACTACCACTTAGTGGTTTCACTATTCATCAAAAATTGAAAGTTTTCATAAAAATACCAAAATTTCACCCTAGGATAATTTCGATATTCCGAATCCAAAAATGAAGTCCATTTTGAAAAATAAAATTTATAAAATTTCAAAAAGTGGTTATTACTATTCATAAGGGCTAGTTTTAATAATATTTTAATAGCATATCGTTGTTTAGTGAAACTCGGTATTGCGTAAGACACAAGCTATCGAGGAAGGCCGTGGTTGCGTGTAAAGAAAGCCAAGCTAGTGTTGTGTGTAGTGAAAGATTCCTTTGATGATTTATATAACATAAAAACAAAATATTTCACATAAAAGTTTTGGGTGTTACAATTAGGTTTTGTTATGGTGTATCAAGGTTTGTTAGGGTTGAGAAGGTATTTTTAGATTTTTTTTATGGTTTTATTAGGGTTTATTAGTTTTTATTAGGGTTTATTATTGATTTTTATGGTTTTTAGGGTTTGTTAGGGGTTTATTAGTTTTTTTGTTTTATTAGGTTATATTAGTGTTTGTTAGGTCTTTTTAGATAATATATCGTGTTTTTATTTTTTCTGAGCATTTTGTTTTTGTTTGTGAGCGTTTTTAGGATTTCTCAGGTTATATTAGAGTCTATTATGGTTTATTAGGGTTTCTAGGGATTTTTAAGTTATATTAGCATTTTTTGTCTTTTTTAGGTTATATTAGTGTTTTTAGGTCTTTTTAGGTAATATAGAGCATATTTATTTTTTGTGATCATTTTTTACTGTTTGTGAGCATTTTTAGGGTTTATTAAGTTATATTAGAGTTTTGCAGGGTTTCTAGGGATTCCTTAAGGTATAGTAGCATTTTATTTCTTTATTAGGGTTTTTTAAGGTTTTATTAGGGGTTATTATGATGTGGTAAGGTTTGTTAGGGTTGAGTAGGGTTTATTTGGCTTAATTTATGGTTTTTGCGATTTGTATAGTTTGTTTGGGGTTTATTAGGGTTTATTAGTGTTTATTAGTGTCTATTATTGTTGGTTAGGGTTGTTTTGGTTTTCTTAACATGTTTTTTGGGGTTTATTATCATTTATTAGGGTTTATTAGGTATTTTTGTTGTTTTATTAGCATTTAGTAGATTTTTTAAGGATTATATGGTGTTTTTAGGGATTATTATAGCTTATTAGGGGGTTATTAGGGTTTCATTTTATTTATTATGGTATATTAGGGTTTAATATTTTTGAGCGTTTTAAAGCATCTTTAGGGTTTTTGTAGCATTTTTTAGGTTTTGTGTAGCGTTGATAGAGTATATAGAGCATTTTTAGTGTCTATGTAGCATTTTTGTGGTTTAGTTAGCGGTTTTAGATTTTATGTATCATCTTGAGGGTTTATGTAACGTTTTTAGGGTTTATATAGCATGTTTAGGGTTTACATTTTATGTATCACCTTTTAGGGTATATGTTACGTTTTCTGGGTTTATGTAGTGTTTTTAGGGGTGATGTAGCATTTATGCTGCATTTTTTTGGGTTTATGTAACGGTTTTAGGGTTCAAGGAATGTTTTAAAGGTTTTAATTGTGTTTTTAGGTTTTATGTAGCATTTTTTAATGTTTATGTTTCTTTTTTTTGGGTTCATGTTGTGTTTTTTAGGGTTTATGCTACACTTCTAGGGTTTTTCTATTGCTTTTAGGGTTAATGTAGCGTTTTTTGGGTTTATGTTACGATTTTTGGTTTATGTTGCGTTTTTAGGTTTTTTTTGCCTTTTTTATGGATTATGTAACGTTTTTAGGGTTTATGTATCTATTTGAAGCCTTTTTTAGGGTTTTAATGGTTGTTTATGGTTTGTAGTGTTTTTGGGTTTTTAAGGGTTGTTAATGGGTGTTAATGGTTTTTATGGTATATGATGGCTTTTTATTGCTTTTTAGGGGTTTTAGGGGTTTATTTGTTTTTTTTGGGATTGATAGGGGTTGTTAGGGTTTTTAGTGTGTTTTAGGGTTTGATTGGGTATTGTAGCGGTTTTTAGGGTTTATATAATGTGTTTTAGCATTTTTTGGGTTCTTTAGGGATTTTAGTGTTCTTTAGAGTTTAATATGGTTCTTTATTGTTTATTAGGGTTTTTAAGGGTTTATTAGTGTTCTTTAGGATTTGTTACAGCTTATAAGCATTTTTATTGTATATTAGAGTTTTACTGGGCTTTTGTAGGCATTGATAGCTTTTTCTAGGGTTTATCAACCTTTTTTAAGGTTATTTAGGATTTATTAGGGTTTATTAGGGTTTATTTTATTTATTGGGGTATAGTAACGTGTATTTGGGTTTATTATGATTTATTTGGGTTTATTATGATTTGTTAGGGTTTATTGCGGTTTATTAGGGGTCTGTTATAGTTTTTTTCTGTTTATTATGGTTTATTTGGCATTGTTAGGATTTGTTACAATTTATTTGTGGTTGTTAGGGTTTTTTAGGATTTATTTTGGGGTTATTTGGTTTTGTTAGGGTTTATTAGTGGGTTGTAGGGTTTTGTAGGATATTATTTTGAAGTTTTTGTAGCGTTATGTCGGGTTTGTTACGGTTTTTTTCTGAATATTAGAGTTTATTATGGTTTAATAGTGTTTTTTTATTAAATATTAGGGGTTTTAGGGCTTTTGTAGCGTTTATTAGGGTCTAATAGAGTTTGTTAGGGTTTATTACTAGTTATTACGATTTAGTTGTGTTTATTTGGGGTTTTAGGGTTTAATAGTTGTTTTTAGGGGTTATTAGGGTTTGTTAGTGGTTCTTAGGTGTTATTAGTGGCTATTAGGGTGTATTAATTTTTATTACGGTTTTTAGGTTTTGTAACGGTTTGTTTGATTTGTTTGGGGTTTTAAGCGTATTTTTTGGTTTTATGGGTGTGTTTGGATTTTTTATGCTTTGTTAGGGTTATTTTAGCGTTTTTAGGGTTTTGTTGTGTTTTGTGGGTTTTGAAGTATTTTCGGTTTTTTAGCAATTGGTAGGGTTTATGTAGTGTTGTTAGTGGCTTTAGTGGTTCATTATGTTTTTAGGGTTCTTTAGGGTTCTTTATGTTGTATTAGGGTTTCTTTTGTGGTTTTTAGGGTTTTCTAGGGGGTTTTAGGGTTTTTATGGGTTTCATATGGTTGGTTAGGGTTTTTTATGCATTTTTAGGCTTTTTAGGGTTTTTAGTGTTTTTTTGGTGTTTTAGGGTTTTTATCATTTTTTGTGGTTTTTTGAGGTTTTTTAAAGTTTTTTATGAGTTTTAGGTTTGTTTTCGGGGGTTTTTGTTTTTTTTTTGTGTTTTT
Source organism: Viscum album (assembly GCA_963277665.1). Classification (NCBI taxonomy): domain Eukaryota; kingdom Viridiplantae; phylum Streptophyta; class Magnoliopsida; order Santalales; family Viscaceae; genus Viscum; species Viscum album. The sequence continues at coordinate 791,349,838 of OY728167.1, forward strand.
AATGGTTTTAGGGGGTTTTGGGTTTTTTAGGGTTTTTAGAATTTTTTAGGGTTTTTAGGGGTTGATTAGTCACTGAAAGTGGCTAATATTCATTGTTAAGATCTTAATATTAATGTGTTTAAAATTTCATAAACATCAATTTTAGTCCAATTCAGAAATTGAACTTCATTTCCCATTATTGTGCAATTCATGCTTAAAATGTCAATTTGGGCCCACTCAATAATTTGCTTGTGGAAATTACAATATTCATCATTTTAATTTGAAATTTTGGGATATGATTTATCACTTTGTTTGGAACATTTTATCTTTTAGGTCCGATGGATGAATCCCAAAGGAAGATGGAGAATTTTGTGCCTGAAGGCAGAAACATGCTGGAAAAAGCATAATGGGCCTAAGGCCCATCAAACAAATGTGGGGCCCAGAAACCAAGCCCAATGAAGCTCAAATTTATACAGTAGAAAGATAAAAATATGAGGATCATTTTATTCAACTGTGGCTGGAGCTAATTCTGATGTTTTCATGATGATAAAGGGATCTGAACTTGAGATTTAAATGGAGGACTTGTCATTAATGCACATAAATCCGTCCCACCATTTCAACAATAACTTTCAAAAGGCAGGGCCAAATGTCCTGAAATTTTGAGAGCTTCTAGAAGACACATGGACGAAGATATTTTATATTTATGACACCTTCGGATTCGGCCATATGAAGTGTCAAAAGCACACGTCAAAATGGAGGACGAATCTGGACAGTTTTCCGGGTCAACTTCGAAACGTCAATTTACTTTTGATTCTTCACCCTCCTTTTGACTCTCTTAATTGTTGGGGGGTGAATTTAATGTTGGGGGTGGACATAAGGCTCATAATATGCCTATATAAGGAGCTGGTGGTGAAGGAAATAATCATCTAACATTTTTCCTTGAATCTAACATTTTCCTTTGAATCCAAGTTTTTCTTTCAATTGTAATTTCCCGCTTTCGTTTTGTAATGGCATCGTCAATTTCTCTAATGTAATATTTTCATTCACATTTAGTATTTTAATAAAATTTATTCTTCTTCTTCACTTTTTATTTTCCTTTTCTTCACACGTTGATACCGTTGAATCGTAGTGTGAATTTATTCACACCCGCACTTGTGAGTTCATCACACAACAGTGGAGTGTTCATTTTGATTAATGTTTTTTTCTCTTCTTCAATCCCGCTTCTTTAAGTCAATTACCCGCTTCCATTGATAGAATAACATCAATGGAGGGCTAACATTTTATGGTTTGATCCTATGGAGTTGCATGAGTTGGATTGAATGTTATTTGATGTTCTTAAATTCTTAAATTTGTTCTTTATTTTAAGAGTTCCTTTCTTTGATTTATCTTCTTCTTGTCTTCACCGACTTTAACAACGATACATTTTGAGTGCTAGTACGATCCAATTCTTTGGAGTGCTCATTTAATTGATCCTCTAAGTGAATTGGTGATTAGCCTTGAAATTGTGTAAGGATTAAATCGGAGAATGATATTGAAGAATTATTTCATTTAATGGATATCTCTTGAACCGATGAACATAAAATCAAATGAAAAACAAATACATCCAATCAAGCCCAAGAGACAACCTAGGATCAACTCACATTAATTAGTTGTTTTAATTCAAGTAATTTTATTGTTTTTGTTCTTTAATTTAAATAAATATTTCTTCAAATCAATCAACACCATAGTTGGCCACTTCATAGCCAATCCCGCATCAAATCAGAGTGTCTCTCGGTTTCTTCTTCGGTCCCTGTGGACTCGACCCCTACTTGTACTACAACGACCGCATACCTGTAGGGTAAATTTGGGCGCAGCCAAATTTTCCCGCCTGTCACGCGGGTGACCCGGGTTCGATCCCCGGCAACGGCGCCAAAATTTGGCTGCGCCCAAATTTACCCTACAGGTCTGCGGTCGTTGTAGTACAAGTAGGGGTCGAGTCCACAGGGACCGAAGAAGAAACCGAGAGACACTCTGATTTGATGCGGGATTGGCTATGAAGTGGCCAACTATGGTGTTGATTGATTTGAAGAAATATTTATTTAAATTAAAGAACAAAAACAATAAAATTACTTGAATTAAAACAACTAATTAATGTGAGTTGATCCTAGGTTGTCTCTTGGGCTTGATTGGATGTATTTGTTTTTCATTTGATTTTATGTTCATCGGTTCAAGAGGTATCCATTAAATGAAATAATTCTTCAATATCATTCTCCGATTTAATCCTTACACAATTTCAAGGCTAATCACCAATTCACTTAGAGGATCAATTAAATGAGCACTCCAAGGAATTGGTGATTAGCCTTGAAATTGTGTAAGGATTAAATCGGAGAATGATATTGAAGAATTATTTCATTTAATGGATACCTCTTGAACCGATGAACATAAAATCAAATGAAAAACAAATACATCCAATCAAGCCCAAGAGACAACCTAGGATCAACTCACATTAATTAGTTGTTTTAATTCAAGTAATTTTATTGTTTTTGTTCTTTAATTTAAATAAATATTTCTTCAAATCAATCAACACCATAGTTGGCCACTTCATAGCCAATCCCGCATCAAATTAGAGTGTCTCTCGGTTTCTTCTTCGGTCCCTGTGGACTCGACCCCTACTTGTACTACAACGACCGCATACCTGTAGGGTAAATTTGGGCGCAGCCAAATTTTGGCGCCGTTGCCGGGGACCCAAGTAAGTTTTCTTAGACACCCACCTTCTATTCTCACCTAACTTCTCTTTTCTCACCTATATTTCTATTTTCTTTTCCCCTTTCTGTTTTCGTGTGCCCAAAAAAATAGAAATTTCATTCAACTCCAATGGAGTATCACCAACAATTTCCTTTCATAAACTCAGGCTGGAATCAAATAGAAAATCAATATTGGGAAACACCTCACATAGGGAATTTCATTGACCAATCCTTAATTAAATACACCACACCAGATGAGATGTACAATCAATGGGATGCTGAATGTTTACAAGATCAATTTCCATACCTATCAAGAATGATTGAAAAGATAAATAATGAGGAAGTCCATGATGTACAAACATATATCAACCCTAATCCTGAAAAAATTCTTGAACAATTGTGTGAAAAAATGGATAAAATGAATTCAGAAGTTTCATCTTTCAGATTAGAACTTCAAAGCTTTAAGACTTTTGAGGAACCCGTTCCCACTCAAGATGTTCTTTCCTCATCATTGATAGATGAATCTTTTATCCCAAAAACCTCCCATAAATTGAAAAAAGAACTAACCTTTGGATACGGGATAACTGAACAAGATCAAAGAAATGTTGAAGGGTATTTAAATCAGGATGAAATTAATTCACAAGGGGAGAATTTGTCTTCATGGATTGAGTGTTCGGAATATTGCTCCAATAACAATTTTTTAGAATCACCGATCATTGAACCATTGGGAGATATAACGAATATTTTGTCTATACCCACTCATGAAATTCAAATGGAAAATTTTGGGGATGAATCATCTTTTCAAAAGGAACCAATTCTTTCAAATGTTTTTAAAGAAGACACCATTTTTTATTCAAATTATCATTCTTCTTTAGGAAAATTCAATGAAACTGAACTCAACATTATAATCCTTCCTTCCCCACTCAAGAATCCCTCTATTGATGAAAACCTATACCATTCAATTATCATCCATTTTCATCAAGAATCTCCCAAAGTAGTAATTAACCTTGAAATATTAGGAAATACTCAAAATGAAACTCAATCAACCTTTACCGAAATTCCTTGGACTTTCACACTCATTGTTAAGCATGGGATTTCACATGAAAAAAATTCTAAAAAAAGTCCTAATCTGAATCTTGTTGAGTTGGATAAAAATGGGGTCCTAAAAATGTTGAAAGTTGGAATTGGATAAGTTGGGGGGTTTAAGTCGAGCTAACGACGTTAAACAAAAGCGCTGCATGGGAGGCAACCCATGGTTTCTTTGTTTCCAGTCATTTTGAATCATTTTCTTTTTCATATAATAAATTACCATATACTGTTGACCTGTTCTTCTTTTATGAGTAAGGATGGGTATGAAAGGGGAGCACCATATTCATCCGTGTCACGTGGTGTGATCTCTGAGTAATACCTTACCCAGAAAATATACAGAAGACAATGTATCACCAGTTTATTTTGTTTTCTTTATTTTTATGTTTTTATAGGATTAAAAAAATAAACGGACATGTCGTAAGCCATAAGAAAAATCCATTCACCACCATCAAAGTTGCTGAGACTCGAACCCAGGATTGAAGGGAGACTATGGAATGCGCTATCATCATCAACCACCAGGTGACTTTATTCCATGATTTTCATTTTAAATTTCTTCATTGAACTCCTCTCTTACCCCCTTCTAACTTTTCTTTTCTTTAAACACTGGGGACAGTGTTATTCTAAGTTGGGGGGGGGATAAAAAATGATTTTTTTTTTGAATAAAAACATGCATGAAAAGAAAAATTCCATTAACCTTGAACATGATAACACACATTGGAAAACTCTAAAATGGGATATCAAATAAATTTTGCATGCCTTGATTCTGATTTTAATGCAAGTTTAAGTTCATGAGCATAGTTTTTTGAAAGTGTGGTTGTCCGATGTGATTTTTCAAAGTTTACATTTTCATCCTCTTAATAAAAATGCCACAATGCACGTCTTTTTGATTGTGGGTGTAAATTTGAGTTCTTGGGTCCCTTTCATTATAGCATAGGGTTCTGGGGTCACTTTTAGTTTAATTTGAGTATCCAAAAAAAAAAAAAAAATTGAAAAAAAAATAATAATGACCACATAGAGCAATGTTTTGTCCAAATGTGTGGCGTCCGGCACTTGGGGATCGTGACTCCATAGTTGTCTTGCCCAGAGTTAGGCTTTATATCTCTATTGTAGAGCATGAAATTGACAAAATGCGTGGCGTCCGGCACTTGGGGATCGTGACTCCATAGTTGTCTTGCCCAGAGTTAGTCTTTTCATATCTATTGTGGTTAAAAAAAATAAAAAAAAGGATACTCATCTTAAGGTTTAATGTGATTCCCACCTAGCTCTTCCATTTTTTTCCCCTTGAACAATAAAATGGGCCCCATATCTTTTATGATGCACAACACTTTATCATGCTTAATTTAAATTGGATGAAATGTGGCGATGAATTTGAACAAAGGAATGGGCTTGGGCTTGGGATATGAATATGGACCTAGCTTGTTTTAAATGATTTTGAAGGGTTCCATAATTTTTTTGGTATGAGATCTTTTGAGTGAGAAATGTGTATTAAAATGTTTTTGGAAAAGGGGATTTGGATTTCATATTTGTAATTTATTTTGCTCGGGACTAGCAAAACTCAAGTTGGGGGGTGTGATTAGTCACTGAAAGTGGATAATATTCATTGTTAAGATCTTAATATTAATGTGTTTAAAAGTTCATAAACATCAATTTTAGTCCAATTTAGAAATTGAACTTCATTTCCCATTATTGTGCAATTCTTGCTTAAAATGTCAATTTGGGCCCACTCAATAATTTGCTTGTGGAAATTACAATATTCATCATTTTAATTTGAAATTTTGGGATATGATTTATCACTTTGTTTGGAACATTTTATCTTTTAGGTCCGATGGATGAATCCCAAAGGAAGATGGAGAATTTTGTGCCTGAAGGCAGAAACATGCTGGAAAAAGCATAATGGGCCTAAGGCCCATCAAACAAATGTGGGGCCCAGAAACCAAGCCCAATGAAGCTCAAATTTATACAGTAGAAAGATAAAAATATGAGGATCATTTTATTCAACTGTGTCTGGAGCTAATTCTGATTTTTTCATGATGATAAAGGGATCTGAAGTTGAGATTTAAATGGAGGACTTGTCATTAATGCACATAAATCCGTCCCACCATTTCAACCATAACTTTCAAACGGCTGATCCAAATGTCCTGAAATTTTGAGAGCTTCTAGAAGACACATGGACGAAGATATGTTATATTTATGACACCTTCGGATTAGTCCATATGAAGTGTCAAAAGCACACGTCAAAATGGAGGACGAATCTGGACAGTTTTCCGGGTCAACTTCGAAACGTCAATTTACTTTTGATTCTTCACCCTCCTTTTGACTCTCTTAATTGTCGGGGGGTGAATTTAATGTTGGGGGTGGACATAAGGCTCATAATATGCCTATATAAGGAGCTGGTGGTGAAGGAAATAATCATCTAACATTTTTCCTTGAATCTAACATTTTCCTTTGAATCCAAGTTTTTCTTTCAATTGTAATTTCCCGCTTTCGTTTTGTAACGGCATCGTCAATTTCTCTAATGTAATATTTTCATTCACATTTAGTATTTTAATAAAATTTCTTCTTCTTCTTCACTTTTTATTTTCCTTTTCTTCACACGTTGATACCGTTGAATCGTAGTGTGAATTTATTCACACCCGCACTTGTGAGTTCATCACACAACAGTGGAGTGTTCATTTTGATTAATGTTTTTTTCTCTTCTTCAATCCCGCTTCTTTAAGTCAATTACCCGCTTCCATTGATAGAATAGCATCAATGGAGGGCTAACCTTTTATGGTTTGATCCTAGGGAGTTTCATGAGATTGAATGTTATTTGATGTTCTTAAATTCTTAAATTTGTTCTTTATTTTAAGAGTTCCTTTCTTTGATTTATCTTCTTCTTGTCTTCACCGACTTTAACAACGATACATTTTGAGTGCTAGTACGATCCAATTACTTGGAGTGCTCATTTAATTGATCCTATAAGTGAATTGGTGATTAGCCTTGAAATTGTGTAAGGATTAAATCGGAGAATGATATTGAAGAATTATTTCATTTAATGGATACCTCTTGAACCGATGAACATAAAATCAAATGAAAAACAAATACATCCAATCAAGCCCAAGAGACAACCTAGGATCAACTCACATTAATTAGTTGTTTTAATTCAAGTAATTTTATTGTTTTTGTTCTTTAATTTAAATAAATATTTCTTCAAATCAATCAACACCATAGTTGTCCACTTCATAGCCAATCCCGCATCAAATCAGAGTGTCTCTCGGTTTCTTCTTCGGTCCCTGTGGACTCGACCCCTACTTGTACTACAATGACCGCATACCTGTAGGGTAAATTTGGGCGCAGCCAGGGGTTTTAGGGTATTTGTAGGGTTTTTTGGGTTTTTCGGGTTTTTAGGGTTTTTTATGGTTTTGTCAGGTTTTTCTAGGTTTGTTAGGGTTTTTTGTGAATATTATCATTTTGAATGGTTTAATAGAATTTTTGTTGGATATTTGGGTTTTTAGGTATGGTGTGGCTTTGATTGGGTTCTAATAGCATTTTTAAGATTTATTACGATTTATTAGTGTTTATTAGGGATTAGTAGTGGGATTTATGGTTCATTAGGGTTTATTATGGTTTATTATTCTTTGGTATGGCTTTTTAGAATTTATTAGTGGTTATTTGAGTGATTTAGGGTGTCTAAGGGTTTGTTAGGGTTTCTAAGGGCGTGTTTGGGTTTCTAAGGGTGGGTTAGGGGTTTTATGGGCAGGTTAGGGTTTCTAAGGGTGTGCTATCGTTTCTAAGGGTTTCTAAGTTTGTGTTAGGGTTTCTATGGGTGTTTTGGGTTTTCTAAGGGTGTTCTAGGGTTTCTAAGGGCGTGTTGGGTTTCTAAGGGTGTGTTAGGGTTTCTAAGGGTGTGTTAGTGTTTCGTAGGTTTTCTTATGGTTTTGTTAGGATTTTTAGGATTTTTTAGGGTTTGTTATGGTTTCTTAGGGGTTTTTAGGGTTTCTTCTGGGCTTTTTGAGTTTATAGGGGTTTCTTAGTACTTCATGGGGTTTGTTAGGGCTTTTTAGGGTTTGTTAGGGTTTGTTTGGGGTTTTTATGTTTTTAGGGGGTTTTGGGGTTTGTTTGGGATTGTTAGGATTTGTTAGGGTTTTTTAATGTTTGTTAGGGTTTGTTAAGATTTTTCATGGTTTTTATTGGTTTTTAGTGTTTATGGGGTTATACATGGTTTGTTAGGGTTATTTAGTTGTTCATGGTTGTCACATATGTGTAGAGCTAGTCGCAAGATTCAATTTGATTTGTGGTAGAGGTGAACCGGACACCCCTAGCAGAAGTTATGGTCATTTGGTGGAATTAAGGACCTTTTGGGACTTTAAGAACATGATAAGGTGTTTTTATTGGTCACATATGTGTATATCTAGTCAAAAGCTTCGATTTGAAATATGGTAGAGGCAAAACAGACTCCCGGAGTTGAAGTTATGGTCTTTTGGAGGGTTTAAGTACATTTTTGGGCTTTCTAGGATGTGAGAAGGTACTTCAGTGATTATACGTGTGTAGCTATAGTCGAAAGCTTCGATTTGATTTGTTCTAGAGGAAAAACGTACACCCATAGAAGAAGTTATAGCAAAACAGACACCAGAAGCCATTCTTTAGACCATCCAAAGGGATTTTGGGTCTTTTGGGTGTTTAAGAATGCCAGAAAGGGTTCCAGTGGTTACCAGAGTGTGTATCTTTTCACAATCATAGATTTGATATTTGGTAGATCCAAAATTAACACACATATAAGAAGTTATTTTTGTTTTAAATTGAGAAACCCTCCTAGCATTTAAAAACCTAAGAAACCTGCAAATCACTAAAATTGGCATAACTTCTCCTTCGGGTGTCCGTTTGAGCGATGTGACCTGTCAAATCGAATCTTGTGAGATGGGTGAGGACCATGTTTATTAAAAAATACGAGAAGATCAAAGAAATATAATGTATATTAGTAATACCATTACAATAAGAAGTCCAACTTCAAAAGGCCATAACTTTCACTCCGGTTGTCCGTTTGAGCTCTACAACATATAAAATTGAAATTAGCGAAGAGATCTATGTATAATGATGACTTGAACTTAGTTAAAGTCATGATTGAGACTCTAAAATCCAAAAAACCCCTCATAAGGCCTCCAAAACACCATTTATGTGAATGGATCCTGATCATTTTTAAAAAAAATGGTAATTACTTCTGATTTGTGTGTCTGTTCGGCCTCTGGCACCTGTTTTTATCATAGTTCCTTCCATGAGATTTAGTTTGAATATTCACGGAGCGGAAATGGACACCCGAAGAAGAAGTTATGCATTTTCCAATGACTCTGTGATTTGTAAGGTTTTTCAAGACCCCATTTCTCGGATTTTTGTCTTGTCTGATGTTTTTTCAAACAATAATAACCTATTATTACTGTTATTATTATTATTATCATCATCATCTCATCCACATGAACATGCACATGCACGTGCGTTATTTTTATATTTTTATTACCATGCACGTTCACATGCAATGCACACACGTTATTTTATTATCACATTCATTGTTATTATTATTGTTTTTATTATTATTGTGGTTGTTTTTGTTGTTGTTGTTGTTGTTGTTATTGTTATTATCATCAATGAAAATGCACATGCAAATGCACATATACACACATTCAATGCCCGTGTGTTATTCTATTATGACATGCGTTGTTATTATTAATATTAATAATATTATTATCATCATCATCATCATCATCAACATCACATGCAAATGCAATGCAAGAGCATTATTATTTATTACCATGCACGTGCACACGTAATGAACATGCAATATTCTATTATCACATGCATTGGTACTACTAATATTATCACCACCACTACTACTATTATTACTACTGCTGTTATTATTACTGTCATCACATGCAAATGTAGATGCACGTGAGTTATTATTTATTATTTATTACCATGCACATGCATATGGAATGCACTTGTATTATTCTTTTATTATTATTATTATCACAATTTTTATTATTATTATTATTATTATTATTATTATCATCATCATCATCATTATCATTATTATTGTGATTATCAGATGAAAATGCACATACATGTAAATTGTTATTTATTATTTATTACCATGCATGTGCATGTGTTATTATTATTATTATTACAATTAGTATTATTAAAATTTTCATCAAATGTAAATGCACATGCACATGCATGTGCATTATTATTATTTATTATTTATTTATTATTTACTACTATGCACGTGCTCATGAAATGAACTTTCGTTATTATATTATTATTATTATTATTATTATTATTATTATTATTATTTTGTATCATCAAATACAAATGCACATGCACGTGCGTTGTTATTTATTATTTATTACCATGCATGTGCATGCGTCATTGTCATTATCATTACACGTAAATGCATATGCATGTGTATTATTATATATTATTTATTATCATGCACATGGAAATGAAATGCACTTGCATTATTCTATCTTCACATGTGTTATTATTATGTATTCTCATGCATGTGCACATGCAATGGACATGCACATGCACTTGGATGTGCATTATTATTTATTATTTATTATCATTCACATGCACATGCACATACACATGTAATTCACATGCGCTATTATTTATTATTTATTATTTATTAGAATTCACATGAAAATGCGCAGGCATATGCACATTCATGTGTGTTATTATTTATTATTTTAACCATGCACATGAATATGAAAATGAACGTGCGTTGTTACTACTATTAATTTTAGAGGTATTTTTAGGGTTTACTATCATTTTTTAGATTTTTTCGGTGTTATTAACATTTATTATGGTTTGTTATGGTATTAGGGGTTTTTAAAGGTATATTAGCGTCTTTTAGTGTTTGGTGGGGGTTATTAGGATTTTATTAGGGTTTATTATGGTGTGTTAGGTTTTATTAGGGTTTATTGGGTATTTTTAGGGTTTTATTAGGATTGAGATGGGTTTATTTGGGTATATTATGGTATATTATGGTATATTTGTGTATATTTAGAATTTATAGGGGTTTATTTTCGTGCATTATGGTTTTTAAATTTTTAAGAGGGTATATTACGGTTTTTAGGGTTTAGTCGTGTTTATTAGGTTTTATTAGTCCTTTTAATCTTTGTTAGATTTTATTAGAATTTATTAGGGGTTTTAGGGCTTTTTAATGGTATATTTTCTTTTTTAGGGTTTAGTGGGGTTTATTATGGTTTATTATAGTGTGTTAATGTTTATTAGGGTCGAGTAGGTATTTTTTAGAGTTTCATTAGGGTTGAGTTGGTATCTTTAGGGTTTTATTAGGGTTGAGTAGTGTTTATTAGTGTTTGTTGGGGATTTTTAGGGTTTACTTGGGTCTGTTAGTGTTTTTATTAGGGTATATGAGTGTTTTTTAGGTTTTTTTAAAATATTTGAGGGGTTGTTAGGACTTTTTAGGTCTTATTAGTGCGTTTTTATTGTTTTTGGGATTTTTTTAATGTTTATTAGGTTTTATTAGAATTTATTATGGTTTATTAGGGTTTCTAGTTCTTTTTAATGCTTTGTTTGCGTTTTTTTGTTTATTGGGGTTTAGTTGGGTTTTATTAGGTTTTATTATGGTGTGTCAAGGTTTATTAGGGCTGAGAAGGTATTTTTAGGGTTTTATTATGGTTATATTAGGGTTTGTTAGTTTTTATTAGGGTTTATTAGGGATATTTAGGGTTTATTAGGGTTTGTTAGGGTTTGTTAGGGGTTTATTAGTTTTTTTGTTTTATTAGGTTATATTAGTGTTTGTTAAGTCTTTTTAGATAATATAGAATTTTTTATTGTTTTTGAGCATTTTTTTAGAGTTTTTAGGGTTTCATAAGTTATATTAGAGTTTATTATGGTTTATTATGGTTTCTAGAGATTTTTATGGTATATTAGTGTTTTTTTGTCTTCATTAGGTTATATTAGTGGTTTTAGGTCGTTTTAGGTAATATAGCATGTTTTTATTGTTTTTGATCATTTTTTATTATTTGTGAGTGTTTTTAGGTTGTATTGGGTTATATTAGAGTTTATCAGGGTTTCTAGGTATTTATTAAGGTATACTATAAAATTTTCGTTTTTAGGGTTTTGTAGAGTTTTATTAGGGGTCATTATGGTTTGTTAAGGTTTGTTAGGGTTGAGTAGGATTTATTTGGATTTTTTATGGTTTATAAGGGATATTTAGGGTTTATTTGGGGTTTATAATGGTTTATTAGTGTTTATTAGTGTCTATTAGGGTCGGTTAGGGTTGTATAGGTTTTCTTATCATGTTTTTAGGGTTTATTAGGTTTTTTTTATCATTTATTAGGGTTTATTTGGTATGTTTGGGGTTTTATTCGGGTTAAGTAGAGTCTACTAGGTTTTTTAGGGATTATAATGTGTTTTAAGGGATTATTAAAGTTTATTATGGGTTTATTAGGGTTTAATTGTTTATATTATGGTATACTAGGGTTTAATATTTTTGATGGTTCTAAAGCCTCTTTAGGGTTTTTGTAGCATTTTTTAGTGTTTGTGTTGTGTTGTTTGTGTTTGTGTAGAATGTTTAGTGTTTATGTAGTGCTTTTAGGGGTTAGTTAGCAGTTTTCGGTTTTATGTATCATTTTTTAGGGTTTATGTAACATTTTTAGGGTTTATGTAGTGTGTTTAGGGTTTAGGTTTTATGTAGCATTTTTTAGGGTTTATGTTGCATTTTTTGTGTTTATGTAGCATTTTTAGGGGTGGTGTAACATTTTTGTTGCATTTTTTAGGGTTTATGTAATGATTTTAGGGTTCATGTAGTGTTTTTAGGGTTTATGTTGTGTTATTAGGTTTTATGGAGCATTTTTTAATGTTTATGTTGCATTGTTTAGGGTTTATGTTATGGTTCTAGGGTTAATGTAGTTCTTTTTGGGTTTATGTTGCTTTTTTGGGTTAATGTTGCGTTTTTTGTGTTTATGTTGCGTTTTTATGGTTTATGTTTAATTTTTGGAGTTTATGTAACGTTTTTTTGGGTTTATGTTTGTATTTGTTGCCTTTTTTAGGGTTTTAATGGTTGTTTATGGTTTGTAGTGGTTTTAGGGTTTTTAAGGGTTGTTAGCAGGTGTTTATGGTTTTTATGGTATTTGATGGGTTTTGAAAGGGTTTTTTTAAGGGTTCATTTGTTTTTTTGTGATTGATAGGGGTTGTTAGGGTTTTTAGTGTGTTTTAGGGTTTGGTTGGTTATTATAGAAATTTTTAGGGTTTTTGTAATGTGTTATAGCGTTTTTTGTGTTCTTTAGGGTTTTTAGTGTTCTTTAGAGTTTATTATGGTTCTATAGGGTTTATTGGGGTCTTTAGGGTTTATTAGTGTTCTTTAGGATTTTTTATAGTTTATTTGACTTTTTATTGTATATTAGGGTTTTATTGGGCTTTTGTAGGCATTAATAGCCATTTCTAGGTTTTATCATCCTTTTAAGGTTTATTTAGGATTTTTTAGGGTTTATTAGGGTTTATTTTATTTATTAGTGTTTATTAACATGTATTTGGTTTTATTATGATTTATTAGGATTTATTATGATTTGATAGGGTTTATTGCGGTTTATTAGGGGTTTGTTATGGTTTGTTTCAGTTTGTTAAGATTCATTTGGCCTTGTTAGGAGTTGTTACGATTGATTTGGTGTTGTTAGGGTTTCTTACGATTTATTATGGGGTTATTAGGGTTTGTTAGGTTTTATTAGCAGGATTTAGGGTTTTGTATGCTCTTATTTGGCAGGTTTTGTAGTGTTTTGTCAGATTTTTTAGGGTTTTTAGTTATTATTAGGATTTATTATGGTTCAATAGTGTTTTTATTGTATATTATGTGTTTTAGGGATTTTGTAGATTTTATTGGAGTCTAATATGTGTTTTTAGGGTTTATTAAAGGTTATTGTGATTTATTAGTGTTTATTAGGGTTGTATGGTTTAATAGTGTGTTTCAGGTGTTATTTGGGTTTATTAGTGGTTCATAGGGGTTATTAGTGGTTGTTAGGGTTTTTTAGGTTTTTTAGGGTTTGTGAGGACGTGTGTTATTATATTAGCACACATGTTATTATTATCATTGTAATTATTATCATTATCATTATTATAATTATCATTATTGTTATTACTAATATTATTATTATTATTATCGTCACTTGAAAATGCAGATGCACTTGCGTTATTATTTATTATTTATTATATATTATTTATTTCAATGCTCGTGCATATGTTGTTGTTGTTGATCTTATTATTATTATTATTATTATCATTAATACTATTATTATTATCAACATCACAAGAAAATGCACATGCACACCCGTTATTATTTATTACCATGAACGCACACACGCAATGCACCTACATTATTCTATTATCACATTCATTTTTATTGTTATTGTTATTATTGCTATTATTGTTAGTATTGTTGTTATCATCAAATGAAAATGCAAATTCACATGCGTTATTATTTATTACCATACACGTACACATTCAATACATGTGCGTTATTCTATTATCACATGCACTATTATTATTAATATTACTATTATTGTTATTATTATCATCACGTGCGCTATGAGTTATTATTTATTGTCATGCACTGCACGTGAAATGCACGTGTGTTATTCTATTATCACATGCGTTGTTGTTGTTGTTATTATTATTTTTATTATTATTATTATCAACTCATGCACGTGCACGTGCATTATTATTTATTTTTTATTACCATGCACGTGCACATGAAATGCACACGCGTGCGTTATTATATTATCACATGCGTTGTTAATAATAATAATATTATTTTTATTGTTATTATCATTAACGTCATCGTCATCACATGAAAATGCAATGCACACGCATTATTATTTATTACCATGCACGTGCACATGTAATGCACAAGCAATTTTCTATTATCACATGCATTGGTACTACTACTATTATCACTACTACTACTACTGCTATTATTATTATTATCATCACATGAAAATGCAGATGCACGTGCGTTATTATTTATTATTTATTACCATGCATGTGCATATGCAACGTACTTGTATTATTCTTATATTATTATTAATATTATAATTATTATCACCATTATTATTATTATTATTATTATTATTATTATCATCATTATCATTATTATTATCATTATCACATGCAAATCCACATGCATGTGCGTCATTATTTATTATTTATTACCATGCATGTGCATGCATTATTATTATTATTATTATTACAATTTGTATTATTAATATTATTATGAAATGTAAAGGCACATGCACATGCATGTGCGTTCTTATTTACTATTAGTTATTTATTATTTTCTACTATGCACATGCACATGCAATTCACTTGCGTTATTATATTATTATTTTTGTTGTTGTTGTTGTTGTTTGTATAATCAAATACAAATGCACATGCACGGGCATTGTTATTTATTATTTATTACCATGCACGTGCATGTGTCATTATCATTATCATTACATGTAAATTCCCATGCACGTGCGTTATTATATATTATTTATTACCATGCACATGAAAATGAAATGCACTTTCATTATTCTATTATCACATGTGTTATTATTATTTATTCGCATGCACGTTCACACACAATGCACTAGCGTTATTCTATTATCATGTTTGTTATTATTTATTATTTATCATCATTCACAAGAAAATGCACATTCATGTGGACTTTGTTATTATTTATTGTTTATTACCATGCACATGCACATGTACATGCACTTGGATGTGTGTTATTATTTATTATTTATTATCATTCACATGCACATGCACATAGAAATGCAATTCATATGTATTATTATTTATAATTTATTATTTATTATCATTCCCATGAAAATGCGCTTGCATATGCACATGCACGTGCGTTATGATTTATTATTTAAAACATGCACATGCACATGCGTTATTACTACTATTATTATTAGAGGTATTTTTAGGGATTACTATCATTTTTTATGATTTTTAGGTGTTATTAACATTTATTATGGTTTGTTAGGGTTTTAGGGTTTTTTAATGGTATATTAGCATTTTTTAGGGTTTGGTGGGGGTTATTAGGATTTGATTAGGGTTTATTATGGTGTGTCAAGGTTTATTAGGGTTTATTATGTATTTTTAGGGTTTTATTAGGATTGAGTTGGGATTATTAAGGTATATTGTGGTATATTATGGTATATTTGGGTATGTTTAGGATTTATTAGGGTTTATTATGGTTCATTATTTTTTATTAATTTTTAAGTGGGAATATTAGGGTTTTTAGTGTCTACTAGTGTTTATTCGGGTTTATTGGTGCTTTTAAGCTTTGTTAGGTTTTATTAGAATTTATTAGGGTAAGGAAGATGCGAGGGTCGGGCTATTCCCCCCCCCCCCAATTTATTAAGAAGAAAAAAGACACAGCAGACAAGGGAGGGGAGGGGTCAAATGACCCACACCCAAAAACCAATTGCAGCAAAAGACCCAAAAAAAGAAAAGTCAAAAAAGAAACCAAAAAGAGATAAAAAGACACAAAACAAAACACCACAGCAGCGTCCACACAAGTTGTCCAGCAAACACCAGCATCCAACACCATTACCAAATATCACAGCCAAGCAGCAGAGACAACACGTCCAATCCAACCAGCCCCAGCAGCATCCACACATCCTTTCCATCCAACACCAGCATCCAGCTACAATACCAAACATCACAGCCACGAAGCAGAGACATCAGGTCCAATCCGACCAGCCCCAGCAACCAACAGCAGCGGCTCTGAACTCACAACCAATCACAACCTGCAGCATCAAACCACAACAGAAACAACAGACCATAGTAGGCATCATCATCTTCCAGCAATCAACAACCAACAACCAGCAGCATCAATGCCACTCCACTGTGATATGCCCCTGACCCTGGATGCTACCACCAGCACCATCCAAAAGCCTCCACAAACACCAGAATACCCGACCAAAGTGGGGTCCGGTACATTTGGATGAGCGGCCAGAGCAGCGGTGGGTGTTCGAGTCAAAGACACACCATCAGAGAGAGAAACCTCATCATACAACCATCCCATTAGATAGGACCAGCAACAAATCATCCAGACACCACAACCACAACAAGCAGCAACATAAACCATCAACACCAATCCAAAAGCATCACCTACCATCCAAGAAGCATTCTAGCAGCCCCCAATACACATCATTCTCAGACAAACACATTTCCTCAAAATCAAAAACCGCATCTCGCCAAGGATCACACCCAGACCAGCCTATCCATCCATCACCACAAACGAGCAAATCAAACAAGACCAGGAATTCCGACTAGAATCAGTGTCAGCAGCATGAAACAAAGGCTGATCCAGGGAGCCAGAACGGAAGAACAGAAGCACAAAACATAGACAAAATCGCTACTAAGCATAGAAAAGACTTGTAACAACATCAATCCACCACGAGAGGGTAGATTTGTTCTTGAAACCACAACATTTTACAAGATCCGGAAAGATCTGGACCATCTTCTTCGAAGGTGTCACAAACCGCCGAGCCACAGGTCACCAAACCGCAGGCTGAAGACACCACCACCCGCCAAGGACGACTCTGTGTCTCCTACACCAAACCGCCACCACAACCGCAATGCAGATCCAGAGTGACCTGATGCCATGGGAACGCTAGCCGGACAACCCCAGAACCTCTGAGATTTGGTCCTCAGTAGCTAACCAAATCCGCCGCCTTGAATACTCGAGCTGAGCCATCAACTTCCGAGAACAACGAAGAGCATCACACAAACTCGCCAGACTCCTAAGAGGAGACCCATATCTGAGGTCAACCAAAGGTATATCCAAAGCACACAACCACTTCCACTTCGAAAGATCAAAGTCACAGCCCGCCAATCGCCAAAACCCCATCATCAGCTGCCATGGATCTTCACCGCCAAGGGAAAGACGACCTCTCCAAACTGCCGCCGAAGGAGACCGAGGGGGGCGAGCAAGGAGAAAGGGACAGCGGCGCCATGAAGCCCTAGCGCAGGGAGAGAGCATACCAGGAGAGACGAGAGCCATATTCTTCCTTCTTAGCATTTATTAGGGGTTTTAGGGATTTTTAATGGTATATTTGTGTTTTTAAGGGTTTAGTGGGGTTTATTAAGATGTGTTACGATTTATTAGGGCTGAGTAGGTATTTTTAGGATTTTATTAGGTTTGAATCGATATCTTTATGGTTTTATTAGGGTTTATTAGGGTTTAGTATGGATTATTAGGGGTTGTTAGGGATTTTTAGGGTTTACTAGGGTTTGTTATTGTTTTTATTAGGGTATATAAGTGTTTTTTAGTTTTTGTTAATATATATGAGGGGTTGTTATGACTTTTTAGGTTTTATTAGAATTTTTTTGTGTTTGTGAGCATTATTAATGGTTTATTAGATTTATTTGAATTTATTATGGTTTATTAAGTTTTCTAGGAATTTTTAATGGTTTTTTTTCATTTTTTGATTATTGGGGTTTAGTTGGGTTTTATTAGGTTTTGTTATGGTGTGTCACAGTTTGTTATGGTTGAAAAGATATTTTTAGTGTTTTATTAGGGTTTTATTTGGGTTTATTCGTTTTTATTAGGTTTTATTAGGGTTTTTAGGGTTTATTAGGGTTTGTTAGGGGTTTGTTAGTTTTTTTGTTTTATTAGGTTATATTAGTGTTTGTTAGGTCTTTTTGGATAATATAGCGTGTTTTTTTGTTTGTGAGCATTTTGTTTTTGTTTGTGAGTGTTTTAGTGGTTATATTAGAGTTTATTTTGGTTTATTAGTTTTTATAGGGATTTTTGTGGAATATTAGAATTTTTTGTCTTTATTAGGTAATATTTGTGTTTTTAGGTCTTTTTAGGTAATATGGCGCGTTTTTATTGTTTGTAATCATTTTTTTATTTTTTGTTGCATTTTTAGGGTTTATTAGCTTATATTAGAGTTTATCTGGGATTCTAGGGATTTCTTAAGGTATACTAGAATTTATTTTTTATCTTTATTAGGGTTTTGTAGGGTTTTATTAGGGGTTATTATGGTGTATTATGGTTTGTTTGGGTTGAGTAGGGTTTATTTGGCTTTATTTATGGTTTATTAGGGCTTTTTAGGGTGTGTTTGGGGTTTATTAGGGTTTATTAGTTTTTATTAGTTTCTATTAGGGTTGGTTAGGGTTGTTTAGGTTTTCTTAACGTATTTTTTTGGGTTTATTAGGTTTTATTATCATTTATTAGGGTTTATTAAGTATTTTTGGGGTTTTATTAGGGTTGAGTAGAGTTTCTTAGGATTTTAGGGACTATAAGGTGTTTTTAGGGAATATTAGAGTTTATTAGGGGTTTATTAGGTTTTTTTTATATTATGGTATATTAGGATTTAATATTTGTGAGGGTTTTAAAGAATCTTTAGGGTTTTTGTATAATTGTTTAGAGTTTGGATAGCATTGTTATAGTTGATGTTGCATTTTTAGTTTTCATGTAGCATTGTTAGGGTTTAGTTACTGGTTTTAGATTTTATGTATCATTTTTAGGGTTTATGTACCGTTTTTATGGTTAATGTAGAGTGTTTAGGGTTTAGGTTTTATTTAGCACTTTTTACGGTTTATTTGGCATTTTCAGGGTTTATGTAGCATTTTTAGGGGTGATGTAGCGTTTTGGTTGCATTTTAGAGGGTTTATGTAACATTTTTATGGTTCATTGAGTTTTTTTAGGGTTTATATTGTGTTTTTAGTTTTATGTATCATTTTTTAATGTTTATGTTGCATTTTTAGGGTTTATGTTGTGTTTTTAGGGTTTATGATACAGTTTTAGGGTTTATGTAGTGCTTTTAGAGTTTATGTAGCATTTTTTGGGTTTATGTTGTGTTTTTTGGTTTAAGTTGTGTTTTTAGGGTTTTTGTTTCATTTTTAGGGTTTATGTAACGTTTTTAGGGATTATGTATCTATTTGAAGCCTTTATTATGGTTTTAATGGTTGTTTATGGTTTGTAGTGTTTTTAGGGTATTTAAGGTTTGTTAACGGGTGTTTATGGTTTTTTATGGTATCTGATGGCTTTTTAATTTTTTTTGTGGTTTTTATGGGTTTATTTGTTTTTTTGGGATAGATAGGGGTTGTTAGGGTTTTTAGTGTGTTTTATGATTTGTTTGGGTATTGTAGCGGTTTTTAGGGTTTATATAATGTGTTTTCGTGTTTTTTGGGTTCTTTAGGGTTTTTTTAGTGTTCTTTAGAGTTTAATATGGTTATTTAGGGTTTATTAGGGTTCTTTTGGTTTTATAAGTGTTCTTTATGATTTGTTATAGTTTATTAGCATTTTTATTGTATATTAGGGTTTTATTGGGCTTTTGTAGGCATTAATAGCTTTTTCTAGGGTTTATCAACCTTTTTCTGGGTTTTTTAGGATTTATTAGATTTTATTAGGGTTTATATTTTTTATTAGGGTTTAGTAATGTGTATTTGGGTTCATTACGATTTATTAGGGTTTATTATGATTTGTTAGGGTTTATTGCGGTTTATTAGGGGTTTGTTATGGTTTGTTTTAGTTTGTTACAATTTATTTTGTTTTGTTAGCATTTGTTATGATTTATTTTGGTTTGTTAGGGTTTGTTAAGATTTATTTTGTGGTTACTAGGGTTTGTTAGGGTTTATTAGTGTGTTGTATGGTTTTGTATGCTATTATTTTGAGGTTTTTGTAGCGTTTTGTCGGGTTTGTTAGGGTTTTTAGTGATTACTAGGGTTTATTATGGTTTAATAGTGTTTTTTATTGTATATTAGGGGTTTTAGGGATTTTGTAGCATTTTTAGGGTCTAATAGAGTTTTTAGGGTTTATTACAGGTTATTACGATTTATTAGTGATTATTAGGGGTTTTACTGTTTAATAGTGGGTTTTAGGGGTTGATACGGTTTATTAGTCGTTCTTAGGGGTTATTAACGGTTGTTAGGGTTTGTTAGGGTTTATTTGGCTTTTTAGGGTTTGTTATGGTCTGTTCGAGTTTTTTGGGGTTTTATGGGGGGTTTTGGGTTTAAAGGGTGTGTTTGGATTTTTTTTGCTTTCTTAGGGTTATTTTAGCGTTTTTTGGGGTTTTGTTGCATTTTGTGGGTTTTGAAGAATTTTTCGATTTTCGTAGAAATTGTTAGGGTTTATGTAGAATTTTTACTGGCTTTAGTAGTTCTTTAGGGGTTTATTAGGGGTTTATTAGGGTTTATTGTTTTATATTATGGTATATTAGGGTTTTAGTAATTTTGAGGGTTTTGAATTGTCTTTAGGGTTTTTATAGCATTTTTTAGGGTTTGTGTAGCGTTGTTAGAGTTTATGTATCATTTTTAGTGTTTATGTAGCATTTTAGGGTTTATGTAACATTTTTAGGGTTTATGTAGTGTGTTTATGGTTTAGGTTTTATATTACATTTTTTAGGATTTATGTTGCATTTTCTGGGTTTATGTATCGTTTTTTGGGTTCATGTAGTGTTTTTAAGGTTTATATTGTGTTTTTAGGTTTTATGTAGCATTTTTTTTAATATTTATGTTTCTTTTTTAGGGATTATGTTGTTTTTTAGGGTTTATGTTAC
Source organism: Viscum album (assembly GCA_963277665.1). Lineage (NCBI taxonomy): Eukaryota > Viridiplantae > Streptophyta > Magnoliopsida > Santalales > Viscaceae > Viscum > Viscum album. The sequence continues at coordinate 791,371,181 of OY728167.1, forward strand.
ACTTCTAGGGTTTATGTGGTGCTTTTAGGGTTTATGTAGCATTTTTGGGGTTTATGTTGAGTATTTTAGTTTATGTTGCATTTTTTTGGTTTTTATTGCAATTTTTAGGGTTTATGTAACATTTTTAGGGTTTATGTATCTATTTGAATCCTTTTTTAGGGTTTTAATGGTTGTTTATAGTTTTTAGTGTTTTTTTTTTGAATTTGAAGGGTTGTTAATGAGTGTTTATGGTTTTATGGTATCTGAAGGCTTTTTAATGGGTTTTTTGGGGGTTTTATGGGTTTATTTGTTTTTTTGGGATTGATATGGGTTGTTAGGGTTTTTTGGGTGTTTTAGGATTTGTTTGGGTATTGTAGCGGTTTTTGGGGTTTATATAATGTGTTTTAGCGTTTTTTGGGTTCTTTATGGTTTTTTAGTGTTCTTTGGAGTTTAATATGGTTCTTTTGGGTTTATTAGTGTTCTCTAGGATTTTTTACAGTTTATTAGCATTTTTATTGTATATTAGGGTTTTACTGGGCTTTTGTAGGAATTAATAGATTTTTCTAGGGTTTATCAACCTTTTTAGGGTTATTTAGGATTTATTAGGGTTTAGTAGGATTTATTTTATTTATTAGGGTTTATTAACGTGTATTTGGGTTTATTATGATTTATTAGGGTTTATTATGATTTGATAGGGTTTATTGGTGTTTATTTGGGGTTTGTTATGGTTTGATTCAGTTTGTTACGATTTATTTGGCATTCTTAGGATTTGTTATGATTTATTTGGGGGGTATTAGGGTTTGTTACGATTTATTTTTGGGTTATTAGGTATTTTTAGGGTCTACTAGTGGGTTGTAAGGTTTTTTAAGGTAATATTAGGAGATTTTTGTAGCGTTTTTTTTGGGTTTGTTAGGGTTTGTAGTGATTATAAGGGTTTATTATGGTTTTACAGTGTTTTTAATTGTATATTAGGGGTTTTAGGGAATTTGTAGCATTTATTAGGGTCTAATAGAGTTTGTTAGGTTTTATTACATGTTATTACAATTTATTAGAGTTTAGTAGGGTTTAATAGTTGGTTTCATGAGTTATTTGGGTTTATATGTGGTTCTTAGGGGTTATTAGTGGTTTTTAGGGTTTGTTAGGTTTTGTAAGGTTTTTTATGGTTTGTTATGGTTTATTTGAGTTGTTTGGGGTTTTATGCGTTTTATGGGGTTTATGGGTGTGTTTGGATTTTTTATGGTTTGTTTGGGTTATTTTAGTGTTTTTTGGGTTTTTGTTGCATTTTGTGGGTTTTAAATAATTTTTGGATTTTTGTAGCAATTGAAAGGGTTTATGTAGTGTTGTTAGTGGCGTTACTAGTTCTTTAGGGTTCTTTAGAGTTTTTAGTGGGTTTTAGTGTTCTTTAGGGTGTATTAGGGTTTCTTTTGAGGTTTTTAGGGTTTTCTAGTGGGGTTTTAGGGGTTTAAAAGGTTCAAAAGGGGTTTTAGGGTTTTGTTAGGCATTTTTAGGCGTTTTAGGGTTTTTAGCGTGTTTAGTGGTTTTTAGGGTTTTAGGGGTTTTTGAGGTTTTTTTGAGGTTTTTATGGATTTCTTGGTTTGTTTTCATGTTTTTTTTGTTTTTTCGGATTTTATGGGTTTTAGGGGTTTTATGTGGTTTTAGGTTTTTTAGGATTTTTTAGGGTTTTAGGGTTTTTAGGGTTTTTTGAGGTTTTTGGGATTTTTTTGGGTTTTATGGGTGTTTAGGGTTTTGTCAGGTTTTGCCGGGTTTGTTATGGGTTTTTATGAATATTAGCATTTGAATGGTTTAATAGCGTTTTTATATATTTGGGTGTTTAGGTATTTTGTAGCCTTTATTTGGGTATTATAGGGTTTGCAGGGTTTATTACGATTTATTAGTGTTTATTAGGGTTTATTAGTGGGATTTAGGGTTTATTAGTTTTTATTATGGTTTATTATTGGTTGGTAGGGTTTGTAAGGATTTATTAGTTCTTATTAGAGTGATTTAGGGTGTCTAAGGGTTTGTTAGGGTTTCTAAGGGTGTGTTAGGTTTTCTAAGGGTGGGTTAGGGTTTTTTTGGGTGGGTTAGGGTTTCTAAGGGTGTGCTATGTTTTCTAAGGGTTTCTAAGGTTGTGTTAGGTTTTCTATGGGTGCGTTGGGGTTTCTAAGGGTGTATGTTTTCCATCTACCACATATCAAACCGAATCTTGAGACAATACCTACACTCCTATAACCAATGAAGCACCTTCTCGCATCCTCGACGGGCAAAAAGGTTCTTAAAACCTCCAAAAGACCATAACTTATACTATGGGAGTCTATTTTGCCTCTACCATACATAAAATCGAAGCTTTCGACTAGATATACACATCTGTGACCAATAAGAACACCTTATCACGTTCTTAAAGACCCAAAAGGTCCTTAATTCTTCCAAATGACCAAAAAGTCTTCTCTAGATGTCCGTTTCACCTCTACCACATATCAAATTGAAGCTTGTGTCTAGCTCTATACATAAGTGACAACCATAAACAACTAAATAACCCTGAAAACCATCAATACCCCATAAACACTAAAAACCATTAAAAAACATGCAAAACCCTAACAAACCCTAAAATACCCTAAAAACACTAACAAACCCTAACAAACCCTAACAAACCCCAAAAAACCCTAAAAACATAACAAAACCTAAAAAACTCTAAAAAACCCTAACAAGCCCTAACAAACCCCAAGAAGCACTAACAAACCCCAATAAACACAAAAAACCTCAAGAAACCCTAAAAACCCCTATGAAAACATAAGAAACCCTAACATAAAACAAAATACCCTAAAACCCTAATAAAACTCTAAGCAATCCTAAGAAACCCTAACACACCCTTAGAATCCCTATCACATCCATAGAAACCCTAACACACCCTTGAAACCCTTGAACACCCCTAGAAACCCTAATGAACTCATAGAAAACCTAACACAACCTTAGAAACCCATAGAAACCATATCACACCCTTAGAAACCCTAACCCATCCATAAAAAACCTAACACGCCCTTTGAAACCCTAACACGCCCATAGAAACCCTAACAAGCCCTTAGACACCCTAAATCACTCTAATAAGAACTAGTAAATCCTAACAAACCCTACCCACCAATAATAAACCATAATAAACCCTAAACCCCCTATTAAACCCTAATAAACACTAATATATCGTAAAAATCCGTAAAAACCCTATTAGACCCAAATAAAAGCTACAAAATACCAAAAAACCCCAAATATACAACAAAAACACTATTATACCATTCAAAATAATAATTTTGGCAAAAAACCCTAACAAACTCGGCAAAACCTAACAAAACCATAAAAAACCATAAAAACCCAAAAAATCCCTAAAAACCCTAAAAAACCATAAAAACACTAAAAACCCATAAAAATTCTAAAAACCCCGAAAAAATCCTAAAAACCCCTAAAACTCCAAAAATCAAAGAAAACTGAAAAAAACCTGAAAACAAACCTAAAACCCCAAAAAAACTCAAAAAAACATTAAAACCCCTAAAAAACCTAAAAGCCACTAAAAATGAAAAAAAACCCCTAAAAACCCAAAATGCCTAACAAAACCCTAAACAATCCAATTAAACCATTAAAACCCCTAAAACCCCTGAGAAAACCCTAAAAACCTCAAAAGAAACCCTAATACACCCTACAGAACCCTCAAAAACCCTAAAAATCCTAAAGAACCCTAAAGAACCACTAAAGCCACTTACAACACTACATAAACCCTATCAATTGCTACAAACCCCAAAAAATTCATCAAAACCCACAAAACCCAACAAATCCCCAAAAAACGCTAAAATAACCCTAACAAAGCATAAAAATCCAAACACACCATAAAACCCAAAAAACGTATAAAACCCCAAACAACTCAAACAAACCATAACAAACCCTAAAAATCCTAACAAAACCTAAAAAACCCTAACAACCACTAATAACCCTTTAGAACCACTAATAATCCCTAATAACCCATAAAACCTACAATTAAACCCAAATAAACAATGATAAATCATAATAACCTGTAATAAACCCAAACAAACTCTATTAGACCCCAATAAATGCTATAAAATCCCTATAACCCCTAATATACAATAAGAAATACTATTAAACCTTGATAAACAATAATAATCACTAAAAACCATAACCATCACGACAAAACGCTACAAAAATATCCAAATAATAGCCTACAATACCCTACAAACCACTAATAAACCCTAAAAACCCTAATAACCCTACAATAAATTGTTACAAACCCTAAAAACACCAAATAAATCGTAACAAATCATAACAACACCAAATAAATCATAACAAACTGAAATTAACCATAACAAACACCAAATAAACCCCAAAAAACTCTAACAAATCATAATAAAACCTAATAAATCATAATAAACTCAAATACACGTTACTAAACCCTAATAAATAAAATAAACCCAAATAAAACCCAAATAGCCGTAAAAATATTAATAAACCCTAGAAAAGGCTATTAATGCCTACAAAAGCCTAATAAAACCCTAATATAAAATAAAAACGCTAATAAATGTAACAAATCCTTTAAAACACTAATAAACCCTAAAGAACCCTAATAAACCCTAAACAACCATATTAAACTCTAAAGAACACTAAAAAACCCTAAAGAAACCAAAAAATGCTAAAACACATTATATAAACCCTAAAAACTGCTACAAAACCCAAACAATCCCTAAAACACATTAAAAACCCTAACAACCCCTATCAATCCCAAAAAACAAATAAACCCATAAACCCCCCCCCAAAAACTATTAAAAAGCCATCAGATACCATAAAATACCATAAACACCCGCTAACAAACTTTAAAAACCCTAAAAAACACTACAAACCATAAACAACCATTAAAACCCTAAAAAAGGATTCAAATAGATACATAAATCCTAAAAACATTAAATAAACCCTAAAAAATGCAACAAAAACCCTAAAAATACATCATAAACCAAAAAACGCAACATAAACAAAAAATGCTACATAAACCCTAAACGCACTACATAAACCCTAGAACTGTAACATAAACCCTAAAAACACAACATAAACCCTAAAAACGCAACATAAACATTAAAAAATGCTGCATAAAACCTCAACATGAAATATAAACCCTAAAAACACTACATAAACCCTAAAAACGTTAGATAAAACCAAAAAAATGCAACATAAATGCTACATCACCCCTAAAAACGTCAAATAAACCCCGAAAAAACAACATAAACCCTAAAAAATGTTACCTAAAACCTAAACCCTAAACACGGTACATAAAACCTAAAAACTTTACATAAACCCTAAAAATGATACATAAAACCTAAAACCACTAACTAATCCCTAAAAATGCTACATAAATACTAAAAATGGTACATAAACTCTAACAATGCTGCCCAAACCCTAAAAATTTCTACAAAAACCCTAAAGATGCTTCAAAACCTTCAAAAATATTAAACCCTAAAATACCACAATATAAAAAATTAGACCCTAATAAACCCCTAATAAACCCCTAAAGAACCACTAAATCCACTAACAATGCTACATAAACGCAAAAAATTGCTACAAAAAACTGAAAAATGATTCAAAACCCACAAAATGAAAAAAACCCCAAAAACTCTAAAATAACCCTAACAAAGCATAAAAAATCCAAACACAACCATAAAACCCAAAAAAATGCATAAAACCCCAAATAACTCAAATAAACCGTAAAAAACCCTAAAAACCCTAACAAAACCTAATAAACCCTAACAACCACTAATAACCCCTAAAAACCACTAATAAACCCTAATAAGCACTAAAACCCGCTATTAAACTGTAAAACCCCTTAATAAACACTAATAAATCATAATAACCCGTAATAAACCCTAACAAACTATATTAGAACCTAATAAATGCTACAAATTCCCTAAAACTCCTAATATAAAATAAAAAACACTATTAAACCATAATAAACCCTAATAATCACTAAAAACCCTAAGAAACCCGAAAAATGCTACAAAAGCCTCCAAATAATAGCCTAAAAACCCTAACACCAACTAATAAACCCTAACAAACCCTAATAACCCCAAAATAAATCGTAACAAACACTAAAAACCCCAAATAAATCGTAACAAATCCTAACAATGCCAAATAAATCGTAAAAAACCGAAACAAACCCCTAATAAACTGCAATAAACCATAACAAAGCATAATAAGCCCTAATAAATCATAATAAACCCAAATAAATGTTACTAAACCCTAATAAATAAAATAATCCCTAATAAATCCTAATAAATCATAAATAACCCTAAAAAAGGATGATAAAACCTAGAGAAAACTATTAATTCCTACAAAATCCCAATAAAACCCTAATATACAATAAAAAACGCTAATAAACTGTAACAAATCCTAAAGAACACTAATAAACCCTAAAGAACCCTAATAAACACTAATGAACCATATTAAACTCTAAAAAACACTAAAAACACCTAAAGAACCCAAAAAACGCAAAAACACATTATATAAACCCTAAAATATGCTACAATACCCAAACAAACCCTAAAACACACTAAAAACCCTAACAACCCCTATCAATCCCCAAAAAACAAATAAACCCATAAACCCCCCCAAAACCATTAAAAATCCATAAGATACCATAAAAAACTACAAACACCCATTAAAAACCCTTAAAACCCCTAAAAACACTACAAACCATAAACATCCATTAAAACCCTAAAAGGGCTTCAAATAGATACAAAAACCCTAAAAATGTTACATAAGTCCTAAAAAATGCAACAAAAACCCTAAAAACGCATCATAAACCAAAAAATGCAACATGAAACTAAAAAACCAACATAAATCCTAAAAGCACTACATAAACCCTAGAAATGTAAAATAAACCCTAAAAACCCCCAACATAAACCCTAAAAAACACAACATAAACATTAAAAACGCTTCATAAAACCTAAAAAATAATATAAACCCTAAAAACACACCATGAACACTAAAAAATGTTACATAGACCCTTAAAAATTCAACATAAATGCTACATCACCCCTAAAAACTCTACATAATCCCATAAAATGCAATAAAAACCCCAAAATGCAACATATAACCTAAACCCTAAACATGCTACATAAACCCTAAAAATGTAACATAAACCCAAAAATGATACATAAAATCTAAAATCACTAACTAAACCCTAAAAATGCTATATAAACACTAAAAATGCTACATAAACTCTAACAACGCTACACAAACCCTAAAAAATGCTTCAAAAAACCTAAAGACACTTTAAAACCCTCAAAAATATTAAACCCCAATATACCATAACATAAAAAATTAAACCCTAATAAAACCATAATAAACTCTAATAATCCCAAAAAACACCTTATAATCCATAAAATCATATGAAACTCTACTCAACCATATTAAAACCCCCAAAATACCTAATAAACCCTAATAAATGAGAGTAAAACCTAATAAACCCTAAAAACACGTTAAGAAAACCTAAACAACCCAAAACAACCCTAACCAACCCTAATAAACACTAATAAACACTAATAAACACTAATAAACACTAATAAATCTTAATAAACCCCAAACAAACCCTAAAATCCATAATAAACCATAAATAAAGCCAAATAAACCCTACTCAACCCTAAAAAACCTTAACACATCATAAAAAACCCTAACAAAACCCTACCAAACCCTAATAAAGAAAAAAATGCTAGTATACCTTAAAAAATCCCTAGAAACCCAAATAAACTCTAATATAACCTAATAAACCCTAAAAACGCTCACAAATAGTTAAAAATGATCACAAACAAAAAAACACGCTATTTTATGTAAAAATACCTAAAAACAATAATATAACCTAATAAATACAAAAATCCTAATATACCTTAAAAATCCCTAGAAACCCTAACAAACCATAATAAACTCTAATATAACCAAAGAAACCCTAAAACACTCACAAACACAAACAAAATGCTCACAAATAATAAAAACATGCTATATTATCTAAAAAGAACTCACAAACACTAATATAATCTAATAAAACAAAAAAAAACTAATAAACCCCTAACATACCCTAATAAACCCACAAAATCCCTAATAAACCTAATAAAAATCAATAAACCCTAATAAAACCCTAATAAAACCCTAAAAATACCTTCTCGACCCTAATAAACCTTGACACACCATAACAAAACATAATAAAACCCTACTAAACTCCAATAAACAAAAAAACACAAACAAACTATTAAAAAGCCCTTGAAACCCTTATAAACCATAATAAATTCAAATAAAAGAGAATAAACAATTAAAAATGCTCACAAACACAAAAAACACACTAATAAAACCTAAAAAGTAATAACAACCCCTCATATATATTAACAAAAACTAAAAAACACTCATATACTCTAATAAAAATAGTAACAAACCCTAGTAAACCCTAAGAATCTCTAACAAACCCTAATAAACTATACTCAACCCTAATAAACCCTAATAAAACCATAAAGATACCGATTCAACCCTTATAAAACCCTAAAAATACCTACTCAATCGTAATAAACCATAACACACCATAATAAACCATAATAAACCCCACTAAACCCTAAAAACGCAAATATAACATAAAAAATCTTAAAAACCATAATAAATGCAAATAAAACCTAACAAAGCTTAAAAGCACTAATAAACCCGAATAAACACTACTAAACATTAAAAAACCCTAATATACCCTCTTAAAATTTAATGAACCATAATGAACCATAATAAACCCCAATGAATCCTAAACATACCCAAATATACCATATTATACTCTAATAAACACAACTAAATCCTAATAAAACCCTAAAAATACCTAATAAACACTAATAAACCTTGTCACACCATAATAAACCCTAATAAAATATTAATAACCCCCACCAAATCCTAAAAAATACTAATATACCATTAAAAAACCCTAAAACCCTAACAAACCATAATAAATGTTAAGAAATCATAACACACGTGCATGTGAATATGCAAGTGCATTTGCATGTGAATGATAACAAATTATAAATTATAAATAATAATGCATGTGAATTGCATGTGTATGTGCATGTGCATGTGAATGATAATAAATAATAAATAATAATTCACATCCAAGTGCATGTGCATGTGCATGTGCATGGAAATAAAAAACAAATAATAACAAAGTCCACATGAAATTTCTTTTTCATGTGAATGATAATAAACAATAAATAATAAAACATGTGATAATAGAATAACACAAGTGCATTGTGTGTGCACGTGCATGAGAATAAGTAATAATAACACATGTGATAATAGAATAATGCAAGTGCATTCCATTTATATGTGCATGGTAATAAATAATATATAATAATGCACATGCATGTGCATATACATGTAATGATAATGATAATGATGCATTAAAGTGCATGGTAATAAATAATAAATAACAATGCACGTGCATGTGCATTTGTATTTGATGATAAAAACAACAACAAAAACAAAAACAACAATATTATTATTACAATAACATAAGTGCATTTCATGTGAACGTGCATAGTAGTAAATAAAAAATAAAAAATAAAAAATAAGAATGTGCATGCATGTGAATGTGCATTTACATTTGATGATAATATTAATAATACTAATTGTAATCATAATAATAATAACGCATGCACGTGCGTGGTAATAAATAATAAATAACAATGCACATGCATGTGAATTTGCATGTGATAATTATAATAATAATGATAATTATAATAGTAATAATAATAATAATAACTATGAAAATAATAATAATAATAATAAAAGAATAATACAAGTGCATTGTATATGCACGTACATGGTAATAAATAATAAATAAAAATGCATGTGAATTTTCATTTGCATGTAATGATAGTAATAATAACAGCATTAGTAATAATAGTAGTAGTAGTGGTTATAATAGTATTAGTACTAATGAATATGATAATAGAATATTGCATGTGCATTATGTGTGCATGTGTATGGTCATAAATAATAACTCTCGTGCATTGCATTTGCATGTGATGATGATGATGATAATAATAATAATAATATTATTATTATTACTAATATTAATAGTAAAAACACATGTTATAATAGAATAACGCACGTTCATTGAATGTGCGTGTATGTGCATTTGGATATGCATTTGCATGTGACGATAACAACAACAACAACAACAACAACCACAATAATAATAAAAACAATAATAATAACAGCGAAAGTGATAATAAAATAACGTGTGTGCATTGCATGTGCATGGGCACAGTAATAAAAATTAATAATAATGCACATGCATGTGCATGTTCATTTTCATGATATGATGATATTAATAATAATAATAACAGTAATAATAAGTTATAGTTGTTCTAAAAAACATCAAAAAAGACAAAAGTACTAGAAATGGTGTCTCGAAAAACCTATCAAATCACAGCCATTAAAAAAGGTATAAATTCTTCTTTAGGTGTCCATTTCCACTCCGTGAATAGTCAAACTAAATCTCATGGAATGAACTACGATAAATACAGGTGTCGATGGCCGAACAAACACACAGATAAAAGTTATATCCCTTTGAAGTTGGACTTTTTTTGGAGTGGTATAACTACTATGTATTCTGTTTCTTTAATATTCTCACAGTTTCGATTAGACTTGGTCCTCACTAATCTCACGAGATTTGATTTTACTAGTCACAATGCTCAAATAGACACCCAAAGGAGAAGTTGTGCCTATTTTAGTGAGTTGCGGGTTTGTTAGGTTTTTAGGCACTAGGAGGGTAGCTCAATTTAAAACGACAATAACTTCTGCTGTGTGTGTTCATTTTGGATCTACCACATATCAAATCAAAGAATATGGAAAGATACACAGTCTGGTAACCACTGGAACCCTTTATGAAATTCTTGAACCCCCAAAAAGACCCAAAACCCATTTGGATGGTCATTAGATTGGCTTCTAGTGTCCGTTTTGCAATAACTTCTTCTATGGGTGTCCATTTTTCCTCTACCACATATCAAATTGAAGCTGGAGACTATACCTACACCCCTATAACCCCTGAAGTGCCTTATCACATCCTTGAAGGCCCAATAAACACTAACAAACACTAATAAACACTAAAAAACCAATAGTAACACCTTTTCACAATCCTAAAGACCCAAAAGGTCCTTAAGTCCACCAAATGACCATAACTTCTACTCTGGGTGTTCGTTTCACCTCTACCACATATCAAATTGAAGCCTTCGACGACCTCTACACATCTGTGACAACCATGAACAACTAAATAACCCTAAAAACCATTAATAACCACATAAACACTAAAAAACCATTAAAAACCATGCAAACCCCTAATAAAGACTAACAAACCCTAATAAACACTAACAAACCCTAACAAACCCTAACAAACCCTAAAAAACACTAACAAACACTAACAAACCCCAAAAAACCCTAAAAACAAAACAAATGATAAAAACCCTAAAAACCCTAAAAAGCCCTTACAAACCCCAAGAAGAACTAAGAAACCACAATAAACACAACAAACCCGAATAAACCCTAAAAACTTCTAAGAAACCATAAGAATTCCTAACATAACACAAAATCCCTAAAAACCCTAACAAAACCCTTAGCAAACCTAAGAAACACTAACACAACCATAGAAACCCTAACACACCCTTAGAAACCCAAACACACACTTAGAAACCCTAGCACACCCTTAGAAACTCCAACGCACCAATAAAAACCCTAATAGAACCTCAGAAACCCTTAGAAAACATAGCACACCCTTAGAAAACCTATCCCGCCCATAAAAAGCATAACCTACCCTAAGAAACCCTAACACACCCTTAGAAACCTGAAAAAAACCCTTTGACACCATAAATCACTCTAATAAAAATAATAAATCCTAACAAACCCTACCAACCAATAATAAACTGTAATAAACCCTAATAATCCCTAAAGCCTACTACTAAACACTAATAAACACTAATAAATCATAATAAACCCTAAAAGCCCTATTAGACCCCAATAAAAGATACAAAATACTTAAAAACCCAAATATACAACAAAAAAACTATTAAACCATTCAAAATACTAATATTCACAAAAAAACCCTGACAAACACGGCAAAACCTTACAAAACCCTAAAAAACCATAAAAACCCCAAAAAACACTAAAAACCCTAAAATACCCTAAAAACCCTAAAAACCCTAAAAATTCCTAAAAACCCATAAAAACCCTGAAACCCCTGAAACCCATAAAAACCGAAAAACCAAAAAAACCCCAAAACAATCCTAAAAACCCCTAAAAACCACAAAAATACCTCAAAAAACCCATAAAAACCTAAAAACCACTAAAAATGCTAAAAACCCTAAAAACCTAAAAATGCCTAACAAAACACTAACCAACCACAAGAAACCCTTAAAAACCATAAAAACTGCATAGCAAGCCCAAAAAACCTCAAAAGAAACCCCGATACACCCTAAAGAACCCAAAAAAACCAGAAAAACCTAAAGAACCACTAAAGCCACTAACAACGCTACAAAAACCCTTTCATTTGCTACAAAAAACCCAAAAATGCTTCAATACCCAAAAACCCAACAAAACCCCCAAAAAAGCTATAATAACCCTAACAAAGCTTAAAAATACAAACACACCCTTAAAACCCAAAATAACGCATAAAACCCCAAACAACTCAAACAAACTATAACAAACCCTAAAAACCCTAAAAAATCCTAAAAACCCTAACAAAACCTAACAAAACCTAAAAAACCCAAACAACCACTAATAAACACTAAGAACCACTAATAAACCCTAATAACCCATAAAACCAACTATTAAACCCTATAAACCCTAATAAGCACTATTAAATTGTAATAACCTTTAATAAACCCTAAAAAACTCTATTAGACCCTAATAAATGCTACAAAACCCTAAAACCCCTAATATACAATAAAAACACTATTAAACCAAAATATACACTAATAATCACTAAAAACCCTAACAAACCAGAAAAAATGCTACAAAAATCTCCAAATAATAGACTATAAAACCCTACAACCCACTAATAAACCCTAATAACCCCAAAATGAATAGTAAAAGACCCTAAAAACCCAAAATAAATTGTAAAAAATCCTAACAATTCCAAATAAATTGTAACAAACTAAAACAAACCATAACAAAACCCTAATAAACCCCAATAAACCATAAAAAATCCTAATAAACCCTAATATATCGTAATAAACCCAAATACACGTTATTAAACACTAAGAAATAAAATTAACCCTAATAAACCCTAATAAACCCTAATAAATCCTATATAACCATAAAAAGGTTGATAAACCATAGAAAAAGCAATTAATGCTTAAAAATCCCTATAAAAAACCCTAATATACAATAAAAACGCTAATAAACTGTAACAAATCCTAAAGAACACTAATAAAACCTAAAGAACCCTAATAAGCCATAAATAACCATATTAATCTCTAAAAAACACTAAAAAACACAAAAGAACCCAAAAAAATTAAAATACATTATATAAACACTAAAATCTACTACAATACCCAAACAAACCCTAAAACTCACTAAAAAACCCTAACAACCCTTATCAATCCCAAAAATACAAATAAACTCATAACCACCCCCAAAAACCATTAAAAAGAAATCATATACCATAAAAAACCATTAAGACTTGTTAATAAACTTTAAAGACCCTGAAAAACACTACAAACCATAAAAACCATTAATACCCTAAAAAGGCTTCAAATGGATACATAAATTCTGAAAATGTTCCATAAACCCTAAAAATGTAACAAAAACCCGAAAAACACAACATAAACCAAAAAATGTAACATAAACCCAAAAAATGCTACATAAACCCTAAAAGCACTACATAAACCCTAGAACTATAACATAAACCCTAAAAAATGCAACCTAAACCCTAAAAAATGCAACATAAACATTAAAAATTGTGACATAAAACCTAAAAACACAATATAAACCCAAAAAACACTCCATGAACCCTAAAACATTACATAAACTATAAAAAATGCAACATTAACTCTACATCACCCCTAAAAAAGCTACATAAACCCAGAAAACACAACATAAACCCTAAAAAATGCTACATAAAACCTAAACCCTAAACCTTCTACATAAATCCTAAAAACATTACATAAACCCTAAAAATGATACATAAAACCTAAAACCACTAACAAACCCTAAAAAGGCTACATAAACACTAAAAATTATATAAAAACTCTAACAATGCTACACAAACCCTAAAAGATGCTAAAAACCCCGTAAGACGCTTCAAACCCGTCAAAATTATTAAACCGTAATATACAATAATATAAAACATTAAACCCTAATAAACCCATAATAAACCCTTAATAAACTCTAATAATCCCTAAAAACACCTTATAATCCCTAAAAACCCTAAGAAACTCTACTCAACCCTAATAAAACCCCAAACATACCTAATAAACCCTAATAAATGATAATAAAACCTAATAAACCCTAAAAACAAGTTAAGAAAACATAAAAACACTAACCAACCTTAGTAGACACTAAAAACACTAATAAACCCTAATAAACCCCCAAAACACCTAAAAATCCTTTATAAACCATAAATAAATCCAAATAAACCCTACTCGACCCTAACAAACCTTAGCACACCATAATAAACCCTAATAAAATACTACAATAGCCTAATAAGTAATAAAAAGCAAGTATACATTAAAAAATCCCTAGAAACCCTTATAAACTCAAATATAACCTAATAAACCTAAAAATGCTCACAAAAAATAAAAAAATGATCACAAATAATAAAAAATAGCTATATTACCTAAACAAACCTAAAAACACTAATATAACCAAATAAAGACAAAAAACTCTAATATACCATAAAAATCTATAGAAACCCTAATAAACCATAATAAACTCTAATATAACCTAAGAAACCCTAAAAATGCTCATAAACAAAAACAAGATGCTCACAAACAATAAAAACACGCTATATTATCTAAAAAAGACCTAACAAACACTAAGATAGCCTAATAAAACAAAAAAAAACTAATAAATCCTAAACAAACCCTAATAAACCCTAAATATCCCTAATAAAGCCTAATAAAACCAATAAAACCTTATAAAACCATAAAAAACCCCTAAAAATACCTTATCTACCCTAATAAATGTTGACAAAACATACTAAAACCTAATAAAATGCAACTAAATCCCAATAAACAAAAAACAAAAACAATCCATTAAAAAGCCCTAGAAAACCTAAGAACCCATAATAAATTCTAATGAAACCTAATAAACCATAAAAAATGCTCACAAACACTAAAAACACACTAATAAAACATAAAAATTCCTAACAACTGCTCATATATATTAACATGAACTAAAAAACACTCATATACCCAAATAAAAACATTAACAAATCCTAGTAAACCATAAAAATCCCTAACAACCCTAATAAACCCTACTCAACCCTAATAAAACCCTAAAGATACCTACTCAACCCTAATAAAACCCTAAAAATACCTAGTCAACACTAATAAACCTTCACACACCATAATAAACCATAATAAACCCCACTAAACCCTAAAAATGAAAATATACCATTTAAAAGCCCTAAAACAACTAATAAATACTCATAACACCTAACAAATCTTAAAAGCACTAATAAACCTTAATAAACACTACTAAACCCTAAAAACCACTAATATACCCTCTTAAAAATTAATAAACCATAATAAAAAATAATAAACACTAGTAAATCCTAAACATACCCAAATATACAACAATATACCATAATACCCTAATAAACCCAAATCAATCCTAATAAAACCATAAAAAGACATAATAACCCCTAATAAACCATTAAACACCGTAATAAACCCTAATAGAATCCTAATAACCCCCACAAAACCCTAAAAAACTAAAATATACCATTAAAACCCCTAAAACCCTAACAAACCATAATAAATGTTAATATCACCTAAAAATCCTAAAAAATTCTAGTAAACCCTAAAAATACCTCTAATACTAATAATAGTAATAATGCACGTGCATGTGCATGTGCATATGCATGTGCATGGTTTAAATAATAAATAATAACACACATGCACGTGCATATACCTTCTCATTTCCATGTGAATGATAATATATAATAAATAATAAATAATATCGTATATGTATGTGCATGTGCATTTGAATGATAATAAATAATAAATAATAACGCACATACAAGTCCATGTGAATGTGCATGTGCATGGTAATAAACAATAAATAATAACTAAGTCCACATGAATGTTCATTTGAATGTGAATGATAATAAATAATAAATAATAACACATGTGATAATAGAATAACACACATGCATTGTGTGTGCACACTACTACAAAAATGGCCGTTATTAGTGCTAGAAAAGTGCATTAACAGTGCTAAATAAAGCAATTCTAATCGAGATGGGGATATAGGGGAGTCCCTTTTATCAGTTCTTAGAGAAGCGCTGATAAAGGCTCCTTTTATCAGTGCTAAAAAAACAAATGATAAAAGACCCCTTTATCATTGCTTTTTTAGAGATGATAAAAGGGGACTTTTATTAGTGCTTCTAAAAAGCACTGATAAAAGTCAATATATATATATATAATATTTATATAATGTCAGGGGGAGCTTTTAATAGCGCTTGACCCCCCTATCAGTGCTGCGCAGACCCCCCTCAATCTCTCCCGAGTGCTGCCCTTCCCGCGCATCCCCCACACACGCGCACCTCTTTGCTTCCACATGGACTCGAAATCGTGACCTCCCCCCTTGTGTTCCTACACCTTTACCACTAAGTCATTTCGTTTTTTCTCTATTTAATGATATATCTATATATATATATATTTCTATATTAATATAGATTCATATTAATATAAATATATTTAGTTATATTAATACATATATATTTATTCAAATATTAGTATACATATATTCATTCTTATATTAATATATATTTATATTAATATGTTTTTTATCCTTATATTTATTTTTCTATTAATATATATTTATAAGATTAGTTTTAAATACATTTATAATATAGGTTTTTTATGAGTGTTTATAAATAAATAAATACATAGATATATACAACATGCACACACACATACACACACACACACACACACACAAACACATATATATTTACGAATAAATACATATATATGTGTGTATTTGAAAAGCCATAGAATGTTAAAACGACAATAACTTCTAATCTAGAATCCCGTTTCAACTCCACAACCAGTACAATCGAAGAAAATGAAACAATCTCCGATATTATATGTGGTACAGGCCTAACAGACATCCAGATAAGAAGTTATACTCTTTTGAATGTTAACAAATCGAGGTATCCTGACTAAAGCCACTAACAACACTACATAAACCCTATCTATTGCTACAATACCCTCAAAATGCTTCAAAACCCACAAAATTCTACAAACCCCAAAAAATGCTAAAATAACCCTAACAAAGTATAAAACATCCACTCAGACCCATACAACCCAAAAAAATGCATAAAACCCCCAAAAAACTCAAGCAAACCGTAACAAACCCTAAAAACCATAACAAAACCTTACAACCCCTAACAACAACTAATAACCCCTAAGAACCACTAATAAACCCAAATAACCCCTAAAACCCACTGTTAAACCCTAAAAACACTAATAAACACTAATAAATCTTAATAACCTATAATATACCGTAGGAAAATTTATTAGACCCTAATAAATGATACAAAATCCCTAAAACCCCTAATATATAATAAAAAACACTATTAGACCATAATAGACCCTAATAATCACTAAAAACCCTTACAAACTCGACAAAACGCTACAAAAAGCTCCAAATAACAGCCTACAAAACCCTACAACCCAATAATAAACCCTAAAAAACCCTAATAACCCCAAAATAAATCGTACCAAACCCAAAAAACCCCGAATAAATTGTAACAAATCCTAAAAATAAAAAATAAATCATAAAAAACTGAAACAAACCATAAAAAACCCCTAATAACCGCAATAAACCCTAACAAAGCATAATAAACCCTAATAAATCGTAATAAACACAAATACAAGTTACTAAACCCAAATAAATAAAATAAAGCCTATTATATCCTCAATAACCCTAAAAAGGTTGATAAACCCTATAAAAAGCTATTAATGCCTACAAAACCCAATAAAACCCTAATATAAAATAAAAAATGATAATAATCTGTAACAAATCCTAAAGAACACTAATAAACCCTAAAAATACCTAATAAACACTAAAAACCATATTAAACTCTAAATAACACTTAAAAATCCTATAGAACCCAAAAAAATGCTAAAACACATTATATAAACCCTAAAAATAGTTACAATACCCAAACAAACACTAAAACATACTAGAAAACCCTAACAACCCCTATCAATCCCAAAAAAACAAATAAACCCTTAAACCCCCCCAAAAAACCATTAAAAAGCCATCAGATACCATAAAAACCCATAAACACATGTTAACAACCCTTAAAAACCCTAAAAACACTACAAACAATAAACAACAATTAAAACCCTAAAAAAGGCTTCAAATAGATTCCTAAACCCAAAAAACGTTACATAAATACTAAAAAATGCAACAAACACACTAAAATGAAACATAAACCAAAAAACGCAACATAAACCCAAAAACCGCTACCTAAACCATAGAACTGTAACATAAACCATAAAAAACACAACATAAACCATAAAAATGCTACCAAAACATTAAAAATGCTACATAAATCCTAAAAACACAATATAAACCCTAAAAACCCTCCATGAACCCTAAAAGCTTACATAAAGCCTAAGAATGCAACATTAACTCTACATCACCCCTAAAAACACCATATAATCCCAAAAAATGCAACATAAACCCTAAAAATTCTATATAAAACCCAAACCATAAACACACTTCATAAACCCTAAAAACATTACAAAAACTATAAAAATGATACATAAAATTGAAAACTGCTAACTAAACACTAAAAACGCTACATAAACACTAAAAATGCAACATAAACTCTATCTACGCTGCAAAAAAACCTAAAAAATGCTACAAAAACCCTAAAGACGCTTTAATACCCTCAAAAACATTAAACCCCAATATACCATAATATAAAAAATTTAAACCTAATAAACCCCTAATAAACTCTAATAATCCCTAAAAACAAATTATAATCCCTAAAATACTATGAAACTCTACTCAACCCTAATAAAACCCCAAAAATACCAAATAATCCCTAATAAATGATAATAAAACCTAATAAACCCTAAAAATACGTTAAGAAAACCTAAACAATACTATCCAACCCTAATAGACACTAATAAACACTAATAATCCCTAATAAACCCCAAACAAACCCAAAAAATCCCTAATAAACAATAAAAAATCCAAATAAACCCAACTCAACCATAACAAACCTTAGCACACCATAATAACACCTAATAAAACCCTACAAAACCCTAATAATGAAAAGATGCTAGTATACCTTAAAAAATACCTTGAAACCCTAATAAACTCTAATATAACCTAATAAACCATAAAAACACTCACAAACAATAAAAAACGATCAAAAACAATAAAAACATGCTATATTACCGAAAAGACCTAAAAACACTAATATAACCTAATAAAGACAAAAAATGCTAATATACCTTAAAAATCCCAAGAAACCCTAATAAACCATAATAAACTCAAATATAACCAAAGAAACCCTAAAAAACTCAGAAACAAAAACAAAAAGCTCACAAACAATAAAAACACTCTATATTATCTATAAAGACCTAACAAACACAAATTCATCCTAATAAAACAAAAAAACTAATAAACACCTAACAAACCCTAATAAACCCTAAAAATCCCTAATAAACCCTTATAAAAACGAATAAACCCTAATAATACCCTAAAATACCTTCTCAACCCTAATTAACCTTGAAACACCATAACAAAACCTAATAAAACCCAACTAAACCCCAATAAACAAAAAAACAATGCAAACAAACCATTAAAAATCCCTAGAAACCCAAATAAACCATAATAAATTCAAATAAATGAAAACGAGCTATTAAAAATGCTCACAAACACTAAAAACACAATTATAAAACCTATAATGTAATAACAACCCCTCATATATGTTAACAAAAACTAAAAAACACTCATATACCCTAATAAAAACACCTACAAACCCTAGTAAACCCAAAAAATCCCTAACAAACCCTAATAAACCATACTCAACCCTAATAAACCCTAAAAAACCTTAAAGATACTGAATAAACCCTAATAAAACCCTAAAAATACCCACTTTACCCTAATAAACCTTAACAATCCATAATAAACCATAATAAACCCCACTAAACTCTAAAAACGCAAATATACCATTAAAAAGCCATAAAACCCCTAATAAATGCTAATAAAACCAAACGAAGCATAAAATCACTAACAAGCCCGAATAAACACTACTAAACAATAAAAAACCCCAATATACCCTCTTAAAAATTAATAAACCATAATGAACCATAATAAACCCTAATAAATCCTAAACATACAAAAAAATATACCATGATATACCATAATATACCCTAATAAACCCAACTCAATCCTAATAAAACCGTAAAAATACCTAATGAACCCTAATAAACCTTGACACACCATAATAAACCCTAATAAAATCCTAATAACCCCCACCAAACCCAGAAAATGATAATATACCATTAAAATCCCAAAAAACCCTAACAAACCATAATAAATGTTAATAACACCTAAAAATCCAAAAAAATGATAGTAAACCCTAAAAATACCTATAATAATAGTAGTAGTAATAACGCATGTGCATGTGCATATGCATATACAAGGTTTAAATAATAAATCATAACGCACGTGCATGTGCATATGCATGCGCATTTGCATGTGAATGATAATAAATTATAAATAATAAATAATAACGCATGTGAATTGCATGTGTATGTGCATGTGCATGTGAATGATAATAAATAATAAATAATAACGCACATCCAAGTGCATGTGCATGTGCATGTGCATGTGCATGTGCATGGTAATAAAAAATAAATAATAACAATGTCCACATGAATGCCCATTTGCATGTGAATTATAATAAATAATAAATAATAACACCTGTGATAATAGAATAACGCAAGTTCATTGCATGTGCATGTGCATGAGAATAAATAATAATAACACATGTGATGATATAATAACGAAACTGCATTGCATTTTCAGGTGGATGGTAATAAATAATATATAATAACACACATGTATGTACATTTTCATGTAATGATAATGATAATGATGCGTGCACGTGCATGGTAATAAATAATAAATAACAGCGCACGTGCATGTGCATTTGTATTTGATGATATAAACAACAATAATAATAATAGAATAACTCAAGTGCATTGCATGTTCACATGCATAGTAGTAAATAATAAATAAATAATAGTAAATAAGAATGCACAAGCATGTGCATGTGCATTTACATTTGATAATAATATTAATAATACTAATTGTAATAATAATAACAATAATAACGCATGCAGGTGCATGGTAATAAATAATAAATAACAACCCACATGCATGTGGATTTTCATGTGATAATGATAATAATAATGATAATGATAATAATAATAATATTATTAATAATAACAACAATAATAATAACTGTGACACTAACAATAATAATAAAAGAATAATACAAGTTCATAGCATATGCACATGCATGGTAATAATTAATAAATAATAACGCATGTGAATCTTCATTTTCATGTGATGATAATAATAATAACTATAGTAGTATTAGTAGTGATAATAGTAGTAGTACCAATGCATGTGAAAATATACTATTTCATGTGCATTACATGTGCATGTGCATGGTAATAAATAATAACGTTTGTGAATTGCATTTGCATGTGATGATGATGATGATGACGATGATAATAATAATAATATTATTATTAATAAAAATAACAACGAATGTGATAATATAATAATGCATGAACATTGAATGTGTGTGTTTATGTACTTGCATGTGCATTTGCATGTGATGATAACAACAGCACCAACAACAACAACAACAACCACCACAATAATAATAACAACAATAATAATAATAATATATGTGATAATAAAATAATGTGTTTGCATTGCATGTGCACATGAATGGTAATAATAAATAAATAATAATGCACATGCACGTGCATGTGCAGGTGCATGAGATGGTAATAATAATAATAACAATAGTATTAATAATAATAATAACAACAACAACAATTCATTTGATAATAGAATAACGCACGTGCATTGCACGTGCAGTGCATGATAATAAATAAATACTCATAGCACACGTGATAATA
Source organism: Viscum album (assembly GCA_963277665.1). Classification (NCBI taxonomy): domain Eukaryota; kingdom Viridiplantae; phylum Streptophyta; class Magnoliopsida; order Santalales; family Viscaceae; genus Viscum; species Viscum album. Next base: position 791,393,632 of record OY728167.1, read on the forward strand.
ATAATAATAATAGTAGTAATATTAATAATAATAGCACATGTGATAATATAATAATGCACATATATTGAATGTGTGCATGTATGGTAATAAGTAATAACGCACATGCATTTGTATTTGCATTTCATGTTAATAACAATAATAACAATAATAGTAATAAAAACAATAACAATAAAAATGCATGTGATAATAGAATAATGTAGGGGCATTGCGTGTGCGCGTTCATGGTAATAAATAATCACAGACGTGCATGTGTATTTTCATGTGATGATAATAATAATAATAGTAATAGTAATAATAATAATAATAACAACAATAACAACATATACACCAGCATGGAAATAAATAATATATAATAAATAATAAATAATAATGCATTTACATCTGCATTTGCATGTGAGGATAATAATAATAATAATAATAGTAATAGTAATAACAATAATGATTATTATAATAATGATAACAATAATAATGATAATGGTAATAATGATAATGATAATAATGATAATAATAACGTGTGTGAAAATAGAATAACACATGTCCTAACAAACCCTAATAGGACCTAACAAACCCTAACAACCACTAATAACCCCTAAGAACCACTAATAAACCCAAATAACACCAGAAACCCACTATTAAACCCTAAAACCCTAACAAACACTTATAAATCATATTACCCTATAATAAACCCTAAAAAACCTATTAGACTATAATAAATGCTACAAAAGCCCTAAAACCCCTAATATAAAATAAAAAACACTATTGAACCATTATAAATCCTAATAATCACTAAAAACCCTAACAAACCCGACATAACACTACCAAACCTGCCAAATAATATCCTACAAAACCCTACAACCCACTAATAAACCCTGACAAACCCAAATAACCCCATAATAAATCATAACAAACCCTAAAAACCTCAAATAAATCATAAAAAATCCTAACAAGGCCAAATAAATTGCAACAAACTGAAACAAACCATAACAAACCCCTAATAAACCGCAATAAACCCTATCAAATCATAATAAACCCTAATAAATCATAATAAACCCAAATACCAGTTAATAAACCCTAATAAATAAAATAAACCCTAAAAAGCCCTCATAAATCCAAAATAACCCTAAAAAATGTTGATAAACCCTAGAAAAATCTATTAATGCCTACAATAGCCCAATAAAACCCTAATATACAATAAGAAAAACTAATAAACCCTAAAAACCACTACAAACCATAAACAACCATTAAAACCCTAAAAATGAAACAAATAGATACATAAAACCAAAAATCATTACATTAACCCTAAAATGAAATATAAACCCTAAAAACGCAACATAACACCAAAAAATGCAACATAAACCCAAAAAACGCTACATAAACCCAAAAAGCACTACATAAAAACTAGAATCGTATCATAAACCCTAAACAATGCAACATAAACATTAAAAAGCTACATAAAACCTCAAAACACAACATAATCCCTAAAAACACTACATGAACCATAAAAACGTTAAATAAACCCTAAAAATGCAACATAAACACTACTTCACCCCTAAAAACACTACATAAACCTAGAAAATGAAACATAAACCCTAAAAATGCTACATAAAACCTAAACCCAAAACACTCTACATAAACCCTAAAAACATTACATAAACCCTAAAAAAGCTACATAAAACCTAAAATCGCTAACTAAACCCTAAAAGCGCTATATAAACACTAAAAATGCTACATAAACTCAAACAACACTACACAAGCACTAAAACGTGCTACAAATACCCTAAAGATGCTTCAAAACACTCAAAAATATTAAACCATAATATACCATAATATACAAAATTAAACCCTAATAAACCCATAATAAACTCTAATAATCCCTAGAAAACCCCTTATAATCCCTAAAAACCCTAAGAGACTCTACTCAACCATAATAAAACCCCGAAATACCTAATAAACCCTAATAAATTATAATAAAACCTAATAAACACTAAAAACATGTTAGGTAAACATAAACAAACCTAACCAACCCTAATATACACTAATAAAAAATAATAAACCATAATAAACCCCAAACCCCCTAAAAATCTCTAATTAACCATAAATTAATCCAAATAAACCCAACTCAACCCTAACAAACCTTAACACACCATAATGACCCCTAATAAAACCCTACAAAACCCTAATAACGAAAAAAACTCTAGTATACCATAAAAAATCCCTAGAAACCCTGATAAACTGTAATATAACCTAATAAACCCTAAAAACGCTCAAAAATAGTAAAAACACGCTATATTACATAATAATACAGAAAAACACTAATATAACCTAATAATGACAAAAAATGCTAATATACAATAAAAATCCCTAAAAACAATAATAAACCATAATAAACTCTAATATAACCTATGAAACCCTAATAACACTCACAAAAAAACACTCACAAACAATAAAAAATTCTATATTATTTAAAAAAACTTAACAAACACTAATATAACCTAATAAAATAAAAAATAATAATAACCCCCTAACAAACCCTAATAAACACTTTTAATCCCTAATAAACCCAAATAAAAACTAATAAACACTAATAAAACCATAATAAATCCCTAAAAATACCTTATCAACCTGAATAAACTTTGAAACACAATAATAAAACCAAATAAAACCCAACTAGACCCTAATAGAAAAAACGTTAACAAACCATTAAAAATCCCTAGAAGCGCTAATAAACCATAAAAAATTCTAATAAAACCTAATAAACCATAAAAAATGCTAAAAATCAATAAAAACATGCTAATAAAATCTAAAAAGTCCTAAAAACCCCTCATATATATTAACAAAAACAAAAAAACACTCATATACCCTAATAAAAGCACTAACAAACCCTTGCAAACCCTAAAAATCCCTGAAAACCCCTAATAAACACAACTCCACCCTAATAAACCTTACTAAAACAGTAAAGATACCTACTCAACCCTAATAAACCTTAACACACTATAATAAACCATAATAAACCCCACTAAACCCTAAAAAATTAAAATATGCCATTAAAAGCCCTAAAACCCCTAATAAATGCTAATAAAACATAACAAAGCTTAAAATCACTAATAAACCCAAATAAACACTACTAAACCCTAACACCCCTAATATATCCTCTTAAAAATTAATAAACCCTAATGAATGATAATGAACCCAAATAAATCCTAAACATACCTAAAAAACATAATACACCATTATATACCCTAATAATCCCAACTCAATCCTATTAAAACCCTAAAAATACCTAATAAACCATAATAAACCTTCACACACCATAATAAACCCTAATAAAATCCTAATAACCCCCACCAAACCCTAAAAAACGCTAATATACCATTAAAAACCCTAAAACCCAAACAAGCCATAATAAATGTTAATGACACCTAAAAATCTAAAAAACGCTAGTAAATCCTAAAAATACCTCTAATAATAATAGTAGTAATAACGCACATGCATGTGCATATGCATGTGCATGGTTTAAATAATAAATCATAACGTAGGTGCATGTGCATATGCCTGCACATTTGCAAGTGAATGATAATCAATAATAAATTATAAATAATAACATAGGTGAATTACATGTGAATGTGCATGTGCATGTGAATGATAATAAATAAAAAATAATAACGCACATCCAAGTGAAAGTGAAGGTGCATGTGAATGTGCATGTTAATAAACAATAAATAATAACCATGTCTACATGAATGTTCATTTTCATGTGAATAATAATAAATAATAAATAATAACACATGTGATAATAGAATATGGCACATGCATTGCGTGTGCACATGCATGAGAATAAATAATAATAACACACGTGATAATAGAATAACGTAAGTGCATTGAATTTTCATGTGCATGATAATAAATAATATATAATAACACACGTGCATGTGCATTTACATGTAATGACAATGATAAGGACTCATGCACGTGCATGATAATAAATAATAAATAACAACGCACGTGCATGTGCATTTGTATTTGATGATACAAACAACAACAATAATAATAATATTAATAATAGAATAACGAAAGTGCATTTCATGTGCACGTGCATATTAGTAAATAATAAATAAATAATAATAAATAAGAATGCACATGCATGTGGATGTGCACTAACAATTGATGAAAATATTAATATTAATACTAATAATAATAAAAATAAAAATAACGCATGCACGTGCATGGTAATAAATAACAAATAACAACACACATGCATGTGCATTTTCATGTGATAATGATAATAATAATGATAATGATAATAATAATAATAATAATAATAATAATTGTGATAATAACAATAATAATAAAAGGATAATACAAGTGCCTTGCATATGCATGTTCATGGTAATAAATAATAAATAATAATGCACGTGCATCTACATTTTCATGTAATGATAGTAATAATAATAGCAGTAGTAATAATAGTAGTAGTAGTCGTGATCATAGTAGTAGTACCAATGCATGTGATAATAGAATATTTCATGGGAATTACGAGTGCACGTGCATGGTAATAAATAATAATGCACGTGCATTGCATTTGCATGTGATGATGATGATGATGATGATGATGATAGTAATAATAATAATATTATTATTATTATTAACAAGGCATGTGATAATAGAATAACTCACATGCATTGAATGTGTGTGTGTGTCAATTCGCATGTGCATTTGCATGTGATGAGAATAACAATAACAACAACAACAACAACCAAAATAATAATAATAATAACGATAATAATAACAACACATCTAATAATAAAATAACGTGTGTGCATTGCATGTGCACGTGCATGGTAATAAAAATATAATAATAATGCATGTACATGTGTATGTGGATGTGAATGTGGTTGAGATGATGATGATAATAATAATAATCACAGTAATAATAAGTTATAGTTGTTTGAAAAAACAGTAGACAATACAAAAATGCTAGAAATGGGGTCTCAAAAACCCTAACAAATCACAGAGTCATTGAAAAAGGAATAAATTCTTCATCGGGTGTCCATTTCCACACTTTGAATAGTCAAACTGAATCTAATGGAACAAACAACGATAAAAATAGGTGTCAGAGGCCGAACAGACACACAAATCAGAAGTTATGACCATTTTCAGAAATATTTGACAGGGATCTGTACACAGAAATGGAGTTTTGGAGGAATTTTGATGGGGTTCTAGGATTTTAGGGTCTCAAACTAGACTTGAACTATGTTAAAGTCATCCTTATGTTTAGATCTCTTCATTACTTTTGATTTGATATGTGGTAGAGCTCAAACGGACAACTAGAGAGAATGTTATGGCCGTTTGAAGTTGGACTTTTTGGGGAGTGGTAGAACTAATATATCTTATATTTCATTGATCTTTTCAAAGTTTCTACTAAACTTTGTCCTCACTCATCTCACGAGATTCTATTTGACTCATCACAGCACTCAAACGGACACCCGAAGTAGAAGTTTTGCATATTTTAGTGAGTTGCGAGTTTCATTGGTTTTTAGGCGCCATGATAGTTGCTCAATTTTAAATGACAATAACTTCTGATACATGTGTTAAATTTGGATCTACAACATATCAAATCTAAGATTGTGAAAGGATAAACACTTTGGTAACCATTGGAACCCTTTTTGACATTCTTCAACCCCCCAAAAGACCCAAAATCCCTTTGGATGGTCAAAAGATTGGCTTCTTGTGTCTGTTTTGCAATAACTTCTTCAATGGGTGTCCATTTTGCATCTACCACATATCAAATCGAAGATTGCAGCTAGACCTACACCTCTATAACCACTAAAGCACCTTCTCACATCCTTGAAGGCCCAAAAGGTACTTAAACCCTCCAAAAGACTAGAACTTCTACTCTGGGAGTCCGTTTTGCCTCTACCATATATCAAATCGAAGTTTTCGACTAGATCTACACATATGTGACAAATAGGAACACCTTATCAATTACTAAAGTCCCAAAAGGTCTTTAAGTCCTCAAAATGAGTATAACATTTGATCTGGGTGTCCGTTTCACCTCTACCACATACCAAATTGAAGCTTGCGACTAGCTCTACTCATCTGTGACAACAATGAACAACTAAATAACTCTAAAAAATCATTAATAACCCCATAAACACTAAAAACCATTAAAACCCATGAAAAAACCCTAACAAAACCTAACAAACACTAAAAAACCCTAACAAACCCTAACAAACCCCAAAAACCCCTAAAACTTTAACAAACCCTAACAAACCCTAACAAACACTAACAATACCTAAAAACCCCATGAAGTGATAAGAAACCCCAATAAACCCAAAAAAACTCGAAGAAACCCATAAAATACCTAAGAAACCATAAAAAACCCAACCAAATCATAAAAACACTAAAACCCGTAACAAAAACTTAAGAAAACCTATGAAAAACTAACACAACCTTAGAAAACCTAACACACCCTTAGAAACCCTAACACACCCTTAGAAACCCTAGCACACCCTTAGAAACCCCAACACACCCACAGAAACCCTAACAAAACCTCAGAAACACTTAGAAACCATAGCACACCCTTAAAAACCCTAACCCACCCATAAAATCCCTAACCCACCCTTAAAAACACTAACACACCCTTAGAAACCCTAATAAACCCTTAGACACCCTAAATCTCTCTAATAAGAACTAATAAATCCTAACAAACCCTACCAACCAATAAGAATCCATAATAAACCCTAATAAACCCTAAATCCCACTACTAAACCATAATAAACACTAATAAATCATAATAAACCCTAAAACCCCTATTAGACCGCAATAAAAGCTACAAAATACCTAAAAACCATAATATTCCAGAAAAACACTATTAAACCATTAAAAATGCTAATATTCACAAAAAACCCCAACAAACCCGGCAAAACCTGACAAAACCCCAAAAAACCAAAAAACCCCAAAAAAACCCAAAAAACCCTAAAACCCCTAAAAACCCTAAAAACCCTAAAAAAACCATAAAAACTCTAAAAAAACCCTAAAAATTCTAATACCACAAAAAACTGAAAAAACCAAAAAAACTCGAAAGCAAACCTAAAAACCCCTAAAAACCTAAAAAAACCTCAGAAACCCCTAAAATCCTAAAAACCACTAAAAAAACTAAAAACCCCAAAAAAGCCTAAAAATGCCTAACAAAACCCTAAACAACCCTATAAAAGCCTTAAAACCCTAAAAACCCTAAGAACCCTAAAGATCCACTAAAGCCAGTAACAACTCTACATAAACCCTATCAATTTCTACAAAAACCTGAAAAATGCTTCAAAAACCACAAAACGCAAAAAACCCCAAAAATGCTAAAATAACCATAACAAATAAAAAAAATCCAAACACACCCACAAAACCCAAAAAAACGCATAAATCTCCAAACAACTCAAACAAGCCGTAACAAACCCTAAAAACCCTACCAAAACCTAATAAACCCAAACAACCACTAATAAACCCTAAGAACCATTAATAAACCCTAATAACCCAAAAACCCACTATTAAACCCTAAAAACCCAAATAAACACTAATAAATCATAATAACCTGTAATAAACCCTAACAAACACTATTAGACCCTAATAAATGATACAAAAGCCCTAAAACCCCTAATATACAATAAAAACACTATTAAACTATAATAAACCCTAATAATCATTAAAAACCCTAACAGACCCGACAAAACATTACAAAAATCTCCGAATAATAGCCTACAAAATCCAACAACCCAATAATAATCCCTAAAAACCCCAATAACCCCAAAATAAATCGTAACAGACCCTAACAACCCCAAATAAATCGTAACCAATCTTAAAAATTCCAAATAAATCGTAACAAACTGAAACAAACCATAACAAACCCCTAAAAAAACCCCAAAACCCCTAACAAATCATAATAAACCCTAATAAATCAAAATAAACCCGAATACATGTTATTAAACCCTAATAAATAAAATAATCCCTAACAAAACCTAATAAATCATAAATAACCCTAAAAAAGGTTGATTAACCATATAAAAAGCTATTAATGACTACAAAAGCCCAATAAATCCCTAATATACAATAAAAAACTCTAATAAACTGTAACAAATCCTAAAGAACACTAATAAACCTTAAGGAACCGTAATAAACCCTAAAGAACCATATTAAACTCTAAAGAACACTAAAAACCCTAAAGAACCCAAAAAATGCTAGAACACATTATATAAACCCTAAAAACCAATACAACACCCTAACAAATCCTAAAACACACTAAAAACCTAACAAACCCTATCAATCCCAAATAAACTAATAAACCCATAAAACCCCCCAAAAACCATTAAAAATTTATCAGATACCATAATTAATCATAAACACCTGTTAAAAACCCTTAAAAACCCTAAAAAATACTACAAACAAAAAACAACCATTAAAACCCAAAAAGGCTTCTAATAGCTACATAAACCCTATAAACGTAACATAAACCATAAAAAATGCAACAAAAACCCTAAAAAACGCAACATAAACCAAAAAACACAACATATACCCAAAAAACGCTACATAAACCCGAAAAGCACAACATAAACCCTAGAACTGTAACATAAATCCTAAAAAACACAACATAAACCTTAAAAAATGCAACATAAACATTAAAAAATTCTACATAAAACCTAAAAATACTATATAAACCCTAAAAACAGAAATTAACCCTAAAACATTACATAAACCCTAAAAATGCTACATAAACGCTACATCACCCCTAAAAACGCTACATAATCCTTGAAAATGCAACAAAAACCCCAAAAAATGCTACATAAAACCAAAACCCTAAACACGCTACATAAACCCTAAAAATGATACATAAACACTAAAAATGATACATAAAAACTAAAACCTAAAAATGCTACATAAACACTAAAAATGCTACATAAACTCTAACAACGCTACACAAACCGTAAAAAATGCTACAAAAACCCTAGAGACGCTTCAAAACCCTCAATAATATTAAACCCTAATGTACCATAATATAAAAAATCAAACCCTAATTAACCCCTAAAGAACCACTAAAAACACTAACAATGCTACATACACCCTAACAATTACTACAAAAAACCGAAAATGTTTCAAAACCCAAAAAATGCAACAAAACCCTAAAAATGCTAAAAAACCCTAACAAAGCATAAAAAATCCAGACACAACCATAAAACCAAAAAAAACATAAAACCCCAAACAACTCAAACAAAACGTAAAAAACCTTAAAAACCCTAACAAAACCTAAAAATCCCTAACAACCACTAATAACCCCTAAGAACCACTAATAAAACCTAATAACCCCTAAAACCCACTATTAAACCCTAAAACCCCTAATAAACACTAATAAATCATAATAACCTATAATAAACCCTAACAAACTCTATTAGACCCTAATAAATGTTACAAAAGCCCTAAAACCCCTAATATACAATTAAAACACTATTAAACCATAATAAACCCTATTAATCAATAAAAACCCTAACAAACTCGACAAAATGCTACAAAAACCTTCAAATAATAGCCTACAAAACCCTACAACCCACTAATAAACCCTAAAAAAATCCTAATAACCCCAAAATAAAACATAAAAAACCCTAAAAACTACAAATAAATCGTAACAAATCCTAACAATGCCAAATAAATCATAACAAACTGAAATAAACCATAACAAACCCCTAATAAACCGCAATAAACCCTAATAAAGCATAATAGACCCTAATAAATCGTAATAAAACCAAATACACGTTACTAAACCCTAATAAATAAAATAAAAAATAAAAAATCCTAAATAACCATAAAAAACGTTGATAAACCCTAGAAAAAACTATTAATGCCTACAAAAGCCCAATAAAACCCTAATATACTATAAAAACACTAATAAACTGTAAAAAATCCTAAAGAACACTAATAAACCCTAAAGAACCCTTAAAACCATAAAGAACCATATTAAACCCTAAAACACACTAAAAACTGCTACAATTCCAAATCAAACCCTAAAACACACTAAAAACCCCTAACAACCCCTATCAATCCCAAAAAACAAATAAACCCCTAAAACCCCCCAAAAACCAATTAAAAATCCATTAGATACCATAAAAACAATAAAAACCCATCAACAACCCTTAAAATACCAAAAAAATACTAAAAACCATAAACAACCACTAAAACCCTAGAAAGGATTCAAATAGATACATAATCCCTAAAAACATTATATAAAACTGAAAAAATTCAACAAAAACCCTAAAAATGCATCATAAACCACAAAACGGTTCATAAACCCAAAAAACGCTAAATAAACCCTAAAGGAACTACATAGACTCTAGAACTATAACATAAACCCTAAAAACACAACATAAACCCTAAAAACCCTTCATAAACATTAAAAAACCCTACATAAAACCTAAAAACACAATATAAACACTAAAAACTCTCCATGAACCCTAAAAACAGTACATAAACCCTAAGAAATGCAACATAAACCCTACATCACCCCTAAAAATTCTACATAAACCCTAACAAAGGCTACATAAAACCTAAACCCTAAACACGCTACAAAAACCCTAAAACATTACATAAACCCTAAAAACGATAAATAAAATCTAAAACACCTAACTAAACCCTAAAAACATTACATAAACACTAAAAATGATACATAAACTCTAACAACACTAAACAAATCCTAAAAACTGCTAGAAAAACCCTAAAGATGCTTTAAAACCATCAAAAATATTTAACACTAATATACCATAATATAAAAAACTAAACCCTAATAAACCCCTAATAAACTCTAATAATCCCTAAAACACCTTATAATCCCTAAAATCCTAAGAAACTCCACTCAACCCTTATAAACCCCAAAAACACCTAATAAACCCTAATAAATGATTATAAAATGTAATAAACCCTAAAAACATGTTATGAAAACCTAAACAACCCTAACCAACCCTAATAGACACTAATAAACACTAATAAACCCTAATAAACCCCAAAAAACCTAAAAATCCCTAATAAACCATAAATAAAGACAAATAAACCCTACTCAACCCTAACAAACCTTAACACACCATAATAACCCCTTATAAGACCCTACCAAACCCTAATAATGAAAAAATTCTCGTATACCTTAAAAATCACTAGAAACCCTGATAAACTCAATTATAAGCTAATAAACCCTAAAAACACTCACAAAAAATAAAAAAATAATCACAAACAATAAAAACACGCTATATTACCTAAAAAGACCTAAAAAACTAATATAACCTACTAAAGACAACAACGCTAATATACCTTAAAAATTCCTAGATATCCAAATAAACCATAATAAACTCTAATATAACAAAAGAACCCTAAAACGCTCACAAACAAAATCAAAATGCTCACAAACAATAAAAACACACAATATTATCTAAAAATATCAAACATACACTAATATAACCTAATAAAACAAAAAAACTAATAAACCCCTAACAAACCCTAATAAACCCTAAAAATCCCTAATAAACCCAAATAAAATGGAATAAACCCTAATAAAACCCTAAAAATACCTTATCAACCCTAATAAACATTGACACACCATAACAAAAACCTAATAAAACCCAACTAAACCCCAATAAACAAAAAGATTTCAAACAAACCATTAAATAGACCTAGAAACCCTAATAAACCATAATAAATTCAAATAAAAGATAATAAACCATTAAAAATACTCACAAACACTAAAAAACGCTAATAAAACCAAAAAGGTCATACAAACCCCTCATATATATTTACAAAAACTAAAAAACACACATATATTCTAATAAAAACAATAAAAAACCCCAGTAAACCCTCAAATCCCTAAGAAATCCAAATAAAACGTACTCAACCCTAATAAACCCAAATAAAACCTTAAAGACACTGACTCAACTATAATAAAACCCTAAAAATACCTACTCAGCCCTAACAAACCTTAACACACCATAATAACCATAATAAACCCCATTAAACTCTAAAAAACCCCAAACAACTCAAACAAACTGTAAAAAACCCTAAAAATCCTAACAAAACCTAAAAATCCCTAACAACCACTAATAACCCCTAAGAACCACTAATAAACCCTAATAACCACTAAAACCCACTATTAATCCCTAAAAACCCCTAATAAACACTAATAAATCATAATAACCGATAATAAACCCTAATAAACTCTATTAGACCCTAATAAATGTTACAAAAGCCCTAAAACCCCTAATATACAATTAAAACACTATTAAACCATAATAAACCCTAATAATCACTAAAAAGCCTAACAAACCCGACAAAACGCTACAAAAACCTCCAAATAATAGCCTACAAAACCCTAAAACCCACTAATAAACCCTAAAAACCCTAAAAACCCCAAAATAAAACATAAAAAACCCTAAAAACCACAAATAAATCATAACAAATCCTAACAATTCCAAATAAATCATAACAAACTGAAATAAACCATAACAAACCCATAATAAACCACAATAAACCCTAATAAAGCATAATAAACCCTCATAAATCATAATAAAGCCAAATACACGTTACTAAACCCTAATAAATCCTAAATAACCATAAAAAAGGTTGATAAACCCTAGAAAAAACTATTAATGCCTATAAAATCCCAATAAAACCCTAATATACTATAAAAATGATAATAAACTGTAAAAAATCCTAAAGAACACTAATAAACCCTAAAGAACCCTTATAAACCATAAAGAACTATATTAAACCCTAAAACACACTAATAAAACCGCTACAATACCAAATCAAACCCTAAAACACACTAAAAAACCCTAACAACCCCTATCAATCCCAAAAAACAAATAAACCCCTAAAACCCCCAAAAACCCATTAAAAAGCCATTAGATACCATAAAAAACAATAAACACCCATAAACAACCCTTAAAATCCCAAAAAAAGACTAAAAACCACAAAGAACCACTAAAACCCTAGAAAGGATTCAAATAGATACATAATCCCTAAAAATGTTACATAAAACTGAAAAAATTCAACAAAAACCCTAAAAACGCACCATAAACCAAAAAATGCAACATAAACCCAAAAACACTAAATAAACCCTAAAAGCACTACATAAACTCTAGAACTATAACATAAACCCTAAAAACACAACATAAACCCTAAAAACCCTACATAAACATTAAAAAACCCTACATAAAACCTAAAAACACAATATAAACACTAAAAACACTCCATTAACCCTAAAAACATTACATAAACCCTAAGAAATGCCATCACCCCTAAAAATGCTACATAAACCCTAACAAAGTCTACATAAAACCTAAACCCTAAACACGCTACATAAACCCTAAAAACATTAAATAAACCCTAAAAACGATAAATAAAATCTAAAACACCTAACTAAACCCTAAAAACGCTACATAAACACTAAAAATGATACAACAACTCTAACAACGCTACACAAACCCTAAAAACTGCTACAAAAACCCTAAAGATGCTTTAAAACCATCAAAAATATTAAATGCTAATATACCATAATATAGAAAATTAAACCCTATTAAACCCCTAATAAACTCTAATAATCCCTAAAACACCTTATAATCCCTAAAATCCTAAGAAACTCCAGTAAACCCTAATAAACCCCAAAAATACTTAATAAACCCTGATAAATGATTATAAAACCTAATAAACCCTAAAAACATGTTATGAAAACCTAAACAACCTTAACCAACCCTAATAGACACTAATAAACACTAATAAACCCTAATAAACCCCCCAAAAAACCCTAAAAATCCCAAATAAACCATATAAAAAGCCAAATAAACCCTATTCAACCCTAACAAACCTTAACACACCATAATAACCCCTTATAAGACCCTACCAAACCCTAATAAAGAAAAAAATTCTCGTATACCTTAAAAATCACTAGAAACCCTGATAAACTCTATTATAAGCTAATAAACCCTAAAAACAATCACAAAATATAAAAACTTATTCACAAACAATAAAAACGCGCTATATTACCTAAAAAGACCTAAAACACTAATATAACCTAATAAAGAAAACAACGCTAATATACCTTAAAATTTCCTAGAAATCCAAATAAACCATAATAAACTCTAATATAACCAAAGAACCCTAAAACACTCACAAACAAAAACAAAATGCTCACAAATAATAAAAACACACAATATTATCTAAAAAGATCAAACATACACTAATATAACCTAATAAAACAAAAAAACTAATAAACCCCTAACTAACCCTAATATACCCTAAAAATCTTTAATAAACCCTAATAAAAAGGAATAAATCCTAATAAAACCCTAATAAAACCCTAAAAATTCCTTCTCAACCCTAATAAACATTGACACACCATAACAAAAACCTAATAAAACTCAACTAAACCCCAATAAACAAAAAGATTTCAAACAAACCATTAAATAGCCCTAGAAACCCTAATAAACCATAATAAATTCAAATAAAAGCTAATAAACCATTAAAAATACTCACAAACACTAAAAACACGCTAATAAGACCTAAAAAGTCATACAAACCCCTCATATATATTAACAAAAAACTAAAAAACACACATATATCCTAATAAAAACACTAAAAAACCCTAGTAAACCCTAAAATCCCTAACAAATCCTAATAAAACATACTCAACCCTAATAAACCCTAATAAATCCATAAAGACACCGACTCAACCATAATAAAACCCTAAAAATACCTACTCAGCCCTAATAAACATTAACACGCCATAATAACCATAATAAACCCTACTAAACCCTAAAAAAATGAAAATATACCCTTAAAAATCCCTAAAACCCCTAATAAATGCTAATAAAACCAAACAAAGCTTAAAAGTGGTAATAAACCTGAATAAACACTACTAAACAGTAAAAAAAATCCTAATATACCCTCTTAAAAATTAATAAACCATAATGAACCATAATAAACCCTAATAAATCCTAAACATACCCATATATACCATAATATACCATAATATACCCTAATAAACACAACACAATCCTAATAAAACCATAAAAATACCTAATAAACCCTAATAAATGTTGACACACCATAATAACCCCGAATAAAATCCTAATAACCCCCACCAGACCCTAAAAACGCTAATATACCATTAAAAACCCTAAAACCCTAACAAACCATAATAAATGTTTATAACACCTAAAAATCCTAAAAAATGATAGTAAAAAATAAAAATACCTCTAATAATAATAGTAGTAATAAAGCACATGCATGTGTATATGCATGTGCATGGTTCAAATAATAGAATAATGCAAGTGCATTGTGTGTGCACGTGCATGAGAATAAATAATAATAACACATGTGATAATAGAATAACACAAGTGAATTGCATTTTCATGTGCATGGTAATACATAATATATAATAACACATGTGTATGTGCATTTACATGTAATGATAATAATAATGACGCGTGCACGTGCATGGTAATAAATAATAAATAACAATGCACGTGCATGTGCATTTGTATTTGATGATACACACAATAATAATAATAATAATAATAATATAATAACACAAGTGCATTTCATGTGCACATGCATAGAAGTAAATAATAAATAAGTAATAGTAAATAAGAACGCACATGCATGTGCATGTGCATTTACATTTGATAATAATATTAATAACACTAATTGTAATAATAATAATAATAATAATAATAATGCATTCTCGTGCATGGTAATAAATAATAAACAACAACACACATGCATGTGGATTTGCCTGTGATAATGAATATAATAATGATAATAATTATAATATTAATAATATTAATAATAATAATAACACTGATAAAAATAATAATAATAATAAAATAGTAATACAAGTGCATTGCATATGCACGTGCATGGTAATAAATAATAAATAATAACACACATGAATCTGCATTTGTATGTGATGATAATAAAAATAACAGAAGTAGTAGTTGTAGTGATAATAGTAGTAGTACCAATGCATGTGATAATAGAATATTGCATGTGCATTACGTGTGCACGTGCATGGTAATAAATAATAATGTGCATGCATTGAATTTTCATGTGATGATGAAGACGATGATAATAATAATATTATTATTAATAATATTAATAATAACAACGCATGTGCATTTAATGTGTGTGTTTATGTATTTGCATGTACATTCACATGTGATGATAACAACAACAACAACAACAACCACAATAATAATAAAAACAATAAGAATTAACAACGTATGTGATAATAAAATAATGTGTGTGCATTGCATGTGCAGGTGCATGGTAATAAAAAATAATTAATAATGCAAGTGCATGTGCATGTGCATGTGAATGAGATGATAATAATAATAACAATAATAGGAATAATAACAACAACAACAAGAACAACACTGCATGTGATAATAGAATAACGCACGTGCATTGGATGATAATAAATAATAACTCATAGTGCACATGATGATGATAATAACAATAACAGTAATATTTATTAAAATAGCGCATGTGATAACAGAATAACAGACATTTATTGAATGTTCACGTGTATGGTAACAGATATTAGTGCACGTTCATTTTCATTTTCTTTTGATGATAATAACAATAACAATAAAAAAGCATGTGATAATAGAATAATGTAGGTGGATTGCATGTGCGCGTGCATGGTAATAAATAATAACAGACGTGCATGTGCATTTTCATGTGATAATAATAATAATATTAGTAGTAGTAATAATAATAAGAACAACAAAAACAACATATGCACGTGCATGGAAATAAATAATAAATAATAAATAATAAATAATAACCCATGTGAATCTGCATTTGCATGCAAAAATAATAATAAATATAATAATAGTAATAACAATAATGATAATGATAATAATGATTATGATAATAATGATAATAATAATGTGTTTGATAATAGAATAACACACGTCCTAACAAACCCTAACAAAACATAACAAAACCTAAAAACCACTAATAACACCTAAGAACCACCAATAAACCCAAATAACACCTGAAGCCCACTATTAAACCCTAAAACCCTAATAAACACTAAAAAATTATAATAACCTATAATGAACCCTAAAAACCATATTAGACACTAATAAACTCTACAGAAGCCCTAAAACCACTAATATACAATAAAAACACTATTGAACCATAATAAATCCTAATAATCACTAAAAACCCTAACAAATCAGACAAACCACTACAAAACCCGCCAAATAATAGCCTACAAAACCCTACAACCAGCTAATAAACCCAAACAAACCCTAATAACTGCATAATAAATAGAAACAAACCCTAACAACCCTAAATAAATCATAACAAATCCTAACAACGCCAAATAAATCATAACAAATTGAAACAAACCATAACAAACACCTAATAAACCGCAATAAACCCTAATAAATCACAATAAACCCTAATAAATTGTAATAAACCCAAATACACATTAATAAACCCTAATAAATAAAAAACCCCTAAGAAACCCTAATAAATCCTAAATAACCCTAAAAAAGGATGATAAACCCTAGAAAAAGCTATTAATTCAAACCAAAGCCCAATAAAACCCTAATATACAATTAAAATTCTAATAAACCGTAACAAATACTAAAGAACACTGAAAACCCTAAATAACTCTAACAAACCCTAAAAACCATAATAAACTCTAAAGACACTAAAAATCCCTAAAGAACCCAAAAAATTCTAAAACACATCACATAATCCCTAAAAACTGCTACAATACCCAAACAAACCCTAAAACACATAAGAAACCCTAACAACCCCTATCAATCCTAAAAAACAAATAAACCCTGAAAACCCCCCAAAAAAACCATTGAATACCCATCAAATACCATAAAAACCATAAACACCTATTAACAACCCTTTAAAACCCTAAAAACCACTACAAACCATAAAAAACCCATTAAAACCCTAAAAAAGTCCACAAATAGTTACATAAACACAAAAAACGTTACATAAACCCTAAAAAGGAAACATAAACCCTAAAAACGCAACATAAACCCAAAAAACGAAATATAAACCCAACAAACACTACATAAACCCAAAAAGCACTACATAAACCCTAGAACTATAACATAAACCCTAAACAACGCAACATAAATATTAAAAAATACTACATAATACCTAAAAACACAACATAAACCCTAAAAACACTACATGAACCCTAAAAACGTTAGATAAACCCTAAAAAATTCCACATAAACACTGCATCACCCCTAAAAATGCTACATAAACCCAGAAAATGCAACATAAACCCTAAAAAATGCTACTTAAAACCTAAACCCTAAACATGCTACATAAACCATAAAAATGTTACATAAACCCTAAAAAATACTACATAAAGCCTAAAACTGCTAACTAAACCCTAGAAGTTCTATATAAACACTAAAAATGTAACATAAACTCAAACAATGCTACACAAACACTAAAAAATGCTACAAAACCCTAAAGAGGCTTCAAACCCATCAAAAATATTGGACCTTAATATACCATAATATAAAAAAGTAAATCCTAATAAACCCCTAATAAACTCTAATAATCCCTAAAAATGACTTATAATCCCTAAAAACCCTAAGAGACTCTACTAAACCCAAATAAAACCTCAAAAATACCAAATAAACACTAATAAATTATAATAAAACCAAATAAACCATAAAAACACGTTAATAAAACCTAAACAACCCTAACCAACTCTAATAGAAACTAATAGACACTAATAATCCGTAATAAACCCCAAACAAACCCAAAAAAAATCCCTAATAAACCATAAATAAATCCAAATAAACCATACTCAACCCTAAAAAACCTTTACACACCACAATGACCAGTAATAGAAACCTACAAAACCATAATAATGAAAACAAACACTAGTATACCTTCAAAAATCCCTAAAAACCACGATAAACTCTAATATAACCTAATAAACCCTAAAAACGCTCACAAACAATAAAAAATGATCACAAACAATAAAAACATGCTATATTACCTAAAAAGACCTAAACAAACTAATATAACCAAATAAAGAAAACAAACACTAATATACCTTAAAAATCCCTAAAAACCATAATAAACCATAATAAACTCGAATATAACCTAATAAACCCTAAAAACACACAAACAAAAACAAAATGATCAAAAACAATAAAAAATTCTATATTATCTAAAAAGACTTATCAAACATTAATATAACCTAATAAAAAAAACTAATAAACCCCTAACAAACCCTAATAAACCCTAAAAATCAATAATAAACCCTAATAAAAACTAATAAACCCTAATAAAACCATAATAAAACCCTAAAAATACCTTCTAAACCCTAATAAACCTTTAAACACCATAATAAAACCTAATAAAACCCAAATAAACCCCAATAAACAAAAAAACGCAAACAAACCATTAAAAAGCCCTAGAAACCATAATAAACCATAATAATTTCTAATAAAACCTAATAAACCATAAACAATTCTCACAAACACTAAAAATACACTAATAAAACCTAAAAAGTCCCAACAACCCCTCATATATATTAACAAAAACTAAAAAACACTCATATACCCTCATAAAAACACTAACAAACCGTAGTAAACCCTAAAAATCCTTATCAAACCATAATAAACACTACTCAACCCTAATAAACCCTAATAAATCCCTAAAGATACCTACTCAACCCTAATAAAACCCTAAAAATACCTACTCAACCCTAATAATCCTTAACACACTATAATAAACCATAATAAACACCATTAAACCCTAAAAAATGAAAATATACCATTAAAAAGACCTAAAACCCCTGATCAATTCTAATAAAACCTAATAAAGCTTAAAAACACTAACAAACCCTAATAAACATGACTATACCCTTAAAAACCCTAATATACCCTCTTAAAAATTAATAAACCACAATGAACGATAACAAACCCTAATAAATCCTAAACATACCCAAGTATACCATAATATACAATAATATACCTTAATAAACCCAACTCAATCCTAATAAAACACTAAAAATACCTAATAAACCTTAACACCCATAATAAACCCTAATAAAACCCTAATAAAATCCTAATAACCCCCACCAAACCCTAAAAAATGAAAATATACCATTAAAAACCCTAACAAACCATAATAAATGTTAATAACACCTAAGAATTCTAAAAATTCTAGTAAACCCTAAAATACCTCTAATAATAATAATAGAAATAATGCACGTGCATGGGCATATGCATGTGCATGGTGTAAATAATAAATCATATCGCACATGCATGTGCATATGCCTGCACATTTTCATGTGAAGGATAATAAATAATAAATTATAAATAATAACGCTTGTGAATTCCATGTGTATGTGCATGTGCATGTGATTTATAATAAATAATAAATAATAAAACAGATCCAATTGCATGTGCATGTGTATGTGAATGTGCGTGTGCCTGTGCATGTGCATGTGCATGTTCATGTGCATGGTAATAAACAATAAAAAATAACCAAGTCCACATGAATGGGCATTTTCATTTGAATGATAATAAATAATAAATAATAACACATGTGATAATAGAATAATGCACATGCATTGTGTGTTCACATTCAAGAGAATAAATAATAATAACACATGTGATAATAGAATAACGCAAGTGCATTGCATTTCTATGTGCATGATAATAAATAATATATAATAACGCACGTGCATGTGCATTTACATGAAATGATAATGATAATGATGCATGCACGTGCATGGTAATAAATAATAAATAATAACGCACGTGCATGTTCATTTGTATTTGATGATACAAAATAATAATACTAATAATAATAATAGAATAACTCAAGTGCATTTCAAGTGCATGTGTATAGTAGCAAATAATTAATAAATAAAAATAAATAAGAACGCACATGCACATGCATGTGCATGTGCTTTTACATTTGATGATAATATTAATAATACTAATTATAATAATAATTATAACACATGAACGTGCATGGTAATAAATAATAAATAACAACGCACATGCATGGGCGTTCGCATGTGATAATGATAATAATAATGCTAATTATGATAATAATAATAATAATAATAATTGTGATAATAATAATAATAATAATAAATGAATAATACAAGTTCATTGCATATGCACGTGCATGGTAAAAAATAATAAATAATAATGCACGTGCATCTACATTTTCATGTGATGATAGTAATAATAACAAAAGCTGTAATAGTAGTAGTGGTGGTGGTGATAATATTAGTATTACCAATGCATGTGATAATAGAATATTGCATGTGCATTATGTGTGCACGTTCATGGTAATACATAATAACACTAGTTCATTGCAATTGCATGTGATGACAATAACAATAACAACAACAACAACAACAACCAACACAATAATAATAATAATAACAATAATAATAATAACAATAATAATAACAACGCATGAGATAATAAAATAACGTGTGTGCATTTCATGTGCAAATGCATGGTAATAGACATATAATAATAGTGCATGTGCATGTGAAGGTTCATGTGGATGAGATGATGATAATAATAATAATAATAACAGTAATAATAAGTTATATTTGTTTGAAAAAATAGTATAGAGGACAAAAATGCAAGAAATGTGGTCTCAAAAAACATAACAAATCACAGAGTCATTGAAAATGGAATAACTTCTTCTTCAGGTGTCCATTTTTGTTCCGTGAATAGTCAAACTGATTCTCATGGAATGAACTATGATAAAAACATGTGTCGGGGGCCGAACAGACACACAAATTAGAAGTTATGACCATTTTAAGAAAAATTTGACAGGGATCCGTACACAAAAATGGAGTTATGAAGTCCTTCTTATGGGTTTCATGTATTTTAGGGTCTCAAACATGACTTGAACTATGTTCAAGTCATCCTTCTACTTAGATCTCTTTGCTACTTTCGATTTGATATATGGTAGAGCTGAAACAGACAATGGGAGTGAAAGTTATGGTCGTTTGAAGTCGGATTTTTTTTGGAGTGGTATAACTAATAAATCATATATTTATTTGACCATCTAATTGTTTATACTAAACTTGGTCCTCACTCATCTCACGTGCTTCAATTTGACTAGTCACGAAACTCATACAGAAACCTGAAGGAGAAGTTATGCTTATTTTAGTGAGTTGTGGGTTTCTCAGGTTTTTAGTTTCTATGAGAGTTTCTCAACATAAAATGACAATTACTTTTACTAAAGGTGTTCATTTTAGCTCTACCACATATCAAATAAAATATTGTGGAAATATACACACTCTGGTAACCACTAGAACCCTTTCTGACATTCTTCAACCCCAAAAAAGACCCAAAATCCTTTTTGATGGTCAAAATAGTGGCTTTTGGTGTCCGTTTTGCAATAAATTCTTCTATGGGTGTCTGTTTTTCCTCTACCACATATCAAATCGAAGCTTCCGAGTAGACCTACACTCGTATAACCATTGATGCTCCTTCTCACATCCTTGAAGTCCGAAAAGGGTACTTAAACCCTCAAAAAGACCATAACTTCTACTCCGGGTGTCCATTTTGCCTCTACCATATATCAAATCGAATCTTTCAACTAGATCTACACATATGTGACAAATAGGAACACCTTATCACGTTATTAAAGTCCCAAAAGGTCCTTATGTCACCCAAATTACCATAAATTCTGCTCTGGGTGTCCGTTTTACCTCTAACACATATCAAATTGAAACTTGTGATTAACTCTACACATCTGTGACAACCATGAACAACATAATAACCCTAAAAAACCATGAATAACCCCATAAACACTAAAACACATTAAAAACCATGAAAAACCCTAAAAAATCCTAACAAACCCAAATAAACACTAACAAACCCTAACAAACCCTAAAAACCATTACAATCCCTAAAAAACCTAAATAAGAACAAAGAAACCCCAATAAACCAAAAAAAATCCAACGAAACCCTAAAAAACCCCTAAGAAACCATAATAAACCCTTATAAGACCCTAAAAACCCTAACAAAACCCTAAGCAAACCTAAGAAACACTAACACACCCTTAGAAACCCTAACACACCCTTAGAATCCCTAATACACCCATATAAACCCTAGCACACCCTTAGAAACCCCAACACACCCATAGAAACCCTAAACCACTAATATAAACCCTAACCCACCCTTAGAAACCCTAACACACCCTTAGAAACCCTAACAAACCCTTAGACACCCTAAATCACTCTAATAAGCACTAATAAATCCTAACAAATCCTACTAACCAATAATAAACCACTATAAACCCTAATAAACCCTAAAGCCCACTACTAAACCCTAATAAACACAAATAAATTGCAATAAATCCTAAAAAACCTATTACACCCCAATAAAAGCTAAAAAATACCAAAAAAACACAAATATACAACAAAAATTCTATTAAACCATTCAAAATGCTAATATTTACAAAACGACCCAAACAAACCTAACAAAACCATAAAAAACCCTAAATACCCATAAAACCGAAAAAACCCTAAAAACTGTAAAAATCCCTAAAAACCCTAAAAAAATCCTAAAAACCCTAAAACCCCTAAAAACATGTAAAAACTTAAAAAACCTGAAAAACCTAAAACCCCCAAAAACCCTAAAAAAAACCTCAAAAAATGTGAAAAACCCAAAAAACCCCTAAGAACGCTAAAAAAGGCATAAAATCATAAAAATGCCTAACAAAACCCTATCCAACACTATGGAACCCTTAAAACCCTAACCCCCCCTAAAACCCCCTAAAAACCTCATAAGAAACCCTAATACACCATAAAGAACCCTAAAGAAACCTAAAATATCTAAAGAACCACTAAAGCCACTAACAACGCTACATAAACCCTAAAAATTGCTACAAAAAACCGAAAAATGCTTCAAAACCCACAAAATAGAACAAAACCCACAAAAACACTAATATAACCCTAAAAAAGCATAAAAAATCCCAACACACCCATAAAACCCAAAAAAACACATAAAACCCCAAACAACTCAAAAAACCATAACAAACCCTAAAAACCCTAAAAAACCTAACAAACCATAACAACCACTAATAACCCCTAAGAACCACTAATAAACCCTAATAACCCCTAAAACACACTATTAAACCCTAAAACGCCTAATAAACACTAATTAATCGTAATAACCTGTAATAAACCCCAACAAACACTATTAGACCCTAATAAATGATACAAAAGCCCTAAAACACCTAATGTACAATAAAAAACACTATTAAACCATAATAAACCCTAATAATCACTAAAAACCTTAAAAAACTGACAAAATGCTACAAAAACCTCCAAATAATTGGCTACAAAACCCTACAACCCACTAATAAACCCTAAAAAACCCTAATAACCCCAAAATAAATTGTAACAAACCCTAACAACCCCAAATAAATCGTAACAAATCCTAAAAATGCCAAATAAATCGTAACGAACTAAAACAAACCATAAAAATCCCCTAATAAACCCCCATAATCTGTAACAAATCATAATAAACCCTAATAAATCGTAATAAACCCAAATACACCATACTAACCCCTATAAATAAAATAAACCCTAATAAACCCTTATAAACCCTAATAAATCCTAAATAACCCTAAAAGGTTGATAAACCCTATAAATATCTATTAATGCCTACAAAAGCCCAATAATACACTAATATACAATAAAAATCACTAATAAACTGTAACAAATCCTAAAGAACACTAATAAACCATAAAGAAATCTAATAAACCCTAAATAACCGTATTAAACTCTAAACAACACTAAAAAACCTAAAGAGACCAAAAAAATGCTAAAACACATTATATAAACCCTTAAAACCACTACAATACCCAAACAAACCCTAAAACACACTAAAAACCCTAACTTCCCCTATCAATCCGAAAAAAACAAATAAAAAAATAACCCCCCCCCCAAACCATTAATAAGCCGCCACACACCACAAAAAACCATAAACACCCGTTATCAACCCTTAAAACCCCTAAAAAAACTACAAACCATAAACAACCATTAAAAGCCTAAAAAGGCTTCAAATGGATACATAAACCTAAAAAACGTTACATAAACCCTTAAAATGCTACCAAAAAATTAAAAATGCAATATAAACCAAAAAACACAACATAGACCCAAAAAATGCTACATAAACCCTAAAATCACAACATAAACCCTAGAACTGTTACATAAACCCTAAAAAACACAACATAAACCCTAAAAAATGCAACATAAACATTAAAAAAATGCTACATAAAACCTAAAAATGCAATATAAACCATGAAAACACTGCATGAATCCTAAAAATGTTACATAAACCCTAAAAATTCAACATAAACGCTACATCACCCCTAAAAACACTACATAATCCCAGAAAAAGCAACACAAACCCTAAAAAATGCCACATAAAACCTAAACCCCAAACATGCTATATAAACCCTAAAAACATTACAGAAACCCAAAAAATGATATATAAAATCTTAAACTGCTAACTAAACTCTAAAAATGCTACAAAACACTAAAAATGCTACATAAACTCTAACAACGCTACACAAAACCAAAAAAAAGCTACAAAACCCATAAAGACGCTTTAAAATCCTAAAAAATATTAATCTCTAATATATCATAATATAAAAAAATTCAACCCTAAAAAATCACCTAAAAACAATAATAATCACTAAAAAAGCCTTATAATCCCTAAAAACCCTTCTAAAATCTAATAAACCCTAATAAAACCACAAAAATACCTAATAAACCATAATAAATGATAATTAAACCTAATAAACCCTAAAAAAATGTTATGAAAACCTAAAAAACCCTAACCAGCCTTAATAGACACTAATAAACACTATTAAACCCTAATAAACCCCAAAAAAACCCTAAAAATCCCTAACAAACCATAAATAAAGCCAAATAAACTGTAGTCAACCCTAACAAACCTTAACACACCATAATAACCCCTAATAAAACCCTACACAACACTAATAAAGAAAAAAATGCTAGTATATCTTAAAAAATCCCTAGAAACTCTGATAAACTCTTATATAACATAATAAACCCTAAAAATGCTCACAAACAAAAAAAAATGACAAACAATAAAAATGCGTTGTATTACCTAAAAAGACCTAAAAACACTAATATTACCTAATAAAGACAAAAATGCTAAGATACCTTAAAAATCCATTGAAACCCTAATAAACCATAATAAACAATAATATAACCTAAGAAACCCTCAAAATATTCACAATCAAAAACAAAACGCAGACAAAGGACAAGGCTGCTGAAATTGTCTGCAATGAGTGTAATCGCAAAGGACATATCATGGCTGACTGTCCAAAGCTCAAATATAAAAATAAATATGAGGAAAAGGACATGAAGTATAGAAAATAAATGAAAGAAACCTGGAGTGCTTTTGAGGATAGTTCAAGCGACTCAGAAACATCACATGATTAATAGGCAAACAAAGCCAATATGTGTTTTATGACCAACACATCTGAGGTAACACTGGATTCTCCTATACTTGATTCATACTATTCTGGAGATGAGAGTGACTCAGAAAACATGACTAATGAAGAAATGTTTGAATACTGTAAAATGCTTTTAGAGACATGCAATGAACTAAATGTTAAATATAAATCATTTAAGAAACAACATGCTCTCACTATGACTGTTAAATCTGAACTCACAACTAAAAAAGAGAAAAATGCGCAACTGCTCAAAGAAAAAAATGAATTTAAAATGTAAAATGATCAATTGAAGAATGACCTTGAATATTTTACCAATGGGAAGAATACCCTTACACAAATTCTATGAAAACAGATTGCCCCAAAATACAATACTGGCATTGGTTATCAACCTGGTAAAATAAATCTTGGTAGAAAAAATTTTGTTTCAAGATCTAGGACATATAGTTTTACTCCCAGTTCTGGAAACAAATCAACTAATCCAATTCATGATACATATTATAATGTTTTAAGTCTTTCTAGACCAAATAGAGTTTATTTTTCAAATACTTTACATAATGCTTATAGGAAACCTATGAGGCCAATATGGGTTCCCAAAGCACTTATCACTAATATTACCGGACCCAAACAAGTATGGGTACCGATATCTGTTTTTGCAAGATAATTTTGTAGGAAAGATTCTTAAAGAGTTCCTGTAAAAGTATATGGTATTTGGACAGTGGATGTTCAAGGCACATGACAACAGACTACACATGCTTCAAGAACCTGATAAAAGTAGATGGAGGACATGTCACATTTGGTGACAATACCAAAGGAAAGATAATTGACCTCGGCCAAATCGTTAACTCTAACTCAGTTTTAATTTCTAAAGTATTGTTTGTTGATGGATTAAAGTATAATTTTTTTAGAATATCACAATTATGTGATGTTGGATTTCATGTTAGATTTGAAAATTATTCTTGAAATGTCTTTAATTCTAAAGAAGAATTAATATTTTCTACATTGAGAATGAAAATGTTTACTCTGGTAACTTATATTCTTTAGCTTCTAAAAATGTTTAATGATTAAGTGTATTTCATAAAGAGTCTTGGATCTGGAATAGGAGACTAGGACACTATAATGTTACCTCCCATAGAAATATAACTAAAAAAATCTTAGATAAAGACTTACCCAAACTAGAGTTTCTAAATGACAATGTGTGTAATCCCTGTCAAAAGGGGAAAAACACAAAGTTTCCTTCAAACCAATGAAAGAAGTGTCAACTTCTTAACCTCTTGAACTGGTCCACATGGATTTGTTTGGTCCATCTAGAGTTTCTAGCTTAAATCGGAAGAACTACAATTATGTTCTTTTAAATGAATTTTCTAGATATACATGAACATTCATTCTGGAGAACAAAAGTGAATCCGGCTCTTATTTCACTAAATATGCCAAGTCTGTAGAAAAACTTAGTGGAATTATAATTAGATCCTTAAGAATTGATCATGGCAGTGAGTTTGAAAATCAAGAGTTTGAATCCTTTTGCTCACAAAATGGTTATAATCACAATTTCTCTGCTCCTAGAACACCTCAGTAAAATGGAATTGTAGAAAGAAGAAATAGAACCTTGCAAGAGATTTCTAGAACAATGCTCAGTGAATATGACCTACCAATTTATTTTTGGGCTAATGATATCAATATAGTGTGTTAAATAATCAATAGAGTATTGATTATACCTATTCTTAAGATGAAAACATATGAATTTTGGAACAATATAAAACCCAAGGTTAGCTACTTCAATGTTTTTGGCTGCAAAGTCTATATTCTTAATACTAAGGATAATATTGACAAATTTTCATCTAAGAGTGATGAAGGTATCTTTTTAGGATATTCCACGTCTAGTACAACCTATTGAGTGTTCAATAAAATAAAATAATGCGTTGAAGAATTTGTTCATGAAAAATTTGATGAAACAAATCCACATGGGCCTAAAACCTCTCTAGAAAACCTAGAGGATGTTCTATCAAATCAGAACATTAATTTAAAATCCTCAAACACTTCTGTGAAAGATTCTTTGAAAACATCCAATTCTGGAAATTCCCTAGAACCAAGTCACAATGAACCTGAATCTGTCGATTAACCTGAAAACACTAGTCCTTCCTTTTCTAGAATAGTTAGAACTCTTAAGAATCATCCTTTAGATGTTGTTTTAGGAGATTTAGACAAAGGAGCACAAACTAGAGATTATCATAGAAATCAGGTTGAACATCAAATCTTATTGTCACACCTTGAACCTAAAAACATTAATGATGCTATCAATGATGAATTTTGGGTGATGGCTATGTAAGAAGAACTTAATCAGTTTGAAAGGAACAAAGTTTGGAAACTTGTTGAAAGAACTAAGGACACATTCACCACAAGCACTAAATGGGTGTTCAGAAATAAGGTAGATGAAGCTAGTAACATAGTTAGAAACAAGGCTCGATTAGATGCACAAGGATATAGTCAAGAAGAAGTAATTGACTATGAAGATACCTTTTCACCAGTATCTAGACTTAAAGCCATCAAAATCCTACTTGCCTATGATGCACATCTGAATTTCAAACTATATCAAATGGATGTTAAGAGTGCATTCTTAAATGAGTATATAGATGAGGATATTTTTGTTGAACGACCCCCTAGTTTTACAAACCCTCATTTTCCAAATAATATTTTTAAATTATGAAAAGAATTATATGGTTTAAAACAAGCTCCAAGAGCCCGGTACGATAGGCTGAGTACTTTTCTAATTTCCAAAGGTTTTACAAAAGGAATTTCTGATCCTACCTTTTTTATAAAAATAATTTCTAATGATGTTTTAGGTTTTTAAATCAATGTATATGATATTATTTTTGTATCTTCAAAAAATTTTATGTGTTGATTTTTCTTAAATGATGCAAAAAGAATTTGAAATGAGTTTAATGGGGGAACTAAAATTCTTTCTTGGATTTAAAATCTTTCAAAATAATGATGGTATTATTTTAACTCTATGTAAATATACTATAGATATTACAAAATGTTTTGGATTGGATAGCACTAAAAGTTGTAACACTCCCATGAGTACCACTTGTAAGTTGGATCTTGATGAAGATGGAAAATATATTGATAAACCCACTTATATAGGAATTATTGGAAGTTTACTCTACTTGAATTCTAGTCATCCTAACATTATGTTTAGTGTGTGTATGTGTGCTCGTTTTCAAGAAAATCATAAGGAATCATATTTAAATGCTGTAAAGAGAATTTTCAAATACCTCAAGCATACACCTAATCTAGGACTATTCTATCCTAAAGGACAATCATTAGAATTAGTAAGTTATTCTGATGCTGACTTTAGTGGCTGTAAGTTAGATAGAAAAAGAACCTCTGGAACATGTCACTTTTTAGGAAAGTCACAAGTATCATGGTGTAGTAAGAAAAAAAATTGTTGCGTTATGTAATGCATAAACTGAATACATAGCTGCTGGCAATTATTATGCAAAAATTTTGTGGATGAAACACACATTACTAGATTATGGATATTGATTCAGGAATGTACCTATAAATTGTGACAATAGAGGAGCTATTAACATCTTGAAAAATCCTGTTTCACATTCTAGGACAAAGAATATTGATGTAAGACATCCCTTTTTGAA
Source organism: Viscum album (assembly GCA_963277665.1). Taxonomy (NCBI): domain Eukaryota; kingdom Viridiplantae; phylum Streptophyta; class Magnoliopsida; order Santalales; family Viscaceae; genus Viscum; species Viscum album. The sequence goes on from OY728167.1 coordinate 791,423,844, forward strand.
AGATCATTATAAAAAAGGTGATATCACTTTAGAATTCATTAGTACTGAATATCATCTTGCTGATATATTCATCAAACCATTAACTTCTGAAATAATAGAATACATCATACATGAATTAGGCATGATAAATATTAAGTAAATGTGTTACTGTTTTTGTATCTTACTGTTTCATGTTTATGGTCTCACAGTTAGTATTTTGCGATTACTGTCTGACAGTTACTATCACACTGTAACGTACATTCTCTGTCTCACTGAGATGTTCGGTTACTATCTCACCGTAAAGTTGATGTTTACTGTCTCACCCTAACACCCAATCATTGTCTCACAGTAACATTCAGACACGGTCTCACCATAAAAATTCTTTATAATTTTTATTAAAAAACACATCGCAGTAACTATTCATTTCACCTCTTTAATTTTTTGCATTTTTATTTTTGCAACATTCGGTATTCCTAAATGATAAAATAAAGAAATTATCACTTGATTCTTCACTTAGACTTCCTTCTACTCACTCTTTTCGAACCCTTCTTCAACCCTACAAGCCTTTTCCCTCTCTTAAACCTTCAGTGAATTCCCAGGATGAACCGCCCTTCATCATCGACTCTTGAGAAGTGCAGCTCAAAGAAGAAGAAGATTTCACCTAAGCTAGCACCCAAAGGACCTCTAAACCCGAATCTAGTGAACCAAGTTTTTGTGCCAGAAAAAGAGGTTCACATCAATTGGATTCTGTCTAGTAAGTCATTGGTTTTGAAATTATTAGAACAACAATGCTGGTTAGAGTGTTTTGCGAAGAAATACATACCTATTTGTCCTAAGATAGTGGCTCAGTTCAATAAATATGTTTAGTTCTCCTTTGAGTTTCAAGATGGATATGTTGTAAGAATTTGGATCAATGGGAAGAAATTCTCATTCTCTTCGAGGATAAGGGATGCATGCCTTGGGATACCTCATGAAGGCATCTGTGAGGATTATCGAAGAGGACCTCCACCTTCAACCGAATTCTTTGATCTGGAAGATGATTTGATAGCCTTAACTGGAAATGGCCCCAAGAGAAGATCCATTACTGCTGAACTAGTAAGAGAATCAAGGATTATGTTCATGTTTATTCAGAATCTGGTTAGCCCTAGAAAAGGTGATTTTACTATTTTGAAATATCAAAATGTGTTCCTGATTCATCTTATAAAAAATGCGCATAAGATCAACCTGTGCAAGTACATTATACACCATATGTGTGAGATAATTAAAGACACATCTAAGTAAACTTCCATGTTTTACTCTCGTCTTATCTCATCCATGCTTGTTTCCAAAGGAATGGTTGGACCTAATGAGGAAGTAATTAAGGATTGTGAATTCTTCCTCTCTAAATCTACTATGAATAGAATGAAGATAAATTAGAATCAATGGAAAAAGGAATGGGTGGACGATAATTATAGAGCTTATGAGAAATTCAATCTAGTGGAATATCCCTCAAGACCAAGAAATATTTCTGATCCTGGTTTGGAACCATATGAGATTGTTGAGTACTCTTCTGAAGAAGAAGAAGAAGAGGCTGTTGTGCCTCTTAAAGAAACTGCTTCTATTGAAGAAGATGGTACAACTATCCCTATTGTGGTAAGTGAAAAATAATTCCCTGCACCTTCAGAAGTTTCTAATCTAGAAGATCAACCTGAGGTTGACACAAGCTTTGTTTCCAATGAAACAGACAAGGATGCCGTGGAAGAGCCTATAGTGGATGAGCTACCTGGTATGCAAGAAGCCAATCATGAGGAACTCCCAGTGGAACAATATCCTCCTGAAATCATATGTACGGCTGAAGAAAGGATGGAGATTGCTTTTCAGTTGGCTAGGCAGGAAATGGGTGAGGAACCAAGAGCTATTTTTGTGGAATTAGATCAAGAATCTAAACCTCTTAGTATTGAGAAGGATTATACTTTTTAGGGGGAGCAACACCCATACCTAGAGTCTACTGCAGTACCAAACCCAAGTGTTTCATGTCTTACAAAAACTCAATATAAGTTCCCCAGTTTCTATGTTGTGAATGACTCTCAGCAAGTCTTAGAAAAATTCCATGACCTTTCTTCCTTATTCCAGCTGAAATCAGTATCTAATATAGCCCCTTCATAGGAACCTGAAACTGTTTCAGTCCCTATTTCTGAACCTTCATTAGAACAACCATCCTTTGTGACTAATGATATCTAAAGGGATTTGGTGCTACCCTTTTGTCTAGTGTAGAAATATTTCTAAATTCTCAACTCTTGTGAGACATCTCAGTGAGAAATATTCCTCTTTCTTGTTGGAGAATGTGATTTGGAAGATTCAACCTAAAATTCTTCATGAGATTCATGAAGATAGAGTTGAAAACAGGCTGCTCAGTGATGAAGTGAAGACCTTAAGAAGTATGATTGACAACCTACAAAAAGAGATGCATTCCAGACCAAATCTTGTTTCTCCTCTTGTAGAACCTGATGTTACTAAAACCCAATAGGATGTTGTATCTCAGATTCAACCTTATTTATCTTCCTTAGATGAAAAGATCACTGAATGAAAAAAACCTATTGTGAAGGAGATGAGAGAGCTTATTGTAAATCTTAACAAACTCACTGCTGAATATACGTAAAAGTGATGAATCAACTGAAATCTATCACCACCATTGTAAATGCTTATGAAGCCTTGGGTCAATCCTCTCAAGCCTCTTTAGATAGTGACCTACTCAGAATAGTGGTCAAAGAGAATCTGTAGACTGTGCTTAGTTTCTTCAATAAAGATTCTCTATAGGAATTTATCAAGAACAATGATAGAGTTCTTGACCTGGTCCAAAACCACTCAAAAATGGCTTATGATGCTCAGAAAGAGATTTCCAAGAAAGTGGACTTCTACTTCAACCGAATCATCTCCAAGACTGATATGACAAATCATTTCAAGTATCTTGTGTAAAATCTGAGGATTCCTCCTCTTACTCAAGCATTCAAGACCCAATTCCAAAAGCTCACCGAGTTCACTCAATTGTTAGAAAAATTTATGGAGAAAAAGGATTATTTTGAGAAAGCCGTGAAATATGGTGGGTAGATCATTGAGGATTTTATCAAACTCATGGGGCCCTATCTTCATTTTTAGAGTACAGCCATTTTTTCTCCTACGGCAGCACCTCTAAGGCCTAGTTTTCTTACATTCACTTCTTTCCTAGCCTCCAATACCATGACTGTCAGCCAACCACTGAGTTAGATCTGGCCTGTGATTCCTGATCAACACCTACCTCGATCTTCTACCCCTCCTACTCTAGCTCCATCTATTTTTGAAGGACTTCCTTTACCTTCTCTATCGACAAACTCACTCCCTTATTTTACCTCCACCTCTGATCCTATGGATTCCTCTTCTGCTACTGATAAAGGCAAAGAGAAGACCGGTTAATGAAGAAGAACAACAATTACAACTTTTTGATATGAATGATGTTGTTTTTTGTTCTTCTCCTTTCTATTTGTATTGGACCTTATTATCTTTAATGAAATGTGAACTTTTTATTTACATCTCTTATTCTATCGTTTTGATAATCCCAAAAGGGGGAGAAATTTCTATATATGTTTTACATTTATCTCTATATCTCTAGTTGAAGAAAAGGGGGAGAAATCTCTAACTCTGTATAATTTGTGATCATCAAAAAGGGGGAGATTATTGGACTCCTCTTGAACTAATCATGTTTTAATGATCACAAATCCTATTCAACTTGGTTAAATCCTGTAAATTATATCAAATCATGTATATTATTGTTTATGTATTCTCATGGTTTATAAAGAACCCTTAATTGCTCTACATTCAGTTTAATTATTTTATAGTATCCTTGATTTACTTTTATAATAACTTCCTTGAATATTATTAAGTATAATTCATTATATGATCATCATTGATTATGTATGAATACAGTTAGTTTGAAAAGCCTGAGACACCGTAAGTCTTCCACTGGTTATGCCTTTCTTAAACCTTGAAGCAGACACCGGGAAGCAGACACCGTGAAGCAGACACCGTGAAGCATAACATCGTGAACAACCAGACACCGTGAACAACAAGACACCGTGAACAACAAGATGTCGTGAACAAAAAGACACCATGAACAACGAGACATCGTGAAAAAAAAATATACTATGAACAACGAGACATCGTGACTATGAGACACTGTGACATTCAAACACCGTGACCAATCCAGACACCGTGTGAAGGAGACACTATTTCCATGACATACTGTGACACCGTTTCCTAATATATATTTGTCATTTTTCGAATTAATCTCTAATGGTCATATTTGAATATTTTAATGCACAGAAATAATTAATGTTTCTTTGTAGACATATCATCGGATAGTATGAGGTACGAGGTGCAGAATACATGCAACCTGTCAGCCCCAACACGTGCACTCCAAGATAAAAGAAGAGTGCTACCCTGAAATAAGAAAGGAATGAAAAAGAAAAGACATACGCGAGAATAGTGTGTGGAACAATACTAAGAAGAAGAACTACAACGAAGATAATTTGAATAAAGCATTGCCTCATGAAACACGATACTACTTAAGAACACACGAAGCATACTTGAATCCATCCTGAGAAAATATTCACATTGTGAAACACCACGAACAACACATGCTGAATCTGTCTGTCTTGCGGCACTCTGTTTTCTAGACGAGGACTCGAGTTCTACATTTTCTTCCTCCCATAAATCCGAAGCTACAAATTCTAACACTTAGAGCACTTCTAAACCAATCTCAATCTTTCCTCTCTATTGTGTATCATTTTATTAACATTCAAGCAGAGTGTGTATCTGTATAATAACACACTCTCTCTCCTAAATCAAATTGAAGGATATAAGATATCCTTTCTCAAACACTCATTTACACTTGGGTATACCCATGGATAAGTGTGGAAGAGGTCACTGTGTGGCCTAGTTTTTTTTACCCATGAAGAACTGTGGAAGAGGTCCCTGTGTGGCCTGGATAGTCTTGTGTACTATTGTTAATCCTAATCTAGGGTGTGGATAAATTTTTATTTATATAAATTTCTGGGTGTCATGTGATCACCAAGTGGAGTGGATTAGGTCTTGGCTTGAGACTGAACCACTTGTTTTATATCCGCTATGCTGCTTAATTTAGTTTTCTCTGTTTTACTACATTTCTATATAACTCAGAAATAACTAAATTCACATTTATAGTTAGTCTTAGAAAGAAGTTATAACTATTTTGTCTTAGTACAATAGCTTCAAAAGTAATACTAATAACTAATATTTAGATTTATGAGAACTAATGAATCTTCTAAGAAGTTATTCAAATAGCCAATCTCTTATAACTGTATAACTTTGATTAACTGGGATGTATCTAATTTTTAGCGAAATCTTTTAGAAATAATTTTTACAGAAGTTCTTAAAGTTACTCAATTCACCCCTCCACTCTTGAGTAACCTACTCTGACCAAAAACTAATAATAATAATAATTATGATAATAATAATAACAACCACAACCACAACAACAATAATAATAAAAGAATAATATAAGTTCATTTTATATGAATTTACATGGTAATAAATAATAAATAATAATGCATGTGCATCTACATTTTCATGTGAGGATAGTAATAATAATAACTGTAGTAATAATTGTTGTAGTAGTGGTTATAATAGTAGTAGTACTAATGCATATGATAATATAATATTGCATGTGCATTAAATGTTCATGTGTATGGTAATAAATAATAACTCCCGTGCATTAAATTTTCATTGATGATGATGATGATGATAATAATATTATTATTATTATTAATATTAGTAACAAAAATGCATGTGATAATAGAATAACGAACATTCATTGAAGGTGCGTGTATGTGCATTTGTATGTGCATTTTCATTTGATGATAATAACAATAACAACAAAAAAACCACAACAACAACAACCACCATAATAATAATAATAACAAGAATAATAACACATGTGATAATAAAAAAACGTGTGTGCATTGCATGTGCACGTGCATGTTAATAAAAATATAATAACAAAGTAAGGTCATGTGCATGTGCATTTTCATGAGATGATGATAATAATAATAATAATAACAGTAATAAAAAGTTATAGTTGCTTCAAAAAACAGCAGACAAGACAAACGTGCTAGAAATTGTGTCTCAAATGAATAACAAATCATAGAGTCATTAGAAAAGGAATAACTTCTTCTTAATGTTTCCATTTCTGCTCCATGAATAATCAAACTAAATCTCATGGAATGAACTGTGATAAAAATAGGTGTCAGAGGCCGAACAGACACACTGATAAGAAGTTATGACCGTTTTAAGAAATATTTGACAGGGATCCGAACATGAAAATGGAGTTTTGGAGGCATTATGATGGGTATCTGGGATTTTAGGGTCTCAAAAATAACTTGAACAATGTTCAAGTCATCCTTCTAATTTGATCTCTTTGCTACTTTCGATTTGATATGTGGTAGAGCTCAAACGGACAACCAGAGTGAAAGTTATGGCCATTTGAAGTTGGACTTTTTTTGGTGTGGTATAACTAATATATCTTATATTTATTTAATCTTATCATAGTTTCTACTAACCTAGGTCCTCACTCATCTCACGAGATTTGATTTCACTAGTCACAGTGCTCTAATGGACACCCTAAGGAGAAGTTATACATATTTTAGTGAGTTGTGGGTTTCTTAGGTTTTTAGGTGCTAGGAGGGTAGCTCAATTTAAAATGACAGTAACTTATTCTAAGTGTGTTAATTTTGGATCTACCATATATCAAATCGAATATTGTGAAAATATATGCACTCTGGTAACCACTGGGACCCTTTTTGACATTCCTCAACCCCCCAAAAGACCCAAAATCACTTTGGATGGTCAAAAGATTGGCTTCTGGTGTCAGTTTTGCAATAACTTCTTCTATGGGTGTCTTTTTTGCCTCTACCACATATCAAATCAAATCTTGAGACTATACCTACACTACTATAACCACTAAAGCACCTTCTAACATCCTTGAAGGCCCAAAAGGTACTTAAACCCTCCAAAAGACTATAACTTCTACTCCAGGAGTCCGTCTTGCCTCTACCATATATAAAATCGAAGCTTTAGACTAGATCTACACATATGTAACCAATAAAAACACCTTATCACGTTCTCAAAGACCCAAAATGTCCTTAATTCCTTCAAATGACCATAACATCTACTCTGGGGGTCTGTTTGACATCCACCACATATCAAATTGAAGCTTGCGACTAGCTCTACATACCTGTGAGAACAATGAACAACTATATAACCCTAGGAAACCATGAATTACCCCACAAACACTAAAAACCATTAAAAACCATGCAAAACCCTAATAAATCCTAACAAACCCTAACAAATAATAACAAACCCTAACAAACCCCAAAACCCCTAAAATACATAACAAACCCTAAAAAACCCTAACAAACCCTAACAAACCCTAACAAGCACTAAAAAACACCAATAAGCACTAAGAAACCCCAATAAACCCAAAAAAAACCTGAAGAAACCATAAAAACCCCTGAAGAAATGATAAGAAATCCTAAAAAAATCCTAAACACACTAATAAAACATTAATAAAACCTAAGAAACACTAACACAACCTTAGAAATCCTAACACACCCTTAGAAATCCTAACACACCCTTAGAAACTCGGGTATACCCTTAGAAACTCCAACAAACCCATAGAAAACCTAACACAACCTTAGAAACCCTTAGAAACCATAACACACCCTTAGAAACCATACCCCGCCAATAAAAACCCAAACCCACCCTTATAAAGACTAACACACCCATAGAAACCCTAAAAACCCTTATACACCCTAAATCACTCTAATAAGCACTAATAAATCCTAACAAACCATACCAATCAATAATAAACCAAAACAAACACAAATAAACCCTAAATCCCACTACTATACCCTAATAAACACTAATAAATCATAATAAATCCTAAAAACCCTATTAGACCCATATAAAACCTACAAAATACCAAAAAACCAAAATATACAATAGAAATGCTATTAAACCATTCAAAATGATAATATTCACAAAAAAACCCTAAAAAACTCGGAAAAACCTATAAAAACCCTAAAAAACCCTAAAACCCCCATAATCCCAAAAAACACTAAAACCCCTAAAACACGAAAAAATTGAAAAAACACGAAAAGAACCCTAAAAAACCTCAAAAAATCTCAAAAAATGCTAAACCCCCTGAAAAACCTAAAAACGGTAAAAAACCCCTAAAAACCCTAAAAATTCCTAACAAAACCCTAACCAACCAGATGAAATCCTTAAAAACCCTAAAACCCCCCAAGGAAACCCTAAAAACATAAAAAGAAACACTGATACACCATAAGGAACCCCAGAGAACAATATAAAACCCTACAGAACCACTAAATCCACTAACAATGCTACATAAACCCTAACAATTGCTACAGAAATCTGAAAAATGCTTCAAAACCCACAAAATGCAATAAAAACTCTAAAAATACAAAAATAACCCTAACAAAGCATAAAAAATCCAAACACACCCATAAAACCCAAAAAAACGCGTAAAACCCCAAACAACTCAAAAAAACCGTAACAAACCCTAAAAACCCTAACAAAACCTAACAAACCCTAACAACCACTAATAACCCCTAAGAACCACTAATAAACCCTAATAACCCATAAAACCCACTATTAAACCCTAAAAACCCTAACAAACACTAATAAATCGTAATAACCTATAATAAACCCCAACAAGCTCTACTAGACCCTAATAAATGCTAGAAAAGCCTTAAAACCCCTAATATACAACAAAAACACTATTAAACCATAATAAACCCTAATAATCACTAAAAACCCTAACAAACCTAACAAGACACTGCAATAATCTCCAAATAATAACCTACAAAACCCTACAACCTACTAATAAACCCTAAAAAAACCCTAATAACCCCAAAATAAATTGTAACATACCCTAACAACCCCAAATAAATCGTAAGAAATCCTAAAAATGCCAAATAAATTGTAACAAACTGAAAAAACCCATAACAAACCCCTAGTAAATGCTAATAAACCCAAACAAATCATATTAAACCCTTGTAAATCGTAATAAACCCAAATACACGTTACTAAATCCTAATAAATAAAATAAACCCTAATAAACACAAATATATCCAAAATAACCCTTAAAAAGGTTGATAAACCCTAGAAAAGACAATTAATGTCTGAAAAAGCCCAATAAAATGCTAATATACAATAAAAAACGCTACTAAACTGTAATAAATCCTAAAGAACACTAATAAACCCTAAAGAACCCTAATAAACCCTAAATAAGCATGTTAAACTCTAATGAACATTAAAAACCCCTAAAGAACCCTAATAAACCCTAAAATACATTATATAAACCCTTAAAACCTCTAAAATACCCAAAAAAACCATAAAACACACTAAAAAATCTTAACAACCCATATCAATCCCAAAAAAACAAATAAACCCATAACCCCCCCCCCCAAAAAAAACCATTAAAAATCCATCAGATACCATAAAAAACCATAAACACCCGTTAACAACCCTTAAAACCCAAAAAAACACTAGAAACCATAAAAACCCATAAAAAACCTAAAAAGGATTCAAATAGACACATAAACCCTAAAAACGTTACATAAACCCTAAAAAATGCAACAAAAACCATAAAACGCATCATAAACCAAAAAATGCAAAATAATCCCAAAAAATGCTACATAGACCCTAAATGCACTACATAAACCCTAGAACTGTAACATAAACCCTAAAAACACAACACAAACTCTAAAAACGCAACATAAACATTAATAAATTCCACATAAAACTTAAAAACACAATATAAACCTTAGAAACACTACATAAACCGTAAAAATGATACATAAACCCTAAAAAATGCAACATAAATGCTATATCACCCCTAAAAACTATACATAAACCCAGAAAACGCAACATAAACCCTAAAAATGCTACATAAAACCTAAACCCTAAAAATGCTAAATAAACCCTAAAAACATTAGATAAACCCTAAAAATGATAAATAAAACCTAAAACTGCTAACTAAAACATGAAAATGCTACATAAACACTAAAAATGCAACATAAACTCAAACAACGCTACACAAACCCTGGAAAATGCTACAAAAACCCTAAAGATGCTTCAAAACCCTCAAAAATATTAAACTCTAATATACCATAATATAAAAAATTAAACCTTAATATACCCCAAATAAACCCCAAATAAACTCTAATAATCCCTAAAAACACATTATAATCCCTAAAAACCCTAAGAAACTCTACTAATCTAAAACCCGGTTTTTTCTATAAAAGAATTTGGAATTTTCTTGATGTTATTCCGGAGCAGTTTCTTCAGACGGCGTGCGATTCCGAGCCCCGGTGTGGCCGAAATTTAATTTTCAGTGCATTCACACTGGGCACACAAAATTAATATGATAACTCTTAAACGGAGAACTGGATCAGAAATATGAGTGCACATATGGGTCCAAAATTGGGTTTTTACCCTAGGAACGACATAAAGCATGACAGTGCGGGACGTTGGGACCCCTCACCCATTAATGGAACATTAAGCGGATAAATAAAATAATTAATTTATTCGTTTAATGGCTAAACTCAAGTATCTCTTAAACGGTAGCTCATATTGGAAAACCGATGGCACCTTTGAGTCCAGAGCGTGCCGTTTACCCTGGGAGGGGTGTAATTTTCGCAGGAGCGGGCCTTCTTTGGAAAATGGCCCCAGGGGTGTAGTCGTAATTTAGTGGCCTCAAACGTTAAGTTTTATAACTTTTGAATGAGGCCTTGGATTAAAATTTTGAGACCAACATTGTGCTCGGGACGTGGTGTTTACCCAAGATGCAACCTAACTTTGACCGCATCAGGGGTTTCAGACGCAGATTTAAATTGGGTAGAGTTTTTTTATTTAAAAGGGATAATTCATTGTTTCTTATTTAAACACTCCTTCTTCCCCTCCTTCTACCCTGTATAAACCCCCCCTCTCACTCGAGAACTTCCATACTCCTCCACCTCCCTCCTCTGATCAAGGCGGCATCGAGCGGTGGGTGAGGTAGCGTCACGTGCGGCGAAGCTCCGGGCTATGCCCTCGCAGGTAGGCGGTGTTCGTTTTGACTTTTAAAACCCCATCCCCTCTTTCAATGTAAAATATAGTGTCGTTATGCTGTCGGATTGTTGAACAAAGGTTGTGGTTGTGAAGAGACTGATTTGAGCTTCCCAACGCATTTTTCGGATCTAAAATCCAAGTTCCGGGGAGCGTCGGGTGGCCTGTGGAAGTTTTCATGTCAAAATGGAGTTTTTCCGGAGGCAGGACAGAGCTCCGGCGACGACGTGCGGTGGACTAGATTCAGCGGTGGTAGGGGATGTGGCTTCAGGCGGTTGGAGTGGGGTCGGGGCATCTGGTGTTCGTCAACAGGTGCTTGCGGGAGGCGAGGCACGCGGGCCGACCGGCTTGCCGGTCGGCGTGAAGTGAAAGGCCGGGGTCAGCAACGCTGACTGTTGGATAGGGACCCATGTCTCGTGGGTCCTGTGGAAAGAGATTCGGACTAGATCTCCCAGTCTGGGCGAAGTGGGGCGGTCCGTGCGGTGAACCGCAGACCGCCTGTTCAGGCACAGGGTGGGTCGGCCGAACCGGCCCGGCCCACCCCATTTCGGTCCATTAATATTTAAATGCCCCTGAAATTGAAACCGTAAATCGGATTCATGTGCCGTCAGTGGCGACATGTAGCTTAGATCGAGACAGACATTTTGAGATGGCCTCATGAATTTTTAATTCCTGAGATGAGGGGCTCGGTGACTCGACACATACGTTATGTGGTTTTGCGTTTTTTTGGGAGTTCTTGTTTTGGGAAGCAAAGACACATCTGAAGTCCGTTTTGGGCGTCATCTACGGCATTGAGACCCTAGAGTCAATACGAGGATATCCAGTATGGTTTCATGCATTGAAACCAGAGTTGAGGCATGGGACCCATGGCCTGTCTTTTATGTTGCGAGCATCATTTGGAAACATTTCATCGGACGCCCGTTTGTGGCGTGCGAGCAGTCGTTTTTGGTTGTTTTTCCGAGGGTATTACAATGGCACAATCCACCTGCTTAAATTTTGCATGATAGTTCGGGCCCCATGAGGGCCATTTTGGGAGTTGATGGTGATTTCTATCCCTATCACCGGGTGTCTGTCTTGGACAAGTGGATAGTCAATCTTGTGTACTTTTTCGAGAGGATCTCAATGGTGGGATCCATTCATAGCACTTTAGGACCGGGATGTAGGCCCCACATGGCACCACTCGTGTGCAGTATGGAAATATGCATCTTTTTCTCCAGATATCCATTCCATGCATGTAAACCATCAATTTGACGTGTTTTTTCGAGGGGATCAAAATGGTGCGATGCGCCTGACTGTTTTCAGGGCCGAGGCTCGGCACCACGTGACGTTGTTCGGGCGTAATGTAGTGTTGGACGACCTTTTCGTCAGATATCCATTGGAGGCGAGTAAATAGTCTATCTCTCATTTTTTTTCTGTGAGGAATACAATGGTGTGATCCGTTTGGATATGCGGAGTATCATCCGAGATCTTATTAAATGTGGAATCATGAGAGGTGCTCCGGTGGCGGTTCTTCTTGCTATGATTGGAAGCGAATCCTTGTATGTGTCGTGTTTTGCTTCGCGTTCCTTTGATCTCTTGCAACATAGATCTAGGGTCCCTCTGTTCATAATGGTTTAGACCAGTAGGGTTGAGTGGTTTCCCCTGGTTCTGTTCTCGACATTGTGATCGGCGGAGTTGTTTGGGTTCCCCTTTTTTTCTTTTATCCGGGTTGGATTTTAGTATCACATCCCTTCGTGTTTCCCTAGGAAAAGATCCAGGTATTTGCGTGACCCACACTACATGAGTGCTGAATCTCTACTAGGTGTTTTGTTCTGAAATTGGGTGGTTGCACGATACCCACTTTGTGTTCTGTTGACTAGTGTTGTACCATCCAGTAGGGATGGCCAGAGCAGTTCTAGGTTTACCCTCCAGCAGAGACTAGGCAGTGGGTTTCTCATCCACGTCTTCGGGTTTACCCTCCAGCATAGACTGGGAAGTGGGTTGCTCATCGACGACTCTTTAGGGTCTACCCTCCAGAAGGGCTGGGCAGTGGGTCACCCGGAGACTTATTCCAGATCTACCCCCTAGCAGGGCTGGGCAGTGGGTCGCCTGTCTAATTCTTCACGGTCTACCCTCCAGCAGAGACTGGGCAGTGGGTCCCCTGTCAACTTCTTCCAGGTCTACCCTCTAGAAGAGACTGGGCAGTGGGTTGCTTCTCGACTTATTCTAGGTCTACCCTCCTGTAGGGATGGGTAGTGGGTAACATGTCGACCTCTTAGGGTCTACCCTTTAGGAGAGACTAGGATGTGGGTCACCTGACAACCTCTTAAGGTCTACCCTCCAGCAGAGACTGGACAGTGGGTCACCTGAAGACTTCTTAGGGTCTACCCTCCAGTAGAGACTGGGCAGTGGGTGACTCGAAGACCTCTTAGGGTCTACCCTCCACCAGATACTGGGAAGTGGGTCTCCCAAAGACATCTTTCAGACTCAGTCCTTTATTCTAGGCTAGTCTCTGGGATTTCTCCATGACTATCGAAGCAGGACCCTTGTTTGTACGGGTCATTTATGTGACAACTTTGACTTTGAGAAGACTTCTTGACTGTATGACAGTGAGGAGGTGTAGTTTGACTTTGCCTAGGAATCTCAAGAATGAGGGGCACTTTCCCCACTGATATGCATCCTTGTGACACAACCAAAAACCGTGCAGGCGATTCAGTGCAACCCAAAACATATAGTGTCGAGGTGCAGTGATTTGAGCCCCTTGACTTGCATTTTGGGGCAGACGTATGGCATACTGGGCATCAATAGTGTTTACTTCTAGGACCATTGGATACACACATTCTTGGGATAAGCTACGGGATGGAGATCCCCTTACTATCTTTTTTGGGTTTCTTGACAAAGCATTTATATATATGTATACCTTGTTCCAGTACCCACTTATGGGGTTTTAGTTACTCTCATTCCAGGAGAGGCAAAGATGCGCGGGGTATGCCCCATGATTTCCGTGTCAAACTTCTCATGGATGGATGAGTCTACTCTCCTGCTATAGGTAGCGAAGGCTAGACAAGATGTTCATCTTCTCACCATTTCTATCTCCTTGTGTTAGGATGAGTCTACTTCCTTCTTCTTGTTGGGTTGATATGTACTCTTTACTACAGTCTCGGTTGTACATATTTACTTTTCCCTATTCAATCTACTTCTCACCTCTTCAGTGCCTCCTTGGTTTCTCCCTCAAGCCTTCGGGGTATCCTACTGAGTATTTTTATAATCACCCCTGCTTGGGATTTTACCACACTTGGTCTGACATTGCAGATGATAGATAGGCCAATCGTGACGTCAGAAGAGCTTAGGAGTTTGGGAGCTTGGACCGCGTATGGTGTTTTTAGTCAGGTTCTAGGTGTGGGACTCTCCAAGATGCTTAATGTTTTTTACCTATTGTCGTGTTGTGTCACTTTTCTGGTTGGGCACGTGTTTTTCCCTTTTCATTACAATTTACCTTCAGTAATTTCTTTGTACTTTTTCAAGGTTGATGCACCTTTGTGGTTATATATAGCAGTCGGTAAATTACTTTCTCTTTTACTCTGCACTATTGAATTGAGTGGGCTGTGTGTGTGTGTACAGGTACTTAGGAAAAGGCCTCCCCAAGTTGTTTATCCTTTGGCACTTTTCACCAGCCCATGGCCTATGGAGGCAGGCTTGGGGTAGTTGCGGCTTGAGCTCGGGTAGGGTCAGGTCGTGACAAAGTGGTATCAAATTTGGTTCATACCTTGGGAAATTGTTCAGATGTCCCTAAAAAGGATTTGGTTGGGATCTAGGGAAATTGTGTCGATGTGTCTCGAGAGTGGATCTTAGGCCAGGGAGTCCAGTGATGGTGCGACGACCGACGTAACCATTCTCTATGACCCTGACAACCCGCTTGTCGACTCGGCATGCTGAGACACTTGTTGCCGGGACAATTGGTTTGTGCATCACATATGATTGATTCTTGACTGTACTTCTTGAGTTATCTACCCAATTTTGTTACTGTAATATACATATATGCTCATCTTATCGCGACACTCCTTGATAACATTCAGGATGTCTCTGCGAAGACAGCCAACAAGGATACCAGCTTTGGTTCGTGACGACGACCCTGTGAGCGATAAGGCCTCAGTACAGGACCCATCATGCAAGTCCCTTTCTCCGGGTGGGCTGGTAGTATCACCCCCTCCTAGTGAGCAGCAAACCACTCCAGCAGATCAGACTGAGCTTGAGCACAGGTTGAGTGCGCACTGTGAGTTTCAGCGGTGGAGACGGCTGAGGTTCAGCGGTGAGAAGGACCCTTATGAAGCAGAGGTTTGGATCGAGACAGTGGTTTGCCTCTTTAGACTTGTGTAGACACCGGCAGATCTTATCGTGGCTTTGGCCGCCATCCTTTTCCATGGAGCAGCTGGGCGTTGGTGGAGTCTGGTGACTTAGTTACTCAATGAGTCGTCACTTTTGTGGGGTGACTTTCATCTGCTATTTCATGGGGAGTTTTATCCCTCCTGCTTATGCTCTGTTCAAATCCTAGAGCACCTACAGTTTCAGTAGGGAGGGATGACGGTGACAGAGTACGCAACTAGGATCACAGACCGTGAAAGCTTTTACCCAGACTTGTTCCACAGCGGCAACTTCCGAGTGTAGAAGTTTGATCAGGGTCTCTGTAGAGAGATTCATGCTATCATATTACCATTGGGAATTCCCACTTATGCTGGGGTGCTAGATCAGGTGCTGGTGATAGAGAGATTCATGTCGCGTTCTGCAATTGGTGGTGGTAGCAGGCTCGACAAAGCCGAGATGTCTACCACAGCTAGCGGGCATCGGCTGATAGAACCTCGACACAGGTGGCTTTCCGATAATCAGACTCAAGGTCATGGTCAAACACCACAATGGTTCTAGAGGGCATGAGTGCATCCTGGAGAGAGTCGGTGTTATGCTTGTGAGGAGCGAGGTCACTTGGCACGTGACTTCCCGACCAGGCACGCTGAGAATATCAGGCAGGCTGTAGGTGCACCACCGTGGTATAGGCAGCGCCATGATCTGAGTAGCGCCTAGAGAGGTAGTGCTAGCAGAGGCGCGGGGGTATCTAATAGTGGGGGATGACTTTATGAGGTCTTCCCATCACCACTAGGTGGTCCACGTCAGGCTCCAGGAGCATACAGTTGGGACCGTGAACAACCGCGGGCTTTGGATGTCTACGATCCTGCATAGCATAAGATGATAAGAGGTATGATTTATGGATCTTATAATTTTTTCAATAGAATTGATAGACTCTGTGTGTGAAATTATTTTATCCCTACTCCTTGCTTGAGTTGTTACCAGGGTGGCGCGGGGCATCGTCGTAACCTTGTGTTGGTACGGTAGATGACGTGGGACCTTTTTCATTAGTCGATGGTGTCGACTCCTTTGCTCTCTGAGCATGTAAGAGAGTCCGGGTCGTGGAACATCGACTATGAAACCTTTCATGACCAAACATACTTAGGTGTTTCACTATATGGATATTCTGTAGGAGGAAGTCACCGGACATTGTCTCAAGTTTGAATATTGATTTCTAGTCGTAGCATGTGACGTAGAGGTTTGACAGGGGAGGTGAGCTACCCCCGAGGGCCTTCGGGCCGTTTGAGACCATGCAAAGGGATGGAGAGGTTTTCTACCACCTTTCCCTAACCCCCAAAAGTCTGGAGTGGGTGCACGAAGTCTCTTTCATTTCCTACCTAAGGAGATGTGTGCGTACTCCTATGCACATCATCGGCAAGGGAAGACCTCACGTGAATATATCAAATCCTTTGGTCTGTGTGTGGTGACACAAGATTGTGCAAGAGTTATTCTGGGTATGGGAGAGCCAGGTGTGGGCTTAGTACCCTGATTTTTTCCCTGGTTTTGCTTTTCGAGGATGAAAAGCATGAAGGAGGGAATGATGTAAGAACCCGGTTTTAGCTATAAAAGACTTTTGAATTTTCTTGATGTTATTCCAGAGCAGTGCCTTCAGACGATGTGTGATTACGAGCCCCGGTGTGGCCGTAATTAAATTTTCAATGTGTTTACACTGGGCATGAAAAATAAATAGGATAACTCCTAAACGGAGATCCAGATCAGAAATCTAAGTGCACGTATGGGACCAAAATTGGGTTTTTACCCTTGGAACGACATAAAGCATGTCAGCGCGGGATGTTAGGACCCCTCACCCGTTAATAGAACATTAAACGGATAAATAAAATAAATAATTTATTCATTTAATGGTTAGACTCATGTATCTCTTAAACGGTAGCTCATATTGGAAAACTGATGGCACTGTTGAGTCTGGAGCGTGCCGTTTACCCTGGTAGGGGTGTAATTTTCGCGGGTGCGGGCCGTCTGTGAAAAATGTCCCCTGGGGAGTTTTCGTAATTTAGCGGCCTCGAACGTTAAGTTTTATAACTTTGGAACGAGGCCTCAGATTAATATTTCGGGACCACCATTGTGCTCGGGACGTGGTGTTTACCCGAGATGCGACCTTACTTTGACCGTGTCGGGGGTTTCAGATGCAGATTTAAATTGGGTTGAGTTTTTTTATTTAAAAGTGATAATTATTTTTTTATTTACACACTCCTTCTTCCCCTCCTTCTTCCCTGGAGAAACCCCCCATCTCACCCAAGAACATCCATCCTCCTCCACCTCCATCCTCCAATCAAGGCAGCATCGAGCTGCAGGTGCGGTAGCGTCACATGCGGCGAAGCTCCGGGCTATGCCCTTGCAGGTAGGAGGTGTTCATTTTGAGTTTTAAAACCTGAACCCCTCTTTCAATGAAAAATATAGTGTCGTTATACTATCAGATTGTTGAGAAAAGTTTGTGGTTAAGAAGAGGCTGATTCAAGCTCCCCAATTCATTTTTCGGATCGAAAATCCTAGTTCCGGTGAGCCTCGGGTGGCCTGCGGAAGTTTTCCTGTAAAAATAAAATTTTTCCGGTGGCAGGGCGGTGCTCCGGTGGTGGCGTATGGAAGTCCGGCTTCAGCGGCGGTGGTGGATGCAGCTTCAGGCAGTTGGTGAGGTTGCGGGGCGTCTATGGTTCGTCGGCAGGTGCCTGCGGGAGGTGAGGCATGCGGGCCGACCGGCTAGCCGGTCGGCGTGACGCAAAAGACCAGGGTCAGTGACCCCAGACGGTGGACAGGGACCCGCGTCTCGCGGGTCCCATGGAAAGAGAGCTGGACCGGCTCTTCCGGTCTGGTCAAAGTGGGGCAGTCTACGAGGTGAACCGCGGACCGCCAGTTCAGGCACACGGTAGGCCGGCCGAACCGGCCCGACCCACCTCGTTTCGGTCCATTAATATTTAAACACCCCTGAAATTCAAACTGTAAATCGGAATCACATGCCGTCAGCGATGCCACGTTCCATGGATCAAGATTGAAAGTTTTACATGGTCTTGGAAATTTTAATTCTTGAGACGAGGGGATCGGTGGCGCGACACTTAAGTTAAGTGGTTTGGTGTTTTTCCAGGAGTTCTTGTTTTGGGCGGCGTGGACACATCTGGAGTCTGTTTTGGGTGCCGTCTATGGCATTGAGACCCTGGAATCAAGATGAAGATTTGCATTATGGTTTCAGGCATTGAAAACAGAGTTGATGCATGGGCCCATGACCCATTTTTTTAGCTGCGAGCACCATTTGACAACTTTTCATCGGACGTCTATTCGGGGTGTGCGAGCAGTCGTTTTTGGGTTTTTTTACGAGGGAATTTCAATGGCGCAATCCTTCCGCATAAATTTTGCACGATAGTGTGGGCCCCGCGAGGGTCGTTTTAGGATTTGATGGTGATTTCTATCTCTATCACTGGGTGTCCATCTCATACAAGTTGATAGTCAATCTTGTGTTCTTTTTCGAGAGGATCGCAATGGTGCGATCCGTTCGTAGCGCATGGGGACTAGGATGCAGGCCCCATGTAGCACCGCTCATGTGCGGTATGGAAATATGCATCTTTTTCTATGGATATCCATTCATCGCAAGTAAAAAAAATCAATTTTATTTGTTTTTCTGAGGGGATCAAAATGGTGCGATGCGCCCAACTGTTTTCAGGGCCGAGGCTCGGCACCACGGGACGCCGTTCAGGCGTAAAGCGGTGTTGGACAACTTTTCCATCGGATATCCATTGGAGGCGAGTAAATAGTCTATCTCGCATGTTTTTCCATGAGGATTACAATGGTGTGATTTGTTTGGATGTGCGGAGTCTCATCCGAGATCTTATTAAATGTGGAATCGTGAGAGGTGCTCTGGTGGTGGTTCTTCTTGCTGTTTTTGGAAGCGAATCCTTGTGCATGCCGTGTTATGAATTAGGTTATTTTGATCTCTTGTAACGTAGAGGGTCCCTCTGTTCACGATGGTTTAGACCAGCATGGTTGAGTGGTTTCCCCTGGTTCTGTTCTCAATGGTGTGATCGGCAAAGTTGTTTGGGTTCCACTTTTTTTCCTTTTGCAGGGTGGGATTTCAGTATCACGTCCCTTCATGTTTCCCTAGGATGAGCTCCAGGTATCGGCGTGACCCGCACTACACGGTCACTGAATCTCTACTGGGTGTTTTGTTCTGGAGTTGGATGGTTGCGCGATACCCATTCCATGTTCTATTGACTAGTATTGTACCATCTAGTAGGGATGGCCAGAGCAGTTCCAGGTTTACCCTCCAGTAGAGACTGGGCAGTGGGTTGCTCATCGACTTTTTAGGGTTTACTATCCAGCAGAGACTGGGCAGTGGGTTGTTCACCAAAGAATATTTAGGGTCTACCCTCCAGCAGGGATGGGAAGTGGGTCACCCGATGACTTATTCCAGGTCTTCCCTACAGCAGGGCTGGGCAGTGGGTCGCCTGTCGACTTCTTCCAGGTCTACCCTCCAGCAGAGACTCAGCAGTGGGTCACCTGTCGACTTCTTCCAGGTCTACCCTCCAGTAGAGACAGGGAAGTGGGTCGCCTGTCGACTTATTACAGGTCTACCCTCCAGCAGGGCTGGGCAGTGGGTCGCCTATCGACCTCTTCGGGTTTACCCTCCAGCAGAGACTGGGAAGTGGGTCACCCGACGACCTCTTAGGGTCTACCCTCTAGTAGAGACTGGGTAGTGGGTCACCCGACGACCTCTTAGAGTCTACCCTCCATCAAAGACTGGAAAGTGGGTCACTTGATGACCTCTTAGGGTCTACCCTCTAGCAGAGACTGGGCAGTGGGTCACCCGACGACCTCTTAGGTTCTACCCTCCAGTAGAGACTCGACAGTGGGTCACCCGACGACCTCTTAGGGTCTACCCTCCAGTAGAGACTGGGAAGTGGGTCACCCGATGACTTCTTTCAGACTATGTCCTTTCTTCTAGGCTAGTCTGTGGCTTTTCTCCGTGACTATTGGAGCGGGGCCCTTGTTTGTACGGGTCAGTGATGTGACAACTTTGAATTTGAGAAGAATTCTCAACTGTATGTTAGTGATTAGTTGTAGTTTGAATTTCCCCAAAACTCTCAAGAATTAGGGGTGATTTCCCCACCGAGACGGGTCCTTTTCAATCGACCTAAAACTGTGTGGGTGAGTCAATGCCGCCCAAAGCAGATAGTGTTGAGGTGCGGTGATTTTAGCCCCTTGACTTGCAGTTCGGGTTAGACGTACGAGATACTTGGAATCGATGGTGTTTACTTCTGGGACTGTTGGCTACTCACTTTCATGGGCTGAGATATGGGATGGAGATCCCCTTACGATCTTGTTCGGGTTTCATGACAGAGAATATATATATATATATGTATACATTGTTCGAGTACCCACTTCTTGGGTTTTGGTTACTCTCCTTCCAGGAGAGGCGAAGACGTGCGAGGTATGCCATGTGCTTTCCATGTCTAGCTTCTCATGGTTGGACGAGTCTACTCTCCTACTATAGGTAGTGAAGGCTCAACGGGAAGTTCATATTCTCACCGTTTCTAGCTCCTTGTGTTAGGAAGAGTCTACTTCCTTCCTCTTGTTTTGTTGAGTTGTACTCTTTACTACACTCTCAGTTTTACTCATTTACTTTTCCCTGTTCAATCTACTGCTCACCTCTTCAGCAACTCCTTTGTTGCTCCCTCGAGCATTATGGGCATCCTACTGAGTATTTTTATACTCACCCCTGCATGGGATTTGCTCGCACTTGGTGTTCCCTTGTTGAAGATGGACATGTCGAATGTGACATCAGTGGAGTTTAGGAGTTTGGGATCATGGACTGCGTATGATGGTCGTAGTTGGGTTCCAGGTGTGGGACTCTACTAGTTGTTTACTTTTGTTTACCTGTTACTGGGTTGTGGCACTTTTCAGGTTGGGCACGTGTTTTTCCCTTATCTTTTAAGTTTAACTTCATCACTTTATTTGTAATTTTTAGAGGTCGATGCACCTTTGTGGTTGTATATAGCAGTTGGTACATTACTTTCTCTTTTACTCTCCAGTATTGCATTGATTGGGCTGCGTGTGTGCTTACAGGTACTTAGGCAGAGGCCCTCCCGAGTGGTTTAGCATTCGCCGCTGGTCGCCAGCCCCTGGCATATGGAGGCTCGCTCAGGGTAGTTGCGGCTCGAGCCCGGGTAGGGTCGGGTTGTGACAAATCAACCCTAATTAAACCCCAAAAATACATAATAAACCTTAATAAATGATAATAAAACCTAATAAATCCTAAAAACATGTTAAGAAAACCTAAAAAACCCTAACCAACCCTAATAGACACTAATAAACACTAATAAACCATAATAATCCCCAAACAAACCCTAAAAAGACCTACTAAACCATAAATAAATCCAAATAAACCCTACTCAACTCTAACAAACCATAACACACCATAATAACCCCTAATAAAACCATACAAAACCCTAATAAAAAATGCTAGTATGCCTAAAAAATATCTACAAACTCTGATAAACTATAATATAACCTAATAAAACCGAAAAACACTCAAAAACAATAAAAAATGATCACAAAAAATAAAAACACGCTATATTACCCAAAAAGACCTAAAAACATTAATATAACCTAATAATGACAAAAAAATGCTAACATCCCTTAAAAATCACTAGAAACCCTAATAAACCATAATAAACTCTAATATAACCTAAGAAACACTAAAATTCTCACAAACAAAAACAAAATTCTCACAAAAAATAAAAACACGATATATTATCTAAAAAGACCTAACAAACACTAGTATAACTTAATAAAACAAAAAAACTAATAAACCCCTAAAAAACCCTACTAAGCCCTAAAAATACCAAATAAACTCTAACAAAAATTAATAAATTCTAATGAAACCATAATAAAAACCAAAAAAATACCTTCTCAACCCTAATAAACCTTGACACACCATAATAAAACCTAATAAAACTGAACTAAACCTCAATAAACAAAAAAACGCAAACAAACTATTAAAGAGCCCTAGAAAACCTAATAAACCCCAATAAATTATAATAAAACCTAATAAACTAAAATAAATTCTCACAATCACTGAAAACACACTAATAAAACATAAAAAGTCCTAAAAAACGCTCATATATATTGACATAAACTAAAAAACACTCATATATCCAAATAAAAATAGTAACACACCCTAATAAAACCTAAAAATCCCTAACAAAACCTAATAAACCCTACTCAACCCTAATAAACCATAATAAAACCATAAAGACACCTAATCAACCCTAATAAAACCCTAAAATTACCTATTTAACCCTAAAAAAACATAACACACCATAATAAACCATAATAAACCCCACTAAACTCTAAAAACACAAATATACCATTAAAATTCCCTAAAACACCTAATAAATTCTAATAAAACCTAACAAAGCTTATAAGTTCTAATAAACCATAATAAACACTACTAAACCCTAAAAACCCCTAATTTACCCTCTTAAAATTTAATAAAACATAATGAAACATAATAAACCCTAATAAATCCTAAACATACCCAAATATACCATAATATACCATAATATACCCTAATAAATCCAACTCAATCCTAATAAAACCCTAAAAAATACCTAATAAACCCTAATAAACCATGACACACCATAACAAACACTAATAAAATCCTAATAACCCCCACAAAACCCTAAAAACAATAATATACCATTAAAAACCCCTAAAAACCTAACAAACCATAATAAATGTTAATTTCACCTAAAAATCCTATAAAATGCTAGTAAACCCTAAAAATACCACTAATAATAATAATAGTAATAACGCACGTGCATGTTCATGGTTTAAATATTAAATAATAACGCACGTGCATGTGAATATGCTTGTGCATTTGCATGTGAATGATAATAAATAATAAATAATAAATAATAACACATGTGAATTGCATGTGTACGTGCATGTTCATTTGAATGATAATAAGTAATAAATAATAACACACATACAAGTGCATGTGAATGTGCATGGAAATAAACAATAAATAATAACCAAGTCCACATGAATGTGCATTTGAATGTGAATGATAATAAATAATAAATATTAACACATGTGATAATAGAATAATGCATGTGCATTGCGTGTGAACACTAATACAAAAATGGCCTTTATCAGCGCAAGAAAAGTTCATTAACAGTGCTAAAAAAGAGTTGTTAATCAAGGCGTGGATATGGGGGGGGGGGGGTCCCTTTTAATAGTGCTTATAAAATCACTGATAAAGGCACCTTTTATCAGCACTAAAAAAGAACTGATAAAAGTAAAAAAAAAATTAAAAAAAAAATATTTATATAATGCGGGGGGGGGGAGCTTTTAATAGTGATTGACCCCCCCCCCATCAGTGCTAGGTAGACCCCCCTCAATCTCTCCCATGTGCTGCCCTTCCCGCGCATCCCCCACACGAGCACACCTCCTTGCTTCCACCCGAACTCGAACACGTGACCTCCCCCCTTGCGTGCCTGCACCTTTACCACTAATCCATTTCATTTTTCCCCTATTTAATGATACATCTATTTATTTATTTATTTATTTATATTTATGCATATATTAATATAGATTCATATTAATATAAATATATTTAGTTATATTAATACATATATATATATATATTCAATCTTATATTAATATATATTTATATTAATATGTTTTTTACACATATATTTATTTTTATATTAATATATATTTATAAGTTTAGTTTTAAATACATTTATAAAATTTGATTTTTATGTGTGTTTATAAATAAATAAATAAATACATACATACAACAGACACACACAGACACACACACACACAAAAACACACACACAGACACATATATATTTAAGAATAAATACATATATATGTGTATTTGAAAAGACATATAATGTTAAAACGAAAATAACATCAAATCTAGAAGCCTATTTCAACTCCACAACTAGTCCAATCGAAGAAAATGAAACAATCAATGATATGATATGTGGAACAAACCCAACGGACATCCGGATCAGAATTTATACTTTTTTGAATGTTAACAAATCTGGGTATCTCAACTAAAGCCACTAACAACACTACATAAACCCTATAAATTGCAAAAAAACCTGAAAAATACTTCAAAACCCACAAAATGCAACAAATCCCCAAAAAAAACTAAAATAAACTTAACAAAGCATAAAAAATACAAACACACCCATAAAACCAAAAAACTCTTAAAACCCCAAACAACTCAAAGATGGAGGCTCGGCTCTCTCGTGATGACGACCTTCTGCGGAATCCTTGAAGACGACGACTGCTCTTGCACCTCGCCCTCCCCCCTCTAAGGGGGAGGGGCCTCCACTGGTTCTTGATGATGAGCATCCTTTTGTACCTTTCTCAATCCCTGACCTTTTTACTCCTTTTCCGCGGATTGAGATATGCCCTAAGGTGCCTGACTTACATGAAGGATTTCCACAGCTCCGGTTATCGATTACCGAATTCATCGAGGCCTCTGCCCTGCATAGGCTGACCTTGGTTGCTAATTTCTTAAACTGAAGACCTCCAGTTGATGTTTTTGATAGATTTGTGTTTGAACAATGGGACCTCCAGGATCGCGCTGCGGTAGGTCTTCTTGATAGTAGTCACATTTTGATTCTCTTTGTTTCACAAGAGGATCTGGTTCGTGCCTGGTCAGCGGCCCCAAGAAGATGCAACGGTGCCCGATTTTCCCTCTCCCGGTGGAGCTTCGATTGGCACTTGAAACGTGATTCACCACTGGTGGCAACATGGGTTATATTTCCGGAGCTTCCCCTTCCTTTTCAAAATTTCTCCATTATTTCTATGTTGGGGAATCTTGTGGGAAGGTTCTTATGCGTTGACAGCCGAACAAGGGCTCTTTGTCACCCGATTTCCCCAAGGGCCTTTGTGGAGATTGATGCCTCTAAAGTACCGATTGAATTTGTTTGGATTG
Organism: Viscum album; assembly: GCA_963277665.1. Lineage (NCBI taxonomy): Eukaryota > Viridiplantae > Streptophyta > Magnoliopsida > Santalales > Viscaceae > Viscum > Viscum album. The sequence goes on from OY728167.1 coordinate 791,449,345, forward strand.
TTGTTGGTGAGGAGCTTCGGTGGAAACAACCTGTGATCTTTGAGTCGTGTACTGATTTCATATCATCTTGTTGGATTCTGGGTCATAGTGCTCGGGAATGTTGGTACAACGGAGGTATTTGTTGTGTTTTGGACCGATCTCAGGAGGTGTCCGGTGAAGAGATGCAGATTCAGGGCAAGGTGCGGGAGGTTGTTCACAAGGATCCTGAAGTTCAGAATGATCCTGGTGAAGAAGGTCAGGCTCAGGTGGAGATGAATTTGGAGGAGGTTTCAACGGATGTTTCAATCAAGCTTAAAAGGAATGCTATTGAGGGGGTGGCGCCTGCTTCTGGGAGTGGTTCTGAATCTTTGGGTAAGATGTTTGTGCAGGAGGGACCTCCATTTGTGCGGGGGGGAAATAGATCTGTAGTTGTTGGAGTTAAAGTGGTTATTGAGTGCCAACCCAAGGTGGACAACATCTTCAAGCGTTTGAGGAGTGACCTGAAGCTTTCGGATGATGGGAATTCCCTATGCAGGGAGGTTGCTAATGGTGGGAGGTCAAACACATCTGATAGCAGGGAGTCCATCCCAACCTTCAATTGCTTTGAAGGGCTGTATCTTGAGGAGGAGGTGCAAGGGTCTCCACTTGTTGATGCTGGGAGTGAGAAGTCTAAGGTTCAGGAGAGAGGGGTGCAGGCTGTTGTTGTTGAGAGGGGTGGAGGGGGTGTGGCCCAGCAGGCTAGTGAAGTTGAGCCACTGTTGGACAACACTAGGCACTCACGTGGTGTTGATGAGTAGGAGATAAGGGAGTTAAAGGCTCTTGGACACAACTGTGCTGTTTTTGATATGGATAAGGGAAAGGTAAAAAATATTAATGGAGAGGAGGGGAAAGGGGCTCCGGTTGCTGATGATGGGAGTGTAAGGCCTGCTGTACAGATGCTAAGTGAGAAGAATGATGTTGTTCTAAATGCTGAGTCAATTCTATACATTATTGGCCCCTTAAATGATGTCTACGAGTAGGGGAAAAGGGAAAAGCATGGGTTGGAGCCTCTATTGGATGAGGGGAATTTGCAGCTGGCCTTGGCCGGTGTGGTGTCCCCTCTTTGTATGTCTTCTGATGAACCTGTTCTTACTGACTATTCCCTGAATCAGGAGGCCCCCTTCATCCCGGATCACCCAGGTCCTTGGAAGGGAAACCTTGCACATGCTCATGAGATGACTTTGACAATGGTGGACTGCCCAGGTCCTTGTGGGGTTCTTGCAGGCTATGCACTTAACCAGGAATCCTCCTTCATTCCCGACCAACTTCAGGAGGATAATAGTAGGATGGATCACAACATGGCTATGGTCCTTAAGGAGAGGGCCATGTTTGAGGAGGCCACCGGGAAGGAAAGCAAGCATGTTGGGATCCATGTTTATCCAAAAAGGAGGAAGTCGAGGAAGGACTACTCTTCCTTGATAAAGACTGCGTCCACAAGAGCATCCTGCAAGGCAAAGGAAAATGCCTCTGGAAGAGGTGAAAGGGCTGCCATGAAACAGCTGAATGTGGAGCAGGTGAGGTTAAGGGAGTATTATGCCAATTTCTTAAAGCAATATGACTCTTCTGAATGGGAATAAGTAGTCTCTGATGCGGACTATGGTTATGGTGCCGAGGGAAACCCCCCTGGTGCGGACTATGAGGATGATGAAGGCTGGTAGATCCTCTGAAGGGATGGGTTGCTGATGGAATCTTGGTGCTTCTTTTGGGTTTTCTTTTCTTTTTTGCGGTCTTTGAGTGTGTGTTTGTTAAGGGATTTTGGGTGTGGGTTGATTGACCCCGCCCCTCCCTTGTCTACAGTGTCTTTCTTTTCTTTAATAAACATTGGGGGGTGTCAGGAATAGCCTGGCCCCGATCCTTCCTTGCCCAAACAACTCAAACAAACTGTAGCAAACCCTAAAAACTCTAAAAAACCTAACAAACCCTAACAACCACTAATAACACCTACAAACCACTAATAAACCCTAATAACCCATAAAACCCACTATTAAACCCTAAAAACCCTAATAAACACTAATTGATCGTAATAACCTATAATAAACCCTAACAAACTATGTTAGACCATAATAAATGCTAAAAAATCCCTAAAACCCTTAATATAATATAAAAAACACTATTAAACCATAATAATCCTTAATAATCACTAAAACCCCTAACAAACCCGACAAAACGCTATAAAAACCTCCAAATAATAGCCTACAAAACCCTACAACCCACTAATAAACCCTAAAAACCCCAAAATAAATCGTAAAAAACCCTAACAAACCCCAAATAAATCGTAACAAATCCAAACGACACCAAATAAATCATAACAAACTGAATTAAACCATAATAAACCCTAACAAACCGAAATATACCCTAAAAAAGCATAATAAACCCTAATAAATCGTAATAAAACCAAATACATGTTACTAAACCCTAATAAATAAAATAAGCCATAATAAATCATAAATAAACCTAAAAATGGTTGATAAACCCTAGAAAAAGCAATTAATATCTACAAAAGCCCAATAAAATTGTAATATACAATAAAAAATGCTAATAAACTATAACAAATCCTAAATAACACTAATAAACCCTAATGAAATATAATAAACCCTAAAGATCCATATTAAACTCTAAAGAACATTAAAAACCCTAAAGATCCCAAAAAAAATGCTAAACACATTATATAAACCCTAAAAGCCCCTATAATACCAAAAAACCTTAAAACACACTAAAAAAATCCTAACAACACCTATCAATCCCAAAAAACAAATAAACCCATAAACCCCCCCACAACCCATTAAAAATCCATCAGATACCATAAAAATCTGTAAACAACTGTTAACAACACTTAAAACCCTAAAAAACACTACAGACCATAAACAACCATTAAACCCCTAAAAAGGCTTAGAATTGATACATAAACCCTAAAAACATTACATAAATGCTAAAAAATGCAACAAAACCCCTAAAAATTCTGCATAATACAAAAAATGCAACATAAACCCAAAAAATGCTACATAAACACTAAAAGCACTAAATAAACCCTAGAACTATAACATAAACCCTAAAAACACAACATAAACCCTAAAAAATGAAACATAAACATTAAAAACACTACATAAAACCTCAAAACACAATATAAACCCTAAAAACACACCATAAACCCTAAAAACGTTACATAAACCCTAAAAATGCAACATAAACGCTACAACACCCCTAAAAATGCTACATAAACCCAGAAAACGGAACATAAACCCTAAAAATTTCTACATAAAACCTAAACCCTAAACACACTACATAAACCCTAAAAATGTTACATAAACCCTAAAAATGATACATAAAATCTAAAACTGCTAATTAAACCCTAAAATGCTGCATAAACAATAAAAATTCTACATAAACTCTAACAATGCTACACAAACACTAAAAAATCTTCAAAAACCCTAATGACGCTTTAAAATCCTCAAAAATATTTAACCCAAATATACAATAATATAAAAAAATTAATACTTAATAAACCCATAATAAACTCTAATAATCCCTAAAAACACCTTATAATCCCTAAAATACTAAGAAACTCTACTCAACCCTAATAAAACTCCAAAAATACCAAATAAACCCTAATAAATGATAATAAAACCTAATAAACCATAAAAACACATTAAAAACCCTAAACAACCCTAATAAACCCTAATAGACACTAATAAACACTAATAAAGCCAAATAGACCCCAAACAAACTCTAATAAGATCTAATAAACCACAAAAAATCCAAATAAACCCTACTCAATCCTAACAAACCCTAACACACCATAATAACCCCTAATAAAACCCAACAAAACCCTAATAAAGAAAAAAAATGCTAGTATATGTTCAAAAATCTCTAGAAACCCTGATGAGCTCTAATATAACCTAATAAAATCTAAAAGTGCACACAAACTATAAAAAAATGATCACAAACAATAAAAATGTGTTATATTACCTAAAAAGACCTAAAAATGCTAATATAACCTAACAAACACAAAAAACGCTAATATACCTTAAAAATCCCTAGAAACCCTAATAAACCATAATAAACACTAATATAACCAAGGAAACCCTAAAACAGTCACAAAAAAAACAAAATGGTCCCAAAAAATAAAAACACGATATATTATATAAAAAGACCAAGCAAACACTAATATAACCTAATAAAAAAACTAATAAACCCCTAACAAACCCTAATAAACCCTAAAAATCCCAAATAATCCCTAATAAAAATGAACAAACACTAATAAAACCCTAAAAATACCTTCTCAACCCTAATAAACCTTGAAACACCATAAAAAACCTAATAAAACCCTACTAAACCCCAATAAACAAAAAAACATAAACAAGTCATTAAAAAGATCTAAAAACCCTAATAAATCATAATAAATTCAAACAGAAGCTAATAAACCATTAAAAATGCTCACAAGCACAAAAAACATGCAAATAAAACCTAAAAAGTCAAAACAACCCCTCATATAAATTAACAAAAAATAAAAAAAACTCATATACCCTAATAAAAACACTAGCAAACCCTAGTAAAACCTAAAAATCCCTAACAAACCCTAATAAACCGTACTCGACCCTAATAAACCCCAATAAAACCTTAAATATACCGACCCAACCCTAATAAAACCCTAAAAATACCTACTCAACCCTAATAAACCTTAACACTCCATAATAAACCATAATAAACCCCACTAAACCCTAAAAAACGCAAATATACCATTAAAAAGACCTAGAACCCCTAATAAATGTGAATAAAACCTAACAACGCATAAAAGCGCTAATAAACCTGAATAAACACTACTAAACACTAAAAAACCCTAATATACCCTCTTAAAAATTAATAAAGCATAACTAACCATAATAAACCCTAATAAATCCTAAACATAGCCAAATATACCATAATATACAATAATATACCCTAATAAACCAAACTCAATCCTAATAAAACCCTAATTTTTTTTAATAAACCCTAATAAACCTTGACACACCATAACAAACCCTAATAAAATCCAAATAACCCCCATCAAACCTAAAAACACTAATATACCATTAAAAACCCCTAAAACCCTAATAAACCATAATAAATGACAATAACATCTAAAAATCCTAAACAATGATAGTAAACCCTAAAAATAATTTTAATAATAATAGTAGTAATAACGCACGTGCATGTGCATATGCATGTTCATGGTTTAAATAATAAATCATAACGCACGTGCATGTGCATATGCATGCACATTTGCATGTGAATGATAATAAATAATAAATTAGAAATAAAAACGCATGTGAATTACATGTGTATGTGCATGTGCATTTGAATGATAATAAATAATAAATAATAACGCACATCCAAGTGCAAGTGCATGTGCATGTGCATGTGCATGGTAATAAACAATAAATAATAAAAAAGTCCACATGAATGTGCATTTTCATGCGAATGATAATAAATAATAAACAATAACACTTTTGATAATAGAATAACGCAAGTGCTTGCGTGTGCACGTGCATGAGAATAAATAATAATAACACATGTGATAATAGAATAACGCTAGTGCATTGAATTTTCATGTGCATGGCAATAAATAAAATATAATAATGCACTTGTATGTGCATTTACATGTAATGATAATGATAATGACGCATGAACATGCATGGTAATAAATAATAAATAACAGTGCATGTGCATGGGAATTTGTATTTGATGATACAGACAGTAATAATAATAATAATAATAATAGAATAATGCAAGTGCATTGAATGTGCACGTGCATAGGAATAAATAATAATAAATAATAATAAATAAGAACGTACATGCATGTGAATTTGCATTTACATTTGATAATAATATTAATAATACTAATTTTAATAACAACAATAATAATAATAATGCATGCACGTGCATGGTAATAAATAATAAATAACAACGCACATGCATGTGTATTTTCATGTGATAATGATATTAATAACGATAATGATAATAATAATAATAATAATAATTACGCCAGATAATAATAATAAATTTGATAATAATAATAATAATAATAAAAGAATAATACAAGTTCATTGCATATACACGTGCATGGTAATAATTAATAAATAATAACGCATGTGCATCTGCATTTGATTGTGATGATAATAATAATAACAGTAATAGTAGTAGTAGTGATAATAGTAGTAGTACCAATGCTTGTGATAATATAATATTGCATGTGCATTATGTGTTCACATGCATGGTAATTAATAATAACATGCTTTCATTGCATTTTCATGTGATGATGATGCCGATGATAATAATAATAATAATAATAATAATAATAATAATAATAATAATGCATGTGATAATAGAATAACGCACGCTCATTGAATGTGCGTGTTTATGTATTTTCATGTGCATTTTCATGTGCATTTTCATGTGATGTTAATACCAATAACAAAAACAACAACAAAAACAACCACAATAATAATAATAACAACAAGAATTACAACGTATGTGGTAATAAAATAACATGTGAATTGCATGTGCACATGCATGGTAATAAAAAATAAAAAATAATGCACGTGCATGTGCATGTCCATGTTCATGAGAAGATAATAATAATAATAATAACTGTAATAATAATAATAATAACAACAACGCATGCGATAATAGAATAACTCACGTGCATTGTATTTGTAGTGCATGATAATAAATAATACTCATAGCTCACATGATGATAATAATAACAATAATAGTAATATTAATAATAATAACGCATGTGATAATACAATAAGGAAAATGTATTGAATGTGCACGTATATGGTAATAAATGTTAACACACGTTCATTTGCATTTGAAATTGATGATAATACCAATAATAACAATAATTGTAAGAATAAAAATAACAATAAAAATTCATGTGATAATAGAATAATGTAGGTTCATTACCTGTGTGCGCGGATGGTAATAAATAATAATGGACGTGCATGTGAATTTTTATGTGAGGATAATATTAATAATAGTAATGGTAATAATAATAATAATACCAGCAACAACATATGCACATGCATTGAAATAAATAATATATAATAAATAATAACGCATGTGCATCTGCATTTCCGTGTGACGATAATAATAATAATAATAGTAATAACAATAATGATAATTATAATAATGATAAGGATAATAATGATAATGATAATAATGGTAATAATAACATGTGTGATAACAGAATAACACACGTCCTAACAAAACCTAACAAACCCTAACAACCACTAATAACCACTAAGAACAACTAATAAACCCAAATAACTCATGAAACCCGTTATTAAACCATAAAACCCTAATAAACACTAATATATCATAATAACCTGTAATAAACCCTAAAAACCATATTAGACTCTAATAACCTCTAAAAAATCCCTAAAACCCCTAATATACAATAAAAAACACTATTGAACCATAATAAATACTAATAATCACTAGACCCCTGACAAACCCAAAAAACACTACAAACCCCACCAAATAATAGCCTACAAAACCCTACAACCTGCTAAAAAACCCTAACAAACCCTAATTACCACATAATAAATCATAACAAACCATAACAACCCCAAATAAATCGTAACAAATCTTTAAAATGCCAAATAAATCGTAACAAACTAAAACAAACCATAACAAACACCTAATAAACCACAATAAACTCTAAAAAATCATAATAAACCCTAATAAATCGTAATAAACCCAAATACTTGTTAATAAACCCTAATAAGTAAAAAAAACCCTAAGAAACACTAATAAATCCTAAATAATCCTAAAAAAGGATGATAAACCCTAGAAAAATCTATTAATTCCTACAAAATCCCAATAAAACCCTAATATAAAATAAAAACACTAATAAACCGTAACTAATCCTAAAGAACACTGATAAACCCTAAAGAACCATAATAAACCCTAAATGTAACACGCCAACCCCTATAGGATGGAGCCGGTGCATTAATTGTGATATTGTAATGGTTAGAAGGAATGAAAATCCCGAAGGAACGGTCAGTTTAGTAGTCTTAAAGAAACTAGAAACATTTATTTAACATAAATTACATTGGATAAGGTTACAAGATACAATCCATAATGAAAAACAAAAACTGCATCCACTGGCACTTAATAAATGTTCTCCTCTTCATAACCTATAGAAGGTAAACAATGAAAGGGGTGAGCTCAAACACTCAGTGAGGGTTAAAAATAGCGGAATCATGAGTACAATAATATGTGAATCATAATCAATCTGACATAATCAAAATGGCATAGTTAATAAATGAACAACTAATGCCATTAATAAACTGAGAATGAAACTTCATCCATAGATTTTGTCATATTGAAAACCTCATGGATAATAATAATAAATGATAATGAATAAATAGAACTCTTATTAATTGGACGTCATTTATCTGGCACATGAAACCATAATACCAAAAAAATGCTTTACTGTTGTGGGTAGAAACCCGTCTGATTTTTTGGATACAAACTCGAAGTGTCTGTCGCCAAACTATTTTGTCTCATGAGACCTACCTATGCATCGAGGGGATTTAGTGGGCACCACCCACCTGGACATCCGAATAATTCTTTATACAATGATTCAATAAAAGAGAAATATGTCTTTTCAATATCCGTAAATATTATAGAATACAGATTCATTAATAACATCCCAAATATACACCGTATGTGAAATGGTATACAGTTTAGATAATAAAAATATCCATGACATGAGATTTTGGAAATTTAATATAAATATAGTTTCAAATGGAAAGTGATCTCAAATGGTCTGTAGGTACACCACATAAGGATTATTAGATTCACAATACAAAGTTAGTCACAACAAAGGGAATATTCTTGAACAAAAGTGAGAGAGAGGATCCCTTACCTTATGCTTGAAGGTGTTCTTGTCTTGTTTTTAAAGGCCTGGATAAACAAATTAGGATTATTAATTCATAATTCTAGAACCTATTTTATATTTAATTTATATGGTATAACCTTATTTAGTTCATTAATGGTCTTTCTGATGGATTTAAGAGATCCAATTTTATTGTTTTGGAAGCATTTTATTACTTGGTTTCATGGTTTGTTTACTAGTATTCATGAATGGAAGTTGGTTTGAAATATGGTTAAACATCCAGAATTTGTAATATACATTATTAGTGAAATAAAATAGGCAAAAATTATCTTATAATGATTCTGGTTATATTCCATGATAATGACTCATTCGATGAGTTAAAGATAAACGCTTGAATTTGGCTTGGCAGTTTTGTGCTAAATAAATTTGTTTTGTGTTTTTATTCCATATTATGAATATTTAAATATTCCAGTACATTAATAAAGATAAAATACATATATTATGACCTAGTTCAACCATACATTTGGTTTCATGACCAGACTTGAAAGAATTAATGGAAATTGAAATTACATCGTCCACAATGTTGGTAATTCGACACATCATGGACAATGTTTTTATTCCTTAAATAAGTGGGAGAGGAGAAGAATAATGATGAATAATTTTCCATAAACATTAGAAAATCCAGAAAATACAAGATTATGGAGCATACATGACTCTTGGTTAAGATGACGTGAGGAAAGAAGAAAAAAAAGATTGGAATCTGAAAATGAATGAAAACTTGATAAATTTCTCATGAAAATTCGGCAGTCTAACGACATATCTTAAAATTACATAAAAACAGTTTGATGAGAGGAATGAAATATCTCATCATTAAAACATATTTTGGACATTATGGGGGAATATTTAATGAAATATCCCAACACAAGCCAAAGGGAAAGGAATAGAATAACATAAAATGAAATAAAAAATGAAAATAAAAGAGGTTGTTTACCTCTTGATCTCTTCTCCTTGAGATCCTTTTTAAGGGCTTTGGTTTTGGATTTTTGGAGAGACCAGCATCTCTAGGACGTGGGGAAGAGACTTGGGAGGATTATTGGGAAGAAATTTGGGGAGCTTCAAGGCTTATAGGAGTGAAGAGAAGAGGTGGGGGGTTTATAGTAGAGGAGAGGGGTAAATTTTGAATATTTAATTTCATTATTTTAATATTTCCATCAAGAAAACCAATAGTATTGTTTCATGTGACCCATAATAGTAATAATGGAATGTGAGTTCGAACCAAGTGGCCTTTTATCACTTATTATGTCATAAATAGTGTATTTTACTGATAAATTGAATATACGGTATTTTACCATATTTCACTATTCATCAAAAATTAAAAAATTTCAGAAAAATCCCTAAAATTCACCCCTAACATTTTTCAACATGAAGAATTAAAAAGTGAAATCCATTTTTCAAAAATAATTTTCTAAATATTAGTAATTTAATTTTTAAATAAGGTCATAGTTAATTCGAAAAATAACAATCTTGAAGTGCAGATAGTTTTATGTGACATTGAAAAATTAAATAAGACCTCATAATCTTGTTGCCTTGAGAAAATGAAATAATATTATTATTTACTATTCATAAGGGTCATATTACTATTCATATAACTATTAATAATGGTATGTTACTATTCACCAAAACCATGTTTGTTCTATCAGACTCCAAATGACTTACTAATCACAACTCTAGATGACCATTTTTTGAAATTCAAAACATAGAAGTGGAAAATTTATATTTAATGTCTAGGTTTTGACTATCTAATAAATATCCTACTATTGTTTCAAAGGAAAATAGTGATGAATGGAATATATTTAATAGAAAAATACCATAAAATGGTTGGGGTGCTACATTATTCCCTCCTTTGGAAATTTCGTCCTCAAAATTTTATGAATAAATCCCTCTAAAAAGATGTGGGTGGTTCATATTCATGAAATCCTCTGGTTCTCATGTTGCTTCATCCATATTCTAATTTATCCAAATAACCTTTACTTGACGAGTATTTCGATTTCTCAATACCTGCTCCCTTTTGTAAAGAATCCTGATAGGCTTTTCACAGTATGACAAATCAGGTTCCAGTTCTATTTCTTCATATGTGAGTACATGCGTTGGGTTTGGCATGTACTTCTTTAACAACGATACGTGGAACACATCATGAACTCTGGAGAGATTTGGCGGCATCGCTAAATGATAAGCTATAGCTCTAATTCTTCCCAAAATTTCAAGTGGTCCTATATACCTAGGGCTTAGTTTCCCTTTCTTACCAAACCTTAAGACGCCCTTCCATGGAAATACTTTCAGAAATACATTATCTCCCACTTGAAATTTCAAGTCCTTTCTCTGGTTGTCAGCATAACTCTTCTTCCTACTTTGGGCTGGTTTAATGTGGGCTTTTATTTTTTCACCTTTTTCATGGTCTCTTCAATAAGTTCTGGGCCTATAAGTTTCCGTTCACCAACTTCATCCCAAAAAGTTGGAGTTCGACATTTCTTTCCATATAATGATTTATATGGGGCCATTTGAATACTAGAATGGAAACTATTGTTGTAGGAAAATTCCACCAAAGTCAAGTATTGATCCCATATACCTTCAAAGTCATGAGATCATGATCTCATCCTGTCTTCCAGAGTTTGAATAGTCCTTTCAGATTGTCTGTCGGTTTGGGGGTGATATGCGGTACTCATATGAAGCTCAGTATTCAAAGACTTCTAGAGACTTTCCCAGAATTTTGACATAAACCAGGGATCTCAATCAGAGACAATTGATAGAGGTGCACCATGTAGTCTCAAAACTTCATTAATATAAAGTCTTTCCAGGTGCTCATTTGGTAAATCCTCTCTTATTGGAAGGAAATGTGATGTTTTAGTGAGACGATCAAAAATTACCCATATTGCATCATTCCTTCTAGGTGTCCTCTGTAGTCCGGTGACAAAATCCATCGTAATGTTATCCCACTTACACATAGAAATAGGTAGAGGTTTTAGCACTCATTTGGGTTTTTTTCTCTCTGCCTTCACTTTTTGACAAACTAGACACCTTGACACATAGTTAGCAATTTTTCGCTTCATATTATCCCACCAAAAATATTCCTTTAGATCTCTATATATCTTGGTGCTACCCAGGTGTATAGAGAAATATAAGATATGAGCATCATATAATAGTTCCCTTTTTAGCTCAGGTACTGATGGAACACATAACCTCTTCCCAAACATCAGAACTCCTTCTTCATACACGAAGTCAGCCAGTCTTCCATCCTTAACTGCATTAATTTTCTTTTGCAGATTCTCATCATCAGATTGAGAAATTTTTATCTTTTCTAGTAATGATGGTTTAGTAATCATTTGAAAGAGGATTGATGTTTCCACTTCCTTAACAATTCCCATATCCATCTTCAGTAGATCCATGAATATAAGATCTCTTTCAATACTCATTTGAGTCAGAAGGCCATGATCTTTTCTTCTTAACGCATCTGCCACCTTATTCTCCTTTCCTTGGTGGTAGTGTATTGAACAATCATAATCTTTTAGTAGCTCGAGCCATCTTCTTTGCCTCATGTTGAGTTATTTTTTTGTGAAGATGTATTTCAAACTCTTGTGGTCCATATAGATCTCACATCTCTCCTCGTAGAGATAATGCCTCCATATTTTCAGAGCAAAGATGACAAATGATAACTCAAGATCATGAGGTGGATAATTTTTCTCAAGATTCTTCAACTGTCTTGATGCATAAGCATTAACTTTATCATTTTTCATAAGGACGCAACCCAGCCCATTCTTTGATGCATCACTGTATATCACAAATCCATCACTTACAGATAGAAGAGTCAAAATTGGAGCATTGTCCAATCTTCTTTTCAATTTTTTGAAGAATTTTATACACTCTTTTGTCCACACAAACTTACCTCCTTTACATGTGATCCTGGTTAGTGGGTTAGCCAATCGGGTAAAATTCTGAACGAAACGTCGATAATAACCTGCTAAGCCAATAAAACTGCGTACCTCAGTTATGTTTGTTGGCGTGGGATATTCTTGGATTGCCTTTGTCTTTGTAGGATCAACTAGGATTCCATCCTTAAGGACAGTATGGCCTAGAAACGAAACTGACTGAAGCCATAATTTTCACTTGCTAAACATCCCATATAATTGATTTCATCTAAGAGTTTCTATAATAATCTGTAAGTGATTCTCATGGTATTCATAGCTTTTTGAGTATACCAGGATATCATCGATGAACACCACAACAATTTTATCAAGATATTCCTTGAATACTTGATTCATTAAATCCATGAAAATAGAGGCTGCATTAGTCAGTCCAAATGGCATCACTGTAAACTCATAATGCCCATACCTGGTTCGAAATGCTTTCTTAGGAATGTCTTCCTTTATCACACGTAGCTGATGATATCCAGGCCGATGGTCAATCTTCGAAAAGTATTGGGGCTCCATGGAGTTGATCAAATAAATCATCAATCCTAGGCAGAGGATACTTATTCTTTATTATAATAGTATTGATTTCCCTATAATCAATGCATATCCTCATGGATCCATCTTTCTTCTTGACAAATAGGATCGGGGCTCCCCATAGAAAAACACTAGGTTGAATAAATCATTTTTCACTCAAATCCTCTAGTTGTTTCTTTATCTCTACCAATTTTAAAATGGAAATTCTATAGGGAGTCTTTGATAAAGGTCTGGCATCAGGATTTAAATCTATAGAGAAATCAACTTCCCTCACTAGAGGATGTCCAGGTAAATCCTCTGGAAATACATCAGTGTACTCCTTCACTATGTGCACATCTTCAATTTGAATATTTATTTCCTCACCCATATATGTTGTTTTATCTTCCTCTCCAAGTATTGCATTTATTAGAGCTACTGGGGGTGGTTCTCGATAAGAATCAAATGGCGATGTTTCTGCCCTGAAGACAAGGGATTCTACACCATTTTCAAAAATTGTAACTTCCTTCTTCTTACAATAAATCTTCGCATAAAAATTTGATATCCAATCCATGCCGAGAATTATATCAAATTAATTCTTTGCTATTATAACAAGGTTAGCAACTAAACCACGTTTTGGTGACTGGAGGGGAACTAGTTGACATGAAATTTTTGCAATGATACATCCCCCCAAGAGTTTTGACTGACAACTCCTTTATTAAATCAAATTGGACATATCTAATTTTCTTGGAAAACTTAGAAGATATAAATGAATGCGATGATCCAGAATCAAATAAGTTATTTCCTAAGTTTGAGGAAAAAATTAAAGTACCTGCCACCACATCATTAGGGACTTCGACCACCGTAGTTGTAATCGCATAAGCTCTCCCTTGATCTCTTGGCCTTTTCTAAGTCTAGTTTAATTGGCATTTAGGACACTCATTTGCATAGTGTCCCATATCTCTGCAATTGTAGCATTGAACATCATTGAATTTTTTTCCCCTTTCATTCACCGGATCGATGACCCTTTTCTTCGAAGTTATAGTAGACTCCCATGCCTTTCAAGAATTTTCCGAGATGATTCTTTCCACAGTTCTCACATAAAGGGAATCTATTTGTTCCCTTTCTCTTCTTTGGTGCTTCTCATTTTCCTTTTTTATCTAAATACTACTTCTTATCTTGGTTTCATTTTAAAAGATTTGATCTAGCTAATTCCCTCTCTGTTTTGATGGCACTTGATACAATTCCATCATATGATGAAAATGTTTGAGAAGACAGTGCCCTCCGAATACTTGGATTAAGACATTCAAAGAAATGATCAATCTTGTCTGCCGAGTCACATACGTAATCTACGACATACCTGGCCAGCCTTGTAAAAGTAACCTCATACTCTACAACACTGTCTTCTTCCCTTTGTTTCAAGCTAAGGAATTTCTGATTCATTTCAGTTCGTTGCTCATGAGGAAAATATTTCTCGAAGAATATTTCTTTAAAAGTACTCCACTCAATATCATCTATTTCTTCTTCCTCTATGGTGTTCTGAATCAGGGACCACCATTGGTCAGCGCCACCCTTGAGACAATATACTTCCAGTACCAACTTCTCATTCTCATTGCATCTTAATGCCATGAGTATCTTCTCAAGTGACTTGATCCAATGCTCAGCTACCACTGGATTAGTAGTCCCACTGAAAGATGGGGGCTTCTGCCGCATGAAATTATCCAACACAGGTGTGGAATGGTTATTCGTTACAACTTGAGTAAGTTGTCCCAATATGGTCATGATCTGATATGCTCCAACGTTGATTGTGTTGACTTTCTTAGTAGGGAGATCCCTACCTTTCCCATGAGTATTGATTCCTCTTCTTCCATTAGATGCCATTTCTAAATAATGGGATACACTAGATTAGTTTATGAATCACAAATAGAAAATCATTCAAAATAAATTGAAATTATATGCATTTATAATCTTATAAATCTCAAATAGAAATTAACTCAACATAGATTGAAATTCTATGCATAGCTAATCTTATAAATCTCAAATAGAAATGCACTCAACTTAGATTGAAATTCTATGCATAACTATTCTTATAAACAAGGTTCCTCTGAGGGAAAATTTACATTAACTCCTTCATAATGTCTAGTAAATAAAATATGAATTATCCTAAGCATATCCCCCGGGAGTGTCCTAACAAAGAGTGCAGCAAGGCCCGTTGTTGTGAACCAGTTCCCGTTCGAGTCTAGCTTAAAGCGGTGTTTTCGGGTTTTACCCCTAGATACATTTGTGCCATAGCCACCTATACCTACTCGTATCCAAACAGGGATGTATTGATTGAAAATCAACATAATCTATTCCTTACCAAAATACCATGACGATCTTGTACATTTATCCTCAAATACTACCTTAGGGATTTGTTCCCTACTATAAATATCCTAGTCTAGTTTCAAATGTTCTACTAAACTTCCTTTCATACCAACTGTAACACCCCCACCCCTCTAGGATGGAGCTGGTGCATTACTTGTGATATTGGCATGGTTAGAAGGAATGAAGATCCCAAAGGAACGATCAGTTTAGTAGTCTTGATGAAACTAGATACATTTATTTAATATAAATTACATTGGATAAGGTTAAAAGATACAATCCATAATGAAAAACAAAAACTGCATCCAGTAGCACTCAATAAATGACCTCCTCTTCATAACCCATTGAAGGTAAAAAATGAATGGGGTGAGCTCAAACGCTCAGTAAGGGTTACAAATTTCGGAATCTTGAGTACAATAATAAGTGAATCATAATCAATCTGACATAATAAAAATGGCATAGTGAATAAATGTACAACTAATGCCATTAATAAACTGAGAATGAAACTGCATCCATAGATTTTTTCATAGTGAAAACTTCATGGATAATAATAATATCTGATAATGAATAAAGAGAATTCTTATTAATTGGACGTCATGTATCTGGAACATGAAACCATAATACTGTAAAAACGGTTTACTACTATGGGTAGAAACTCGTCTAATTTTTTGGAAACAAACTCGAAGGGTCTGTCGCCAAAATGTTTTGTCTCATGAGACCTACCGATTCATCGAGGGGTTGTAGTGGGCCCCACACACCTCTACAATGAAATAATTCTTTATAAAATGATTCAATACAAGAGAAATGTGTCTTTTCAATATCTGTATAGAGTATAGAATACAGATTCATCAATAACATCCCAAATAAACTCCGTATGTGAAATGGTATATGGTTTAGACAATAAACATATCCCTGACATGAGATTATGGATATTTAAAAGAAATATAATTTCAAATGGAATGTGATGACAAATGGGTAGTAGGTACTCCACATAAGGATTATTATGTGCACAATACAATGTTAGTCACAACAAAGGGGATATTCATGAACAAAAGTGAGAGAGAGGATCCCTTACCTTATGCTTGAAGGTGTTCTTGTCTTGTTTTTAAATACCTGAATAAACAAATTTGGATTATTAATTCATAATACCAAAACCTATTTTATATTTAATTGATATGGTATAACCTCATTTATTTAATTAATGGTCTTTTTTGATGGATTTAAGAGATCCAATTTTATTGTTTTGGAAGCATTTTCTTACTTGGCATCATGGTTTGTTTACATGTATTCATGAATGGAATTTGGTTTGAAATATGGTTAAAAATCCAGAATTTTTAATATAAATTATTAGTGAAATAAAAGAGACATAAATTATCTTATAATTATTCTGGTTATATTCCATGATGATGACTCATTCGATTAGTTAAAGATAAACGCTTGAATTTGGCTTGGCAGTTTTGTGCTAAATAAACTAGTTTTGTATTTTTATTCCATATTATGAACATTTAAATATTCCAGAACATTAATAAAGATAAAATACATATATTATTACTTGGTTGAACCATACATTTGGTTTCATGACCATACTTGAAAGAATTAATGGAAATTATAATTACATCATCCACGATGTCGGTAATTCGACACATAACAGACAATGTTTTTATTCCTTAAATAAGTGGGAGAGGAGAAGAATAATGATGAATAATTATCCATAAACATTAGAAAATCCAGAAAATAAAAGATTATGGAGCTTTCATGGATCTGGGTTAAGATGAGGTGATGAAAAAAGAATAAGAAAAAAGGAATCTTAAAATGAATGAAAGCTTGATAAATTTCTCACGAAATTTCGGTAGCCTAACGACGTCTCTTTAAATTTCATAAAAATAGTTTGATGAGAGATATTAAATATCTCATCATTAATACATATTATGGATAGTAAGGGGGAATATTTAATGAAATATCCCAACACAAGCCAAAGGGAAAGGAAGATAATAACATAAAATGAAAGAATAGAATGAAAATAACAGAGGTTGTTTACCTATAGATCTCTTCTCCTTGAGATCCTTCTTAAGTGATTTGGTTTTGGTCTTTTCGTGAGACCAACAGCTCTAGGACATGGGGAAAAGACTTGGGAGGATTATGGGGCAGAACATTGAGGAGCTTCAAGGCTTAGATAAGTGAAGAGAAGAGGTGGTGGGGGGGGGGGGGGTTATAGTGGAGGAGAGGGGTAAATTTTGAATATTTAATTTCATTATATTATTATTTCCATCAAGACAACCAATAGTGTTGTTTCATTTGACCCCTAATAGTAATAATGGATTTTGAGTTCGAACCAAGTGGCCTTGCATCACTTATGATGTCATAAATTGTGTATTTTACTGATAAATTGAATATACAGTATTTTACTGTATTTCACTATTCATCAAAAATTCAAGAATGTTTGAAAAATCCCAAAAATCCGTCCCTTCCATTTTTTGACATGTAGAATTGAAAAGTTAAATCCATTTTTCAAACACAATTTTCTAAATATTATTAACTTAATTTTTAAATAAGTTCATAGATAATTCAAAAAATGACAATCTTGAAGTGCAGTTAGTTTTATGTGACATTGAAAAAATAATTAAGATCTCATTATCTTGTTCCCTTAGGAAAATGAAATAATAATATTACTTACTATTCATAAGAATCATATTACTATTCATAATACTATTCATAAGTGTATGTTACTATTCATCAAAAACCAAGTTTGTTCAATCAGACTCTAAATGATTTACTGATCACAACACTAGATGACCATTTTTTGAAATTCAAAACATAGAAGTGGAAAATTTATATTTAATGGCTAGTTTTTTACTATCTCATAAATATCCTAGTGTTGTTTCAAAGGAAAACAGTTATGAATAGAATGTATTTAAGAGAAAAATACCATAAAATGTTTGGGGTGCTACACTAAAGAACAATAATAAACTCCAAAGAACACTAAAAAACCCTAAAGAACCCAAAAAATGTAGAAACGCATTATATAAACCCTAAAAGCTGCTACAATACCCAAAAAAACCCTAAAACATACTAAAAACCCTAACAACCCCTATCAATCCCAAAAAAACAAAAAAAAACTTAAAACCCCCAAAAAACCATTGAAAACCCATCAAATACCATTAAAACCATAAACACCCATTAACAAACCATAAAAACCCTAAAAACCACTACAAACCATAAAAAACCATTAAATCCCTAAAAAGGGAAACAACTAGATACATAAACCCAATAATTGTTAAATAAACCCAAAAAATGCAACATAAACCCAAAAAACTCTACATAAACCCAAAAAGCACTACATAAACCCTAGAATAGTAACATAAACACTAAAAAACAAAACATAAACATTAAAAAATACTACATAAAACCTAAAAACACAACATAAACCCTAAAAACACTACATGAACCCTAAAAACATTACATAAACCTGAAAAATGCAAAATTAACGCTAACTCACCCCTAAAAACACTACATAAACCCAGAAAACGCAGCATAAACCCTAAAAAATACTACATAAAACTTAAACCCTAAATACGCTACATAAACCCTAAAAACGTTACATAAACCCCAAAAAAATGCTACATAAAACCTAAAAACTCTAACTAAACCCTAAAAGCGCTACATAAACACTAAAAACGATACATAAACTCAAACAACACTACACAAACACTAAAAAATCTACAAAAACCCTAAAGACGCTTCAAAACCCTCAAAAATATTAAACTGTAATATACCATAATATAAAAAATTAAACCCTAATAAATCCCGAATAAACTCTAATAATCCCTAAAAATGACTTATAATCCCTAAAATCCCTAAGAGACTCTACTCAACCCTAATAAAACCCAAACAATACCTAACAAATCATAAAAAATTATAATAAAACCTAATAACCCCTAAACACACGTTAAGAAAACCTAAACAACCCTAACCAGCCCTAATAGACACTAATAAACACTAATAAACCGTAATAAACCCCAAAGAAACCCTAAAAATCCCTAATAAACCATAAATAAATCAAAATAAACCCTAATCAACCCTAACAAACCTTAACACACCATAATGACCCTTAATAAAACCCTACAAAACCAAAATAACAAAAAAAATGCTAGTATACCTTAAAAAATCCCGAGAAACCCTATTAATTCTAATATAACCTAATAAACACTAAAAACACTCACAAATAATAAAAAAATGACCACAAACAATAGAAACATGCTATATTACCTAAAAAGACCTAAAAACACTAATATAACCTAATAAAGAACAAAAAACCCTAATAGACCTTAAAAATCCCTAGAAACCACAATAAACCATAATGAACTCTAATATAACCTAAGAATCCCTAAAAAATCTCACAACCAAAAACAAAACGCTCACAAACAATAAAAAATGCTATACTATCTAAAAATACTTAACAAACACTAATATAACCAAATAAAACAAAAAAACTAATAAACACCTAACAAACCCTAATAAAACATAAAATTCCCAAATAAACCTTATTAAAGACTAATAAACCCTAAAAACCATAATAAAACCCTAAAAATACATTCTCAGCCCAAATAAAACTTGACACACCATAATAAAACCTAATAAAACCTAATAAAACCCAACTAAACCCCAATAAACAAAAAAATGCAAACAAACCATTAAAAAGCCCTAGAAACCCTAATAAAACATAATAAATTCTAATAAAACCAAATAAACGATAAAAATTCCTCACAAACACTAAAAACACGCTAATAAAAACTAAAAAGTCCTAACAACCCCACATATATATTAACAAAAACTTTAAAACACTCATATACCATAATAAAAACACTAACAAACCCTAGTAATCCATAAAAATTCCTAACAAACCCTAATAAACACTACTCAACCCAAATAAACCCTAATAAACCCTAATAAAACCCTAAAGATACCTACTCAACCCTAATAAAAACCCAAAAAATACCTACTCAACCCTAATAAACCTTAACACACTATAATAAACCATAATAAACCCCACTAAACCCTAAAAACGCAAATATACCATTAAAAATCCCTAAATCCCCTAATAAATTAAAATAAAACCTAACAGACCTTAAATGAAATAATAAACCCAAATAAACACTACTAAATCCTAAAAACCCAAATATACCCTCTTAAAAATTAATAAACCATAATGAACGATAATAAATCCTAATAAATCCTAAACATACTGAAATATACCATAATATACCATAATACAACCTAATAAACCCATATTAGTCCTAATAAAACCTTAAAAATATCTAATAAACCCTAATAAACCTTAACACTCCATAATAAACCCTAATAAAATCCTAATAACCCCCACCAAACCCTAAAAACGCTAATACACCTTTAAAAACCCTAAAACCCTAACAAACCATAATAAATGTTAATAACACCTAAAAATTATAAAAAATGCTAGCAAAACCTAAAAATACCTCTAATAATAGTAGTAGTAATGACGCACATGCATGTGCATATGCATGTGCGTGGTTTAAATAATAAATCATGACCCATGTGCATGTTCATATGCCTGCACATTTTCATGTGAATGATAATAAATAATAAATTATAAATAATAATGCATGTGAATTACATGTGTATGTGAACATGCATGTGAATGACAATAAATAATAAATAATAACGCACATCCAAGTGCATGTGCATGTGCATGGTAATAAAAAATAAATAATTACCAAGTCCACATGAATGTGCATTTGCATGTGAATGATAATAAATAACAAATAATAACACATGTTATAATAGAATAATGCACGTGCATTGCGTCTTCACGTGCATGAGAATAAATAATAATAACACATGTGATAATAGAATAACACCAGTGCATTGCATTTGCATGTGCATGATAATAAATAATATATAGTAACACACATGCATGTGCATTTACATGTATTGATATTGATAATGACGCATGCACGTGTTGTGTAATAAATAATAAATAACAAGGAACGTGCATGTGAATATGTATTTGTTGATACAAAAAAAAATAATAGTAATAATAATAATAATAGAATAGCACAAGTGCATTTCATGTGCATGTGCATAGTAGTAAATAATTAATAAATAATAATAAATAATAACACACATGCATGTGCATGTGCATTCAAATTTGATGATAATATAAATAATACAAATTGTAATAATAATAATAATAATAATAACAACAACGCATGCACGTGCATGCTAATAAATAAAAAATAACAACACACATGAATGTTCATTTTCCTATGATAATGATAATAATAATGATAATGATTGTAATAATAATAATAACAATAAAAATTGTGATAATAATAATAATAATAAAATAATATTACAAGTGCATTGCATATGCAGGTGCGTGGTAATAAATAATAAATAATAACGCACGGGCATCTACGTTTGCATGTGATGATAGTAATAATAATAGCAGTAGTAATAATAGGAGTAGTAATGGTGATAATTGTAGTAGTACCAATTCTTATGATAATAGAATATTGCATGTGCATTACGTGTGCACATGCATGGTAATAAATAATAACACCCGTGCATTGCATTTTCATGTGATGATGATGATGATATTATTATTATTATTATTATTATTATTATTATTATTATTATTATTATTATTATTATTAACAACGCATGTGATAAAAGAATAATGCACATTCATTGAATGTGCGTGTATGTGTATTCGCATGTGCATTTTCATGTGATGATAATAACAACCACAATAATAACCAAAACAACAACCAAATAATAATAATTACTATAATGCGGATAAAAATAATAATAACAACGCATGTGATAATAAAATAACGTGTGTGCATTTCCTGTGCACGTGCATGGTAATAAAAATATAATAATAACGCACGTGCATGTGCATGTACATGTGGATCTGATTATGATAATAATAATAATAATAACAGTAATAATAAGTTATAATTGTTTGAAAAAACAGCAGAGAGGAAAAAATGATAGAAATGGGGTCTCGAAAAACCTAACAAATCAAAGAGTCATTCAAAATGGCATAACATCTTCTTCATGGGTCCACTTACACTCCATGAAGAGTCAAACTGAATCTCATGGAACAAACTATGATAAAAAATGGTGCCAGAGGACAAACAAACACACAGATCAAATGTAATGACCATTTTAAGAAAAAATTGACCAGGATCTGTAGATGGAAATAGAGTTTTGGAGGACTTCTGATGGGTTTCTAGGATTTTAGGGTCTTAAACATGCCTTGAACTATGTTCAAGTCATCCTTATGCATATGTCTCTTCACTACTTTCGATTTGATGTGTGGTAGAGCTCAAACGGACAAACAGAGAGAAATTTATGGTCGTTTGAAGTTGGAATTTTTGTTGGAGTGGTATAACTAATATATCTTATATTACATTGATCATCTAATAGTTTATAATAAAAATGGTCCTCACACATCTCACAAACTTTGATTTGACTGGTCACAACGCTCAAACAGCCACCCGAAGGAGAAGTTATACCTATTTTAGGGTGTTGTGGTTTTCATAGGTTTTTAGGCACTAGGAGAGTTGTTCAATTTAATACGAGAATACATTCTGCTACATGTGTTCATTTTATATCTACCACATATCAAATCGATGATTGTGAAAATATACACACTCTGGTGACCACTGAAACCCTTTATTAATGCTATCAATTGCTATGAAAACCCAAATAATGCTTCAAAACCCACAAAACGCAACAAAACCCCAAAAATGATAAAATAACCCTAACAAAGCATAAAAAAATCAAAACACACCCATAAAACCCAAAAAAAACATAAAACCCAAAACAACTCAAACAAACCTTAACAAACCCTAAAAACCCTAACAAAACCTAACAAACCCTAACAACCACTAATAACCCCTAAGAACCACTAATAAACCCTAATAACCCCTGAACGCACTATTAAACCCTATAAACCCTAATAAATAGTAATAAATCATAATAACTTTTAATAAACCCTAACAAACTTTATTAGACCCTAATAAATGCAACAAAAGCCCTAAAACCCCTAATATATAATAAAAACACTATTAAACCATAATAAACCCTAATAATCACTAAAAACCCTAACAAACCCAACACAACGCTACAATAACCTCCAAATAATACCCTACAAAACCCTACAACCCACTAATAAACCCTAAAACCCCTAATACCCCCAAAATAAATTGTAACAAACCCTAACAACCCGAAATAAATCGTAACAAATCCTAACAACGCCAAATAAATCGTAACAAACTAAAACCAACCATAAAAAACCCCAAATAAACCGCAATAAACCCTAACAAATCATAATAAACACTAATAAATTGTAATAAACCCAAATACACATTACTAAACCCCAATAAATAAAATACACCCTAATAAACCCTAATAAATCCTAAATAACCATAAAAAAAGTTGATAAACCCTAGAAAAAGATATCAATGCCTACAAAAGCCCAAAAAACCCTAATATACAATAAAAAATGCTAATAAACTGTCACAAATCCTAAATAACACTAAAAAACCCTAAAGAACCCTAATAAACCCTAAAGAACCATATTAAACTCTAAATAACACTAAAAACCCTAAAGAACCCAAAAAAATGTTAAAACATATTATATAAACACTAAAAACTACTTCAATACCCAAACAAACCCAAAAAACACACTAAAAACCCTAACAACACTTATCAGTCCCAAAAAAACAAATAAACCCATACCCCCCCAAACCATAAAATCCATCAGATACCATTAAAAACTATAAACACTCGTTAACACCCCTTAAAAAATCTTAAAAAATTACAATCCATAAACAACCATTAAAACCCTAAAAAGGCTTCCAATGGATACATAAACCCTAAAAACGATACATAAACCCTTAAAATTGGAACCAAAACCCCTAAAACACAACATAAACCAAAAAACGCAACATAAATTCAAAAAACTATACATAAACCCTAAAATCACTGCATAAACCCTAGAACTGTAACATAAACCCTAAAAACACAACATAAATCCTAAAAAACGCAACATAAACATTAAAAAACTCTACATAAAAACTAAAAACATAATATAAACCCTAAAAACTCTACATGAACCCAAAAAGGTTACATAAACCCTAAAAATGCAACATAAACACTATATCACCCCTAAAAATGCTACATAAACCCAGAAAACGCAACATAAACCCTAAAAATGATACGTAAAATCTAAAACTGCTAACTAAACCCTAAAAATGATACATAATCACTAAAAAACTACATAAACTCTAACAACGCTACACAAACCATAAAAAATGCTACAAATATCCTAAAGACGCTTCAAAACCCTCAAAAATATTAAACCCTAATATACCATAATATATAAAATAAACCCTATCAAACCCCTAATAAACTCTAATAATCCCAAAAAACACCTTATAATCCCTAAAACCCCTATGGAACTCTACTCAACCCAAATAAAACCCCAAAATACCTAATAAACCCTAATAAACGATAATAAAACATAATAAACCCAAAAAACACTTTAAAAAAAACCTAAACAACCCTAATAGACACTAATAAACACTAATAAACCCTAATAAACCCCATACAAACCCTAAAATCCCTAATAAACCCTAAATAAATCCAAATAAACCCTACTCTACCCTAACAAACCTTAACACACCATAATAACCCCTAATAAAACCCTACAAAACCCTAATAAAGAAAAAATGCTAGTATACCTTAAAAAATCCCTAGAAACCCTAATAAACTCTAATATAACATAATAAACCCTAAAAACAATCACAAACAATAAAAAATGATCACAAACAATAAAAACACACTATATTAACTAAAAAGACTTAAAAACACCAATATAACCTATTAAAGAGCAAAAACGCTAATATACCTTAAAAATCACTAGAAACCCAAATAAACCATAATAAAATCTAATATAACCTACGAAACCATAAAAACTCTAACAAACAAAAAAAATGCTCACAAACAATAAAAACACGATATATTATCTAAAAAGACCTAACAAACACTAATATAACCTAATAAAACAAGAAAAACTAATAAACCCCTAACAAACCATAATAAACCCAAAAAACCCTAATAAACCCTAATAAAAACTAATAAACCCTAATAAAGCTATAATAAAACACTAAAAATACCTTCTCAACCCTAATAAACCTTGACAAACCATATTAAAACCTAATAAAAACCAACCAAACCACAATAAACAAAAAAACACAAACAACCCATTAAAAAGCCCTAGAAAACCTAATAAACAATAATAAATTCTAATAAAACCTAATAAACCATAAAAATTCTCAAAAAAACTAAAAATAAGGTGATAAAACATAAAAAGTCCTAACAAACTCTCATATATATTAATAAAAACAAAAAAAAACTCATATACCCTAATAAAAACAGCAACAAACCCTAGTAAACCCTAAAAATAACTAACAAACACTAATAAACCCTACTCAAACATAATAAACCCTAATAAAACCCAATATATACCTACTCAACACTAATAAAACCCTAAAAATACCTAGTCAACCCTAATAACATTAACACACCATAATAAACCATAATAAACCCCACTAAACCTTAAAAAATGAAAATATACCATTAAAAATCCCTAAAACACCTAATAAATGCTAATAAAACATAACAAAGCTTAAAAGAGCTAATAAACTCTAATAAACACTACTCAACCCTAAAAATCCATAAAATACCCTCTTAAAAATTAATAAACCATAATAAACCATATTAAACCCTAATAAATCCTAAACATACACAAATATACCATAATATAACATAATATACCCTAATAAACCCAACTCAATCCTAATAAAACCCTAAAAATACCTAATAAACCATAATAAACCTTGACACACCATAATAAACCCTAATAAAATCTTAATAACCCCCCACCAACCCCTAAAAATGCTAATATACCATTAAAAACCCTAAAACCCTAACAAACCGTAATAAATGTTAATATCGCCTAAAAATACTAAAAAATTCTAGTAACCCCTAAAAATACCTCTAATAATAATAACAGTAATAAAACACGTGCATGAACATATGTGTGTGAATGGTTTAAATAATAAATAATAACACACGTCCATGTGCATATGCCTGCGCATTTGCATGTGAATGATAATAAATAATAAATAATAAATAATAACGCATGTTAATTGCATGTGTATGTGCATGTGCATTTGAATGATAATAAATAATAAATAATAACACACATACAAGTCCATGTGCATGTGCATGGTAATAAAAAATAAATAATAACCATGTCCACATGAATGTTCATTGGAATGTGAATGATAATAAATAATAAATAATAACACACGTGATAATAGAATAACGCACGTGCATTGTGTGTGCACACTACTACAAAAAAGGCATTTATCAGCACTAGAAATCTACATTAACATCGCTAAAAAACACAGTTAATAGAGGCGAGGATATAGGGGGGGGGTCCCTTTTATCATCGCTTAGAAAAGCCCCGATAATGGAATCATTTATCAGCACTAAAAAAAGAAATGATAAAAGACCCCTTTATCAGCACTTTTCTTTAGCACTGATAAATGGGGAATTTTATTAGCTCTTCTAAAAAGTGCTGATAAAAGACAAAAATATAAAAAATATAAAAAATATTTATATAATGTGGGGTGGAGCTTTTAACAGAGCTTGACCCCCCCCCCCCCCCATCAGCGCTAGGCGGACACCCCTCAATCTCTCCCGCGCGCTGCCCTTCCCACGCATCCCCCACATGCGTGCACCTACTTGCTTCCACCCGAACTCAAACCCGTGATCTCCCCCCTTGCGTGCATTCACCTTTACCACTAATCCATTTCGTTTTTTCACTATTTAATGATATATCTATTTATTTATATATATAGTTATATTTATTCGTATATTAATATTGATCCATATTAATATAAATATATTTAGTTATATTAATACATATATATTTATTCATATATTAGTATATATATATTCACTCTTATATTAATATATATTTATATTAATATGTTTTTTATCCATAGATTTATTTATATATTAATATATATTTATAATATTAGTTTTAAATACATTTATAAAATATGTTTTTAATGTGTGTTTATAAATAAATAAATACATACCTATATACAACACACACACACATATATATATTTACAAATAAATACATATATATGTGTATTTGAAAAAGCCATATAATGTTAAAACAACCATAACTTCTAATCTAGGATCCTGTTTTAACTCCACAACCAGTCCAATCGAAGAAAATGAAACAATATTCAATATGATATGTGGTACAGGCCTAACGGACATCCAGATAAGAAGTTATACTTGTTTAAATGTTAACAAATAGGGGTATCCCGACTAAAGCCACTAACAATGCTACATTAACCCTATAAATTTCTACAAAAACCCTAAAAATGCTTCAAAACCCACAAAATGCAACAAAACACAAAAAAAAAAACGCTAAAATAACCCTATCAATGCATAAAAAATCCAAACGCACCCATAAAACCCAAAAAAATCATAAACCCCAAACAACTCAAACAAACCGTAACAAACCCTAAAAACCCTAACAAAACCTAAAAACCCTAACAAATACTAATAACCCCTAAGAACCACTAATAAACCCTATTAAACCTTAAAACCCACTATTAAACCCTAAAAACCCTAATAAACACTAATAAATCGTAACACCCTGTAATAAAACCTAAAAAACTCTATTAGACCCTAATAAATGCTACAAAATCCCTAAAACCCTAATATACAATAAAAACACTATTAAACCCTAATAATCACTAAAGACCCTAACAAACCCAACAAAACGCTACAAAAACCTCCAAATAATAGCCTACAAAACCCTACAACCCACTAATAAACCCTAACAAACACTAATAACCCCAAAATAAATCGTAACAAACCCTAAATACCCCAAATAAATCTTAAAAATCCTAAAAATGCCAAATAAATCATAACAAACTAAAACAAACCATAACAAACCCCTAATAAACCGCAATAAACACTAACAAAGCATAATAAACCCTAATAAATCGTAATAAACCCAAATACAGGTTACTAAACCCTAATAAATAAAATAAACTCTAATAAACCCTAATAAATCCAAAATAACCTTAAAAAGTTTAATAAACCCTAGAAAAAGCTATTAATTCCTACAAAAGCTCAATAAAACCCAAATATACAATAAAAATGCTAATAAATAGTAACAAATCCTAAAGAACTCTAATAAACCCTAAAAAACCCTAATAAACCCTAAAGAGCCATATTAAACTCTAAAGAACACTGAAATACCCTAAAGAACCCAAAAAAATGCTAAAACGCATTATATAAACCCTAAAAACTGCTAAATTATCCAAACAAACCCTAAAAGACACTAAAAACCCTAACAACCCCTATCAATCCCAAAAAAAACAAATAAACCCATAAAAACCCCCAAAAACCATTAAAAACCACCAGATACCCTAAGAAACCATAAACACCCATTAACATCCCTTAAAAACCCTAAAAACACTACAAACCATAAACAACCATTAAAACCCTAAAAAAGGATTCAAATAGATACATAAACCCTAAAAACATTACATAAACCCTAATAAATGCAACAAAACCCCTAAAAATGCAACGTAAACCAAAAAAAGCAACATAAACCCAAAAAAATGATATATAAACCCAAAAAGCACTACTTAAAACCTAGAACTATAAAATAAACACTAAAAACACAACATAAACCCTAAAAATGGAACACAAACATTAAAAAATGCTATATAAAACCTAAAACACAATATAAACCCTAAAACACTCCCCGAACCCTAAAAAAATTACATAAACCCTAAAAATTTGAACATAAATGCTACATGACCCCTAAAAGTGCTACATAAACCTAGAAAATGAAACATAAACCCTAAAAAATTCTACATAAAACCTAATCCCTAAACACGCTATATAAACCCTAAAAGAGTTACATAAACCCTAAAAATGATACATAAAACCTAAAACCGCTAACTAAACCCTAAAAATGCTACATAAACACTAAAAATTATACATACACTCTAACAGCGCTACAAAAACCCTAAAAATGCTACAAAACCCTAAAGATTCTTCAAAACCCTAAAAAATATTAAACCCTAATGTACAATAATATAAAAAATTAAACCCTAATAAACCCCTAATAAACACCTAAATAACCATTAAAGCCGCTAACAACGCTACATTAACCCTATCAATTGCATCAAAAAACCAAAAATTTCCTCAAAACACATAAAACGCATCAAAACCCAAAAAATGCTAAAATAACCCAGACAAAGCATAAAAAATCCAAACACACCCATAAAATGTCACGACCCGTCCTCGGGGCCCGCACCGTGACTACCCCAAGCCCGCCTTCCATAGGCCAGGGGCTGGCGACTAGCACCAAGGCGTAAATCCCAACAAAAGGGAAGGCATTGCCTTTGAAAAGTAAACAAGCACCACAGAGTAAGGAAGCGGAAAAGTAAACACTAAGTAAAACTGTAACAAGCTGTGCTGAAAGTAAAAGGGGCCGGAAATACAAGCCCAACTGTAAAGTACAACTGAAAGGGAAAAACAATAACTGAAGGGAAAATCCGCAGCGTCGAGCCGTCCTCTGAAGGTCCCACCTGAAGGGTGGGTACAGATAGCCTCCACAGCTCCTCGGTCCAGCCGTCCGCTCCGAGTACGTCCCGCCCAGTGGTCCACCTCCAGGTACCGTCCTGCTCCGCACCCCTCCGCCTCGATCAGCGCTTCCCGTCGTCTGCAACCAACACCACGAAGTGCGGGCATAGCATGTGCAGGGGTGAGTATAAGCTACTCAGTAGGGACCTCGAGACCCCCGAAGGTCTCCTGAAATCCACAAAGGATAATCCACAAAGGAAAGATACAATCACAAAGTAACAACCGACACTGCTTAGGTATATGCCCATACATATAACTAAGTCATCAATTCCCGTTCGACTCCAACGTCCGAGCCCAAGCACAACCCAGTCCACACAGGAAAGCAAAAACGTATACCCACAGAGGATAGCACAACAAAATCCACAAAGGAGAGTAAACAGTAATCCAAATAGGATAGCTCAACACAATCCACAAAGGAGAGTAAACGGTAAATCCACACAGGATAGCTCAACACAATCCACAAAGAAGAGTAAACAGTAAATCCACACAGGATAGCTCAACACAATCCACAAAGGAGAGTAACACAGAATATTCAGCTCACACAGGTATACTTCTTTGGATGACGATAAAGATGATCACTGATCCATCTAAGTCATCGGACCCACGAAGGATCGATAGGTAACTAACCCCCGTAATGACCCACATAGGATCGGGCCCACACAGGACCTGTAGGCGCTGGCTCACACAGAACCGCTGAGCGCTGACCCACACAGGATCGGACCCACACAGGATCAGGCCCATACAGGACCTGTAGCACTGATCCATGTAGGATCGCTGAGTGTTGTAGTCGTCGCAGTCCACTGAGGATCTCTGCACAGTCGTCGTCGCAGTCCACTGAGGATCTCTGCACAGTCGTCGTCGCACTCCACTGAGGATCTCTGCACAGTCGTCGCTACATTCCATTGAGGATCTCTGCACAGTCGTCGCTGTCGAAGTAGCAGTCGCAGCCAGCTCTAAGGTTCCACACACAGCAAGCTCGTTCGGGAGGGTCTGCTCCATGAGCCGAGAGGCCGATACATCAACTGTCACAATGTCCAAAGTTGATGTATCCAAAAGTTC
The DNA here is from genome assembly GCA_963277665.1 of Viscum album. Lineage (NCBI taxonomy): Eukaryota > Viridiplantae > Streptophyta > Magnoliopsida > Santalales > Viscaceae > Viscum > Viscum album. The sequence continues at coordinate 791,480,947 of OY728167.1, forward strand.
TGTATCGTCAACAGGAACTCAACGTCGTAGACGACGCGTCAATCAGACGCCCGGTCTGAGAGTTATTGGCTTTTTCGTCCCAGGGCCCGGGTTGGTTTTTAAGGCAAAACCAACCCGACCGTACTCCACCTGCGTCCAAACCTCTGGCGGAGTGAGCCAAAAGATCTGTCTCACAAAGATGAATTTAACGAAGCTGACGGCACGTCAATCGGACGTCCGTAGCTCAAGATATGAGCGTTTCCGCTCCGAGGGCCCGGTTGGTTTCGTGTACGAACCAACCCGGCCGAACTCAAAGTATTCTGAAACCTTGAGTGTGATATATTGAAACAACCGTCTCGATCCAAGGATCGCATTTCCGCTGAAGGCGAGTTGTTCGGAGGCCCGTAGCTCAAGTTACGGGCATTTGACCGAAAACAGTCCGAAGACGGGAGGTCTGGGCCCGGTCCGACCCGGTCCGGTCCGGCCAGGGCGCGGCCCGACCGGTCGGACCGGCCTGGCTCGGTTCGGCCGAGCGGCCCGAACGGCCGTGCGCCGTGGGGCGCTGCCCCCGCGGTCTGGAGGTGCCCCCCCCCCCCCCCGCGTGGGGGCCACGCTGGATGAAAGGACGCGGCTTTGCCGCGTCCGAGTGCGCCGGACCCACGCGGCCGCGGGTCCGCGGGCGTCGCCGACCCTGGCTGCGGGCGCAGCCGCCCCTGGCTACCGGCACCTCCGCACCGGCGGCGGCTTCCGCGGGCCACCAGAGTCGCTCCGGTGGTCCGATTCTTCTCCCGTCTGCGCCGCTGCTCCTCCCGGGACTCGTTCTTCACTGCGGAGCCACCAAATTTCCGTTGCGGCACGTTCCGTCATCGCCCGTCAAATCTGCACAACAACGAAGAATGGCGGAGGGTCGTCGGGCCGTGTTCGTTTGGCCCGCACCCTCCGCGTTAGAGATAAACAACGGGATAAATAATCAAGCATATGAAACAACAATTTTAATTAACTAAAATTGTTCATGAGAAATCCGGTTCTTTAATTTAAAGAAACGTTCACGGGAATAAGGGGCATTTCTCAAACAAAATCCCTACCTCGACAAGTCGTCGCGCGTGAGCGTTCTTCGCGGAATTGCTCATCGCGGAAGGAGGGGTTCGTCGTGTCGCAAAAGGCGTCGCGTCGTCGCGGAAGGGCGTCGCGTCGTCGCGGAATCTGGCGTTGCATCGACGAACTCAACGGACCAAGAGACAACAGATTTAATTGTAAATAATTAAATCCGTGTGTTGTTATAAACCACAAGGAAGTTTAAAAAGAAACCCGAGATCTCTTACCTCAAGCAGTTGGTGATTGGAGATCGGGGCGGGGAAGAACGTCTCGGATGAAGCGTCGTCAAACTCCGAGGGTGACGGCGTTCTTCACGTTCTTCGCATTCTTCGCGTTCTTCGCGTTCTTTGCGAAGGAGGATGAAGGCTCAAGAACTCTGTCAAAACCTCTCAACGTGTAATCCTCCAAATGTTGTGTTGGTCTTATTTTATTATTATGTCAACAAACGAAAAGAGGTATGTAATGACCCATTAATTCGTAGAATTAATTCAATGAAAGAAACCGCCCATTTAATTTACGAACAAAACTGCCCAATTAAATGGTGCGTTAAGAAATTAAGAAAACGCGTCAGTTGACTTTCATAATGATGGGTTTTCGCGGGTGTGTTACTTAGCGGAAAGAAACGACGGGGCTCGTGCGGGCCCCACCTCACAAATATCCTACCAAGAGGGTAGGATATTTCTGGATAGTACCCTATCCGTTTCAACTCAGTTTAACACGCTTTTAAGTGGCTTCCAAGTGGCTTAAGTGAAATAAAATAAAGTTGTCGAAAAATTATTTTATTTCTTAACATTAAGCCCGAAAATTAAAAACCACACCCAAGAAAACGCAACTCTGGAAGAGGCATTTCTAAGCAAATACCGGCGCTGTGATTTCATTGGTGCCCTCAGAATTCGATTCCGGGCACTGGTTCAAAATTTAGAAAAACCCGCTCGTCCGTTCACTGAACTTACCCGAGCCAAACTTCGGAAACTGATTTCGGGCACACCGGGCCTCAGAATTAGGTGCCGTCAGAAACTGCATTCTTGTAAAATTTCAAAGAAAATTAAGAAAAAAAATTCCCTTGAAATTTACGGGTCTTTACATTACTCCCACCTCAGGTCTTTACGTCCCCGTAAAGATACATCATAAACTATGGAAACAAATGTGGGTACTAAGCACGCATCTGAGCCTCCTGCTCCCATGTGCTCTCCTAGAGGTTCTCGTGCTGCCATCTGATGCGCACAAGAGGAATTGATCGCCCACGTAGGAACCGCTCCTTTCGATCCTCTATCTCCACCGGGACTTCCGTAAAAGTCTCCCCATCATCCACGTCTAGCTCCCCATGGTCAATGTTGTATATCGGGTCGTGCACGTATCTCCTCAGCTGAGATATGTGGAAGACGTCGTGCACCTTGTGCAACTGAGGTGGTAGAGCCAGGCGATAAGCCACCTCGCCAATCCTGTTGAGGACCTGGAAAGGCCCGATGAAGCGTGGACACAACTTGCCGCCTCGGCCAAATCTCCGCAAACCACGTCGAGGTGAGACACGCAAGAAGACGTGGTCGCCATCTTCGAACTCTAGTGGCCTCCGCCTCCTGTCAGCATATGACTTCTGCCGGCTCTGAGCTGTCCTCATCCACTCCTGGATGACCTGGACCTTCTCTGTCGTGGCCCGGACCATCTCTGGTCCCACAAGTGCTGACTCCCCAGGGTCTGTCCAACACAAAGGAGATCTGCAAGGCCTGCCGTACAACGCCTCGTATGGTGCCATCCCGATGGTGGAGTGGTAGCTGTTGTTGTACGCGAACTCCACCAAGGGTAGGTGGTCCTCCCAGCTGTGACCAAAGTCGAGGACACATGCGCGGAGCATGTTCTCGAGAGTCTGAATGGTCCTCTCCGTCTGACCATCCGTCTGAGGGTGAAAGGTGGTGCTCAGATGTAGCCACATCCCGAACGCCTCCTGCAACCCCTTCCAAAGCCGGGAAGTAAAGCGAGCGTCCTGATTAGAGACGATAGTTGATGTCACACCGTGAAGCCATACAATCTCCTGAACGTAGAGACGCCCCAAGCTCTCCACTGAGCCCTGCTCTCGGATGGGTAAGAAGTGTGCCGACTTGGTGAGTCGGTCAACAATCACCCAAATAGAGTCGTGACCTCTGTAAGTGTGTGGAAGTCCAGTCACGAAGTCCATAGATATGCCATCCCACTTCCACTCTGGGACCTCCAAGGGCTGTACCAAGACTGCTGGTACCTGGTGCTCTGCCTTCACCTGCTGGCAGGTGAGGCACCGTGAAACGAACTCTGCCACAACTTTCTTCATGCCCGGCCACCAGTGCTGTCGTCTGAGATCCTGGTACATCTTCGCCACTCCAGGATGTACCGCCAAAGGAGAAGTGTGAAACTCTCTCAGCACCTCCTCTCGTAAAGCGACTGGTACCAAGGTACGTCCTCTGAAAAGGACGTCGTGCTCTGATCCAAGGGAGAAACCATCAGGTGCCTGTCCCGAGGATATCTGTGCACGCCGTGTCTCACAGTCAGTGTCCCCACACTGAGCCTCTCTGACCCACTGTAGAAGTGGAGGGGAGACGGTGAGAGACTGAAGGAAGGCTGCTCCGTCTCTATCCACGAAGGATATTTGCAAAGAGGCTAGCTGCTCTGTCACTTCCTCAAGTAGCTGGATGCCCTTCCTCCTGCTGAGGGCATCGACCACCACGTTCCCCTTCCCAGGAGTATAGACTATCTCAAAGTCAAAGTCCTAGAGGAACTCGAGCCATCGCCGCTATCTCAGGTTCAAGTCCTTCTGAGAGAAGATGTACCTGAGACTCTAGTGGTCAGAAAAGACTGTAAAGCGCTCACCCATCAGATAGTGCTGTCATGTATTCAGAGAGAAGACCACTAGTGCTAACTCCAGGTCATGGGTAGCGTAGTTCTGCTCATGCGGCCTCAACTGACATGATCCGTAGGTGATCACTGCCCGCTCCTACATCAGGACAAATCCGAGTCCGGTCCCTGATGCATCGCAGTAGACTATGTATCCAACTCCCTCCTCAGGCAACCTCAAGATAGGTGCACTGGTCAATCTCTGCCTTAGCTCCTGGAAGCTCTGCTGACATCTGTCTGACCACACAAAGGGTTTCCCCTTCTTTGTAAAAGCTGAGAGTGGTGCCGTAACTCTGGAAAAGTCTGGCACAAATCTCCAATAGTATCCGGCTAGACCCAAGAAACTCCGCACCTCCGTCACGCTCTTGGGTGGTTCCCAAGCTAGCACCACCTCGATCTTCGTGGGATCCACTGCAAATCCTACATCAGAAATGACGTGCCCCAAGAATTGGACCTCACGTAACCAGAATTGGAACTTCGAGAGCTTTCCATAAAGCTGGTGCTCTCGGAGTGTGTCCAGTACAACCCGTAAGTGGTAGGCGTGCTCCTCCTCCGTGGTCGAGTACACCAAAATGTCATCGATGAAGACCACGACAAATCGATCGAGGTATGGCTGGAAGATCCTATTCATGAGGCTCATGAAAACTGCTGGAGCGTTGGTTATGTCGAAAGGCATAACCAAGAACTCATAGTGGCCATACCGACACCTGAAGGCCATCTTCTGCACATCCTCGTCTCGAACTCTGAGCTGATGATAGCCTGACCTGAGGTCTATCTTCGAGAACCACCGTACTCCCTTGAGCTGATCGAAGAGGTAATCAATCCTAGGTAGCGGATACTTGTTCCTCACTATCACCTGGTTCAGGCGACGATAATCGACACACAGTCGCACGCTCCCGTCCACCTTCTTGGCGAACAATATCGGCGAAGCCCAGGGTGAAACACTGGGCCGGAAGAACCCCTTTCCCTGCAAGTCCTCCAACTGTACCCGTAGCTCTCGAAGCTCAGCGGGGGCCATACGATATGCTGGAGTGGATATCGGGGCTGTCCCGGGGTACAGATCAATATAAAAGTCTACCTCTCTGCAGGGAGGTAGCCCTGGAACGTCGTTGGGGAAGACTTCCGCATACTGATCCACCACTGCAAGAAAACTAGGACTCTGCACGTCAACTGCTCCAAGGATGATGCTAGCCAACTGATGAGTGATGGGCTGCCCTCTCCTCTGCGTGATTCCATCCTGTGATGCAAAGTCTCCCTTCTCAGCAGTGAAGGTGAACCTGCTCCCATCGGTGCGCACACATCGCACCTTGTGCCTAATGCATTCAATCTGTGCATGGACCATAGATAACCAATCCATGCCCAAGATGACATCGTAAGGCCTCGACGCCGCTACAAGAAGATCCCAGCCGAAGCTCTCGCCTCCTAGATTAAGCTCACACTTCCGGCACCAGTGCGTAATCATCGAGTCTGCTCCTGTAGGGGTCTCTAGCCGTAAGGATCGAGCCAACGGCTCTGTCAGAATCTCCGAGCTCCGAACAAGGGAAGTGGCTATGAAAGAGTGACTCGCTCCTGTGTCTATAAGAACTGCAGTAAGGGTGGAATAGACACAGATCGTACCTCGAATCATCTCTGGCATGCCATGGTCGTAGGCCTCCACTGCCTGGAGTTGTGCCTGTCTCTGCCCGCCAGCTCCCAGTGGTCGGGGCGGGCCTCCTGGTGGTGGTGGTGGCAGAGCCTCAAAGCGTCACCCACCACCTGCTGCTCGGCCATCTCCTCTTCCTCGTCAGCCTCCTCCCTGCGGACCGCCACTGTCAACCCTCTGCCTCTTCCTAGGTGGCCCCTCCACCGTCTGCTGCTCCTCGGTACGGCGGGTCGGGCAGTCACGAGCCATGTGGCCCTGCCCGCCGCACGCGTAGCACTGCCTGCCTCTCGGAAGACTGGCTCCGCGCTGTGTGCCCCGCACTGCTGAGCCAGTGTCCCGAGGTCGTCTGCCGGAAGGTCTGGTCTGCCTGGAACCCTGAGTCATCTATCGGCTACCAGCTTCCGAAGACTCTGCTACCTGTCGCCCTGCGGACTCAGCTAGAAAGATCTCGATCAGAAGGGCTCGCTCCAGCACTCCTGTCTGGGTCAGGATGCTGAGGGATATCAGTGATGCCCTGATCTCGTGTCTCAAACCCTGCTCAAAGATCCGGGCCCAGAAGAAGGGGTCCCGTACCATGTCTGTCGAGTAGAAAGGAAGGTCGGTGAACCTTGCCGCGTACTGGACGACCGTCAAGCTGCCCTGCCGCAGCTGGAGAAGCTCCTGAATGTCCACCGCACGGAGGGTGGCCGGGACGAAATCTGAGTGGAAGATGCTCTCGAAGTCTTTCCAGATGAGGGAGGCCTCATCGTGTACTTGGATCATAAAGCTCCACCATCGTCCTGCTGCTGCGTGCAGTATGCTCGCCGCGAGGATCACCATGAGGTCTGCTGGTATCCTCACTAGCCTGAAAACTCGAACGACCGCCTCCAGCCAGTCCTCGGCGGCCTGGGGGTCCATCTCCCCATGAAACCTGGGTGGTCGCTGGCGCTGGAACTCGTGCAGAGCTCCGAGGCGACGTGCATCGTTTGCGGTCGGTGCTGGAAGCATCGGGGGCTCGGCGGGTAAAGATACCGCCGGTGGATCTGCTCTCAACGGGCCCTGTACCGAGGCCTCGTCGCTCGGCGGGCTGTCGTCGCACTCTACTCTCGGAACCCTAGCTGGATGCCTTCGTGGGGACATCCTAAAAAGGAAACAAGTGCGCCACGATCAGAATAGTATACCTGGTGAGCTGACACAAGTAATCACAAAGAAAACTTGAAACACACAAGCAATCAATGTTTTCGTGCATTAAGTCGGAAATCAGAAGTCAGTGTCCTGGTGTACGGATACGTCGGTCGCCGCACCAACACTGGACTCCCTGGACTGATAACCACACCCAATACGCTAAACACTATTGCATCACATAGAAGAAAGATCAGAGTTTGCGGTAGAACCGACCCCCTCTGATACCAATTTGTCACGACCCGTCCTCGGGGCCCGCGCCGTGACTACCCCAAGCCCGCCTTCCATAGGCCAGGGACTGGAGACTAGCACCAAGGCGTAAATCCCAACAAAAGGGAAGGCATTGCCTTTGAAAAGTAAACAAGCACCACAGATTAAGAAAGAGGAAAAGTAAACACTAAGTAAAACTGTAACAAGCTGTGCTGAAAGTAAAAGGGGCCGGAAATACAAGCCCAACTGTAAAGTACAACTGAAAGGGAAAACAACAACTGAATGGAAAAGCCGTAGCGTCGAGCCGTCCTCTGAAGGTCCCACCTGAAGGGTGGGTACATATAGCCTCCACAAATCCTCGGTCCAGCCATCCAATCCGAGTACGTCCCGCACAGTGGTCCACCTCCATGTACCATCCTGCTCCGCACGCCTCCACCTCAATCAGCACTGCCCGTCGTCTGCAACCAACACCACGAAGTGCGGGCATAGCCCGTGCAGGGGTGAGTATAATCTACTCAGTAGGGACCCCGAGACCCCCGAAGGTCTCCCGAAATCCACAAAGGATAATCCTCAAAGGAAAGTTACAATCACGAAGTAACAACCGACACTGCTTAGGTATATGCCCATACATATACCTTAAGTCATCAATTCCTGTTCGGCTCCAACGTCCGAGCCCAAGCACAACCCAGTCCACACAGGAAAGAAAAAACGTATACCCACACAGGATAGCACAACACAATCCACAAAGGAGAGTAAACAGTAATCCATATACGATAGCTCAACACAATCCACAAAGGAGAGTAAACAGTAAATCCACACAGGATAGCTCAACACAATCCACAAAGGAGAGTAAATAGTAAATCCACACAGGATAGCTCAACACAATCCACAAAGGAGAGTAACACAGAAGATTCAGCTCACACAGGTATACTTCTTCAGATGACAATAAAGATGATCACTGATCCATCTAAGTCGTCGGACCCATGAAGGATCGATAGGTAACTAACCCCTACAATGACCCAAACAGGATCAGTCCCACACAGGACCTATAGGCGCTGTCTCAGACAGAACCGCTGAGCGCTGACCCACACAGGATCGGACCCACACAGGATCGGGCCCACACAGGACCTGTAGCACTGATCCACGTAGGATCGCTGAGTGCTGTAGTCGTCGCAGTCCACTGAGGATCTCTGCACAGTCGTCGTCGCAGTCCACTGAGGATCTCTGCAGAGTCGTCGCTGCAGTCCACTGAGGATCTCTGCACAGTCGTCGCTGTCGAAGTAGCAGTCGCAACCAGCTCTAGGGTTCCGCACACAGCAAGCTCGTTCGGGAGGGTCCGCTCCACGATCCGAGAGGCCGATACATCAACTGTCACAAAGTCCAAAGTTTATGTATCCAAAAGTTCCGTATCGTCAACAGGAACTCAACGTCGCAGACGACGCGTCAATCGGACGCCCGGTCTGAGAGTTATTGGCTTTTTCGTCCTAGGGGCCCGGTTGGTTTTTAATGAAAAACCAACCCGACCGTACTCCATCTGCGTCCAAACCTCGGGCGGAGTGAGCCAAAAGATCCGTCTCACAAAGAGGAATTCAACGAAGCTGACGGCACGTCAATCGGACGTCCGTAACTCAAGATATGAGCGTTTCCGCTCCGAGGTCCCGGTTGGTTTCGTGTACGAACCAACCCGGCCGAACTCAAAGTATTCCGAAACATTGAGTTCGGTATACTGAAACGACCGTCTCGATCCAAGGATCGCATTGCCGCTGACGTCGAGTCGTTCGGAGGCCCGTAGCTCAAGTTACGGGCATTTGACCGAAAACAGTCCGAAGACGAGTCAGGGCCCAGGCCGACCCGGCCCGACCCCCCCGGGGTCGGCCGAACCGGGTCGACTCGACCCGGTCCGGTCCGGCCAGGGCGCGGCCCGGCCGGTCGGACCGGCCTGGCTCGGTTCGGCCGAGCGGCTGAACGGCCGTGCGCCACGGGGCGCTGCCCCCGTGGTCTGGAGGTGCCCCCCCCCCCCCCCCGCCGGGGGCCGCGCTGGATCAAAGGACGCGGCTTTGCCGCGTCCGAGTGCGCCGGACCCGCGCGGTCGCGGGTCCACGGGCACTGCCGCCCCCGGCTACCGGCGCCGCCGCTCCGGTGGTCCGATTCTGTTCCCGTCTGCACCGCTGCTCCTCCCGGGACTCATTCTTCACTACGGAACCACCAAATTTCTGTTGCGGCACGTTCCGTTGTTGCCCGTCAAATCCGCACAACAACGAAGGACGGTGGAGGGTCGTCGGGCCGTGTTCGTTTGGCCCACACCCTCCGCGTTAGAGATAAACAACGGTATAAATAATCCAGCATATGAAACAACAATTTTAATTAACTAAAATTGTTTATGAGAAATCCGGTTCTTTAATTTAAAGAAATGTTCACGGGAATAAGGGGCATTTCCAAAACAAAATCCATACCTCGACAAGTCGTCGCGCGTGAGCGTTCTTCGCGGAATTGCTCGTTGCGGAAGGAGGGGTTCGTCATGTCGCGGAAGGCATCGCGTCGTCGCGGAAGGGCGTCGCATCATCACGGAATCCGGCGTTGCGTCGACGAACTCAACGGACCAAGAGACAACAGATTCAATTGTAAATAATTAAATCCGTGTGTTGTTATAAACCACAAGGAAGTTTAAAAAAACCCGAGATCTCTTACCTCAAGCAGTTGGTGATTGGAGATCGGGGCGGGGAAGAACGTCTCAGATGAAGCGTCGTCAAACTCTGAGGGTGATGGCGTTCTTCGCGTTCTTCGCATTCTTCGCGTTCTTCGCGAAGGAAGATGAAGGCTCAAGAACTCTGTCAAAACCTCTCAACGTGTAATCCTCCAAATGTAGTGTTGGTCTTATTTTATTATTACGCCAACAAACGAAAAGAGGTATATAATGACCCATTAATTCGTAGAATTAATTCAACGAAAGAAACCACCCATTTAATTTACGAACAAAACTTCCCAATTAAATGGTGCGTTAAGAAATTAAGAAAACGCGTCAATTGACTTTCATAATGACGGGTTTTCGCGGGTGCGTTACTTAGCGGAAAGAAACGGCGGGGCTCGTGCGGACCCCACCTCACAAATATCCTACCAAGAGGGTAGGATATTTCTGGATAGTACCCTATCTGTTTCAACTTAGTTTAAGCCGATTTTAAGTGGCTTCAAGTGGCTTACAAGTGGCTTAAGTTAAATAAAATAAAGTTGTCCAAAAATTATTTTATTTCTTAACATTAAGCCCGAAAATTAAAAACCACACCCGAGCAAACGCAACTCCGGAAGAGGCGTTTCTAAGCAAATACCGGCGCTGCGATTTCATTGGTTCCCTCAGAATTCGATTCCGGGCACCGGTTCAAAAGTTAGAAAAACCCGCTCGTCCGTTCACTAAACGTACCCGAGCCAAACTTCGGAAACTGATTCCGGGCACACCGGGCCTCGGAATCAGGTGCCGTCAGAAACTGCGTTCTTGTAAAATTCCAAAGAAAATTAAGAAAAAAAATTTCCTTGAAATTTACGGGTCTTTACATAAAACCCCAAAAAAACGCATAAAACCCCAAACAAGTCAAACAAACCGTAACAAACCCTAAAAATCCAAATAAAACCTAACAAACCCTAACAACCACTAATAACTCCTAAGAACCACTAATAAACCCTAAAAACCCCTAAAACCCACTATTAAACACTAAAAACCCTAATAAACACTAATAAATTGAAATTACCTTTAATAAATCCTAAAATACTCTATTAGACCCTAATAAATGGTAGAAAATCCCTAAAACCCCTAATATACAATAAAAACACTATTAAACAATAATAAGCCCTAATAATCACTAAAAACCTTCACAAACCCGACAAAAAACTACAAAAACATCCAAATAATAGCCTACAAAACCCTACAACCCATTAATAAACCCTAACAAACCCTAATAACCACAAAATAAATTGTAACAAACCCTAACAACTCGAAATAAATCGTAACAAATCCTAACAAAGCCAAATAAATCATAATAAACTAAAACAAACCATAACCCACCCCAAATAAACCGCAATAAACCCTAACAAATCATAATAATTCCCAATAAATCATAATAAACCCAAATACATGTTACTAAACCCTAATAAATAAAATAAACCCTAATAAACCTTAATAAATCCTAAATAAAACTAGAAAATGTTGATAAACCCTAGAAAAAGCTATTAATGCCTAAAAAACCCAATGTAACCCTAATATACTATAAAAATGTAAATAAACTGTAAAAAATCCTAAAGAAGAATACTAATCCCTAAAGAACCCTAATAAACCCTAAAAACCATATTAAACTCTAAATAATAGTAATAAACCCTAAAGAACCTAGAAAAATGCTAAAACACATTAAATAAGCCCTAAAAACCGCTACAATACCCAAACAAACCAAAAAACACACTAAAAACCCAAACGACCCCTATCAATCCCAAAAAAACAAATAAACCCATAACCCCCCCCCCCCCAAACAATTAAAAAACAATCAGATACCATAAAAAACCACAAACACCCGTTAATAACCCTTAAAACCCCAAAAAATACTACAAAACATAAACAAGCATTAAAACCACAAAAAAGGCTTCAAATAGATACATAAACCCTAAAAACATTACATAAACCCTAAATAATGCAACAAAAACCCTAAAAACGCAACATAAACCAAAAAACGCAACATAACCCCCAAAACACTACATGAACCCTAAAAGAAATACATAAACCCGAGAACTATAACATAAACCCTAAAAATACAACATGAACCCTAAAAAACGCAACATAATGATTGAAAAATGCTACAAGAAACCTAAAAACCCAATATAAACCCAAAAAACACTCCATGAACCCTAAAAATGATACATATACCCTATAAAACGCAACCTAACACTATATCACCCCTAAAAACGCTACATAAACCCATAAAATGCAACATAAACCCTAAAAAATGCTACATAAAAGATAAACCCTAAACACGCTACATAAACCCTTAAAATGTTACATAAACCCTAAAAATGATACATAAAATCTAAAACCACTATCTAAACCCTAAAAATGCTACATAAACACTAAAAATGCTACATAAAATCTAACAATGCTACACAAACCATAAAAAATGCTATAAAAACCCAAAAGATGCTTTAAACCCCTCAAAATATTAAACCATAATATACCATAATATAAAAAAATAAACCTTAATAAACCCCTAATAAAATCTAATAATCCCTAAAAACACCTTATAATCCCTAAAATCTAAAGAAACTCTACTCATCCCAAATAAAACACCAAAAATATATAATAAACCCTAATAAATGATAATAAAACCTAATAATCCCTAAAAACAGATTAAGAAACCCTAAACAACCCTAACCAACCCTAATAGACACTAATAAACACTAATAAAACCAAATAAACCCCAAATAAACCCTAAAAGCCCAAATATACCATAAATAAATCCAAATAAAACCTACACAACCCTAACAAAGCTTAACACACCATAATAAACCCTAATAAAACCCTACAATACCCTAATAAAGAAAAAAATGCTAGTATTCCTTAAAAATCACTAGAAACCCTGATAAACACTAATATAACCTAACAAACCCTAAAAATGCTCACAAATAATAAAAAACGATCACAAACTGTAAAAACATTCTACATTACCTTAAAAGACATAAAAACACTAATATAACCTAATAAAGACAAAAAAATGCTAATATACATTAAAATCCCTAGAAACCCTAATAAACCATAATAAACTCTAATATAACCAAAGAAACCCTAAAAATGTTCACAAAAAAACCAAAACGTTCACAAAAAATAAAAACATGCTATATTATCTAAAAAGACCTAACAAACACTAATATATCCTAACAAAACAAAAAAACTAATAAACACATAGCAAACCAAACTAAACCCGAAAAATCCCTAATAAACTCTATTAAAAATGAACAATCCCTAATAAAACCCTAAAAATACCTTCCCAAACCTAATAATCCTTGACACACCATAAAAAACCTAATAAAACCCATCTAAAACCCAATAAACAAAAAAACGCAATCAAACCATTAAAAATCCCTAGAAAACCTAATAAACCCTATTAAATTTAAATAAAAGCTAATAAAAAATTAAAAATGCTTACAAACACTAAAAATAAGATAATAAATCCTAAAAAGTCATAACAACCCCTCATATATATTAAAAAAACTAAAATACAGTCATATACCATAATAAAAATTCTAACAACCCCTAGTAAACCCAAAAAATCCCTAACAAACCCTAATAAACCGTACTCAACCCTAATAAACCCTAATAAAACCTTAAAGATACCACCTCATCCCTAATAAAACTCTAAAAATACCTACTCAACCCTAATAAACCTTAACACACCATAATAAACCATAATAAACCCCATTAAATGCTAAAAAATGAAAACATACAAGTAAAAAAGCCCTAAAACCCATAATAAATGCTAATAAAACCTAACAAAGCTTAAAAGCACTAATAAAGCTGAATAAACACTACTAAACACTAAAAACCCTAATATACCCTCTCAAAAATTAATAAACCATAATGAATCATAACAAACCCTAATAAATCCAAGACATACCCAAATATACCATAATATACCATGATATTTCCCAATAAACCCAATAAAATCATAATAAAACCCAAAAAATACCTAATAAATCCTAATAAACCTTGACACACAATAATAAACCCTAATAAAATCTTAAGAACCCCCCCCCACCAAACCATAAAGAAAATGTTAATATACCATTAAAAACCGTAAAACCCTTACAAACCATAATAAATGTTAATAATACCTAAAAATCCTAAAAAATGATAGTAAACACAAAAAATAACTCTAATAATAATAGTAGTAATAACGCACATTCATGTGCATATGCATGTGCATGGTTTAAATAATAAATCATAACGCACATGCATGTGCATATTCACGCGCATTTGTTTGTGAATTATTATAAATAATAAATTATAAATAATAACGCATGTGAATTGCATGTGTATGTGCATGTTCATGTGAATGATAATAAATAATAAATAATAACGCACATCCAAGTTCATGTGAATGGGCATGTTCATGGTAATAAACAATAAATAATAACAAATTCCACATGAATGTGCATTTGCATGTGAATGATAATAAATAATAAATAATAACACATGTGATAATAAAATAACGCAAGTGCATTGTGTGTGCACGTGCATAGGAATAAATAATAATAACACATGTGATAATAGAATAACACAAGTGTATTGCATTTTCATGTGCATGGTAATAAATAATATAGAATAACGCACGTGAATGTGCATTTACATTTAATGATAATGATAATGACGCATGCACGTGCATGGTAATAAATAATAAATAACAATGCATGTGCATGTGAATTTGTATTTGATGATACAAACAATGATGATAATAATAATAATAATAATAACAATAACAATATAATAACGCAAGTTCATTGCATGTGCACATGGATAGTAGTAAATAATAAATAAATTATAGTCAATAAGAAGGCACATGCATGGGCATGGTCATTTACATTTGATAATAATATTAATAATACTAATTGAAATAATAATAATAATAACTCATGCACGTGCATGGTAAAAAATAATAAATAACAATGCACATGCATGTGGATTTCCATGTGATAATGATAATATTAATGATAATAATAATAATAATAATAATAATAAATGTGACGATAATAATAATAATAATAAAAGAATAATACAAGTGCATTTCATATGCATGTGTATGGTCATAAATAATAAATAATAATGCACGTACATCTTCATTTGCATGTGATGATAATAATAATAACAGCAGTAGTAGTAGTAGTGATAATAGTAGTAGTACCAATGCATGTGATAATAGAATATTGCTTGTGCATTACATGTGCACATGCATGGTAATAAATAATAACGCGCGTGCATTGCATTTTCATGTGATGATGATGACGATGATAATAATAATAATAACAATAATAATATTAATAACAACAACGCATGTGATAATAGAATAATACATGTGCATTGAATGTGCATGTTTATGCATTTGCATGTGCATTTTCATGTGATGATCATAACAATAACAATAACAACAACAAAAACAACGAAAACCACAATAATAATAATAACAATAAGAATAACGATGCATGTGATAATAAAATAGCATGTGTGCATTGCTTGTGCACGTGTATGGTAATAAAAAATAAATAATTATGCACATCCATGTGCATGGGCATGTGCATGAGATGATTATAATAATAATAACAGTAATTATAATAATAATAACAACATTGCATGTGATAATAGAATAATGAACGTACATTGCATGTGCAGTGCATGATAATGAATAATAACTCATAGTGCACGTGATGATAATAATAACCGTAATAGTAATATTAATAATAATAGTGCATGCGATAATAGAATAACACACATGTATTGAATGTGCACGTGTATGGTTATAAATAATAATGCATGTGCATTTGCATTTGTATTTGATGATAATAACAATAATAACAATAATAGTAACAATAACAATAAGAATAAAAATTCTTTTGATAATAGAATAATGTAGGTGCATTGCGTGTGCGCACGCATGGTAATAAATAATAACGGAAGAGCATGTGCATTTTCATGTGATGATAATAATAAAAATAGTAATAGTGATAAAAATAATAATAATAATAACAAGAACAACATATTCACTTGCATGGAAATAAATAATGTATAATAAATAACAAATAATAATGCATGTTCATATGCATTTGCATGTGATGATAATAATAATAATAATAATAATAATAATAATAACAACAATAATGATAATTATAATAATGAAAATGATAATAATGATAATAATAACGTGTGTGATAAAAGAATAACACACGTCCTAACAAACCCTAACAAACCCTAACAACCACTAATAACCCCTAAGAACCACTAATAAACCAAAATAACACTTGAAACCCACTTTTGAACCCTAAAACCCTAATAAACACTAATAAATCATAATAACCTGTAATAAACTCTGAAAACCCTATTAGACTCTAAGAAACACTACAAAATCCCTAAAACCCCTAATATACAATTAAAAACGCTATTGAGCCATAATAAATCCTAATAATCACTAAAAACCCTAACAAACCCAAAAAAACACTACCAAATCCGCCAAATAATAGCCTATAAAACCCTACACTCTGCTAATAAACCCTAACAAACAATAATAACCCCATAATAAATCATAACAAACCCTTAAAACCCCAAATAAATCGTAACAAATACTAACAACGCCAAATAAATCACAACAAACTGAAACAAACCATAACAAACCACTAATAAACCACAATAAACCTTAACAAATCATAATAAACCCTAATAAATCATAATAAACCCAAATACACATTAATAAACCCCAATAAATAATTTAAACCCTTAGAAATCCTAAAAATCCTAAATAACCCTAAAAAGGTTGATAAACCCTAGAAAAAGTTATTAAGGCCTACAAAAGCCCAATAAAACCCTAATATACAATAAAAAATGCTAATAAACCATAAAAAATCCTAAAGAACACTAATAAATCCTAAAGAACCCTAATAAACCCTAAAGAAACATAATAAACTCTAAAGAACACTAAAAACCATTAAGAACCCAAAAAACTCTAAAACATAATACAAAACCCTAAAAACTACTACAATACCCAAACAAACCCTAAAACACAATAAAAACCCCTAAGAACCCCGATCAATCCCGAAAAAACAAATAAACCCTTAAAAACCCCCAAAAAACATTTGAAAACCCATCAAATACCATAAAAACCATAAACACTCGTTAACAACCCTTAAAACCCTAAAAACCTCTACAAACCATAAAAACCATTAACACCAGAAAAAAGGCAACAAATAGTTACATAAACCCAAAAAAACGTTACATAAACCCCAAAAATGAAACATAAAACCTAAAAATGTGACATAAACCCAAAAAACCCAACATAAACCCAAAAAACGATACATAAACCCAAAAAGCACTACATAAAATCGAGAACTGTAACATAAACCCTAAACAACGCAACATAAAAAATTAAAAAACGATACATAAATCCTAAAAACACAACATAAACCCAAAAAACACTACATGAACCCTAAAAACGTTACATAAACCCTAAAAATGAAATACAAATAATACAACACCCCTAAAAACGCTAAATAAACCCAGAAAATGCAACATGAACCGTAAAAAATGTAACATAAAACCTAAACCCTAAGCACGCAACATAAACCCTAAAAACATTACATAACCCCTAATAATGTTACATAAAACCTAATACCACTAACTAAACCCTAAAAGTGCTACATAAACACTAAATATGCAACATAAACTCAAACAATTCTACACAAACAATAAAAAATGCTACAAAAACCCTAAAGACACTTCAAAACCCTCAAAAGCAATGAACCCTAATATACCATAATATAGAAAATTAAACCCTAATAAACCTCTAATAATCATTAATAATCCCTAAAAATGCCTTATAATCCCTAAAAATCTTAAGAGACTCTACTCAACCCTAATAAAACCGCAAAAAATACATAATAAACCCTAATAAATGATAATAAAACCTAATAAACCATAAAAACACGCTAATAAAACCTAAACAACCCAAACCAAGCCTAATAGACACTAAAAAAACAAATAAACCATAATAAACCCCAAAAAACAATAAAAATATCTAATAAACCATAAATAAATCAAAATAAACCATACTCAACCCTAACAAACATCAACATGCCATAATGACCCCTAATAAAACCCTACAAAACCCTAATAATGAAAACAAACTCTAGTATACCATAGAAAATCCCTATAAATCCTGATAAACTCTAGTATAACCTAATAAACCCTAAAATTGGTCACAAACAATAAAAAAATGATCACAAACAATAAAAACACGCTATATTACCTAAAAAGACCTAAAAACACTAATATAACCTAATAAATACAAAAAACGCTAATATACCTTAAAAATCCCTGGAAACCCTAATAAACCATAACAAACTATAATATAACACAAGAAACCCTGAAAACCCTCACAAATAAGACAAAACACTCATAAATAATAAAAACACTTTGTTATCTAAAAACACTTAACAAACACTAATATAACCTAATAAAAAATACTAATAAACCCCTAAAAACCCTAATAAACCCTTAAAATCCCGAATAAACCCTAATAAAACCATAATTAAACCCTAAAAATACCTTCTCAACCCTAATAAACCTTGACACACCATAATAAAACCTAATAAAACCCAACTAAACCCCAATAAACAAAAAAATGCAAACAACCCGTTAAAAGCCCTAGAAACCGTAACAAACCATAATAAATTCAAAAATAAAACCTAACAAACCATAAAAATGCTCACAAACACTAAAAAACACTAATAAAACCTAAAAAGTCCTAACAACCCCGCATATATATTAACAAAAACTAAAAAACACTCATATACCCTAATAAAAACACTAAAAAACCCTAGTAAACCCTAAAAATCCCTAACAAACCCTAATAAACACTACTCAACCCTAATAATCATAAATAAAACCCTAAAGATACCTACTCAACCCTAATAAAAGCCTAAAAATACGTACTCAACCCTAATAATCTTTAACAAAATATAATAAACCATAATAAACCCCACTAAACCCTAAAAACGCAAATATATCATTAAAAATCCCTAAAAGACCTAATAAATTCTAATAAAACCTAAAAAAGCTTAAAAGCACGAATAAACCCTATTAAACACTACTAGACCCTAAAAACCCATAATATACCCTTTTAAAAATTTATAAACCATAATGAATGATAATAAACCCTAATAAATCCTAAACATAGCAAAATATACCATAATATTCCATAATATACTATAATATACACTAATAAACCCAACTCAATCCCAATAAAACCCTAAAAATACCTAATAAACCCTAATAAACCTTAACACACCATAATAAACCCTAATAAAATTTTAATAACCCCCAACAAACCCTAAAAACCCTAATATAACATTAAAACCCTAAAACCCAAACAAACCATAATAAATGTTAGTAACACCTAAAAAATCTAAAAAATGATAGTAAACTCTAAAAATACCTGTAATAAAAATAATAGTAATAATGCATGTTCATGTGCATATGCATGTTCCTGGTTTAAAGAATAAATCATAACGCACATGCATGTCCATATGCCTGCGCATTTTCATGTAAATGATAATAAATAATAAATTATAAATAATAATGCATGTGAATTACATTTGTATGTGCATGTGCATGTGAATGATAATAAATAATAAATAAAAACTCACATCCAAGTGCATGTGCATGTGCATGGTTATAAACAATTAATAATAACCAAGTCCACATGAAAGTGAAATTGCTTGTGAATGATAATAAATAATAAATAATAACACATGTGATAATAGAATAATGCACGTGCATTGTGTGTGCACGTGCATGAGAATAAATAACAATAACACATGTGATAATAGAATAAAGCAAGTGCATTACATTTTCATGTGCATGATAATAAATAATATATAATAACGCATGTGCATGTGAATTTACATGTAATGATAATGATAATGATGCATTCACGTTCATGGTAATAAATAATAAATAACAACGCACGTGCATGCGCATTTGTATTTGATGATACAAAAATAAAATAAAAATAACAATAGAATAAAGCAAGTGCATTTCATGTGCACGTCCATAGTAGTAAATAATAAATAAATAATAATAAATAAGAATGCACATGCATGTGCCTGCGCATTTACATTTGATGATAATATTAATAATACTAATTGTAATAATAATAATAATAACGCATGCACGTGCATGGTAATAAATAATAAATAACAATGCACATGCATGTGCATTTGCATGGGATAATGATAATAATAATGAAAACTGTGATAATAATAATAATAATCATAATAATAATAATAATAAAAGAATAATACAAGTGCATTGCATTTGCATGTGCATGGTAATAAATAATAAATAATAACACATATGCATCTACATTTTCATGTGATGATAGTAATAATAACAGCAGTAGTAATAATTGTAGTAGTAGTGGTGATAATAGTATTAGTACCAATGCATGTGATAATAGAATATTGCATGTGCATTACATGTTCTTGTGCATGGTAATAAATAATAACTCACGTGCATTGCATTTTCATGTGACGATGCTGATGATAATAATAATAATATAATTATTATTATTAATATTAATAACAATGCATGTGATAATAAAATAACGCACGTGCATTGAATGTGAGTGTGTGTGCATTCTCATGTGCATTTTCATGTGATGATAATAATAATAACAATAACAACAACAAATACTACTACTACTACTTCCACAATAATAATAATAACAATAAAAATTACCACGCATGTAGTTATAAAATAACGTGTCTGCATTGCATGTGCACGTTCATGGTAAAAAAATATATAATAATAATGTACGTGAATTTTCATGTGCATGGGGATGAGATGATGATAATAATAATAATAATATTAGTAATAACAAGTTATAGTTGTTTGAAAAATCAGCAGACAAGAAAAAAATGCATGAAATGGGGTCTCGAAAAACCTAACAAATCACAGAGTCATTGAAAAAGGCATAACTTCTTCTTCAGGTGTCCATTTCCCATCTGTGAATAGTCAAACTAAATCTCATGAAATGAACTATGATAAAAACAAGTGTTGGAGGACGAACAGACACACAGATCAGATGTTATGACCATTTTATGAAAAATTTGACAGGGATCCGTAAATGGAAATGGAGTTTTGGAGGCCTTCTGATGGGTTTCTGGGATTTTAGAGTCTCAAACTTGACTTGAACTTTAAGTCATCATTCTGCATATATCTCTTCGCTTCTTTCGATTTGATATGTGGTAGTGCTTGAACGGACAACCGGAGCGAATGTTATGGACGTTTGAAGTTGGACTTTTTTGGGAGTGGTATATCTAATATATCTTATATTTCATTGATCTTCAAATATTTTCTACTAAACATGGAACTCAATCATCTAATGATCATCGATTTGACTGGTCACAACGCTCAAACAGACACCCGAAGCAGAAGTTATGCCTAATTTAGTGAGTTGCGGGTTTCTTAGGTTATTAGGTACTAGGAGAGTTACTCAATTTAAAACGACAATAACTTCTTCTACGTGTGTTCATTTTGGCTCTACCACATATCAAATCGAAGATTGTGAAAAGATACACACTTTGGTAACCACTAGAACCCTTTCTAACATTATTTATCCCCCTAAAAGACCCAAAATTACTTTTTATGGTCAATAGATTGGAATCTGGTGTCCATTTTGCAATAACTTGTGCTCTGGGAGTCCGTTTCACCTCTACCACATATCAAATTGAAGCTTGCAACTAGATCATCACATCTTTGACCACCACGAACAAATAAATATCCCTAAAAACCATTAATAACCCCATAAACAATAAAAATCATTAAAGACCATTCAAAACCCTTACAAACCCTAACACACACTAACAAATCCGAACAAACCCTAACACACACTAACAAACCCGAAAAAACCCTAATAAACCCTAAAAAACCCTAAAAAACCCCAAAAACCCCCAAACATCCAAAGAAACATAAAAAAACCTAACAAACCCTAAAAACCCCTAGAAATCAATTACAAACCCCAAGATGCACTAAGAAAGCCCAATAAAACAAAAAAACCTGAAAAAACCCCTAAAAACCATAAGAAATCCTAACAAAACCCTAAAAACCCTAACAAAACCCTAAGCAAACCTAAGAAACACTAACACACCCTTAGAAACACTAACACACCTGACACGTGACTATCATGGGGTGTGACAAAAACAAATAAAACCAATGTTAAAATGTTGAAATGTGGGTATCCTAAGTTGTCTCCATAGAGGAGCGCACAACAATTACTTTTGTCACTTAAATTAAACAAAGAAGAAGAGGTTCTTTTTGAAATTGTTTGAGTTGAAAAATAAAGAAAGCAATTGAAAATGAAGACTGAACACTAAAGGATGAAGAGAGTGATAGGGTCAGGGTCGGATTCACTTTTGCGATGTCATCATAGTAATAATGATCATATTCCCTCTCTTCCTTTTGGATGAAAAATGAAAGACTCATCGATCGTGTTATCAATCGTCCTTGGTTAAAGAAACAAATAGAGGTCCCTCCTATGTGCATAAAAGTTTATAAACAACCCCTAAACAACTAAGGGAAGTCCCAATCAGGAATTTTTGATACTTAGAACTCTAGAAAACGTTTACTAGTTCCACACACGTGCCAACGATCGTTGGACACTCACCACCTAACACAATATGCTCTATCGAGACAAATTGCACTAGGCGGAGGGAGATTAAAAGTATTTAACGAAATCTATTAAAAATGAATTCACCAAAATCAAAACATGATCGCATTATGATAATTGGAAAAAATTCATAATAGAAGTCATTGAAAAGGAAAATAGGGTTTTACATTTAATCACAAAACTCTAACATTACAAAAGTGAAAATCCTGCTTCCCCGATCACTCAAAGGTTTTACCGCTCTGTGTGAAGGTTATTAGAGTT
This sequence comes from Viscum album, assembly GCA_963277665.1. Lineage (NCBI taxonomy): Eukaryota > Viridiplantae > Streptophyta > Magnoliopsida > Santalales > Viscaceae > Viscum > Viscum album. The sequence goes on from OY728167.1 coordinate 791,503,615, forward strand.
TAAAGGGGAAGAAGAGAGAATGATGAAACTAATTAAAAAGAAAATATAAAATATAAATAACATCAAGAACTTAATCCTCTATCATATCCCTTCTTTCACCTTCTTCAACCCCTTTGAATGGAAGTGAACACTCTTATTTATAGGCTTGGGGAGCAGAGAATTTCCATTGAAAATTACTCCCCCGAATTATTGAGTTCGATTGGCATATTAATTACTGAATTTGGAAACTTGTCCTTCTAGAAAGTTGTCCCCAAATCATGCATCAATTGACACACAAAATTTCAGCTTCATTGGCTGAGAAAAAAGGAGTTATGACCGCCTCACTCAGAATATTTAATTCTGCCAGACAGACTTTCTGTGTTCCAATATGTCGAGTTCCAACAAATTTATGGCCTAGAGAATGAAATAATCAGGTGATGAAATATTAACTAAACTTTGTAAATAAGGATGTATTTCATCTTTATGTAAAATTTCAGCTCCACTGGTTTGTCCATATATGATATATAGGGCCCAAAATAAATTTATGCAGTTATGTGCACAGTTTTCAAGTACTGACTTGTGAGCTGAATTTGAGCATCCAAATGTTAGATTGAGCTTCGGGTTCAGAAGGATAAAATGAATCTCATTAAACATAGAATCCTATAAATGAACAAATTTTTAATTTCGATCTGTGTAGAAAAAATTATTGCTGAAAAATTATAATAAATTATAACTATTTAAATCAAAAAATAATCCATTTTTTCCAATTAAGCTAAAAAATACTCCTAAATCATAAAATTTGACAATTGTACTTTAAATAACACATTGGTGGGATTAAAAAATGAAATTAAAAATAAAATAATTGAAAATATTTCCTCTATCAATTCCCCCACACTTATCACATGGACTCCCGGACAAGTCAAAATCAAAATTAAATCAAAGAAAATTGAAAACACATGCCACTAAGATCCATGAATTCCAGAACAAAAAATAAAAGATATCAAGACTCATCTATAAACATTATTCCAAGTTCCCAAACCAGATCATTAAATATTTTTTCTCTTCATTTATCCTCCCATGCACACAAGACACCTACCTCACATGAATTTTCTCTCATCTCAAAAATATCAATTTTAAAAAAAGTTTCTCTCATGCAAACCAATGCAAGGGTCACCATAGATTTGGAAAACTCATAGTTATCCACCCAATGTGAATCAAGGACATGTGTTTATTATGAGAACTTTTAGGGTTGTTCTGTGGATTTTGGTTGGTAGGATTTTATGTGAAAAAATCTGAGGCTAAATGAGGAGGGCTTGTCTCTTTTTGAAGAAAAATTGAAAAATACTGATTTTCACTCAAGTATGGCATCCTCCTCACTCCCCTAGTTGAAATTCATCTACATCACCATGAAATATCAAGAAATGTTCAAAAAGATCATAATTTCAGCATCAAAATTTTCAATCTTCTCAAACTTAATTTTTCTTGAAAGCTCCAGAAAAGGCATAGCTTTATTCCTCCATTAGAAGCTCCATAAAGGCACAGATTATCATATCATGAAAGCTCAATAAAAGGAACTACTTTCAATAGAATTATTTTTCATCAGCACACACATCTCTTCAGAATTTCAATTTCCACCCTAAGTTTCACCAAATGAGTTAGCACAACACACGATAGATTCCCCCACACTTAAGTTCAACTAGATCATGAAATTTCACTTCAAGATCAGGTTGGATAGGGAAAATTGGATTATAATGTGGCTAACCTAATAGTTTTTTCATGGATTCTGTGGACTACAAGGAATAAATTTACATGGTAGGCCAGAATGAATGAGATTATCTTGAAAAGGGTGATTTCAAACCAAATAAATGCCTTAATCATTTAAAACATATGAAACCCAAACCCTCATGTTTTTAAAGGAATAAATCAAATTATGTTTAAGAAAAGCATGGTCTGGTTCTCTCATGAAGTGAGGTGAATGAAAAGAATATGACAAAAATGGTTCAGAAGCCTCACAGGAAAGTGATTTCAATGATAAAGATTGTGAAATGTGCGATGAGATTCAAAAATCTGAGTACTTTTCATGAAATTTCCAAAGAATTGAACATGAAACAAAATAATTTTCAGCATTTATTTAAGCTCAATTTTATTGAATAAATTCGTTCACTCAATGAAATGGGTTTAAAAAAAACAATGATAATCCTTTCAGCTCAAAAGTTTCAAAAACACACAAAAAAGCTGAAAAAATAAATACATATAAATTTGAAAACACACAATTTTTTTTTGAAAAACACATAGAAAATAAAAATCCTAAACTAAAAAGGTTCCTTCCCTCACTCATAAATTATGAAGTGTCCTCAATGCATTCAAATGTATTTAACATGTAAGAAGATTTTAAAATGAATCACAACAGCAAGAGTGTTTAAAGGAGAGGTACAACCTGACTTATTAGAAGTGCAATATTGAGTTAAGCTCTTAAGTGTTGCACACTATAAACCAAAAAATATATAATAATATAAAACCTAAGACATTTATTGAAAAAAAATGAAAATATAAATAGGATGAGAAAAGAAGGATAGTTCTTGGTTTAATCCCCCAAGTGGGCCCTGGGTTTTGACTGCCTCTAGATGGGCAGTTCCAGTTGGTTATCCCCAATCAGATGATGGGTTGAGTTTATTTGTGATGAACCAAGAAAACTTATTTTTCACATCATGTACTTCATTCTTTCTGTTGAGTACACTATGGGTATAGTACCCCAAATCCACCCCTAGTACAATAAGAAACAACCTTCTTGGTGGGGGTAGGACAAATAATTAGTCCTCATCTTCTTGTTTTCCAATTTCACAGCCTCCCCTTTCTTCTACAGTGGTTTCTAAAGGTATTCTGCATCATTGAAAAAATCAAAGGGAATATTAGAGTATAATTCTATTTGAGAAAAGTTAAAGTATGAAGTGTCAATATAAAATTCATCCCTTTCAATGTATGCATATTATTTCTCTTTTTCCTCAGGCAATTCCACTTGAATTATATCATTTACTCCCTCCAATAAATGATCATCATGTTTGGGGAGCTCCACATGTTCTTCATCAGGTGCATCATCTTTTTCTTCCTCATCCACCAAGGCAATACAAGAGTTATCAGGATCTGAAAATTTCATGCAAGGGGAATTATTACTCAATTCATATTCTATAAAATCTATGTGGAGAGAGTTTAGAAAAACATTATCTCATTAAAGTGGATCGACATCAATTGATTCTTCAGCGGAAATATCCTCATTGAGTTAAATTTCATTGGGTAGAGGTAGGTAGTCAGGCTCCTCTATTTGAAAGATGAGTGGTGAATTCACTTCCCCCACTGGTTCTGATTTTGGATCATGTTGAGGTTCTTGGTCCAAGGTAACCTTCTCTATTGACTTCAATCTTTGATAATCAATTTTGACTTGATTCACCATGTCCATCAGTTCTTGAAGCGAGATACCCGTGACATGGCCATTCATTATTTTTTTGGCCAAAATAGTGAGTTCATCAAGCTTTTTGAAAGAGAGATTCCTCATCATTATGAACCATTTGTCCCTGAAACTATGAGTAATCAGTCAAAGAAGAATAATTGTATTTGAAATAAATCATAGAAAATATTTTTTTAATTTTTTTTAAAATTAAAATATTTTCAAAATGTTAGAATTAGATTCTTGGCACAACCTCCCCGGAAATGGAACCAAGTTTTCACATGTGCCTGTCTTGGGGTGTGACAAAAACAAATAAAACCTATGTTAAAATGTAGTAAAGTGGGTAACCTACGTTGTCTCTAGAGAGGAGTGCACAATAATTACGTTTTTCACTTAAATTAAAGAAAGAAGAAGTGGTTATTTTTGAAATTGTTTTAGTTGAAAAGTAAAGCAAGAAATTGAAAATGAATATTGAACACCAAAGGATGAAGAGAGTGATGGGTTCAGGGAAGGATTAACTTTTTCAATTTCATCATATTAATGAAGATCATATTCCCTCTCATCCTTTTGAATGTCAAATGAAAGACTCCTCGATCGAGTTATTAATCACCATTGGTGAAACAAACAAATAGAGCTCACTCCTATGTGCATGGAAGTTTTTAAACAATCCCTAAACCACTAAGGCAAGTCCCAATTGGGAATTGTTTCTCCTTAGAACTCTATAAATAGTTTACTAGTTCCACACACGTGCCAAATATCACTGGACACTCACCACCAAACACAATATGCTCGATCGAGACAAATTGAAGTAGGTGAAGGGAGATTAGAATTCTTTAACCAAAGCTAATAAAAATGAATACACCAAAATAATAACATGATCACATTAAGATAATTGGGAAAAAGTTATAATAGAAGTCATTCAAAAGAGAAATAGGGTTTTATATTTATGCACAAAACTCCGACATTACAAAAGTGAAACTCCACCTTCCATGATTACTCAAGGATTTTATCCCTCCATGTGAAGGGTATTAGAGTTGAAATAGGAAGAAGAGATCTTTATGAAACTAAGTAAAATGAAAAAAGAAAATAGAAAGAACATCAAGAATATAATAATCCAGCACAAACCCTCTTGAACCTTCTTCAACCCAGTTGAATGGAACTGAACACTCTTATTTATAGGCTTGGGGATTAGAAAATTTCCCTTCAAAATTACTCCCCCAAAAGCTTGAGTCTGGTTGGCATATTAAATGACTGAATATGGAAATTTCTCCTTCATGAATGTTGTTCCTCTATGAACCCTAAAAACATAACAAAGACCCTAAAAAATGAAACCTAAACACTACATCACCCCTAAAAACACTACATAAACCCAGAAAATGCAACATAAACCCTAAAAAATGCTACATAAAACCTAAACCCTAAACACGCAACATAAACCCTAAAAACATTACATAAACCCTAAAAATGATACATAAAATCTAAAACTTCTAAGTAAACCATAAAAATGCTACATAAACACTAAAAATTCTAGAAAACACTAACAACACTTCACAAACCCTAAGAAATGCTTCAAAAACCGTAAATACGCTTTAAACCCCTCAAAAATATTAATCCCTAATATACCATAATATAAAAAATTAAACCCTAATAAACCCCTAATAAACTCTAATAATCCCTAAAAACACCTTATAATCCCTAAAATCTAAAGAAACTCTACTCAACCCCAATAAAACCCCAAACATTCTTAATAAACCATAATAAATGATAATAAAACAAAATAATCCCAAAAAACACGTTAAGAAAACCTAAACAACCCTAACCAACCCTAATAGATAGTAATAAACACAAATAAACCCTAATAAACCCCAAAAATCCAAAAATCCCAAATAAACCATAAATAAATCCAAATAAACCCTACTCAACCCTAAAAAACCTTAACACACCATAATAACCCCTAATAAAACCCTACAAAACCCTAATAAAGAAAAAAAATGCTACTATACCTTAAAAATCACTAGAAACCCCAAATAAACTCTAATATAACCTAATAAACCCTAAAAACACTCAAAAACAATAAAAAAACAATCACAAACTATGAAAATGCGCTATATTAACTAAAAAGACTTAAAAACACTAACATAACCTAATAAAGACAAAAAATGCTAATATAGCTTAAAAATCCGTAGAAACCCTAATAAACCCTAATAATCTCTAATATAACCAAAGAATACCTAAAAATGATCACAAAAAAAATGATCACAAAAATTAAAAACACGATATATTATCTAAAAATACCTAACAAACACTAATATATCCTAATAAAACAAAAAAAACAAATAAACCCCTAACAAACCATAATAAACTCGAAATATCCCTAATAAAACCTAATAAAAAGGAATAAACCCTAATATAACCCTAAAAATACCTTCTCAAACCTAATAAACCTTCACACACCATAAAAAAGCTAATAAAACCCAACTAAACCCCAATAAACAAAAAAAAACACAAACAAACCATTAAAAAGCCCTAGAAACCCTAATAAACCATAATAAATTCATATAAAAGCTAATAAACCATTAAAAATGTTCACAAACACTAAAAACATGCTAATAAAACCTAAAAAGTCATAACAACCCCTCATATATATTAAAAAACTAAAAATCACTCATATACCCTAATAAAAACACTAACAACCCCTAGTAAACCCAAAAAATCCCCAACAAACCCTAATTAATCGTAATCAACTCTAATAAACCCTAATAAAACCTTAAAGATACTGACTCAACCCTAATAAAACTCTAAAAATACCTACTCAACCCTAATAAACCTTAACACACCATAATAAACCACAATAAACCCCACTAAATGCTAAAAAATGCAAATATACCAGTAAAAGCCCTAAAACCCCTAATAAATTCTAATAAAACCTAACAAAGCATAAAAGCACTAATAAACCCAAATAAACACTACTAAATAATAAAAAACGCTAATATACCCTCTTAAAAATTAGTAAACCATAATGAACCATATTAAACCCTAATAAATCCTAAATATACCCAAATATACCATAATATACCATAATATTCCCTAATGAACCCAACTCAATCCTAATAAAAACCTAAAAATACCAAATAAACCCTAATAAACCTTGACAAACCATAATAAACCCTAATAAAATCCTAATAACCCCCACCAAACCCTAAAAAAATTCTGATATACCATTAAAAACCCTAAAACCCTAACAAACAATAATAAATATTAATAATACCTAAAAATCCTAAAAATGATATTAAACCCTAAAAATACCTCTAATAATAATAGTAGTAATAACACATGTGCATGTGCATATCCGTGTGCATGGTTTAAATAATAAATCATAAAGCATGTGCATGTGCATATGCATGCACATTTTCATGTGAATGATAATAAATAATAAATTATAAATAATAACGCATTTGAATTGCATGTGTATGTGCATGTGCATGTGAATGAAAATAAATAATAAATAATAATGCACATCCAAGTTCATGTGCTTGTTCATGTGAATGTGCATGTGCATGGTAATAAACAATAAATAAAAACAAATTCCACAATAATGTGCATTTGCATGTGAATGATAAAAAATAATAAATAATAACACATGTGATAATAAAATAACACAAGTGCATTGCATGTAAATAATAATAACACGTGTGATAATAGAATAACACAAGTGCATTGCATTTTCATGTGTATGGTAACAAATAATATATAATAACGCACGTGAATGTGCATTTACATGTAATGATAATGATAATGATGCATGCACGTGCATGGTAATAAATAATAAATAACAACGCATGTGCATGTTCATTTGTATTTGATGATACAAAAAATAATAATAATAATAATAATAATAGAATAACACATGTTCATTTCATGTGCACATGAATAGTACTAAATAATAATAAAATAATAGTAAATAAGAAGGCACATGCATGTGCATGTGCATTTACATTTGATAATGATATTAATAATATTAATTTAAATAATAATAATAATAACTCATGCACGTGCATTGTAATAAATAATAAATAACAACTCACATGCATGTGGATTTGCATGTGATAATGATCACAATAATGATAATGATAAACATAAAAATAAAAATAATAATAATAATAAATATTGTGATGATAATAATAATTATTATTATAAAAGAATAATACATGTGCATTGCATATGCACGTGCATGGTCATAAATAATAAATAATAACACACGTGCATCTGCATTTCCATGTGATGATAATAAAAATAACAGGAGCAGTAGTAATAGTGATAATAGTAGTAGTGTCAATGCGTGTGATAATAGAATATTGCTTGTGCATTACGTGTGCACGTGCATGGTAATAAATAATAATGTGCGTGCATTGCAATTTCATGTGATGATGTTGAAAATGATAATAATAATAATAACAATAATAATATTAAAAATAAAAACGCATGTGATAATAGAACAACACACATGCATTGAATGTGCGTGTTTATGCATTTGCTTGTGCATTTGCATGTGCATTTGCATGTGATGGTCATAACAATAACAATAACAACAACAACAACAACAACAAAAAACACAATAATAATAATAATAAAAAGAATAACAACATATGTGATTATAAAATAACATGTGTGCATTGCATGTGCACGAGCATGGTAATAAAAAAAATATAATAATCCACGTGCATGTGCATGAGATGATAATAATAATAATAATAACAGTAGTAATAATAATAATAATAACAATTCATGTGATAATAGAATAACGCAGGTGCATTGCATGTGCAGTACATGATAATAAATAATAACTCATATCGCACGTGATGATAATAATAACAATAATTGTAATATTAATAATAATATCCCATGTGACAATAGAATAACACACTTGTATTGAATGTGCACGTGTATGGTAATAAATAATAACGCACATGCATTTTCATTTGAATTTGATGATAATAACAATAATAACAATAATAATAACAATAACAATAAGAATAAAAAAGCATGTGATAATATAATAATGTAGGTGCATTGCGTGTGTGCGTGCATGGTAATAAATAATAACGGACGTGCATGTGCATTTTCATGTGATGATAGTAATAATAATAGTAATAATAATAATAATAATAACATTAACAACAAAAACAACATATGGATGTGCATGGAAATAAATAATATATAATAAATAACAAATAATAACGCATGTGAATCTGCATTTTCATTTGATGATGATGAAAATAATAATAATAATAATAATAATGAAAATAATGATAATTATAATAATGATAATTATAATAATGATAATAATAACGCATGTGATAATAGAATAACACATGTCCTAACAATCCCTAACAAAACCTATCAAACCCTAACATCCACTAATAACCCCTAAATCCCACTAATAAACCCAAATAACACATAAAACCCGCTATTAAACCCTAAAACCCTAATAAACACTAATAAATCATAATAACCAGTAATAAAACCTAAAAACCCTATTAGACTCTAATAAAAGCTACAAAAGCCCTAAAACCCCAAATATACAATAAAACACACTATTGAACAAAAATAAATCCAAATAATCACTAAAAACCCTAACAAACCTGACAAAACCCACCAAATAATATCCTACAAAACCCTACAACCTTCTAATAAACACTAACAAACCCTAACAACCCCATAATAAATCATAACAAATCGTAACAACCCCAAATAAATAGTAACAAATCCTAAAAATGCCAAATAAATCGTAACAAACTAAAACAAACCATAACAAACCCCTAATAAAATGAAATAAACCCTAACAGATCATAATAAACCCTAACGAATTGTAATAGACCCAAATACACGCTAATAAACCCCAATAAATAATATAAACCCTAAGAAACCCTAATAAATTCTAAATAACCCTAAAAAGGTTGATAAACCCTAGAAGAAGCTATTAATGCCTACAATAGCCCAATAAAACCCTAATATACAATAAAAAACACTAATAAACCATAAAAAATCCTAAAGAACACTAATAAATCCTAAAGAACCCTAATAAACTGTAAAGAATCATAATAAACTCTAAAGAACGCTAAAAACCCTTAAGAACCCAAAAAACGCTAAAACACATTGCATAAACCCTAAAAACATCTACAATACCCAAACAAACCCTAAAACACAATAAAAACCCGAAGAACCCATATCAATCCCGAAAGAACAAATAAACCCTTAAACCCCCCCCCCCCCAAAAACCATTGAAAAGCCATCAAAAACCATAAAACCCATAAACACCCGTTAACAACCCTTACGAAACCTAAAAACCACTACAAACCATAAACAACCATTAAAATCCTAAAAAATACAACAAATAGATACATAAACCCAAAAAATGTTACATAAACCCAAAAAATGCAACATAAAGCCTAAAAACGCAACATAAACCCAAAAAACCAAACAGAAACCCAAAAAACACTACATAAACCCAAAATCACTACAAAAACCCTAGATCTGTAACATAATCCTTAAACAAAAAAACATAAACATTAAAAAACGATACATAAAACCTAAAAACAGAACATAAACCCTAAAAACACTACATGAACCCAAAAAACGTTACATAAACCCTAAAAAATGCAACTTAAATTCTATAACACCCCTAAAAATGCTACATAAACCCAAAAATGCAACATAAACCTTAAAAAATGATACGAAAAACCTAAACCCTAAAAACGCAACATAAACCCTAATAACGTTACATAAACCCTAAAAAATGCTACATAAAACCTAAAACCGCTATCTAAACCCTAAAATCACGACATAAACACTAAAAATGCTACATAAACTCAAACAATGCTACAGAAACACTAAAAAATGCTACAAAACCCTAAAGATGCTTCACACCCCTCAAAAGTATTAAACCCTAATATACCATAATATAGAAAATTAAACCCTAATAAACCCCTAATAAACATTACTAATCCCTAAAACGGATTATAATCCTGAAAAATACTAAGAGGCTCTACTCAACCCTAATAAAACCGCAAAAATACATAATAAACACTAATAAATGATAATAAAAACTAATAAACCCTAAAAACATGTTAAGAAAACCTAAACAACCCAAACCAACAATAATAGACACTAAAAAACTAATAAATCGTAATAAACCCCAAACAAACCCTAAAAATATAAAATAAACCATAAATAAATCAAAATAAACCCAACTCAACACTAACAAACATTAACCGACCATAATGACCCCTAATAAAACCCTACAAAACCATAATAATGAAAACAAACTCTAGTATACCATAAAAAATTCCTAAAAACCGTGATAAACTCTAATATAACCTAATAAACACAAAAAATGCTCAGAAACAATAAAAAATGGTCACAAACAATAAAAACACGCTATATTACCTACAATGACCTAAAAACACTATATAACCTAATAAGACAAAAAACAGTAATATACATTAAAAATCTCTAGAAACCCTAATAAACCATAATAAACTCTAATATAAACTAAGTAACACTAAAAATGCTCACAAAAAATAACAAATCACTCACAAACAATGAAAACACTCTATTATCTTAAAACACTTAACATACACTAATATAACCTAATAAAATAAAAAAAACTAATAAACCCCTAACAAACCCTAAAAAACCCTAAAAATCCCGAATAAACCCTAATAAAAACTAATAAACCCTAACAAAACCATAATAAAACCCTAAAAATATCTTCTCAACCATAATAAACCATGAAACACCATAATAAAACCTAATAAAACCCAAATAAACCCCAATAAACAAAAAAACGCAAACAAACCATTAAAAATCCCTAGAAACAATAATAAACAATAATAAATTATAAAATAAAACCTAATAAACCATAAAAAATCCCACAAACACTAAAAACACGCTAATAAAACCTAAAAAGTCATAACAACCCCTCATATATATTAACAAAAACTAAAAAACACTCATATACCCTAATAAAAACACTAACATACCCTAGTAAACCCTAAAAATCCCTAACAAACCCTAATAAACACTACTCAACCCTAATAAACACAAATAAAACCCTAAAGAAACCTACTCAACCCTAATAAAACCCTAAAAATACCTACTCAACCCTAATAAACCTTAACATGCTATATTAAACAATAATAAACCCCAATAAACCCTAAAAACGAAAATATATCAATAAAAGCCCTAAAACCCCAAATAAATGCTAATAAAACCTAAAAAAGATTAAAGGCACTAATAAACCCAATTAAACACTACTAAACCCTAAAACCCTAATATACCCTCTTAAAAATTAATAAACCACAATGAACGACTATAAACCCTAATAAATCCTAAATATACACAAATATACCATAATATACCATAATATACCCTAATAAACCAAACTCAATCCTAATAAAACCCTAAAAATACCTAATAAACCCTAATAAACCTTAACACACCATAATAAACCCTAATAAAATCCTAATAACCCCCACCAAACCCTAAAAAAGCTAATATACAATTAAAAACCCTAAAACCCTAACAAACCATAATAAACGTTAATAACACCTAAAAATTCTAAAAATTGCTAGTAAACCCAAAAAATACCTCCAATAAAAATAATAGTAATAACTCATGTTCATGTGCATATGCATGTGCATGGTTTAAATAATAAATCATAATGCAGGTGCATGTACATATGCCTGTGCATTTTCATGTGAATTATAATAAATAATAAATTATAAATAATAACGCATGTGAATTACATGTGTATGTGCATGTGCATGTGAATGATAATAAATAATAAATAATAACTCACACCCAATTACATGTGCATGTGCATGGTAATAAACAATGAATAATAACCAAGTCCACATGAAAGTGCATTTGCATGTGAATGATAATAAATAATAAATAATAACACATGTGATAATTGAATAATGCACGTGCATTGCATGTGAACGTGCATGAGAATTAATAATAATAACACATGTGATAATAGAATAACGCAAGTGCATTGCATTTTCATGTGGATGATAATAAATAATATATAATAACGCATGTGCATGTGAATTTACATGTAATGATAATGATAATGACGCATGCATGTGGATGGTAATAAAAAATAAATAACAACACACATGCATGTGCATTTGTATTTGATGATACAAACAAATAAATAAAATAATAATAATAAAAATAGAATAATGCAAGTGCATTTCATGTGCACGTTCATAGTAGAAAATAATAAATAAATAATAATAAATAAGAACGCACATGCATGTGCATGTGAATTTACATTTGATGATAATTTTAATAATACTAATTGTAAAAATAATAATAATAATAACGCATTCACGTATAGGGTAATAAATAATAAATAACAATGCACGTGCATGTGAATTTGCATGTGATAATGATAATAATAATGATAAAGATAATAATAATAATAATAATAATAATTGTGATAATAATAATAATAAAAGAATAATACAAGTGCATTGCATATGCACGTGCATGGTAATAAATAATAAATAATAACACACGTGCATCTACATTTTCATGTGATGATAGTAATAATAACAGCAATAATAATAATAGTATTAGTAGTGGTGATAATAGTAGTAGTACCAATGCATGTGATAACAAAATATTGCATGTGCATGTGCATGGTAATAAATAATAAAGCATGTGCATTGCATTTTCATGTGATGATGTTGATGATAATAATAATATTATTATTAATATTAATAATAACAATGCATGTGATTATAGAATAACGCACGTGCATTGAATGTGCATGTATGTGCATTTGCATGTGCATTTGGATGTGATAATTATAACAATAACATTAATAACAACAACAAAAACAACATCAACAACCACAATAATAATAATAACAATAATAATAACAATGCATGTAATAATAAAATAACGTGTGTGCATTGCATGTGCACGTTCATGGTAAAAAATAATAATAATAACTTACGTGAATGTGCATGTGAATGTAGATGAGATGATAATAATAATAAGTACAATAACAGTAATAATAAGTTATAGTTGTTTTATAAAACAGCAGACAAGACCAAAATGCTTGAAATGGGGTATCAAAAAACCTAACAAATCACAGAGTCATTGAAAAATGCATAACTTCTTCTTTTTGTGTCCATTCCTGCTCTGTAAATAGTCTAACTAAATCTCATGGAATGAACTACGATAAAAACAGTTTTTGGAGGCTGAATAGACACACAGATTAGAAGTTATGACCATTTTATGAAAATTTTGAAAGGGGTCCGTACATGGAAATGGAGTTTTGGATGCCTTATGATGGGTTTCTGGGATTTTAGTGTCTCAAAAATGACATGAACTTTAAGTCAACATTCCACGTATATCTCTTCACTGCTTTCAATTTGATATGTGGTAGAGCTCAAACGGACAACCGGAGCGAATGTTATGGCCATTTGAAGTTGTACTTTTTTGTTGAGTGGTATAACTAATATATTTTATATTTATTTGATCTTCACATATTTTCTTCTAATCATGGAACTCACACATCTAACAAACATAGATTTTACTGGTCAAAATGCTCAAATGGTCACCTGAAGGAGAAGTTATGCCTAATTTAGTGAGTTTCCAGTTTCATAGGTTTTTAGGCGCTAGGAGAGTTGCTCAATTTAAAATGACAATAACTTTTACTACATGTGTTCATTTGGGCTCTACCACATATCAAATCAAATATAGTGAAAATATACACACTCTGGTAACCACTGGAACCCTTTCTGACATTATCTATCCTCCTAAATGACCCAAAATCACTTTGGATGGTCAAAATATTGGAATCTGGTGTCCGTTTTGCAATAACTTTTGCTATGGGTGTCAGTTTCACCTCTACCACATATGAAATTGAAGCTTGCAACTAGATCTACACATCTTTGACAAACATGAACAACTAAATAACCCTAAAAATAATTAATAATCCCATAAACACTAAAAACCTTTAAAAACGATGCAAAACCATAACAAACCCTTAAAAACCCTAACAAACACTAACAAACCCTAACAAACCCTAACAAAACCTAACAAACCCTAACAAACCCCAAAAACCCTAAAAAACATAACAACCCCTAAAAACCCTAAAAACCACCAAAAAGACCTAAGAAACCCCAATATGCAATATGAAACCCAGATAAACCCAAAAAATACCCGAAAACCCCGAAAACCCTTAAAAACCCTAAGAAACCCTAAAAAAACCCTAAAACCCTTACAAAACCCTAAGAAAACCTAAGAAATACTAACACACCCTTAGAAACCCTAACACACCTGACAAGTGCCTATCATGGGATGTGAAAAAAACAAATAATACCTATGTTAAAATGTATCAAAGTGGGTAACCTAAGTTGTCTCTATAGAGGAGCGCACAACAATTACTTTTGTCACTTAAATTAAAGAAAGAAGAAGAGGTTCTTATTGAAATTGTTTGAGTTGAAAAATAAAGCAAGCAATTGAAAATGAAGATTGAACACTTAATGATGAAGAGAGTGATAGTTTCAGGGTAGGATTCACTTTTTCAATGTCATCATATTAATAAAGATCATATTCACTCTCTTCCATTTGAATGACAAATGAAAGACTCCTCGATTGAGTTATCAATCACCCCTTGTCAATGAAACAAATAGAGATCAATCCTATGTGAATAGACGTTTATAAAAAATACCTAAACAATTAAGGCAAGTACCAATAAAGAATTTTTTCTCCTTAGAACTCTAGAAAAAGTTTACTACTTCCACACACGTGCCAACTATCACTGGACACTCACCACCTAACACAATAAGCTCGATCGAGACAAATTGCAGTAGGCGGAGGGAGATTAAAAGTCTTTAACCAAAGATATTAAAAATGAATAAACCAAAATCAAAACACGATCACATTAATATAATTGGTAAACATTGATAATAAAAGTAATTCAAAAGAAAAATAGGGTTTTACATTTAAGAACAAAACTCCGACATTACAAAAGTGAAACTCCCCCAACCCCGATCACTCAAAGGATTTACCCCTCCATGTGAATGGTATTAGAGTTTAAATGGGAAGAAGTGAGAATGATGAAACAAAGTAAAAATAAAATATAAAATATAAATAACATCAAGAACTTAATCTTCCAGCACATCCCCTCTTGCACCTTATTCAACCCCTTTGAATGGAAGTGAACACTCTTTTTTATAGGCTTTGGGAGTAGAAAATTTCCCTTCAAAATTACATCACCAAAAGATTGAGTCCGATTGGCATAATAAATGGCCGAATTTGGAAATTGGTCCTTCTCCAATGTTGTTCCTCTATCTCCCGTATGTCGACAAATGAAATTTCAGCTTCATTGGTCAGGAAATGAAGGAGTTATGGCTGCCACACTCAGAATATTTAATTCTTCCTAATATACTTTCTGTATTTGAATATGTTGAGTTCCAATGAATTTATGGCCTTGATAATGAAATAATCAGCCTATTATATAATAATGAAACTTGTTACTCCAGATTTCTTTCATATCCATGTACAATTTCAGCTCCAATGCTTTGTCCATTTCTTAGATATGGGCTCAACAATAAATTTATGCAGTTCTGTGCACAGTTTTCGAGACCTGACTTGTGAGATGAATTGGAGCTTCCAAATGATGGATTGAGCTTTGTGTACAGAAGGATAAAATGAATCCCATCGAAAATAGAAACCTATAAAAGGTGAAATTTTCATTTTGGATCCTTGTAGAAAAAATTATGTCTGAAACATTATAAAAAATTAAAACTGTTTAAATCCAAAAATAATCCATTTTTCCAATTAAGCTAAAAAATACTCCTAAAACGTAAAATGTGACAATTGAACTTTAAATAACACATTTGTGTGATTAAAAACATTGAAATTAAGAATAAAATAATTGAAAGTATTTCCTCTATCAATTCCCCCACACTTATCACTTGGACTCCCGAACAAGTCAAAATCAAAATTAAATCCATGAAAATTCAAATCACATGCCATTGAGATCCACAAATTCCACACCAAGAAATAAATGATATCATGCCTCATACACAACCATTATTTAAAGTTCTCAAATCATATCATTCAATATTTTTCCTCTTCATTTATCCTCCCATGCACACTAGACACCTACCTCACATGAATTTTCTCTCATCTCAAAAATATCAATTTTCTACAAAGTTTCTCTCATCCAAACCAATGCAAGGGTCACCATAGGTTTGAAAAACTCCTACCTATCCACCTGATGTGAGTCAAGGACATTTGTTTATTATGATGACTTTTTAGGTTTGTTATATGGCTTTTTTGGTAGGATTTTATGTGAAAAAGTCTGAGGCCGAATGAGGAGGGCTTGGATCTTTTTGAAGGAAAATTTCAAAATTCTAATTTTCACTCAAGTATGGTATCCTCCTCACTCCCCTTAGTAGAAATTAAGATCCATCATCATGAAATATCAAGAAATGTTATAATAGATCCACATTTCAGCATTAAAATTTTCAATCTTCTCAAACATGGTTTTTCTTCAAATCTCCAGAAAAGGCACTGCTTTCAACAGAATGATTTTTCATCAGCACACACATCTCTTCATCATTTGAATTTCCACCCAATGTTTCTCCAATTGAGTTAGAACAATATAAGAGAGCTCCCCCCACACTTATGTTCAACTTGATCATGCAATTTCACTTCAATATCAGGTTGGATAGGGAAAATTGGCTTATAATGTGGCTAACCTAACAGGTTTTTCATGGATTCTATGGGCTACAAGGATTACATTTACAAGTTAGGCCAGAATGAAAGGGATTATCTTGAAAAGGGGGATTTCAAAGAAAATAAATTCCTCAATCATTTAAAACATATGTACCCCAAACCCTCAAGTTTTGAAAGGAATAAATCAAATTTGGGTTAAGACAAGCATGGTCTGGTTCTCTCAAGAAGTGAGGTGAATGAAAAGAATATGACTAAAATGGTTCAAAAGCCACACAGGAAAGTGGTTTCAATGATAAAGACAGTGAAATGTGGAATGATAATAAAAAATTTGAATCCATTTCATGAAATTCCCAAATAATTGAACTTGAAACAAAATCATTTTCAGCATTTATTTAAGCTCAATTTCATAGAATAAATTAGTTCACTCAATAAACTGGGTTTTAAAAAAAACAATGATAATCATTTCAACTCAAAAGTTTCAAAAACACAAAAAAAAAATAAACACACCAAAAATTTGAAAACACCCAATTTTTTTTTGAAAAACACACAACAAATGAAAATCCTAAACTACAAAGGTTTCATCCCCCACACTTAAATGATGCAGTGTCCTCAATGCATTCAAATGTATTTAACATGTATGAATATTTTAAAATGAATCACAACATCAAGCAAGTGTAAAGGAGAGGAACAACCTGAATTATTGGAAGTGAAATATTGAGTTAAGATCTTATGTGTTGCACACTAAAAATATACAAAAAAAGAACAAAATAAAAACTAAGACATTTGTTGAAAAAAAAGAGAAAATAGAAATAGGATGAGAAAATAATGATAGATCTTGGATTAATCCCCCAAGTGGGCCCTGGGTTTTGACTGCCTCTAGATGGGAAGTTCCAGTTGGTTATACCAAATCTAATGGGGGGTTGAGTTTCTTTGTGATAAACCAAAAAAAATTCTTCTTCACATCATGTAATTCATCCTTTTTGTTGAGGACACCATTGATATAGTACACCAAATCCACCCCTAGTATAATAAGATGAAAATTTATTATTAGGGGTAGGATAAAGAATGATTCCTCATCATTCTTGGTTTCCAATTTCATAGCCTCCCCTTTATTCTCTTGTGTTTTCTGAAGGTATGCTGCATCATTGGAAAAAATCAAATGGAATGTTAGAGTATAATTCTATTTGAACAATGTTAAAGCATGAAGTTTCAATATCAAATTCTTCCCTTTCAATGTAAGCATCTTGTGTCTATTTTTCTTCAAGTAATCCCACTTGAATCCTCTCATTTACTCCCTCCAATAAATGATCAACATTTTTGGGGAGCTCCACATGTTCTTCATCGGGTGCATCATCTTTTTCTTCCTCATCCACCAAGGTAATACAAGAGTTATCAAAATCTGAAAATTTCATGCAAGGGGAATTAGTAGTCAATTCATATTCTGAAAAATCAGAATGGAGAGATTTTAGAAAAAGATTTTCTCCTTTAAGTGTCTCGACATCAGTTTATTCTTCAGTGGAAAGATCCTCATTGAGTTGAATTTCATTGGGTAGAGGTAGGTAGTGAGGCTCCTCTATTTGAAAGATGAGTGGTGAATTCACTTCCCCCAATGGTTCTGATTCTGGTTCTGGTTGAGGTTCTTGATCCAATGTAACCTTATCTATGGACTTCAATCTTTGATAATCAATGTTTACTTGATTCACCAAGTCAATTAGTTCTTCAAGTGAGATACATGTGACATGGCCATTCACCATTTTCTTGACCAAAATAGTGAGTTCATCAAGCTTTTGAAAGAGGTATTCCTCATCATTATGAACCATTTTCCCTTGAAACTGTGAGTAACAAATAAAAGAAGAATAATTTCAGTCTGAATACATCATAGAAAATATATTTTTTAAATATTTTTTAGAATTAAAATATTTACAAAATTTTAGAATTAGATTGTTGGCACAACCTCCCCAGCAATAGTGCTATGTTTTGAAACATTCCTGTCGTGGGGTGTGACAACATCAAATAAAACCTAAGTTAAAATGTAGCAAAGTGGGTAACCTAAGTTGTCTTTAGAGAGGAGTGCACAACAATTACATTTTCCTCTAAATTAAAGAAATAATAAGAGGTTATTTTTGAAATTGTATGAGTTGAAAAATAAAGCAAGCAATTGAAAATAAAGATTGAACACTAAAGGATGAATACAGTGATGGGGTCAGCATAGGATTCACTTTTTCAATTTCATCATGGTAATAATGATCATATTCCCTCTCTTCATTTTGAATAATAATGAATGACTCCTCAATCGAGTTATCAATCACCCTTGGTTAAAAAAAAATAGATTTCACTCTTATGTGCATAGAGGTTTATAAAAAAATCCAAAGCAACTAAAGAAATTCCCAATCGGGAATTGTTGCTCCTTATAACTCTAGAAAATGTTTACTAGTTCCACACATGTGCCAAATATCACTGGACACTCACCACCTAACAAAATATACTCGATCGAGACAAATTGCACTTGGCGGAGAGAGATTAAAAGTCTTTAACCACATCTATTAAAAATGAATACACCAAAATCAAAACATGATCGCATTATGATAATTGGGAAATAGTGATAATTGAATTAATTCAAAAGAAAAATAGGGTTTTACATTTAAGCACAAAACTCTGAAATTACAAAAGTTAAACTCCCCTTTCCCCAATCACTCAAAGGTTTTACCCCTCCATGTAAAGGGTATTAGAGATGAAAGGGTAGGAAGAGAGCATGATGAAACTAAGTAAAAAAAAGAAAAATTAAAATAGAAAGAACATCAAGAACATAATCCTCCAGCATAGCCCCTCTTTCACCTTCTTCAACCCCTTCGAATGGAAGTGAACACTCTTATTTATTGGCTTGGGGAGTAGAAAATTTCAATTTGAAATTACTTTCCCGAAATCTTGATTCCGGTTGGCATATTAAATGACCGAATTTGGAAAATGGTCATTCTTGAAATTTGTTCCTCCATCTCTCATCTGTTGACACACGAATGTTCAACTTCATTGGCTAGAAAAGGAAGGAGTAATGGCTATCGAACTCAGAATATTTAATTCTTCCAGACAGACTTTTCGTATTCCAATATGTCAATTCCAACGAATTTATGGCCTTGAGAATTAAATAATCAGGTGAGGCCATATTAATGAAATATGTTACTCCAGATTTCATTCAGATCCATGTAAAATTTCAGCTCCAATGGTTCTTCCATTTATGATATATGGGCCCAATAATAAATTTATACAGTTTTGGGCACAGTTTTCGAGGCCTGACTTGTGAGATGAATTTGAACTTTCAAATGATGGATTGTGCTTTGGGTCTAGAAGGATAAAATTAATCCCATCGGACATAGAAACCTATAAAATAAGAAATTTTCAATTTGGATATGTGTAGAAAATATTATGGCTGAAACATTATAATAAATTATAACTGTTTAAATCCAAAATATGCCATTTTTCCAATTAAGCTTAAAAATACTCCTAAAACATAAAATATGACAATTGAACTTTAAATAACACATTGATGGGATTAAAAACATTGAAATTAAGAATAAAATAATTGAAAAATATTTCCCATATAAACACCTTTAGAAACCCGAACACACCCTTAGAAACCCTATCACACCCTTAGAAACCCCAACACACCCATATAAACCCTAACACAACCTTAGAAACCCTTAGAAATCATAACACACCCTTAGAAACCCTAACCTACCCATAAAAACCCTAACTGACCCTTAGAAACCCTAACATAACCTTAACAACCCTAAAAAATCCTTACACTCCCTAAATCACTCTAATAAGAACTAATAAATCCTAACAAACCCAACCAACCAATAATAAACCATAATAAACCCTAATAATCTCTAAACCCACTACTAAACCCTAATAAACACTAATAAATCGTAATAAATCATTAAAACCCAATTAGACCCCAATAAAAGCTACAAAATACTTAAAAACCCAAACATAAAACAAAAATGCAATTAAACCATTCAAAATGCTAATATTGAAAAAAACCCTAAAACCCCGAAAAAACCTAACAAAACCCTAAAAAACCCTAAAACCCCAAAAAACTCAAAAACCCCTAAAAAACCTAAAAAACTATAAAAACCCTAAAAATCCTAAAAACCAGAAAACAAACCTAAAACCCCTAAAAGCCCTAAAAAACCACAAAAAAACATATAAAAATGCTAAAAACCCTAAAAACCCCTAAAAACACTAAAACAACCCTAAAAGCCTAAAAATTCCAAACAAAACCTTCACCAACCCTATGAAACCCTTGAAAACCCTAAAACCCCACTAGAAAACCCTAAAAACCTCAAAAAACCCTAATACACCATAAAGAACTCTAAACACCCTAAAGAACCACTAAAGACACTAACAACACTACACAAATCCTAACAATTGCTACAAAACACCGAAAAATGCTTCAAAACCCCCAAATGCATCAAAACCCCAAAAATGCTAAAATAACCCTAACAAAGCATAAAAAGTCCAAACACAGCCATAAAACCCAAAAAAATGCATAAAACTCCAAACAAATCATACAAACCATAAAAAACCCTAAAAAACCTAACAAAGCCTAACAATCCTAACAACCACTAATAACCCCTAAGAACCACTAATAAACATTAATAACCCCTAAAACCCACTATTAAACCCTAAAACCCCTAATAAACTCTAATAAATTGTATTGACATATAATAAACCCTAACAAACTCTATTAGACCCTAATAAATGCTATAAAATTCCTAAAACCCCTAATATACCATAAAAACACTATTAAACCATAATAAAACCTAATAATCACTAAAAACCTAACAAACATGAAAAAACGCTACAAAAACCTCTAAAATAGCCTACATAACTCTATAACCCACTAATAAACCCTAACAAACCCTAATAACCCCTAAATAAATCGTAACAAACTCTAAAAACCAAAAATAAATCGTAACAAATCCTAACAACACCAAATAAATCATAACAAACAGAAAGAAACAATAAAACCCCCTAATAAACCGCAATAAACCTTATCAAATCATAATAAACACTAATAAATAGTAATAATCCCAAATACACATTACTAAACCCTAATAAATAAAAAACCCTTAATAAACCCTAATAAATCCTAAATGACCCTAAAAAAGGTTGACAAAAACTATAAAAAGCTAATAATGACTACAAAAGCCCAATAAAACCCTAATATGCAGTAAAAAATTCTAATAAACTATAAAAAATCCTAAAGAATACTAATATACCCTAAAGAACCCTACTAAACCCTAAAGAGCCATATTAAACTCTAGAGAACACTACAGACCCTAAAGAACCCAAAACAATGCTAGAACACATTATATAAACACTAAAAACTACTACAATACCCCAGAAACCCTAAAACACACTAAAAAATCCTAACTACCCCTATCAATCCCAAAAAAAAAATAAACCCATAAACCCACCCAAAAACCATTAAAAAGCCATCAGATAGCATAAAAAACCATAAACACCCGTTAACAACCCTTAACAACCCAAAAAAAACTATAAATCATAAATAGCCATTAAAACCCTAAAAAGGCTTTAAATAGAAACATAAACTCTAAAAGCGTTACATAAACCCTTAAAAATGAAACAAAAACACTAAAAATGTCACATAAACCAAAAAACACAACATAATCCCAAAAAACAAATCATAAAACCTAAAAGCACTACATAACCCCTAGAACTGTAACATATACCCTAAAACACATAACATAAAACCTAAAATATGCAACATAAACAATAAAAACACTACATAAAACCTAAAAAAACAATATAAACCCTTAAAAAGTTACATAAACCATAAAAAATGCAACATAAACGCTACATCTCCCCTAAAAATGCTACATAATAACAGAAAATGCAATGTAAACCCTAAAAAATGCTACATAAAACCTAAACCCTAAACACGATACATAAACACTAAAAACGTTACATAAACACTAAAAATGCTACATAAACTCTAACAACGATACACAAACCCTAAAAATTGCTATAAAAAAACTAAAGATGCTTTAAAACCCTCAAAAATATTAAATAATGATATACCATAAAATAAAAAATTAAACCCTAATAAACTCTAATAATCCCTAAAAACACCTTATAATCCATGAACACCCAAAGAAACTCTAATAAACCCTAATCAAACCTCAAAAATACCTATGTAAAGACCCATAAATTCCATTGAAAGTTTTTTTCTTAAATAAATGGGAATTTTACGAGTCCGCGAAAACTGACGGTGCTTGATTCTGAGGCCCGGGGTGCCCGGAATCAATTTCTGAAGTTTTTTTCGGGTACGTTCAGTAAACGTGCGAGCGTGATTTTTTAACATTGGAACCGGTGCTAGGAACTGAAATTTGGGGACACCGATAAACTCACAACACCGATGATTTATTAGTGAGACCCTCATCGTAGTTGCGTTCTATCAAGAATAGAAGTTAGATTTTCAGGATTTTATTGAAATTAAATAAAAATAAGTGTGCATCTTATTTTTATCTTTGGTTGTTAAAATCTCTAGGAGGTGGTAGGAGGTGGGGTCCACCACACCATAACCTCCCATGAGAGATTATGGTGGTGGGTACCACCCGTACATAACCTCCCTTGGGAGGATAATTAATGTAGGGACCACACAACCTTTAACCCCCTTGTAACTCTCCATAAAGTGGGGGAAACCCTTGAACTTCCCCCACTAATTAAATGTGCCAAACCACTTAATGAATTAATGGAACTCTCTCATTTAATCAATTTTTTTAAATCTTTTTAATTCTTTTGCCAATAATTAAATAATGGGTTGCTTAACCCATTATATTGGTTAGAAACTCTTTTGGTAGAACTTTTGGGAGAGGGGGAAGAAGTTGGAAGAACGCTTCCTCTGCCAACAATGAACCTTCAGTCGAGGGGTGAAGACATCGCCCATGAAGAACAATGATGATGGAATCTTCGACTCATCTTCTCTGAAAACTTCCTCTTCTGAATTTGAAAAAATGATGCCGCCTTCCCGCGACTTCGTCAACGATTTTTGGCAAGTGATGTAGGGGGATTTGAGTTGAATTTATTCCCATTCTTCATCGTTCAAATTATGGTTGAGATATTCTGATTGATATCAACGTAACATGGAGGGCTCGGACTACACAAACATGGCCCGACCCTGCCCCATTGTTTGTTCACGTTTTTTGACAACAGCGGCGGCGTAACGGCACTGCCGGAATAGAGGATCGCAACAGAGAAACAGGTCGCGGCTGACGGGCCGCAATGGTGCATGCGGCGACTGGCAACGAGCCAACTGCCAAAGAAGCCGGCGGCACAAGGGCCGCCGGGCTGCTGAAGGGGTGCGGTGCCATTGTGTGGTGCAGAGAACCGAGCCGCAGCCAGGCGGGCTGCGGTGGAACGAGAGGGGTGTAGTGTCGTTGCACCATGCTGGAAGAAGGAGCCGCGACCACGCGACTGCGGTGGTCGGACGAGCTGGGCACGGCGCTGTCGCACGGTGCCGGAGAGAAGAGTGATGGCCATAGGCCGCAGCGGACATAGGAGGGCGGCCGGCTAAGCCGTCCGCCGGTGCGCACTACAGGCAGGACCCTTTGGGTCCCGCGGTTACGAGGCCAGCGCCATGCACCGGCCGTTTCAGGCGTCAGGGGGGGTGTAACCCCCCCCCCCCATGCATGGCCCGCCGGTCACGCGGGCCCACCCTCGGTCTGGGCGCCCTCGTCCAGGCCACTCTCAGTCTGGGCCGGCCTCATTCGGGCCACTCCCTTTGGGCCGGGCCACCCCTTCAGACCGGGTCAGACCCGCAGACTGGGTCGGACCCCATTCCGGACCCGATTGGCCAGTTTACACCTTCCATCTGTATCATGGGCTATGGGTGTCTGATCGATGAAACATTTGTGGTGATGGAAAGCATAGAATGAGATGGTACTTTTGGAATACCCTACATGATGATTTGATAGAGTTGGGGTATAGTCGGGTAGGTTTGAACCTAAAAACCAACCGGGCCCCTGGAATAGAAATGCCAATAACTCACAGACCGGACATCCGATTGGTGCGCCGTCTGTCGCATTAGGTTCCTTTTGTTGAGACAGAACTATGAGATACATCAACTCAAGACTTCATGGTAGTTGAAGTATTGACACTTGGCTCGAGGAGAGGACCCTCCCAGAATCAAGCATGCTGTGTGTGGGAACCCTATGGCTAGCTGCGACTGAGATGATGGGATCCTATGTGGACCTACTACTATATCAGGATCCTTCATGGGTTTGACAGTGACGATAATGTACCAGGATCCTATATGGGTTCGACATCGATGAATTCTATACCGGGATCCTCTGTGGGTTCGACAATGATGACTCCTGTATCAGGATCCTATGTGGTTTCGACAGTGCTGATTCTGTTCCAGGATCCTACGTGGGTTCGACAGAGGATATGATTTAGTGGCTACATCTAATCATCTCTACCCATATACATGAGTTGTATACATGTGTGAGCTGATACTTGACTTTCAGTTGTTATCATCGATATGATTTACTTTACTTCCCTTGTGGAATGGGTTGTGCTTGGGCTCGAGTGTTGGAGTCGGACTGTGATGGGTAACTTAGGTATATTTATGGGAATATACCTAAGTAGGGATGGTTGATACTTTTTGATTGTATCTTACTACTTTGGTTTATCCTTAGTGGATTCTGGGAGTACTTCAGGGGTCTCAGGGTCCCCTAATAAGTATTGTTATACTGACCCCTGCATGGGCTTCGCCCACACCTTGTTGTGTTCTGTGCAGACGGTGGTCAGCAGTGATTGAGGCTTAGGGTGATGGATGGGAGGCTTCTTGGAGCTGGACTAGATGGGACGTACCTCAGGGATGAGTTGATTGAGATCTGTACCTACCCTTCAGGTAGGAATCTCTGGTGGACGATCCAGGAACTATTTTCAATTTTTACTTGTACTTGTACTTGTTGTTTAGTTGGATTTGTATACTGGACCACTTACTTTTAGCACACCTTTCTTTTCTATATTAGTAATTTTTTCTTATACTTCTTGTGTTCAGTCTGTGTGTGTTACAGGTTTAAAGGCAATTCCATCCCTTTTTATTAGGGATTCTCTTTTGGTGCTAGTCGCCAGCCCCTAGCCTATAGAAGGCGGGCTTGGGGTAGTCATGGCATGCGCCCCGAGGACAGGTCGTGACAACCTATTAAACCCTAATAAATTATTATAAAAACTCATAAACCCTAAAAACACGTTATGAATACATAAACAACCCTCACCAACTCTAATAGACACTAATAGACACTAATAAACCCTAATAAACCCCCAAAACCCCTAAAAAGCCCTAATAAACCATAAATAAAGCCAAATAAACCCTACTTAACCCTAATAAACCATAACACACCATAATAACCTCTAATAAAACCCTACAAAACCCTAATAAAGAAAAAAAAATGCTAGTATACTTAAACAAATACTTATAATGCATGATAAACTCTAATATAACCTAATAAAACCTAAAAACTCTCACAAACATTAAAAAACGATCACAAACAATAAAAATGCTCTATATTACCTAAAAAGAACTAAAAACACTAATATAACCTAATAAATACAAAAAGTTGCTAATATACCTTAAAAATCCCAAGAAACCCAAATAAACCATAATAATCTCTAATATAAACTAAGAAACCCTTGGAACACTCACGAACAAAAACAAAATGATCACAAACAATAAAAAAACTCTATATTATCTAAAAGACCTAAGAAACACTAATAAAACCTAATAAAACAAAAAAAACTAATAAACCCCAAACAAACCCTAATAAACCCTAAAAATCCATAATAAACCCTAATAAAAAATAATAAACCCTAATAAAACCATAATAACACCCTAAAATACCTTATCAGCCCTAATAAACCTTGAAACACCATAACAAAACCTAATAAAACCCAACTGAACCCCAATAAACAAAAAAACGCAAACAAACCATTAAAAAGCCCAAGAAAACCTAATAAACCATAATAAATTTAAATAAAATCTAATAAACCATTAAAAATGATCACAGACACTAAAAATACTCTAATAAAACCTAAAAAGTCATAACAACCCCTCATATATATTAAAAAAACTAAAAAACACTAATATAGCTTAATAAAAACACTAACAAACCCTTGTAATCCCTAAAAATCCCTAACAAACCCTAATAACCCATACTCAACCCTAATAAACCCTAATAAAACCTTAAAGATTCTGAATCAACCCTAATAAAACCCTAAAAATACCTACTCAACCCAAATAAACCTTAACACACCATAATAAACCATAATAAACACCACTAAACCCTAAAAAACACAAATATACCATTAAAAGCCCTAAACCCACTAATAAATTCTAATAAAACCTATCAAAGATTAAAAGAACTAATAAACCTGAATAAACACTACTAAACACTAAAATCCCCTGATATACCCTCTTAAAAATTAATAAACCATAATGAACGATAATAAACCCTAATAAATCCTAAGCATACCCAAATATACCATAATATACCATAATATACCCTAATAAACCCAACTCAATACTATTTAAACCCTAAAAATTCCTAATAAACACTAATAAACCTTGAAACCCATAATTACCCCTAATAAAATAATAATAACCCCCACCAAACCCTAAAAACACTAATAAATCATTAAAAACCCCTAAAACCCTAACAAACCATAATAAATGTTAATAACACCTAAAAATCCAAAAAAATGATAGTAAACCCTAAAAATACCTCAAATAATAATAGTAGTAATAAAGTAAAGGCATGTGCATATTCATGTGCATGGATTAAATAATAAATCATAACACACGTTCATGTGCATATGCATGCACATTTTCATGTGACTGATAATAAATAATAAATAATAAATAATAACGCATGTGAATTGCATGTGTATGTGCATGTGCATGTGAATGATAATAAATAATAAATAATAATGCACATCCAAGTGCATGTGCATGTGCATGTGCGTGTGCGTGTGCATATCCATGTTAATAAAAAATAAATAATAACAAAGTCCACATGAATGTGCATTTACATGTGAATGATAGTAAATAATAAATAATATGTGATAATATAATAACGCAAGTGCATTGCATGTTAACGTGCATGAGAATAAATAATGATAACACATGTGATTATAGAATAACGCAAGTTCATTGCATTTTCATGTGCATGGTAATAAATAATATATAATAACACACATCTTTGTACATTTACATGTAAAGATAATGTTAATGACACATGCACCTTCACGGTAATAAATAATAAATAACAACGCACGTGCATGTGCATTTGTATTTGATGATACAATCAATAATAATAATAATAATAATAATAATAATAATAATAGAATAATGAAAGTTCATTGCATATGCACGTGCATGGTAATAAATAATAAATAATAACGCACATGCATCTGCATTTTCATGTGATGATAATAACAATAACAGCAGCAGCAGTAGTAGTGATAATAGTAGTAGTACCAAAGCATGCGATAATAGAATTTTCCATGTGCATTACGTGTGCATGTGCATGGTAATAAATAATAACGTGCATGCATTTCATTTGCATGTGATGAAGATGACTATGATAATAATAATAATAATAATATTATTATTATTATTATTATTAACAACAACACATGTGATAATAGAATAACGCACATGCATTGAATGTGTGTGTTTATGTATTTTCATGTGCATTTTCATGTGCAATTGCATGTGCATTTCCATGTGATGATAATAAAAATAACAACAACAACAACCACCACCACCACCACAATAATAATAATAACAATACGAATAACAACATATGTGATAATAAAATAACATGTGTGCATTGCATGTGCACGTTCCTGGTAATAAGAAATAAATAATAATGCACATGCATGTGCATGTGAATGTGCATGAGATGATGATAATAATAATAATAACATTAATAATAATAATAATAACAAGGCATTTGATAATAGCATAACGCATGTGCATTGCATGTGTAGTGCATGATAGTAAATAATAACTCATAGCACACGTGATGATAACAATAACAATAATAGTAATATTAATAATAAAAGCGCATGTGATAATAGAATAATGCACATGTATTTAATGTGAGCGTGTATGGTAATAAATAATAACGCACATGCATTTTCATTTTTATTTGATGATAATAACAATAATAACAATAATAGTAACAATAACAATAACAATAAAAATGCATGTGATATTAGAATAATGTAGGTGCATTGCGAGTGCGCGTGCATGGTAATAAATAATAAGAGACGTGCATGTGCATTTCCATGTGATGATGATAATAATAATAATAATAACAACAACAACAACAACATATGCACGCGCATGGAAATACATAATAAATAATAAATAATAAATAATAAAGCATCTTTATCTGCATTTTCATGTGACGATAATAATAATAATAGTTGTAATAATAACAATAATGATAATTAAAATAGTGATAATGATAATAATGATAATGATAATAATAATATGTGTGATAATAGAATAATACACGTCCTAAAAAACTCTAACAAAACCTAACAAACCCTAAGAACCACTAATAACTCCTAAGAACCACTAATAAACCCAAATAACAGATGAAACCCACTATTAAACCCTAAATACCTAATAAACACTAATAAATCATAATAACCTGTAATAAACTCTAAAACCCTATTAGAGTCTAATAAATTCTAAAAAAGCCCTAAAACCCCTAATATACAATAAAAAAACACTATTGAACCATAATAAATCCTAATAATCACTGAAAACCCTAACAAACCCGACAAAATACTACAAAACCCACCAAATAATTGCCTATAAAACCCTAAAACCCTCTAATAAACCCTAACAAACCCTAATAACCCAATAATAAATCATAACAAACCCTAAAAACCCCAAATAAATCGTAACAAATCCTAACAATGCCAAATAAATCATAACAAACTGAAACAAACCATAACAAACCCCTAATAAACCGCAAAACCCTAACAAATCATAATAAACCTCAATAAATCGTAATAAACCCAAATACACGTTAATAAACCCTAATAGTTAAGATAAACCCTAAGAAACCCTAATGAATCCTAAATAACCCTAAAAAAGGTTGATAAACCCTAGAAAATGTTATCCATGCCTACAAAAGCCCAATAAAACCCTAATATACAATAAAAACACTAGTAAACTGTAACAAATCCTAAACAACACTAATAAACCCTAAAGAACCCTAATAAACCATAAAGAACCATAATAAACTCTAAAGAACACTAAAAACCCTAAAGAACCCAAAAAATTCTAAAACACTTTACATAAACTCTAAAAACCACTACAATATCTAAACAAACCCTAAAACACACTAAAAACCCTAACAACCCCTATCAATCCTGAAAAAAACCCTTAACCCCCCCCCCCCAAAACCATTGAAAACCCATCAAATACCATAAAAACCATAAACACCAATTAACAACCCTTAAAAACCCTAAAAACCACTACAAACCATACACAAACATTAAAACACTAACAAGGCAATAAATAGATACATAAAACCAAAAAACGTTACATCAACCCTAAAAATGCAACATAAACCCTAAAAAAGAAACATAAACCCAAAGAATGCAACATAAACCCCAAAAAAGCTACATAAACCCAAAAAGGACTACATAAACACTAGAACCATAATATAAACTGTAAACAACGCAACATAAATAATAAAAACACTAAAAAAACCTAAAAACACAACATAAACCCTAAAAACACTACATGACCCCTAAAAACGTTACATAAACTCTAACAAATGTATCATTAATGCTACATCACCCCTAAAAAGCTGAATGAACCCAGAAAACACAACATAAACCTAAAAAAACTCTACATAAATCCTAAACCCTAAACATGCTACATAAACCCCAAAAACATTACATAAACCATAAAAAATGCGACATAAAACCTAAAACTGCTAACTAGACCCTAAAAGTGCTACAAAAACACTAAAAATTCTACATAAACTCAAAAAACGCTACACAAATACTAAAAAATTCTAAAAAAACCCTAAACACGCTTCAAACCCCTCAGAAATATTAAACCCTAATATACCATAATATAGAAAATTAAACCCTAATAAACCCCTAATATACTCTAATTATCCATAAAAATGCCTTATAATACCTAAATACCCTTAGAGACTCTACTCAACCATAATAAAACACCAAAAATACATAATAAACCCTCATAAATGATAATAAAACCAAATAAACCCTAATAATGTGTTAAGAAACCTAAACAACCCTAACCAACCCTAATAGACACTAATAAACACAAATAAACCATAATAAACACCAAACAAACCCTAAACCTCCCTAATAAACTATAAATAAATCCAAATAAACCCTAATCAACACTAACAAACCTAAATACATCATAATGACCCCTAATTAAACCCTACAAAACCCTAATAATGAAAAAATGCTAGTATACAAAAAACAATCCCTAGAAGCCCTGATAAACTCTAATATAACCTAATAAACCCTAAAAACACTCACAAACAATAAAAAAATGATCACAAACAATAAAAACACACTATATTACCCAAAAAGCCCAAAAAACACTAATATAACCTAATAAAGACAAAAAACGCTAATATACCTTAAAAATCTCTAGAAACCATAAGAAACCATAATAAAATCTAATATAACCTAAGAAACCCTAAAAATGATCACAACAAAAAACTCAAAAACAATAAGAAATTCTATATTATCTAAAAAGACTTTACAAACACTAATATAACCTAATAAAACAAAACAACTAATAAACCACTAACAAACCCTAATAGACCATACAAATCCATAATAAACACTAATAAAAACTAATAAATCTTAAAAAAAAAATAATAAAACCCTAAAAGTATCTTCTCAATCCTAATAAACCTTGACACACCATAATAAAACCTAATAAAACCCAACTAAACCCCAATAAACAAAAAATGCAAACAAACCATGATAAAGCCCTAGAAACCCTAATAAACCACAATAAATTCTAATAAAACCTAATAAACCATAAAAAAATGATCACAAACACTAAAAAAATGCTAATAAAACCTAAAAAGTCATAACAACCCCTCATATATATTAACAAAAACTAAAAAAACTCATATACCCTAATAAAAACACTAACAAACCCAAGTAAACCCTAAAATTCTTTAACAAACCCTTATAAACACTACTGAACCCTAATAAACCATAATAAAACCCTAAAGATACCTACTCAACCATATTAAAATCCTAAAAATACATACTCAACCCTAATAAACCATAACACACCATAATAAACAATAATAAACCCCACTAAACCCTAAAAACGAAATTATTCCATTAAAAAGCCCTAAACCCCTAATAAATGCTAATAAAACCTAAAAAATATTAAAAGTGCTTATAAAACCTAATATACACTCTTAAAAATTAATGAACCATAATGAACCATATAATAAACCCTAATAAATACTAAACATACCCAAATATACCATAATATACTATAATATACCCTACTAAACCCAACTCAATCCTAATAAAACCCTAAAAATACTTAATTAACCCTGATAAACCTTTACACACCATAATAACCCTTAATAAAATCCTAATAACCCCCCAAACCCTAAAAACGGTAATATAACATTAAAAAACCCGAAAACCCTAAAAACCCATTATAAATGTTAATAACACCAAAAAATCTTAAAAAATGATAGTAAACCCTAAAAATACCTCTAATAATAATAGTAGTAATAACGCACGTTCATGTGCATATGCATGTTCATGGTTTAAATAATAAATCATAGCGCACATGCATGTTTATATGCATGCGCATTTGCATGTGAATGATAATAAATAATAAATAATAATGCACATCCAATTGCATGTGCATATGCATGTGCATGTGCATGTGCATGTGCATGGTAATAAACAATAAATAATAACTAAGTCCACATGAATGTGCATTTTCATGTGAATGATAATAAATAATAAATAATAACACATGTGATAATAGAATAATGCACGTTCATTTCGTGTGCATGTGCATGAGAATAAATTATAATAACATATGTGATAATAGAATAATGCAAGTTCATTGAATTTTCATGTGCATGATAATAAATAATATATAATAACACACATGCATGTGCATTTAGATGTAATGATAATGATAATGATTCATGCACGTGCATGGTAATAAATAATAAATAACAACGCACATGCATGTCCATTTGTATTTGATGATAAAAACAACCACAATAATAATAATAATAATAATTGAATAATGCAAGTTCATTTCATTTTCACGTACATAGTAGTAAATAATAAATAAATAATAACAAATTACAATGCACAAGCATGTTCATGTGAATTTACATTTGATGATAATATTAATAATACTAATTGAAATAATAATAATAATAATGCTTGCATGTGCTTGGTAATAAATAATAAATAACAACGCACATGCTTGTGAATTTTCATGTGATAATGATAATAATAATGATGATGATAATAATAATAATAATAATAATAATAATGTGATAATAATAATAATAATAATAATAATAATAATAAAAGAATAATACAAGTGCATTGCATATGCACGTGCATGGTAACAAATAATAAATAATAATGCAGGTGCATCTACATTTTCATGTGATGATAGTAATAATAATAGCAGTAGTAATAATAGTAGAAGTAGTGGTGATAATTGTGGTAGTACCAATGCATGTGATAATAGAATATTGCAAGTGCATTACGTCTGCACGTGCATGGTAATAAATAATAATGCCCATGCATTGAATTTTCATGTGATGATGATGATGATGATGATGATGATGATGGTGATGATGATGATAATAGTAATAATAATAATAACGCATGTGATAATAGAATAACACACATGCATTGAATGTGTGTTTATGTGCATTCTCATGTGCATTTGAATGTGATGATAATAAAAACAACAACAACAACAACAACAACCACCACAATAATAATAACAACACATGCGATAATAAAATAACGTATGTGCATTGCATGTGCACGTGCGTGGTAATAAAAATATAATAACAATGCATGTGCATGTGCATGTGCATGTGGATGAGATGATGATAATAATAATAATAACAAAAATAATAATAATTTTTAGTTGTTTGAAAAAACAACAGACAGGACAAAAATGCTAGAAATTGGGTCTTGAAAAACCTAACAAATCACAGAGTCATTAAAAAAGGAATAACTTCTTCTTCGGGTGTCCCTTTCCTCTCTATGAATAGTCGAACTGAATCTCATGGAACGAACTACGATAAAAACAGGTTCAGGAGGCCAAACAGACACACAGATCCGAAGTTATTACCATTTTAAGAAAATTTGACAGGTATTTGTACATGGAAATGGAGTTTTAGAGGCCTTTTGATGGGTTTCTGTGATTTTAGGTTCTCAAACTTGTCTTGAACTATGTTCAAGTCATCATTCTGCGTAGAACTCTTTTCTACTTTCGATTTTTTATGTGGTAGAGCTCAAACAGACAACCAGATCGAATGTTATGGCTATTTGAAGTTAGACTTTTTTTGGAGTGGCATAACTAATATTTCTCATATTTCCTTAATATTCTAATAGTTTCTACTAAACATTGTCCTCACTCATCTCACGAGCTTTGATTTGACTGGTCACAGCACTCAAACGGACACACGATGGAGAAGTTATGGGTGTCCGTTTTGCCTCTACCACATATCAAATCGAATCTTGCGACTAGACCTACACTCCTATAACCACTGAAGCACCTTCTCGCATCCTTGAAGGCCCAAAAAGGTACTTAAACCCTACAAAAGACCATAACTTCTACTCCGAGAGTCCGCTTTACCTCTACCTTATATCAAATCGAAGATTTTGACTAGATCTACACATCTGTGACCAATAGGATCACCTTATCAAATTATTAATGTCCCAAAAGGTTCTTAATTCCTTTAAATGACCATAACTTCGGCTCTGGGTGTCTGTTTCACCTCTACCACATATAAAATTGAATCTTGCGACTAGCTTTACACATCTGTGACAACCATGAAAAACTAAATAACCCTAAAAACCATGAATTACCCCATGAACACTAAAAACCATTAAAAACAATTCAAAACCCTAACAAACCCTAAAAACCATAACAAATACTAACAAACCCTAACAAACCCTAACAAACCCCAAAAAACCCAAAAACATAACAAACACTAACAAACCCTAACAAGCCCTAACAAACCCCAAGTATCACTAAGAAACCCCAATAAACCCTAAATAAACCCTAAAAACCCCTAAGAAACCATAAGAAATCTTAACAAAACCATAAAACCCTAAAAAACCCTAATCAAACCTAAGAAACACTAACACACCTTTAGAAACACTAACACACCCTTAGAAACCCTAACACACCCTTAGAAACCCTAGCACATGCTTAGAAACCCCAACACACCCATAGAAACCCTAAAAGAACTTTAGAAAACCTTAAAAACCATAGCACACCCTTAGAAACTCGAACTCGCTAATAAAAACCCTAACATAACCCTAAAAACCAAAAAAACCTAACGAAACCCTAAGAAAATATTATAAACACTAACACGCCCTTAGAAACCCTAGAAAACCCTTAGAAACCCCAATAAACCCATAGAAAACCCTAACACAACCTTAGAAACCCTTAGAAACCATAGCACACTGTTGGAAACCCTATCCCGCCCATAAAAACCCTAACCCACCCTTAGAAACACAAACACACCCTTAGAAACATTAACAAACCCTTAGATACCCTAAATCGCTCTAATAAGAACTAATAAATCCCAACAAACCCTACCAACCAATAATAAACCATAATAAACCCTAAAGCCCACTATTAAACCATAATAAACACTAATAAATCGTAATAAACCCTAAAACCCCTATTAGACCCCAATAAAAGCTACAAAATACCTAAAAACCCAAATATACAAAAAAAATTGCTATTAAACCATTCAAAATGCTAATATTCACAAAAAACCATAACAAACCCAGCAAAACCTGAAAAAACCCTAAAAAACCCTAAAAACCCAAAAAAACCCAAAAAACCCTAAAAAACATTAAAAACCCAAAAAAATCCTAAAAACCATAAAAAACCCTAAAATCCCTAAAAACATGAAAATACCGGATACACATGAAAACAAAACTAAAAACCCTAAAAAACCTCAAAAAACCTCCAAAAATGCTAAAACCCTATATATCCCTAAAAATGCTAAAACCCCCTAAAAGGCTAAAAATTCAAATCAAAACCCTATCCAACACTATGAAACCCTTAAAAACCCTAAAATCTTCCCCCCATAAAACCCTAAAAACCTCAAAATAAACCCTGCTACACCATAAATAACCCTAAAGAACCTTAAAAAACCCTAAAGAACCACAAAACCTAATAACAACGCTACACAAACCCTAACAATTGCTACAAAAAACCAAAAAATGCTTCAAAACCCACAAAATGCAACAAATCAAAAAAACGCTAAAATAACCCTAACAAAGCATAAAAACTCCAAACACATCCATAAAAACCAAAAAAACGCATAAAACCCCAACCAACTCAAACAAACCATTACAAACCCTAATGAACCGAACAAAACCTAAAAAACCCTAACAACCACTAATAACCCCTAATAAGTCCACAGTTGGAAAGACTACAGTTCACAGTTGGAAAGACTACAGTTCACATTTGGAAAGACCACAGTTGAAGCCCTCATTTGAATAGTCTACCGATGAAGTCCACAGTTGTAGAGATTGAAGTCTACCGTGTGACATGCATCTGCTACCAGTCTAATGATATTCCATTCTTTTCTTTACCTATTTTATTAATACTATTATAACGGTCATGTATGGAAAAATTAATGCACCTGAAATTATTTAATGTTATTTGCAGGGATATTAGGAGATAGTACGATGTACGAGGAAGACCACATGTGGTTCAAACATTTCTCTTGTCGGCCCCTACTGGACAACAAAACACAAAAACAAGAGACTATATAAAAGACACATAGGAGAGACACAAAAGGAGAGACCCCAAACATACTGGAAAGAAGAAGAGAACTCTCAAGCACTAATCCAAAAGAACAAGAGATTCACGAAGATATGTTGAAAAAAACCTTCTACAATCTATAGTAGTGTGCTATAAAGAGTTTTTGAATGCTAGAAGCTGGTCATATCTACATTTGGAAGTCACAACCTAGAAGTTGCGACACTCTGTTTTGGAGGAAACTTACAGATAAGGACCAAAGCTTCATTTCATTCATTCCAACAAGTATAGAGTTTATCTTACAAAACAATAGAGCATTCCAAACTTATTCCTACTATCTTTATCTCTACTGTGTTTATATGCTTTACATTTGTGAGCAGTGTGTGTGTGTTACACACACTGACTCTTGTGCTTGAACTGAGGGATACTGAAAATCCCCATACCAAACTATCTTTACATTTGTTTACCACATATTACTATGGAAGATGCCTGGTGTGGCCTTGTAGTTTATTTGTTTCCCACGTAGAACTGTGGTAGAGGTTTAAAAACCTGGACAGTTTGTGAAAGCTGTTGTAAATCCCAATACAGGATGTGTATCACTTTTAATATAATTTCTTGGTGGCAGGTGATCACCAAGTGGAGAGGACTAGGTCTTGACTTAAGACTGAACCTCTTGTTTAAATGTGTTGTGTTCATCTTTGCTTTACTCTATTTAAAATCTATCCGATGTTCTTATATTTTCAAGGACAAAAATTGTTTTTACATTCACTATGATATTTAGTTCTGGTTAGTGTGTATATCTGATTTGTTTAGTAAAATTGTTTCAAAAGTTGAATTAGTTCTCATACAGATTCAACTGAGGAGTAATCAACCTTTGAGAAACCTGTTGAACAATAACTCACTTATATCTCTACTTCCTTAATTGACTGGGCTGTTCTAATTTGGGGGATTTTAATCCTAAAAGTTTTTAATAGAAATTTTAATTGGAACTCAATTCACCTCCCTCTTGAGTATCCACTCCGACCAACATTTGGTATCAGATGTCTCACTCTTATTTATAAAAGGTTTTCAAACCCTCTGTTTTCAAACATTGATTTTAGTTTTACTTAAAGTTCTTAAATTATTGTTAGTTCTAAATTTTCCCTCTTTAATATATTTTCTAAAATCTAGTTATGGACAATAGAATAGAAGGTGCCGCTACTAACATGACACCTTTCTTTAATGGTTTCAATTATGTTCAATGGAAAATTAAAATGAAAATTCATATGGAAAGTATTGGTTTTGATATTTGTTCTGCTATAGAATCAGAATATGAAATTCCCAAAACTGCTAGAGCTACTTGGGATGATGCTACAAAGTTTGACTATAATAATAACTGTAAATCTATGAATTCCCTTTACTTCTCTTTAAGAGATGAGTAATTTAACCGAATTTCTGCATGTAAAATAGCTCATGAAATCTGGGACACCTTGGTTGTTTCTCATGAAGGAACAACCAATGTGAAGGAAATGAGATTCAATACGTATACTATTAAATATGATAATTTTAATATGAGACCTGATGAACCCATTTCTGATATTTATCTTAGGTTCAATGATATTTTCAACACCATGAGTTCACTGGGAAAAGCTGTTCCAGAAAAGGAGCAGATCATGAGAATATTGAGATGTTTGTCTGACATATGGAGAGGAACTTCTGTGTCTATCCGAGAGTCACGTGACATCAGCAAGCTACCAGTTAAGGAGTTGATTGGTAAACTAATGATGTATGAAAAGTAATTGAATGTGAAAAAAGAAGAAGAAGATGAACCCAAAAGAAAATATGTAGCATTTAAGTCTACTACCTCTAAGAGTAATGACAAGGAGAAAATACATGTCCCTACTGTAAGTTCAACTAGTGAAGATTCAGATTCAGATAGTGATGAAGAAATGGCTCAAATATCTAGTATATTTAAGAAGTTCTATAGGAAGAAAAAGTTTTTCATAAAGCCAAACTACAAGGGTAAATATGATGAATAAGGTAAGTGGAAGAAGGATTGAAAGAAATATGATAAGGAAGATGATATAGTCTGCTATGAATGCAAGAGGAAAGGACACATCAAGGCTGACTATCCGACATTAAGATTAAAAAAGAAATATGATTATAAGGACAAGAAGTACAAGAAATCCGTGAAAGAAACTTGGAGTGTGTCGGAAGACAACACAAGTGAATCTGAAGCTACTGACTCTGAAAAGAATCATTCCAACATGTGCCTCATGACTAACATATCTGAGGTACCTGTTTCCCCAATTCTAAATGTTTATTATTCTGAAAATAACAGACTCATATAATTATGGAAATATTTCTAAGGATGAACTGTTTGAATATTGCAATGTACTGGAAGATACATGCAATGAACTAAAAGATAAATACAAATCTTTGAAGAAACAACATGCCTTGACTAGTAATATTAAAACAGATCTATGTGTAGAAAAAGAAAAGAATGCTCAATTGTTGAAAGAGAATACTCAGCTCAAATTATCTAATGAACAATTAAGAAAGGATATTGAGAAGTTCACTACTGGTAGAGATACCGTGAAATAGTTTCTAGGAAGACATATTGCTCCAAAATATACAACTGGTCTAGGATATCAGCCTGGACCGAGACACAATAGCAAAACCAAATTCGTTCCAAAATCTGAACAGTTCACTACTAATTCTGGACAATATTTTTAAAAAAAATTCTAAAGGACCGAACAAAGTATTTATGTCTCAAAATATGTTTGTCGATTTCAGAAATTCTATAAAGAAAATATGGGTTCCCAAAGATTTATTGGCCAACCTTTCTGGACCCAAGATGATCTGGGTACCAAAATTATCCCATGTTTAATCTGTTTTGCAGGAAAGTTGTTTAAAGAATTCATGTAACACTCTATGGTATTTGGACAGTGGATGTTCAAGACATATGACAAGATACTATTCATGCTTTAAGAGTATAATTAAAGTAGATGGTGGGCATGTCACCTTTGGTGACAATGCAAGAGGAAAAATCATCGGCTTAGGCCAGATTGGTAACCTTGATACAATATTAATTTCTAAAGTACATTTTTTTGATGGATTAAAGTATAATTTCCTTAGCATATCTCAGTTATGTGATGATGGCCTTAATTTTAAATTTGAAAATGATTCATGCAATGTTTTTAATTCAAAGAATGACTTATTTTTCAATGAATGTAGAAATGAGAATGTATATGCTGTTGATTTAAACTCCTTAGCTAAACAAAATGTTTCTTGTTTAAATTCTTTTCATAATGAATCTTGGTTGTGGCATAGAAGATTAGGAAACTGTAATGTGCACTCACTTAGGAAGCTATCTAAGAAATGTTTAGTTAGAGACTTACCTAAATTGGAATTCCAAAATGATAAAGTGTGTAATCCCTGTCAAAAAGGAAAACAACACAATGTTTCTTTCCAACCAAAGAATGAAGTTTCAACTTCTCAACCACTTGAGTTGGTTCACATGGATTTGTTTGGACCATCAAGAGTTTCAAGTTTAAATTTGAAGCACTATGTTTATGTTCTTGTAGATGACTTTTCTAGGTATACTTGGGTATACTTTCTTGCTCACAAAAGTGAAGCTTGTTCCTACTTTATCAAATATTCCAAGTCTATAGAAAACCTTAGTGGACTTATGATTAAAACCCTAAGAAGTGATCATGGTCGTGCGTTTGAGAATCATGAGTTTGAATCATACTACTCACACAATGGCTATAGTTACAAATTTTCTACCCATAGGACACCCCAACAAAATGGAGTTGTAGAAAGAAGAAATAGGACCCTTCAAGAAATTGCGAGGACTATGCTTAATGAGTATGACTTACCTATTTATTTTTGGGCAGAAGCTGTAAATACAGCTTGTTACATTATTAATAGAGTCTTAATTAGACCTATTCTAAAAGGACCCCTTATGAACTTTGGAATAATAGGAAGACTAACGTTAATTAATTTAGAGTTTTTGGTTGCAAAGTCTTTATTCTTAATACTAAATATAATCTTGACAAATTTTCTCCCAAAAGTGATGAAGGAATTTTCCTGGGTTAATCTATTTCATGTAAAGCCTATAGAGTGTTCAATAAGAAAACCAAATGTGTGGAAGAATCAGTTCATATCAAATTCGATGAGACTGATCCACATGAGCCTAAATCTTCTCTTGGAAATCTTGAGGAAGATTTATCAAATATGAACCTTAATGATAAAAATAGTGAATCCCCTATAAAAGTATCTAGTTCTAGAAGTTTTCCAGAATCTGCACCTGCTGAATTTGAACCAACAGAAAACTATGAAGAATCTAGTTCAACCCTTCTTAGAGGTATTAGGACTCTCAAGAATCATCCTCTAGATGATGATGTAGGTGATTTAAATAGAGGAACACAAACTAGAGCTTCTCTAAGAAACCAGGTTGAACATCAAGATTTTCTTTCACAGCTTGAACCCAAAAATATTAATGATGCAATCAATGATGAATTTTGGGTAATGGATATGCAAGAAGAACTAAATCAGTTTGAAAGAAACGAAGTTTGGGAATTAGTGGAAATACCCAAGGACACCTTAACCATAGGCACCAAATGGGTGTTTAGAAACAAAGTAGATGAGTCTGGGAATATAGTTAGAAATAAAGATAGGCTAGTTGCACAAGGATATAGCCAAGAAGAAGTAATAGACTATGAGGAGAACTTTTCACCTGTAGCTAGACTAGAATCCATTAGGATACTACTTGCCAATGCAGCTCATCTGAATTTCAAACATTATCAAATGGATGTTAAAAGTGCTTTTCTAAATGGATACATAGTTGAGGATGTGTTTGTTGAACAACCTCCTGGTTTTACGAATCCCCATTTTTTCAATCATGTTTTCAAACTATCTAAAGCTTTGTATGGCTTAAAAAAATCTCCAAGAGCATGGTATGATAGGCTAATCTCTTTTCTTATTTCAAAAGGTTTTACCAAAGGGATAGCTGATCCTTATCTTTTCATTAAATAAATTTCTAAAGATGTTTTGATAGTACAAATTTATGTGGATGATATTATTTTTGGATCTTCTAGAAGTTAATTATGTGTTTATTTTTCAATAATGATGCAAAATGAGTTTGAAATGAGTTTAATGGGAGAACTCAAATTTTTCCTTGGATTTCAGATCTTTCAAAATAAAAATGGAATTGTTTTGATTCAAAGCAAATATATTAAGGATATTTTAAAACGTTTTTCTTTTGATGGTAGTAAAGGTAGTGACACACCTATGAGTACCACTTATAAGTTGGATACAGATGAAGC
Organism: Viscum album; assembly: GCA_963277665.1. Classification (NCBI taxonomy): domain Eukaryota; kingdom Viridiplantae; phylum Streptophyta; class Magnoliopsida; order Santalales; family Viscaceae; genus Viscum; species Viscum album. The sequence goes on from OY728167.1 coordinate 791,546,252, forward strand.
TGGAGAACCAGTGGATCAAACCAACTATAGAGGTATGATAGGGAGTCTACTCTATCTTACAGCTAGTAGACCTAACATCATGTTTAGTGTATGCATGTGTGCTCTCTTTCAAGACAATCCAAAAGAGTCTCATTTAACTATTTTGAAATGAATTTTTAAATATCTCAAACATACTCCCAACTTAGGATTATTCTATCCAAAAGGACAATCATTTTATTTGTTGAGTTATTCTGATTCTGATTTTGCTGGTTGAAAGTTAGATAGAAAAAGAACCTCTGGGACATGTCACATTTTAGGCAAGTCACTAGTATCTTGGTGTAGTAAGAAGTAGAATTATGTTGCATTATCTACAGCCGAAGCTGAGTACATAACTGCTGGTAGTTGTTGTTCTCAAATTCTGTGGATGAAACATACTTTACTAGACTATGGATTTCAATTCAAACATGTCTCTATAAAGTGTGACAATAAAAGTGCTATTAAAATTTCCAAAAATCCAGTATCTCATGCTAGGACAAATCATATTGATGTGAGACATCACTTTTTGAGGGATCATTATCAAAAGGGTGATATCACTCTTGAATTCATTGGCACCAAACACCAATTGGCTGATATATTAACAAAGCCATCGAATTCTGAGAGGTTAAATTACATCAAACATGATTTAGGTATGATTAATTTTAGCATAGGGGGCCTCACTGTTAGACCTCACAGTCGAACCTCACTGTTAGACCTCACAATCGATCCTCACTGTTAGACCTCACAGTCGATCCTCACTGTCGAACCTCACTGTTAGACCTCACAGTCGAACCTCACTATTAGACCTCACAGTCGAACCTCACTGTTAGACCTCACAGTTGACCCTCATAGTTGGACCTCACAGTTGGACCTTACTGTTATACCTCACTGTTGCACCTCACCGGTGTACCTCACTGATACATCTCACTGTTGGATACCTCACTGTTTGTTTTTATTTTTGCGGGAATTCGAACCGTTTTTATTTATTTTTATTATTTCTATTTTATTTTTTTTAATCCCTAAATGATAAAATCAAAGGCAACGAACACATTTCAATCCACCTTCCTCTCCCAATCCTGAACCTTGCTCTCGAAATTCCTAAACCCAAACCCTTCACCTGAGCCCTCAAACCTCTCTCAATCTCTATGGCCAGAACCAAGCGACCCCCGACTGTCAATGAGGATGCGCCAAGGCCTAAGAGAACTCAAGATGAATCCAGTGGCACCAGTAACACCCTGTCAGGACCTATAAACCCGCATCTGGCCAAGAGACAAATCTTTGCTGAAAAGGAGTTAAGTGAAGAATGGCTGCTATCGAGCAAGTCATTAGTGATGAAAGTACTAGATGCCCAAGGATGGACTGAATTCTTTTCCAACAATAATGGACCTTACTACCCGAAGCTTGTGAAATAATTATATGATTATCTGACGTTTTAAGAGGATAAGGATGTGCATAAGCTAATGTCCAGAGTCAATGGAAATGAAGTTAGTTTCTCGTCTGCTGAGTGAGATGCCTGTTTGAGAGTTCCTCATGAAGGATTATTTGATTACTACTCTGGAGTGGCTCCTCCAAATAGTGCTATTTTTAAGTATGAAAAATCTCTAGAAGAACTGACAGGAGATGGAAAATCAAGAAGGATCATTCCAGTTGAGATGAATGGAGAAGACATGCTCTTATTCAAATTCATTCAGCATTTACTTAGTCTGAGGAGAGGCAACTTTGTTGTACTTAAGTACCAGGACATATTCCTGATGTACTTACTGAAGCATGGAAATAAGATTAACCTATGTAGGTTAATGATGGTAAAATTGGAAGATATGACCAAGGCAAGCTCGAAGACCAATGCCTTATTCCATGCCAATCTTATTTCAATTATGCTAAAGGTAAAGGGTGTAAGTCAAGAATAAATGATAGTATCCAAGAACAGTGTCTGTATCTCCAAGGTAATTTTCATGTTCATGAAAATTAGCTGGAATCCCTAGAAGAGGACATGGGTGAATGATGAAGGAAATGTGTATGAAAAGATTGACCCTAGTACTCATCAAACTAGGCCAAAAGACAAAAGAGATCCAGGCCTGAACCCTGATGAGCCAGAACCGGTTTATTCTGATGAGGAGGAGGCTGGAGGAGCTGTGGACCCTCAAAGATAGAACACCCCCATTGATGATGGGAGTGATCCTGATTTACCTCATAGTCCGGTAAGGACTGTAGCTTTTGGAGCAGCTAGCCCTCCAAAAGAACTACCAAGGAGAGAGACTGTTCTGAAGGACAGTGATACTAAGACCACTAAAGAAGAAGAAGAAGCATATCAGAATTTTGTCAAGGACACCTCTAAAGAGGATGAGGCAACTGACTCAGATCATTTTTCTCATGAAGAAAAAGAGGCTGTTGCTGAAGCAGATGATGAGTACAATGAAGAAGAAGAGCTCAGTTTGAGCCCTCTGATTGATAATACAGACAATATAGTGCCTGACCAAGAAGCATGAGGGTCATCTACTACCATTGATGAGAGAGTCATTTATGACTCAAAAAAGGACAGGATTAACCCTACTGTTGAACAATCAGAGAAAATGGTTGTCGCATCTGCTGAAGTTGCAGAAGAGGTTGTGGAGTTACCTCGAACAGAACAGTTAGAGGAGATTCCTCATGAGAATGCTCTAAGTGAGGGGGAGCATCTTGGTTCAGTTTCTGTGTTGTATGACATCGAAGGTTGGTCATCAGATCCAGGATATATGGTACCTAGACTCAATTATGGAGATTCTGATGAGGAAGACCATCCCCAAAGGGATTCAGTTGTCCTTCCTGTTGTGGATGACAATTTAACAACCAAGGAGGACCTTGAGTCCTTAAAGGCTGAAATGAAAGAAGCACTAAGAGAATCAGTTGAAGATTTGAAGAAAATCCTGGTTAAAGAGATGAGGAGTGTGGAGAAATCCTTGCATATATATATGGTATGTGTTGTGTCTAGTATAGTGAAGGAAATGATGGATGAAGTTAAAGTATTCCATACTCAAATTGAGAGTTGGACAGGAGCTGTGGTTGCTCTAAGACAATCGATTGCTTCATTGACTGCCATGAACAGTTCTCAAACCCAAGTGAATGCTGATATTATATATATCAAAGAAGTATTCAAGTAGTTTGTGGAAGTATTTGAGGCTTTTAAGACATCAGTCAATGAACATTTGAACAGTCAAGATGCACTTGTTCAGAAGGTGGTTAGTAATTTGACACGGTCTTTCAAAGAGACAATAGCTTTCTCGGTAAAACCCCTTCCCTCATCCAGCTCCACTATGAACATTGACCAGATCAGAACTGTGATCCAGGAAGAGTTGAATAAGGCCAGTACCAGTGGCACCTTTGATACTCAAATACTTTCTACCACTAGGGAAGTTATCCGTTTTGTTCGTGATCACCTGCGGGCAGCTACTGCATCTCAAGAGGCCATTAATAATAAGGTGTATGCCTACTTTGAGAAGTTCTATACCAAGACTCAAATGACCAACCATTTCAAGCTCTTGATCGAGAATATAAAGTTGCCTCCAGTGACTCAGGCATTCAGGGATCAGGTCAGCAAGCTGAGAGAATTGGCCCCTGCTTTGGATAAGTTTTTGGAAAATAAAGATGATTTATTATCTGCTATGGAAAGAGGAGGAAGCATTATTATGAATTTCAAAAACCTTCTTCTCCCCTTTCTCCATGTGGACTACACCCCTGTCATTATCCCTCCTGCCTTACCTACATCTCTACCCAGTGGGTCTTCTTCATCATGTCTCCTGCTGAAGCTATCAGAAGCCTTACTCCACTGATCCCTCAACACTCTACCCACTACAGACCCACTAGAGCTTCTGTTTCTGCCCCTCCTGTCATTCCTACAACCATTCCTAAACCGGATAATCCACAAGCTTCTTCTCCATCTTCTTCTTCCAAAGGGAAAGACCCTTTACCTACGGATGCTGTGGATTGAGTTTGTTTTTGTCTTTTTATAGGGAATCTGTATTCTTTTTGGTCATGAAATGTATTTTGTTATTAATATAAGCCTTCTCCATTTTTCTCTCATTTGTATTTCTTTTTTCTAATCACAAAGGGGGAGAAATACTGTGCTTACTCTCCAAATACTGTGCTTACTGTGCTAATTCTCCAAATATTGTGCTTATTAATATCTGATACTTGAAAAAAAAATTTCTTAGTATTACTAAATGTATTATATATGAAATCTATATTTAATACATACTGACATAATTTGTGATTATCAAAAATGGGGAGATTGTTGGATTCACCTATTTTAATAATCACAAATCATGTTTAAAAATTGATCATAGTATATTAAGTTAGTATTTAAACTTTTAATCTACATATACAATTATCTTATTATCAACAATATATATTCTTAAGACTCATGACTTTGCAGTATCAACTTACAGTCCATATTTATCAAAATATATGTTCACTGTTAAAGGCTACTGGTAAGAGCCTTCTATTCAAAGTAACCGTTATAACTTACTATCACCTTAAGTCACTGATGCTAGAAGATCACTGTTGAAGATTTACTGTCAATATTGGAAGCTACCAGTACATGGTTACTATCACAAACCAACTGATGATCTACTTATCAATGCTAACAGACAAAGAGTTATTGTCATAAGGTCACTACTGTAACAAGGTTTCTTCTAGAAGTCCACTGTCATACTCTTTCTCAAGTCTTCTGTTGAGAGCCTCTCTGTTCAAACCAACAATTGGACAAGATTAGTAGAAGGATACTACTGGAAAACTCCTAATATCGATATAGTCGACTGTTTCTCAAAGACTACTGATGAGGAGTTACTGTTACAAAGAATAAACAACTGCCGTTAAAATACTACAGTTGAAGTCTACAGTTGGAAAGACTACAGTTCATAGTTGGAAAGACTATAGTTCACAGTTGGAAAGACAACAGTTGAATCCCTCAGCTAAATATTCTACCACTGAAGTCCACAATTGTAGATATTGAAGTCTACCGTGTGACATGCATCTGCTACCAATCTAATGATATTCCATTCTTTTCTTTACCTATTTTATTAATACTATTATAACGGTCGTGTCTGGACAAATTAATGCACCTGAAATTATTTAATGTTATTTGCAGGGATATCAGGAGACAGTATGTTGTACGAGGAAGACCACACGTGGTTGAAACATTTATCTGTCTGCCCCTACTAGAAAACAAAACCCAAAAACGAGAGACTATATAAAAGACACAGAAGAGAGACACAAAAGGAGAGACCCCGAACATACTGGAAAGAAGAAGGGAACTCTCAATCACTAATCCCAAAGAACAAGAGCTGCATGAAGATCTGTTGAAAAGAAACTTCAACAATCTGTAGTAGTGTGCTGTAAAGAGTTTTTGAATCCTAGAAGCTGGTCATCTCTACATCTGGAAGTCACAACCTGGAAGTTTCGACACTCTGTTTTGGAGGAAACTTGTAGAGAAGGACCAAAGCTTCATTTCATTCATTCCAATGAGTCCAAAGCTGATCTGCCAACACAATATATCATTCCAAACATACTCCTACTATCTTTAGCTCTACTGTGTTTAAATACTTTACATTTGTGAGCAGTGAGTATGTGTTACACATACTTACTCTTGTGCTTGAAATGAGGGACACTAAAAATCCCCATACCAATCTATCTTTACATATGTTTCCCACGTATAACTGTGGAAGAATCCTGGTGTGGCTTGGTAGTTTATTTGTTTCCCACGTAGAATAGTGGTAGAGGTTGAAAAACCTGGACAGTTTTTGAAAGCTATTGTAAAGCCTGATACAGGCTGTGTATCACTTTTAATATAATTGCTTGGTGGCAGGTGATCACCAAGTGTAGAGGACTAGGTCTTGACTTAAGACTGAACCTATTGTTTAAATGTGTTGAGTTCATCTTTTCTTTACTCTGTTTAACATCTATCCGCTGTGCTTATATTTTCAAAGACAGAAATTGTTTTTACATTCACTCTGATAGTTAGTTCTGGTTAGTGTGTATATCTGATTTGTTTAGTAAACTTGTTTCAAAAGTCGAATTAGTTCTCATACTGATTCAACTGAGGAGTAATCAACCTTTGAGAAACCTGTTGAACAATAACTCACTTATATCTCTACTTCCTTAATTGACTGGGCTGTTCTAATTTGGGGGATTTCAATCCTAAAAGTTTCTAACAGAAATTTTAATTGGAACTCAATTCACCACCCTCTTGAGTATCCACTCCGACCAACAACCACTAATAACCCCTAAGACCCACTAATAAACCCTAATAACCCCTAAAACACACTATTAAACCCCATAATCCCCTATTAAACACTAATAAATCGTAAAAACCTGTAATAAACCCTAAAAAACACAATTAGACCCTAATAAATGATTCAAAAGTCCTAAAACCCTTAATATACAATAAAAAACAGTATTAAACCATAATAAACCCTAATAATCTCTAAAAACCCTAACAAACCTGAAAACACGCAACAAAAATCTCCAAATAATAGCCTACAATACCCAACAACCCCCTAATAAACCCTAAAAAACCCTAATAACAACAAAATAAATTGTAACAAACCCTAACAACCCCAAATAAATTGTATCAAATCCAAACAACACCAAAAAAATTGTAACAAACTGAAACAAACCATAATAAACCACAAATAATTGCAATAAACTCTTACAAATCATAATAAACCCTAATAAATTGTAATAAAACCAAATACATGTTACTAAACCCTAATAAATCCTAAATAACTCTAAAAAGGTTGATAAACCCTAGAAAAATCTATTAATACCTTCAAATCCCAATAAAACCCTAATATACAATAAAAAATGCTAATAAACTGTAAGAAATCCTAAAGAACGCTAATAAATCCTAAATAACCCAAATAAACCCAAAAGAATCATATTAAAATCTAAAGAACACTAAAAACCCCTAAAGAGCCAAAAAATGCTAAAACACATTATATAAACCCTAAAATCTACTACAATACCCAAATAAACCCTAAAATAAACTAAAAAACCCTATCAACCCCTATAAATCCAAAAAAACAAATAAACACATAACCCCCCCCCCCCAAAACCATTAAAAATCCATCAGATACCATAAATAACCATAAACACCCATTAACAACCGTTAAAACCCCTAAAAAAACTACAAACCATAAACAACCACTAAAACCCTAAAAAAGGATTCAAATAGATTCATAAACCCTAAAAATGTTACATAAACCATTAAAAATGCAACAAAATCCCTAAAAACGAACATAAACCAAAAAATGCAACATAAACCAAAAAATGCTACATAAACCCTAAAATCACTACATGAACCCTAGAATTATAACATAAACCCTAAAAACACAACATAAACCCTAAAAAGCGTAACATAAACACTAAAAAATGCAACATAAAACCTAAAAATACAATCTAAACCCTCAAAACACTACATGAACCCTACAAATGTTACATAAACCCTAAAACATTCAACATAAATGCTACATCACCCCTAAAAATTCTACATAATCCCAGAAAACGCAACAAAAACCCTAAAAAATGCGACATAGAACCTAAACCCTAAAAACGCCACATAAACCCTAAAAACGTTACATAAACCAAAAAAATGATACATAATATCCAAAACTACTATCTAAACCCTAAAAATGATACAGAAACACTAAAAATGCTACATAAACACTAATAACACTACACAACCCCTAAAAAATGATACAAAATCCCTAAAGATGCTTTAAAACCCACAAAAACATTAAACCCAAATATTCCATAATGTAAAAAATGAAACCCTAATAAACCACTAATATCTCAAATAATCCCTAAAAACACCTTATAATCCCTAAAACCCCTAAGAAACTCTAATCAACCCTAATAAAACCCCAAAAATACCAAATAAACCCTAATAAATGATAATAAAACCTAATAAACCCTAGAAACACGTTAAGAAAACCTATACAACACTAACCAACCCAAATATACAGTAATAAACACTAATAAACCTTAATAAATCCCAAAAACACTAAAAACATTAATAAACCGTAAATAAAGCCAAATAAACACTACTGAACCCTAACAAACCTTAACACACCATAATAACCCCTAATAAAACCCTACAAAACCCTAATAAAGAAAAAAAATACTAGTATACCTTAAAAAATCCATAGAAAACCTGATAAACTCTAATATAACCTAATAAACCCTAAAAATAATCACAAACAATAAAAAGCGATAAAAAACAATAAAAACACGCTATATTACCTAAAAAGACCTAAAAACACTAATATAACCTAATAAAGATAAAAAAAGGCTAATATACCATAAAAATCCCTAGAAACCCTAATAAACCATAATAAACTCTAATATAACCTAAGAAACCCTAAAATAGCCCATAAATAAAAAAATGCTCACAAACAATAAAAACATGCTATATTATCTAAAAAGTCCTAATAAACACTAATATAACCTAATAAAACAAAAAAAAACTAGTTAGCCCCTATCAAACCCTAGTAAACCCTAAAAATCCGTAATAAACCCTACTAAAAACAAATAAACCATAATAAAACCATAATAAAATCCTAAAAATACATTCTCAACACTAATAAACCTTGACAGGCCATAACAAAATCTAATAAAACCCAACTAAACCCCAATAAACAAAAAAATTCAAACAAACCATGAAAAAACCCTAGAAAACCTAATAAACCATAATAAATTCAAATAAAAGCTAAAAACCATTAAAATGCTCACAAACACTAAAAACACACTAATAAAACCTAAAAAGTCATAACAACCCCTCATATGTATTAACAAAAACTAAAAAACACTCATATACCCTAACAAAAACACTAACAAACCCTAGTAAACCATAAAAAACCCTAACAAACCCTAATAAACCATACTCAACCCTAATAAACCCTAATAAAACCTTAAAGATACCAACTCAACCCTAATAAAATCCTAAAAATACCTACTCAACCCTAATAAACCTTTACACACCCTAATAAACCATAATAAACCCCACTAGACACTAAAAAATGTAAATATACCATAAAAATACCTAAAACCCCTAATAAATTATTATAAAACATAACAAAGTTTAAAAGCGCTAATAAACCAGAATAAACACTACTAAACACGAAAAAACCTTAATATACCCTCTTAAAAATTAATAAACCATAATGAACCCTAATAAACCCTAATAAATCCTAAACATCCCAAATATACCATAATATTCCATAATATACCATGATAAACCCAACACAATTTTAATAAAACCCTAAAAATACTTAATAAACCCTAATAAACCTTGACACACAATAATAAACCCGAATAAAATCCTAATAACCCCCTCCAAACTCTAAAAAACACTAATATTCCATTAAAAAACTCTAAAAACCTGTCAAACTATAATAAATGTTAATAGCACCTAAAAAACATAAAAATTGATATTAAACCATAAAAATACCTCTAATAATAATAGTAGTAATAACAAACATGAATGTGCATATTCATTTGCATGGTTTAAATAATAAATCATAACACATGTGCATGTGCATGTGCCTAAGAATTTTCTTGTGAATGATAATAAATAATAAATAATAAATAATAACGCATGTGTATGTGCATGTGCATGTGCATGTGCATGTGAATGATAATAAATAATAAATAATTATGCATATACAAGTGCATGTGCATGGGTATGTGCATGTGCATGTGCATGTTAATAAAAAATAAATAATAACCAAGTCCACATGAATGTGCATTTTCATGTGAATGATAATAAAAAATAAAAAGTAACACATGTGATAATAGAATAACACACGTGCATTGTGTGTGTACGTGCATTAGAATAAATAATAATAACACATATGATAATAGAATAACGCAAGTGCATTGCATTTGCATGAGCATGATAATAAATAATATATAATAACGCACGTTCATGTGCATTTACATGTAATGATAATGATAATGACGCATCCACATGCATGGTAATAAATAATAAATAACAACGCACGTGCATGTGCATTTGTATTTTATGATACAAACAACAACAACAACAAGAATAATAATAATAATAATAATAATAATAATAATAATAATAATAGAATAACACAAGTGTATTTCATGTGCACGTGCATAGTGGTAAAAATAAATAAATAATACTAAATAATAATGCACATGCATGTGCATGTTCATTTACATTTGATGATAATATTAATAATACTAATTGTAATAATAATAATAATAATAACAACGCATGCACGTGCGTGGTAAAAAATAATAAATAACAACGTACATGCATGTGCATTTTCATGTGATAATGATAATAATAATAATAAAATTTTGATAATAATAATAATAATAATAATAATAAAAGAAGAATACAAGTGCATTGCATATGCACATACTTGGTAATAAATAATAAATAATAATGCACATGCATCTACATTTCCTTGTGATGATTGTAATAATAATAGCAGTAGTAATAATAGTAGTAGTAGTGGTTATAATAGTAGTAGTACTAATGCATATGATAATAGAATATTTCATGTGCATTATGTGTGCATGTTCATGGTAATAAATAATAACTCACGTTCGTGGCATTCGCATGTGATGATGATGACGACGATGATGATAATAATAATAATAATAATAATAATAATAATAATAATAATAACACATGTGATAATAGAATAATGCACATTCATTGAATGTGTGTGTATGTGAATTTGGATGAGCATTTTCATGTGATGATAATAACAACAACAACAACAACAACAAAAACCACAATAATAATAATAATAATAATAATAATAATAATAATAAAAACGCATGTGATAATAAAATAACATGTGTACATTGCATGTGCACGTGAATGGTAATAAAAATATAATAATAACGCACGTGCATGTGCATGTTCATTTGCAAGAGATGATGATAATAATAATAACAACAGTTATAATAAGTTATAGTTTGAAAAAATAGCAGATCAGACAAAAGTGTTAGAAATGGTGTCTCGAAAAACCTAACAAATCACCGAGTCATAAAAAAGGCATAACATCTTCTTCAGGTGTCCATTTCTGTACCGTGAATTGTAAACTAAATCTCATGGAAAGAACTACGATAAAAATAGGTGATGGAGGCCGAACAGACACACAGATCAGAAGTTATGACCATTTTAAGAAAAATTTGACAGGGATCCGGACACAAAAATGGAGTTTTGGAGGCCTTATGATGGGTTTTTGGAATTTTATGGTCACAAACATGACTTGAAATTTTTTCAAGTTAGCCTTCTTTTTATATCTCTTCGTTTCCTTTGATATGATATGTGGTAGAGCTCAAACGGACAAACAGAGCGAATGTTATGGCCATTTGAAGTTGGAATTTTTTGGACTGGTATAACTAATATATCTTATGTTTCTTTGATCTTCTTGTAGTTTCAATTAGACTTAGTCCTCACTCATCTCACGAGATTCTATTTGACTAGTAACAACACTCAAACAGACACCCTAAGTAGAAGTTATGCCTATTTTAGTGAGTTGGGGGTTTGTTAGGTTTTTAGCCATTAGGAGGATTGCTCAATTTAAATCGAAAATAACATCTGCTAAGTGTGTTCATTTGGGTTCTATCACATATCAAATCGAATATTGTGAAAAGATCCACACTCTGGTAATCACTAGAACCCTTTCAGACTTTCTTCTACCCCCAGAAAGATCCAAAATCCCTTTGGATGGTCAAAAGATTGGATTCCGGTGTCCGTTTTGCAATAATTTCTTCTATTGGTGTCTATTTTGCTTCTACCACATACCAAATCGAAGCTTGAGACTAGACCTACACTCTTATGACCACTGAATCACCTTATCACATCCTTGAAGGCCCAAAAAGGTACTTAAACCCTCCAAAGTACCATAAATTCAACTCCGGGAGTCCGTTTTTCCACTACCATATATAAAATCGAAGCTTTCGACTAGATCTACACATCTGTGACCAATAGGAACACCTTATCACGTTCATAAATTCCTAAAAGGTCCTTATGTCCTCCAAATGACCAAAAATTATGCTCTGGGTGTCTATTCCACCTCTACCACATATCAAATTGAAGATTGCGACTATCTCTACACATCTGTAACATCCATGAACAACTATATAACCCTAAAAAACCATGAATAACACCATAAACACTAAAATTATTAAAAACCACACAAAAGAAAAACAAACCCTAACAAACCCTAACAAATACCAAAAACCCTAAAAACATATCAAACCCTAAAAACCATAACAAACCCTAACAAGCCCTAACAAACCCCAAGAAGCCCTATGAAACCCCAATAAACACAAAAAATACTTGAAGAAGCCCAAAAACCCCCCTAAGAAACCATAAGAAACGCTAACATAACCCTAAAAACCCTAAAAACCCAAATAAAACCCAATGAAAACCAAAGAAACACTAACACACCCTTAGAAACCCCAACACACCTTTAGAAACCCCAGCACACCCTTAGAAACCATAGCACGCCCTTAGAATCCCCAATGCACCCATAGAAACCCTAACACAACCTTAGAAACCCTTAGAAACCATAACACACACTTAGAAACCCTAACTCGCCAATAAAAACCCTAACCCACCATTAGAAACCCTAACACAGACTTAGAAAACCAAACCTGCCCATAAAAACCCTAACCCACCCTTAGAAACCCTAACACTCCCTTAGAAACCCAAACAAACCCTTAGACACCCTAAGTAACTCTAATTACCACTAACAAATCCTATCAAACCCTACCAACCAATAATAAACCATAATAAACCCTAAATCCCACTACTAAACCCTCATAAACACTAATAAATCGTAATAAACCCCCAAAACCCTATTAAAGCCCAATAAAAGCAACAAAATACCTAAAATCAGAAATATGCAACAAAAATGCTATTAAACCATTCAAAATGCTAATATTCACAAAAAAACCCTAACAAACCCACCAAAACCTAACAAAACCCTAAAAAACCTAAAAAACCCTAAAAAACCTAAACACCAAAAAAACCAAAAAAACCCCTAAAAACCCTAAAAAATCCTAAAAACCCTAAAAACCCCAAAAAACCCTAAAAGCCCTAAAAACAGGAAAAAATCGAAAAAACCCAAAAACAGACCTAAAAACCCTAAAAACCTCAAGAAAACCTCAAAAAACAATAAAAACCCTAAAACCCCCCAAAAATGCTAAAAACCATAAAAATACTAAAAATACCTAACAAAACCCTAACCAACACTATGAAACCCTTAAAAACCCTAATAACTCATTAGTAAACCCTAAAAACCTCAAAAGAAACCCTAATACAACCTAAAGAACCCTAAATAACCACTAAAGCCACTAACAATGCTACATAAACCCTAAAAATTTCTACAAAAACTAAAAAATGATTCAAAACCCACAAAATGCCACAATTTCCCAAAAAACACTAAAATAACCCTAACAAAGCATAAAAAATCCAAACACACAAATAAAACCCAAAAAAACGCATAAAACCCAAAACAACTCAAACAAACCGTAAATAACCCTAAAAACTCTAACAAAACCTAACAAACCCTAAGAACCACTAATAACCCCTAAGAACCAATAAACCCTAATAACCCCTAAACCCCACTATTAAACCCTAAAAGCCCTAATAAACACTAATAAATCGTAATAACATGTCATAAACCCCAAAAAACTCTATGAGACCATAATAAACTCTACAAAAGCCATAAAACGCCTAATATACAATAAAACACTATAAGACCATAATAAACCCTAATAATCACTAAAACCCTAAAAAACCCGACAAAACGCTACAAAACCTCCAAATAATAGCCTACAAAACCCTACAACCCACTAATAAATCATAAAAAAACCCTAATAACCTGAAAATAAATCGTAACAAACCCTAACAACCCCAAATAAATCGTAACAAATCCTATCAATTCCAAATAAATTGTAACAAACATAAAGAAACCATAACAAACACCTAATAAACTGCAATAAACCTTAACAAATCATAACAAACCCTAATAAATCATAATAAACCCAAATAAACATTACTAATCCCTAATAAATAAAATAAACCCCAATAAAACCTAATAAATCCTAAATAACATTAAAAAAGGTTGATAAACCCTAGAAAAAACTATCAGTGCCAACAAAAGCCCAATAAAACCCAAATATACAATAAAAATGCTAATAAGTTATAACAAATCCTAAAGAACACAAATAAACCCTAAATAGCCCTAATAAACCCTAAAGAACTATATTAAACTCTAATGAACACTAAAAACCCTAAAGAACCCAAAAAATGCTAAAAACACATTATATAAACCCTTAAAACTGCTAAAATACCCAAAAAAACTCTAAAACACACTAAAAACCCCCAACAACCCCTATCAATCCCAAAAAACACATAATCTCATAAAAACCCCCAAAAACCATTAAAAAGCCACCAGATACAATAAAAAACCATAAACACCCGTAAACAAACCTTAAAACCCCTAAAAAACACTACAAACCAAAAGCAACTATTAAAACCCTAAAAAAGCTTCAAATAGATACATAAACCCTAAAAATGTTTCATAAACCCTAAAAAATGCAAAAAAAAACCCTAAATATGCTACATATATCAAAAAGGGAAACATAAACCCAAAACATGCTACATAATACCTAAAGGAACTACATAAACCCTAGAAATGTAACATAATACCTAAAAAAACACAACATTAACCCTAAAAACGCAACATAAACATTGAAAAATGCTTCATAATAGCTAAAAACACAATATAAATCCTAAAAACACTCCATGAACCCAAAAAACGTTACATAAACCCTAAAAAATGCAATAAAAACGCAACATCACCCCTAAAAATGCTACATAAACCCAAAAAACGCAACATAAACCCTAAAAAATGTTAATAAAACCTAAACCCTAAACATGATACATAAACACTAAAAACATTACATAAACCATAAAAATGAAACATAAAATCTAAAACCTCTAACTAAACCCTAAAAACACTACATAAACACTAAAAATGCTACATAAACTCTAACAACACTGCATAACCCCTAAAAATGCTACAAAAACCCTAAAGATGCTTTAAAACCCTCCAAAATATTAAACCTTAATATACCATAATATAGAAAATTAAATACTAATAAAGCCCTAATAAACTCTAATAATCCCTAAAAACACCTTATAATCCCTAAAATCCTATGAACCTCTACTCAACCCTAATAAAACACCAAAAATACCTTATAAACCCTAATAAATGATAATAGAACCAAATAAACCCTAAAAACAGGTTAAGAAAACCTAAACAACCATAACCGACCCTAATAGACACTAAAAAACACTAATAAACCCTAATAAACCCCAAACAAACCCTAATAGCCCTAATAAATCATAAATAAAGCAAAATAAATCCAACTCAACCCTCAAAAACCTTAACACACCATAATAACCCCTAATAAAACGCTACAAAATCCTAATAAAGAAAAAAATTCTAGAATACCTTAAAAAATCCCTAAAAACCCTGATAAACTTTTATATAGCCTAATAAACCCTAAAAATGCTCACAAAAAATAAACAAATGATCAAACACAATAAAAATGTGCTATATTACATAAAATGACCCAAAAACACTAATATAACCTAACAAAGACAAAAACGCTAATATACCTTAAAAATCCCTAGAAACCCTAATAACCCCTAATAAACTCTAATATAACAAAAGAAACACTAAAATGCTCACAAACAAAAACAAAATTCTCACAAACAATAAAAACACACTATATTATCTAAAAAGACCTAACAAACACTAATATAAGCTAATAAAATAAAAAAAACTAATAAACCCCTAACAAACCGTAATAAAAATGAATAAACCCTAATAAAACCCTAAAAATACATTCTCAACCCTAATAAACCTTGACACACCATAAAAAACCTAATAAACCCAACTAAACCCCAATAAACAAAAAAACACAAACAAACCATTAAAAGCCCTAGAAACACTAATAAACCATAATAAATTCAAATAAAAGCTAATAAACCATTAAAAATGCTCACAAACAGTAAAAACACACTAATAAAACCTAAAAAGTCATAACAACCCCTCATATATGTTAACAAAAACTAAAAAACACTCATATACCCGAATACACACACTAAAAAACCCTAGTAAGCACTAAAAATCCCAAACAAACCCTAATAAACAGTATTCAACCCTAATAAACCCTAATAAAACCATAAAGATACCGACTCAACCCTAATAAAACCCGAAACATACCTACTCAACAATAATAAACTATAAAACACCATAATAAACCATAATAAACCCCATTAAACCATAAAAAACACAAATATACCATTCAAAAGTCCTAAAACCCCTAATAAATTCTAATAAAACCCAACAAAGCTTAAAAGCGCTAATAAACCTGAATAAACACTACTAAACACTAAAAATCCCTAATATACGTCCTTAAAAATTAATTAACCATAATGAACCGTAATAAACCCTAATAAATCCTAAACATACCCAAATATACCATAATATACCATAATATACCATAATATACCATGATAAACCCAACTGAATCCTAATAAAACCCTAAAAATACCTAATAAACCCTAATATTCCTTAACACACCATAATAAACCCTAATAAAATTCTAATAACCCCCACCAAACCGTAAAAATGCTAATATACCATTAAAAAACCCTAAAACCCTAACAAACCATAATAAATCTTAATAACACCTAAAAGTCCTAAAAAATGATAGTAAACCCTAAAAATACCTCTAATAATAATATTAGTAGAAATGCACATGGATGTGCATATGCATTTCCATGGTTTAAATAATAAATCATAATACAAGTTCATGTGCATATGCATGATCATTTGCATGTGAATGATAATAAATAATAAATAATAAATAATAATGCATGTGAATTTCATGTCTATGTGCATGTGCATGTGAATGATAAAAAATAATAAATAATAACATACATCCAAGTGCATGTGCATGTGCTTGTTCATGTGCCTGGTAATAAACAATAAGTAATAAAAAATTCTACATGAATGTGCATTTTTAAGTGAATGATAATAAATAATAAATAACAACACATTTGATAATAGAATAACGCTAGTGCATTGCGTGTGCTCAGGCATGAGAATAAATAATAATAACACATGTGATAATAGAATAACGCAAGTGCATTGCATTTTCATGTGAATGGTAATAAATAATATATAATAATGCACATGTATGTGCATTTACATGTAATGATAATGATAATGGTGCAGGCACGTGTATGGTAATAAATAATAAATAACAACGCACGTGAATGTGCATTTGTATTTGATGATACAAACAACAACAACATCAACAATAATAATAATAATAATAGAATAACATAAGTGAATTTCATGTTCACGTGCATAGTATTAAATAATAAATAAATAATACTAAATAAGAATGCACATGCATGTGCATGTGCATTTTCATGTGATAATAATATAAATAATACCAATAGTAATAATAATCATAACAATAATAATGCATTCACATTCATGGAAATAAATAACAAATAACAATGCACATGCATGTGGATTTGCATGTGATAATGATAAAAATAATGATAATGATAATAATAATAATAAAAATAATAATAATAATTGTGATAATAATAATAATAATAATAATACATGTGCATTGCATATGCACGTGCATGGTAAAAAATAATAAATAATAATGCACGTGCATCTGCATTTTCATGTGATGATAATAATAATAACAGCAGTATTAGTAGTAGTGATAATAGTAGTATTACCAATGCATGTGATAATAGAATATTGCATGTGCATTACGTGTGAACGTGTTTGGTAATAAATAATAACGCATGTGCATTTCATTTGCATGTGATGATGATGACGATGATAATAATAATAATAATATTATTATTATTATTATTATTAACAATGCATGTGATAATAGAATAATGCACGTGCATTGAATGTGTGTGTTTATGTATTTGCATTTGCATTTTCATGTGCATTTGCATGTGATGATAATAACAACAACAACAACAACCATAATAATAATATTAACAATAAGAATAACAACATATGTGATAATAAAATAATGTGTGTGCATTTCATGTGCACGTGCATGGTTATATAAAATAAATAATAATTCACGCTAATGTGCTTGTGCATTTTCATGAGATGATAATAATAATAATAATAATAGTAATAATAATAACAATAACAACAAAACTTGTGATAATAGAATAACGCATGAGCATTGCATGTGGAGTGCATGATAATAAATAATAACTCATAAGGCAAGTGATGATAATAATAACAATAATAGTAATATTAATAATATTAGTGCAAGTGATAATAGAATAATGCACATGTATTGAATGTGCACGTGTATGGTGATAAATAATTACGCATGTGCATTTGCATTTGCATTTGATGATAATAACAATAATAACAATAATAGAAATAATAACAATGACAATAAAAATGCATGTGATAATAGAATAATGTAGGTGCATTGTGTGTGCGCGTTCAAGGTAATAAATAATAATAGACGTGCATGTGAATTTTCATGTGATGATGATAATAATAATAATAATAGTTATAATAATAATAATAATAACAAAAAACAACAACACATGAACGTGCATGGAAATAAATAATATATAATAAATAATTACGAATGTGCATCTACATTTGCATGTGATGATGATAATAATAATAATAATAACAATAATTATAATAATGATAATGATAATAATGATAATGATAAAAATGATAATAATAATGTTTGTGATAATAGAATAACACAGGTCCTAACAAACCCTAACAAAACCTTACAAACCCTAAAAACAACTAATAAACCCTAAGAACCACTAATAAACCCAAATAACACCAGAAACCCACTATTAAACCCAAAACCCTAATAAACACTAATAAATCAAAATAACTTGTAATAAACCCTATAAACCCTATTATACTCTAATGAATTCTACAAAATCCCTAAAACCCCTAATATGTAATAAAAAATACTATTGAACCACAATAAATCCTAATAATCACTAAAAACCCTAACAAACCCAACAAAACACTACAAAAACTGCCAAATAATAGCCTAAAAACCCTACAACCCGCTAATAAACCCTAACAAACCCTAATAACCCCATAATAAATCGTAAAAACCCTAAAAACCCCAAATAAATCATAAAAATCCTAACAAAGCCAAATAAATCATAACAAACTGAAATAAACCACAACAAACCTCTAATAAACCGCAATAAACCCTAAAAAATCATAATAAACACAAATAAATCATAATTAACCCAAATACATGTTAATAAACCCTAATAAATAAAATAAACCCTATGAAACCCAAATAAATCCTACACAACCCTAAAAAAGGTTGATAAACCATCGAAAAAACTATTAATGCCTACAAAAACCCAATAAAACCATAATATAGAATTAAAAACGCTAATAAACCATAAAAAATCTTAATAAACCCTAATAAACTATAAAGATCCCTAATAAACCCTAAAGAGCCATAATATACTCTAATGAACACTAAAAAACCATAAAGAACCCAAAAAACGCTAAAACACATTACATATACCCTAAAAACTGCTACAATAGCCAAACAAACCCTAAAACAAATTTAAAAACCCTAACAACCCCAATCAATCCCAAAAAAACAAATAAATCCATAAAAACCCCCCAGAAACCATTGAAAACTCATAAAATACCATATAAACCCTAAACACCTGTTAACAACCATTCAAAACTCTAAAAACCACTAGAAACCATAAACAACCATTAAAACCTTAAAAAAGGAAAAAAATAGATACATAAACCCAAAAAACGTTACATAAACCCTAAAAATGAAACATAAACCATAAAAACACAACATAAACCCAATAAACACTACATAAACCCAAAAAGAACTACATAAACCTGTGAACCGTAACATAAACCCTAAACAACGCAACATAAACATTAAAAATGCTACATAACACCTAAAACCCCTAAATAAACCCTAAAACACTACATGAACCCTAAAAACGTTACATAAACCCTAAAAAATGCAACATAAACACTACATCACCCCTAAAAGGCTACATAAACATAGAAAACGCAATGTAAACCCTAAAAAACGCTACATAAAACTAAACCCTAAACACGCTACATAAACCCTAAAAACGTTACATAAATCCTAAAAAATGCTTCATAAAACCTAAAACTGCTAACTAGACCCTAAAAGCACTACAAAAACACTAAAAATGTTACATAAACTCTAAAAATGCTACACAAACACTAAAAAATGCTACAAAAACCCTAAAGATGCTTCAAAACCCTCAAAAATATTTTACCCTAATATACCATAATATAAAAAATTAAACCCCAATAAACCCCAAATACACTCTAAAAATCCCTAAAAACACCTTATAATCCCTAAAAACCCTATGAGACTCTACTCAACCCTAATAAAACCCCAAAAATACCTAATATGTAACACCCTTATAGTTTATGAGAAGTATATTTATTATGTATTATGTTATATGCAACATCAAAGAAATATTTCACTTCACACAACACTATCTTGGCTTACTTTACATGCAATCACGACCTTCCACGATAGCGTGTGTTGTACGCAATAGCGAGTTTCACTAGACAACGATATGCTATTAAAATATTATATAAACTAGCTGTTATGAATAGTAATACCCACTTTTTGAAATTTCATAAATTTTATATTTCAAAATGGACTTCATTTTTGGATTCTGAATATCGAAATTAGCATAGGGTAATATTTTGGTATTTTTCTGAAAACATTAAATTTTGGATGAATAGTGAAAACAATGAGTTATTTGTTAAAAGAAACTTTTAATTTAAAAAATAATTTATTTTATTTAAATTTATTTTATGTCAAAATAGACACACAATACTTATATAAGTTCAATGTAATTCATTGAAGTCATTTTATAATAATTTTAGATATATAAGACTTTTATTTAACTTTTCACCGTCTTTTACCCACCTCCTAGGAGCATTTGCAATTGTACATAAAACATAATGTTATCGCTTCTATGAGTTGAATTTTAAAAAACTGAGAGACATTGTTAATATCACGGAGTAAAATGTGGTTCAATAAGATAAAAATAATTTTTGGTGAATAGTAACTTTTTACTTTTATTTACCACAGTTAAAAGTAAATAGGGTATTTAAGGGTAAAAATGATATTATTATTACACTAACACGTGTCCTAATTCTATTGGATAAGTGTAATTCGACCAAAAAAAACCTTAGGAATAAAATATTACCCTTTAGGTCAACTTGGATTAGATTATGACGCTTATTATTATTTTATTCCAAGAAGAGTTAAAAGAGTTTAAATCAAAGTTTAATAAGTAAAACATTTTTAACATAGGGTTATACATAAGATAAATTCGACTATAAATATTCATTAGAAATATAAAACGATTTCATATATAATGGTTTTTTTATTTATAATTTTTAGATATTAAATAATTTAATTTATTTATGACACAATGATGATGCAGTAATTACCTTATTAATGAAATATTAACATAATTGATGTAATAAATACCAAAATAAATGTAATTTGAGACTTTTTATGAATTCCAGTAAATTTCTAGGTTAATATGACATGTTAGTATTGATTTAATTAACTATTTTTGAACTAATCATGCTGTTATGATTTTCACAAAAATCAATTACCAAATAGTTTCAAAATTGACATAAAATGGTCTTTAAAACAAATATTATATTATTAATTGTTATTCTATTACTAAAAATCTAAGGTTTGGCCAAATGACTTAGATAAGGTTATATATATTAATAATGAACCACTTGGGGTTCTTTTGTCTTGTTATAGTATGTTTATTAACCATATAGTGTAAGAAAATAGGAAGACACGGTAAAAGTTAAATTATTTAACTTAGAGTTAAATCTAAATGATAAGGTTAAAATAGTAACCTAAACATGTCTCAAACCTATTAGTTGAGATTATTTAGACCCATACCCACTTTAGATTAGAAATAAATCAATTTGGAGCTATTATAAACCGAAAATGACTCTATTATAATATAATATTTTAATTTTTTCCTAAGGTACCCCTCTCCTCCCCTATAAAAGGTCACCTCCTCCCTCTCCACTTTACACAACTTTGAGCATTCATCCTAGGCCAAACTCTGCCCATTTCTCTTCTCAACTTCCCTAGAAACATAATATATGTCCTGATCTTCTTCAAAGACCAATTTTAGTATCCTAAGAGGACGTTTCAAAGAGGCGTGTCGAAGAAAAGGTAATATCCTTTACTGATTCTTTCAAATTCATTTCTTCTTCAACTTACTCTTATTTTGTTGTTTAATAATAAATTAATAACATATTTATCACTCATATACTGATATTTTATTATAAATATAAAACAACCATATTTCACCTTCGATCCATTATACAGAAAATGAAATCAATGTGCGTGCGTACGTACGTAATACCGTTTCCACGCCCTGGTGTAATCTGTTTTCCACCAC
The DNA here is from genome assembly GCA_963277665.1 of Viscum album. NCBI lineage: Eukaryota > Viridiplantae > Streptophyta > Magnoliopsida > Santalales > Viscaceae > Viscum > Viscum album. The sequence goes on from OY728167.1 coordinate 791,568,903, forward strand.
CACCTTACTTGGATGAGTTTAATGGTGTAAATAATAACTATATATGATTATTGTAAAGTTATATTGATTCTGAAATAGTATACATACACTTCAATACAATTCCACGATCATGGGAACGATATCATCGCTCGTGCGTGCGTATGACCTACCGTCTCCACGATGTGATGCTACTCGTTCTATATGATCTTCATTGAATAATGATTATATAAATGAATTTAATGAATAAATTTTTATATATTACACTAATACCATTCTTTAAATGAGTTATTTATAACATAAAAAGAAGAATAATAATTTATTCAACAAAACATGCATAAGAACATAAAGCAATGAACACCTGAATAACAAGTTGCAATGAAATATTATGAATAAGAATATAAGAATATGACCATATATGATTTCATAACAATTAATATGACTCTGTAATAAGTCAATGGAATTATTTAAATCATTATACAAGAGGTTCAGATATGTACAGAGCATATTGTACCTAAGGTAAGAAAAAAATCTCACAATCTCATTTTTATCCGAGATTGTTTATACTTCAGAATTTACTAGGGCATGTTTATCATCCACATCCATGTTTCCTCAATATGTAACATTATTTATATCCTCCTACAATTGTTTAAATACAACTTTCCCTATTGGTAAATTTTTAGTAAAAGATATGAAAGGAATCTTTTGTCGTTTTTAGTAGGAGATACTTTTTGACATTTCCGGCCAAAGTACGAGAATGATGTTTTTTAACTTATATGGTATGAATGGATTTTTATTATTTCATAGAAAATTATTTCCATTAAGCTTAATTTACATGTTTTAAAGTTTATTTTTAGTCAACTTCTTTTAGTTTAAAATTGTATGACATGTTAAGAAAGGAAAACTGTTTTTTTTAGTAGAAAGGATATTTTCCTCAAGAATGGAGTTCAAGTGTTTTACCAAAATTATTTTCCATCTAAGATAATATAGGTTTCTGTTTCTATCCCTCTTATTACATTGATTTCATTATGTTGTGATGGAATTATTTTTATGAAGTCCTTTATCTTATATTAATTGTTTTATGGTGTCACGATGTTTAAGAATCCCATTTTTATTACATAGATTATGGTATGATGTATGATTTATGATTTTATGGAACACATAAGAATGGTTTCATTGTGAGATGGGTGGGACCTATATCTCCCTCCAATGCATTGGGTAAAGATTTAAATCTCATGAGATAGACATGGATGGAATGGCAGGTTAATCTGGTTCAGTGGTATTGGACTGGAATGAGGAGTGAACTCGGTTCAGTAATGGACTTTGTCCGCTATGATAGTCTTGATAATGAATCTTGACTAAAATGAAATGATTTTCTATGATTATGTGTGTATCATCCAATGTTTCATGTTTTAAGTTAAGATTATTGGGATTACATTTCACTACTATGATTTATCCCAAGTTATGAAATTATGTTCTCTTTTGCTGGTTAATATTTGCAAAATGTTATGTTCATATGAATATGATATGATTGATATTTATTTGGTTACCCTTACTGAGAATTTGAGCTCACCCTTTTGTATGTTTTCTTTTCCCCAGGTCAGGAAGAAGGGTATTAAGTAGGATATGCCTAAATGGACTCTAGGTATGATGAAATAAACAGGAGACAATGTAGATGATTTATGAACCAGTTGTTTATGTTTCCCAGTTTCTAAAGACACTATACCAATACGGTCCTACCATGGTTTTGTTATATGTTGTAATAAGTGTGCTTCAATTTTTAAGTAATAACCATGTATGTAAAGTAAGGGTCATTATAGTTTGTATCAGAGTAAAGTTATAGTCAACCTTTGGAAACTAGGAGGTGAAAACCTTAGTAAGAACCCTAAGGATATGTCTAAGCATAGAACATAATATTAGTGTTTTAGAAATGTCCATGAATAACCTATGATAAGACCTAAAGTGTGAATTTTTTTACTTATTATGTGTTTTTCCATTTGTAATTAGTGTTTCTCACACTATGCTTCTTGGTTTTAGTCAATGGATGGAACCCGAAGGAACCGTGTTAATGCTGAATACAATGGACAATGCAATGATTGTCCGCCTGAGAAACGAAACATTATGGGAGATGGAATGAAAAATCTTTTAGCAATGTTAACACAACATTCTCAAGCTATGAATCATGCAGGACTTCCAAACGAGAAAAGGAAGGAGAAACATTCTGTTGAATCCTTCATGAGGCAGCGTCCACCTTCATTCAGCAGGTCTTCTGATCCATTAGTGGATGAACAATGGATCAGTACCACTGAAAAGATATTTTTAGTCCTTCAATGTTCTGAGCATGATAAATTCATCTTAGAAGTATATCATTTGGAAGGTTAAGCTGATCAATTGTGGAATATTATCAAGAATACGAGGCAAAGAGATGAAATTGAGTCCATGGAATGGGACGAGTTCAAGAACTTATTCTTCAATAATTAATTCCCTCTTATTCTTCGAATAACGATGGAGAAAGAGTTTCTTGAACTGAAGTAAAAGGATGATGAATCTATTGGTACCTATGAAGAAAATTTTACAATACTTTCAAGCTACGCTTCCAGAATTATTATCCAATATGAGAGTAAAATCGATCGATTCTTTAGTGGATTAAAACCAAGACTTCGAAGGGTGTTAGCCGTAAGGAACTTCAATAGCTATGATGAAGTTGTTTGATGTTCTCTCAATGTTGAGATGGATATTGAAGTAACCCATCAGTCATATGGGTTTGATAAGAAGAGGAACATAGAATTCAGAGGAAAATCTAAAGACCACACTAAAAAGAAGATGAGTTTTCCTTTATTCTCAAATTGTGGAAATAAACATGGAGGGAATTGTCTTAAAGGGACAAGAAAATATTTTACGTGTGGAAAAGAAGGTAATTGGGAAATTGAATGTCAAAATAATGGGAAGAAGATATCTAATGATGCGAACAACGAAAGGGATACACAAAATGCACCTCCAACAATTCAATGTTTCAAGTGCAAGGAGATGTGGAATTATGCCAATTAATTCCCAAATACAAGGGTTGTTGATGATGAACGACTTCAATAAACTCTTAAGTCTAAAGAAAAAGGAATGTCACATGCAATTACCATTGGTGATGTGGAGTACGATAACGAAGTGGTGAAAGGTACACTTACCATCCACTCTAAAGTAAAAAATGTTTTATTTGATTCTGGATCCACCCACTCTTTTATTTCTGAATAATTTTCTAAGGGTATCATCGTATTACCTCAACAATTAGATGTTGATTTAGCTGTGACAACTCCTAATGGCACAACTATCTCATCAAAAGTTTACAATTCTTCTCCTATTGATGTTTGTGGGAAAGTGATTCCTGTAAATATGTTGATCCTTCCTACAGTGGAATTTGATGTGATTCTTGGCATGGATTGGCTTTCTTTATATGGAGCTCATATCAATTTCCAAAGAAGGGAAGTCACATTTCATATTCCAGATCAATCTATGATCATCTATTGATGCAAGGATGAACATGACCTTCGAGTGGAAATTTATTCCATCTTATGGGTCGTGATTCCACTAAATGAAGGTTATTTATCTCAAATGGTTGGAAAGAAACTCAAGATTAAGAATACAGCCATTGTACGACAGTTTGATGATGTATTTCCAGAGAAATTTTGAGGTCTTCCACCGAATCGTGAAGTTGAGTTTTCAATAGAACTCATACCGGGTGATATGCCTATTTCAATGTCACCTTATAGAATGGACCCAATTGAGTTGCAGGAATTGAAGAAGAAACTCAAAAAGAATATTGATAAAGGATTAATACGCCCATGTGCGTCACCTTGGGGAGCACCTGTTCTATTTGTTATGAAGAAAGATGGATCAATGAGACTCTACATTGATTATCGAGAACTTAACAAGATCACTATCAAGAACAAATATCCTCTCCCACGCATTGATGACTTATTTTATCAACTACGCGGAGCTCAATACTTTTCCAAGATTGATCTTCATTCAGGGTATCATCAATTAAGGGTTAAAAGGGAGGATATACCAAAAACGACTTTCCGTACAAGTTATGGACACTATGAATTTATAGTGATGCCATTTGGTCTTACTAATGCCCCTCCTATCTTCATGGATATGATTAATAGAGTCTTTAGAGACTATCTTGATCAGTTTTTGGTAGTCTTTATAGACGATATTCTTGTCTAGTCAAAGAGCAAGGAATAACATGAAGATCACTTGAGAATTGTATTAAAGACCCTGAGAAAGGAGAAACTTTATGCCAAATTTACCAAGTGTGAATTTTGGCTTCAAAAAGTTTCATTTTTGGGTCACATAATCTCAAATGATGGTATATCTATGGAACCAGTAAAAATAAAGGTTATCAAAAGATAGTAAAGACCAACAACAATAACTGAGATCTGAAGTTTTCTTGGTTTGGCTGGATATTATCGACATTTTGTGAAATATTTTTCAAGTATATCTAATCCACTCACTAGGTTGACTCGAAAAGGAGTTAAGTTCGTTTGGAAGGAGGAGTGTGAAGAGAATTTCAAAGAGTTAAAACGAAGGTTATCCAGTGCACCTGTGCTCACACTGTCGTGTAGTGGAGAAAAGTTTGTGATCTACAGCAATGCATCCAAGAAGGGACTGAGGTGTGTTCTCATGAAAAATGATATGGTGATAGCTTATGCCTCACGACATTTGAAAAACCATGAACAAAATTACACAACTCATGATTTGGAGTTAGCCACGGTAATCTTTGCATTAAAAATATGGAGGCATTATATTTATGGTGAAAGGTGTGATATTTATATTGATCATAAAAGTTTAAATATTATTTTCACACAAAAGGAGCTGAATATGTGCCAAAGAAGATGGTTGGAGTTGATTAAGGACTACGACTGCTCAATTCATTATCACCCTGGGAAAGTAAACAAGGTGGCAGATGCATTAAGTCAACAAGACCATGCTAGCTTATCCATGATGAGGATCTCAAAAGATCCAATATTTATGGATTTACAAAGGATGGATCTTGGAATTATAATGAAAGGGGGAAAATCTTATCTTTTTCAAATGAATGTTCAACCATCTATGCATGTGAAGATTAAAGAGGTGCAGAAAGAAGATATAGAGTTACAAAAAAAGGTGAGAAATGTTCCTAAATTAAACCTTGATTGTGATGGGATAATAAGGTTCAGGAATCAGGTTTTTGTTCCTCCCATCCGAGAATTAAAGAAGGAGCCGCTGGATGAGGCTCATAGTTCTTCATTCTCTATTCATCCTGGAAGCACGAAGATGTATAGGGACATGAAAGAGTACTTATGGTGGGATGGCCTGAAAAGAGATGTTTCTGAATATGTCTCTCGATTCTTTGTTTTTCATCAAGTTAAAGCTGATAGACAGAAGTATAAGGGGATGTTACAACCATTACCCATACCAGAATGGAAATGGGAAAACAGCACCATGGAATTTTTAACTGGACTTCCTAAAACATCCAAAGGTAATAATGCTATCTGGTTTATAGTTGATCATCTTATGAAGTCGGCACACTTCATTTCTATTAGATAAGATTTATCTCTGGATCAGCTTTCCAGGATATATGTGAAGGAAGTGATAAGATTTCATGGAGTACCACTTTCCATTATATCTGATTGGGATCCGAGGTTTACCTCTATGTTTTGGCAAAGTCTTTAGAATACTCTAGATACAGAGTTGAGTTTCAGCACTTCTTATCATCCTCAAACAGACGGTCAATCTTAGAGGAAAATTCAAACTCTAGAATACATGTTGAGAGCATGATCTATGTATTTAAATGGTGGTTGGGATCAACACCTTCCTTTGGTATAATTTTATTATAATAATAGCTTTAACTCCAGTATTCAGACGACTCCTTATGTAGCTCTCTATGGAAAGAAATGTAGAACTCCAACTTCCTGGGATGAAGTTGGGGAAAGAAGGCTATAAGGATCTGATCTTGTTGATTAGATGACAAAAAAGGTCTGATCTATTCAACAACACATAAGAACAGCTCAGAGTCGACAAAAAAGTTATGGTGATAACCGAAGAAAATACCTAGAGTTTGAAGTGGGTGATAAATTGTTCTTACAAATATCTCCTTGGAAGAGAGTAATGAGATTTGGAAAGAAGGGAAAGCTGAGCCCTAGGTATATCGGTCCTTTCGAAATATTGGATCGTGTTGGGAAGGTAGATTACCAATTGGAACTTCCACCGAATCTATCTCAAGTTCATGATGTGTTCCATGTATCTATCCTGAGAAAGTACATACCGAATCCTTCACATGTACAAAGCTCAGAAGATATACCGCTGGAGCAAGATCTTTCTTATGAAGAACAACCAATAGAGAATTTGGATCGTATTGAAAAATTTCTACGGAACAAGACCACTCACTTGGTGAAAGTTTTATGGAGGAACCACCAATTAGAAGAAGCTACATGGGAGCTTGAGGATATGATGAGGGAGAGGTGTCCTCATCTGTTTGTTACGAAGTGATGAATTTCAAGGGAGAAATTCATTTTAAGGGGGGTAGCATGTAACAACCTGATAGTTTATGAGAAGTATATTTTTTTATGTCTTATGTTATACAAAACATCAAAGGAATCTTTCACTACACACAACACTAGCTTGACTTGCTTTACAGGTAATCATGACCTTCCACGATAGCATGTGTTGTATACAATAGCGAGTTTCACTAAATAACGATATGCTATTAAAATATTATATAAATTAGCCATTATGAATAGTAATACCCAATTTATGAAATTTTATAAATTTTTCTTTCAAAATGGACTTCATTTCTGGATTCAAAATATCGAAATTGGCCTAGGGTGAAATTTTGGTATTTTTCTGAAAACATACAATTTTTGATGAATAGTGAAAACAATGAGTTATTGGTTAAAATCGACTTTTTATTTAAATAATCATTTATTTTATTTAAATTTATTTTAGATCAAAATAGTCAAATAATACTTATATAAGTTCAATGTAATTCATTGGAGTCATTTTATAATAATTTTAGATATATAAAACTTTGATTGAACTTTTCACCGTCTTTTACCCACCTCCTACGAGAATTTACAATTGTACATAAAACATAATTTTACCGCTTATGTGAGTTTAATTTCGAAAATCCGAGAAACACGGTTAATATAAAGGAGTGGTTCAATAAGAAAAGAATAATTTTTGGTGAATACTAACTTTTTACTTTTATGTACCATGGTTAAAAGTAAATATGGTAATTAAGGGTAAAAATGATATTATTATTACCATAACACATGTCCCAATTATATTGGATAAGTGAAATTAGACCAAAAACAACCTTTGGGAAAAAAATATTACCTTTTAGTTCCACTTGGATTACATTAGGAAACTTATTATTATTTTATTTAAAGAAGAGTTAAAAGAGATAAAATCAAAGTTTAATAAGTAAAACATTTTTAATATAGGGTTATACATAAGATAAATTAGACTATAAATATTAATTATAAAGATAAAAATATTTCCTACATAATGGTATTTTTATTTATAAATTTTAGACATTAAATAATTTAATTTATTTATGACACAATGATGAGTAGTAATTACCTTATTAATGAAATATTAAAATAATTGATGTTATAAATACCCAAATAAATGTAATTTGAGACTTTTAATGAATTACACTAATTTTATAGGTTAATATGACATGTTATTATTGATTTAATTAACTTTTTTCGGACTAATCATGCTGTTATTATTTTCACAAAAATCAATTACCAAATAGTTTCAAAATTTACATGAAATAGTGTTTAAAACAAATATTATATTATTAATTGTTATTCTATTCTTTAAAATCTACGGTAATGTAAAATGACATAGATAAGGTTATATATATTAATAATGACCCACTTTGGGTTTTTTGTCTTGTTATAGTAAGTTTATTAACCATATAGTGTAAGAAAACAAGAAGACACAGTAAATGTTACATTATTTAACTTAGAGTTAAATCTAAAGGATAAGGTTATAATATTAACCTAAACTTGTCTCAAACCTATTGGTTGAGATTATTTAGACCCATCCCCACTTTATATTCGAAATAAATCAATTTGGAGCTATTATAATCCGAATATGACTTTGTTATAAAATAATATTGTATGTTTTTCCTAAGGTGCCCCTCTCCTCCCTTATAAAAGGGCACCTCCTCCCTCTCCGCTTTACACAACTTTGATCATTCAAGCTCAGCCAAACTACTGACAATTTCCCTTCTCAACGTCCCTAGAAAAATACTAGAGGACATTTTCATCTTCAAAGACCAATTTTAGTATCCTAAGAGGAGGTTTCAAAGAGGCGTGTCGAAGAAGAGATAATATCCTTTATCGATTCTTTCAAATTCATTTCTTCTTTTACTTCCTCTTCTTTTGTTGTTTAATAATAATGTAATAACATAATTATCACTCATATACTGATATTTTATTATAAATATTAAAAAACCATATTTCACCTTCGATCCATCCTATGGAAAACGAAATCACCGCGCGTGCGTAGGTACGGAATACCGTCTCCACGTCGTGGTGTAATCTATTTTCCACCACCACCTTACTTGTATGGGTATAATGGTTTAAATAATAACTATATATGATTATTTTAAATTAATATTGATTCTTAAATAGTATACATACACTTCAATACAATTCCACGATCAAGGGAACGATATCATCGCTCGTGCGTACGTACGGCCTACCGTCTCCACAATGTGATGTGACTCGTTCTACATGTTCTTCATTGAATAATGATTATATAAATGAATTGAATGAATAAATATGATATATATTATAGTAATACAATTTTGTAAATGATTTATCTATAACCTAAAAATAATAATAAGAATTTATTCGACAAAACATGCATAAGAACATAAACCAATAAACACCCGAATAACAAGTTGCAATGAAATATAACTAATATGAATATAAGAATATGACCATATATGATATCATAACAATTAATATGATTCTTTAATAAGTAAATGAAATTATTTAAATCATTATACAGGAGGATCAGATACGTACAAAGCATATCAGATCTAAGGTAAGGGAAAAATCTCACAATCTCATTTTTATCTGAGATTTTTTATACTTCAGAATTTACTAGGGCATTTTTATCAACCACATCCATGTTTAATAAATATTTAATATTATTTATATCCTCCTAAAATTGTTTAAATACAATTTTAAATATTGGAAAATTTTTTAGTAAAAGATATGAAAGTAATCTTTTGTCGTTTTCAGTACGTGATACTTTTTGACTTTTCCATCCAATGTACGAGAAGAATGTTTTTTAACTAATACGGCATGAATGGATTTTTATGATTTCATAGAACATTATTTCCAGGAAGAATTCTTTACATGTTTTCAAGTTTATTTTTAATCAACTTCTTTTTGTTTAAAGTTGTATGACATGTTAAGAAAGGAAAAATGTTTATTTTGAAGTAGAAAGGATATTTTTTTCATGAATGGAGTTCAAGTGTTTTATCAAAATTATTTTCCATCTAAGATAATATAGGGTCATATTTCTATCCCTATTATTACATTTATTTGATTATTTTGTGATGAAATTGTTTTTATGAAGTCCTTTATCTTATATGAATTGTTTTATGATGTCACGATGTTTAAGAATCCCATTTTTATTACATGGATTATGCTATGATGCATGACTTAGGATTTTGTGGCACACAAAAGAAGGGTTTCATTATGAGATAGGTGGGACCAATATCTACCTTCAATGCATTGGGTAAAGATTTATATCTCATGAGATAGACATGGATGGAACAGCAGGTTAATCCAGTTCAGTGATACAGGACTAGAACGAGGAGTGAACTCGGTTCAGTAATGGACTTTGTCTGCTATGATAGTCTTGGAAATGAATCTTGAATAAAATGAAATGATTTTCTATGATTATGTGTGTATGACACAAAGTTTCATGTTTTAAGTTATGATTATTGGGATTACATTTCACTACTATGATTTATCCTATGTTATGATATTATGATCTCTTCTGCAAGATAAGATTTTCAAAATATTATGTTCATATGAATATGATATGATATGATTGATATTTATTTTTTTACCTTTACTGGGCATTTGATCTCACCCTTTTGAATTTTTCTTTTCCCCAGGCCAGGAAGAAGGGTATTAAGTAGGATATGCCAAAAGGGACTCTAGCTATGATGAAATAAATGGGAGACAATGTAGATGATTTATGGACCAGTTTTTTATTTTTCCCAGTTTCTAAAGACACTATACCTATACGGTCCTACCATGGTTTTTTTATATGTTGTAATAAGTGTGCTTCAATTCTGATGTAATAGCCATGTATGTAAAGTATGGGTCGTTATATAATAAACCCTAATAAATGATAATAAACCCCAATAAACCATAAAAACTCTTTAAAAAAACCAAAACAACCCTGCCAAACCTAATAGACACTAATAAATACTAATAAACCTTAATAAACCCAAAACAAACCCTAAAAATTCCTAATAAACCATAAATAAATCCAAACAAACCCTAATCAACCCTAACAAACCATAACACACCACAATGACCCCTAATAAAACATGACAAAACCCTAATAATGAAACAAATTCTAGTATACCTTAAAAAACAATCACAAACAATAAAAAAATTGATCACAAACAATAAAAACACACTATATTACCTAAAAAGACCTAAAAACACTAATATAACCTAATAAAGGCAAAAAAATGCTAATATACCTTAAAAATTCCTAGAGACCCTAATAAACCATAATAACTCTAATATAAAACATGAAACCCTAAAAACGCTCACAAACAAAAACAAAACACTCACCAACACTAATATAACCTAATAAAACAAAAAAACAGATAAACCCCAAACAAACCCTACTAAACCCTAAAAATTCCAAATAAACCCCAAGAAACACTAATAAGCCCTAATAAAAACATAATGGAACCCTAAAAATACCTTATCAACCCTAATAAACCTTGAAACACCATAATAAAACCTAATAAAACCCAACTAAAACCAAATAAACAAAAAAATCAAACAAACCATTAAAAAGCTCTTGAAACCCTAATAAACCATAATAAATTCTAATAAAACCTAATAAACCATAAAAAATGCTCACAAACACTAAAAACACCCAAATAAAACCTAAAAAGTCATAACAACCCCACATATATATTAACAAAATCTAAAAAACACTCATATACCCAAATAAAAACACTAACAAATCCTAATAAACCCTAAAAATCCCTAACAAACCCTAATAAACACTACACAAACTAAATAAACCCTAACAAACCCCTAATGATACCTACTCAACCCTAATAAAAGCTTAAAAATACCTACTCAACCCTAATAAACTGTAACACACTATAATAAACCATAATAAACCCCATTAAACCCTAAAAAAGTAAAATATACCATTAAAAAGCCCTAAAACCCCTGATAAATGTCAAAAAACCTAACAAAGCATAAGGGCACTAATAAACCGTAATAAACACTACTAAACCATAAAAACCCAAAATATACCCTCTTAAAAATTAATGTACCACAATGAACGGTAATAAACCCTAATAAATCCTAAACATACACAAATATACCATAATTTACCATAATATACCCTAATAAAACCAACTCAATCTTAATAAAACCCTAGAAATACCTAATAAACCCTAATAAACCGTAAAACACAATAATAAACCCTAATAACCCCCACCAAACTCTAAAAACGCTAATACACTATTAAAAAACCCTAAAACTCTAAAAAACCATAATAAATGTTAATAACACCTAAAAATTCTAAAAAATATTAGTAAACCCAAAAAATACATCTAATAATAATAGTAGTAATAACGCATGTGCATGTGCAGATGCATGTGCATGGTTTAGATAATAAATCATAACGCACGTGCATGTGCATAGGCCTGAGGATTTTCATGTGAATGATAATAAATAATAAATTATAAATAATAACGCATGTGAATTAAATGTGTATGTGCATGTGCATGTGAATGATAATAAATAATAAATTATAGTGCACATCCAAGTTCTTGCGCAAGCGCATGTGCATGTGCATGGTAATAAACAATAAATAATAACCATGTCCACATCAATGTGCACTTGCATGTGAATGATAAGAAATAATAAATAATAACACATGTTATAATAGAATAATGTAGGTGCATTGCATGTGCACGTGCTTGAGAATAAATAATAATAACACATGTTATAATATAATTACGCAAGTTCATTGAATTTGCTTGTGCATGATAATAAATAATATATAATAACACATGTTCATGTGCATTTACATGTAATGATAATGAAAATGATGAATGCACATGCATGTGCATTTGTATTTGATGATACAAACAACAAAAACAACAATAATACTAATAATAATAGAATAACGCAATTTCATTTCATGTGCACATGCATAGTAGTAAATAATAAATAAATAATAATAAATAAGAATGCACATGCTTGTGTATGTGCATTTACAATTGATGATGATATGAATAATACTAATTGTAATAATAATAATAATAATAACCCATGCACATGCATGGTAATAAATAATAAATAACAACACAAATGCATGTGCATTTTCATGTGTTAATGATAATAATAATGATAATGATAATAATAATAATAATAATAATAATAATTGTGATAGTAATAATAATAATTAAAGAATATTACTAGTGCATTTCATATACACGTTCATGGTAATAAATAATAAATAATAAGGCACATGCATCTACATTTCCATGTGATTATAGTTACAATAACAACAGTAGTAATAATAATAGTATTAGTGGTGATAATAGTAGTAGTACCAATACAAGTGATAATAGAATATTGCAAGTGCATTATGTGTGCACGTGCATGGAAATAAATAAAAATGCTCGTGCATTGCATTTGCATGTGATGATAATGATGATAATAATAATAATATTATTATTATTAATAACAACACATGTGATAATATAATAATGAACATGCATTGAATGTGTGTGTATGTGAATTTTCATGTGCATTTACATGTGATGATAATAACAATAACAACAACAACAACAACAACAACCAAAATAAAAATAATAACAATAATTATAACAACGCATGTGATAATAAAATAACATGTGTGCATTGCATGTGCACGTGCATGGTAATAAAAATATAATAATAATGCATGTGAATGTGCATGTGCATGTGGATGAGATGATGATGATAATAATAATAATAATAATAGCAGTAATAATATGTTATAGTTGTATGAAAAAACAGCAAACATGACAAAATTGCAAGAAATGGTGTCTCGAAAAACCTAACAAATCACAGTGTCATTGAAAAATGCATAACTTCTTCTTCGGGTGTCCATTTTCGCTCAATGAATAGTCAAACTGAATCTCATTGAGCTACAATAAAAATAGGTGCCGGAGGCCGAACAGACACACAGATCATAAGTTATGACCATTTAAAGAAAACTTTGACTGGGATCCGTACGCAGAAATAGAGTTTTGGAGGCCTTCTGATGGGTTTCTCAGATTTTAGGGTCTCAAACAAGACTTTAACAATATTCAAGTCATCCTTTTGCATATATCTCTTCACACCTTTGGACTTGATATATGGTAGAGCTCAAACGGACAACTAGAGGGAAAGTTATGGCCATTTAAAGTTGGACTTTTTGAGAGTTATAACTAATATAGATTATATTTCTTTGATCTTATCATAGTTGCTAAAAAAACTAGTCCTCACTCATCTCACAAGATTCGATTTGACTGGTCAGAGCGCTCAAACGGACACCAGAAGGAGAAGTTAAGCATATTTTAGTGAGTTACGGGTTTCTTAGGTTTTTAGGCGCTAGGAGAGTTGCTCAACTTAAAACGAAAATAACTTCTGTTATGTGTGTTCATTTTGTCTCTACATCTTATCAAATCGAAGATTGTGAAAAGAAACACATGATAGTAACCACTGTAACCCTTTCTGACATTCTTCAACCCCCAAAATGACCCAAAATCCCTTTGGATGGTCAAAAGAATGGATTCTTGTGTCTGTTTTGTAATAACTTCTTCTATGGGTGTCCTTTTTGACTCTACCACATATCAAATCAAAGCTTGCGACTAGACCTACGATCCTATAACCACTGAATCGCCTTCTCACATCCTTGAAGGCCCAAAAAGGTTATAAAACGCTCCAAAATACCATAACTTCTACCCCGGGAGTCCGTTTTTCCTCTACGATATATCAAATTGAAGATTTCGACTAGATCTACACATATCTGACCTATAGGAAAACCATATGACATTATAATAGTCCCAAAGGTCCTTAACTCCTCCAAATGACCATAACTTCTACTCTAGGTGTCCCTTTCACCTCCACCAAATATCAAATTGAAGCTTGCGATTAGCTCTACACATCTGTGACAACCATGAACAACTAAATAACCCTAACAAACCATGAATATCCCCATAAATAGTAAAAACCATTAAAAACCTTGAAAAAACACAAAAAAACCCTAAAAAATCATAACAAACACTAATAAACCCTTACAAACCCCAACAAATCATAACAAACCATAACAAACCCCCAAAAACCCTAAAAAACATAACAAACACTAACAAACCCAAAAAACCCTAACAAGCCCTAACAAACCCCAAGAATCACTAAGAAACCCCAATAAACTAACAAACCGAAGAAACCCTAAAAACCCCTAAGAAACCATAAAAAATCCTAACAAAACCCTAAGCAAAAGTAAGAAACACTAACACACCCTTAGAAACCCTAACACCCATTAGAAACCCTAACACACCCTTAGAAACCCTAGCACACCCTCAGAAACCCAAACACACCCATAGAAAACTTAACACAACCATAGAAACCCTTTGAAACCATAGCACACCCTTAGAAACCCTAAATCACCCATAAAAATCCAAACCCACCCTTAGAAACCCTAACACACCCTTAGAAACCCTAAAAAACCCTTAGAAATCCTAAATCAATCTAATAAGCACTAATAAATCCTAACAAACCCTACCAACCAATAATAAACCTTAATAAACCCTAATAAACCCTAAAGCCCACTACTAAACCCTAATAAACACTAATTAATTGTAATAAACCCTAAAACCCTATTAGAACCCAATAAAAGCTAAAAAATACCTAAAAACCCAAAAAAGGTTACATAAAATCTAAAACTGCTAACTAAACCCTAAAAACGCTACATAAACACTAAAAATGCTACATAAACTCTAACCACACTACACAAACCCTAAAAAATTCTAATAAAACACTAAAGACTCTTTAAAACCCTCAAAAATTTTAAACCCTAATATACCATAATATAAAACCCTGAACAATAATAAACCCCTAATAAACTCTAATAATCCCTAAAAACACCATATAATCCCTAAAACCCCTAAGAAACTCTACTCAACCCTAATAAAACCACATAAATACCTAATAAAGCCTAATAAATGATAATAAAACCTAATAAACCCTAAAAACACGTTAAGAAAACCTAAACAACCCTAACCATCCATAATAGACACTAATAAACACTAATAAACACTAATAAACGCCAAAAAAACCTTAAAAAAACTAATAAACCACAAATAAACCACAAATAAAGCCAAATAAACCCTACTCAACCCTAACAAACCTTAACACACCATAATAACCCATAATAAAACCATACAAAACCCTAATAATGGGAAAAAATGCTAGTATACCTTAGAAATTCCCTAGAAACCCCGATAAACTCTAATATAAACTAATAAACCCTAAAAACGCTCACAAACAATAAGAAAATGATCATAAACAATTAAAACGTGAGATATTACATAAAAAGTTCTAAAAACACTAATATAACCTAATAAAGACAAAAAATGCTAATATACCTTAAAATCCCTAGAAACCCCAATAAACCATAATAAACTCTAATATAACCTAATAAACCCTAATAAAACCTTAAAGCCATCGACTCAACCATTGTAAAACCCTAAAAATACCTACTCAACCCTAATAAACCTGAACACACCATAATAAACCATAATAAACCCAAAAAACCCTAAAAATGAAAATATACCATTAAAAAGCCCGAAAACCCCTAATAAATTCTAATAAAACCAAACAATGCTTAAAAGTGCTAATAAACCCGAATAAACACTACTAAACACTAAAAAACCCTAATATACCCTCTTAAAAATTAATAAACCATAATGAACCATAATAAACCCTAATAAATCCTAAACATACCCAAATATACAATAATATAACACAATAACCCTAATAAACCCAACTCAATCCTAATAAAACTCTAAAAATGCCTAATAAATGCCAATAAACCTTGGCACACCATAATAAACCCTAATAAAATCCTAAAAACCCCCACCAAACCCTAAAAACGCTAATATGCCATTAAAAACCCCTAAAACCCTAAAAAACCATATAAAATGTTAATAACACCTATAAATCCTAAAAATGATAGTAAACCCTAAAAATACTTCTAATAATAATAGTAGTAATAACACACGTGCATGTGCATATGGATGTGCATGGTTTAAATAATAAATCATAACGCACGTGCATGTTCATATGCCTGTGCATTTGCATGTGAATGGTAATAAATAATAAATAATTGCTTATATACAAGTGCATGTGCATGTTCATGGTAATAAAAAATAAATAATAACCAAGTCCACATAAATGTGCATTTTCATGTGAATGATAATAAATAATAACACATGTGATAATAGAATAACGCAAGTGCATTGCGTGTGCATGTGGATTAGTATAAATAATAATAACACATGTGATAATAGAATAACGTAAGTGCATCGGTTTTTCATGTTTGTGATAATATATAATATATAATAATTCATGTGCATGTGCATTTACATGTAATGATAATGATAATGACGCATGCACGTGCATGGTAATAAATAATAAATAACAATGCACGTGCATGAGCATTCGTATTTGACGATACCAACAACAACAACAACAACAAGAATAATAATAATAATAATAATAATAATAATAATAGAATAACGCATGTTCATTTCATTTTCACGTGCATAGTAGTAAATAATAAATAATAATGCACATGCATGTGCATGTGCATTTACATTTGATGATAATATTAATAAAATTAATTGCAATAATAATAATAACACATGCACGTGCATGGTAATAAATAATAAATAAAAACGCACATGCATGTGTATTTTCATGTTATAATCATAATAATAATCATAATGATAATGATAATGATAATAACAATAATAATAAATATGATAATAATAATAATAATAAAAGAATAATACAAGTGCATTGCATTTGCACGTACATGGTAATAAATAATAAATAATAACGCACAGGCATCTACATTTGCATGTGATGATAGTAATAATAATAGCAGTAGTAATAATAGTAGTAGTAGTGGTTATAATAGTAGTAGTAATAATCCATATGATAATATAATATTGCATGTGCATTACGTGTGCATGTGTATGGTAATAAATAATAACTCCCGTGCATTGTATTTTCATGTGATGATGATGATGATGATGATGATGATATTAATATTAATAATAAATATTCATGTGATAATAGAATAATGAACGTTCATTGAATGTGTGAGTATATTCATTTGGATGTGCATTTGCATGTGATGATAACAAAAACAACAACAACAACAACCACAATAATAATAATAACAATAATTATAACAATTGCATATGATAATAAAATAACGTGTGTGCATTGCATGTTCCCGTGCATGGTAATAAAAATATAATAATATAGCACATGCATGCGCATGTGCATTTTCATGAGGTGATGATGATAATAATAATAATAACAGTAATAATAAGTTATAGTTGTTTTAAAAAATAGTAGACATGAGAAAAGTGATAGAAATATTGTCTCGAAAAACCTAAAAAATCACAGAGTCATTAAAAAATGCACAATTTCTTCAGGTGTCCATTTCTGCTCCATGAATCGTCAAACTAAATATCATGGAATGAACATTAATAAAAAGAGGTGTTGGAGTCTGAACAGGTACACAAATATGAAGTTATAACCGTTTTATGAAAAAAATTGACAAGGATCCGGACACGGAAATGGAGTTATGGAGGCCTTCTGATGGTTTTTTGGGATTTTAGGGTCACAAAAATGACTTGAACTTTTTTCAAGTTAGCATAATGCATATATCTCTTCGCTGCCTTTGATTAGATATGTGGTAGAGCTCAAACAGACAATCAGAGTAAAAGTTCTGGTTGTTTGAATTTGGAATTTTTTGTAGTGGTATAACTAATATATCTTCTGTTTCTTTGATCTTCTCATAGTTTTGATTAGACTTGGTCCTCACTCATCTCACGAGCATTGATTTTACTAGTCACATCGCTCAAACAGACACCTGTGGGAGACATTATTCCAATTATAGTGAGTTGCGAGTTTCGTAGGTTTTTAGGAGCTAGGAGGGTAGCTAAGTTTAAAATGATAATAACTTCTTCAATGTGTGTTCATTTTGGATCTACAACATATCAAATTGATGATTAAGAAAAGATACATACTCTGGTAACCACTAGAACCCTTTCTGACAATCTTCAACCCCCAAAATGACCTAAAATCCCTTTTGATGGTCAAAAGATTGGTTTCTGGTGTCTGTTATGCAATAACTTCTTTTATGGGTGTCAGTTTTGCCTCTACCACATATCAAATCGAAGCTTGAGACTAGACCTACACTCCTATAACCACTGAAGAACCGTCTCACATCCTTGATGGACCAAAAAGGTACTTAAATCCTCAAAAAGACCCTAACATCTACTTCGGGAGTCCGTTTTGCTTCTACCATATATTAAATCGATGACTTAAACTAGATCTACACAACTGTGACCAATAAGAAAACCTAATCACGTTATTAAAGACCCAAAAGGCCCTTAAGTTGTCCAAATGAACATAACTTTTGCTCTGAGTGTCTGTTTCACCTCTACCACATATCAAATTGAATCTTGCGACTAGATCTACGCATTTGTGACGACCAAGAACAACTAAATAACCTTAAAAAACCATGAATAACCCCATAAAAACTAAAACCCATTAAAAACCAGGCAAAACCCTAACAAACACTAACAAACACGACCAAACCACAACAAACCATAACAAACCCCAAAAAATCGTAAAAAACATAACAAACCCTAAAAACCCCCAACCAACACTAACAAGCCCTAAAAACCCCCAAGAAGCACTAAAAAACCAAAATAAACACAAAAAACCTGAAGAAAACCTAAAAACCCCCTACGAAACCATAAGAAACCCTAACAAAACCCTAAAAACCCAAACAAAACCCAAATAAATCATAAGAAACACTAACACACCCTTTGAAACTCTAACATATCCTTAGAAACCGTAACACACCATTAGAAACCCTAGCACACCCTTAGAAACCCCAATGCACCCATAGAAACCCTAACACAACCGTAGAAACCCTTAGAAACCATAACACACCCTTAGAAACCCAAACCCGCCCATAAAAACCCTAACCCACCCTTAGAAACCCTAACACACCCATAGAAACCCTAACAAACCCTTAGACACCCTAAATCACTCTAAAAAGAACTAATATATCCTAAGAGAACCTACCAACCAATAATAAACTATAATATACCCTAATAAACCCTAAAGCCCACTACTAAACCCTAATAAACACTAATAAATCGTAATAAACCCTGAAAGCCATATTAGACCCCAATAAAAGCTACAAAATACCTAAATACCAAAATATACAACAAAAGTGCAATTAAACCAAACAAAATTCTAATATTCACAAAAAACCCAAACAAACCCGGCAAAACCTAACAAAAACCTAAAAAACCATAAAAATACAAAAAACACTAAAAATCCTAAAAATCCTAAAAAACCCTAAAAACTCTGAAAACCCTAAAACCCCTAAAAAACTTAAAAAACACAAAAAAAAACCTAAAACCCCTAAAAAATCACAAAAAAAAACCTCAAAAAATGCTAAAAACCCTAAAAACCACTAAAAATGCTAAAAAACACTAAAAGCCTAAAATGCCTAAAAAACCCTAAATAATCCTATGAAACCCTTAAAACCCTTAAAACCCCCTAACAAACCCTAAAACCCACAAAAGAAACCCTAATACACACTAAAGAACCCTAAAATACCTTAAAACCCCTAAAAAACCCTAAAGAACCAATAAAGCCACTAGCAATGCTACAAAAACCCTGTCCATTGCTACAAAAACCCAAAAATTGCTTCAAATCCCACAAAATGCAACAAAACCCCAAAAACGCTAAAGTACCCCTAACAAAGCATAAAAAATCCAAACACACCCATAGAACCCAAAAAAATGCATAAAACCCGAAACAACTCAAACAAACCATAACAAACCATAAAAACCCCTAACAAACCCTAACAACCACTAATAACCCCTAAGAACCACTAATAAACCTTAATAACCCATAAAACCCACTATTAAACCCTAAAAACCCTAATAAACACTAATAAATCGTAATAAGCTGTAATAAAGCCTAAAAAACTCTATTAGACCCTAATACACACTACAAAAGCCCTAAAACCCCTAAAATAAAATAAAAACATTATTAAACCATAATAAACCCTAATAATCACTAAAACCCGTAACAAACCTGACAGAATGCTTCAAAAATATCTAAATAATAGCCTACAAAACCCTACAACCCACTAATAAACCCTAAAACCCTAATAACCTGAAAATAAATCTTAAAAAAACCCTAACAACCCCAAATTAATTGTTACAAATCCTAAAAATGCCAAATAAATTGTAACAAACTGAAACAAACCCTAATAAACCCCAATAAACCCTAACAAATCATGATAAACCCAAATAAATAGTAATAAACCCAAATACACATTAAAAAACCCTAATAAATAAAATTACCCCTAATAAGACCTTATAAATCCTAAAGAACCCTAAAAAGGATGATAAACCCTAGAAAAAGCTATTAATTCCTAAAAAATCCCAATAGAACCCTAATATACAATAAAAAATGCTAATAAACTATAACAAATCCTAAAGAACACTAATAAACCCTAAATAACCCTAATAAACCCTAAAGAACCATATTAAACTCCAAAGAACACTAAAAGACCCTAAATAACCCAAAAAAATGCTAAAACACATTATATAAACCCTAAAACCACTACAATACCCAAACAAACCCTAAAACACAGTAAAAACACTAACAACCTCTATTAATCCAAAAAAACCCTCAAAACTCCCCAAAACCATTAAAAAGCCATTAGATACCATAAAAAACCATAAACACCTGTTAACAACCCTAAAAAACACTACAAACCATAAAAAACCATTAAAACCCTAAAAAGGGATTCAAATAGATACATAAACCCTAAAAACGTTACATAAACACTAAAAATGCAACAAAAACCATAAAAACTCAACATAAACAAAAAAAAGCAACATAAACCCAAAAAACACTACATAAACCCTAAAAGCACTACATAAAACCTAGAACTGTTACATAAACCCAAAAAAACAGAACATAAACCCTAAAAAATGCAACATAAACATCAAAAAACGCTACATAAAACCAAAAAACACGATATAAACCCTAAAAACACTACATGAACCCTAAAAACGTTACATAAACTCTAAAAAATGCAACATAAACTCTATATCACCCCTAAAAACACTACATAATCCTTGAAAACGCAACATAAACCCTAAAAATTTCTACATAAAACCTAAACCCTAAACACGCTACATAAACCCTAAATACGTTAAATAAACCCTAAATACGTTACATAAACCCAAAAAATGACACATAAAACCTAAAACCACTAACTAAACCCTAAAAATGCTAAAATAACACCAAAAATGATACATAAACTCTAACAACACTACACAAACCGTAAAATTGCTACAAAAACCCTAAAGACGCTTCAAAACACTCAAAAATATTAAACCCTGATATACCATATAATATAAAATTAATCCCAATTAAACACCTAATAAACACCTAATAAACTCTAATAATCCCTAAAAACACCTTATAATCCCTAAAAATCCTAATAAACTCTACTCAACCCTAATAAAACTCCAAAAATACCTAATAAACCCTAATATATGATAATAAAACCTAATAAACCCAAAAACATGTTATGAAAACCTAAACAACCCTAACCAAACATAATATACACTAATAAACACAAATAAACCCTAATAAACCCCCAAAAAACCCTACAAAGACCTAATAAACCATAAATAAAGCCAAATAAACCCTACTCAACCCTAACAAACCATAACACACAATAATAACCCCTAATAAAACCCTACAAAACCATAATAAAGAAAAATATGTTAGTATACCTTAAAAATTCCCTAAAACCCCTGATAAACTCTAATATAACCAAATAATCCCTAAAAACACTCTCAAAAATAGAAAAAAAGATCAAAAACAATAAAAATGCATTGTATTACCTAAAAAGACCTAAAAACACTTATATAACCTAATAAAGAAAAAAATGCTAATATACCTAAAAAATCCATTGAAACCCTAATAAATCATTATAAACTCTATTATAACCTATGAAACACTAAAAATGCTCACAAACAAAAACAAAATTCTCACAAACAATAAACAAACGCTATATTATCTAAAAGACCCAATAAACAGTAATATAACCTAATAAAACAAAAAAACAAATAATCCCCAAATAAACCCTAATAAACCCTAAAAATCCCTAATAAACCCTAATAAAAACTAATAAACACTAATAAAACCATAATAAAACCATAAAAATACCTTCTTTGACCCTAATAAACCTGGACAAACCAAAATAAAATCTAATAAAACCCAACTAAACCCTAATAAACAAAAAAATGCAAACAAACCATTACAAAGCCCAAGAAAACCTAATAACCCATAATAAATCCTAATAAAACCTAATAAACCAAAAAAATGCTCACAAACACTAAAAAAATATAATAAAATATAAAAAGTCCTAAAAACCGCTCATATATATTAACAAAAACTAGAAAACACTCATATACCCTAACAAATATAGTAACAAACCCTAGTAAACCCTAAAAATCCCTAACAAACCATAATAAACCCTACTCAACCCTAATTAACCATAATAAAACCCTAAAGATACCAACTCAACCCTAATAAAACCTTAAAAATACCTAGTCAACCTTAATAAACCTTAACACACCATAATAAACCCCATTAAACCCTAAAAACGCAAATATACCATTAAAAAGCCCTAAAACACCTTATAAATGCTAATAAAACCTAAAAAAGCATAAAAATTCTAATAAACCCTAATAAACACTACTAAACCCTAAAAATCCCTAATATACCCTCTTAAAAATTAATAAACCATAATGAACCATAATAAACCCTAAAAAATCATAAACATACCCAAATATACCATATTATACCATAATATACCCTAATAAACCCAACTCAATCCTAATAAAACCCTAAAAATACCTACTAAACCCTAATAAACCTTAACACACAATAATAAACCCTAATAAAATCCTAATAACCCCACAAAACCCAAAAAAAATGCTAATATTCCATTAAAAAACCCTAAAACCCTAACAAACCATAATAAATGTTAATATCACCTAAAAATCCTAAAAAATGAAAGTAAACCATAAAAATACCTCTAATAATAATAGTAATAATGCATGTGCATGTGCATATGCATGTGCATAGTTTAAATAATAAATAATAACGCACGTGCATGTGCATATGCCTGCACATTTTCATGTGAATGATAATAAATAATAAATAATAATGCACGTGAATTGCACGTCTATGTGCATGTGCATTTGAATGATAATAAATAATAAATAATAACGCACATACAAGTGCATGTGCATGTGCATGTGCATGTGCATGGTAATAAACAATAAATAATAACCATGTCCACATGAATTTGCATTTGAATGTGAATGATAATAAATAATAAATAATAACACATGTGATAATAGAATAACTCACGTGCATTGTGTGTGCACACTACTAAAAAATGGCCTTTATCAGTGCTAGAAAAGTGCATTAATAGTGCTAAAAAAGCGCTGTTAATCGAGGCGAGGATATAGGGGGTCCCTTTTATCAGCGCTCAGAAAAACACTGATAAAGGCACCTTTTATCAGCTCTAGAAAAAGTGTTGATAAAAGACCCCTTTCTCAGCACTTCTAAAAAGTGATGATAAAAATAAAAAAATAAAATAAAAATTATAAAAATTATTTATATAATGGAGGGGGGGATTTTAATAGCGCTTAACCCCCCCCCCCCCCTTATCAATGCTAGGCACACGCCCTCATTCTCTCTCTCACGATACCCTTCTCGCGCATCCCCCACACACACGTACCTCCTTGCTTCCACCCGAACTCGAACCCGTGACCTTCCCCCTTGCGTGCATGCACCTTTACCATTAAGCTATTTCATTTTTTTCTCTATTTTATGATATATCTATTTATTTAAATATATAGTTATATTTATTCATATATTAATATAGATTCATATTAATATAAATATATTTAGTTTTATTAATACAAATGTATTTATTCATGTATTAATATATATATATATTTATTCTTATATTAATATATATTTATATTAATATGTTTTATATCTGTATATTTTTTTATATATTAATATATATTTATAAGATTAGTTTTAAATACATTTATAAAATATGTTTTTATGTGTGTTTATAAGTAAATAAAATCATGCATATATACAACACACACACACACACACACATTTACAAATAAATACATATATATATATGTGTGTGTCTTTGAAAAGCCATAGAATGTTAAAACGACCATTACTTCTAATCTAGAAGCCCTTTTCAACTCCACAACCAGTCAAATCGAAGAAAATGAAACAATCATCGATATGATATGTGGTATAGGCCTAACGAATATCTGGATCAGAAGTTATACTTGTTTGGATGTTAACAAATTGGGGTATCCCGACTAAAGCCACTAACATAGCTACATAAAACCAATCAATTGCAAAAAAAACCCCGAAAATTGCTTCAGAACCCACAAAACACAAAAAAACCCCCAAAACCGCTAAAATAACCCTAACAATGCATAAAAAATCCAAACACACCCATAAAACCCAATAAATGCATAAAACCCCAAACAACTCAAACAAACTGTAACGAACCCTAAAAACGCTAACAAAACCTAACAGACCCTTACAATCACTAATAACCCCTAAGAACCACTAATAAACCCTAATTACCCCCTAAAACCCACTATTAAACCCTAAAAACCCTAATAAACACTAATAAATCGTAATAACCTGTAATAAACCCTAACAAACTCTATTATAGCCTAATAAACGCTACAAAACCCTAAAACCCCTAATATACAATAAAAACACTATAAAACCATAATAATCCATAATAATCACTAAAAACCCTAACAAACCCGAAAAAATGCTACAAAAACTTCAAAATAATAGCCTGCAAAACCATAAAACCCACTAATAAACCCTAAATACCCTAATTACCCCCAAATATATCGTAACAAACCCTAAAAACCCCAAATAAATCATAACAAATCCTAATAATGTCTAATAAAACGTAAAAAACTGAAAGAAACCATAACAGACCCCAAATAAACCGCAATAAACCCTAACAAAGCATAATAAACCCTAATAAATCGTAATAAACTCAAATACAATTTACTAAACCCTAATAAATAAAATAAACCCTAATAAACCCTAATAAATCCTAAATAACCCTAAAAAGGTTATTAAACCCTAGAAAAAACTATTAATGCCTATAAAATCCCAATAAAACCCAAATATACAATAAAAACGCTAATAAACTGTAACAAATCCTAAAGAAAAATAATAAACCTACAGAACCCTAATAAACCCTAAATAACCATATTAAACTCTAAAGAACACAAAAAAACCTTAAAGAACCCATAAAAATGCTAAAACACATTATATAAACCCTAAAAACTGCTACAATACCCAAACAAACCCTAAAACGCACTAAAAACCCCTAACAATCCCTATCAATCCCAAAAAAACAAATAAACCCATAATACCCCCAAAAACCCCTTAAAAAGCCATCAAGTACCATAAAAAACCATAAACACTCGTTAACAACCCTTAAAACCCCTAAGAAACACTACAAACCATATACAACCATTAAATCCCTAAAAAGGGTTCAAATAGACACATAAGATCTAAAAAGGATACATAAACCCTAAAAAATGCAACAAAAACCCTAAAAACACAACACAAACCAAAAAATACAACATAAACCCAAAAAATACTACATAAACCCTAAAATCACTACATAAACCAAGAAATGTAACATAAACAATAAACAACACAACAAAAACCCTAAAAAACGCAACCTAAACATTAAAAAACGCTACATAAAACCTAAAAACACAATATTAACCCTAAAAACACTCCATGAACCTTAAAAACGTTATATTAACCCAAATAAATTTAACATAAACATTACATCACCCCTAAAAACACTACATTAACCCAGAAAATAAAACATAAACCCTAAAACATGCTACACAACACCTAAACCCTAAACACACTACATAAACCCTAAAAACGTTACATAAACCCTACAAATGATACATAAAATCTAAAACCACTAACTAAAACCTAAAACGCTACATAAACACCAAAAATGCTACAGAAACTCTAACAACGCTACATAAATCATAAAAAATGCTACAAAAACCCTAAATATGCTTTAAAACCCTCAAAATATTAAACCCTAATACACCATAATAAAAAAAATTAAACCCTAATAAACCCAAAATAAAATTTAATAATCCCTAAAAATAATGTATAATCCCTAAAATCCTAAGAAACTCTACTCAACCCTAATAAAACCCCAAAAATAACTAATAAACCCTAATAAATGATATTAAAACCTAATAAACACTAAAAACATGTTAAGAAAACCTAAACAACCCTAACAAACCCTAATGGACATTA
Source organism: Viscum album (assembly GCA_963277665.1). Taxonomy (NCBI): domain Eukaryota; kingdom Viridiplantae; phylum Streptophyta; class Magnoliopsida; order Santalales; family Viscaceae; genus Viscum; species Viscum album. The sequence continues at coordinate 791,595,974 of OY728167.1, forward strand.
ATAAACACTAATAAACCCCAATAAACCCCAATAAACCCTAAAAAGCTCTAATAAACCATAAATAAATCCAAATAAACCATACTCATCCCTAACAGACCTTAACACCACATAATAACCCCTAATAAAACCCTACAAAACCATAATAAAGAAAAAATTCTTGTATACCATAAAAAATACCTAGAAACCCTGATAAATTCTAATATAACCTAATAAACCCTAAAAACACTCACAAACAATAAAAAACGATCATAAACAATAAAAATGCGCTATATTACCTAAAAAGTCCTAAAAACACTAATATAACCTAATAAAGACAAAAAATTAAAATATACCATAAAAATCCCTAGAAACCCTAATAAACAATAATAAACTCTAATATAACCGAAGAAACCCTAAAACGCTCAAAAACAAAAAACAAAATGCTCACAAACAATAAAAACATGCTATATTATCTAAAAATACCTAACAAACACTAATATAACCTAATAAAACAAAAAAACTAATAAACCCCTAACAAACCATAATAAACCCTAAAAAACCCTATCCAACCCTAATAAATATGAATAAATCCCTAAAAAAACCTTCTCAACCATAATAAACCTTGAAACACCATAACAAAACCTAATAAAACCCAACTAAACACCAATAAACAAAAAAATGCAAACAGACCATTAAAAAGCCCTAGAAACCCTAATAAAACATAATAAATTCAAATAAAAGCTAATAAACAATTAAAAATGCTCACAAACACTAAAACAGGCTAATAAAACCTAAAAAGTCATAACAACCCCTCATACATATTAAGAAAAACTAAAAAACACTCATATACCCAAATAAAAACACAAACAAACCCTAATAACCCAAAAAATTCGTAACAAACCCTAATAAACAGTACTCAACCCTAATAAACCCAAATAAAACCTTAAATATATCGAAACAACCCTAATAAAACCCTAAAAATACCTAATCAACCCTAATAAACCTTAACACACCATAATAAACCATAATAAACCCCACTAAACACTAAAAAATGCAAATATACCATTAAAAATCCCTAAAACCCCTAATAAATTCTAATAAAACCTAACAAATCATAATAGTGCTAATAAACCCGAATAAACACTATTAAACACTAAAAAACAATAATATACCCTCTTAAAAATTAATAAACCATAATGAACCATAATAAACCCTAATAAATCCTTAACATACCCAAATATACCATAATATACCATAATATACCCTAATAAACCCAACTCAATCCTAATAAAACCCTAAAAATACCTAATATACCCTAATAAACCTTAAGACACCATAATAAACCCCAATAAAATCCTAATAACCCCCACCAAAACCTAAAAAACGCTAATATACCATTAAAAACCCTAAAACCCTAACAAACCATAATAAATGTTAATAACACCTACAAAACCTAAAAAATGATAGTAAAACCTAAAAATACCTCTAATAATAACAGTAGTAATAATTTCGGTGCATGTGCATGGTTTAAATAATAAATCATAATGCACGTTCATGTGCAGATCCATGCGCATTTGCATGTGAATGATAATAAATAATAAAATATAAATAATCTCTCATGTGAATTTCATGTGTATTTGCATATGCATGTGAATGATAATAAATAATAAATAATAACACACATAGAAGTGAATGTGCATGTGCATGTGCATGTGCATGGAAATACAGTGGTCAAAGTTAGAGGCCACAAGCATTCAACCCAACCAGATCGAGCTACACCAATCCAACAACTTCAAAAGCATCTATTTTAAAAGTGAATTCGGCTTAGATCCTTTAAAATATTCTAATCATGTGTTATTAATATCACTTTATAACCTTGAAAATAATTAACACTATCCCTTTTTCTAACGGGATTGACAAAATTTCCAAAAATTGGTTATCATTTTAAATCCAAAACATTTTAGACACTTTTCCAAATACAAATATCATAATAAAAGTATTCACAAGTTTTCTATAAGAATCAATGTATTTTTAAACTTTCTCATTTCAAATTAACCCTAGAAAATGAAAACAAACACAGTATACCATGATCCATCATTACCAAACCATAAAGAAAATGGAAATAACTCAAAATGAAAAAAAATGAAAAATTCCAAGTCGATAAAAATTCACAACAATGCAAGAAGATATTTAAGTCAAGATTCATTCAAGAAAGAGGATATCTCAATTCATGAGTGCTCAAGGGGTTGAGGGCCCCATATAGTTGAAGAAATGATGTCACTATTTGAGACGAGTAGATCTAATCATGCCTATCAACTACTAAAGATCTTGAATATTATGTTCATGAGTAGACTGTGTTATCCAGTGTTTTTGATGCAGGGATATCTACATCAAGGGATGCATAATAAACTTAGAGAGTAGGGAGATCTTTTATTTTAATCATACTTTTTTATTAGTTAGTGGGAAGATGCATTCATTGGTGGGACTCTAGAGTAGGAGAATAGTGGGTGTCTATTCTTATAAGATTGAGAGGTCCTTAGTGTAACCACATGGGTTTATAGTGGAGAATCCACAACATGGGTGACTAACCAATCCTAAAAAGGAGTAGGCATTTGAGTATGAACCTTTTAAATCATGGGATGTAATGACAATCGTAGTGACTAATTCAAGCAGAAAAACTAACCAAGTCTTTGTAAGCATTAAAGAACTGATATATAATGAATAACTTCATTGAAAGGGGGAATCTTCTAGAAATGCATATAGTCTGGATGGAAGGGGAGAGTTACACAACAAAGAAAAGTTAGAGAAAAGGGAAATCAGAACATATTAGAGTGGGAGTAGCTTAGAGGAATATGGTCCCACTCCTGCCCCCACATCCCCTACTCCACTACCCCTCCCCCATCCCTTACTCCACTACCCCCCTACAATATCCCCCTTGTAGCCCCCCCTTTCTGCCGCACCCAATACTACAAACACGGCCTTTATCAGTGCTAAAAATGGCCTTCATCAGCGCTAGAAAAGCACTGATAAAGCCAGCGTAGATAAAGGGGGGGTCCCCTTTATCAGCGCTCTGAAAAGCGCTGATATAGGACCCCTTTATCAGTGCTAAAAAAGGCGCTGATAAAAGGGGCCTTTTATCAGTGCTAAAAAAAATTGTTGATAAAAGTACCCCTTTATCAGTGCTTTTTTTAGCGCTGATAAAGGGGTCATATATCAGTGCTTCCTTTATCAGTGCTTTCGTTTTAGCGCTGATAAAGGACCCTTTTATCAGCGCTTTTAAAAAAGCGCTGATAAAAGTTAAAAAAAGTTAAAAAAAATTAAAAAATACTGCCAATCGGGGGGGGCTTTTATAGTGCTTGAACCCCCCCCCCCCTTTTACAGCGCTTTTCGGCCCCTATACAACACCCCACGCACCCCATGCACCCCCCTCCACCCTTTAACAGCGCTTGCTCCAATATTCCCCATGCACGCGTAACCCTGCCTCCACCGGGATTTGAACTCGAGACCTCCCCCCTGCGCGCCTAAGCCCTTACCACTACTCTATTTTGATTTGCTTTCCAATTCATGATATCTCTATATATATATATTTATATATTTAGTTATATTTATTCGTATAGTAATATATATTTATATTAATATATATATATAGTTATATTATAATATATATAGTAATATTAATATATATATATATATAGTGGTATTAATATATATCTATATCTATATCTATATATATTTAGTTATATTTATTCGTATAGTAATATATATTTATATTAATATATATATATAGTTATATTAACATATATATAGTTATATTAACATATATATAGTTATATTAACATATATATAGTTATATGAATATATATTTATATAGTTATATTTATATATATATAGTGATATTAATATATATATTTATGGTGATATTAATATATATATATATAGTAATACTAATATATATATATGTAGTTATATTAATATATATATATAGTTATTAGATTAATATATATATAGTTAGATTAATATATATATAGTTAAATTAATATATAGATATATAAATATTCATATATTGGTATTTTAAATAAAATGGATATTAGTTATTATTTAGATAAAGCTAATATATTTTATATGTAAATATGTTTAATTATTTATTTAAAAAATTTAATTTTTAGGTGCGAATATATAAAAAATATGTACATATAGTTATATATTTGATTATAAATAGCAGTTCATTATAAAAAAGGATGAAATTTCAAAGACATAATATCAATATGAATGTAATACCTTGGAATAAATTCATTCCCCGCTAAGAAAAGCCAATAATACCCCCTTAGGCGAGTTTGAAAATCCACAAAATGTTAAAAAATCTGTGTACCCCGAAAAAGAACTCAGTTTTGGAGGCCTTCTAGGACTTTTTTGGCCTCGAAAAACGCTTGACCAAGGTCTCCCCATTTGCAGCGATGTAGATCTCGTCGCAGGCTTCGATTTGATATGTGGTAGAGCTCAAACGGACACCCGGATCAAAAGTTATGGCCGTTTGAAGTTTGAGTTGCGTTTTCAACATATTTTGGATCTTTTTTTAATTTTTTTTTAATTTTTTTAGTCCTCAAATTGTTATTAAATGACTATTACTCCATAATGATTATCAAATTATTAATTAAAAATATTTCTTTAATTTTTTAAGAAGTCATTTTCACTAAATATCTTATATATTAAGTATAATAAGTGTAAATGTACATTTATACTTATCTAAAATATATTTAAAAATTATATATTATATTTATATAACAATATAACTATATTTATATATTAATATATTAATATATTTTTAATTTTTTTTAAGCCGACCCTTTATCAGCGCTAGAAAAATTACTGATAAAGGCCCCACTTTATCAGCGCTACTAAACAAGCGCTGATAAAGGGGGGCCCTTTATCAGCGCTAAAAAAAGCGCTGATAAAGGGGGGTCCCTTTATCAGTGCTAAAAAAAGTGCTGATAAAGGGGTGCCTTTATAAGTGCTTTTTCATTAGCACTGATAAAGGGGGGCGCTGCGAAAAACTGTTTTTGTGGTAGTGACCCCCTGCTATAGCCCCCCTGCTACAGCCCCCCTCCCCCTGCTGCAGCCCCCCCCCACCGCAGACCCCCCACTACAACCCCCCCTGCCGCACCCCCTCCCCCGCCCCCACTTCACTGCATCACCCCATCCCCTACTCCACTGCCCCCCCCCCCCCCTCCACTCCACTGCATCCCCCCCACACCACTGCCCCCTCCCCCCACTCCACTACATCCCCCCATCCCCTACTCCACTGCCCCCCTAAAGTAGAAATGGAATCTTCATCTAAGGCTGTGAAAAATAGGTATAAGAAATTGGCAAATAAGAGGATAAAATTTATGAATAATTAAATGGATCAACCACTTATAGTATTTGAATTGAGTGTTAAGTGTTAATCGATTGTATATATTTACAGATATATTTTTGATGATTTATGTAGCTATTGAAAGTATAATGCGATCGAAATAGTTGAATAATTATACTCTCATGTTGGAGTTTATTTGAATAAATTTGATCATTATGTTATTTGATATATACTTTGTATTATTGAGGAAATAGTTGATGAAAAATCAAAACTAGGAGAATAATTTTCTACCATGTAGATTTCATTGGCTAAATAGTTTAGAAAATGTAACACCCTCTCAAAATTAGTGAAATTCAATGGATAAATAGTCTCACTTTTCAATGATAACATGTCTTTGACTGATGGAAAATTTCAAAGAATAGTTGTTGACAAGGAAGTGTTTAAGGCTACTATTACTACTGAGGTATTCCAATAATTGGAAAATCTACACAAATTTTCTACTAGTGTTAAGGTTTCACAACTGGAAGTGAAAGATAAAAGAGTTAAAGAATATGATAGTTCACTATAATTGAGAAAAAAGATCCATAATTAACAAGTTCAAAATATAAAGTGCAATGGGGTAGTCAGGTTGAGATCATTATAAGACAAAAAGATCACCCTCAACCTAATGTTTCAAGATTTGGAAGTAAAACTGAAAGACCTGGAATCAAAAAAAATCTTGAACATCCCAAATAGTTGAGAAGATTACTTCCACCACTCAAGATTTATAAATGATATTTCCATTATAGGAGACTCATGTTAGTGATAAAGTGAGTTTGTTAATTTTGTAGAATGATCCACCTCATACTTAGTTAAAAAGGTACCCTGCAACTAGGTAAACCCAGCTAACACTGAATCTGGATTATCAGGAAATGCAGAAAAAAAGTAAAATTCTATAAAAATGTGAAACATTAAAAATTCTAAGAAACCTAATGATATTTCGAGAAATGATTTGAGAATTTATAAGAAACTTTTCCCCCCAAATAGACCCTAAATGTTTGGGGTTCCAACCCAAGAACAGAAAGCATTTATGATTAGAAAGACTACACCTACAAGAAAAAAATCCGAACTAATTGGAAGACACTGGCAATGGTAGAGAATTAGGAATATATCCATTGATTATTAGAAAAATAGATTAGTATGTAAAATTTCAATAAGTAATGAAAAAATGGTATAAAATTTAAAATAAAGGGAGAAATTAATGGATTGAAATAGTCAGAGAATACCAATATCTCCATGCAAGGAGCCCACAAGCTGGCGCAGGTGTCAGAGTGTCAAGGAAACACCACATGGGAAAACAATTTCCCACAAAAAAATAATAAAAATAGAAGTGGAAAATAAATAAAATTTTAGTGTTGGGGTTTTTGGCTAATGTGGTTGGTGTTTCTGGGTGGTTTGGGCTGGAGTGGCTAGTGCGGGTTGGAATGCAAGTGGTAGGGGGTTACTGCGGGTTGGAACATGCGGTGTGGGGTTGTTTTCTAGGTGGCAGGGGTTGGTTAGGGCTGGAATACAGGTGGTTGTGGGCTGAATAAGTAATCCAAATTTTCCTATTTAACCCAACATGGTTTTATCAAAACTTATTTCATAAAAAACGTTCATTCATTATAACATCATTTTTACCCATGAGGTTTTGAAAAACTCATCTAATAAAGAGAAACATTAATTGTTTATGAAACCATTTAAACACAATTACAGATTTTGGTAAAACATTTCGAACATTAAAATAGTTCAAAAGTATCTATTTTAAAAGTACATTCACCTTCAATCCTTTAAAAGATTCTAATTATGCTGTATTAATATCACTTTAAAACCTTTAAAATAACTAACGCTATCCCTTTTTCTAACAGAATTGAAAAAATTCCCAAAAATAGGTTATAATTTTAAAACAAAAACATTTTAGACACTTTTCCAAATAAAAATATCATTATAAAATTACTCTCAAGTCTTCTTATTTTCCAACATTTACAATGATGTCCGTCGAGCACTTAGATGGTCCTTGTAGAATATAAGTAGCAAGCTTCCCCCTCATCTCCAACGTTGTCTACAGGTGACTAAATATTTTCATGAGAGACTCAATCCTAAGATTTGATACCTAAGGGCCTCCCTTCCCATTAAATATGTGTGGGTAATGTATCTAAAACTCTATCTATGTATCATACATCGAATTCGGACAGGACTGCAAACTGTCGCGGGGTGTCGTCCTGGAGCAGGGCCAAACTGCGGCATGACTGCGGCGTGACCGCGACGTGACAATGGCATGTTGGCATAGTCCATTTACATCCACAAGGCAGTATCTTTTGGCTAGGACCGAAGGGAGTTGGAGGAGGTAGGGCCACATTCCGTTCATCACCCCGCTGGCAGAAATTGTGATTAGTCAGTCTCAACATTGATCCCAAGACTCAAGGAATACAATCGTGAGCTGATCATCCATCAAATTCCCCATTTTTGTAGAAATCTCCAACTACACTATATGAGGTGTGTGTTTTTTTACTCTTCTCACATAGAAAAAAAAGATAATGTAGAAGCATTTTCTCTACAAGGGTCAAAACACTCATCAGATCATCGGGATCATAAAAATATCAAACTTTGAAGGACAAGGACAAGTACAAAACAGAAAACCATACATAAATGGTTTCATAAACTCTGTTCAGAAAGTTAATTAATCATATTTTAGTAGAAAATATTTTATTCTTATTTTTATGAATCATGTTATTTAATTTTATATGCAATTAATAAATCCCTAGAATGGAAAAATCAAGATAGGACTCCACTCTTATAGAACATGGAACCAAGTGGTCATGGCATGAAGTGGGGAGGACTACTGATCATATAGAGTTTTTAAGTATTATTGAAATTTTATTCTACTTACCAATGTCTATACTAGATATAAAAAATTTTATTACTCCTTTTACAGGATTCCAAATAAATCCTTTGTAGTTGTCCTTCACATTATAGAAACCGTTCTTATGTTATAAAAAACATACTCCTGATTCGGGATTGTGGTATGATAAAGATATATATTTTATATTCATTGTTTTTAAAAGTGGTACTAAGTAGTTGAAACTACTTATTGAGAGTCAAATTATGCAGGCGTATTACTTAACAATGGTATATGAATTTCTTGGAACTCTAATAATAAAACTTCAGTCACCTTGAGAAGAATAGAATTTGAGTATGTTTTAACATCTTAGGATGAAACACAAATCTTATGGGAGAATTCATATATGTAAAAAATTAGATGTGCATCGAGGCCAGGAAAACACCCCCAAAGGTGTTAAGATGAATATTATGGTGGGGAGCACCATAAGCCTGACATGTGTTAAACTATGACACCATCAGTGTTTTTATATATATAGGCTCAAGTAAAAGGGATAAAAGTTATACTTAGTGAAAAAGTTCCCAACTCTAATTCACCATTATCGGTGCTGAGTATGTTTTAAATTAGTCCTTTCATTTAGAACACATATTTATTAAATTGATTGATTGAGATAACAATAAAATGTTTAATATTAGTTAGATATGTAATGATCGTGTTTGGTAACCTTTCACTCTATTGGATTAACCAATGGATATCATGATTGCTAATCGATATTATTGTTGAATTATTATTGATAAAGAATATCTAATTAATTATTTACAGTAGATGGAAATATGGATTTGAATAAAATCACATTATTGAATAATTTGGACCTATGGGGTTTATTTATTTTATAGATAAAAAAATAATTCATACCTGCAAGTAAATACATACAAAATTCAGATTTGAATTCAAATATTAGAATTGAATACATACCTGCAAGTATAACACATAATTCATACCTGTAAGTAAATACATACAGAAGTCAAAATTGAATACATACCTTCAAGTATAACACATAATTCATACCTGAAAGTAAATACATAATTTAATACATATCTACATGTATAACACATAATTCATACCTGCAAGTAAATACATAAAAAATTCAGAATTCAGAATTGAATACATACCTGAAAGTATAACACAAAATTCATACCTAAAAGTAATTACATACAAAATTCATAATTGAATTAAAAATTCAATACCTGAAAGTAAATACATAAAAAATTCAGAATTTAATTCATAATTTAATACCTAAAAGTATACCACATAATTCAGAAGGTAATTAAATACATATAGAATTGAATTCAGAATTAAATTCAGAATTCAGAAGGCATTTACACTATGCAATTCAGAATTCTGAATTGAATTCTAAATTGAATAATTAAAGAATTGAATTATGAATTATGAATAAAATATATTCATAATTGAATAATACCTACAAGTATAACAAATAATTCATACCTACAAGTAAATACATATAGAATTCAGAATTGAATACATATCTGCAATTATAACTCATAATTCATAACTGCAAGTAAATACATATAGAATTAAAAATTGAATACATACCTGCAAGTATAACACAGAATTCACACCTTCATGTAAATACATAATTGATTACATGCATGAAAGTATAAAACATAGTTCATATGTGAAAGTAAATACATACAAAATTAATAATTGAATTAAGTATTCAGAATTTAATACATACCTGCAAGTATAACAAATAATTCCTACCTACAAGTAAATAAATTCAAAATTCAGAATTGAATTCAGAATTCAGAATTGAATACATACCTGGAATTATAAAACATAATTCATAATTTCATGAAAATACATAAAAAATTCATAATTGAATTTAGAATTCATTACCCAAAAGTATAACACATTATTCAAAAGGTAATTAAATACATATAGAATTGAATTCCGAATTCAGAAGGCAATTACCCTGTGCAATACAAAATTCTGAATTTAATTCTGAATTGAATATATATAGAATTGAATTATGAATTATGAATACAATACATTCATAATTTAATACATAATTATGTATTTGTTATACATAATTATGAATACATACAGAATTCTGAATTATGTATAGTGTATTCAATTCAGAATTCAATACATACAGAATTGTGATGAAGCTATGACTAATTATGTGATCATGGACCAATCTTATGAGTTTCCCCAAATATATATTTGTGGTTAGTATGATGTCTTTGGAAAATATAGATTTTACATGAACATGGAAGAGGAGTTCTTTACTTCCTCATTCTGGTGGAGGGAATATGTCATTTAGAAATTGGAAGATGAAGTATAAGCACCTCTATGGGAAATTGTGTGAGGTGTCATTTTGGGATTCTAATGGAAGAGGATCACTGTAGTGTATTTAGTATAGGGATCTGGGACACCCAAATATATTTTTCCCAAATCCACCATGCACATTTCCATGATATGGGAATATTGGATATCTTAGGAAATATTGTGAGCAGTTCACATGCCTGAGAAATGATGGTGCATTTGACTAAGTGATGGAATCGAAATTAAAGAGAATTGTGCTGAAATTGGATGAGTTATGGTCTCATGGTTGAGTAATAAGACATTGTTAAAAAGAGATGTTAGTACAAGTCCAAAAATCATACTCAAATTTTCTACCACCTATAGTTTTATTGGTTTGAGTGTTATAAACTATGAAAAATCAAAGTACAACATAGTGGAAAATAAAAAACCCAACATAAAAACTATTTGGTATTAAAAAATGAAACCGAACACAATAAAAAGTACAATTTGAAAAAAAATAAAAATCTAAAAATAGTGCATTGATATTTAGATAAAAGCATGAAATGTCCAGAAGCATTAATTTGACACATGCAAGAAACAAATAACATGTAACGCATCCTATTTCACAACACACCAACTCTTAACCTAGTAATTAATCATTTGTGATCCATCCCCATGCCTCATGCCAATATTAATATCCATCTCAAACTTATTAGTGTTATGTCACATACATATGGACCAACCCATCACATCGACATCACCAAACACAATGAAATAAGCTGAAATAAATGGGGGTAGAAGAGATAAATCAGTTACAACGTGCAGAATTGAATTGAAAGACAAAAAATTACTTGAATCAGAGATAAATCACCGATTGGGAAGTAGGGTTCATTGTTTGGAGAGGTTTCATCTAGGGTAAAATGTTAGAGATGAGTTTTATAGGAAATGCGCTCGGGAATTTAGGTCGACAACCTGGAGATATCCGTTCGGGAGGGAGTGACTCACGAATCTCTCGAGAAGTACGGTTAAAGGAGACCTCTGTCAGAGAAGGAGGAGAGATCTTCTCATGAATCGGTCAGGGAGTAGGTTTTGAGGATATATCAATCAAAGGAGGAGGGGATATGTGCTCAGGAATCGATTGGTAAGGAGGGTTCTGTTGGAGGGGATCTATAGATAATTGGGGTTTTTCCCAACAGTTATTAAAAATCATGGTTAAAGGATTGATATTCCAACGGTTAAGAAAAATTGTAGGAATTGGTTTGGAAATTATATATATTTCCAAACAGTTCAGAAAAACCTTAAGGATAGGTCGAGAATTTGTATACCTTTCCCAACTATTTAGCAAAACTGTTGGGAAAACCCAATTTATATTAGCTATACCAACGGTTCACTAAAACTGTTGGAAAAAAAGTGTTGGTAAATATTGGATTTCCACCAGTGAATAAACCTTGACACACCACAATAAAACCTAATAAAACCCATCTAAACCCCAATAAACAAAAAAATGCAAACAAAACATTAAAAATCCCTAGAAAACCTAATAAACCATTATAAATTATAATAAAATTTAATAAACCATAAAAATTCTCACCAACACTAAAAACACGCTAATAAAACCTAAAAAGTCCTAACAACCCCTCATATATATTAACAAAAACTAAAAAACACTAATATACCCTAATAAAAACACCAACAAACCCTAGTAAACCCTAAAAATCCCTAAGAGACCCTAATAAACACTACTCAACCCTAATGAACCCTAATTAAACCCTAAAGATATGTAATCAACCATAATTGAACCCTAAAAATACCTACTGACTCCTAATAAACCTTAACACACTATAATAAACCATAATAAACCCCGCTAAACCCTAAAAAACAAAAATATACAATTAAAAATCCCTAAAAACCAATAATAAATGCAAATAAAACCTAACAAAGCTTAAAGCACTAATAAACCCTAATAAATACTACTAAGCCCTAAAAACCCCTAATATACCCTCTTAAAAATTAATAAACCATAATGAATGAAATAAACCCTAATAAATCCTAAATATAACCAAATATACCATATTATACCATAATATACCATAATAAACCCAACTCAATCCTAATGAAACCCTAAAAATACCTAATAAACCCTAATAAACCTCAACACACCATAATAAACTCTAATAAAATCCTAATAACCCACACCAAACCCTAAAAAGGAATAAATTCTTCTTACGGTGTCTATTTTTGCTCTTTTAATAGTCAAACTGATTCTCATGGAACGAACTATGATAAAAACAGGTGCCAGAGGCCGAACAGACACACAGATAAGAAGTAATGGTCATTTAAATTTGGTCTTTTTTTTGGAGTGGTATAACTAATATATCGAATATTTCTATGATCTTATCATAGTTTCTACTAAGTTTGGTCTTCACTCATCTCACAAGCTTCAATTTGACTTGTCATAGAACTCAAATGGACACTCGAAGGAGAAGTTATTCCTATTTTAGTGACTTGCGGGTTTCTTAGGTTTTTAGGCGCTAGGAGAGTTGCTCAATTTAAAATGACAGTAACTTCTGATACATGTGTTCATTTTGTCTCTACCATATATCAGATCGAATATTGTGAAAGGATACAGACTCTGGTAACCACTGGAACCCTTTCTGACATTCTTCAACCCGCAAAAAGACCCAAAATCCCTTTGGATGTTCAAAAGATTGGCTTCTGGTGTCCGTTTTGCAATAACTTCTTCAATGGGTTTCCGTTTTGCCTCTAGCACAAATCAAATAGATGTTTGCGACTAGAACTACACTACTATAACCATTGTAGCACTATCTCACATCCTTGAAGGCCCAAAAAGGTACTTAAACCCTCCAAAAGACCATAACTTCTACTCTGGGAGTCCATTTTTCCACTACCATATATTAAATCGAATCTTTCGAATAGATCTACACATTTATGACCAATAAGAACACCTTATCACGTTATTAATGTCCCAAAAGACCCTTAAGTCCTCCAAATTACTATAACTTCTACTCTGGGTGACTATTTCACCTCTACCACATATCAAATTGAAGCTTGCAACTAGCTCTACACATCCCTGACAAACATGAACAACTAAATAACCCTAAAAACCATGAATAACCCCATAAACACTAAAACCCATGAAAAATCATGAAAACCCCTGAAAAAACCTAACAAACCCTAACAAACACTAACAAACCCTACCAAACCCTAACACACTTTAAAAACCACTAACAAACCCCCAAAACCCTAAAAAACATAACAACCCCTAACAAACTCTAACAATCCCTAACAAGCACTAAAAAACCCTAAAAACACTATTAAACCCCAATAAACCCAAACAAATCGAAGAATCCCTAAAAACCCCTAAGAAACCATAAAAAATCCTAAAAACCCTAAAAACCCTAAAAACACCTAAGAAAACCTAAGAAACACTAACACACCATTAAAAACCCTAACACACCCTTAGAAACCCGAAGACACCCTTAGAAGCCCTAGAACACCCTTTAAAACCCTAACACACCCACAGAAATCCTAAGACAACATTAGAAACCCTTAGAAACCATACCACACCCTTGGAAACCCTAACTCGCCCATAAAAACCCTAACCTACCCTTAGATACCCTAACACATCTTTAGAAACCCTAACAAACCCTTATACACCCTAATCACTCTAATAAGCACTAATAAATCCTAAAAAACCCTACCAACCAATAATAAACCATAATAAACCCTAATAAACCCTAAAGCCCACTACTTAACCCTAATAAACCCTAGTAAATCGTAAGAAACCCTTAAAACCCTATTAGACCCCAATGAAAGCTAAAAAATAAACAAAAACCCAAATATACTAAATTCTATTAAAACATTCAAAATTCTAATTATCAGAAAAACCCATAACAAACCCGGCAAAACATGACCAAACCCAAAAACCCCCCTAAAAAACCCAAAAAACCCAAAAAACCTAAAAACCCAAAAACCCTAAAAAATCCTAAAAACCTTAAAAACTCTAAAAATCCTAAAACCCCTAAAAACAAGAAAAAACCCAAAAAAACCCTAAAACAAACCTTAAAACCCTAAAAAATTCTCAAAAAAACCTCAAAAATGCTAAAAACCCTAAAAACCACCACAAACGCTAAAAAACCCCTAAAAACCTAAAATGCCTAACAAAACCATAACCAACCCTATAAAACCCTTAAAAACACTAACCCCCCCCCCCCCAGAAAAACCTAAAAACCTCAAAAGAAACCCTATTGCACCATAAAGAACCCTAAAGAACCCTAAAAAACCTAAAGAATCATAAATTCACTTACAATACAACATTTTGTTTGAAAATATAGATTCATTAATGTCAAAGATCAGCGAAAGTACAATCGTAAAGCCATAAAGGGAATTGGTCCAGACAGAGCTGGTTAACATCATAGGGGATTGAGGCCGCCAACTGATGGGAAGCATTGTTTCCTTCCCCTTTTGTAAAGGAGAAAGTGAAGATTGAGAAGCTTTGACGGAGAGAAAGGATTCTCCTAATGAGGGATCCAAAAGACTGGAGGTCGCCGTCATTGAAATTGATAGAATTGATAAGTGTGAGACAGTTTGATTCGAGGTTGATTTTGTCCCATCTGCAATCCTTGGTGAGCATCATAACTGTAAGGATGGAAGTAGCCTCAGCCACCACATGTTCCCAAAAAGAAAAGTGTGCTTCATGTTTGGCCTCAATGACTTTCCCCTAATGATTCAGGGCCAGGATGCTGAGGGCGATTAGCCCATCCTAGGGGAGAGATGCATCCACATTAATATTAAGAATCCACTCACTTGACGGACACCAATGAGAGGGAAAAGAAGGGGTTCCAAAGGGATTTTGCTTCCCATTGTGGTGCTTCCAGCCCTCAATCCACGAAAAGGACCGTTCATTCCAGAGTTCAGGGGTTTTGTGAACATGGTTGAATGTTTCCTCGTTGCGATGGACCCAAATGATCCAGTCCAGGGTGTAAAGTGAACCCGCATTAGCTGACGAGAAGGAGGATCACCATCGCATCAGGAAGGATGGGAGGTCAGAGGACATGGCCAGTGAAGTGTCTAAATAATAACCCCATTTGTTTCAAATTTACATAGCCCCTGGGCACAGGATGAGGGCGTGTAAGGTAGATTCTAGGACGTTTGAGCAGAAAGGGAAAGAATTTTCACTGGAAATATGTTGGAAGGCGAGAAGGCTCATGGTAGGAAGGGTGCATGTGCACACCTTCCACCAAAAGTGGAGGATTTTTTGGGGGATGTTGAGTTTCCAAATTGAATTCCAGGGTCCCCCATCCCAATCGACTGATTGGTTACTGATGGAGAGATGGTATCCGGACGTCACTGTGTAGGATCCCGACAGGTCATTGATCTAGAAGATATTGCCGGGGCCTGTGTCTAGGACCTAGGGGGTACTTCGGATAATTCTTTTTTCTCTTTCATTGAACCATGCGTGAATATTCTCCAGACACCATCCATGACCCTGATCAGAAAAGAGGCACCTGACAGTGACATATTTAAACCCTAGTTGGGCAGGGGATGAGGCCCGTACACCTTCCTCAACAATAATCTAGGGATCAGTCCAAATGTTAACAGTTTGGCCATTCCCAATCCTCCGGCCTAGCCCTTTTTCCAGGAGACTTTGGGCCCCCTAAATGCTTCTCCAAAGGAAACATGGATGGGGGCCAAGAGACGAGACATGGAAGTCCCTATGGGGAAAGTATTTAGCATGGATTAAGCGCACATACAGAGATGATGGATGGTTAATCAGGGGATAACCATTCTTAACTAATAGTGTATCATTGAAATGAAAGAGATTCTGAAATCCAATACCTCCCTCAGACTTGGGTTTGCATAATTTATCCCTGGATATCCAGTAGGTTCTATTCCTTCCATCATTCTTCCCCCACCAGAAGTTGGTTGTGTGTGTGTGGATCAGGTTGACAACAGCCATTAGAATCTTACACAGGAACATAAAATAGGTGGGGATAGACTGGAAGACGGATTTAACGAGGATCTCCATACTGGCTTAGGGAATTTTTTTGGGGTCCATCCTTGAATATTCTTCTCAATCCTGTCCATCATGGATGAAAAGATTTATTTTTTGGTGCGGCCAATAACCGTGGGGAGCCCTAGGTACTTATGGTGTTTCTCGACCAAATGGAATCCTGCATATTCACAAATTTCTTCTTTCTTGGAAGGAGGTACCCCTGCGCTGAAGGAGATTTCCAAATTTCCGTGATTAATTGACTGACCGGACACCCACTCGTATTATTGGATCTCATGGATAATTACCTAGAATTCAATAGTGGTTGCTCTGGAGAAAAGGAGGCAGTTTTCAGCGAAGAAAAGATGAGAAACTGATGGACTTACATGGCACACCATTGCCCCATGTAAAGATTTAGAGGATGAAGCCCTAGAAATAAGGTTAGAAAAAACATCAGCCATCAAGGTAAAGAGAATGGGGGAGAAGGAATCTCCCTGAAGAAGGCCCTAGTATGGGTCGAACCCTCGGGTGATCTCCCCATTGAACTTGATTTGGAAAGAGACTGTTGAGACCCAGTGCATGACCATATCTACCCATTTATAATAGAATCCCATTTTCAGCATTACGACTCTGAGGAAGTGACATTCCACTTTATCATAGGCCTTAGTCATATCCATTTTCCAATCCATGGTTCCTCTTTTCATGGTGGAGTGTGTTTTCATGGATTGGAACACTTCAGGGGCCAAAATTGCATTATTGGTGATCAGTCTCTTGGTCACGAAGGCACTCTGGTTTTTTGAGATGATATCATGTAACCCAGGACGCAACCAATTAACAAAGATCTTTGAGAAAATTTTGAAAGAGACATTACATAGGTTGATAGGTCTAAAGTTAGGGACTGCCATAGGTTTATTTTTTTAGGGAATGAGGATGAGGATAGTTTTGCTGATGGAGGAAATGCTCGTATTCCCAGCCCAAATATTCCTCATCAAATTTCAGATGTCGAGACCGATAATGTGCCAGTATTGTTTGAAGAAGAGGGCATGGAAACCATCTGGGCCTAGGGCTTTAGTGGGGTGGATATGATTCAGAGCCAGACGTACCTCCTCGTCTGTCACATCTTTGGTGAGTTGCTGATTGATCTCATCGGTGATCACAAGTCTAATGCAATCCTCCACCTTAGTAGAAATAAGAGGAGTTCATGATGAGAAGTGGTTCTAGAAGTAACAGGTCAAAGATTCATGGATTCCATCAGTGTTAGAGACTTTGCTACCATCTGGTTGAGAGATGCATGTAATAGAATTCCTCCGGTACCTAGATGAAGATTTATGGTGAAAATATTGTGTATTTGCATCCCCTTCGGTAATGTGGGTGTCCCATGCCCGCATATACCAAAAGCTTTCCTTGAAGTGAAGGGCCGCATCCAGATCTTTTTGAGTGTCACTGATAAAAAAGAGACTGCAGTTATACGGGGGTTACTTGAGAAGGTTATGCAGTTTCCTTTCAAGGAATTCACAGAGCCTATTATGATGGAAGAGTTTCTTGTTGCTCCAAGACCATAGATCAGATGCGACCTATTTGAGATTGAGTCCAACGTCTATGTGATTACTATTCCATCTTGATTGGATAACATCTTCGCATTCCTTTTCTTTTAACCAGAAGCTTTCAAATATGTAGGGTCTGTTGGAATACATGTTCCATTCGCTGTGACTGCAGTCAATGAAAATTGGTCTGTGGTCTGAGCATTTGAGTGTCAGGTGGCTGATGTGCAACATACTGAAGAGATATTTCCAATCTGTTGATCCCAGAAATCGTTCAAGTCGTTCAGCAATGTGGCTTCCATCTGTATTAACCTGGAACCATGTGAAAGGATTACCTGCGCGTAACCCAGATCGATCAGGTCCGCCATAGAGACCGCATCCTTAAAATATGACATCAAAGAAGATGTTTGGAAAGTTCCACCTCTTTTTTCCTTATGAAACATAATCTCATTGATGCCCCCTCTGAAGAGAATAGGGCTCAGAAGATCATGACGCAACTTGCAGAGAAGATCCCACAATTTCCACTTCTCGTTATGGGATGACCAACCATAGAATCCCACGAAAGTCCATGGCGGGGTGTGGTCTACATGAATAATCACAGCCACATGGTGTGAGGAGAAGGAAAAGATCTTAACATCGACAAAATCCTTCAAAAGGAGATAGATTCCCATGGAGTGGCCTTTTCAGGAGATCGGGAGGCAGCCTTGGAAGCCGCATATCAGAGTAATGCTTGTGGTGTCCTTGTTTTCCTGTATGGTTTTGGACATAAAAACCATGTCGGGGCGACTTTGGGCACAATTGGGCTAGAGGATGAGAACCATTCGTGGGTTTCCAAGCCCATGACAGTTCCAACATAAGACAATCATTGATCTATGTGGGGCTGGGTCTTACCCACCTCTGCCTTTGAGACCTCCGAACTTGTTTTTCCACCCGTTATTTTCCATCTTTTAGGGTAGTCCCCCACTGATAGGATTGTTTCAATTCGTCTTTTAAGTCCATCGAGTTTAGGGTCTTCCAGTTTACTTTCTCTTTCTTCTCGTTGCACCCTTTTCCAAGTACGACGGGTTATTGGGCATGGTGGTGAAGTTCATGTCTTTCTATCTTTATCATGTGTTAGGATGTCTGCCATGGTCATTTCTAGATTAGGGTCGGGATCTGGTGGTTCAGTGTGTATATTCTTTGGTCTCGAGCTTTGTGTTGGATGATCATTTGGTGTATTCACCAGCTCTGGAAAAGTTGAGATGGTGTCCTTCAGGGGGGAAGGATAAATGCAGTTTTTCTCGTGATTGGTTGATCTCTCTTTAGGGAATCCCGGTGGTCCAAGCATGATGATTTTTCCATGTTCAGTTTCCGCCTGTCCTGTGTGGGCCAACGTGAGAAGTTCGTGGTCATTTTGTTTTTCGACTCAGGGATGAATACATATCTAGTTGTTTTGTCTCAATGTCGTGGGACATATTGTAGAATGATATTACTTGATCCATTCTGATGCTTTGAGACACACGCTCTTTCTAGATGGCCGACACGTCCATAAAAGATGCAGATGATTGGGTGTTTCTCAAATTTAAATTATATCAAATTTTTTGCGTCGTCGAGATTCAGAAACATGCCCCTCATCAGTGGTTCCAGAACTTCAATATCTGCTCTAGTCCGAACCTCGAGTCCCCATTGGATAGGGTCGGAGCAGTCCCATTCAAGGAATTGGCCAATGCAGTCCTCGATTTCTCTCATTACATGTTTTGTTCGCGCATGAAGAGGGATTCCTTTGATACATATCTAGAAGGGGGAACGTACGAGCTTAATGTGCTGGATATCATCCCCCCCCCTTTGAATTCTTCCATGAGGAGGAGTTGGTTATCAATGGACCACGACCTACCTCTAAGGATTTTATCTCCATCTCTCTCATTGAAGAACTAGAAGACAAAGCGAGTGTTCCCCGCTTCTTGAATGGCCACTCCGGCATCCAATTCCAAAGATTATGGAGTGTGTTTTTTAGTGCCCCCTGGTTGACTGAGATACTTTCCACAAAAATTATAACAACCAGCAGAGACATGCATTTTTCCAAGAGTGTATCTTCATTTCTACGAACCTCGATAGCCTTTTTCTCTTTGTCTGTTAGGGATATCCTCTTCCATAGGTTCACTAAATCTTCCTCCATTGATCAGTGCACATGGGATGGAGATGCTATCCAAGAAAAAGCCCGGTGTTCTGCACTCCTTGGGTCGACAAGAGGTTGTTAGTTGTCTCAACTGACCAGGCTACACGGCAGTGCCCCCCTCTCTTCTGGGGAACCACAAAAAAAAATTCACAGCACGCGCCCTGGCCTAAAGAAAAAAAACTAGGCCCGTCCCAGCCAAAAAAACTTCCAAACAAGGCCCATTCCAAAAAAAGGCCCCCAGAACAGACACCCCAGTCCGTGGCCACCATCCAAGAAGAGGCTTTGTGGGAAAAGCTTTCACGAAAAAGCCTCCATAAAGAGGCTTCGCGACCAGTGCTTCCACGAACACCGCTCTCTAACAACATGAGCTCTCCATGAATCACTTCCTCTTGTGCTGAAAGGCTCACCGCGACAATAACTTCGCAAGCTCTCTTCGCGAGTCAATCACAAAGCTCACTGAGGGATTCACCATCGTTCCTAGGGCCTTTGTGAACCAGGTTTCCTTCGCATCACTCTCCGCAAATCAGGTTCTCTTCACACCACTCTCCGCGAAACACATCGGCCACCACGTAATGGAACCACCAGCGGTTTCTTCACGGCCTCCCTTCACGGTTGGGTCTTCGCGAGTCAGTCACAACACTCGCCGAGGGATTCGTATTCATTCCAGGATCTCTATGAACCAGGTTTCCTTCACACCACCCCCTGTTCAGAAATTCGACCTCCGTTCATACGTGACGTAGGAATGTTTTTTTTGTGGTCAGTGCCTTTGAGATCCAGGTGTCCAAAAGAACACATGGATCCGCATACTGATTGGGGCTTTGAGAACAGGTTCCACCCCCAAAAACCAGATTTGGCATCGGTGGAGGAAGACTTTAATGTGAAGGTCTTCATGACGTTGGGAAAGAATAGATGTTGATTGATTTCGAAAGCCAGGAAAAGAAACACTGATTCCTCTAAAAAAACACTTATACCTCTGAAAACCAGGAGGCAGGGTTCAAAATCAAGCAAGGAGAGCTGATGTCGGAAATCGGGCCTACCTCACCACAGAGTAACCAAAGGAGGGACATGGATCCGAAAACGGGAATCTCCGAGGAAGACGAAGCCCACCTGCACAATGTTACATAAACCCTAACAATTGCTACAAAAAACTGAAAAATGCTTCAAAACCCACAAAACGCAAAAAAATCACAAAAAACGTTAAAATAATCCTAACAAAGCATAAAAAATCCAAACACACCCATAAAACCCAAAAAAATCCTAAAACCCCAAACAACTCAAACAAACCAAAACAAACCCTAAAAATCCTAACAAAACCTAGAAACCCCTAACAACCACTAATAACACCTAAGAACCACTAATAAACCCTAATGACCCCTAAAACCCACTATTAAACCCTAAAAACCCTAATAAACACTAATAAATTGTAATAACCTGTAATAAATGCTATCAAACTCTATTAGAACCTAATAGATGCTAAAAAAGCCCTAAAACCCCTAATATACAATAAAAAAACTATTAAACCATAATAAATCCTTATAATCACTAAAAACCCCAACAAACCCAACACAACGCTACAAAAAGATCCAAATAATAGCCTACAAAACCCTACAACCCCTAATAAACCCTAAAAACCCCTAATAACCCCAAAATAAATCGTAACAAACCCTAATAAGCCCAAATAAATTATAGAAAATACAAACCACGCCAAATAAATCGTAACGAACTGAAACAAACCATAACAAACACCTAATAAACCGCAATAAACCCTACCAAATCATAATAAACCCTAATAAATTGTAATAAACCCAAAGAACACTAAAAACCTTAAATAACCCCAAAACAATTTCTAAAACACATTATATAAACCCTAAAACCGCTATTATTCCCAAAAAAACCCAAAAACACACTAAAAACCTTAACAACCCCTATCAATACTAAAAAAAAATAAACCCATAAAACCCCTAAAAACCATTAAAATGCCATCAGATACCATAAGAATCATAAACACCCGTTAACAACCCTTAAAAATCCTAAAAACACTACAAACCATAAACAACCATCAAAACCCTAAAAATGGATTCAAGTAGATACATAAACCCTAATAAAACATTAAAGATACCGACTCAACCATAATAAAACCCTAAAAATACCTACTCAACACTAATAAACCATAACACACCATAATAAACCATAATAAATCCCACTAAACCCTACAAAATGAAAATATACCATTAAAAAGCCCAAAACCCCCTAAGAAATGCTAATAAAACATAACAAAGCCTAAAAGCGCTAATAAACCTAAATAAACACTACTAAACACTAAAAAAACCTAATATACACTCATAAAATTAATAAACCATAATAAACCCTAATCAATCCTAAACATACCCAAATATACCATAATATACCATAATATACCCTAATAAATCCAACTCAATCCTAATAAAACCCTAAAAATACCTAATAAACCCTAATAAACCTTGACACAAAATAATAAACCCTAATAAAACCTAATAACCCCCACTAAACCCTAATAAATTCTAATATACCATTACAATCCCCAAAAACCCTATCAAACCATAATAGATGTTAACAACACCTAAAAATCATAAAAAATAAAAGTAAACCCTAAAAATACCTCTAATAATATATAATAGTAGTAGTGACGCACATGCATGTGCATGGTTTAAATAATAAATCATAATGCACATGCATGTGCATATGCCTACACATTTGCATGTGAATGGTAATAAATAACTAATTATAAATAATAATGCATGTGAGTTTCATGTGTTTGAGCATGTTCATGTGAATGATAATAAATAATAAATAATTACGCACATACAAGTGCATGTTCATGTGCATGGTAATAAACAATAAATAATAACCATGTCCACATGAATGTTAATTTTCAAGTGAATGATAAGAAATAATAAATAATAACACATGTGATTATAGAATAATGCACGTGCATTGTGTGTGCACGTGCATTAGAATAAATAATAATATCACATGTGATAGTAGAATAACCCAAGTGAATTGCATTTGCATGTGCATGATAATAAATAATATATAATAACACACGTGCATGTGGATTTATATGTAATGATAATGATAATGACGCAAGCACGTGAATGGTAATAAATAATAAATAACAACACACGTACTTATGCATTTGTATTTGATGATACAAACAACAACAAAACAACAACAACAACAACAATAATAATAATAGAATAACGCAAGTGCATTTAATGTGAACGTGCATAGTAGTAAATAATAAATAAATAATAATGCACATTCATGTTCATGTGCATTTAAATTTGATGATAATATTAATAATACTATCATGACGCGGATGCTGGGGAGGGGCAGTTCCTTGTAGATAATCTGGTTGAATTCCCCAAGACCTTTTGTTCATGTAATATCTTAAGTCTACGGGCCTTTTAATCTCAAAGCCTACGGGCCTTGTAAGGGTTCCCCCTCATACTTTGAAAGGGGGGTTATCAAAAATCAATAAAAATTAATCCATTCGGGACATTCGGGCAAATTGTAATAATAATAATAATAACACATGCACGTTGCTGGTAATAAATAATAAATAACAATGCACATCCATGTGCATCTTCATGTGATAATGATAATAATATTGATAAAGGTAAGAATAATAATAATAATAATAATAATAATAATAATAATAACAACTGTGATAATTATAATAATAAAAATAATAATAATAATAATAAAAGAATAATACAAGTGCATTTCATATGCACGTACATGGTAATAAATAATAAATAATAACGCATGTGCCTATACATTTTCATGTGATGATAGTAATAATAACAACAGTAGTAATAATAGTAGTTTTGGTGGTGATAATAGTAGTAGTACTAATGCATATGATAATAGAATATTGCATGTGCATTACATGTGCATGTGTATGGTAATAAATAAAAACTCTCGTGCATTGCATTTTCATGTGATGATAATGAGGATAATAATAATAATAATAATAATAATAATAATAATAATAATAATAATAATATTAATAAAAATGTAGGTGATAATTGAATAATGCATGTTCATGGAATGTACGTGTATGTGCATTTGGATATGCATTTTCATGTGATGATAACAACAACAACAACAACAACCACAATAATAACAATAACAATAACAATAACAACACAGGTGGTAATAAAATTATGTGTTTGCATTGCATGTGCAGGTGCATGGTAATAAAAATATAATAATAACACACATGCATGTGAATGTGAATTTTCATGAGATGATGATAATAATATTTATAATAACAAAAATAATAAGTTATAGTTGTCTGAAAAACAGCAGATAGGACAAAAGTGCTTGAAATGGTGTCTCGAAAAACCTAAAAACCATAGTCATTAAAAAAGAAATAACTTCTTATTCAGGTGTCCATTTCTGCTCCGTGAATAGTCAACCTAAATCTCATGGAATGAACTACAATAAAAACTGGTGTCGGAAGCCGAATAGGCACACAAATCAGAAGTGATGACCGTTTAAAGAAAATTTTGACAGGGATCTGGGCATGGAAATGGATTTTTGGACGCCTTCTGATGGGTTTTTGGGATTTTAGGGTACAAAACAAGACTTCAACTTTGTTAATGTTATCCTTCTTCATATATCTCCTCGTTGCCTTCAATTTGATATGTTGTAGAGCACAAACGGACAACCGGAGTGAAAGTTATGGCCGTTTGAAGTTGGACTTTTTTTTTGGAGTGGTATAACTAATAAATCTTCTATTTCATTGATCTTCTTAAAATTTTGATTATACATGGTCCTAAATCATCTCAAAATATTTTATTTTACTAGTCACAGTGCTCAAACAAATACCCTAATGAGAATTTATGCTTATTTTAGTGAGTTGCAAGTTTCTTAGGTTTTTAGGCGCTAGGGGGGTTCTCAATTTAAAACGACAATAAATTCTACTATGTGTTTTCATTTTGGAGATACCACATATAAAATCAAATATTGTGAAAATATACACACTCTGGTAACCACTAGAGCCCTTTCTGGCATTCTTCAACCCCCTAAAAGACCCAGAATCCCTTTGGATGGTCAAAATATTGGCTTCTGGTGTCCGTTTTGCAATAACTTCTTCTATGGGTGTCCGTTTTTCCTCTACCACATATCAAATTGAAGCTTGATACTAGACCTACACTCTTATAACCACTGAAGCACATTCTCACATCCATGAAGGCCCAAAAAGGTACTTAAATCCACCTAAAGACCATAACTTCTACTCTGGGAGTCCGATTTAGCACTACCATATATCAAATCAAAGCCTTCGACAAGATCTACACATATTTGGCAAGTAGGAACACCTTATCATGTTCTTAAAGACCTAAAAGGTCCTTATGTTCTCCAGATGAGTATAACTTCTACTCTAGGTGTCTATTTCACCTCTACCACATATCAAATTGAAGTTTGTGACTAGCTCTACACTTCTGTGACAACTATTAACAACTAAATAACCCTAACAAACCATGAATAACCCCATAAACACTAAAAACCATAAAAAACCCTAAAAACTGTAACAAACCCTAACAAACCCAGAATAACCCTAAAACCCTAACAAACCCCAAAAACCCCTAAAAAACATAACAAACCCTAAAAAACTCTAACAAACCCTAGAAATCCCTAACAAACCCCAAGAAGTATGATGAAACCCCAATAAACAAAAAAAACTCGAAGAAACCCTAAAACCCCCTAAGAAACCATTAGAGACCCTAACATAACCCTAGAACCCTAAAAACCCTAACAAAACCCTATGAAAACCTAAGAAAAACTAGCACACCCTTAGAAACCCTAACACACCCTTATAAACCCAAGGACACCCTTAGATACTCCAACGCACCCATAGAAACCCTAACACAACCTTAGAAACCCTTAGAAACCATAGCACACCCTTAGAAACCCTAACTTGCCCATAAAAACCCTAACCCACCCATAAAAAAACTAACACACCCTTAGAAACCCTAACAAACCATTAGACACCCCAAATCACTCTAATAAAAACTAATAAATCCAAACAAACCCTACCAACCAATAATAAACCATAATAAACCCTAATAAACCCTAAAGCCCACTACTAAACCCTAGTAAACACTAATAAATCGTAATAAACCCTAAAACCCTATTAGACCCCAATAAAAGCTACAAAATACCTAAAAACCCAAATATTCAACAAAAATGCTATTAAAGCATTTTAAAAGCTAATATTCACAAAAAACCCCAAACAAACCTGGAAAAACCTGAAAAAACCCTAAAAAATACCATAAAATCCCAAAAATCCCTAACAACCCTAAAAACCCTAAAAACTCTAAAACCCCTTATAACCGAAAAACCCGAAAAAACCCCAAAATAACCCAAAATAACCTAAAGAAACTCAAAAACCCTAAAAAACGACTAAAGACGCTAAAAACCCTAAAAACCCTAAAAATTCCTAACAAAATCCTAACCAACCCTATGAAACCCTTAAAACCCTAAATCCCCCCCTAGAAAACCCTAAAACCCTCAAAAGAAACCCTAATACACCTTAAAGAACCCTAAAAAACCCTAAAAACCTAAAGAAACCTAAAGAACCACTAAAGCCACTAACAACGCTACATGAACCCTAACAATTTCTACAGAAACTGGAAAAATGCTTCAAACCCCACAAAATGAAATAAAACCCAAAAATGCTAATATAACCCTAACAAAGCATAAAAATCTAAACACACCCATAAAACCCAAAAAAAATGCATAAAACCCCAAACAACTCAATCAAACCATAACAAACCCTAAAAACCCTAAAAAAACCTAGAAAACCCTAACAACCACTAATAACCTCTAGGAACCACTAATAAACCGTAATAACCCCTAAAACCCACTATTAAATCCTAAAACCCTAATAATCACTAATAAATCGTAATAACATATAATAAACCCTAAGAAACTCTATTAGACCCTAATGAATGCTATAAAATCCCTAAAACCCCTAAGATACAATAAACACACTATTAAACCATAATAAACCCTAATAATCACTAAAAACCCAAACAAAACTGACAAAACGCTACAAAAAGCTCTAATTAATAGCCTAAAAAACCCTACAACCGGATAATAAACCCAAAAAACCCTAATTACCCGAAAATAAATCTTAACAAACCCTAACAACCCAAAATAAATCGAAACAAATCCTAACTGCGCCAAATAAATCGTAAGAAATAGAAAAAAACCATAACAAACCCCTAATAAACCCCAATAAACACTAACAAATCATTATAAACCCTAATAAAATTGTAATAAACCCAAATACACGTTACTAAATCCTAATAAATAAAATAAACCCTAATAATCCCTAATAAATCCTAAATAACCCTAAAAAAGTTTGATAAACCCTAGAAAAAGCTATTAATGCCTACAAAAGCCCAATAAAACCCTAATATACAATAAAATGCGCTAATAAACTGTAACAAATCCTAAAGAACACTAATAAACCCTTAAGAACCCAAATAAACCCTAAAGATCCATATTAAACTCTAAAGAACACTATAAAAACCCTAAATAACCCAAAAAAGTTAAAACACTTCATATAAACCCTAAAAACTGCTACAATACCCAAACAAACCCTAAAACATACTAAAAATCATAAAAACTCCTATCAATCCCCAAAAAAACAAATTATCCCATAAAACCCCCCAAAACCATTAAAAAGACATCAGATATCATAAAAATCATAAACACCTGTTAACAACCCATAAAAACCCAAAAATACACTACAAACCATAAACAGCCATTAAAACCCTGAAAAAGGCTTCACATAGATACATAAACCCTACAAACGTTAAATAAACCCTAAAAAATAAAACAAAAACCCTAAAAAAGCAACATAAAACAGAAAACACAACATAAACCCAAAAACAATATATATACCCTAAAACCACTACATAAACCCTAGATCTGTAACATAAACCCTAAAAACATAGCATAAACCCTAAAAAATGCTACATAAACATTAAAAAATGCTACATAAAACCTAAAAACACAATATAAACCCAAAAAAACTACATGAACCTTAAAAATGATACATCAACCCTAAAAATGCAACATAAATTCTACATCACCCGTAAAAACACTACATGAACCCGGAAAACACAACATAAACCCTAAAAAAATTCTACATTAAACCTAAACCCTAAACACGCTACAAAACCCCTAAAAACGTTACATAAACCCTAAAAATGATACATAAAATCTAAAACTGCTAAATAAACCCTAAAAATGCTATATAAACACTAATAATGATACATTAACTCTAACAATGCTACACAAACCCTAAAAAATGCTACAAAAACTCTCAGGACCCTTCAAAACCCTCAAAAAATATTAAAGCCTAATATACCATAATATAAAAAATTAAACCCTAATAAAGCCCTAATAAACCCCTAATAAACTCTAATAATCCCTAAAAACACCTTATAATCCCTAAAACCCCTAAGAAACTCTACTCAACCCTAATAAAACCCCAAAAATACCTAATAAACACTAATAAATGATAGAAAAACATAATAAACCCTAAAAAACGTTAAGAAAACCTAAACAACCCAAACCAACCCTAATATACACTAATAAACACTAATAAACCCTAATAAACCCCAAATAAACCCTAAAAAGCCCTAATAAACCATAAATAATGTCAAATAAACCCAACTCAACCCTAACAAATCTTAACCCACTATAATAACCACTAATAAAACCCTACAAAACCCTAATGAAGAAAAAAAACGCTAGTATACATTAAAAAATCCCAAGAAACCCTGATAAGCTCTAATATGCCCTAATAAACCCTAAAAATGATCACAAAAAATAACAAAATGTTCACAAATAATAAAAACGTGTTATATTACCTAAAACGACCTAAAAACTCTAATATAACCTAATAAAGACAAAAAAGGAAAATATTCCTTAAAAATCCCTAGAAACACTATTAAACCACAAGAAACTCTAATATAACCTTAGAAAACCTAAAAACACTCTCAAACAAAAACAAAATGCTCACAAACAATAAAAACAAGTTATATTATCAAAAAAGGCCTAACACTAATATAACCTAATAAAACAAAAAACTAATAAACACCTAACAAACCCTAATAAACCCTAAAAATCCCTAATAAACCATAATAAAAACTAATAAACCATAATAAAACTCTAAAAATACCTTCTCAACCCTAATAAACCTTGACACACCATAATAAAACCTAATAAATCCCAACTAAACCCAAATAAACAAAAAAACGAAAACAAACCATTAAAAAGCCCTAGAAATCCAAATAAACCATAATAAATTCTAATAAAGCATAATAAACCATAAAGAATGCTCATAAACACTAAAAACCCTAATAAAACATAAAAAGTCCTAACAACCGCTCATATATATTAAAAAAACTAAAAAACACTCATATATCCTAATAAAAATAGTAACAAACACTAGTAAACCCTAAAATTACCTAACAAACCATAATAGACCATACTCAACCCTAATAAAACCATAAAGATACCTACTCAACCCTAATAAAACCCTAAAAATACCTATTCAACCATAATAAACCTTAACACACCATAATAAACCATAATAAACCCCACTACACCCTAAAAACGAAATTATACCATTAAAAATCCCTAAAACACCTAATAAATTCTTGTAAAACCTAACAAAGCTTAAAAGCACTAATAAACCCTAATAAACACTATTAAACCCTAAAAACCCCTAATATACCCTCTTAAAAATTAATAAACCATAATGAACCCTAATAAACCCTAATAAATCCTAAACATAACCAAATATACCATAATATACCATAATGTACCCTAATAAACCAAACTCAATCATAATAAAACCATAGAAATACCTAATAAACCCTAATAAACCTTCACACACCATTATAAACCCTAATAAAATCTTAATAACCCCAACCAAACCAAAAAAACGCTAATATACAATTAAAAACCCTAAAACCCTAACAAACCATAATAAATGTTAATATCACCAAAAAATCCTAAAAAATGCTAGTAAACCATAAAAATACCACTAATAATAATAATAGTAATAACACACGTGCATGTGCATATGCATGTGCATGGTTTAAATAATATATAATAACGCACGTACATGTGCATATGCCTGTGCATTTGCATGTGAATGATAATAAATAATAAATAATAAATAATAACACATGTGAATTGCATGGGTATGTGCATGTGCATTTGAATGATAATAAATAATAAATAATAATGCCCATACAAGTGCATATGCATGTGCATGTCCATGTGCGTGGTAAAAAACAATAAATAATAACCAAGTACACATGAAAGTGCATTTTAATGTGAATGATAATAAATAATAAATAATAACACATGTGATAATAGAATAACGCACGTGCATTGCGTGTGCACACTACTACAAAAAACAGCCTTTATCAGTGCTAGAAAAGTGCATTAACAGCGCTAAAAAAAGCATTGTTAATCAAGGCGAGGATATAAGGGGGTTCCCTTTTATCAGCACTTAGAAAAGCGCTGATGAAGGAACCTTTTATCAGCGCTAAAAAAGCGTTGATAAAAGAACCCTTTATCCGTGCTTTTTTAACACTGATGAAAGGGTACTTTTATCGTTGCTTCTAAAAAGCACTGATAAATGTCAAAAAAAATAAAAAATATATTTATATAATGCATGGGGGGAGCGTTCAACAGCACTTGAACCCCCCCCCTTTATCAGCTCTAGGCGGACCCCCCTCAATCTCTCACACGCACTGCCCTTCCCGCACATACCCCACACGCGTGCACCTCCTTGCTTCCACCCGAACTTGAACTCGTGACCTCCCCCCTTGCGTGCCTGCACCTTTACCACTAAGCCATTTCGTTTTTCCTCTATTTAAGGATATATCTATTTATTTATATATATAGTTATATTTATTTTTATATTAATATATATTCATATTAATATAAATATATTTAGTTATATTAATACAAATATATTTATTAATATATTAGTATATATATATATATATTCATTCTTATATTAATATATTTTTATAATAATATGTTTTCTATCCGTATATTTATTTTTATATTAATATATATTTATAAGATTAGTTTTAATTACATTTATAAAATATGTTTTTTTGTGTGTTTATAAATAATTAAATATATACATATATACAACACACACACAAACACATATATATATATTTACGAATAAATACATATATATGTGTATTTGAAAAGACATAGAATGTTAAAATGACTATAACATCTAATCTAGAAGCCTGTTTTAACTCCACAACTAGTCCAATCGATGAAAATGAAACAATATTCGATATGATATGTAGTACAGGCCTAACTGACATCCGGATCACAAGTTATACTTGTTTGAGTGTTAAAAAATCATGGTATCCCAACTAAAGCCACTAACAACGATATATAAACCCTATCATTTTCTAAAAAACCTCGAAAAATGCTTCAAAAGCCACAAAACTCAACAAAACCCCAAAAAATGCTAAAATAACCCTAACAAAGAATTAAAAATCCAAACACACCCATAAAACCCAAAAAATGCGTAAAAAACCAAACAACTAAAACAAACTCTAACAAACCCTTAAAACCCTAACAAAACCTAACAAACACTAACAACCACTAATAACCCCTAAGAACCACTAATAAACCATAATATCCCCTAAAACCCACTATTAAACCCTAAAACCCTAATAAACACTAATAAATCGTAATAACCTGTAATAAGCCCTAACAAAATCTATTAGACCCTAATAAATGATACAAAAGCCCTAAAACCCCTAAAACACTATTAAACATTAATAAACCCTAATAATCACTAAAAACCCTAACAAACATGACAAAACTCTACAAAAACCTCCAATTAATAGCCTATAGAACCCTACAACTCACAAATAAACCCTAACAAACCCTAATAACACCAAAATAAATTGTAATAAACCCTAACAACCCCAAATAAATCGTAACAAATCCTAAAAACGCCAAATAAATCATATCCAACTGAAACAAACTATAACAACCCCCTAATAAACCGCAATAAACCCTAACAAAGCAAAATAAAACATAATAAATCGTAATAATCCCAAATACACATTACTAAACCCTAATAAAAAAAATAAAAACTAATAAACCATAATAAAACCTAAATAACCCTAAAAAGGTTGATAAACCCTAGAAAATGCTATTAATGCCTACAAAAGCCCAATAAAATCGTAATACACAATAAAAAACTCTAATAAATTGTAACAAATCCTAAAGAACACTAATAAACCCTAAAGAACCCTAATAAAGCATAAAGAACCATATTTAGCTCTAAAGAAAACTAAAAAACACTAAAGAACCGAAAAAATGCTAAAACACATTGTATAAACCCTTAAAATCACTACAATACCCAAACAAACCCTAAAACACACTAAAAAACCCTAACAACCCCTATCAATCCCAAAAAAAAAATAAACCCATAAAACCCCCCAAAACCATTAAAAATCCATCAGATACCATAAAAAACCATAAACACCCTTTAACCACCCTTAAAAACCTTAAAATACACTACAATCCATAAAACCCCATTAAATCCTTGAAAAAGGCTTCAAATAGATACATAAACCCTAAAAACGGTACATAAACCCTAAAAAATGCAACAAAAACCCTAAAAATTCAACATAAACGAAAAAACACAACAGAAACCCAAAAAATGCTATATAAACCCTAAAAGCACTACATAAACACCAGAACTGTAACATAAACCCTAAAAAACACAACATAAACCCTAAAAAACGCAACATAAACATTAAAAAATTCTACATAAAACCTAAAATCATAATATAAACATGAATAACACTACATGATCCCTAAAAAAGTTACATAAACCCTAAAAAATTCCACATAAACACTACATCACCCCTAAAAATGCTACATAAACCCATAAAATTCAACATAAACCCTAAAAAATGCTACGTAAAACCTAAACCCTAAATACGCTTCATAAACCCTAAAAACGTTACATAAACCCTAAAAATGATACAGAAAATCTAAAACCACTAACTAAACCGTAAAAACTCTACATAATCACTAAAAATGCTACATAAACTCAAAAAATGCTAGAAAAACCCAAAAAATGCTACAAAAACCATAAAGACCCTTTA
Source organism: Viscum album (assembly GCA_963277665.1). NCBI lineage: Eukaryota > Viridiplantae > Streptophyta > Magnoliopsida > Santalales > Viscaceae > Viscum > Viscum album. Next base: position 791,629,432 of record OY728167.1, read on the forward strand.
AAACCCTCAAAAATATTAAAACCTAGTATACCATAATTTAAAAAATTAAACCCTAATAAACCTCTAATAAATTCTAATAGTCCCTAAAAACACCTTATAATCCATAAAATCCTAAGAAACTCTACTCAACCCTAATAAAACCCTAAAATACCTAATAAACCCTAATAAATGATAATAAAACCTAATAAACACTAAAAACTTGTTAAGAAAACCTAAACAACCCTAACCAACCCTAATAGTCACTAATAAACATTAACAGGCCCTCATAAACCCCCCAAAACCCTAAAAAGCCCTAATAAACCATAAAAAAACCCAAATACACTCTACTCCACCCTAACAAACCATAACACACCATAATAACCCCTAATAAAACCCCACAAAACCCTAATAAAGAAAAAATGTAAGTATACCTTAAAAACCCCTAGAAAGCCTAATAAACTCTAATATAACATAATAAACCCTAAAAACGCTCACAAACAATTAAAAAATGATCAAAAACAATAAAAATGCGCTATATTACCTAAAAAGACCTAAAAACACTAATATAACCTAATAAAGAAAAAAATGCTAATATACCTAAAAAATCCCTAGAAACCCTAATAAACCATAATAAACTCTAATATAACAAAAGATACCCTAAAACTCTCACAAACAAAAACAAAATGCTCACAAAATATTAAACCCTAATATACCGTATTATAAAAAATTTAACCCTAATAAACCCCTAATAAACCCCTAATGAAGCACTAAAGCCACTAACAATGCTATATAAACCCTAACCATTGCTACAAAAAACCGAAATATTCTTTAAAACCCACAAAACACAACAAAATCCGAAAAAAAAACACTGAAATAACCCTAATAAATCATGAAAAATACAAACACACCCATAAAACCCAAAAAACGAATAAAACCCCAAACAACTCAAAGAAATCGTAACAAACCCTAAAACCCCTAACAAAACCTAAAAACCCTAACAACCACTAATAACCCCTAAAAACCACTAATAAACAGTAATAACACCTAAAACCCACTATTAAACCCTAAAACTCTAACAAACACTAATAAATTGTAATAACCTATAATAAACCCTAACAAACTATATTAGACCATAATAAATGCTAAAAAATCCCTAAACCCCCAAATAAACTACAAAAACACTATAAAACCATAATAAACCCTAATAATCACTATAAACCCTAACAAACCCGACAAAACGCTATAAAAACCTCCAAATAATAGCCAACAGAACCCTGCAACCCACTAATAAACCCTAAAAACCCTAATTACACCAAAATAAATCGTAACTTACCCTAACAACCCCAAATAAATCGTAACAAATCCTAACAATGCCAAATAAATCATATCAAACTGAAAAAAACCATAATAAACCCCTAATAAACCGTAATAAACCCTAACAATGCATAATAAACCCTAATAAATCGTAATAAACCCAAAAACACGTAAATAAACCCTAATAAATAAAGTAAACCCCAATAAAACCAAAATAACCCTTAAAAAGGTTGATAAAACCTAGAAAAAGCTATTAATGCCTACAAAAGCCCAATAAAACCCTAATATACAATAAAAAATGCTAATAAATTGTAACAAATCCTAAAGAACACATATAAAACCTAAAGATCCCTAATAACCCTTAACGAACCGTATTAAACTCTAAAGAACACTATGAAACCCTAAAGAACCAAAAAAATGCTAAAATACATTATATAAACCCTAAAAACCGCTATAATACCGAAACAAACCCTAAACCACACTAAGAAACCCTAACAAGCCCTATCAATCCCAAAAAAAATAAACCCATAAAACCCCCAAAAAACCATTAAAAATCAACCAGATACCATAAAAAACCATAAACACCTGTTAACAATCCTTAAAAACTCTACAAAAATATCAAACCATAAACAACCATTAAAACCCTAAAAATCTACAAATAGATACAAAAACTCTAAAAATGTTACATAAACCCAAAAAAATGCAAAAAAATCCTAAAAACGCAACATAAACCAAAAAACGACACATAAACCCAAAAAATGCTAAATAAACCCTAAAATCACTACATAAACCCTAGAATTGTAACATAATCCTTAAAAACACAACATTAACCCTAAAAATGCAAAATAAACATTACAAAACACTACATAAAACATAAAAACAAATTATAAACACTAAAAACACTACATGAACCCTAAAAACATTATATAAACCCTAAAAAATACAACATAAATGCTACATCACACATAAAAATGCTACATAATCCTAGAAAATGCAACATAAACCCTAAAAAATGCTACATAAAACCTAAACCCTAAACATGCTACATAAACCCTAAAAATGTTACATAAACCCTAAAAATGATACATAAAACCTAAAACCCCTAACTAAACCCTAAAAATGATACATAAATACTAAATATGCTACATAAACTCAAACAATGCTACACAAACCCTAAAAAATGCTACAAAACCCTAAAGATGCTTCAAAACCCTAAAAAATATTAAACCCTATTATACCAAAATATAAAAAATTTAACCCTAATAAACCCCTAATAAACCCCTAAAGAACCACTAAAGCTCCTAACAACGCTACATAAACCCTATCAATTACTACAAAAAACAGAAAATTGCTTCAAAACCCACACAATGCAACAAAACCCCCAAAAATGCTAAAATAACCCTAAAAAGCATATATAAAAAATCCAAACACACCCATAGAACCCAAAAAAACGCATAAAACCCTAAAAAAACTCAAACAAACCGAAACAACCCCTAAAAACCCTAACAAAACCTAACAAACCATAACAACAACTAATAACCCCTAATAACCACTAATAAACCCAAATAACCCCTAAAACCCACTATCAAACACTAAAAACCCTAATAAACACTAATAAATCGTAATAACCTGTAATAAACACTAAGAAAATTTATTAGACCCTAATGGATGCTTAAAAATCCCTAAAACCAATAATATACAATAAAACACTACTAAACAATAATAAAACCTAATAATCACTAAAAACCCTAACAAACCCGACAAAATGCTACCAAAAGCTTCAAATAATATCCTACAAAAACCTATAACCCACTTATAAACCCTAAAAACCATAAAACCCCAAAATAAATCATAAAAAACCCTAACAACCCCAAATAAATCGGAACAAATCCTAACAACGCCAAATAAATCATAACAAACTGAAACAAACCATAACAAACCCCGAATAAACCCCAATAAACCCTAACTAATCATAATAAACCCTAATAAATTGTAATAAACCCAAATACACGTCACTAAACCCTAATAAATAAAATAAACCCCAATAAACTCTAATAAATCCTAAATAACCATAAAAAAGGTTGATAAACCCTAGAAAAAGAAATGAATGCCTACCAAAGCCCAATAAAACCCTAATATACTATATAAAATACTAATAAACTGTAACAAATCCTAAAGAACACTAATAAATTCTAAAGAACCCTAATAAACCCTAACGAACCATATTAAACTCTAAAAAACACTAAAAAACCCTAAACAATCCAAAAAACGCAAAAACACATTATATAAACCCTAAAAATTTCTACAATACCCAAACAAACCCTAAATCACACTAAAAAGCCCTAACAATCCCTAGCAATCCCAAAAAAACAAATAAACCCATAAAACCCCCCAAAAACCATTAAAAATCCATCAGATACCATAAAAAACATAAACACCCGTTAACAACCCTTGAAAACTCTAAAATACACTAAAAACAATAAACAACCATTAAAACCCTAAAAAGCGCTTCAAATAGATACATAAACCCAAAAAACATTATATATACCCCAAAAATGCAAGAAAAACCCTAAAAATGCAACATAAACCAAAAAATAGAAGATAAACCCAAAAACGCTACATAAACACTAAAAGCACTACATAAACCCTAGAACTGTAATATAAACCCTAAACAACACAACATAAACCCTAAAGAACACAACATAAACACTAAAAAACGCTACATAAAACCTAATAAAATTGAATAAACCCTAATAAAACCCTAATAATTCCCTAAAAATACCTCCTCAACCCTAATAAACCTTGACACACCATAAAAAACATAATAAAACCCAGCTAAACCCCAATAAACTAAAAAAATGCAAACAACCCATTAAAATTCCCTAGAAACCCTAATACACCATAACAAATTCAAATAAATTCTAATAAACCATTAAAAATGCTCACAAACACTAAAAACAGGTTAATAATACCTAAAAAATCATAACAACCCCTCATATATATTAACAAAAACTAAAAAACACTCATATACACTAATATAACACTAACAAACCCTAGTAAACCCTAAAAATCCCTAACAAACGCTAATAAATCATACTCAACCTTAATAAACCCTAATAAATCTTTAAAAATATAGAATCAACCCTAATAAAACCCTTAAAATACCTACTCAACACTAATAAACCTTAACACACCATAATAAACCATAACAAACCCCACTAAACCCTAAAAAATACAAATATACCATTAAAACCCCAAAACCCTTATAAATGCTAATAAAATCTAACAAAACATAAAGGCGCTAATAAACCCGAATAAACACTACTAAACACTAAATAACCCTAATATACCCTCTTAAAAATTAAAAAACCATAATGAACCATAATAAACCCTACTAAATCCTAAACATACCCAAATATACCATAATATACCCTAATAAACCCAACTCAATCCTAATAAAACCCTAAAATTACCAAATAAACCCTAATAATCCTTGATACACCATAATAAACCCTAATAAAATCCTAATAACCCCCACCAATCCCTTAAAAACGCTAATATACCATAAAAAACCCTAAAACCCAAAGAAACCATAATAAATGTTAATAACACCTAAAAATCCTAAAAAATGATAGCAAACCCTAAAATACCTCTAATAATAGTTGTAGTAATAACACACGTGCATGTGCATATGCATGTGCATGGTTTAGATAATAAATCATAACGCACGTGTATCTGTATATGCCTGCGCATTTCCATGTGAATTATAATAAATTATAAATTATAAATAATAACGCATGTGAATTGCATGTGTATGTTGATGTGCATGTGAATGATAATAAATGATAAATAATAATTCACATCCAAGTGCATGTGCATGTGCATGTGCATGTTAATAAACAATAAATAATAGAAAAGTCTACATGAATGTGTATTTGCATGTGAATGATAATAAATAATAAATAATAAAAGATGTGATAATAGAATAACACAAGTTCATTGCATGTGCACGTGCATGAGAATAAATAATAATAACACATATGGTAATAGAATAACGCATGCTCATTGCATTTCCATGTGCATGGTAATAAATATATTTGATAACGCACGTGTATGTGCATTTACATGTAATGATAATGAACATGACTAATGCACGTGCATGGTAATAAATAATAAAAAACAACGCACGTGCATATGAATTTGTATTAGTTGATACAAATAATAATAATAATAATAATAATAATAATAATAATAATAATAATAATAAAATAACGCAACTGTATTGCATGTTCACGTGCATAGTAGTAAACAATAAATAAAAAATAGTAAATAAGAACGCACATGCTTGTGCATGTGCATTTACATTTGATAATAATATTAATAATACTAATTGAAATAATAATAATAATAATGCATGCACGTGCATGGTAGTAAATAATAAATAACAACGCACATGCATGTTGATTTGCATGTGATAATGATAATAATAATTATAATGATAATAATAACAATAATAATAATAATGAAAACTGTGATAATAATAATAATAATAATAAAAGAATAATACAACTGCATTTCATATGCACTTTCATGGTAATAAATAATAAATTATAATGCATCTGCATCTGCATTTGCATGTGATGACAATAATAATAACAGTAGGAGTAGTAGTAGTGATAACAATAGTAGTACCAATGCATGCGATAATAGAATATAGCATGTGCATTACGTGTGCACGTGCTTGGTAATAAATAATAACATGCGTGCATTTTATTTTCATGTTATGATGATGACGATGATAATAATAATAAAAATAATAAAAATAATAACAACAACACATGTGATAATAGAATGATGCATGTGCATTGGATGTGCGTGTTTATGTATTTGCATGTGCATTTTCATGTGTATTTACATGTGACGATAATAACAATAACAACAAAAACAACAACCACAATATTAATAACAACAATAAGAATAAAAACATATGTGATAATAAAATAGTGTCTATGCATTGCATGTTCACATGCATGGTAATAAGAAATAAATAATAACGCATGTGCATGTGCATGTGCATGTGTATGAGATGATAATAATAATAATAATAATAATAATAATAATAATAATAATAATAACAGTAATAATAATAATAATAATAACATCAACATCAAAAACAACACATGTGATAAAAGAATAACGCACGGGAATTGCATGTGCAGTGCGTGATAATAAATAATTACTCATAGTGCACGTGATGATAATAATAACAATAATAGTAATATTAATAATAATAGTGCATATGATAATAGAATAAAAAAAATATATTGAATGTGCACGTGTATGGTAATAAATAATAACGCACATGCATTTGCATTTTCATTTGATGATAATAACAATAATAACAATAATAGAAATAATAACAATACACATGAGCCTCATCCTGGTTGGTGAGGACTCTTAAGTGCATCCAGGTGACCTGGGATCAAATCCATGTTGAGGCACAATTTCTGGGGCTATAAAAGTATTGTAGAAGTACTGTAGTGGGCACTGTTTGGCACTGTAGTAGCTGGGAATTTTCCCTCGTTTGGGCCTTCGGGCACATATTTGGTCTTCAAGTCCTTTAAGGCCTTCGGGCCACCCAAGCCTTCAGGCCAGTAAGGCCTTCGGGCCACCTCAAGGCCTTCGGTCCACCTTAAGTGCAGATGCAAACCAGACAACTTACAAGGAACAAGCTCTATAAGGGGGATGAGCATGGAGCTTTCACCACCGCAGAAGCTACATAGATTCCAAGAATGATAGGGTATGGCACCTACCATCGGGACAAGCCTGTGCATGCATGGGATAGCCTAGCCGAACAGCCTAGCGATGGTGGAGATCTGATCTCATGATAAAGATGCTGGGGGGAGTAGTTCCAAGTAGTTAGTCTGGGTTGTATATAATTTTTGAAGCCTACGATAATGAATTCCACTAAGGGTGACGGGCCATGTAATACTTTTGCCTACAGGCCTTGTAAGGGTTCCACCACACCCCTTGAAAGGTGGATTATCAAAAATCAATAAAAAATTAAGGCCGTCGAGCCATTGGATGGAATAATAATAATAACAATAACAATAAAATTACATGTGATAATAGAATAATATAGGAGCATTGTCTGTACGCGCGCGTGGTAATAAATAATAATGGACGTGCATGTGAATTTTCATTTGATAATAATAATAATAATAATAATAATAATAATAACAACAACAACAACAACATATGCACATGCATGGAAATAAATAATATACCAGAGAAGCTTAGCCAATGGATAACCCCATGACCATTTATTAAAATAAAAGAAAAGAAATGTAAGCATGTACCAGAAGTCAAGAGATACAATAATATATAATAAATAATAAATAATAATTCATGTGCATCTGCATTTTCATGTGACGATAATAATAATAGTAGCAGTAATAACTATAATGATAATTATAATAATGATAATGATAATAATGATAATTATAATAATGATAATGATAATAATGATAATAATAACGTGTGTGATAATAGAATAACACACATCCTCACAAACCCTAACAAACCCTACAAAACCCTAACAACCACTAATAACCCCTAAGAACCACTAATAAACCCAAATAACACCTGAAACCCACTATTAAACCCTAAAACCCTAATAAAAACTAATAAATCATAACAACCTCTAATAAACCCTAAACATACTTATTAGACTCTAATAATCTCTACAAAATCCCTAAAACCTCTACTATACAATAAAAACACTATTGAACCATAATAAATCCTTATAATCAATAAAAAACCTATCAAACCTGACAAAACACTACAAGACCTACCAAATAATAGCCTACAAAACACTACAACCTACTAATAAATCCTAAAAAACCCTAATAACCCCATAATAAATCGTAACAAACCCTAAAAACCCCAAATAAATCGTAACAAATCCTAACAACGCCAAATAAATCGTAACAAACTGAATAAAACCACAATAAACCACTAATAAACCGCAATAAACCCTAAGAAATCATAATAAACCCGAATAAATCATAATAAACCCAAATACACGTTAATAAATCCTAATAAATAAAATAAACACTAAGAAACCCTAATAAATCTTAAATAACCCTAAAAAGGTTGATAAACCCTAGGAAAAGCTATTAATGCAAAAAAAAGCCCAATAAAACCATAATATACAATAAAAAATGCCAATAAACCGTAACAAATACTAAAGAACACTAAAAACCCTAAAGAACACTAATAAACCCTAACGAACCATAATAAACAGTAAATAACACTAAAAAACCCAAAAAGCTTAAACACATTACATAAATCCTAAAAAATACTACAATACCCAAACAAACCCTAAAACACTCTAAAAACCCTAACAACCCCTATCAATCTCGAAAAAACAAAAAAACCCTTATAACCCCCAAAAAACCATTGAAAACTCATAAAATACCATAAAAACCATAAACACCCATTAACAACCCTTTATAACCCTAAAAACCACTACATACCATAAAAAACCATTAAAACCCTAAAAAGGAAACAAATAGATACATAAACCCCAAAAACGTTACATAACCCCTAAAAATGTAACATAAACCCTAAAAACGCAACATAAACCCAAAAAACACAACATAAACCCAAAAACCTATACATAAACCCAAAAAGCACTGCATAAACCCGAGAACCATAACAAAAACCCTAAACAACACAACATAAACATTAAAAAATGCTACATAAAACCAAAAAACAGAACATAAACAATAAAAACACTACATGAATAATAAAAACTTTACATAAACCCTAAAAAATGCAACATAAATGCTACATCACCCCTAAAAATGCTACATATACATAGAAAACGCAACATAAACCCTAAAAATGATACATAAAACCTATACCCTAAACATGCTACATAAACCCTATAAACATTACATAAACCCTAAAAAATGCTACATAAAACCTAAAACTGCTAACTAAACCCTGAAAGCGCTACATAAACACTAAAAATGCTACAGAAACTCAAAAAACACTACACATACACTAAAAATGCTACAAAAACCCAAAAGATTCTTCAAAACCCTTAAAAATATTAAACCCTAATATACAATAATATAAAAAATTTAACCCTAATAAACCCCTATTAAACTCTAATAATCCATAAAACCACCTTATAATCCCCAAAAACTCTAAGAGACTCTACACAAACCTAATAAAACCCCCAAAATACCTAATAAACCCTAATAAATGATAATAAAACCTAATAAACCATAAAAATACGTTAAGAAAAACTAAAATACCCTAAAATACCCTAATAGACACTAATAAAAACTAATAAATCGTAATAAACCCCAAAAAAACCCTAAAGATCCCTAATAAACCATAAATAAATCCAAATAAACCCTAATCAACCCTTACAAACCTTAACACACCATAATGATCCGTAATAAAACCCTACAAAACCCAAATAATGAAAACAAATGCTAGTATACCATAAAAATCCCTTGAAACCCTGATAAACTCTAATATAACCAAATAATCCCTAAAAACACTCACAAACAATAAAAAAATGATCACAAACAATAAAAACACACTATATTAACAAAAAAGACCTAAAAACACTAATATAACCTAATAAAGACAAAAAATGCTAATATACCTTAAAAATTTCTAGAAACCATAATAAAGAATAATAATCTCTAATATAACCTCAGAAACCCTAAAAATGCTCACACAAAAAAATCTCACAAATAATAAAAAACGATATATTATCTACAAAGGCTTAATAAACACTAATATAACCTAATAAAACAAAAAAACTAATAAACCTCTAACAAACCCTAATAAACCCTAAAAATCCCTAATAAACCCTAATAAAAACTAATAAACCCTAATAAAACCATAATGAAAACCTAAAAATATATTCTCAACCCTAATAAACCTTGACACGCCAAAATAAAACCAAATAAAACATAACTAAACCCCAATAAACAAAAAAACACAAACAAACCATTAAAAATCACTAGAAACCCTAATAAACCATAATAAATTCTAATAAAACCAAATAAACCATAAAAAATGCTCACAAACACTAAATTCACGCTAATAAAACCTAAAAAGTCATAAGATCCCCTCATATATATTAACAAAAATTAAAAAACACTCACATACCCTAATAAAAACACTAACAAACCCTAGTAAACCCTAAAAATCCCTAACCAACACTAATAAACACAACCCAACCCTAATAAACCCTAATAAAACCCTAAAGATACTTCTCAACACTAATAAAACCCTAATAATACCTACTCAACCCCAATAAATCTTAACACACTATAATAAACCATAATAAACCCCACTAAACACTAACAACGAAAATATACCATTAAAAAGCCCAAAAACCCCCTAATAAATGCTAATAAAACCTAACAAAGCCTAAAAGTACTAATAAACCCAAATAAACACTACTAAACCCTAAATAACCCTAAAATAATCTCTTAAGAATTAATAAACCATAATGAATGATAATAAACCCAAATAAATCATAAACATGCCCAAATATACCATAATATACTATAGTATACCCTAATAAACCCAACTCAATCCTAATAAAACCCTAAAAATACCTAATAAACCCTAATAAACCTTAACACACCATTATGAACCCTAATAAAACCCTAATAACCACCACCAAATCCTAAAAAACACTAATATACCATTAAAAAACCCTAAAACCCTAACAACCCATAATAAATTTCAATAACACGTAAAAATTCTAAAAGATGCTAGTAAACCCTAAAAATACCTCTAATAATAATAGTAGTAATAATGCACGTGCACGTGCATATGCATGTGCATGGTTTAAATAATAAATCATAATGCACGTTCATGTGTATATGCCTAAGCTTTTGCATGTGAATGATAATAAATAATATATTATAAATAATAATGCATGTGAATTACATGTGTATGTTCATGTGCATGTGAATGATAATAAATAATAAATAATATCTCACATCCAAGTGCATGTGCATGTGCATGTGCATGTTCATGTTCATGGTAATAAAAAATAATAATAACTAAGTCCACATGAATGTGCATTTTCATGTGAATGATAATAAATAATAAATAATAACACATGTGATAATAGAATAATGAACGTGCATTGCATGTGCACGTGCATGGGAACTAATAATAATAACACATGTGATAATAGAATAACGAAAGTGTATTTCATTTGCATGTGCATGATAATAAATAATATATAATAACGCACGTGCATGTGCATTTACATGTACTGATAATGACGCATGCATGTGCATGGTAATAAATAATAAATAACAACGCATGTGCATGTGATTTTGAATTTGATGGTAAAAACTAAAATAATAATAATAATAATAATAATAATAATATAATAATAATAATAATGAAAGTGCATTTCATGTGCACGTGCATAGTAGAAAATAATAAATAAATAATAATAAATAAGAACGCACATGCATGTTCATGTGCCTTTACATTTGATGATAATATTAATAATACTAATTGTAATAATAAAAATAATAATACATCTACATGCTTGGTAATAAATAATAAATACCAATGCACATGCTTGTGCATTTTCATGTGATAATGATAATAATAATTATAAGGATACGAATAATAATAATAATAATAATAATAATAATAATAAAATAGTAATACAAGTGCATTGAATATGCACGTGCATGGTAATAAAGAATAAATAATAATGCATGTGCATCAACATTTTCATGTGAAGATATTAATAATAACAATAATAGTAATAATAGTAGTAGTGGTGGTGATAATAGTAGTAGTACCAATGCATGTGATAATAGAATATTTCATGTGCATTACGTGTGCACGTGCATGGTAATAAATGAAAATGCTCGTGCATTGTATTTTCATGTGATGATGATGATGATGATAATAATAATAATAATAATAATTACAACGCATGTGATAATAAAATAATGCACGTGCATTGAATGTGCGTGTATGTGCATTCTTATGTGCATTTTCATGTGATTATAATAACTATAACAACAACTAAAACTACTACTACTACTACCACAATAATAATAATAACAATAATAATAACAACGCATGTGATAATAAAATAACGTGTGTGCATTGCATGTGCACGTGCATGGTAATAAAAAATGTAATAATAATGCAGGTGCATGTTCATGTGGATGAGATGATAATAATAATAATAATAACAGTAATAATAAGTTATAGTTGTTTGAAAAAACAGCAGACAAGACAAAAATGCTAGAAATGGGGTCTCGAAAAACCTAACAAATCCTAGAGTCATTCAAAATGCTACATAGACACAAAAATGCTACATCACCCCTAAAAACACTACATAGACATAGAAAACGCAACATAAACCGTAAAAAATGATACATAAAACCTAAACTCTAAACACGCTACATAAACCCTAAAAACGTTACGTAAACCCTAAAAAATGCTACATAAAACCTAAAACTACTAACTAAACCCAGAAAGTGCTACATAAACACTAAAAATACTACAGAAACTCAAACAACGCTACATAAACACAAAAAATTCTACAAGAACCCTTAAGATGCTTCAAAACCCTCAAAAATATTAAACCCTAATATACATTAATATAATAAATTTAACCCTAGTAAACCCCTATTAAACTCTAATAATCCCTATAACCACCTTATAATCCCTAAAAACCCTAATAGACACTACTCAGCCCTAATAAAACCCCCCAAATACCTCATAAACCCTAATAAATGATAATAAAAGCTAATAAACCATAAAAACACGTTAAGGAAATCAAAAAAAAGCCCTAACCAATCCTAATAGACACTAATAAACACTAATGAACCATAATAAACCCCAAAAAAACCCTAAAAATCCCTAATAAACCATAAAAAAATCTAAATAAACCCTACTCAACCCTAACAAACCATAACACACCATAATGACCCCTAATAATACCCTACAAAAACCTAATAACAAAAACAAATGCCGGTATACCTTAAAAATCCCTAGAAACCCTGATAAACTCTAATAAAACCTAATAATCCCTAAAAACGCTCACAAACTATAAAAACTGACCATAAATAATAAAAACACACTATATTAAGTAAAAAGACCTAACAACACTAATATTACCTAATAAAGACAAAAAACCCTAATATACCATAAAAATCCCTAGAAACCATAATAAACCATAATAATCTCCAATATAACCTAATAAAACCTAAAAATTCTCACACAAAAAATGCTCACAAATAATAAAAATGCTAAATTATCTAAAAACACATAATAAGCACTAATATAACCTAATAAAACAAAAAAACTAACAAACCACTAACAAACCCTAATAGACCCTAAAAACCCTAATAAACCCTAATAAAAACAAATAAACCCTAATAAAACCATAATAAAACCCTAAAAATACCTTATCAACCCTAATAAACCTTTACATGCCAATATAAAACCTAATAAAACATAGCTAAACCCCAATATACAATAAATCGAAAACAAACCATTAAAAATTTCTAGAAACCCTAATAAACCATAATAAATTCTAATAAAACCTAATAAACCATAAAAAATTCTCACAAACACTAAAATAAATCTAATAAAACCTAAAAAGTCTTAATAACCCCTCATATATATTAATAAAAATTAAAAAACACTCATATTCCCTAATTAAAACACTAACAAACCCTAGTAAACCCTAAAAATACCTACTCAACCCTAATAAAATCCAAAAAATACCTACTCAACCCTGTTAAACCTTAACACAATATAATAAACAATAATAAACCCCAATAAACCCTAAAAACACAAATATACCATTAAAAATCCCAAAAACCCCCTAATAAATGCTAATAAAACCTAACAATGCCTAAAAGTACTAATAAACCCTAATAAACACCACTAAACCATAAAAACCCTAATATACTCTCTTAGAAATTAATAAACCATAATGAATGACAATAAAACCTAATAAATCATAATCATACCCAAATATACCATAATATACCATTATATAACATAATATACCCTAATAAACCAAACTTAATCCTAATAAAACCCTAAAAATACGTAATAAACCCTAATAAACCTTAACACACCATAATAAACCATAATAAAATCTTAATAACCCCCACGAAACCCTAAAAACGCTAATATACCATTAAAATACCCTAAAACCCTAACAACCCATAATAAATTTCAATAACATGTAAAAATTCTAAAAGATGCTAGTAAACCCTAAAAATACCTCTAATAATAGTAGTAGTAATAATGAACGTGCATGTGAATATGCATGTGCATGGTTTAAATAATAAATCATAACCCACATGCATGTGCATATGCCAGCGCATTTGCATGTGAATGATAATAAATAATAAATTATAAATAATAATGCATGTGAATTACATGTGTATGTGCATGTGCATGTGAATGATAATAAATAATAAATAATAACTCACATCCAAGTGCATGTGCATGTTCATGGTAATAAAAAATAATAATAACCAAGTCCACATGAATGTGCATTTTCATGTGAATGATAATAAATAATAAAAAAATAACACATGTGATAATAGAATAATGCACATGCATTGCATTTGAACGTGCATGGGAATAAATGATAATAAAACATGTGATAATAGAATAATGAAATTTCATTGCATTTTCATGTGCATGATAATAAATAATATATAATAACACACATGCATGTGCATTTACATGTAATGATAATGATAATGACGCATGCATTTGCATGGTAATAAATAATAAATAACAACGCACGTGCATGATCTTTTGAATTTGATGGTACAAATAATAATAATAATAATAATAATAGAATAATGCAAGTGCATTTCATGTGCATGTGCATAGTAGTAAATAGTAAATAAATAATAATAAATAAGAACTCAGATGCATGTGCATGTGCCTTTACATTTGATGATAATATTAATAATACTAATTGTAATAATAAGAATAAAAATGCATGCACGTGCTTGGTAATAAATAATAAATATCAACGCACCTGCTTGTGCATTTTCATGTGATAATAATAATTATAATTATAATGATAATAATAATAATAATAATAATAATTGTGATAATAATAATAATAAAAGAATAATAAAATTGCATTGCATATGCACGTGCATGGAAATAAATAATAAATAATAACGCACGAGCATCAACATTTTCATGTGATGATAGTAACAATAACAACAGTAGTAATAATAGTAGTGGTGGTTGTGATAATAGTAGTAGTACCATTGCATGTGGTAATAGAATATTGCATGTGCATTACGTGTGCATGGGCATGGTAATAAAAAAATGCTCGTGCATTGTATATGCATGTGATGATGATGATGATAGTATTAATAATAATAATAATAATAATAATAATAATAATAATAATAATAATAACGCATGTGATAATAGAATAACGCACGTATATTGAATGTTCATGTATGTGCAATCTTATGTGCATTTGCATGGGATGATAATAACTAAAACAACAACAACCAAAACTACTACTACTACTACCACAATAATAATAATAACAACAATAACAACAATGCATGTGATAATAAAATAACTTGTGTGCATTTCATGTGCAACTGCATGTTCATGTGGAAGAGATGATGATAATAATAATAATAACTGTAATAATAAGTTATTGTGGTTTGAAAAAATAGTAGACAAGACAAAAATGCTAGAAATGGGGTCTCAAAAAACCTAACAAATCCCAAAGTCATTGATAAAGGATTAACTTCTTCTTTGGTTTTCTATTTCCACTCTGTGAGTTGTCAAACTGAATCTCATGGAACTAACTATGATAAACACAAGTGTAGGAGGCCGAACATACACACCGATCAGAAGTTATGACCATTTTTAGAAATATTTGACAGTGATCCATACATGGAAATGTAGTTTTGGAGGCCTTATGATCGATTTCTGTAATTTTAGGGTCTCTAAAATGACTTGAACTATGTTCAAGTCATCCTTCTGTGTATATTTCTTCGCTAATTTTGATTTTATATGTGGTAGAGCACAAACGGACAACTAGAGCGAAAGTTATGGCCATTGGATGTTGTACTTTTTTTAGTGGTATAACTAATATATCGTATATTTATTTGATCTTATCATAGTTTTTACTAAACTAGGTCCTCACTCAGCTCACGATCTTCGATTTGACTGGTCACATCACTTAAACAGACACCCGAAGGAGAAGTTATGCCTATTTTAGTGACTTGCATCTTTCTTAGGTTTTTAGGCGCTAGGAGAGTTGCTCAATTTAAAACGAAAATAACTTATGCTACTTGTGTTCATTTTCGATCTACCACATATCAAATAAAATATTGTGAATCTATACACACTCTGTTAACCACTTGAACCCTTTATGACATTCTTCAACCCCCAAAAAGACCAAAAATCCCTTTGGATGGTCAAAAGATTGGCTTCTAGTGTCTGTTTTGCAATATCTTCTTCTATGGGTGTCCGTTTTGCCTCTACCACATATAAAATCGAAGCTGGTGACTAGACCTACACACCTATAGCCACTGAAGCACCTTATCACATCCTTGAAGGACCAAAATGGTACTTAAACCCTCCAAAAGACCATAACTTCTACGCCAGGAGTCCGTTTTGCCTCTACGATATATCAAATCGAAGCTTTCCACTAGATATACAAATCTGTTACAAATAGGAACACATTATCATGTTCTTAAACTCCCAAAATGTCCTTAAGTCCTCCAAATGACCATAACTCCTGCTTTGGGTGTCCGTTTCACCTCTACCACATATCAAATTGAAGCTTGTGACTAGCTCTACGCATCTGTGACAACCATGAACAACTAAATAACAATTACAAACCATGAATAACCCCATAAACACTAAAAACCATCAAAAACCATGAAAACCCCTATAAAACCCTATCAAAACCTAACAAACACTAACTACCCCTAACAAACCCTATCAAACCCTAACAAACCCTAAAATACCCTAAAAAACCCCAAAAAACCCTAAAAAACGTAACAAACCATAACAAAACCTAAAAAACCATAACAAGCCCTAACAAACCCCAAGAAGAACTAAGAAGCCCCAATAAACACAAAAACACGAAGAAACCCTAAAAACCCCTACGAAACCATAAGAAACCCTAACAACACCTTAAAATCCTAAAAAACCCAAACAAAACCTAAGAAACACTAACACTCTCTTAGAAACCCCAACACACACTTAGAAACCCTAACACACCCTTTGAAACCCCAGCACACCCTTAGAAACCCCAACACACCCATAGAAACCCTAACACAATCTTAAAACCCCTTAGAAACCATAGAACACCCTTAGAAACCCAAACCCACCCATTAAAACCCTATCCCACCCATAGAAACCCTAACCACCCATAGAAACACTAACAAACCCTTAAACGCCCCAAATCACTCTAATAAGCACTAATAAATCCAATAAAACACTACCAACCAATAATAACCCATAATAAAACCTAATAAACCCTAAGTCCCACTACTAAACACTAATAAACACTAATAAATCGTAATAAACCATAAAACCCTATTAGACCCCAATAAAAGCTACAAAATACCTAAAAACCCAAATATAAAAAAATGCAATTAAACCATTAAAAAATCTAATATTCACAATAAACTTTAACAAACCCAGCAAAACCTGACAAAACCCTAAAAAAGCCTAAAAATCAAAAAAACCCCAAAAAACCGTTAAAAACACTTAAAACCCTAAAAACCCTAAAAAATCCTAAATACCCTAAATACCCTAAAAACCTTAAAGCCCCTAAAAATAAGAAAAAATTGAAAAAACCAGGAAAACAAACCTAAAAACCCATAAAAAACTCAAAAAACCTCAAAAAACCTCAAAAAACCTCAAAAAATGCTACAAACACCTAAAAACGCTAAAAATCCTAAAAATCCTAAAAAACCCTAACCAACCCTTTGATACCCTTAAAAACCCTAAAAAACCCCTAGTAAACCTTAATAACCTCAAAAGAAACCATAATACACCATAAAGAACACTTAAGAACCCTAAAAACCCTAAAGAACCACAAAAGCCACTAACAATGCTACATAAACCCTAGCGACTGCTACAAAAAATTCAAAAATGCTACAAAACCCACAAAATGCATCAAAACCCCGATAAATGCTAAATTAACCCTAACAAAGCATAAAAAATCCAAACACACCCATTAAACACAAAAAATTGCACAAAATCCCAAACAACTCAAACAAACTATAACAAACCCTAAAAACCATAACAAAACCAAAAAACCCCTAACAACTACTAATAACCCCATAGAACCACTTATAAACCCTAATAACCCCTAAAACCCACTATTAAACCCTAAAACCCTAATAAACACTAATAAATCATAATAACATTTAATAAACCCTATCAAACCCTATTAAACAATAATAAATAATACAAAATACCTAAAACCCCTAATATACAATAAAAAATACTATTAAATCATAATAAACCCTAATAATCACTAAAAACCCAAACAAACCCAACAAAATGCTACAAAAACGTCCAAATAATCGCCTAAAAACCCTATATCCCACTAATAATCTCTAACAAACCCTAATAAACCCAAAAAAAATCATAACAAACCCTAAATAAACCGTAAAAAATCCTATCAACACCAAATAAATCAAAACAAAACGAAACAAATCATAACAGACACCTAATAACCCACAATAAACCCTAACAAAACATAACAAACCCTAATAAATCGTGATAAACCCAAATACATGTTACTAAACCCTAATAAATAAAATAAACCATAATAAACTCTAATAAATCCTAAATAACCCTAAAAATGTTGATAAACCTTATAAAAATCTATTAATGCCAATAAAATCCCAATAAAACCCTAATATACAATAAAAAAATGCTAATAAACTGTAAAAAATCCTAAAGAACACTAATAAACCATAAATAACCCTAATAAACCCTAATGAACAATATTAAACTCTAAAGAATGCTAAAAAATTCTAAAGAACTGAAAAAATGCTAAAACACATTATATAAACCCTAAAAACCGCTACAACACCCAAACAAACCCTAAAACAAACAAAAAACCCCTAACAACACCTATCAATCCCAAATGAACAAATAAACCCATAAAAATACACAAAAAACCATTAAAAATCCATCAAATACCATAAAAACCATAAACACCCGTTAACAGCCCTTAAAAACCCTAAAAAACAATATAAACCATAAATAACAATTAAAACCATGAAAAAGGATTCAAATAGATACATAATCCCTAAAAACTTTACATAAACCCTAAAAATTTCAACAAAACCCTAAAATGCAACATAAACCAAAAAATGCTACATAAACCCAAAAAACACTACATAAACCCTAAAAGCACTACATAAACCCTAGAACTGTAACATAAACCCTAAAAACACAACATAAACCCTAAATAATGCAACATAAACATTAAAAACGCTACATAAAAACTAAAAACACAATATAAATCCTAATAACCATCCATAAACCCTAAAAACATTACATAAACCCTAAAAAAGCAACATAAACACTACATCACCACAAAAAATGCCACATAAACCTAGAAAATGCAACATAAACACTAAAAAATGTTACATAAATCTAAAACCCTAAACACGCTACATAAACCCTAAAAACATTACATAAACCCTAAAAATGATACATAAAATCTAAAATCGCTAATTAAACCCTAAAAATGCTACATAAACTCTAACAATGCAACAAAAACCCTAAAATATGCTACAAAAACCCTAAAGACGCTTTAAAACCCTCAAAAATATTAACCCCTAATACACCATAATATAAAAAATTAAACCCTAATAAACCCTTAATAAACAGTAATAATCCCTAAAAACAATATGTAATCCCTAAAAACCCTAAGAAACTCTACTCAACCCTAATAAAACCCAAAAACTACCTAATAAACCACAATAAATGATAATGAACCCTAATAAACCCTAAAAACACGATATGAAAACCTAAACAACCCTAACCAACCATAATAGACACTAATAAACACAAATAAACCCTAATAAACCCCAAACAAACCCAAAAAATCCCTAATAAACCATAAATAAATCCAAATAAACCCTACTCAACCCTAACAAATCTTACCACACCATAATAACCCCTAATAAATCCCTACAAAACCCTAATAAAGAAAAAAATGCTAGTATAACTTAAAAAATCCCTAGAAACCCTTATAAACTCTAATATAACATTATAAACCCTAAAAACACTCACAAACAATACAAAAACGATCACAAACAATAAAAACATGCTATATTACCTAAAAAGACCTAAAAACACTAATATAACCTAATAAAGACAAAAAAAGATAATATACCTTAAAAATACCTAGAAACCCTAATTAACCATAATAAAATCTAATATAACTTAAGAAACCATAAAAATACTCACAAACAAAAAAAATGCTCAAAATCAATAAAAACACGCTATATTATCTCAAAAGACCTAACAAACACTATTATAACCTAATAAAACAGAAAAACTAATAAACTCCTAACAAACCTGGATAAACCCTTAAAATCCTTAATAAACCCTAATAAAAACTAATAAACCTTTATAGAACCATAATAAAACGTTAAAAATAACTTCTCAATCCTAATAAACCTTAACACACCATAACAAAAACAAATAAAACCCAACTAAACCCCAATAAACAAAAAAACACAAACAAACAATTAAAAAGCCCTTGAAACCATGATAAGCCACAATAAATTCAATGAAAAGCTAATAAAGCATTAAAAATGCTCACAAACACTAAAAACATGCTAATAAAACCTAAAAAGTCATAGCAACCCCTCATAAATATTAACAAAAACTAAAAAACACTCATATACCCTAATGAAAACACTAACAAACCCTGGTAAACCCTAAAAATCCCTAACGAACACTAATAAACCATAATCAATCATAATAAACCCCAATAAATCCTTAAAGATACCAACTCAACCCTAATGAAACCCTAAAAATACCTACTCAACCCTAAAAAACCTTAACACACCAAAATATACCATAATAAACCCCACTAAACCCTAAAAACGCAAATATACCATTAAAGCCCTAAAACTCTTAATAAATGTTAATAAAACCTAGAAAATCTTAAAAGCACTAATAAACCCGAATAAACCCTACTAAACACTAAAAAACCCTAATATACCATCTCAAAAATTAATCAACCATAATGAACTATAATAAACCCTAATAAATCCTAAACATACCCAAATATACCATAATATACCATATTATACCCTAATAAACCCAACTCAATCCTAATAAAACCCTAAAAATACCTAATAAACCCTAATAAACCTTGTCACACCATAATAAACCCTAATAAAATCCTAATAACCCCCACTAAACCCTAAAAAAATGCTAATTACCATTAAAAACCCCTAAAACCCTAACAAATCATAAAAAATGTTAATAACACCTAAAAATCCTAAAAAATTGTAGTAAACCCTAAAAATACCTCTATTAAAAATAGTAGTAATAACAAACGTGCATTTGCATGGTTTAAATAATAAATCATAATGCACGTGCATGTGCATATGCCTGTGCATTTGCATGTAAATGATAATAAATAATAAATTATAAATAATAACGCATGTGAATTGCATGTGTATGTGCGTGTGCATGTGAATGATAATAAATAATAAATAATTACGCACATAAAAGTGCATGTGCATGTTCATGTTAATAAACAATAAATAATAACCAAGTCCACATGAATGTGCATTTGTATGTGAATGATAATAAATAATAAAAAATAACACATGTGATAATAAAATAACGCACGTGCATTGTGTGTGAATGTGTATTAGAATAAATAATAATAACACATGTGATAATAGAATAACGCAAGTGCATTGCATTTTCATGTGAATGATAATAAATAATATATAATAATTCATGTGCATGTGCATTTACATGTAATGATAATGATAATGATGCATGCACGTGCATGGTAATAAATAATAAATAACAACACACGTGCATGTGCATTTGTATTTGATTATACAAACAACAACAACATCAAGAATAATAATAATGATAATAATAATAATAATAATAATAGAATAATGCTAGTGCATTTAATGTGCACATGCATAGTACTAAATAATAAATAAATAATAATAAATAAGAATGCACATGCATGTGAATGTGCATTTACATTTGATGATAATATTAATAATACTAATTGTAATAATAATAACAATAATAATAATAATGCATGCACGTGCATGGTAATAAATAATAAATAACAACACACAATCATTTGCATTTGCATGTGATAATGATAATAATAATGATAATGATAATGATAACAATAATAATAATAATAACTATGATAATAATAATAATAATAATAATAATAATAATAATAATAATAAAAGGTTAATACAAGTGCATTGCATATGCACGTAAATGGTAATAAATAATAAATAATAACGCATGTGCATCTACATTTTCATGTGATGATAGTAATAATAACAACAGTATTAATAATAGTAGTAGTAGTGGTGATAATAGTAGTAGTACGAATTCATATGATAATAGAATATTGCACGTGCATTACGTGTGCATGTGTATGGTAATAAATAATAACTTTCGTTCATTGCATTTGCATGTGATGATGATGATGATGATGATGATAATAATAATAATAATAATAATAATATTATTATTATTATTATTATTATTATTATTAACATCGTATGTGAAAATTGAATAACGCAGATTCATTGAATGTGCATGAATGTGCATTTGGATGTGCATTTTCATGTGATGATAATAACAATAACAACAACAAAGACGATGACAACAACAACCACAATAATAATAAAACACTAATAATAACAACGCATGTGATAATAAATTTACATGTGTGCATTGCATGTGCAAGTGCATGGTAATAAAAATATAATAATAACTCATGTGCATGTGCATGTTCATTTACATGATATGATGATAATAATAATAATAATAACAGTAATAATAAGTTATAGTTGTTTGAAAAAACAACAGACATGACAAAATTGATAGAAATGGTGTTTCAAAAAACTTAACAAATCACAGAGTCATTAAAAATGGCATAACATCTTATTCAGGTGTCCATTTTAGCTCTGTGAATAATCAAACTAATTCTCATGGAACGAACTACGATAAAAACAGGTGTAGGAGGCCGAACAGACACCCAAATCAGATGTTATGACTATTTTAGAAAAAATTTGATAGGGATCCAGACACGGAAATAGAGTTTTGGAGGTTTGCTAATGGGTTTTTTGGATTTTAGGATCCCAAACATGAATTAAACATTTTTCAAGATATCCTTCTGCATAGATCTCTTCACTTCCTTTAATTTCATATGTGGTATAGCTCCAAGGGACCACTAAAGTGAATGTTATGGCCATTTGAAGTTGGACATTTTTTTGGAGTGTTATAACTAATATATCTTCTATTTCTTTGATCTTCTCCCAGTTTTGATTAGACTTGGTCCTCACTCATCTCACAAGCTTTTATTTTACTAGTCAAAGTGCTCAAACGGACACCCGAAGGAGAAGTTATGCCTATTTTACTGAGTTGTGGGTTTCTTAGGGTTTTAGGCGAAAGGAGGGTTGCTCAATTTAAAACGACAATAACATCTGCTACATGTGTTCATTTTGGCTCTACCACATATCAAATCAAATATTGTTAAAATTTACACACTCTGTTAACCACTGGAACCCTTTCTGACATTTTTCAACCCCCCAAAATAACCAAAATACCTTTGGATGGTCAAAAGATTGGCTTATGGTTTCCGTTTTGCAATAACTTCTTCTATGGGTGTCTTTTTTGCCTCTACCACATATCAAAGCAATGATTGAGACTATACGTACACTCCTATGGCTAGTGAATCACCTTCTCACATCCTTGAAGGCCCTTAATGGAACTTAAACCCTCAAAAAGACCATAAGTTCTACTCCAGTGGTCTGTTTTGCCTCTACCATATATCAAATCGATTCTTTCAACTACATCTACACATATGGGACCAATAGGAACACCTTATCACGTTATTAAAGACCCAAAAGGTCCTTAAGTCCTCCAAATGACCATAACTTTTGTTCTGGGTGTCCATTTCACCTCTACCACATATCAAATTGAATCTTGCGACTAACTCTACACATATGTAACAACCATGAACAACTAAATAACCCTAAAAAACCATTAATAACCCCATGAACACTAAAAACCATTAAAAACCACACAAAACCCTAAAAAACCCTAAAAAACTCTAACAAAAACTCAAAAACCCTAACAAACCCTAACAGACCCCAAAAAACCCTAAAAGAACATAACAAACCCTAAAAAACCCTAACAAAACCCTAACAAGCCCGAAAAAACCCGAAGAAGCACTAAGAAACCCCAATAAACACAAAAAACATGAAGAAACCCTAAAAAAACCCTAATAAACCATACAAAACCCTAACATTACCCTAAAACCCTAACAAAACACTAATAAAACCTAAAAAACACTTACACACCCTTAGAAATCATAACACACCCTTATAAACCCTAACACACCCTTAAAAACCCTAGAACACCCTTAAAAACCCCAACACACCCATAGAAACCCTGACACAACCTTATAATCCCATAGAAACCATAGCACACCCTTAGAAACACTAACCCACCCATAAAAACCCTAACCCACCCATAAAAACCCTAACATGCCCTTAAAAACCCAAACACACCCTTATAAACCCTAACAAACCCTTAGACACCCTAAATCAATCTAATATGCACTAATAAATCCTAACAAACCACCCCAACCAATAATAAGCCATAATAATCCCTAATAAACACTAAATCTCACTACTAAACCCTAATAAACACTAACAAATCGTAATAAACCCTAAAACCCCTATTAGTCCCCAATAAATGCTACACAAATACCTACAAATCCAAATATACAATAAAAACTCTATTAAACCATTAAAAATGCTAATATTCACAAAAAAACTCTAACAAACTCGGCACAACCTGACAAAACCCAAAAAAACCATAAAACACAAAAAAAACCTAAAAAACCTAAAAAACCCTAAAAAACCCTAAAAACCCTAAAACCAAACAAAAACTCAAAAAATTGGAAAAAAATGAAATCAAACATAAAAAACCCAAAAAACCTAAAAAAACCTCAAAAAACCCTAAAAACCTAAAACCCCCCTAAAATGCTAAAAACCCTAAAATGCCTAAAAATGCCTAACAAAACACTAACCAACCCTATGAAACCCTTAAAACCTCTAAAACCCCCCTAAAAAACCCTAAAAACCTCAAAAGAAACCCTAATACACCCGAAAGAACCCTAAAAATCCTAAAACCCCTAAAGAACCCTAAAGAACCACTAAAGCCACTAACAGTGCTACATAAACCCTATCAATTTCTACAAAAACCCAAAAATTCTTCAAAACCCACAATACACAACAAAACACCAAAAAACGCTAAAATAACCCTACCATGGCATAAAAATCCAAACACAACCATAAAACCCAAAAAAACACATAAAATCCCAAACAACTCAAACAAACTGTAACAAACCCTAAAAACCCTAACAAACCTAACAAACCCCAACAACCACTAATAATCCCTAAGAACCACTAATAAACTCTAATAACCGATACAACCCACTATTAAACCCTAAAAACCCTAATAAATACTAATAAATCGTAATAACCTGTAATAAACCCTAACAAACTCTATTAGACCCTAATAAATACTACAAAATCCCTAAAATTCATAATATACAATAAAAACACTATTAAACCATAATAAACCCTAATAATCACTAAAAACCCAAACAAACCTGACAAAACACAACAAAAATCTCCAAATAATATCCTAAAAAACCCTACAACCCACTAATAAATCCTAAAAACCTTAATATCCCCAAAATAAATAGTAAGAAACCCTAACAACCCCAAATAAATCATAAAAAAATCCTAAAAACGCCAAATAAATCATAACAAACTGAAATAAACCATAACAAACCCCCAATAAACCCTAAAAAATAATAAATTAAACCTAATATATCGTAATAAACACAAATACATGTTACTAAACACTAATAAATAAAATAAACCCTAATAAACCCTAATAAATCCAAAATAACACTAAAAAAGGTTGATAAACCCTAGAAAAAGCTATTAATGCCTACAAAAGCCCAATAAAACCCTAATATACAATAAAAAAGCTAATAAACTATAACACATCCTAAAGAACACTAATAAACCCTAAAGAACCCTAATAAATCCTGAAGAATCATATTAAACTCTAAAGAACACTAAAAACCCTAAAGAACCCAAAAAAATGCTAAAACACATTATATAAACCCTAAAAACTGCTACAATACCCACACAAACCCTAAATCACACTAAAATCCTAACAAACCCTATCAATCCCAAAAACACCAATAAACCCATAACCCCCCCCCCCCCCAAACCATTAAAAATCCATTAGATACCATAAAAAACCATAAACACCCATTAACAACCCTTAAAAACCCTAAAAATAGTACTAACCATAAACAATAATTAAAACCTTAAAAGGGGCTTCAAATAGATACATAATCCCTAAAAACGTTACATAAACCTTAAAAAATGCAACAAAACCCCTAAAAATTCAACATAAAACAAAAAAATGCAATATAAACCCAAAAAACGCTACATAAACCCAAAAAGCACTACATAAACCCTAGAACTGTATCCTAAACCCAAAAACACAATATAAACCTTCAAAAAACGAAACATAAACTATAAAAAACGCTACATAAAACCTAAAAACACAATATAAACCCTAAAAACACTACATGAACAATAAAAACATTATATAAACCCTAAAAATGCATCATAAACACTGCATCACCCCTAAAAATGCTACATAAACCCAAAAAACAAAACATAAATCCTAAAAAATGCTACATAAAACCTAAACCCTAAACACACTACATAATCCCTAAAAACGTTACATAAACCTAAAAATGATACATAAAACCTAAAACCACTAAGTAAACCCTAAAAATGCTACATAAACACTAAAAATGCAGCATAAACTCTAACACGGCTACACAACCCCTAAAAAATGCTACAAAAACCCTAAAGATTCTTCAAAACCCTAAAAAATATAAAACCCTAATATACCATAACATAAAAAATTAAACCCTAATAAACCCCTAATAAACCCCTAATAAACTCTAATAATCCTTAAAAACACTTTATAATTTCTAAAAACCCTAAGAAACTCTACCAAACCCAAATAAACCCCATAAAATACCTAATAAACCATAATAAATGACAATAAAACCTTATAAACCCTTAAACACATGAAGAAAACCTAAAAAACCCTAAACAACCCTAACAGACACTAATAAACACTAATAAACCCTAATAATGCCCAAAAAAACCCTAAAGCCCTAATAAACCATAAATAAAGCCAAATCAACCCTACTCAACCCTAACAAACATTAACACACCATAATAACCCCTAATAAAACACTACAAAATACTAATAAAGAAAAAATAATGCTAGTATACCTTAAAAACTCCCTAGAAACCCTGATAAACTCTAATATAACCTAATAAACCCTAAGAAAGTTCACAAACAATAAAAAACAATAACAAACAATAAAAACGTGCTATATTACCTAAAAAGTTCTAAAGACACCTATATAATCTAATAAAGATAAAAACACTAATATAACTTAAAAATACCTAGAAACCATAATAAACCATAATAAAATCTAATATAACCAACTGAACCCTAAAAAGGCTCACAAACAACAAAAAAATTCTAACAAACAATAAAAACACGCTATATTATCAAAAAAGACCAAACAAACACTAATATAACCTAATAAAACAAAAAAACTAATAAACACCTAACAAACCCTAATAAACCCTACAAATCTCTAATAAACCCTAATAAAAACTAATAAACCCTAATAAAACTATAATAAAACCCTAAAAATACCATCTCAACCCTAATAAACCTTGACACACCATAATAGAACATAATTAAACCAAACTAAGCACCAATAAACAAAAAAACGCAAACAAACCATTAAAAAGCCCTAGAAAACCTATTAAACCGTAATAAATTCTAATAATACCTAATAAACCATAAAAAATGCTCACAAACACTAAAAACACGGTAATAAAACAAAAAAAGTCCTAACAACCACTCATATATATTAACAAAAACTAAAAAACACTCATATACCCCAATAAAAATAGTAACAAACCTGAGTAAACCCTAAAAATCCATAAAAATCCCTAATAAACCCAACTCAACCCTAATAAACCCTAATAAAACCCTAAATATACCAACTCAACCATAATAAAAACCCTAAAAATACCGATTCAACACTAATAAACCTTAACACACCATAATAAACCATAATAAACCCCACTAAACCCTAAAAATGAAAATATACCACTAAAAAGCCCTAAAACACCTAATAAATGCTAATAAAACCTAACAAAGCATAAAAGCATTAATAAACCCTACTAAACACTACTAAACCCTAAAAACCCCTAATATACCCTCTTAAAAATTAATAAACTATAATGAACCATAATAAACCCTAATAAATCCTAAATATACCCAAATATACCATAATATATCATAATATACCCTAATAAACCCAACTCAATCCTAATTAACCCCTAAAAATACATAATAAACCCTAATAAACCTTGACACACCATAATAAACCCTAATAAAATACTAATAACCCCACCGAACCCTAAAAACGATAATATACCATTTAAACCCCTAAAACCCTAACAAACCATAATAAATGTTAATATCACCTAAAAATCCTAAAAAATGTTAGTAAACCCTAAAAATACCTCTAATAATAATAATAGTAATAACGCAGTGCATGTGCATATGCATGTGCATGGTTTAAGTAAATAATAACAATGCACGTGCATGTGTATATGCCTGCGCGTTTGCATGTGAATGATAATAAATAATAAATAATAAATAATAAAGCATGTGAATTGCATGTGTATGCGCATGTGCATTTGAATGATAATAAATAATAAATAATAACACACCTACAAGTGCATGTGCATGTACATGGTAGTAAACAATAAATAATATCCAAGTCAACATTAATGTTCATTTTAATGTGAATGATAATAAAAAATAAAAAATAACACAAGTGATAATAGAATAACACATGTGCATTGCATGTTCACACCACTACTAAAACGGCTTTTATCAGCGCTAGAGATGTCCATTAAAAGCGCCAAAAAGGCACTTTTAATCGAGGTGAGGGTATAGGGGGGGGAGTGTTCCCTTTTATGAGCGCATAGAAAAGCGCTGATAAAGGCACCTTTTATCAACGCTGATAAAATGGGACTTTTATAAGCACATCTAAAAAGCGTTGATAAAAGTCAAAAAAAATTAAAAATTAAAAAATATTTATATAATGCGGGGGGGGGGGGGGCTTTTAAGAGCACTTGACCCCCCCCCCCCCCTTATCAGTTCTAGACAGACCCCCCTCAATCTCTCCTGCACGCTGCCCTTCTCGCACATCCTTCACACGCGTGCACCTCCTTGCATCCACCCGAACTCGAACCTATGACCTCCCCCCTGGTGTGCGTGCACCGTTACCACTAATCCATTTCGTTTTTTTCTCTATTTAATGATATATCTATTTATTTATATATATAGTTATATTTATTCATATATTAATATATATTCATATTAATATAAATATATTTAGTTATATTAATACGTATATATTTATTCATATATTAGTATATGTATACATTATTATATTAATATATATTTATATTAATATGTTTTTTATCCATATATTTATTTTTATATTAATATATATTTATAATATTAGTTTTAAATACATTTATAAAATATTTTTTATGTGTGTTTATAATTAAATAAATACATACATATATACAACACACACACACAGACACACACACACACAGACACACACACACACACATAGAGACACATATATATTTATGAATAAATACATATGTATGTGTATTTGAAAATCCATTGAATGTTAAAATGATCGTAACTTCTAATCTAGAAGCCCGTTTCAACTCCACAACTAGTACAATCGAATAAAATGCAACAATATTTGATATGATATGTGGTACAGGCCTAACGGACATCCGGATCAGAGGTTAAACTTGTTTGAATGTTAAAAAATCGGTGTATCCCGACTAAAGCCACTAACAACGCTACATAAACCATATCAATTACTACAAAAACCCGAAAAATGCGTCAAAAGCCACAAAACGCAACAAAACCCCTAAAACGATAAAATAACCCTAACAAAGCATAAAAAATCCAAACACTCCCATAAAACACCAAAAAACGCATAAAACCCCAAAAAACTCGAACAAACCGTAAAAAACCATAAAAACCATAACAAAACCTAACCATCCCTACAAACCACTAATAGACCCTAAGAACCACTAATAAACCCTAATAAACCCTAAAACCCAGTATTAAACCCTAAAGACCCTAATAAACACCAATAAATCGGAATAACCTATAATAAAACCAAACCGTCTCAATTAGACCCTAATAACCACTATAAAATCCCCAAAACCCCTAATATACATTAAAAAACACTATTAAACCAGAATACATCCTAATAATCAATAAAAACCCTAACAAACTGCACAAAACGCTACAAAAACCTCCAAATAATAGCCTACAAAACCATACAACCCACTAATAAACCCTAACAAACCCTAATAACCCCAAAATAAATCATAAAAAACCCTAACAACCCTAAATAAATCGTAGCAAATCCTAACAACACCAAATAAAGCGTAACAAACTGAAACAAACCATAACAAACCCTTAATAAACCGTGATAAACCCTAACAAAGCATAATAAACTCTAATAAATTGTAATAAACCCAAATACACATTACGAAACCCTAATAAATAAAATAAAACCTAATAAACCCTAATAAATCCTAAATAACCCTAAAAATCGTTGATAAACCCTAGAAAAATCTATTAATGCAAACAAAAGACCAATAAAACCATTATATACAATAAAAATGCTAACAAACTGTAACAAATATTAAAGAACACTAATAAACCCTAATGAACCCTAATAAACCCTAAATAACCATATTAAACTCTAAAGATTACTAAAAAACCCTAAAGAACCCAAAAAATGCTATAACATATTATATAAACCCTAAAAACCGCTACAATACCCAAAAAAACCCTAAAACACACTAAAAACCCTAACAACCCCTGTCAATCCCAAAAAAACAAATAAACACATAAAACCCCCCAAAAAACCATTAAAAAGCCATCTGATACCATAAAAATCCATAAACACCCGTTAACAACCCTTAAAAACCCTAAAAACACGACAAACCATAAGCACGCGATAATAGAATATTGCATGTGCATTACGTGTGCACATGCATGATAATAAATAATAACGTGCGTGCATTGAATTTTCATGTGATGATGATGAAGATGATAATAATAACAACAATAATAATAATAATCTTAATAATAATTATAACAATAACAACACATGTGATAATAGAATATCACATGTGCATTGAATGTGCATGTTTTTGTATTTTCATGTGCATTTGCATGTGCATTTTCATGTGATGACAATAACAATAACAACAAAAACAACCACCACCACAATAATAACAATAACAATAAGAATAACAATGTATGTGATAATAAAATAACGTGTGTGCATTGCATGTGCAAGTGCATGGTAATAAAAAATAAATAATAACGCACGTTCATGTGCAGGTGCATGTGCAAGAGATGATAACAATAATAATAAGAACAAAAACAACAACAACAACGCATGTGATAATAGAATAACGCACATGCATTGCATATGCTATTCAAGATACTAAATAATAACTCAAAGCGCACGTGATGATGATGATAACAATAATAGTAATGTTAATAATAATAGCGCATGTGATAATAGAATAACACACATGTATTGAATGTGCGGGTGTATGGTAATAAATAATAATGCACGTGCATTTTCATTTTTTATTTGATGATAATAACAATAATAAAAATAATAGTAATAATAACAATAACAATAAAAATGCATGTGATAATAGAATAATCTAGGTATATTGCGTGTGCGCATGCATAGTAATAAATTATAATGGATGCGCATGTGAATTTTCATGTGATGATAATAATAATAATAATAGTAATAATAATAATAATAATAACCACAACAACATATGCATGTGCATGGAAATAAATAATATATAATCAATAATAAATAACAACACATGTGCATCTGCATTTGCATGTGATGATAATAATAATAATAATAATAATAATAGTAATAACAACCATGATAATTATAATAATGATAATGATAATAATGATAATGATAATAATAACGTGTGTGATAATAGAATAACATGCGTCCTATCAAATCCTAACAAAACCTAACAAACCCTAACAACAACTAATAACCCCTAAGAACCCCTAAGAAACCCAAATTACACCTGAAACACACTATTAAACCCTAAAACCATAATAAACACTAATAAATCATAATAACCTGTCATAAACCCTAAAAACCCCTATTAGAATCTAATAAACACTACAAAATCCCTAAAAACCCTAATATACAAAAAAACACTATTGAACAATAATAAATCCTAATAATCACTAAAAACCCTAACAAACTAGACAAAGCACTACAAAACCTACCAAATAATATCCTACAAAACCCTACAACCCACTAATAAACCCTAACAAACCCTAATAACCCTATAATAAATCATAACAAACTCTAACAACCCCATATAAATCTTCACAAATCCTAACAACGCCAAATAAATCGTAACAAACTGAAAAAAACCCCTAATAAACACTAATAAACCCTAAAAAAGCACAATAAACCCTAATAATTTGTAATAAACCCAAATACACGTTACTAAACCCTAATAAATCCTAAAAAACCTAATAAAGCTTGATAAACCCTAGAAAAATCTATTAATGCCTACAAGAGCCCAATAAAACCCTAATATACAATAAAAAACACTAATAAACCGTAACAAATCCTAAAGGACACTAAAAAACCCTAAAGAACCCTAATAAACCCTAAAGAACCCTAATAAACTCTAAAGAACACTAAAACCCCCAAAAGAACCCAAAAAGCACTAAAACACATTACATAAACCCAAAAAACCGCTACAATAACCAAACAAGCCCTAAATCACACTAAAAAACCGTAACAACCCCTATCTATCTGGAAAAAACAAGTAAACCCTTAAAACCACCCAAAAAACAATTGAAAACCCATAAAATACCATAAAAACCATAAACACCCGTTTACAACTCTTAAAAACCCTAAAAACCACTACAAACCATAAACAACCATTAAAACCCTAAAAAGGCAACAAATAGATACATAAAACCAAAAAACGCTACATAAACCCTATAAATGAAACATAAACCCTAAAAACGCAACATAAACCCAAAAACATGCAACATAAATCCAAAAAATGCTACATAAACTCAAAAACCACTACCTAAACCCTAGAACTGTTACATAAACCCTAAACAACACAACAAAAACACTAAAAAATGCTACATAGAACCTAAAAATGCAACTTAAACCCTAAAAACACTAAATGAACCCTAAAAACGTTACATAAACCCTAAAAAATGCAACATGAACGCAACATCACCCTTAAAAATGCTACATAAACCTAGAAAACGCAACATAAACCCTAAAAAATGCAATATAAAACCTAAACCCTAAACATGCTAGATAAACCCCTAAAAGGTTACATAAAACATAAAAAATGCTACATAAAACCTAAAACCGCTAACTAAACCCTAAAAGTGCTAAATAAACACTAAAAATGCTATATAAACTCAAACAAAACTACAAAAACACTAAAAAATTCTATAAAAACACTAAATATGCTTCAAAACCCTTAAAAATATTAAACCATAATATACCATAATATAAATAATTAAACCCTAATAAACCCCTAATAAACTCTAATAGTCCCTAAAACATCTTATAACCCCTAAAATCCTATGGGACTCCACTCAACCCTAATAAAACCCCAAAAATACCTAATAAACCCTAATAAATGAAAATAAAACCTAATAAACCCTAAACACAGGTCAAGAAAACCTAAATAACACTAACCAACCCTAATAGACACTAATAAATATAAATAAACTGTAATAAACCCCAAGAAAACCGAAAGAATCCATAATAAACCATAAATAATTCCAAATAAACCCTACTCAACCATAACAAACCTTAACACACCATAATGACCCCAAATAAAACCCTACAAAACCCTAATAACGAAAACAAATGCTAGTATACCTTAAAAAATCCCTAGAAACCCTCATAAACTCTAATATAACCTAATAAACCCTAAAAACACCCACAAACAATAAAAATTGATCACAAACAATAAAAACACGCTATATTACCTGAAAAGACCTAAAAACACTAATATACCTTAATAAAGACAAAAACACTAATATACATTAAAAATCCCTAGAATCCATGATAAACCATAATAAACTATAACATAACCTAAGAAACCCTAAAAATGCTCACAAAAAAAACAAAATGCCCACAAACAATAAAAAACTCTATATTATCTAAAAAGACTTAACAAACACTAATATAACCTAATAATGCAAAAATTATAATAAACCCCTAACAAACGCTAATAAACCCTAAAAATCACTCATAAACCCTAATAAAAACTATTAAACCCTAATAAAACCATTATAAAACCATAAAAATACCTTATGAACCCTAACAAACCTTGACAAACCATAATAAAACCTAATAAAACACAACTAAACCCCAATAAACAAAAAAACACAAACAAACCATTAAAAAGCCCTAAAAACAATAATAAACCATAATAAATTCTAATAAAACCTAATAAACCATAAAAATTCTCCCAAACACTAAAAATACACTAATAAAACCTAAAACGTCCTAACAATCCCTCATATATATCAACAAAAACTAAAAAACACTCATATACCCTAATAAAAACACTAACAAACAATAGTAAACCCTAGAAATCACTAAAACACCCTAATAAACACTACTCAACCCTAATAAACCCTAATAAAACCCTAAAGTTACCTACTCAACCCTAATAAAACCCTATAAATACCTACTCAACCCTAATAAACCTTAATACACTATAATAAACCATAGTAAACCCCACTAAACCCTAAAAACGCAAATATACCATTAAAAATCCCTAAAACACCTAATAAATGCTAATAAAACCTAAAAAATATTAAAATCACTAATAAACCCTAATAAACACCACTAAACCCTAAAAACCGTAATATACCCTCTTAAAAATTAATAAACTATAATGAATCATAATTAAGCCTAATAAATCCTAAACATACCCAAATATAACATAATATACCATAATATACCCTAATAAACCCAACTCAATCCTAATAAAACCCTAAAAATACCTAATAAACCCAAATAAACCTTAACACACCATAATTATCCCTAATAAAATCCTAATAACCCCCACCAAACCCTAAAAATGCTAATATACCATTAAAAACCCTAAAACCCTAACAAACATTTAATAAATGTTAATAACACCTAAAAATTCTAAAAAAATGCTAGTAAACCATAAAAATACCTCTAATAATAATAATAGTAATAACACACATGCATGTGCATATGCATGTTCATTGTTAAAATAATAAATCATAACATACGTGCATGTGCATATGCTTGTGCATTTGTATGTGAATGATAATAAATAATAAATTATAAATAATAACGCATGTGAATTACATGTGTATGTGCATGTGCAAGTGAATGATATTAAATAATAAATAATAACGCACATCCAAGAGCATGTGAATGTGCATGGTAATAAATAATAAATAATAACCAAGTCCACATGAATGTGCATTTTCTTGTGAATGATAATAAATAATAAATAATAACACATGTGATAATAGAATAATGCATGTGCATTGCGTGTGCAGGTGTATGAGAATAAATAATAATAACACATGTGATAATAGAATAACGCAGGTGCATTGCCTTTGCATGTGCATGATAATAAATAAAATATAATAAAGCACGTTCATGTGCATTTAAATATAATGATAATGATAATGACGCATGCACATGCATGGTAATAAATAATAAATAACAACGCACGTGCATGTACATTTGTATTGGATGATACAAACAAAAATAGTAATAATAATAATAATAATAATAACAATAATAATAATAATAGAATAATTCAAGGTCATTTCATGTACATGTGCATAGTAGTAAATAGTAAATAAATAAAAATATATAAGAACACACATGCCTGTGCATGTGCATTTACATTTGATGATAATATTAATAATACTAATTGTAATAATAATAATAATAACTCATGCATGTGCATGGTAATAAATAATAAATAACAATGCACGTGCATGTGAATTTGCATGTGATAATGATAATAATAATGATAATGATAATGATTATAATAATAATAATGATGATGATATAAATTGTGATAATAATAATAATAATAAAAGAATAATACAAGTTCATTGCATATGCACATGCATGGTAATAAATAATAAATAATAACACATGTGCATCTACATTTGCATGTGATGATAGTAATAATAAGAGCAGTAATAATAATAGTAGTAGTAGTGGTGATAATAGTAGTAGTACCAATGCATGTGATAATATAATATTGCATTTGCATTACGTGTGCACGTGTGTGGTAATAAATAATAATGTTTGTGCATTGCATTTGCATGTGATGATGATGATGATGATGATGATAAAAATATTAATAATAAAAACACATGTGATAATAGAATAACATACATGCATTGAATGTGTGTGTATGTTCATTCACATGTTCATTTGAATGTGATGATAACAACAACAACAACAACAACAACCACCACAATAATAATAATAGCAGTAATAATAATAACGCATGTGGTAATAAAATATTGTGTGTTCATTGCATGTGCATGTGTATGGTAATAAAAATATATTAATAATGCACGTGCATGTGCCTATGCATGTGCATGTGGATGAGATGATGATGATAATAATAATAATAACAGTAATAATAAGTTATAGTTGATTGAAAAAACAACTTACAGGACAAAAATGCTAGAATTTTGGTCTCGAAAAACCTAACAAATCACAGTCATTGAAAAAGGCATAACTTCTTCTTTAGGTGTCCATTTCCACTCCGTGGATAGACAAATTGAATCTCATGGAATGAACTATGA
This sequence comes from Viscum album, assembly GCA_963277665.1. Lineage (NCBI taxonomy): Eukaryota > Viridiplantae > Streptophyta > Magnoliopsida > Santalales > Viscaceae > Viscum > Viscum album. The sequence continues at coordinate 791,667,226 of OY728167.1, forward strand.
TATAAAAAGGTGTCGGAGGCGGAACATACACACATATAAGATGTTATGACCATTTTATGAAAAAATTGATAGGGACCCGTACATGGAAATGGAGCTTTGGAGGCCTTCTGATGGGTTTCTGAGATTTTAGGGTCTCAAACATGACTTTAACTAAGTTCAATTCAACCTTATACATATATCTCATCGCTACATTCGATTTGATATGTGGCAGAGCTCAAACAGACAACCGGAGCGAAAGTTATGGTCATTTGAATTTGGATTTTTTTTGGAGTGGTATTACTAATATATCTTATATTTCTTTGATATTATCACAGTTTCTACTAAACTCGGTCCTCACTCATCTCACGAGCTTCAATTGTACTGGTCACAAATGCTCAAATGGACACCCAAAGGAGATGTTATGCCTATTTTAGTGAGTTGCGGGTTTCTTAGGTTCTTAGGCCCATGAAGAGTTATTCAGTTTAAAACGACAATAACATCTACTATATGTGTTTATTTTGGCTCAACCACATATCTAATATATGATTGTGAAAATATGAAGACTCTGGTAACCACTGGACCCCTTTCGGACATTCTTCAACCCCCCAAAAGACCCAAAATCCCTTTTGAAGGTCAAAAGATTGGCTTCTGGTGTTCGTTTTACAATAACTTCTTCTATTGGTGTCTGTTTTGACTCTACCACAATACAAATCGAAGTTTTCGACTATACCTACACTCTTATAACCACTGAATCACCTTCTCACATCCTTGAAAGACCAAAAAGGTACTTAAACCCTCGAAAAGACCATAACTTCTACTCCAGGAGTCCTTTTGCCTCTATCATATATCAAATCGAAGCTTCCGACTAGATCTACACATCTGTGTCCAATAAGAACTTCTTATATTGTTCTTAAAGTACCAAAAGGTCCTTAAGTCCTCCAAATGACAATAACATCTGCTCTGGGTGTCCGTTTCACCTCTACCACATATCAAATTTAAGATTGCGACTAGCGCTACACATCTGTGACAACCATGAAGAACTAAATAACCTAACAAACCATGAATAACCCCATAAACACTAAAAAACATTAAAAACCATGAAAAACCTAGACAAACCCTAAAAAACCATAACAGACACTAACAAACCCTAACAAAACCTAACAAACCCTAAAAAACCCCCCAAAATCCTGAAAAAACATAACAAACCCTAACAAAACCTAAGAAACCCTAAAAAGCCCTAAAACCCCTAAGAATCACTAAGAAACCCCAATAAACCCAATAAACCTAGAAGAAACCCTAAAAATCCCTAAAAACCATAAAAAACCCCTAAAAACCCATAAAAACCCTAACAAATCCCTAATCAATCCAAAGAAACACTACACACCCTTAGGAACCCTAACACACCCTTAGAAACCGTAACACACCCTTAGAAACCCGAGCACACCCTTAGAAACCCCAACACACCCAAATAAACCCAAACACAACCTTACAAACCCTTAGAAACCATAACACACCCTTAGAAACGCTAACTCACCCATAAAAACCCTAACTCGCTCTTAGAAACCTTAACACACCCTTAGAGACCCGAACAAACCCTTATACACCCTAAATCACTCTAATAAGCACTAATAAATCCTAAGAAACCCTACCAACCAATAATAAACCATAATAAACTCTAATAAACCCTAAATCCCACTACTAAACCCTAATAAACACTAATAAATCGTAATAAACACTAAAACCCTATTAGACCACAATAAAAGCTACAAAATACCAAAAAACCCAAATATACAACAAAAATGCTATTAAACCATTCAAAACTCTAATATTCAAAAAAAATCCTAATAACCCCAAAAAACCTGACAAAACCCTAAAAACCCCTAAAAACCCAAAAAACCCAAAAAACACGTAAAAAATCCAAAAAATCTTAAAAAATCATAAAACCCTAAAAAACCCTAAAAACCCTAAAAAAATTTAAAACACGAAAAAACCCATAAAACCCCACAAAAATACCTAAAAACCCCTAAAAACATCAAAAAACCTCAAAAAAACTCAAAAAAGCTTAAACCCTAAAAACCCTAAAAACGCTAAAAAAACCCTAAAAATCCTAAAAATGCCTAAAAAACTCTAACCAACCCTATTAAACCCTTAAAACCCTAAAACCCCATATAAAACCTTAAAAATCTCAAAAGAAACCCTAATACACCATAAAGAACCCTAAATAACCTTAAAAAACCCTAAAGAACCACTAAAGCCCCTAACAACGCTACCTAAACACTAACAATTGCTACAAAAAAAAGAAATTATTCAAAACCCACAAAATGCCAAAAACAAAAAATAATGATAAAATAACCCTAACAAAGCATAAAAAATCCTAACACACCCATAAAACCCAAAAAACACATAAAACCCCAAACAACTCAAACAAAGTGTGACAAACCCTAAAAACCCTAAAAAAACCTAACAAACCCCTAACAACCACTAATAACCCCTATGAACCACTAATAAACCCTAATAACCCCTAAAACCCACTATTAAACCCTAAAAACCCTAATAAACACTAATAAATCGTAATAACCTATAGTAAACCCTAACAAACTCTATTAGACACTAATAAACGCTAAAAACCCATAAACCCCCTAAAATACAATAAAAACACTATTAAACCATAACAACCCCTAATAATCACTAAAAACCCTAACAAAACTGACAATACACTACTAAAAACATTAAACAAAAGCCTACAAAACCATACAACCCAATAATAAACCGTAACAAACACTAATAACCCCAAAATAAATTGTAACAAACCCTAACAACCCAAATGAATTGTAACAAATCCTAATAATGCCAAATAAATCGTAAAAAACTGAAACAAACCATAACAAGACCCTAATAAACCACAATAAACCCTAACAAATCATCATAAACCCTAATAAATCGTAATAAACCCAAATACACGTTACTGAACCCTACTAAATAAAATAAACCATAATAAATCCTAAATAACCCTAAAAAATGATGATAAACCCTAGAAAGAGTTATTAATGCCTACAAAGGCCCAATAAAACCGTAATATACAATGAAAATGCAATTAAACTGTAAAAAAAAATTAAAGAACACTAATACACCCTATAGAACCCTAATAAACCCTAAAGAACCATATTAACACTAATGAACACTAAAAACCCAAAAGAACCCCAAAAACGCTAAAACACATTATATAAACCCTAAAAACCACAACAATACCGAAAAAAACCCTAAAACGCACTAAAAACCCTAATAACCCCTATCAATCCCAAAAAACAAATAATCCCATAACCCTCCCCCCCCCCCCCAAAAAAACCATTAAAAAGCCATCAGATACCATAAAAAACCATATACACTATTTCCTTTCTAGAATTGGGGATGACCTCGTTGATTTAAGGTTCAAACATTCCAATCGGTTTCTAACGGGTTTGTTCATAGAACCAGAAACATCCAATGATTCCATATCCATTTGGACCTACTTTCCAATGGTAGGTGTTCATTAGTTGTGGAAAGATGAGGCTTAGGAATTTGCATTGGTCAAGAGGATGGGAGGTCAAACTCATCACACCTTTTTGAGGGGAATTATTGTCTACTCTGGGAATCTCTTTATATATTTAAGTTATGTTCGCGAATCCTTATTAAATTATCAAGTATAAAATGAGCTTTCCTTTAGATCTGACAATCAATGATTAATATGTAGGAAATTTAGAGAATCTTTTATATGTATTCGAGGTTCTTCATCAATAGAGAGTCATTTGTATTTGTTAGAGATTCTTAGCCAATGGGATCCTTTAATACATTATATATATATATATATATCTCTTGGTCAATATGATGACCATTCTGGTTTTAAAGCCACTCAGTGGGGCACATGAAGTTTATTGTCATTCAGAAAGACATGGATTATTTCAGTGTTGGGATCGTACCCACAGATGGGCTACCTACGTATCCTTTATTTAGAAAAGGAATCAGAATCCACATAGTTCGAGTAAGTAAATATGATGTTTATGTATGATTGATAGCTCAAAGAAAGATTTTATAATTACTTTTACACTCTAAGCTCACATGAGTCATGCTCGGTGTGAGAAACAAGAGGTATTGGTAAAACCAGACAATTGACCATGAAAGATGCAATCATAAGAAATGATGTGGGGCTTATGTATGCAAGACTTCCCAAATAAATGATGATTAGGATTTACTTCAGGTAATAAACCCAGAAACAGGGTCAATAAAGGTATATGTACTTTATGGAGATTCAGATACTCTAACATGGGGCTTACCCCTGAGAAAGATGCCCAAATTAGAAGGGGACTTATGATTGGGTTTTACTCCTGAAAAGGAATCTCAAATCAAAAGTAAATGAAGACTGGTTAAGAGAAATTAAGACTGGGGATTACTCTTGAAAAGGAAGCCCAGGTTAAAGGAATTATGACTGGGGCTTACTCATGAAAAGGAAGCCCATGTTAAAGGAATTATGACTGGGGCTTACTCATGAAAAGGAAGCCCATGTTAAAGGAATTATGACTGGGTCTTACTCCTGAAAAGGAAGCCCAGATTAAGGAACTTATGACTGTGGCTTACTCTTGAAAAGGAATCCCAGATTAATGAGTACTTGGGGATTATTCCTAAAGAGGATGACCAATATTAATGAGAATTTGGACAGGGGAATACTCCTAAAAAGGAGGCCCAGGTTAAAGATTCTCTCATCTTTAAAGGATGAGGTTGAATGAATGAACTCTCTAACTTTAGCGATGTAAAGATGTGAAAATCACTAGGTCTTGAGAGATGTTCCACAAAATTCCTTTCAGATAAGGAAGCCATCAAGTAAATCATGACATAAATGGCTTTAGAGAGAGTTCTAAAGGCTTAATCCTAAAGAGGAGAAGTGGATAGGTGTAAGAGAAGTTAAATAGGTAGGAGAGGCACCCAAAAAGATAGGGGCGTGAAAGTCCTGGAAGGCGCACAGGTACTGCATGGGCACACATGTCCTGGGCGTGCAGGTATACCTGCGCGGCACATGGGTACTTGCGCGATTTTCATCCCTTAGGGTAATACATGGGAGATACTTGTCTCAACACCTTTGTATTATACCTAGAGTCTTTCCAGCAGATGACTCGCAAGTTCTGGTGAAGGAGTTGGGTGGCGCGCAAGTGTGGCCAGTTCCCTTAAGGGTTGGCCACTCAGGCGCACAAGTGTTGATGAGTTTCAACACTTTAGCCATCCTCCCCATCTTTAGATATTCCATTATATGTACTAAATTACATTAGAAGTGTTCAGAAGCTTTGAGAAGAGACTAGGGCATCGGGGGATCAATTTGGAGTTTCTGGAATTTTTCATCCCCGAAATGGGGGGGGCACAGGGGTATTTATAGGCTAGAGAATACCCTGGGCAGTTTTCAAAGAGGGTGCGCAAGTCACTTGCGTGACCATTAGGTTGCGCGCAAGTGTACTTGCACGACCATGAGGGAACTTGCGCTACCCAAGGGTATTTTACTCCTTGTTCATGCCTTTGTCAATTTTTGATGTTTTTTTCAAAGGATGAATCAATTTGTGCTAAGGAATTTGTCTTTCCATTCTTTTAGACAATGTGACGAAAAGGAGTTTCAAAAAAATTCCCCCCTTATAGTTGGATCCGAAAGAATAAGGATGTGACTCTGAGGAAAAGAAGAAAACCATAGGGAAAGAGGCGCGCAAGTGTTCATCACGCAACACTCATCGCGCAGGTGCGAGTCGCATAAGGCTGGATCGCACTGGATTTAGGCGTGCAGGTGGGCAGCCTAGCCTATAAATATGCGACCATTTGTCATGAATAGCACTGAATTCCGGATTTTCGAGCTCTCGCTGCGCAAGTCACCTTCGCCGCGCAAGTTGCTCTTTTTTTCGCTTTTCTTCGCTGTCAAGCTACTGTGAAGGTATCTGGACATGCGCGGTGATACCTGCGTGCCAAAAACTTGTGCGACACATTCACACTTGCACGCCTAGATTAGACTTGCACGCCTTAATGACTTTTCCATTTTTTCCAAATTCCTTCACACATTTTATGAAAACTAAACCCATTTAAGAGTTAATTTGATCAACTTTTGTGAAGATTCAATGGCTCCTAAGAGAATCGGAACGGCTGATGAAGTGACAAGCAAGGGACTTGATGATATGATGAGCATCATTGGCCATGATTACTATACTGTCTGCGACAACACTCTCCCAGATTTGGCTATGTGTTTGATGAAGTATCATCGTGACTTCCCCCAAAGCATTTATTTGCCTTTGTATGGCTATGGTCATCTGCAAGAAGTTACTATTCTATAAGCAAAGAACTATCTCCCAGTTTCTTGGTTTCATAATTACACCAATTCTGCTTCAGCAAATATCTCATGTGGAGGAGGATTTATAAATGTTGGAACAGTGGAGAAGGCCCATAACATGCATCACAGCCCTTGTACGCAAGATCTGAAACCTCATAAGCCTGAGTTGTATCCACATTGTCATCCCTCAATCATCCAAAATGCTCAGACGGATCAATCCAATGGCTAGAATAAAAGTTGGGACTTCCGTCCTGGGGGAGGTGTGAAGCTAACTTGGATGTGGGCATACTGGGTACGACAAACCTGTGCAGATTTTGTCAAATATCTAAAAGGAGCCGCGATATACAAAGCTGTCTGGGTTGGGAAAACATATGTTTACAGACATGATAACTTCGTGCTGGAGATACTCAACCATTGGAGCCCAGAAACAAATTCTTTCCATCTAACTCATGGAGAAGTAGGCATCAGTTTGTGGGATGTCCATTGGATCTCGGGGGCTCCAATTTTGGGTGACATGTATGATGAATTCATCCCTCCCAAGGTGACTTGGAATGATTCAGAGAAGACTCCTGCTTTAGCGCAGGAATTATTTAAAATCTTCCATAGGCTCAAGAGTTCAGAGACCTCCTTCACTCATTCTAGAAAGGATATTCATCTAGAATAGTGGATGAATATATTTCTTATCGAGAATAAAGAGAAGGAACCAAAGGAGAAGGTGCCGAAGGAGAAGGGATCCAAGAAAAAGAAATACAAGGATAAGAGGCCCACCCGTCCTACCACCTGCCCCAAAACAGAGAGGAGGGATGCTCCTGGCACATTTTGGACAACTCTAGAAGTAGGAGAGTTTGAGAAGTGTGGATATGAGGTGAATCAAAGGATTCCAAATAAGACTCATCTGGAGGGCTTCTTGGATTTGTGGCTTAGCATTTATCTATTTCCAATTAGGGACTCGAAGGGAGGAGTCAGGCTAGGGACCTTCGTTATTGCGGAAAAGTTGGCTGAGGGAAAAATGGTTGGGTTGGCGACCCCCATTTTAGCAAATATTCACAGGATTTTAATCCATGTCTTCATGGGTAAATCTCCTTTGAGAATAGTGGGACAATACCATGTTTTGTGGGGATGGATTGCCACTCACTTTAGGAATTATAATGTACAGAATAGAGTAAAAATTCCTTGAAGTTATTTCAGTCCATCAGTGCAAGAATTATCTAGAATTGCTCCATTATATCTTAATGCCTATGACATGAAAGTGAGGATGAGCATGTTTAAGGAATTGAACTTATATCCCAATGTAAATCCACCAACCAGGCGGTTTGTTGATGATGGAACATCCAGCTTGGATTTGAGGGCATACATGTGGGCCTGCAGAGATGGTGTGTTGGTCGCCAGGAATGGCGGAGAGATTATATGTGAGGCCTATGCTCCATAAAGATTTTCACGCCAATTCAAGTGTTTGCAACAGATTGTCACATCTCCCCCGAAACATGTCAGGTTAGAGCAATATCCGATGGTTTCTCGACAACTATGGTTGCTGGTGTCTAGGGAGAAGACTGGGGCAGTGATTGATCTACCAGTTGAAAGAGTGGCACATAACATGACTACATGGTATATCGAGCACTAGATAGAATCATACCCTAAAGGGGTGATGAATCACCCAGTTTATCAGGTGGGGAAAAGGAAGAGGTCTGTAGTGAAAGAAACCCTTCCTCATGAAGGTGGTGCTTCCCCACCTGAAGCTAATTCGCCAGATTACTCCTCTAGGGCTAATTCACCGGATTCCCATTATGGGTATGATGAGGCACAACAAGTGGAAAAGCGGCCTCGTGCCCGATATAATCCTCTAGTCAGAATCAAAAGACCCACTCCATCAACTCCTGGTGAGTTACTTCATTGGGGTACTTTAATCATTACTACTTTATAGAGAAATAAGTATTATTTTCTTATTCTCTATTTGTAGTTGCGGGAAGAAGATGAAATCAAAGATTGTAGGACCTTCCTCACAGCCTTTTGGTACATGCACTGAATATCTATGACCATAGTATGTCCATACATGGCAGAGTTTATACTGTGGTATTGAAACTGCCTAGATAGATTTATGCGAGGGGCTGCACCTCCCTGGAATAGGGACTCTTCTGGATTCTACCGATATCAATGTAGAAGATAGCCCCGATGACGTGCGAGCATATATCAGAGATCTGGAAATGCTCATATATGCCACTGATGATTCCATTCCTGTCACCAAGCGGGTGAAGGAAATGATTGATCAGGGCACCGCTGAGGGGACTGATGAGGAGTGGCACGATTACGTGGCTCCTGAAGATGTAAGTTTTCTTTCCTTATTTTCCTTGAAACTTGATTTCAGTAGAATATTTCTTACTCAAGGAAGTTATTTTATTCATCTTTCAGCTTGAAAATAAATGAACTAATGAGGTTCCTTCTCCACAGTATAGCTTTGGTGGTACTGCCATCGGGGATGCTCCTGAATCTCCTCTCAAGTCGGGTGAGATATCACTGGGCTAGCAGGCCATGGATGATAAGCTAGACATGGATTTCCATTATCCCATTCAGGTACCTAAAATGGAGACTTCCGACACTCCTAAAAAGCCAAAGAATCAAAGGCATCGGAGGAAGAAGTCCACAACTATATGCTTCATCAGTAGTGGTAAGTCCTTCCAATAATCATGAATTTTAAATCATGAAAAATATTGCCCATTTTCCTTAGGATTGCAGGGGATTATTGAATTTCCCCACTAAGGGAGAGGACTGATCCACCTCTGAGAACCACAGAGGATGCTCTGGAACAATCAAAAATTCAGGCTGACTTGGCTGGTCCTAGAAAAGAGCCAGCATATGTTCCCAGTATCCCTCATGCTGATGTTGTAAGAAGAGAAAAACCCACTTCTGGTAATTTAACAATGCTTCATAAAATGTTGAATGAAACATCTACTGATTTCCATTCTGTGATAATTCAGGTTCAACCCCTGCATTAGAGCTTTTGGTGGATATTTCAACTGATGCCACAATTTTATCCGAAGATGTTGTCCAGGGTTAGAGACTGTAGGATGAAGGTCACCACGAAGACACATCAAATGCTCCCACTGGTGAGACTAACCAGGATTTTGAGATGACATTAGATGAAATGATGGAACATGGCGCATCTTTCAATGATTTTATAAATCATGTTAAATTACTATGTAATTCAGAAGATTATGGACGTGAGTGTTATACTTCATCCTATTAAGAATAACTTATTATTACATGTCTAATCATGATTTTTTCAAATGTGAATCTTTGTCTGAGCAAGCTGTTGAACTACCCATGCCTGAAGGGGGTACAGAAAACCCTACCATTGCAGAGACATTAGCACAAGTGGAGCTAAACCCAGTAGAGATTCCTCAAACTCGTCCTGAAAATCCTATCGAAGCTAGGAAATATGGGGATGATCTTTATTAGGTTGCTGATCTATCGTTGGGTAAGGAATAACAATATTTTTGATTGTACTTAATTTGCAAGACAACCGATTCTTTTGTTATCCTTTGAAACTAACCATATCATTAAATTGATTATGTAGGGCCATCAATTGTAGTGGTTGGATCTGGAAGTGAGGCCTCAGCCTCCACCCCAATAGGAATTGAAAGCGAAGAAACACAGATCAGGAGGGGAGGAGCAGAACAGGGCACTTCCCAAAGTGCATTAATCCCATATTATACTCCCCCCTGTGACAGTGACACTGAGTCAGACCCTGAAGTTCAAAAGGCATTCCAATTTTCACGACGCAAGGCATGGAAGAACATGTGGAAAATCATATCTGAAGTGCCTCTATAGGAGCTTCCATTGAGGATTTCCCGGCTGTCATTCCTATTTGTCATATTGGGACTTGGCGGTTTTGGATATGAAAAGATCCATGCCGCGGTGAAACAGGTCATTTTCAGGAGGGAGCAGGATCAAAAGTGTCACGAAGATCTGACCAGGGTGAAACTGTCAGCCAACATCATTGAATTTTAGGCTGCGGTATCCCGAGCTGAGGATGACTATGCTGCCAAGATGAAGGAGCTGAATTATAATATCAAAGATAAAATCATCCAATAGAGGAACCTTCAGCAACAGTTAGATTCTGTTACTGGGGAACTTGACCAACTCAATAATTCACTGGAAGGAGCTCAGAAGAATGGTATGAAATCCATTGCAGATGCCAAGAAACCACTCCATCAGGCTGAAAAGAGTGAATTTGGTCGAGTGCATGAGCATCAAGTGGCTGCTGATGAAGCTCAGTATGTTGTACATCAAGTGAAGACTTATGTTTATATCCTCCTGTAATATCTTGGAAAAGTGAAGAGACTCCAATCTATGGATGTCCTTCTAATTATTATGCATTAAATGAAGAAATTTTTCACCTTTAATCATTTGTGCACACATTTTCATTTGCTACCTGCTTTAAATTTTACCTAAGCCAATGATCCTTGTAAGCATAGTTTGATTTTTGCTAGGATTATTATAAATAAACCTACAAACATTGAATCTTTTGATTGCTCAATATTACCTAAAATCAAAAAAAATGTATGTTTAGTGAGCTGGAACTTGACTTTTATTCAGAGTTCCCTTGTCTTTTGTGGTCAGTTTAAAGTCATGCACATCAGACATAAAAAGGCTAATTTTTAAGGTGGAAATAGCTTTGATAGAATGGATTAAAAATTGACTCAATTCCATGATAATTTGTTTGAAAACATATTACCATATTCAAGTATGGAAGGGAAAAGAAATGTAAACTATGACTTAGGAAATCTTGAATCCGAGGAATGATATGAAAAAGGACTAAGAGGCATTAGAAGAAGTATTTTCCATGAATGAAGTTACCATTATTTAACAAACCCGTTAGGGGGTTGAATTATGTAGAGCCTCCTAAGGGCATTGGCTGCATAGTCAAATAATAGCATCTTTTGGTTGAAAGGTCCTTTATGTAGACTTGTTTATGCAAGGCCACCTAAGGGCACATGCTGTATAGTCAGGAAAAATAACTCTCAGAAAGTTAATTTTCTAATACTAAAAAGCCAGTGGAAGTTTATGGAGATTCAAATTTTCCAAAGCATAGAGTTTGTTGTATGAAGAGAGGTACTTGAATATGAAGAAGATATTTCCAAACAAGATTTTTTAAGAACTGGATGAATGTCACTCCTACAAAGGTCAAACCCAAATGTAGGGAAGGGAAAATATAAACCATAGACTTGAATATTTTCAAATTATGAAAAAGAGTATGAGAAAAATATGTAAAGAATGGATACTTTTGCGGATCCCTACATATCATCATTAAGACAACTAAGGACAAAAAATGTTTTCGTCCTAAGAATGAAGTTACGATTATTTATCAAACCCGTTAGGGGGTTGAATTATGCAGGGCCACCTAAGGGCATTGGCTACATAGTCAAATAATAGCATCTTTTGGCTAACAGATCCGTTATGTAGACTTGTTTATGCAAGGCTGCCTAAGGGCACGTGCTGCATAGTCAGACAAAAGAATTCCCAGGTATCTGACATTTTGTGACCAGAAGTCAAGAAAAGGGTTATGAAGATCTAAAAATATTTAAGGTTAGGATTATGACACATAAAAACTGGGTATTGTTCAATGTATGTAAAGATACATTAATCAATGCTAACCATAATCACGTTGTGGCTGGGTCCTGAATTGAAATATTGGACTTCACTACGTATCCCATAAGGATGGGAATCAAGCCCATACATAGTTCTTGAACTATAGTTTAACGTCATGTGGGACAAAAGGATTGGAGATCTTAGTTTAAGGTCATAGAGCTCAGACCATTATAAGAAATACACAGTGTGTGTTTTCATGGGGACTTTTCATCCAAGGGACTGAAAGTGGAATTTGGGGTTAGGCCCAAAGACTTGGGGCTGTATTCGAGGGACACTCGAACGTTCCTACATATCCCATAAGGATGGGAATCAAGCCCACATAGTTCTAGAAATACCCTCTGTACCGATTTGGTTCGTACATTTGAAGGGTGAAAGGGTACTTTAGTGCAATGGTGGTTTGACCCAAAATATATAGTTCGGGCATTGCCATGTATGCACGTATTCTTTGGAATAAATCATGATTTGAGATCAATGTAAATAATGATTTCCTCTCAGGTGAGGGTATCAAAGAATGTTGTAGTTTATTATCATACCGGACAAAAAATGATGTACAGTTTAACGTCATATAGCAAGGACAAAGTTGAACCAATGTAAAGATATTGATTCTGGGGGTGATTTCACAAATCAACATCATACGCGATGGAGGTGAACCGATGTGAGGAGATTGGTTTTGGGCTTGAACCTTGGGAGGTTGCCTACGCACCCAGCCTGGAAGGCAAGGTTCAAAGTCCACGTAGTTCAATTAAAGAATGAATTAGTGATCAAGTTGTTCTTGGGAACAACGACCTAACAAATGGTGTTGGAACTTACGCGTGGTTAGCGGCCTAGAGAGGGTGTTATGGTTGAAATTTTCTCTAAGATCACGTGAGTCATATTAGGTGCGAGAAACAGGAGGAAACAACAACCTAAATGATGCACAGTTTAATTTCATGTAAGACATATGAAGGGACTATGCAGTTAAATTCTTGCTGTTAAGAATATTGGCGCTACACAGTTTAGTGTCATGTAGCAGGGAAAAAATACACTTTGATGTCATGTAGGGTGTATTAAGGGATTTCTGTACAGTTTAGCGTCATGTAGTTAGGACGATGGAGACAATACAGTTTAATTTCATGTTTGGAAAAAAGGGGGACTATGCAGTTTAATGTCATGAAGTAAGGACAAAAGTGGACACATTTTAACGTCATGTTGGTTATATTAGGGATTTTTTCCACAGTTTAACTTCATGTTGGAAAAAAGTAAAAATAGTTTATGGTCATATGCATGGACCATAGATGGTGCAGTTTAATGTCTTGTTGCACATAAGAGACTTCTATACAGTTTAGCGTCATGTAGTTTGGATGTCACAGTTTAACGTCGTGTAGTACGAATGTAATTAAAATAGTTTAAGGCCATATGTATGGACCGTTGCTGTATAGTTTAATGTCATATAGTAGGGATGATGAAGGGGACATAGTTTAACGTCATGTTGGACGAAAGTGAAAATAGTTTAAGGTAATATGCATGGACCGTAGATGGTGAAGTTTAATGTCTTGCTAGACATAAGAGACTTCTGTACAATTTGGCGTCATGTAGTTAGGACGTCACAGTTTAATGTCATGTAGGACGACAGCAATATAAATACTTTAAGGTCATATGTATGGACCGTTGCTGTATAGTTTAACATCATATAGCAAGGACGATGAATGGGACACAGTTTAACATCATGTTGTACGAAAGTGAAAATAGTTTAAGGTCATATGAATGGACCATAGATGGTGAAGTTTAATGTCTTTCTGGAAATAAGATACTTCTATACAGTTTAGCATCATTTAGTTAGGACGTCACAGTTTAACGTTGTGTAGAATGAAAGTAATATAAATAGTTTAAGGTCATATGTATGGACCGTTGCTGTATAGTTTAACATCATATAGTAAGGACAAATAAGGGGACACAATTTAACGTCATGTTGGACAAAAGTGAAAATAGTTTAAGGTCATATTCATGGACCGTAGATATATATTTTGTGTTTATACAAAATAATTCTTCAGAAATCCGGCATTGGTTGGAGTAGTGATGAGTTCTCCATCCATTGAGATTAATGAATATGCTCTATTGGAGCAGACATTATGTATTGAATAAGGTCCTTCCCATTTTGGTTCAAGCTTGGGAGGTTTCTTTCCTGGTATCATTGGAGTTCTGAGAACTAATACCAGTTCTCCTGGAATGAATGAACGAAGACAAACTTTTTTGTTGAAAGCTCATGCTATTCGATTCTGATAAACTTCCAAGTGGTGAAGTGTTCACAATCTTTTCTCATCTAACTATTCCAATTCATCCAATCGCTTTTGATATTGTTCATATATAGATGAGTGATCACAAATAGCTACTCTGATCCAGGGTAGTTGAACTTTAATAGGCAAGACTGCTTCCGTTCCATATACCAATGAATATGGAGTTTACCGCGTTACAGTGTGGGTGGTGGTCCAATAAGCCCATAAAGCATGAAAGAGTTTATCAGGACATGACCTCTTGTCTTTATTCACCATATTTTGCAGTATATTTGAGAGAGTCTTGTTAAAGGCTTCTATCTGTCAATTGGCCGCTGCATGATACCGAGATGAATGGTTGGATTTGATGTTGTATTCTTGATACAACTTCTTCACCTCGGATGAATATAATTTGTTACCATTGTCTGTTATTATGGTATGAGGGACACCAAATCTGGTAATGATGTTAGACTTGATGAAGCTAACAATGCATTTAGAACTGACTTCTTTGAGAGGTATTGCCTCTGACCATTTGGAAAAGAAGTCAGTAGCAGCGAGAATATACTTAAACTGCCTAGCTGTAGCTGAAGGGTAAGGTCCCACCACATCCATTCCCCATGTGGCAAATGGCCACGAGTATTTAGCTGTATGAAACAACACTGGAGGTTGATGAATAAATTTGGAATTTACTTGGCATGAATGACACTTCTTTGTGAAATCAACACAATCTTGTATCATTGAAGGCTAAAAGTATCCAAGCCTTTGAATTTGATCAGATAGTCTATGTCCAGACTGGTGGGCACCACAGACTCCTGCATGCACTTCTTTCATGATAGCCATTGTCTCTTCACCATCAATGCATCTGAAGAGAACTCCATCAAAACCACACTTGTAGATAATTTTCTCTAGGTGATCTAGGCTATCATAAAGAGTAAAATTGACCACACGTTGCCGGATTTGTTCTTTCCTGGTTCTATCAGGTGGAAGTGTTCCATTTTCAAGGTATTCCCTGATTGGTGTCATCCATCATGTCGTATGACCATACGTTTCAGGAATGGGACTAATTTCATTGATCTCCTCTGTTCTGGTTCGAACATAAGGTGAAATTGTACAACGGTGGGCAATACTGATGGTTGTTTTGTCACGATTTGGATCTTCCAGAGTTGTGGCTATATTAGCCAGTGCATCAGCTTGAGCATTTTGTGATCACGGGACATAAGAAAATGCCAGTTCTGTAGGAAATTCCTCCATTAACTCTATGATCTAATCATACAAAGGTATTAGTTCTTCTTTTCTAATTGCATAATCCCCATTGACCTGTTTGATTACCAGTCCTGAATCACCTTTCACCCTTAAGTGATTCACTTGTGCCTGAAGTGCCATCTTTATGCCTGTGATGAGAGCTTGGTATTCTGCTTCATTGTTGGTACCACCTTCCCATAATAAGAAGGAATAGGGAAAAACTGCCTTTTCCTGGGAAATAAGAAACACTCTTAACCCAACATTGTTGATTTTAGGATTTTCCATTTTCCTCCCTGTTGGACTTCTGGAAGCACCATCAAAATACATATCCCATACTTGAGGACTATCCTGAATAGAGAAGACTTCCTCATCAGGGAGTACAATATCTGAAGATGAATCTTCTACTGAAGGATGTTCAGTAAGGAAATCAGCCAGAGCTTGGCCCTTTATTTCCTTTTGAGACACATACTGAATGTCAAATTGTGGAAAATTAATTCCCACCTTGCCATACATCCTGTAAGCATTGGATGACTAAGTATGAATTTGAGCGGGTTATTGGGAGATACCAATTGGACCTCGTGATATTTCAGGTAGTGTCTCAACTTTTGAACTACAAAGATTAATGCCAGGCAGCACTTCTCAATATTTGAATACCAGGTTTTTGCTTCAAGCATAGTCCGACTGAGATAGTAGAGGCTGTTTTCATTCCCAGCATTATTCTTCTGAGCAAGAAAGGATCCCAATGATCTCTCTAAGGCTGTCACGTAGAGGATAAGTGGCCTTCCATCAATAGGTGGCATAAGTACCAGTGGACTCAAGAGGTATTTCTTGAGAATATCGAATGCTTCTTGAAATTATTCAATCCACTGGTATGTGACTCCCTTCTTCATCAATTTGGTGAAGGGTAAACTTTTGCCTGCCAAATTGGTGATAAAACGCCGAATATAGGCTAAGTGTCCTAGAAGTCCTCTTAATTCATTCAAATTTCGAGGAGCCGACATAACAAGGATTGACTTGGTCTTCTCAGGATTGAATTCAATGCCACGATGGCGTACCACAAAGCTGATAAATTTTCCTTCAGTTACCCCAAAAGTACATTTAAGGGGTTCATCTTCAAATTATGTTGTCGAAGCTAGAGGAATATGACTTCCAAATCATCTAAGTGATTAGAACGTTTCTTGTATTTGACCACCAAATCGTCCACATAACATTCAAGAAACTTCCCTAAAAGGGGTTTGAAGATATGATGCATGGCATGCTGATATGTTGCGCCTGCATTCTTTAAGCCAAATGGTATTACCCGATAGCAAAAAACACCCTGAGGGACTCTGAAGGCTATGGATTCCTCTTCCTCTACAGCCATTCAGATTTGATTATATCCGGAATATCCATCCATGAAGGAATGTGCTTCATAGCCAGCTATTTCATCGATTACAAGTTCTGTAATCGGAACTAGAAAATAATCCTTAGGACAATGCTGATTAAGATCTGTGAAATCAATGAAAACTCTAATTTGTCCATTCTTCTTCTTCACAGGGACAATATTAGCCAACCACTTGGGATATTGAACTTATCTGACGAAGTTAGATTTGATAAGCTTATCCACTTCAGCTTCAATTTTGGAAGCATAAGATGGGTGCGTTCTTCTCGAGGCTTGCTTAAATCCTCGATGATCTTCTGGAAAACCCAGATGATGAGTAGCAACATCAAGATCAACCTCAAGCATCTCTGTATAGTTCCAAGCAAATATTTCTCAATTTTTCATTAAAAAGGAAATATACATCTCTTGTTATTCACGAGTCATGGTCGCGCTGATTAAAGTGGGGCATGGATCTTCTTTTGTACCCATATTTATTTCTCTGAGTTCATCCATGGTGGTAGTGATACCCTCTTCAAATGCTGGAGGAGCATCTCTAAGATCTTCCTCTTCTTCTTCAACATGTGTTATTTCTTCCATTTCTACTTGCATAGTCGATGATGGAGAAGAATTTCCATGATCAGAAGAGATGTTAAAATTTGAATATCCTGAAGAAGAAGCTTCCATTTCTGACCCAATTGATGATGAAAGGTCTTCCTTGGGTAATAAATAGGAGATGATGGATTGAGAATCAACATCATTGTTCACCATTGACATTTCTATCACTTCTTCTGGCCTAGCTGGAAAAGTATAGACTTTCTGGATTTCAATAGATGAAATAAAAACATCTCCATTTGGGCTTTCATCATTTCTTGGTGGATCACCACTTTCTTCCATGCTGTCTGGCTCGATTTCCCTAATTGACATTATAGATCTTTTTATAAGAGTATTTTGATTTGGGTCCATCCTATCAATTTGACTGATAGGCAACACATAATCTATACTCACATGCGCAAATGGATTTACTGGAATCTTTTCCAAACCATATAGAGCATTAACTTTGGTAATCTCCTTTGTTGTGGATTCCTCCTTTCCCCTCATGTGGTAGAATTACGCCTCAATGTATTGAGATTCACATGTCATGAATGAGGCCTTATCACCATACAATGTCCCAACTTGACCATCGAAACAATACTTGAGACATTTATGGTATGATGAATTGATGGTCACATGTTGATGTAGCCAGGGTATTCCATGAAAAATGTTGAAGGATGTGTCTTGATCAACAACCCTGAAATCTGAATTGGATACAAGATCTCCAAACTGGGTTCTGAGTGTAACTTCTCCCAGTGGTTCTTGTTAATTTTTATCATATCCTTGTAACATCATTGTAGAAGGTGATAAATCAGATTTCATGAGGCCTAATCGATGAAGTGTACGAATGGGCATGAGGTTGACTCCTGAACCATTATCAATGAAAGCTCTTAGGATGTCTACACCATTTACCTTTCCAGATAAGTACAAAGGTATAATATGCCCATGCACGACATCATCTTCATCTTCCTATGTGAAAGATATCACTGCATGGCATTCCGTGGGATTATTCTCTACGTGATAGACTTCAGCTACATCAATTTCAGTTTCAAACTCTTGAGGACTTGACAAAGCCTCAATGAGTGCCTCCCGAAGATCTTTTGACAGATTCAAAGCATCCAAAATGGATAACATGGCCGGTACATGGGCCGGGTGTTTCAATACATCATACTTTTGATCCAGAGGTCTGTGTTTCCCAACAGGAACATGTGGTTTAACAGGTGCCTTGGAAGTTGATGCTTTGGAAGTTGATGCATCTTGTATCAGGGTAGGAGTTGGAAATAATCCTGGCCTTGGAAGATCAAAACAATTAGTTCTATTTACCTACTGAGAGGATGAAGGTGGAACCTCAAACCGATCCTCCAAAATAACTATGCCAGGACTGAATCTGTTATTGGTGGAAGAACTTGCTTGTTCTTGTTGAACTCGTTGAAGGGTTCTACCACGAGTTTCTACTGCATATACAGTTCTAGTGGGGGTAGAATTCGAATAGTAGATTCTGGGATATCCACATCTTTCTCTGTATCCCAGACCCCTGAAACTTCCTCTAACTCCTCTGTTTGATACAGGGAATTCAGGCTCATCCAAATTGAAACTGTGACTGGTATAAGGATCTGTTAAATGAATCATGTTAATAGAACCAAAGATTAACTCTTCTTCTGATGAGGAGTATGCCTGATTATACAATTTAGGCTATGCCTTTTGGTGGGACGGTGCCCGTGGCTTCGAAGTAGATGGCATGAAATCTACCAGAGTTAAAGACAACATAGGCTTTGACACAATTTCATCTTCCCCTGATTGCTTTTATTTCTTCAAACAATGTAACCCTTTTGAGGATTTTCCCTCTGAAGAGGATTTTTTTTTGGAATCCATAGAAGAAGACACAATTGGTTTCTTCAATTGCATTCACAAAATGGCATGAGTTTAGTTAATCGTTTTCCTGACCATTCAATCATCATATTTCTGAGCATTTTTGCTTTTGACTTCTTGCCATTCGCCTTTTTCCTCTGAAACTGTAATAGTAACACATGATACCTGGGCTGAAGATCCTTTTATTTTGACTTGTCCCGAGTTGACCATCTTTTTCAGGAGGTCTTTTAAGACAAAACACTCTTGGATGGGATGCCCCAACATTTGATGAAAGGGGAAATAATTGGGATGGTCTTCATCTCCTTCCTTATTTAGCCTTGTGGGCCTTGGAAACTGAACCAAATTATTTTCCAGAGCCGAAATGAAGTAGCCAAGAACTTGTTCATTTCGGAAAGAGTAAACATTACTCTTCAGATCCTCAAATTATTTCCATCTTTGATCTCTTTGATCATCTTGACTAAACTTCCTTTGTTGTTGATGCTCAGGAGGTGGAGCCCTTTCAGGAAGATGATGTTTTTGAAGTAGAAGCAGGTACAGGTGCTTGCTTAAGCATAACTATAGCAGTCTCTACTTTAACCATTCTTCTTCCTGGAACTGATGGAATTACACGAGATTTATCCTTAGTCTGTATAAGGGAATCATCAATCTGATGAGTGATTGAAGTAAGGTCTCGAAACCCTCCTGTGTATTTCACAAGGATCAATGGCGTGCGTAATTCGTCACGTAGATTTGCCACATAGATTGGAAATAGTTCTTCTTGAGGGAGTGCTATGATTAAGGAATATGTTAATCCCTTCCAATGAGAAATGAAATATGAAACCCTTTCATTCTCTCTTTGCTTATAGTTTGTAATATCAAAAACCGTTGTCTTTGGAAAAGTTGAGCTGAACTGAAGAAGTAAGTTTTCGCGAAGATCCTCCAATCCAGTAACTGACTGGGATTGCAAGCTTGTATACCAAACAAAATCTAGAACTTGAAAGGTTTGCACGAAGAAACTGAGTTTCACTGCTTCTTGTTGTTCCAGAGTTCCCATAATAGGATCGCAAAAAGACACGTAATGCATCAAACGCTATTCAGGATCACCTGATCCATTGAAAATAGAGAATATAGGGTTCCCAAAACATGATGGGGGGGGGATTGAATCTACCCATTCAGGGTAAGCTCTCTTTTTTGGTTGAACCTGCGCATGCTTCCATACCATAGTCTCTAACTGAGCTATTAATGACTCAATGGTAGTTATTAACTTTTGAGAAACATTTGGTTGATCTTGGACCTGAAGAGGTGCACTGACTAGAGCTTGAACAGGTATGGCAGCTGTTACTGCAACTGATGGTAGCACCCTCGATTATTGTTGCACTTGACCCGTAGGATTAGACATGTGAGGGTGTACTAATAAAGGAGGATATTCATGATCAATCTCAGTAGCCACAACAAATTCCCTTGGCTGACTGGCTCCAGCACGTTTAGGAGGAAGACTACCCTGAAGTAGTTCAACATTCATCCACCTCAATTCTTTCATTTATTCCTCTTGTTGTGCAAATATTTTCTCTAATGAGAGAGATTTGAATTCTCAAAAGGAAGGTTATGTAACCTGATTCTTTCCCTTCGCCTTTTTCGATCCCCTTAGGAGAGGGGGAAGTGGGTTACTTGATGGAGTACCCAGATTTTGGGTAAGCCTTTGATTTCATGTATGCACACCTTCTTAATTTGTATCTGTGCGTAAAACTTCTTGAGTAGGAACATCTTCATCTAATTCCTTTGAGTGAGCCTCATCTGGTGGATTAGAAACAATGGCATTAATGACATTAATTAATGAATAACGCATCACATCCCTTCTCTCAGCATTTCTGTGATATTGCCTTCTTCCATGACCCTAACGAGACATTGCCTTTTGTTGATTTGATCCCTCAGGAACTTCTTGACAAACTGAAATTTGGAGGGAATCTCCTGATAATTTGGCTCTTCGTTCCTCCTATGGCTTCTTCCCCAATCGAGAGAAGACTAACTTTCACTGAGGAGGGGATTGATGATTTGAAAAATTCCTCAGTCTAGTGAAATGGGGTTGTTCCTGTTGTTCTCGTGCAACTCCTTAAATCCTATTTGTTGATTCTGAGGGTTGGGTTAAAAGAGTCCCCAACCTGGCAAGCAGGGGTGTCTCTTGACATGCTATGTCAGAGACTTTCTTAAAATCTCTCTTGATCTTGGGGACCTTAGTCCGGAAATTAGATGGATGCATCAATCGACATCCACTTTTATCACCCGGTTCATAAGACCGTTGGATGATTTTTGACACTTCTATCACTTGATGATGTGCTTGCTCCATACGAGAGGCCTGTTCAATATTCTTGTTTGCTTGATGTAGGAGTAATTCAAAAACTTGTTCTCTGTATTCTTGATTTTGAGAGGAACTAGTTGAATCCTGTTCATGGGCAAGCTTTTGATTACGCACAAAACCACCCAGATGTGGCCAATTCTGGGAGATAACATTACATGAAACCACCTTTGGTGGACTTTGTTGATTGGAGATTATAGTGAAATGTAGTGCTCCATGAACACCCCATCCTCTGACATGAATACTATATGGGGCCTTGGAAATTAACTGGCGCAACCTTCTTAGTGTGCCAATGCATGAACGTTCAAGGGATCTCTGCTGCTTTTCAGCCTTCGGATATCGAGAGGCTGATAGAGATGCCAAGTCAATTTGATGTTGTAACCCTTTTATTATCTTAACATGATTTTCATATTCATCATAAGATAATACTTTCTTTTTCAACTGATAAATAGTTTTCCATATGTTGAGACGAATTTCATTAATCCCATCATCTGTCAACATCTCTGGAATGTCATACTGAGAGTTATCCAATGGCCAAAACATTACTGGCACTTCACCTTTTTCCAGATGTTTTCTCATGTTCAGTGTTTCCTCTTTATCCTTCAATGAAGATTATTCTACCTGATTTGACCAGAGCTAGTGCTTTCTTGTTGCTTCATCATATTCAACAAGACTGGTAGAGAATCCACTGATCAGAATAGAATATAAAAGACCCAGGGTTGGTTTGGAGAATGACCTACACCCCGGGATATCTTCTGATTGAGAAAGTATTTCACTTGCTGATGGTAAAGCATTAGAGATGACTGGTTTCACATTTGAAAGTGCCTCAAGATAAGAGGTCTTTCTCGGCACTACATTGTCTACTGAAGTATTTTCCGGGCAATGTGCATCACTACTGCAGAGAGGACTTTCACAGAGAAATTCATCATCATGGGGAGGACCACCATGGTGGGATACAGCAAAAGATGAGATCTCTTGATCCTTGGCCTTCTGGCCACATAGAGGGTTATTGTAGCTCTCATCTGAAGATGAAACTTCAAGATCGACTGAACTGTCATGAAGCAAGCCTTCATGAGGAAGTTTTTGTTAAAGGCCTTCAGAATTAGTGTTCCCACTTTTGGGAATTGAGGGAGTGGAATCTTGGATTCCAATAGATAACTATCTGAGGGCTTCAAGAACTCCAGCATCGAGCAAGGCCTTGTTATAGATTGGATCTTGATTTCTTGATTGTGCTGGGTGGGTCTTCTTCTTAGACGCCTTCTTACTCAATTCGGTAGGTGTATGTGCCTGCTCAGAAGGAATGATCAGGTTAGGCTGATTATCTCTACTCAAACTAGGTGTATATGCATGACTTGGTTGTCTGTATGATATGGGGGAGTATGCCCCACAACCCTCTTGGACTGGAACAAAGGTGTGTATCTGCTCCGGAGTGATCTGTTGATGAGTCACTCCACTAGTAGGGATATATTTTCATTTCTTTCCATGTGATGCTGCTGAAGATATTATAATATCCTGGCAGGCATCCATAAAATGAGCAGGGATTTTCTTATGCTCTTTCACCATTGATAGAATATGCTTAGTGACTTCAGCTGCCGGAATGGGGATATACGTCCATTCCGTTCTTGGAGTAGGTGTGTGTTCCTACTATTGTCCTCCTTTTCCCGTTAGTGAATCCTGACAGTACTCAAGTGTGGGGGCAGAGAGTTGAGTCTGCCTCTTGTTTGTCGCTGGAGATTTCCGACTGACTTCTCCGAGTGCTACCAAGTGAGACTGTTGGTAGTCTTGATCAATACTAGTAGGTGTATGTGTCTGCTGATTGTACTTCACCTAATTTGGTTAACAAGCTCCATCATATGTAGTCAGACGAGCCTGCTGACTAGCTGATGACGTATAAACAGGTGTATGTTCCTGCCTATAGTACTCCAACGGAATTTCTTGGCGGTATTGGCGTGCTGCTGCCAGACGAGTCTGCTGGAAAGCGAGATTAAAACGGATGGGTGTATGTGCCCACTCGTTGCTTGCCACCAAGTTAGGTTGGTGGACTTCTTCGGAGATGACAGAGATGAGAACCTGCTCACTGTTGACCGGATTTCACCTCTGGCGGTTCGTCTTGCCTTCTTGGGTTTGAGGAACCTTAGCCAAATTCCTGGAAATGATACCCTCATCATGTTGAGGGCGCACTGCCACACGAGCCTGGCAGTGATTGTTTATGGGAGACCTTGGGAAGGACTCTTGTATCCTTGAATTAAGGCCCTGAGGGGCCTGCTCATTCACCTCCACAGAATATGAGAGTTAGTGGTGATTGCATTTCGGACTCATCACACCTTTTTAGGGGAATTATTGTCTACTCTAGGACTCTCTATATAGATTTAAGTTATGTTCATGAATCCTTATTAAATTACCAAGTATAAAATGAGCTTTCCTTTAGATCTGACAATCAATGATTAATATGTCGAAAATTTAGAGAATATTTTATATGTATTCGAGGTTCTTCATCAATAATGAATCATCTGTATTTGTTAGATATTCTTAGTCAATGGAATTCTTTAATACATTATATATATATATATCTCTTGGTCAATATGATGACCATTATGGTTTTAAAACCACTCAGTGGGGAACTTGGTGTTTATTGTCATTCAGAAAGACATGGATTATTTCCGAGTTGGGATCGTACCCGCAGATGGGCAACCTATGTATCCTTTATTTAGAAAAGGAATCAGAACCCACGTAGTTTGAGTAAAAAAATATGATGTTTATGTATGATTGATGGCTAAAATAAAGATGTCATAATTACTTTTACACTCTAAGCTCACGTGAGTCATGCTCGGGGTGAGAAATAAGAGGTATTGGTAAAACCGTACAATTGTCCATGAAAGACGAAATCATAAGAAATGATGTGGGGCTTATGTATGTATGACCGCCCAAATAAATGAATATTAGGATTTACTTCAGGGAAGAAACACAGAAATTGGGCCCATAACAGTATATGTACTTTATGGAGATCCAGATACTCTAACATGGGGCTTACCCCTGAGAAAGATGCCCAAGTTAGGAGGGGACTTATGATTGGGTTTTATTACTGAAAAGGAAACTCAAATAAAAAGTAAATGAAGACAGTTTAATAAAAATTAAGACTGGGGCTTACTCCTGAAAAGGAAGTCTATGTTAAAGGAATTCTGACTGGGGCTTAATCCTGAAAAGGAATCCCAGGTTAAAGAAATTATGACTGGGTCTTACTCCTAAAAAGGAATCCCAGGTTAAAGGAATTATGACTGGGGCATACTCCTGAAAAGGAATCCCAAATTAAGGAACTTATGACTGGGGATTACTCCTGAAAAGTAAGCCCAAATTAATGAGGGCTTGGGGCTTATTCCTATGGAGGATGCCCAATATAAATGAGAATTTGTACTAGGTCTTACTCCTGAAAAGGAGTACTAGGTTAAAGATTCTCTCATCATTAAAGGATGAGGTTGAATGAATGAACTCTCTAACTTTAGCAATGTAAATATGTGTAAATCACTAGGTTTTGAGAGATGTTTCACAAAATTCCTTTCAGATAAGGAAGACAACAAGGAAATCATGCCATAAATGGATTTGGAGAGAGTTCTGAGGGATTAATCCAGAAGAGGAGAAGTGGATAGGTGTAATAGAAGTGAAATAGGTAGGAGAGGCACCCAAAAAGATAGGGGCGCACAATTCCTGGGAGGAGGGCAGGTACTGCGTGGGCGCACAAGTCTTGGTCGCACAGGTATACCTGCGCAACACATGGGTACTTGTGCGATTTTCATCCCATAGGGTAATACTTGGGTGAGACTTGGCTCAAACCCTTTGTATTATCCCTAGAGTCTTTCTAGAAGATGGCGCACAAGTTCTGGTGAAGGAGTAGGGCGGCGCGCAAGTGTCGCCAGTTCCATTAAGGGCTGGCCACTCAGGCGTTCAAGTGTTGATGAGTTTCAACACTTAGACCTTCCTCCCCCTCTTTAGATTTTCCGTTCAAGGTAAGAAATTACCTCAGAAGTGTTTGAAATATTTGAGAAGATACTAGGGCGTCGGGAGCTCAATTTGGAGGTTTTGAAATTTTTCATCCCCGAAATGGGGGGGGGGCATGGGTATTTATAGGCTAGAGAAGACCCCCGGCGGTTTTCACAGAGGGTGTGCAAGTCACTTGCATGACCATTAGATAGAGCGCAAGTGTACTTGCATGACCATGAGGGAACTTGCGCAGCCCAAGGGTATTTGACTCCTTGTTCATAAGTTTGTCGATTTTTGATGTTTTCTTCAAAGGATGAATCAATTTGTGCTAAGGAATTTTCCTTTCCATTCATTTAGACAATGTAACGAAAAGGAGCATCAACATACACCCATTCAGAACCCTTAAAAACCCTAAAAAATCTACAAACCATAAAAAACCATTAAAACCCTCAAAAGGCTTCAAATAGATACATAAAGCCTAAAAATGTTACAGAAACCCTTCAAAATGCAGCCAAAACCCTAAAAACCCAATATAAACCAAAACACACAATATAAACCGAAAAACACTACATAAACCCTAAAATCACTACATACACCCTAGAACAGTAACATAAACCCTAAAAAAAACATAAACCCTAAAAACGCAACATAAAAATTAAAAACGCTATATAAAACCTAAAAACACAATATAAACCCTAAAAATTCTACATGGACCCTAAAAATGTTACATAAACCCTAAAAAATATAACATAAACTCTACATCACCCCTAAAAATGCTACATAAACCCAGAAAACACAACATAAACCCTAAGAAATTCTATATAAAACCTAAACCCTAAACACGCTACATAAACACTAAAAACGTTACATAATCCCTAAAAATGATACATAAAATCTAAAACTGCTAACTAAACCCTAAAATGCTACATAAACTCTAGCAACACAACCCAAACCCTAAAAAATGCTACAAAAAACCCTACAGACTCCTTAAAACCCTAAAAAATATTAAACCATAATATGCCATAATATACAAAATTAAACCCTAACAAAACTCTAATAAAATCAAACAATCTCTAAAAACACCTTCTAATCCCTAAAAACCCTGTGAAACTCTACTCAACCCTAAATAACCCCAAAAATACATAATAAACCCTAATAAATGATAATAAAACCTAATAAACCCTAAAAACACATTAAGAAAACCTAAACAACCCTAACCAACCCAAATAGACACTAATAAACACTAATAATCCCAAAAAAACCCCAAAAAACCCTAAAACTCCATAATAAACCATAAATAAAGCCAAATAAACCCTACTCAACCCTAAAAAACTTTAACACACCATAATAACCCATACTAAAACCCTACAAAACCCTAATAAAGAAAAAAATGTTAGTTTGCCTTAAAAATCCCTAGAAACTCTGATAAACTCTAATATAACTTAATAAACCCTAAAAACTCTAACAAAAAATAAAAAACAATCACAAACAATAAAAACATTCTATATTATCTAAAAATACCTAAAAACTCTAATATAACCTAAAAGACAAGAACTGCTAATATACCTTAAAATCCATAGAAACACTAATAAACCATAATAAACTCTAATATAACCTAATAAACCCTAAAAACAATCAAAAAAATAAAAAAACACGCACAAACAATAAAAACAGACTATATTATCTAAAAATACCTAACAAACACCAATATAACCTAATAAAACAAAAAAACTAATAAACCCCAAACAATCCCTAACAAACCCTACAAATCCCTAATAAACCCTAATAAAAACTTATAAACACTAATAAAACCATAATAAAACCCTAAAATACCTTCTCAACCCTAATAATCCTTGACACATCACAACAAAACCTAATAAAACCCAACTAAACCCCAATAAACAAAAAAACGCAAACAAACCATTAAAAAGCCCTAAAAACCTTATAAAGCATAATAAATTCAAATAAAAGCAAATAAACCATTAACAATGCTCACAAACACTAAAAACACCCTTATAAAACCTAAAAAGTCATAACAACCCCTCCTATGTACTAACAAAAACTAAAAAACACTCATATACCCTAATAAAAACACTAACAAAACCTAGTAAACCCTAAAATCCCTATCAAACCCTAATAAACCTTACCCAACCCTAATAAACCCTAAAAAAACATTAAAGATACTGACTCAACCCTAATAAAACCCTAAAAATACCTACTCAACCCTAATAAACCTTAATACACCATAATAAACCATAATAAACCCCACTAAACTCTAAAAAACGCAAATATACCATTAAAAATCCCTAAGACCCCTAATAAATGCTAATAAAAAATAACAAAGATTAAAATCACTAATAAACCCGAATAAACACTACTAAACACTAAAAAACCCTAATATACCCTCATAAAAATTAATAAACCATAATGAACCATAATTAACCCTAATAAATCCTAAACATACACAAATATACCATAATATATCATAATATACCCTAATAAACCCAACTTAATCCAAATAAAACCCTAAAAATAACTAATAAACCGTAATAAACATTGACACACCATAATAAACCCTAGTAAAATCATAATAACCCCCACCAAACCCTAAAAAATGCTAATATACCATTAAAAAAACCCTGAAACCCTAACAAACCATAATAATTGTTAATAACACCTAAAAATCCTAAAAATTGATATTAAACCCTAAAAATACCTCTAATAATAATGGTAGTAATAATGCACGTCCATGTGCATATGCATGTTGATGGTTTAAATAATAAATCATAACACACGTGCATGTGCATATGCATGCGCATTTGCATGTGAATGATAATAAATTATAAATTATAAATAATAACGCATGTGAATTGCATGTGTATGTGCATGTGCATGTGAATGATAACAAATAATAACGCACATCCATGTGCATGTGCATGTGCATGGTAATAAACAATAAATAATAACAAAGTCCACATGAATGTGCATTTTCATGTGAATGATAATAAATAATAAATAAAAACACATGTGATAATAGAATAACGCTAGTTCATTGCGTGTGCATGTGCACGAGAATAAATAATAATAACACATTTGATAATAAAATAATACAAGTGCGTTGCATTTTTAGGTTCTTGGTAATAAATAATATATTATAATGGAATTGTATGTGAATTTACATGTAATGATAATGATAATTACGCATGCATGTGTATGGTAATAAATAATAAATAACAACGCACGTGCATGTGCATTGGTATTTGATGATACAAACAATAATAATAATAACAATAATAACAATAACAATAACAATAATAGTAATAATAGAATAATTAAATTTCATTGCATGTGTATAGTTGTAAATAATAAATAAATAATGGTAAATAATAATGCACATGCATGTGCATGTGCCATTACATATGATAGTAATATTAATAATATTAATTGTAATAATAATAATAATAATGCATGCATGTGCATGATAATAAATAATAAATAACAACGCACATGCATCTTGACATTCTTGTGATAATGATAATAATAATGATAATGATGACGATAATAATAATAATAATAATAAAACTGTGATAATAATAATAATAAAAGAATAATACAACTGAATTGTATATGCACGTGCATGGTAAGAAATAAAAAATAATAATGCACGTGAATCTGCATTTGCATGTGATGATAACAATAATAACAGCAGCATCAGTAGTAGTGATAATAGTAGTGCTACCAATGCATGTGATAATAGAATATTGCATGTGCATTACGTGTGCACCTGTATGGTAATAAATAATAATGCACATGCATTGCATTTTGCATGTGATGATGATACCGATGATGATAATATTATTATTATTATTATTATTATTATTATTATTAACAATGCATGTGATAATAGAATAACACACTTGCGTTGAATGTGCGTGTTTATGTATTTTCATGTGCATTTGCATGTGATGATAATAACAATAACAACAACAACAAAAACCACAATAATAATAATAACAATAAGAATAACAACGTATGTGATAATAAAATAATGTGTCCGCATTGCATGTGCGTGTGAATGGTAATAAAAAACAAACAATAATGCACATGCATGTGTAGGTGCATGTGCATGAGATGATAATAATAATTATTATTATAACAGTAATAACAATAATAATAATAATAACAACAACACATGTGATAATAGAATAATGCACGTGCATTGCATGTGGAGTGCATGATAATAAATAATAACTCATAGAGCACATGATGCTAATGATAACTATAATAGTAATATTAATAATAATAGCACATGTGATAATAGAATAACGCACATGTATTGAATGTGCGCGTGTATGGTAATAAATAATAATGAACGTGAATTTTCATTTGCATTTGATGATAATAACAATAATAGTAAGAATAACAATGACAATAAAAATGCATGTGATAATAGAATAATGTAGGTGCATTGTGTGTGCATGTGCATGGTAATAAATAATAACCGACGTGCATGTGCATTTGCATGTGATGATAATAATAATAATAGTAGTAGTAATAATAATAATAAAAAAACAACAACAACATATGCATGTGCATGGAAATAAATAATATATAATAAATAACAAATAATAACTCATTTGCATCTGCATTTGCATGTGACGATGATTATAATAATAATAATAGTAATTACAATAATGATAATTATAATAATAATTATAATAATGATAATTATACTAATTATAAAAATAATGTGTGTGATAATAGAATAACATGCGTCCTAACAAACCCTAACAAAACCTAACAATCCCTAACAACTAATAATAACCCCTAAGAACCACTAATAATCCCAAATAACACCTGAAACCCACTATTAAACCCTAAAACACTAATAAACACTAACAAATCTTAATAACCTATAATAAACCCTGAAAACCCATTTAGAATCTAATAAACGCTACAAAATCCCTTAATCCCCTAATATACAATAAAAAACACTATTGAACCATAATAAATCCTAATTATTACTAAAAACCCTAACAAACCCAACAATACACTACAAACCCACAAAATAATAGCCTACAAAACCCTACAACCTGCTAATAAACCCTAACAAACCCTAATAACCCCATAATAAATCGTAACAAACCCTAACTACCCCAAATAATTCGTAACAAATCATATCAATGCCAAATAAATCGTAACAAGCTGAAAAAAACCACAACAAACCCTTAATAAACTGCAATAAACCCTAACACATCATAATAGACTCTAATAAATCACAATAAACCCAAATACACGTTAATAAACCCTAATAAATAAATTAAACCCTATGAAACCCTAATAAATCCTAAATAACCCTAAAAAATGTTGATAAACCCTAGAAAAAGCTAGTAATCCCTACAAAAGCCCAATAAAACCCTAATATACAATAAAAAATGATAATAAACAGTACCATATCCTAAATAACACTAATAAACCTTAAATAACCCTAATAAATCCTAAAGAACCATAATAAATTCTAAAGAACACTAAAAAACCCTAACAAACCAAAAAAACGCTAAAACACATTACATAAACCCTAAAACATGCAAAAATACCCAAAAAAACCCTAAAACACACTTAATAACCCTAACAACCCCTATCAATCCCGAAAAAACAAATAAACCCTAACCCCCCCCCCAAAAAAAACCATTTAAACCCCATCAAATACCATAAAAACCATAAGTACCCGTTAACAACCCTTAAAAACCCTAAAAAGCACTAAAAACCATAAACAACCATTAAAAACCTATAAAAGGAAACAATAGATACATAAACCCAAAAAATGTTACATAAACCCTAAAAATGCAACATAAACCCTAAAAATGAAAAATAAAGCCAAAAAACGCAACATAAACCCAATAAACACTACATCAACCCAAAAAGCACTACATAAACCCTAGAACTGTAACATAAACCCTAAACAACACAACACAAACATTAAAAAACACTACATAAAACCTTACACACAACATAAACCCTTATAACACCACATGATCCCAAAATATGTTACATAATCCCTACAAAATGCATCATAAATGCTACATCACCCCTAAAAACGCTACTTAAACCCAGAAAAGCTACATAAACCCTAAAAAATGCTACATAAAACCTAAACCCTAAACACGCTAAATAAACACTAAAAAAATTACATAAACCCTACAAAATGCTACAAAAAACATAAAACTGCTAAATAAACCCTAAAAGAGCTAAATAAACACTAAAAATGCTACATAAACCCAAACGACGCTACACAAACACTAAAAAATGCTACAAAAACCCTAAAGACGCTTCAAAAACCCTAAAAAATATTAATCCCTAATATACCATTATATAAAAAATTAAGCCCTAATAAACCCCTAATAAACTCTAATAATCGATAAAAATGCTTTATAATCCCTAAAAACCCTAATAGACTCTACTCAACCCTAATAAAACCCGAAAAATACCTAATAAACCCTAATAAATGATAATAAAACCTAATAGACCCTAAATACGCATTATGAAAACCAAAACTACCCTAACCAACCCTAATAGACACTAATAAACCCTAATAAACTGTAATAAACTCAAAACAACCCTAAAAATTTATAATAAACCATAAATAAATCCAAATAAACCCTACTCAATGCTAATAAACCTTAACACAACAATACGACCCCTAATAAAACCCTACACAACCCTAATAATGAAAACAAATACTTGTATACCATAAAAAATCCCAAGAAACCCTGATATACTCTAATATAACCTGATAAACCCTAAAAACGCTCACAAACAATAAAAAAATGATCACAAATAATAAAAACATGCCATATTACATAAAAAGAGCTAAAAACACTAATATAACCTAATAAAGACAAAAAACGCTAATATACCTTAAAAATCCCTAGAAACCATAATAAACTGTAATATAACCTAGGAAACCCTAAAAATGCTCACAAAAAAAAACAAAATGATCAAAAACAATAAACAATGCTATATTATCTAAAAACACATAATAAACACTAATATAATCTAATAAAACAAAAAAAAAACTAATAAACCCCTAAAACACTAATAAACCCTAAAAATCCCTAACAAACCCTAATAAAAACTAATTAACCATAATGAAACCATATTAAAACCCTAAAAATACCTTCTCAACCCTAATAAACCTTGAAACACCATAATAAAACCCAAAAAACCAAACTAAACCCCAATAAACAAAAAAACGCAAACAAATCATTAAAAAGCCCAAGAAACCCAAATAAACATAATAAATTCTAATAAATCCTAATAAATCATAAAAAATGCTCACAGACACTAAAAACATGCTAATAAAACATAAAAAGTCCTAACAAATCCTCATATATATTAACGAGAATGAAAAAACACTCATATACGCTAATAAAAACACTAACAAGCCCTAGTAAACCCTAAAAATCCCTAACAAACCCTAATAAACACTACTCAACCCTAATAAACCATAATAAAACCCTAAAGATACCTACTTAACCCTAATAAAACCCTAAAAATACCTAATCAGCCCTAATATACCTTAACACACTATAATAAACAATAATAAACCCCATTAAACCATAAAAAACCCAAATATACCATTAAAAATCCCTAAAACCCCTAATAAATGCTAATAAAATCCAAAAAGGCTTAAAAGCACTAATAAACCCTTATAAACACTACTAGAACCTAAAAAACCTTAATATACCCTCTTAAAAATTAATAAACCATAATGAACGATAATAAACCCTAATAAATCCTAAACATACCAAAATATACCATAATATACCATAATATACCCAAATAAACCCAACTCAATCCCAATAAAACCCTAAAAATACTTAATTAACCCTAATAAACCTTAACACACCATAATAAACCATAAAAAATCATAATAACCCCCCACCAAACCCTAAAAAAATCTAATATACCATTAAAAACCCTTAAACCCTAACAAACCATTATAAATGTTAATAACACCTAAAAATTCTAAAAAATGCTAGTATACCCTAAAAATAACTCTAATAATAATAACAGTAATAATGCACATGCAGATGCATATGCATGTGCATGGTTTAAATAATAAATCATAATGCACGTGCATGTGCATATGCCTGCGCATTTGCATGTCAATGATAATAAATTATAAATTATAAATAATAACAAATGTGAATAACATGTGTATGTGCATGTGCATGTGAATGATAATAAATAATAACGCACATCAAAGGAATGTCCATGTGCATGTGCATGTGCATGTGCATGGTAATAAATAATAAATAATAACCAAGTCCACATGAATGTGCATTTTCATATGAATGATAATAAATAATAAATAATAACATATGTGATAATAGAATAATGCATGTGCATTGCATGTGAACGTGCATATAAATAATAAATAACAGCGCACGTGTATCTGCATTTGTATTTAATGATACAAACAATAATAATAATAATAATAATAATAATAATAGAATTACACAAGTGCATTTCATGTGCATGTGCATAGTAGTAAATAATAAATAAATAATAATAAATAAGAATGCACATGCATGTGCATGTGCATTTACATTTGATGATAATATTAATAATACTAATTGTAATAATAATAATAATAACGCATGCACATGCATGGTAATAAATAAAAAATAAAAATACACATGCATGTGCATTTTCATGTGATAATGATAATGATAATAAAAAGAATAAAAATAGTAAAAATTGGGATAATGATAATAATAATAATAAAAGAATAATACAAGTGCATTGTATATCAAATGCATGGTAATAAATAATAAATAATAATGCACGTGCATCTACATTTTCATGTGATGATAGTAATAATAACAGGAGCAGTAATAATAGTATTAGTAGTGATGATAATAGTAGTAGTAC
The DNA here is from genome assembly GCA_963277665.1 of Viscum album. NCBI lineage: Eukaryota > Viridiplantae > Streptophyta > Magnoliopsida > Santalales > Viscaceae > Viscum > Viscum album. Next base: position 791,701,737 of record OY728167.1, read on the forward strand.
CAATGCATGTGATAATAGAATATTGCATGTGCATTATGTGTGCACGTGCATGGTAATAAATAATAACGCCCGTGCATTGCATTTGCATGTGATGATGATGATAATAATAATAATATTATTATTATTATTATTAACAACACATGTGATAATAGAATAACTCACGTGCATTGAATGTGAGTGTATTTACATTAGCATGTGCATTTGTATGTGATCATAACAACAACAACAACAACAACAACAAAAACCACAATAATAATAATAATAATAACAATAACAACGCTTGTGATAATAAAATAACGTGTATGCATTGCATGTGCACGTGCATGGTAATAAAAATATAATAACAACGTACGTGCACGTGCATGTTCATGTGGATGAGATGGTGATAATAATAAAAATAATAACAGTAATAATAAGATATAGTTGTTTGAAAAAACAGTAGACATGACAAAAATGCTAGAAATGGGGTCTCGAAAAACCTAACAAATCATAGAGTCATTAAAAAAGGAATAACTTCTTCTTCAGGTGTCCATTTCCGCTATGTGAAAAGTCAAACTGAATCTCCTAGAATGAACTACGATAAAAACAGGTGTCGGAGGCCGAACAGACACACCGATCAGAATTTATGACCATTTTAAGAAAAATTTGACAGGGATTCGTACAAGTAAATGGAGTTTTGGAGGCCTTCGGATGGGTTTTTGGGATTTTAGGGTACCAAACATGACTTGAACTATTTTCAAGTCATCCTTCTGCATATATCCCTTCGCTAATTTCGATTTGATATGTGGTAGACCTCAAACCGACAACCAGAGCGAAAGTTATGACCGTTTGAAGTTGGACTTTTTTTGGAGTGGTATAACTAATATATCATATATTTCAATGATCTTATCATAGTTTCTACTAAGCTTGGTCCTCCATCATCTCAAGAGCTTCTATTTTACTGGTCACATCACTCAAACGGACACCAGAAGGAGAAGTTATGCCTATTTTAGTGAGATGCGGGTTTCTTAGGTTTTAAGGTGCTAGGAGAGTTTCTCAAATTAAAACGACAATAACTTCTACTATGTGTGTTCATTTTGGATCAAAAACATATCAAATCGAAGATTGTGAAAAGATACACACTCTGGTAACCACTGGAACCTTTCTAACATTCTTCAAGCCCCAAAACGACCAAAAATGCCTTTGTATGGTCAAAAGATTGGCTTCTGGTGTCTGTTTTGCAATAACTTCTTCTATGGGTGTCTGTTTTGCCTCTAACACATATCAAATCGAAGCTTACGACAAGACCTACACTACTATAACCACTAAAACACCTTCTCACATCCTTGAAGGCCCAAATATGTACTTAAACACTCTAGAAGAGCATAACTTCTACTCTGGGAGTCTGTTTTGCCTCTACCATATATCAAATCGAAGCTTTCGACTTGATATAAAAATCTATGACCAATTGTAACACCTTATCACGTTCTTAAAGTCCCAAAAGTTCCTTAAGTCCTCCAAATGACCCTAACTTCTGCTCTGGGTGTCTGTTTCACCTCTACCACATATTAAATTCAAGCTTGGGACTAGCTCTACACATCTATGACAACCATGAACAACTAAATAACCCTAACAAACCATGAATAACCCCATAAACACTAAAAGCCATTGAAAACCATGAAAAACCTAACAATAAATAACAAACCCTAACAAATCCTAAAACCCCAAAAAACCTAAAAAACATAAAAAACCCTAAAAAAATTAACAAACACTAACAAGCCCTAACAAACCCCAAAAGCACTAAGAAACCCCAATAAACCCCAAAAATCCCCAAGAAGCACTAAGAAGCCCCAATAAACCAAAAAAACCTAAATAAATCCTAAAAACCCCCTAAGAAACCATAAGAAACCCTAACAAAACACTAAAATTCCAAAAAAAAACCAAAGCAAACCTAAGAAACACTAACACACCCTTAGAAACCTTAACACACCCTTATAAACCCTCTCACACCATTATAAACCCTAGAACACCCTTAGAAACACCAACACACCCATAGAAACCCTAACACAACCTTTGAAACCCTTAGAAACTATAGCACGCCCTTAAAAACCCTAACCCGCCCATAAAAACCCTAACCCACCCTTAAAAACCCTAACACACCCTTAGAAACCCTAACAAACCCTTAGACACCCTAAATCACTCTGATAAGCACTAATAAATCCTAACAAACCCTACCAAGCAATAATAAATCATAATAAACCCTAATAAACCCTAAATCTCACTACTAAACCCTAATAAACACTAATAAATCGCAATAAACCCTAAAAACCCTATTAGACCCCAATAAATGCTACAAAATATATAAAAACCCAACTATACAACAAATATGATATTAAAATATTAAAAACACTATTATTAATAAAAAACTATAACAAACCTGGCAAAAGCTGAAAAAACCCTAAAAAACCCTAAAAACCCAAAAAACCCAAAAAACTCAAAAAACCCAAAAAACCTAAAAAATCATAATAACCCTAAAAAACCCTAAAAAACCATAAATCCACTAAAAATGAAAAAAATCTAAAAACTGGAAAACAAACCTAAAAACCTTTAAAAAACCTCAAAAAAAACCTAAAAAAACATAAAAACTGCTAAAAACGCTAAAAACCCCTAAAAACGCTAAAAACCCTAAAAATGCCTAAAAATGTCTATCAAAACCCTAACCAAATCTATGATACCCTTGAACATCCTAAAACCCATAGAAAACCCTCAATACCTCAAAAGAAACCCTAATACACCATAGAGAACCCTAAAGAACCCTAAAACCCCTAAAGAACAACTAAAGTCACTAACAATTCTCCATAATCCCTAACAATCGCTACAAAAAACTGAAAAATGCTTCAAAATCAAAAAAAGGCAACAAAACCCCAAAAAATGCTAAAATAACCCTAACAAAGCATAAAAAATCCAAACACACCCATAAACCCCAAAAAACGCATAAAACACCAACCAACTCAAACAAACTGTAACAAACCCTAAAAACCCTAAAAAACCTAAAATACCCTAACAACCACTTATAACCCCTATGAACCACTAATAAACCCTAATAACCCCTAAAAACCACTATTAAATCCTAAAAATACTAATAAACACTAATAAATCATAATAACCTGTAATAAAACTTAACAAACTCTATTAGACCCTAATAAACACTACAAAATCCCTAAAACCCCTAATATAAAATAAAAACACTATTAAACCATAATAATCCCTAATAATCACTAAAAATCATAACAAACCTGACAAAATTCTACAAAAACCACCAAATAATAGTCTACAAAACCCTACAACCCACTAATAAACCCTAACAAACCCTAACAAAAAAAAAATCATAACAAACCCTAAGAACCCAAAATAAATTGTAACAAATCTAAAAAATTCCAAATAAATCGTAACAAAATGAAGCAAACCATAACAAACTCCTAATAAACCACAATAAAAGAAAACAATTCATAATAGACCCTAATAAATCGCAATAAACCCAAATACACGTTACTAAACCCTAATAAATAAAATAAACCCCAATGAACCCTAATAAATCCAAAATAACCCTAACAAAGGTTGATAAACCCTAGAAAAATATATTAATGCCAACAAAATTCCAATAAAACCCTAATATACAATAAAAAAGGCGAATAAACTATAAAAATTCCAAAAGAACACTAATAAACCCTAAAGAACCTTAATAATCCCTAAAGAACAATATTAAAATCTATAGAACACTAAATAACCTTATAGAACCAAAAAAACACTAAAACACATTATACAAACCCTAAAACCTCTACAATACCCAAACAAAAACTATAACACACTAAAAAAACCTAACAACCCCTATAAATCCCAAATATAGAAATAAAACCATAAACCCCCTAGAAAACCATTAAAAATACAACAAATACCATTAAAAACCATAAACTCTCGTTAACAATCCTTAAAAACCCTAAAAAACTAAAAACCATAAAAAACCATTAAAACCCTAAAAAAGGCTTAAAATAGATACATAAACCCTAAAAAAATTACATAAACCCTTAAAAATGAAACAAAAACCCTCAAAACACATCATAAACCAAAAACCAAAACATAAACCCAAAAATTCTAAATAAACAATAAAAGCACTACATAAACCCTAGAATTGTAACATAAACCCTAAAAACAGAACTTAAACCCTAAAAACGCAACATAAACATTAAAAAACACTACATAAAACCTAAAAACAGAATATAAACCCTAAAAACACTACATGAACCCTAAAAACGTTACATAAACCCTAAAAAATGCAACTTAAACAATACATCACCCCTAAAAATGCTACATAAACCGAGAAAACGCAACATAAACCCTAAAAATTTCTACATAAAACCGAAACCCTAAACATGCTACATAAACACTATAAACGTTACATAAACCCTAAAAATGATACATAAAATCTAAAACTGCTATCTAAACACTAAAAATGCTACATAAACACTAAAAATTCTACATAAACTCTAACAACACTACACAAACCCTAAAAAATGCTACAAAAACCCAAAAGACGCTTTAAAACCCTAAAAAAACTTAAACCTTAATATACCATAATATTACAATTAAACCCTAATAAACCCTTAATAAACTACAGTAATCCCTAAAAAAACCTTATAATCCCTAAAAACCCTAATAAACGTTACTCAACCCTAATAAAAACCCAAAAATAACTAATAAACACTAATAAATTATAACAATACCTAATAAACCCTAAAAATACGTTAAGAAAACCTAAACAACCCTAACCAACCCTAATAGACACTAATAAACACTAATAAACCCAAATAAACCCCCAAAAAACCCTAAAAATCCCTAACAAACCATAAATAAACCCAAATAAACCATACTTAACCCTAACAAACCTTAACACACTATAATAACCCCAAATAAAACCCTACAAAATCCAAAAAAAGAAAAATATCTAGTATACCATAAAAAATCCCTAAAACGCAAATAAAATCTAATATAACCTAATAAACCCTAAAAATGATCACAAACAATAAAAAAATGATCACGAACAAATAAAAAGGTGCTATATTACGTAAAAAGATCTAAAAACACCAATATATCCTAATAATGACAAAAAATGCTAATATACCTTAAAAATCCATATAAACCCTAATAAACCATAATAAGCTCTAATATAACCTAAGAAACCCTAAAAACGCTCACAGACAAAAACAAAATGCTCACAAACAATAAAAACACGCTATATTATCTAAAAAGACCTAACAAACAATAATATAACCTAATAAAACAAAAAAAACTAATAAACCCCTAACAAACACTAATAAACCCTAAATATCCCTAATAAACCCTAATAAAAACTAATAAACCCTAATAAAACAATAATAAAACCCTAAAAATGCCTTCTCAACCCTAATAAACCTTGACACACCATAACAATGCTTAATAAAACCCAACTAAACCTAATAAACAAAAAAAATGCAAACAAACCATTAAAAAGCCCTTGACACCCTAATAAACTATAATTAATTCAAATAAAAGCTAAAAGACCATTAAAAATGCTCACAAACACTAAAAATGCGCTAATAAAACCTAAAATTTCATAACAACCCCCCATATATATTAACAAAAACTATAAAACACTCATATACCCTAATAAAAACACTAACAAACCCTAGTAAACCCTAAACACCCAAATAAAAGTATACTCAACCCAAATAAACCCTAATACAACCTTAAAGATAACAACTCAACCCTAATAAAACCCTAAAAATACCTACTGAACCCTAATAAACCTTAACACACCATAATAAACCACAATAAACCCCACTAAACCATAAAAAACGCAAATATACCATTAAAAAGCCCTAAAACATCTTATAATTGTGAATAAAACCTAACAAAGCTTAAAATCACTAATAAACCCGAATAAACACTACTAAACACTAAAAACACAAATATACCCTATTAAAAATTAATAAACCATAATAAATCATAATAAACCCTAATAAATCCTAAACATACACAAATATACTTTAATATACAATAATATACCCTAATAAACCTATCTCAATCCTAATAAAACCCTAAAAATACCTAATAAACCATAATAAATCACGACACATCAAAATAAACCCTAATAAAATCCTAATAACACCCACCAAACCCTAAAAATGCTAATATACCATTAAAAGCCTGAAAACCATAACAAACCATAATAAAAGATAATAACACCTAAAAATCCTAAAAATGATAGTAAACCCTAAAAACACCTCTAATAATAATAGTAGTAATAACGCACGTGCATGTGAATATGTATATTAATGGTTTAAATAATAAATCAGAATGCACGTGTATGTGCATAGGCCTGTGCATTTTCATGTGAATGATAATAAATAATAAATTATAAATAATAACGCATGTGAATTTCATGTGTATGTGAATGTGCATGTGAATGATAATAAATAATAAATAAATACGTTCGTACAAGTGCATGTGCATGTGCATGGTAATAAACAATTAATAATAACCAAGTCCGCATGAATGTGCATTTTCATTTGAATGATAATAAATAATAAATAATAACACATGTGATAATTGAATAACCCATGTGCTTTGCGTGTGCACATGCATTAGAATAAATAATAATAACACATGTGGTAATAGAATAACGCAAGTGCATTTCATTTTCATGTGCATGATAATAAATAATATATAATAACGCATGTGAAAGTGTGTTTACATGTAATGATAATGATAATGATGCATACACATGCATGGTAATAAATAATAAATAACAACGCACGTGCATGTGCATTTGAATTTGATGATACAAACAACAACAACAACAACAACAACAATAATAATAATAATAGAATAATGCAAGTGCATTTCATGTGCATGTGTGTAGTAGTAAATAATAAATAAATAATAATAAATATGAATGCACATTCATGTGCATGTGCCTTTACATTTGATGATAATATTAAAAATACTAATTTTATTAATATTAATAATAATAATAATAACTCATGCTTGTGCATGGTAATAAACAATAAGTAACAATGCACATGCATGTGAATTTTCATGTGATAATGATAATAATAATGATAATGACAATAATAATAATAATTACAGTGATAATAATAAATATTATTATTATAAAAGAATAATACAAGTGCATTGCACATGCACGTACATGGTAATAAAAAATAAATAATAACGCACATGAATCAATATTCGCATGTGATGATAGTAATAATAACAACATTAGTAATAATAGTAGTGGTGGTGGTGATAATAGTAGTAGTACTAATGAATATGATAATATAATATTGCATTTGCATTACGTGTGCATGTGTATGGTAGTAAATAATAACTCTCGTTCATTGCATTTTCACCGGATGACTATGATAATAATAATAATAAGAATAATATTAATAATAACAATGCATGTGATAATATAACAACGCACGTTCATTGAATGCGCATGTATTTGCATTTGGATGTGCATTTTCATGTGATGATAATAACAATAAAAACAACAGCAACAACAACAACCACAATATTAATAATAACAACAATAATAATAATGCATGTGATAATAAAATAACGTGTGTGCATTACATGTTCATGTGCATGGTAATAAAAAAAATTAATGAACTTGCATGTGCATGTGCATTTCCATGAGATGATGATAATAATAATAATAATAAAAGTAATAATAAGTAATAGTTGTTTGAAAAAATAGAAGACAGGACAAAAGAGCTATAAATGGTGTCTCGAAAAACCTAACAAATCACAGAGTCATTAAAAAAGGAATAAATTCTTCTTTAGGTGTTCATTTACACTCTGTGAATAGTCAAACTAAATCTCATGGAACGAACTATGATAAAAACAGGTTCTGGAGGCCGAAAAGACACACAGATTAGATGTTATGACCATTTTAAGAAAAATTTGGCAAGGATCCAGACACAAAAATGGAGTTTTGGAGGCCTTCTGATGTGATTTTTGGGATTTTAGGGTCTCAACATTACTTTAACATTGTTCAAGTTAGATTTCTACATAGATCACTTCACTGCCTTCGATTTGATATGTGGTAGAGCTCAAACGAACAACCAAAGTGAAAGTTATGGTCGTTTGAAGTTGGACATTGTTTTAGAGTGGTATAACTAATATATCTTCTATTTCTTTGACTTTCTCATAGTTTCGATTAGACTTGGCCCTCAATAATCTCACAAGCTTCGATTTTACTAGTTATAGTGCTCAAACGGACACCTGAAGGAGAAGTTATTCCTATTTTAGTGAGTTGTGGGTTTCTTTGGTTTTTAGGCACCAGGAGGGTTGCTCAAGATAAAACGACAATAACTTCTGCTACGTGTGTTCATTTTGTCTCTACCACATATCAAATCTAATATTGTGAAAATATACACACTCTGGTAACCACTAGAAACCTTTTATATATTTTTAAACCCCCCAAAACTCCCAAAATCCATTTAGATGGTCAAAAGATTGGCTTCTGGTGTCCGTTTTGCAATAACTTCTTCTATGGGTCTCCATTATTCCTCTACCACAAATCAAATCGAATCTCGAGACTATACTTACAATCTTATAACCACAGAAGCACCTTCTCACATCCATGAAGGCCCAAATAGGTACTTAAACACTCCAAAAGACCATAACATCTTCTTCAGGAGTTCGTTTTGCTTCTACCATATATCAAATCGATGATTTCGACTAGATCTACACATCTGTGACCAATAGGAACACCTTATCACGTTCTCAAATACCCAAAAGGTCCTTAAGTCCTCCAAATGACCATAACTTCTTCTCTGGGTGTCCGTTTCTCCTCTACCGCATATCAAATTGATGCTTGCGACTAGCTCTACACATCTGTGAAAACCATGAACAACTAAATAACCCTCACAAACCATGAATAACCCCATAAACACTAAAAACCATTAAAAACCACTCAAAACCCTAACAATCCCTAACAAACCCTAACAAAGACTAACAAACCCTAACAAACCCTACCAAATCCTAACAAACCCCAAAAAATATTAAATACCTAACAAACCTGAAAACCCCTAACAAACCCTAACAAGCCCTAAAAAACTACAAGAAGCACTAAGAAACCCCAATAAACTCAAAAAACCCGAAGAAACCCTAAAAAACCCCTATGAAACCATAAGAAACCCTAACATAACCCCAAAAACCCTAAAAACTCAAACAAAATCCTATGCACACCTAAGAAACACTAACACACCCATAGAAACCCTAACACACCCTTAGAAACCCTAACACACCCTTTGAAACCCTAACACACCCGTAGAAACCCCAATGCACCCATAGAAACCCTAACACAACCATAGAAACCCTTAGAAACCATATCACACACTTTGAAACCCTAACCAGCCCATAAAAACCATAACCCACCCTTAGAAACCCTAACACACCCTTATAAACCCTTGGACACCCTAAATCACTCTAATAAGAACTAATAGATCCTAACAAACCCTACCAACCAATAATAAACTATAATAAACCCTAATAAATCCTAAAACCCACTACTAAACCCTAATAAACACTAATTAATCTTAATAAACCATAAAAACCCTATTAGACCCCAATAAAAGCTACAAAAAACCTAAAAACCCAAATATACAACAAACATGCTATTAAACCATTCAAAATACTAATATTCACAAAAAAACCTAACAAACCCGACAAAACCTGACAAAACCCTAAAAAAACTAAAAACTCAAAAAAAAACCCTAAAAACACTAAAACCCTAAAAAATCCTAAAAAACCCTAAAAACCCCTAAAAACACTAAAACCACTTGAAAAATGAAAAAACTGAAAATCCCAAAAAAAACATAAAAAGCTTAAAAACATAAAAAAACCTCAAAAATCCCTAAAAACCACTAAAAACGCTAAAAACCCTAAAAGGCCTAAAAATGCCTAACAAAACCCTAACCAACCCTATGAAACCCTCAAAAACCCTAAAACTCCCCTACAAAACCCTAAAAACCTCAAATGAACCCCTAATGCACCCTAAAGAACCCTAAAAACCCTAAAAACCCTAAAGAACCCTAAAGAACCACTAAAGCCACTAACAACGCTACATAAGCCCTATCAATTGTTACAAAAACCCGAAAAATGCTTCAAAACCCACAAAACACAACAAAACCCCCAAAAATGCTAAAATAACCCTCACAAAGCATAAAAAAATCCAAACACACCCATAAAACCCAAAAAACACATAAAACCCCAAACAACTCAAACAAACCTTAACAAATCCTAAAAACCCTAACAAAACCTAACATAACCTAACAACCACAAATAACCCCTAAGAACCACCAATCAACCCCAATAACCCATAAAACCCACTACTAAACCCTAAAAACCCTAATAAACACTAATAAATCGTAATAACCTATAATAAACGCTAAAAAACTCTATTAGACCATAATAAACGCTAAAAAAGCCCTAAAACCCCTAATATACAATAAAAATAATATTAAACCATAATTAACCCTAATAATAACTTAAAACACTAACAAACCCAACAAAACACTACAAAAATATCTAAATAATAGCCTACAAAACCATACAACCCACTAATAAACCCTAATAACCCCAAAATAAATTGTAATAAACCCTAACAACCCCAACTAAATCATAAAAAAATACTAACAACGCCAAATAAATCTTTACAAACTAAAACAAACCATAACAAACCCCTAATAAACCCCAATAAACCCCAACAAATAATAAAAATCCCTAATAAATCGTAATAAACCCAAATACATGTTACTACACACTAATAAATAAAATAAACCCTAATAATCCCTAATAAATACTAAATAACCCTAAAAATGTTGATAAACCATAGAAAAAGCTATTAATGCCTACAAAATCCCAACAAACCCCTAATATACAATAAAAAAACTAATCAACTATCACAAATCCTAAAGAACACTAATAAACCCTAAATAACCATAATAAACCCAAAATAACCATATTTAACTCTAAATAACACTAAAAACCCAAAAGAACCCAAAAAATGCAAAAACACATTATATAAACCCTAAAAACTGCTACAATACCCAAACAAAACCTAAAACACACTAAAAAACCCTAACAAGCCCTATCAATCCCAAAAAAACAAATAAACCCATAAAACCCTCCTCAAATCATTAAAAAGCCATCAAATACCATAGAAAACCATAAACACCCATTAACAGCCCTTAAAAACCATAAAAAACACCACAGACCATTAACAACCATTAAAACCCTAAAAATGCTTCAAATGGATACATAACCCTTAAAAAGTTACATAAACCCTAAAAAATGCAACAAAAACCCTAAAAACGCAACATAATCCAAAAAACGCAACATAAACCCAAAAACGCTACATAAACCCTGAAATCACTACATAAACCCTAGAACTGTAACATCAACCCGAAAAAACACAACATAAAACCTAAAATGCAACATAAACATTAAAAAACACTACATAAAACCTAAAAACACAATATAAACCCTAGAAACACTACATTAACCATAAAAACGTTACATAACCCCTAAAAATGAAACATAAATGCTACATCACCCCCAAAAAATGCTACATAAACCCATAAAATGGAACATAAACCCTAAAAAATGCTACATAAAACCTAAACACTAAACACGCTACATAAAACCTAGAAACGTTACAAAAACCCTAAAAATGATACATAAAATCTAAAACTTCTAACTAAACCCTAAAAATGCTACATAAACACTAAAAATTCTACATAAACTCTAACAATGCTACACAAACCCAAAAAAATGCTACAAAACCCCTAAAGACGCTTCAAAACCCTCAAAAAATATTTAACCCTAATATACAATAATATAAAAAATTTAACCTAATAAACCCTTAATAAACTCTAATAATCCATAAAAACACCTTATAATCCCTAAAACCCCTAAGAAACTCCACTTAACCCTAATAAACCCCCGAAAATACCTAATAAACACAAATAAATGATAATAAAACCTAATAAACCCTAAAAACACATGAAGAAAACCTAAACAACCCTAACCAAACCTAATAGACGCTAATAAACACTAATAAACCCTAATAATCCCCAAAAAACCCAAAAAACCCTAACAAACCAATAATAAATCCAAATAAACCCTACTCTACCCTAAAAAACCTTAAAACACCATAATAACCCATTATAAAACCCTACAAAACCCTAACAATGAAAAAATGCTAGTATACCTTAAAAAATCCAAATAAACCCTGATAAACTCTAATATAACCTAATAAACCCTAAAAAAGCTCATAAACATTAAAAAAACAATCACAATCAATAAAAACGTGATATATTACCTAAAAGACCTAAAAACACCAATATAATCTAATAAAGACAAAAAACACTAATATACCTTAAAAATACCTAGAAACCCTAATAAACCATAACAAATTCTAATATAACCTACGAATCCCAAAAAACACTCCCAAATAAAATCAAAATTCTAAAAAACAATAAAAAAATCTATATTATCAAAAAAGACCTAACAAACACTAATATAACCTAATAAAACAAAAAAAAACTAATAAACCCCTAACAAACCCTAATACACCCTAAATATCCCTAATAAACCCTAGTAAAAACTAATAAACCTAAATAAAACTATAATAAAACCCCAAAAATGTCTTCTCAGCCATAATAAACCTTGACACACCATAATAAAACCTAATAAAACCCAACTAAACTCCAACAAACAAAAAAAAATGCAACAAACCATTAAAAAGTCCTAGAAAACCTAATAAACCATAATAAATTCTAATAAAACCTAATAAACTATAAGAAAAGATCACAAAAACTAAAAACACACTAACAAAACATAAAAAGTTCTAACAACTGCTCATATATATTAACAAAAACTAAAAAACACTCATATACCCTAATAAAAATAGTAACAAACCCTAGTAAACCCTAAAAATCCCTAACAAAACATAATAAACCCTACTAAACCCTAATAAACCCTAATAAAACCATAAAGATACTTACCCAACCATAATAAAACACTAAAAATACCTAGTCAACCCTAATAAACCTTAACACACCAAAATAAACCATAATAAACCCCACTAAACCCTAAAAACGCAAATATACCATTAAAAAGCCCTAAAACACCTAATAAATGCTAATAAATCCTAAGAAAGCTTAAAAGTGCTAATAAACCCAAATAAACACTACTAAACCCTAAAACCCCTAATATACCCTCTTAAAAATTAATAAACCATAATGAACCATAATGAACCCTAATAAATCCTAAACATACCCAAATATACCATAATATACTTTAATAAACCCAACTCAATCCTAAAAAATGCTAGTAAAACCTAAAAATACCTCTAATAATAATAATTGTAATAACGCACGTGCATGTGCATATGCCTGCACATTTGCATTTGAATGATAATAAAAAATAAAAAATAAATAATAATGCATGTGAATTGCATGTGTATGTGCAGGTGCATTTGAATGATAATAAATAATAAAATAATAATGCACATACAAGTGCATGTGCATGTGCATGTGCATGTGCATGGTAATAAACAATAAATAATAACCAAATCCACATGAATGTGCATTTGAATGTGAATGATAATAAATAATAAATAATAACACATGTGATAATAGAATAATGCACATGCATTGCGTGTGCAAACTACTACAAAAACTACCTTTATCTATGCTAGAAAAGTGCATTAACAGTGGTAAAAAAAGCATTGTTAATTGAGGTGAGGATATAGGGGGTTCCCTTTTATCAGCGCTTAGAAAAGTGCTGATAAAGGCAACTTTTATCAGCGCTTCTTAAAAACACTAATAAATGTAAAAAAACAAAAAACAAGAAAATATTTATATAATGCAGGGGGGGGCTTTTAACAGCGCTTGACCCTCCCTTTATTAGCGCTAGGCGGACCCACCTCAATCTCTCCTGCGTGCTTCCCTTCCCGTGCATCCCCCACACGCGTGCACCTCCTTGCTTCCGCCCGAAATTGAACCCGTGACCTCCCCCCTTGTGTTCCTGCACCTTTACCACTAATCCATTTCATTTTATTCCTCTATTTAATGATATATATATTTATTTCTATATATAGTTATATTTATTCGTATATTAAAATAGATTCATATTAATATAAATATATTTTGTTATATTAATACATATATATTTATTCATATATTAGTATATGTATATTTATTCTTATATTAGTATATATTTATATTAATATGTTTTTTATCCATATATTTATTTTTATATTAATATATATTTATAAGATTGGTTTTAAATACATTTATAAAATATGTTTTTTATATTTTCTTATAAATAAATAAAATACATACATATATACCACACACACACATAGACACACATACACACACACACAGAAACATATATATTTACTAATAAATACATATATATATATATATGTGTGTGTGTGTGTGTGTGTGTGTGTGTGTATTTGAAAAGCCATAGAATGTTAAAACGACTATATCTTCTAATCTAGAAGCCTGTTTCAACTACAAAACTAGTCCAATTGATGAAAATGAGACAATCTTTGATATGATATCTGGTACAGGCCTAACAGACTTCTGGATCAGAAGTTATACATGTTTGAATGTTAACAAATCAGGGAATCCCCTCTAAAGACACTAACAATGATACATAAACCCTATAATTTCTAGAAAACCCCGAAAAAGGATTCAAACCCCACAAAATGAATCAAAATCCCAAAAACAAAAAAAATAACCCTAACAAAGCATAAAAAATCCAAAAACATTCATAAAAACCAAAAAAAATCCATAAAACACCAAACAACTCAAACAAACCGTAACAAACACTAAAAACCTAACAAAACCTAATAAACCCTAACAACCACTATTAACCCTTAAAAACCACTAATAAAACCTAATAAGTCCTAAAACCCACGATTTAACCCTAAAAACCTGAATAAACACAAATAAATCATAATAACCTGTAATAAACCCTAACAAACTCTATTAGACCCTAATAAATGCTACAAATCCCTAAATCCCTAATATACAATAAAAACACTATTAAACCATAATAAACCCTAATAATCACTAAAAATCCTAACAAACCTTACAAAATGATACAAAAACCTCCAAAATAGCCAACAAAACTGTACAACCCACTAATAAAACATAACAAACCCTAATAACCACAAAATAAATCGTAACAAACTGTAATAACCACAATTTCTTTTTACAAATCCTAACAATGCGACATAAATCGTAACAAACTGAAACAAACCATAAAAAACCCCTAATAAACCACAATAAACCCTAACAAAGCATAATAAACCCTAATAAATCGTAATAAACCCAAATACATGTTAATAAACCCTAATAAATAAAATAAACCCTAATAAACCCTAATAAAGACTAAATAACCATAAAAAGGATGATAAATAATAGAAAAAGCTATAAATGCCAACAAAATCCCAATAAAACCTTAATATACAATAAAAACGCTAATAAACTGTAACAAATCCTAAAGAACACTAATAAACCGTAAAGAACCCTAATAAACCATAAAAACCCATATTATGTTCTAAAGAACACTAAAACCCCTAAAGAACCCAAAAATGCTAAAACACATTATATAAACCCTAAAAACCGCTACAATACCCAAACAAACCCTAAAACACACTAAACACCCCAAACAACCCCTATCAATCACAAAAAAAACAAATAAACCCATAAAAACCCACAAAACCCATTAAAAATCCCTCAGATACCATAAAAAACTACAAACACCTATTAACAACCCTTAGAAACCATAAAAACACTACAAACCATAAACAACCATTAAAACCATAAAAAAGGATTCAAATAGATACATAAACCCTAAAAATGTTACATAAACCCTAAAAATTGCAACAAAACCCCTAAAAACACAACATAAACAAAAAAACGCAACATAAACCCAAAAAACACTACATAAACCCTAAAAACAGTACATAAACCCTAGAAATGTAACATAAACCCTTAAAAATACAACATAAACCCTAAAAAACGCAACATAAACATTAAAAAATGCTACATAAAACCTAAAAGCACAATATAAACCCAAAAAAACACCATGAACCCTAAAACATTACATAAACCCTAGAAAATGCAACATAAACGCTACAACACCCCTAAAAACGCTACATAATCTCAGAAAACGCAACATAAACCCTAAAAAATGCTACATAAAACCTAAACCCTAAACACGCTACATAAACCCTAAAAAATGTTACATAAACCCTAAAATGATATATAAAATATAAAACCACTAACTAAACCCTAAAAATGATACATAAACACTAAAAATGCTACATAAACTCTAACAACACAACACAAACCATAAAAAATTCCACAAAAACCTTAAAGATGCTTTAAAACCCTCAAAAATATTAAACCCTAGTATACCATAATATAAAAAACTAAAATCTAATAAACCCCTAATAAACTCTAATAATCCCAAAAAACACCTTATAATCCCAAAAATCCTAATAATCTCTACTCAACCCTAATAAAACCCCAAAAATACCTAATAAAGCCTAATAAATGATTACAAAAACTAATAAACCCTAAAAACATGTTAAGAAAACCAAAACAACACTAACCAACCCTAATAGACACTAATAAACACTAATAAACCCTAATAAACCCTAATAAACCCTATAAAAACCCTAAAAAGCTCTAATAGGCCTTAAATAAACCCAAATAAACACTAATCAACCCTAACAAACCTTAACACACCATAATAACCCCTAATAAAACCCTACAAAACCCTAATAAAGAAAAATTCTTGTATACCTTAAAAATCCTTAGAAACCCTGATAAAATCTAATATAACCGAAAACCCCTAAAAACGCTCACAAAAAAAATAAAAAAATGATCAAAAATAATAAAAATGTGCTATAATACCTAAAATGACCTAAAACACTAATATAACCTAATAAAGAAAAAAATTCTAATATAATGAAAAATCACTAGAAACCCTAATAAACCATAATAAACTCTAATATAACCCAAGAAACCCTAAAACTCTCACGAAAAAAAACAAAACCCTCACAAATAATAAAAAATGCTATATTATCTAAAAAGTCCTAACAAACAGTAATATAACCTAATAAAACAGAAAAACCAATAAACCCCCAACAAACCCTAATAAACCATAAAAATCCATAATAAACCCTAATAAAATGAATAAACACTATCAAAACACTAATAAAACCCTAAAAATACATTTTCAACCCTAATATACCTTGACACACCATAACAAAAAACTAATAAAACCCAACTAAACCCCAATAAACAAAAAACGCAAACAAACCATTAAAAGGACCTAAAAACCCTAATAAACCACAATAAATTCATATAAAAGCTAATAAACCATTAAAAATGCTCACAAACACTAAAAACATGCTAAAAACCTAAAAAGTCATAAAAACCCCTCATATATATTAACAAAAACTAAAAAACACTCATATACCCTAATAAAAACACTAACAAACCCGAGTAAACCCTAAAAATCCATAACAAACCCTAATAAACCGTACTCAACCCTAATAAACCCTAATAAAACCTTAAAGATACCGACTCAACCCTAATAAAACCCTAAAAATATCTACTCAATCCTAATAAACCTTAACACACCATAATAAACCATAATATACACAACTAAACCCTAACAAATGCAAATATACCACTAAAAGACATAAAACCCCTAATAAATGCTAAAAAACCAAACAAAGCTTAAACGCGCTAATAAACCCGAATAAACACTACTAAACACTAAAAACCCTAATATACCCTCTTAAAAATTAATAAACAATAATGAACCATAATAAACCCTAATAAATCCTTAACATACCCAAATATACCATAATATACCACAATATACCCTAATATACCCAACTCATTCCTAATAAAACCCTAAAAATACCTAATAAACCCTAATAAAGCTTGACACACCATTATAAACCCTAATGAAATCCTAATAACCCCCACCAAACCCTAAATAATTCTAATATACTGTTAAAAACCATAAAACCCTAAAAACCCATAATAAATGTTAATAACACCTAAAAATCATAAAAAAGATAGAAACCCTAAAAATACCTATAATAATAATAGTAGTAATAATGCACGTGCATGTGCATATGCATGTGGATGGTTTAAATAATAAATCATAATGCACATTCAGGTGCATATGCATGTGCATTTTCGTGTGAATGATAAAAAATAATAAATTATAAATAATAATACGTGTGAATTGAATGTGTATGTGCATGTGCATGTGAATGATAATAAATAATAAATAATAACACACATCCAAGTGCATGTGCATGTGCATGTGCATGTGCATGGTAATAATCAATAAATAATAACAAAGTCCACATGAATGTGCATTTTCATGTGAATGATAATAAATAATAAATAATAACACATGTGATAATAGAATAACTCAAGTGCATTGCTTCTTCACGTGCATGAGAATAAATAATAATAACACATGTGATAATAGAATAACGCAAGTGCATCGCACTTTCATGTGCATGGTAATAAATAATATATAATAACACACATGTATGTGCATTTACATGTAATGAAAATGATAATGATGCATGCACATGCATGGTTATAAATAATAAATAATAACGCACGTGCATGTGCATTTGTATTTCTTGTTACAAACATTAATAATAATAATAATAGAATAACACAATTGAATTTCATATGCACGTGCATAGTAGTAAATAATAAACAAATAATAGTAAATAAGAACCCACATGCATGTGCATGTGCATTTAAATTTGATAATAATATTAGTAATACTAATTGTAATAATAATAATAATAATAAAGCATGCACGTGCATGGTAATAAATAATAAATAACAACGCACATGCATGTGGATTTTCATGTGATAATGATAATAATAATGATAATGATAATAATAATAATAATAATAATAATAATAATAAATTTGATAATAATAAAAATAATAAAAATAATAAAAATGAAAAACAATAATACAAGTGCATTGCATGTGCATGTGCAAGATAATAAATAATAATAATAGATGTGATAATTGAATAATGCAAGTGCATTGTATTTCCATGTTCATAGTAATAAATAATATATAATAACACACTTGGATGTGCATTTACATGTAATGATAATGATAATGACGCATGCACGTGCATGGTAATAAATAATAAATAACAACTCACGTGCATGCGCATTTTGTATTTGATGATACAAACAACAACAACAAAAACAACAACAACAACAACAACAACAACAAAAACCACAATAATAATAATAATAATTATAGAATAACGCAAGTTCATTGCATGTGCACGTGCATAGTAGTAAATAATAAATAACAATGCACATGCATCTGCATTTACATATAATGATAATAATAATAACTTCATTAGTAGTAGTAATGATAATAGTAGTTGTACCAATGCATGTGACAATAGAATATTGCATGTGCATTACATGTGCACGTGCATGGTAATAAATAATAATGTGCGTGCATTGAATTTGCATGTGATTATGATGATGATAATAATAATTATTATAATAATAATTAAAATATTAATAATATTAATATTAATAATAACAACGCATGTGATAATAGAATAACGAACGTGCATTGAATGTGCGCGCTTATGTATTTGCATGTGCATTTGCATGTGATGATAATAAAAACAACAACAACAACAACAACAACAACAACAACAACAACAACCACAATAATAATAATAACAAAAAGAATAACAATGTATGTGATAATAAAATAACGTGAGTTCATTGCATGTGCACGTGCAAGGTAATAAAAAATAAAAAATAATGAAAGTGCATCTGCATGTGTATGAGATGATAATAATAATAATAATAGTAATAATAATAATATTAATAATAACAACAATGCATGTGATAATAGAATAACTCATGTTCATTGCATGTGCAGTGCATGATAATAAATAATAACTCATAGCGCACGTGATGATAATAATAACAATAATAGTAATATTAATAATCATAGTGCATGTGATAATAGAATAAAGCACATGTATTGAATGTGCATGTGTATGGTGATAAATAAAAACGCATGTGCATTTGCATTTGAATTTGATGATAATATCAACAATAACTATAATAGTAATAATAACAATAACAATAAAAATGAATGTGATAATAGAATAATGTAGGTGCATTGCGTGCGTGCGTGCATGGTAATAAATAATAACAGATGTGCATGTGCGTTTTCATGTGATGATTATAATAATAATAATAACAACAACAATGACAACAACATATGCACGTGCATGGAAAAAAATAATATATAATATATAATATATAATAACACACGTGCATCTGCATTTTCATGGGACGATAATAATAATAATAATAGTAATAAAAATAAAAATAATTATAATAATGATAATAATAATAATGATAATGATAATAATGATAATAATAATGTGTGTGATAATATAATAACACATGTCCTAACAAACTCTAACTAAACCTAACAAACCCTAACAACCATATATGACCCCTAAGAACCACTAATAATACCAAGTAACACCTGGAACAACCTATTAAACCCTAAAACCCTAATAAATACTACTAAATCATAATAACCTGTAATAAACCCTAAAAACCCTATTAGACTCTCATAAATGATACAAAAGCCCTAAAATACCTAATATACAATAAAAATCACTATTGAAGCATAAAAAATCCAAATAATCACTAAAAACCCTAACAAACCCGACAAAACCCTACAAAACCCGCCAAATAATAGTCCAAAAAACCCTACCACCTGCTAATAAACCCTAATAACCCCATAATAAATCGTAAAAAACCCTAAAAACCCCAAATAAATCATAACAAATCATAACAATTCCAAATAAATCATAACAAACTGAAACAAACCATAACAAACCCCTAATAAATAGCAATAAACCCTAAAAATCATAATAAACCCTAATAAATCGTAATAAACACAAATACACGTTAATAAACCCTAATAAATAATATAAACCCTAAGAAACCCTAATAAATCCTAAATTACCAAAAAAGGTTGATAAACCCTTGAAAAAGCTATTAATGCCAACAAAAGCCTAATAAAACCCTAATATACAATAAAAAATGCTAATAAACCGTAACAAATCCTAATGAACACTTATAAACCCTATGTAACCCTAATAAACCCTAATGAACCATAATAAACTCTAAAGAACACTAAAAACCCCTAAAAACCCCAAAAAATTCTAAAACTCATTATATAAACCCTAAAAACTGCTACAATACCCAAACAAACCCTAAAACACACTAAAAAACCCTAGCAACCCCTATCAAACCCGAAAAAACAAATAAACCCTTAAAAGAACCCAAAAAAACCATAAAAACCCATCAAATACCATAAAAACCATAAACACCTGTTAACAACCCTTAAAAACCCTGAAAACCACTACAAACCATAAACAACCATTAAAACCCGAAAAAGGCAACATATAGATACACAAACCCAAAAAACGTTACATAAACCCTAAAAATGCAACATAAACCACACAACATAAACCCAAAAAACACTACATAAACTCAAAAAATGCTACATAACACCAAAAATCACAACATAAACCGTAGAACCGTAACATAAACCCTAAAAAATGCTACATAAATATTAAAAATCTCTACATAAAACCTAAAAACACAACATAAACCCTAAAAACACTACATGATCCCTAAAAACGTTACATAAGCCCTAAAAATGCAACATAAACACTACATCACCCCTAAAAATGCTACATAACCCCAGAAGACGCAATATAAACCCTAAAAAATGCTACATAAAACCTAAACCCTTAACATTCTACATAAACACTAAAAATGTTACATAAACCATAAAAAATGCTTCGTAAAACATAAAACTGCTAGCTAAACCCTAAAAGTGCTACATAAACACTAAAAATGCTATATAAACTCAAACAACGCTACACAAACACTAAAAAATTCTACAAAACCCTAAAGACTCTTCAAAACCCTAAAAAATATCAATCCCCAATATACCATAATATAAAAAATTAAACCCTAATAAACCCCTAAAATCACTAAAATTTATTATAATCCCTAAAAACCCTAAGAGACTCTACTCAACCCTAATAAAACCCCAAAAATACCTAATAAACCCTAATAAATGATAATAAAACCAAATAAACCCTAAAAACACGTTATAAAAACCTAAAAAACCCTAAACAACCCAAATAGACATTAATAAACACTAATAAACCATAATAAACCCCAAACAAACCCCAAACAAACCTAATAATCCATAAATAAATCCAAATAAATCCTACTCAACCCTAACGAACCTGAAAACACCATAATGACTCCTAAGAAAACCCTACAAAACCCTAATAACGAAAACAAACGCTAGTATACCATACAAAATCCCAAGAAACCCTCATAAACTCTAATATAACCTAATAAACCCTAAAAACGTTCACAAACAATAAAAATATGATCACAAACAATAAAAACCCACTATATTACCTAAAAAGACCTAAAAACACTAATATAAGCTAATAAATACAAAAAACACAAATATACCTTAAAAATCACTAGAAATAATAATAAACCAGATTAAACTCTAATATAACCTAGGAAACACTAAAACTTTCACAAATCATAACAATGCCAAATAAATTGTAAAAAACTAAAACAAACCATAACAAACCCCTAATAAACCCCAATAAACCCTAACAAATAATAATAAACCCAAATACATGTTACTAAACCCTGATAAATAAAATAAACCCTAATAATCCATAATAAATACTAAATAACCCTAAAAATGGTGAAAAACCATAGAAAAAGATATTAATGCCTACAAAAGCCCAACAAACACCTAATATACATTAAAAATGCTAATAAGCTATAACAAATCTTGTACAACACTAATAAACCCTAAAGAACCATAGTAAACCCTAAAGAACCATATTTAACTCTAAATAACACTAAAAACCCAAAAAAATCCAAAAAAAATGCAAAAACACATTACATAAACCCTAAAAACCACTATAACACCCAAACAAAACCTAAAACACACTAAAAAACCCCTAACAACCCCTATCAATCCCAAAAAACAAATAAACCCATAAAACCCTCCACAAACCATTAAAAATCCATCAGATACCATAAAAAACCATAAACACCCATTAAGAGTCCTTAAAAACCATAAAAAATAAAACAAACCATTAACAACCATTAAAACCCTAAGAAAGGCTTCAAATGGTTACATAAACCTTAAAACGTTACATAAGCCCTAAAAAATGCAACAAGAACCCAAAAAACGCAACATAAACCCAAAAACGGTACATAAACCCTGAAATCACTACATAAAATATAGAACTGTATCATAAACCCTAAAAAACACAACATAAACCCTAAAACGCAACATAAACCTTAAAAAACACTACATAAAACATAAAAACACAATATAAACCCTAAAAACACAAAATGAACCCTAAAAACGTTACATAACCCCTAAAAATGAAACATTAATGCTACATCACCCCTAAAAATGCTACATAAACCCAGAAAATGCAACATAAACCCTAAAAAATGCTCCATAAAACCTAAACACTAAACACACTACATAAACCCTAGAAACGTTACATAAACCCTAAAAATTATACATAAAATCTAAAACCCCTAAAAAAACCCTAAAAATTATACATAAACACTAAAAATGCTACATAAACTCTAACAATGCTACACAAACCCTAAAAAATGCAACAAAAACCCTAAAGACACTTCAAAACCCTCAAAAAATATTAAACCCTAATATAAAATAATATAAAAAATTAAACCTAATAAACACCTAATACACCCTTAATAAACTCTAATAATCCCTAAAAACACCTTATAATCCCTAAAAACCCTAAGAAACTCTACTTAACACTAATAAACCCCCAAAATACCTAATAAACCCTAATAAATGATAATAAAACCTAATGAACCCTAAAAACACATGAAGAAAACCTAAACAACCCTAGACAACCCTAATAGACACTAATAATCACTAATAAACCCTAACAGTCCCCAAAAAAACCTAAAAATCCATAATAAACCATAAATAAAGCCATATAAACCCTATTCAACCCTAACAAACCTTATCACGCCATAATAACCCATAATAAAACCCTACAAACCCTAATAAAGAAAAAAAATGCTAGTATACCTTAAAAATCCATATAATCCCTAATAAACTCTAATATAACCTAATATACCCAAAAAAGATCACAAACAATAAAAAAACAATCACAATCAATAAAAACATGCTATATTACCTAAAAAGACCTAAAAACACCAATATAATCTAATAAAGACAAAAACACTAATATACCTTAAAATCTCTAGAAACACTAATAAACCATAATAAACTCTAATATAACCTAAAAAACCCAAAAAAAAACTATCAAACAAAATAAAAATGCTCACAAACAATAAAAACAAGGTGTATAATCAAAAAATACCTAAAAAACAGTAATATAACCTACTAAAATAAAAAAACTAATAAACCCCTAACAAACCCTAATAAACCCTAAAAATCCCTAATAAACCCTAATAAAAACCAATAAACCCAAATAAAACAATAATAAAACCCTAAAATTGCCTTCTCAGCCATAATAAACCTTGACACACCATAATAAAACTGAATAAAACCCAACTAAACTCCAACAAACAAACAAAATGCAACATACCATTAAAAAGCCCTAGAAAACCTAATAAACCATAAGAAATTCTAATAAAACCTAATAAACTATAAAAAATGCTCCCAAAAACTAAAAACACGCTAATAAAACATAACAATTTATAAAAACTGCTCATATATATTAACAAATACTAAAAAACACTCATATACCCTAATAAAAACATTAACAAACCCTAGTAAGCCCTAAAAATCCCTAACAAAACATAATAAACCCTACTCAACCATAATAAACACTAATAAAACCTTAGAGATACATAAAAAACCATAATAAAACCCTAAAAATACCTAGTCAACCCTAATAAACCTTAATACATCATAATAAACCATAATAAACCCCACTGAACCCTAAAAACACAAATATACCATTAAAAAGCCCTAAAACACCTAATAAATGCTAATAAAACCTAACAAAGCTTAAAAGTGCTAATAAACCCTGACAAGCACTACTAAACCCTAAAACCCCCTAATATACCCTATTAAAAATTAATAAACCTTAATGAACCATAATAAACCCTAATAAATCCTAAACATACCCAAATATACCATAATATATGTTAATAAACCCAACTCAATCCTAAAAAATGCTAGTAAAACCTAAAAATACCTCTAATAATAATAATAGTAATAACGCACGTGCATGTGCATATGCGTGTTGATGGTTTAAATAATAAATAATAATGCACGTGCATGTGCATATGCCTGCACATTTGCATTTGAATGATAATAAATAATAACGCATGTGAATTGCATGTGTATGTGCAGGTGCGTTTGAATGATAATAAATAATAAAATAATAACACACATACAAGTGCATGTGGATGTGCATGTGCATGTGCATGGTAATAAACAATAAATAATAACCAAGTCCACATGAATGTGCATTTGAATGTGAATGATAATAAATAATAAATAATAAAACATGTGATAATAGAATAATGCACATGCATTGCGTGTAAAAACTACTACAAGAACGGCCTTTATCTGCACTAGAAAAGTGCATTAACAGTGGTAAAATAAAGAATTGTTAATTGAGGTGAGGATATAGGGGGGTCCCTTTTATCAGCGCTTAGAAAATTGCTGATAAAGGCACCTTTTATCAGCGCTTCTAAAAAACACTGATAAAAGTAAATAAAAACAAAAAACAAAAAACATTTATATAATGCGGGGGGGGGGGGGGGGGCTTTTAACAACACTTGACCCTCCATTTATCAGCGCTAGGCGGACCCCCCTCAATCTCTCCCACGCGTTTCCCTTCCCGCGCATCCCCCACACGCGCGCACCTCCTTGCTTCTGCCCGAACTTGAACCCGTGACCTCCCCCCTTGCGTGCTTGCACCTTTACCACTAATCCATTTCATTTTTTTCTCTATTTAATGATCTACCTATTTATTTATATTTATAGTTATATTTATTCGTATTTTAAAATAGATTCATATTAATATAAATATATTTAGTTATATTAATACATATATATTTATTCATATATTAGTATATGTATATTCCTTCTTATATTAATATATATTTATATTAATATTTTTTTTATCCGTATATTTATTTTTATATTAATATATATTTATAAGATTAGTTTTAAAAAAATTTATAAAATATGTTTTTTATGTGTGTTTATAAATAAATAAAATACATACATATATACTACACACACACATAGACACACACACACACACATAGACCCACACACACACACACACACACAGAAACATATATATTTATGAATAAATACAAACATATATATATGTGTGTGTGTGTGTGTGTGTATTTGAAAATCCATAGAATGTTAAAACGACTATATATTCTAATCTAGAATCCCGTTTCAACTCCACAACTAGTCCAATCGAAGAAAATGAAACAATCTTTGATATGATATGTGGTATAGGCCTAATGGACATCTGGATCAGAAGTTATAAACGTTTGAATGTTAACAAACCAGGGTATCCCCTCTAAAGCCACTAACAATGCTACATAAACCCAATAATTGCTACAAATACCCGAAAAATGATTCAAACCCCACAAAATGCAACAAAATCCCAAAAAACAAAAAAAATAACCCTAATAAAGCATAAAAATCCAAACACATTCATAAAAAAAAGCATAAAACACCAAACAACTCAAAAAAAACGTAACAAACATTAAAAACCTAACAATACCTAAAAAACCCTAACAACCACTATTAACCCTTAAAACCACTAATAAACCCTAATAACCCCTAAATCCCACAATTAAACCCTAAAAACCCGAATAAACACTAATATATCGTAATTACCTATAATAAACCCTAACAAAGTCTATTAGGCAATAATAAATGCTACAAAAGCCCTAAATCCCTAATATACAATAAAAACACTATTAAACCATAATAAACCCCAATAATCACTAAAAACCCTAACAAACCTGACAAAATGCTACAAAAACCTCCAAAAATAGCCTACAAAACTGCACAACACACTAATAAACTATAAAAAACCCTAATAACCACAAAATAAATCGTAACAAACTGTAATAACCACAAATAAATTTTTACAAATCCTAACAACACCACATAAATCATAACAAACTGAAACAAACCATGACAAACCCCTAATAAACCATAATAAACACTAACAAAGCATAATAAACCCTAATAAATCGTAATAAACCCAAATACATGTTAATAAACCCTAGTAAATAAAATAAACCCTAATAAATACTAAATAACCCTAAAAAAAAGTTTATAAACAGTAGAAAAAGCTATTAATGCCAACAAAAGCCCAATAAAACCCTAATATACAATAAAAAATAATAATAAACTGTACCAATTCCTAAAGAACACTAATAATCCCAAAAGAACCCTAAAAAACCATAAAGAACCATATTAAGTTCTAAAGAACACTAAAATACCTAATGAACCCAAAATAAATGCTAAAACACATTATATAAACCCTAAAAACCGCTACAATACCCAAACAAACCCTAAAACACACTAAAAAACTCAAACAACCCCTATCAATCACAAATAAACCCAAAGAAAACCCACAAAAACCATTAAAAAGCCATCAGAAACAATAAATAACCATAACACCTGTTAACAACCCTTAAAACCCCTAAAAACACTACAAACTATAAACAACCATTAAAACCCTAAAAAAGGATTCAAATAGATACATAAACCCTTAAAACGTTACATAAACACTAAAAATTGAAACAAAAAACCTAAAAACGCAACATAAACAAAAAATGCAACATAAACCCAAAAAACACAACATAAACCCTAAAAGCACTACATAAACCCTATAATTGTAACATAAACCCTTAAAAATACAACAGAAACCCAAAAAAACGCAACATAAACATTACAAAATGCTACATGAAACCTAAAAACACAATATAAACCCTAAAAACACAATGAACCCTAAAAAAGTTACATAAACCCTAAAAAATGAAACATAAACGCTACATCACCCCTAAAAATGCTACATAATCCCAAAAAACGCAACATAAACCCTAAAAAATTCTACATAAAACTTAAACCCTAAACACGCTACATAAACCCTGAAAAACGTTACATAAACCCTAAAAATGATATATAAAATCTAAAACCACTAACTAAACCCTAAAAACTATACATTAACACTAAAAATGCTACATAAACACTAATAGCAATACAAAAACACTAAAAAAAGCCACCAAAACCCTAAAGATGCTTTAAAACTCTCAAAAATATTAAACCCTAGTATAACATAATATAAAAAATTAAACCCTAATAAACCCCTAATAAACTCTAATAATCCTTAAAACACCTTATAATCCCTAAAATCTTAATAATCTCTAATCAACCCTAATAAAACCCCAAAAATACCTAATGAAGCCTAATAAATGATTACAAAAACTAATAAACCCTAAAAACATGTTAAGAAAACCTAAACAACCCTAACCAACCCTAATAGACACTAATAAACACTAATAAACCCTAACAAACCCCAAAAAACCCTATAAAGCTCTAATAAACCATAAATAAACCCAAATAAACACTACTCAACCCTAACAAACTTAACACACCATAATAACTCCTAATAAAACCCTACAAAACCCTAATAGAGAAAAAATGCTAGTATACCTTAAAAAATCCCTAGAAACCCTGATAAACTCTAATATAACCTAATAAACCCTATAAACTCTCACAAAAAAAATAAAAAAATTATAAAAAATAATAAGAACGTACTATATTACCTAAAATGACCTAAAAACACTAATATAACCTAATAAAGACAAAAAAATGCTAATATACTGTAAAAATCACTAGAAACTCTAATAGACCATAATAAACTCTAATATAAACAAAGAAACCTTAAAATGCTCACAAACAAAAACAAAACGTCACAAAAAATAAAAACATGCTATATTATCTAAAAAGACCTAACATACACTAATATAACCTAATAAAAAAAACTAATAAACCCCAATCAAACGATAACAAACCTTAAAAATCCATAATAAACCCTAATAAAATGAATAAACACTAACAAAACACTAATAAAACCCTAAAAATACATTTTCAACCCTAATATACCTTGACACACCATAAAAAAACCTAATAAAACCCAACTAAACCCCAATAAAAAAAACACAAACAAACCATTAAAAGGTCCTAGAAACACTAATAAACCATAATAAATTCATATAAAAGCTAATAAACCTTAAAAAATTCTCACAAACACTAAAAACATGCTAAAAAAACCTAAAAAGTCATAAAAACCCATCATATATATTAACAAAAACTAAAAAACACTCATATACCCTAATAAAAACACTAAAAAACCCTAGTAAACCCTAAAAATCATAACAAACCCTAATAAATCGTAATCAGCCCTAATAAACCCTAATAAAACCTTAAAAATACCGACTCAACCATAATAAAACCCTAAAAATTCCAACTCAATCCTAATAAATCTTAACACACCATAATAAACCATAATATACACAACTAAACCCTAAAAAATGAAAATATACCACTAAAAAGACCTTAAACACCTAATAAATGCTAATAAAACCAAACAAAGATTAAAAGCGCTAATAAACCCGAATAAACACTACTAAACACTAAAAAACCCTAATATACCCTCTTAAAAATTAATAAATCATAATGAACCATAATAAACCCTAATAAATCCTAAACATATCCAAATATACCATAATATACCACAATATACCTTAATAAACCCAACTCAATCATAATAAACCCCTAAAAATAACTAATAAACCCTAATAAACCTTGACACGCCATAATAAACCCTAATAAAATCTGAATAACCCCCACCAAACCCTAAAAAACGTTAATATACCATTAAAAAACCCAAAACCCTAACAAACCCTAATTAATGTTAATAACACCTAAAATCGTAAAAAAAGATAGTAAACCCTAAAAATACCTCTTATAATAATAGTAGTAATAATGCACGTGCATGTGCATATGCATGTGGATGGTTTAAATAATAAATCATAATGCACATGCAGGTGCATATGCATGCGCATTTTCATGTGAATGATAATAAATCATAAATTATAAATAATAACGCATGTGAATTTCATGTGCATGTGCATGTGCATGTGAATGATAATAAATAATAAATAATAACGCACATTCAAGTGCATGTGCATGTGCATGTGCATGTGCATGTACATGTGCATGGTAATAAACAATAAATAATAACAAAGTCCACGTGGATGTGCATTTTCATGTGAATGATAATAAATAATAAATAATAACACATGTGATAATAGAATAACTCAAGTGAATTGCTTCTGCACGTGCATGGTAATAAATAATAATAACACATGTGATAACAGAATAACGCAAGTGCATTGCACTTTCATGTTCATGGTAATAAATAATATATAATAACACACGTGTATGAGCATTTACATGAAATGACAATGTAATGATGCATGCACGTGCATGGTAATAAATAATAAATAACAACGCACGTGCATGTGCATTTGTATTTGATGACACAAACAATAATAATAATAATAATAATAATAATAATATTAATAGAATAACGCAAGTGAATTGCATGTGCACGTGCATAGTAGTAAATAATAAACAAATAATAATAAATAAGAACACACATGCATGTGCATGTGAATTTACATTTGATAATAATATTAGTAATACAAATTGTAATAATAATAATAATAATGCATGCACGTGCATGGTAATAAATAATAAATAACAACGCACATGCATGTGGATTTGTATATGATAATGATAATAATAATGATAATGATAATAATAATAATAATAATAATAATAAATTTGATAATAATAATAATAATAATAATAAAAGAATAATACAAGTGCATTTCATGTGCACGTGCAAGATAATAAATAATAATAACAGATGTGATAATAGAATAATGCAAGTGCATTGCATTTCCATGTGCATTGTAATAAATAATATATAATAACACATGTGGATGTGCATTTACATGTAATGATAATGATAATGATGCATGCACGTGCATGGTAATAAATAATAAATAACAACACACGTGCATGTGCATTTGTATTTGATGATACAAACAACAACAACAACAACAACAACAACAACAACAACAACAACAACAACAACCACAATAATAATAATAATAATAGAATAACACAATTGCATTGCATGTGCATGTGCATAGTAGTAAATAATAAATAACAATGGACGTGCATCTGCATTTGCATTTGATGATAATAATAATAACTGCAGTAGTAGTAGTAGTAGTAGTGATAATAGTAGTAGTACCAATGCATGTGATAATAGAATATTGCAGGTGCATTACATGTGCACGTGCATGGTAATAAATAATAAAGCGCGTGCATTGCATTTGCATGTGATGATGATGATGATGATAATAATAATAATAACAATATTATTATTATTATTATTATTATTATTATTAACAACACATGTGATAATAGAATAACGCACGTGCATTGAATGTGCATGCTTATGTATTTGCATGTGCATTTGCATGTGATGATAACAACAACAACAACAACAACAACAACCACAATAATAATAATAACAAAAAGAATAACAACGTATGTGATTATAAAATAACGTGAGTGCATTGCATGTGCATGTGCATGGTAATAAAAAAATAAAAAATTATGCATGTGCATGTGCATGTGCATGAGATGATAAAAATAATAATAACAGTAATAATAATAAGAATAATAATAACAACAATGCATGTGATAATAGAATAACGCATGTGCATTGCATGTGCAGTACATGATAATAAATAATAACTCATAGTGCACGTGATGATAATAATAACAATAATAGTAATATTAATAATAATAGCACATGTGATAATAGAATAACGCACATGTATTGAATGTGAATGTGTATGGTGATAAATAAAAATGCATGTGAATTTGCATTTGAATTGGATGATAATAACAACAATAACTGTAATAGTAATAATAACAATAACAATAAAAATGCATGTGATAATAGAATAATGCAGCTGCATTGCGTGTGCACATTCATGGTAATAAATAATAACAGATGTGGATGTGCGTTTGCATGTGATGATGATAATAATAATAATAACAACAACAATGACAACAACATATGCACGTGCATGGAAATAAATAATAAATAATATATAATAAATAATAACACATGTGCATATGCAGTTTCATGGGATGATAATAATAATAATAATAATAGTAATAACAATAATAATAATTATAATAATGATAATAATAATAATGATAATGATAATAATGATAATAATAATGTGTGTGATAATAGAATAACACACGTCCTAACAAACTCTAACTAAACCTAACAAACCCTAACAACCACATATAACCCCTAAGAACCACTAATAATCCCAAGTAACACCTAAACCAAACTATTAAACCCTAAAACCCTAATAAATACTAATAAATCATAATAACCTGTAATAAACCCTAAAAACCCTATTAGACTCTCATAAATGATACAAAATCCCTAAAACCCCTAATATACAATAAAAAAACTGTTGAACCATAAAAAATCCTAATAATCACTAAAAAACCTAACAAACCCGACAAAACACTACAAAACCCGCAAAATAATAGCCCACAAAACCCTACAACCCGCTAATAAACCCTAATAACCCCATAATAAATCGTAACAAACCCTAACAACCCCAAATAAAACATAAAAATCCTAACAATGCCAAATAAATCGTAACAAACTGAAACAAACCGTAACAAACCCCTAATAAATAGCAATAAACCCTAAAAATTATAATAAACCCTCATAAATCGTAATAAACGCATATACACGTTAATAAACCCTAATAAATAAAATAAACCCTAAGAAACCCTAATAAATCCTAAATAACCATAAAAAGGTTGATAAACCCTAGAAAAGATATTAATGCTAACAAAAGCCCAATAAAACCCTAATATACAATAAAAAATGCTAATAAACCATAACAAATCCTAAAGAACACTTATAAACCCTAAGGAACCCTAATAAACCCTAAAAAACCATTATAAACTCTAAAGAACACTAAAAACCCCTAACGACCCCAAAAAATGCTAAAACACGTTATATAAACCCTAAAAACCGCTACAATACCCAAACAAACCCTAAAACACACTAACAACCCAAGCAACCCCTATCAATCCAGAAAAAACAAATAAACCCTTAAAAACACCCAAAAAACCGTAGAAAACCCATCAAATACCATAAAAATCATAAACACCTGTTAACAACCATTAAAAACCCTAAAAACCACTACAAACCATAAACAACCATTAAAACCCTAAAAAAGGCAACATATAGATACACAACCCCAAAAAATGTTACATAAACCCTAAAAATGCAACATAAACCACACAACATAAACCCTAAAAATGCTACATAAACTCATAAAACCCTACATAACACCAAAAATCACAACGTAAACCCTAGAACCATAACATAAACCCTAAACAATGCAACATAAATATTAAAAATTGCTACATAAAATCTAAAAACACATCATAAACCCTAAAAACACTACATGATCCCTAAAAACGTTACATAAGCCCTAAAAAATGAAACATAAACCCTACATCACCCCTAAAAACACTACATAACCCTAGAAGACGCAACATAAACCCTAAAAAATGCTACATAAAACCTAAACCCTTAACATGCTACATAAACAATAAAATTGTTACATAAACCATAAAACATTCTACGTAAAACCTAAAACCGCTAACTAAACCCTAAATTTGCTACATAAACACTAAAAATTCTACATAAAATCAAACAACGCTACACAAACACTAAAAAAGGCTACAAAAACACTAAAGACGCTTCAAAACCCTCAAAAATATTAATCCCCAATATACCATAATATAAAAAATTAAACCCTAATAAACCCCTAATAAACCTCTAAAATCCCTAAAATTCCTTATAATCCCTAAAACCCCTAAGAGACTCTACTCACCCCTAATAAAATCCCAAAAATACCTAATAAAGCCTAATTAATGATATGAAAACCGAATAAACCCTAAAAACATGTTAAGAAAACCTAAAAAACCCTAACCTACCCTAATAGACATTAATAAACACTAATAAGCCATAATAAACGCCAAAAAACCCTAAAAATCCCTAATAAACCATAAATAAATCCAAATAAACCCTACTCAACCCTAACAAACCTGAACACACCATAATGACCCCTAATAAAACCCTACAAAACCCTAATAATTAAAACAAACGCTAGTATACCATGAAAAATCCCAAGAAACCCTGATAAACTCTAATATAACCTAATAAACCCTAAAAACGTTCACAAACAATAAAAAATGATCACAAACAATAAAAACCCATTATATTACATAAAAAGACATAAAAACACTAATATAACCTAATAAAGACAAAAACACTAATATACCTTAAAAATCACTAGAAACAATAATAAACCCTATTAAACTCTAATATAACCTAAGAAACACTAAAACGCTCACAAAAAAAAACAAAACTCTCACAAACAATAAAAAATTCTATATTATCTTAAAAGACTTAACAAGCACTAATATAACCTAATAAAACAAAAAAACTAATAAACCCCTATGGAACCCTAATAATCCCTAAAAATCCCTAATAAACCCAAGTAAAAGCTAATAAACCCTAATAAAACACTATAAATACCTTCTCAACCCTAATAAACCTTAACACACCATAATAAAACCAAATAAAACCCAAATAAGCACCAATAAACAAAAAAATGAAAACAAACAATTAAAAAGCTCTAGAAGAACTAATAACCCATAAAAAATTCTAATAAAACCTAATAAACCATAAAAAATGCTCACAGACACTAAAATCACGCTAACAAAACCTAAAAAGTCCAAAAAACCCCTCATATATATTAACAAGAACTAAAAAACACTCATATATCCTAATAAAAACAATAACAAACCCTAGTAAAGCCAAAAAATCCATAACAAACCCTAATAAACACTACTCAAGACTAATAAACCCTAATAAAACCTTAAATATACCTACTTAACCCTAATAAATCTCTAAAAATACCTACTCAACCCTAATAAAACTAAACACACTATAATAAACCATAATAAACCCCGCTAAACCCTAAAAAAATGCAAATATACCATTATAAAGCCCTAAAACCCCTAATAAATGCTAATAAAACTTAAAAAAGATTAAAAGCACTAATAAACCCTAATAAACACTACTAAACCCTAAAAAACCCTAATATACCCTCTTAAAATTTAATAAACCTTAATGAACAATAATAAACCCTAATTAATCCTAAACAAGCCAAAATATACCAAAATATACCCTAATAAACCCAACTCAATCCTAATAAAACCCTCAAAATACCTAATAATCCCTAATAAACCTTAACACACCATAATAAACCCTAATAAAATCCTAATAACCCCCACCAAACCCTAAAAAATGCTAATATACCATTAAAAACCCTGAAACCCTAACAGACTATAATAAATGTTAATAACACCTAAAAATTATAAAAAATTCTAGTAAACCCTAAAAATACCTCTAGTAATAATAGTAGTAATAACACATGTGCATGTGCATATGCATGTGCATATGCATGTGCATGGTTTAAATAATAAATCATAACACACGCGCATGTGCATATGCCTGCGCATTTGCATGTGGATGATAATAAATAATAAATAATAACGCACATCCAAGTGCATGTGCATGTTCATGTGCATGGTAATAAACAATAAATAATAACCAAGTCCACATAAATGTGCATTTTCATGTGAATGATAACAAATAATAAATAATAACACATGTGATAATAGAATAATGCACACGCATTGCATGTGCATGTGCATGAGAATAAATAACAATAACACATGTGATAATAGAATAATGAAAGTGCTTTTCATTTTCATGTGCATGATAATAAATAATATATAATAACGCACGTGCATGTGCATTTACATGTAATTATAATGATAATGACGCATGCACGTGCATGGTAATAAATAATAAATTACAACCCGCATGCATGTGCATTTGTATTTGATGATACAAACAAAAACAAAAACAATAATAATAATAATAATAATAGAATAACTTGAGTGAATTTCATGTGAACTTGAATAGTAGATAAGAATAAATAAATAATAATAAATAAGAACACACATGCATGTGCGTGTGCATTTACATTTGATAATAATATTAATAATACTAATTGTATTAATAATAATAACGCATGCATGCACAAGGTAATAAAAAACAAATAACAACGCACATGCATGTGCATTTGCATGTGATAATGATAATAATAATGATAATGATGATAATAATAATAATAATAATAATAATAATAATTTTGATAATATTTATAATAATAATAAAATAATAATACTAGAGCATTGCATATGCACATGCATGGTAATAAATAATAAATAATAACACACGTGCATCTATATTTGCATGTGATTATTGTAATAATAACAGCAGTAGTAATAATAGTTGTTGTAGTGGTGATAATAGTAGTAGTACGCATGCATGTGATAATAGAATATTGTTTTTACATTACGTGTGCACGTGCATGGTAATAAATAATAACTCATATGCATTGCATTTTCATGTGATGATGATGATAAAAATATTAATAATAATAATATTAATAATAACAACGCATGTGATTATATAATAATGCAAGTGCATTGAATTTTCATGTGTGTGCATTCGAATGTGCATTTCCAAGTGATGATAATAACAATAACAACAACAACAACAACAAAAACCACAATAATAATAATAACAAAAATAATAACAACGCATGTGATAATAAAACAATGTGTGTGCATTGAATGTGCACGTGAAAGGTAATAAAAATATAATAATAACACACGTGCATGTGCGTGTGAATGAGGATGAGATAATGATAATAATAATAATAACAGTAATAATAAGTTATAGTTGTTTGAGAAAATAGCAGAGAAGACAAAAATGCTAGAAATGAGGTCTTGAAAAACCTAACAAATCACAGAGTCATTGAAAAAGGAATAACTTCTTCTTCAGGTTTCCATTTATGCTCTGTGAATATTCAAACTGAATCTTTTGGAACGAACTACGAAAAAATAGGTTATACATGACAAATAGACACACAGATCAGAAGTTATGACCATTTTAACAAAAATTTGACAGGGATCCATACACAGAAATGTAGTTTTGGAGGCCTTCTGATGGGTTTCTGGTATTTTAGGGTCTCAAACATGACTTTAACTATTTTCAAGTCATCCTTCTGCGTAGATCTCTTCACAAATTTTGATTAGATATGCAGTAGAGCTGAAATGGACAACCGGAGTGAAAGTTATGACCATTTGAAGTTGGATTTTTTTTAGTGCCATAACTAATATATCATATTTTTATTTTATCTTCTCATAGTTTCGACTAAACTTGGTCCTCACTCATCTCACGAGATTCGATTTGACAAGTCATAGCTCTCAAACAGACACCCGAATGAGAAGTTATGCCTATTTTAGTGAGTTGTGGGTTTCATAGGTTCTTTGGTGCTATGAGAGTTGCTCAATTTAAAATTCAAATAACTTATTCTACCTGTATTCATTTTGGCTCTAACACATATCAAATCGAATATTATGAAAATATACACACTCTAGAAACCACTAGAACCCTTTCTGACATTCATCATCCCCCCAAAAGACCCAAAATCCCTTTGGATGGTCAAAATATTGGATTCTGGTGTCCGTTTTGCAGTAACTTCATCTATGGTTGTTTGTTTTGCCTCTACCACATATCATATCGAATCTTGAAACTAGACCAACACTCATATAACCACTAAATCACCTTCTCACATCCTTGAAGGCCCAAAAAGGTACATAGACCCTCCAAAAGACCATAACATCTACTGTGGGAGTCTGTTATGCCTCTACCATATATCAAATTGAAGCTTTCGACTAGATCTACACATCTGTGACCAATAGGAACACCTAATCACTTTCTTAAAGACCTAAATGGAACTTATGTTTTCCAAATCATCATAACATCTGCTCTGGGTGTCCGTTTCACCTCTACCACATATCGAATTGAAGCTTGCTACTAGCTCTACACATCTATGACAACCATAAACAACTAAATAAAACTAACTTACCATGAATAACCCCCATAAACACTAAAAATCATTAAAAACCATGAAAAACCCTAACAAACCCTAAAAAACACTAACAAACTCCTACATACCCTAACAAACCCAAACAAACCTTAACAAACCCCAACATTCCCTATGAATCATAAAAACCCCTAGAAAACCCAAACAAACCCTAAAAAACTCTAAAAATCCTTAACAAACCCCAAGAACCACTATGAAACCCCAATAAACCCAAAAAAACAGAAGAAACCCTAAAAACCCCTATGATACCATAAGAACCCCTAACAAAACCCTAGAAACCCTAACAAAACCCTAAGGAAACCTAAGAAGCACTAACACACCTTTAGAAACCCTAACACACCCTTAGAAACCCTAAGAAACCCTTAGAAACCATAGTACACCCTTAGAAACCCCAACACACCCATATAAACCCTAACACATCCTTAGAAACCCTTAGAAACCATAACACTCCCATCGAAACCCGAACCCGCCCATAAAAACCCTAACCCACCCTTAGTAACCCTAACACACCCTTAGAAACCCTAACAAACCCTTAGACACCGAAAATCACTCTAATAAACACTAATAAATCCTAACAAACCCTAACAACCAATAATAAACCACAATAAACCCTAATAAACCCTAAATCCCACTACTAAACCCTAATAAATACTAATAAATCGTAATAAACACTAAAAACCCTATTAGACCCCAATAAAAGATAAAAAATACCTAAAAACACAAATATACAAAAAATCTACTAAACCATTCAAAACGCTAATATTCACAAAATACCCTAACAAACCCGGCAAAACCATGCAAGTCCCTAAAAAACCCTAAAAGTCCAAAAAACCAAAAAACCCCCAAAAAACCCTAAAAACCCTAAAAACCCTAAAAACTCCTAAAAACCCTAAAAACCCTTAAAACCCCTAAAACCCTTAAAACCCCTAAAACCCCTAAAAACATAAAAAAACTAAAAAAAACCTGAAAACAATCCTAAAAAACCCTAAAAAATCTCAAACAAAACCTCAAAGAAACCTCAAAAATGCTAAAAACCCTAAAAACCCATAAAAACACTAAAAACCCACAAAATCCTAAAAATGCCTAAGAAAACCCTGAACAACCCTATAAAACCCTTAAAACCCCTAAAAACCCACTAGAAAACCCTAAAAAGCACAAAAGAAACACTAATACACCATAAATAACCCTAGAGAACCCTAAAAACACTAAAGAACCACTAAAGCCACTAACAAACGCTAAATAAACCCTAACAATTGCTACAAAAAAGAGAAAAATGTTTCAAAACTCACAAAATGCAACAAAACCCCAAAAAATGCTAAAATAACCCTAACAATGCATAAAAAATCTAAACACACCCATAAAACCCAAAAAAATGTATAAAACCCCAAACCACTCAAAAAAAGAATAAAAAACCCTAAAAACCCTAACAAAACCTAACAAGCCCTAACAACCACTAATAACCCCTAAGAACAAATAATAAACCCTAATAACCCCTAAACACCACTATTAATCCGTAAAACCCAAAATAAACACTATTAAACCATAATAACCTATAATAAACCCTAACAAACTCTATTAGACCCTAATAAATGCTAAAAATCCCCTACAACCCCTAACATACAATAAAAAACACTATAAAACCAAAATAAACCCTAATAATCACTAAAAACCCTAACAAACCCGACAAAATGCTAGAAAACCTATAAATAATAGCCAACAAAACCCTACAACCCACTAATAAAACCTAAAAATCCCTAATAACCCCAAATTAAATCGTAAAAAACTCTAACAACCCCAAATAAATTGTAACAAATCCTAACAATGCCAAATAAATCGTAAAAAAATGAAACAAACCATAACAAACCCCTAATAAACTGTAATAAACCCTAACAAAACATAATAAACCCTAATAAATCGTAATAAACCCAAATACACATTACTAAACCCTAATAAATAAAATAAACCATAATAAACCCTAATAAATCGTAAATAACCCTAAAAAGGTTGATAAACCCTGGAAAAAGATATTAATGCCTACAAAAGCCCAATAAGACCCTAATATACAATAAAAATGCTAATAAACTATAACAAATCCTAAAGAACACCAATAAACCATAAAAAACCCTAAAAAACCCTACAGAACCATATTAAACACTAAAGAACACTAAAAACCCCTAAAAACCCAAAAAATGCAAAAAGACATTATATAAACCCTAAAAACCGCTACAATACCCAAACAAACCCTAAAACACACTAAAAACTCAAACAACCCCTATAAATCATATAAAACAACCATTAAAACCCTAAAAAGGCTTCAAATAGATACATAAACCCTTGAAACATTACATAAACCCATAAAAATGCAACAAAAACCCTAAAAACGTAACGTAAACCAAAAAATGCAACATAAACCCAGAAAACACTACATAATCCCTAAAATCACTAAATAAACCCTAGAACATTAACATAATCCATATAAAACACAACATAAACCCTAAAAAACCCAACATTAACATTAAAAGCGCTACATAAAACCTAAAAACAAAATATAAACCCTAAAAACACTACATGAACCCTAAAAATGTTACATAAACCCAAAAAAATGCAACATAAACGCTACAACACCCCTAAAAATGCTACATTAACCCAGAAAACACAACATAAACCCTAAAAAATTCTATATAAAACCTAAACCCTAAACATGCTACAGAAACCCTAAAAACGTACCAGAAACCCCAAAAATGATACATAAAATCTAAAACTGCTAACTAAACCCTAAAAACACTACATAAACACTTGAAATGATACATAAACTCTAACAACGCTACACAAATCCTAAAAAATTCTACAAAAACCATAAATATGCTTTAAAACCCTCAATAATATTAAACCATAATATACCATAATATAAAAAATTTAACCCTAATAAACCACTAATAGACATTAATAATCCCTAAAAACACCTTATAATCCATAAAAACCCTTATAAACACTACTCAACACTAATAAAACCCCAAAAATACCTAATAAACTCTAATAAATGATAATAAAACATAATAAACCCTAAAAACACATTAAGACAACCTAAACAACCCGAACCAACCCTAATAGACACAAATAAACACTAATAAACCCTAATAAACCCCAAAAAAACCCTAAAAGCCCTTATAAACCATAAATAAAGCCAAATAAACCCTACTCAACCATAACAAACCTTAACACACCATAATAACCCCTAATAAAACCATACAAAACCCTAATAAATAAAAAATGCTTGTATACCATAAAAATCCCTAGAAATCCTGATAAACTCTAATATAACCTAATAAACATTAAAAACACTCACAAATAATATAAAAACGATCAAAAACAATAAAAACATGCTATATTACCTAAAAAGACCCGAAAACACTAATATAACCTAATAAAGACAAAAATGCTAATATACCATACAAATCCCTAAAAAACCTAATAAACCATAATAAACTCTAATATAACCTAAGAAACCCTAATAATGCTCACAAAAAAAAAACAAAATGCTCACAAACAATAAAAACACGCAATATTATCTAAAAAGACCTAACAAACACTAATATAACCTAATAAAACAAAAAAAAACTAATAAACCCCTAACAAACCCTAAAAAACCCTAAAACTCCCCAATAAACCCTAATAAAAACTAATAAACCCTAATAAAATCATAATAAATCCCCAAAAATACCTTATCAACCGTAATAAACCTTGAAGCACCATATCAAAACCTAATAAAACCCAACTAAACAATAATAAGAAAAAAAACACAAACAAACCATTAAAAATCTCTAGAAACCCTAATAAATGGTAATAAATTCAAATAAAAGATAATAAACCATTAAAAATGATCACAAACACTAAAAACATGCTAATAAAACCAAAACAGTCATAACAACCCCTCATATATATTAACAAAAACTAAAAAACACTCATATACCCTAATAAAAACACTAATAAACCCTAGTAAACCTTAAAAATCCCTAACAAATCCAAATAAACCGCACTCAATCCTAATAAACCCAAATAAAACCTTAAAGATACCGACTCAACCCTAATAAAACCCTAAAAATACCTACTCAAACCTAATAAACCTTAACACACCATAATAAACCATAATAAACCCCACTAAACCATAAAAAACACAAATATACTATTAAAAAGCACTAGAACCCCTTAAATATGCTAATAAAACATAACAAAGCCTAAAAGCTCTAATAAACCCGAATAAACACCACTAAACACTAAAAAACCCTAATATGCCCTCTTAAAAATTATTAAACCATAATTAACCATAATAAACCCTAATAAATCCTAAACATACCCAAATATACCATAATATACCATAATATACCCTAATAAACCCAACTAAATCCTAATAAAACACTAAAAATACATAATATAACCTAATAAACCTTGACACACCATAATAAACCATACTAAAATCATAATAACC
Source organism: Viscum album (assembly GCA_963277665.1). NCBI lineage: Eukaryota > Viridiplantae > Streptophyta > Magnoliopsida > Santalales > Viscaceae > Viscum > Viscum album. The sequence continues at coordinate 791,744,813 of OY728167.1, forward strand.
CCCACCAAACACTAAAAAAATGCTAATATACCATTAAAAACCCCTAAAACCCCATCAAACGATAATAAATGTTAATAACAGCTAAAAAACCTAAAAAATGATAGTAAACCCTAAAAATACCTCAAATAGTAGTAGTAGTAATATCGCACTTGCATGTGCATATGCATGTGCATGGTTTAAATAGTAAATCATAATGCATGTCCTTGTGCATATGCCTATGCATTTGTATGAGAATGATAATAAATTATAAATTATAAAAAATATCGCATGTGAATTCCTTGTGTATGTGCATGTGCATGTGAATGATAATAAATAATAAATAATTACGCACGTACAAGTGCTTGTGCATGTGCATGTTCATGTGCATGGTAATAAACAATAAATAATAACCAAGTCCACATGAATGTGAATTTTCATGTGAATGATAATAAATAATAAATAATAACACATGTGATAATAGAATAATGCACGTGCATTGCATGTGGACGAGCATTAGAATAAATAACAATAAACCATGTGATAATAGAATAACGCAAGTGCATTGCATTTCCATGTGCATGATAATAAATAATATATAATAATGCACGTGAATGTGCATTTAAATGTAATAATAATGATAATGACGCATGCACGTGCATGGTAATAAATAATAAATAACAACGCATGTGCACGTGCATTTGTATTTGATGATACAAAAAACAAGAAGAAGAAGAAGAAGAAGAAGAAGAAGAAGAAGAAGAAGAATAATAATAATAATAATAATTATAGAATAACGCAAGTGCATTTCATGTGTCCGTGCATAGTATTAAATAATAAATAAATAATAATAAATAAAAAGGTGTATGCTTGTTCACGTGCATTTACATTTTATGATTATATTAATAATACTAATTATAATAATAATAATAATAATAACGCATGCACGTGCATGGTAATAAATAATAAATAACAATGCACATGCATGTTCATTTTCTATGATAACTTCTTCTTCAGGTGTCCATTTCTGCTTCGTGAATATTCAAACTAAATCTCATCGAACTAACTATGATAAAAACATGTGTCGGAGGCCGAACAGACACACAGATCAGAAGTTTTGACCGTTTTAAGAAACATTTGACAAGGATCCAGACACAAAAATGGAGTTTTGGAGAACTTCTGATGGGTTTTTGATACATTAGAGTCCCAAACATGACATTAACCTTGTTCAAATTATAATTCTACGTAGCTCTCTTCGCTTCCTTCGATTTGATATATGGTAGAGCTCAAACGGACAACCGGAGTGAAAGTTATGGTCATTTGAAGTTGGCCTTTTTTTGGAGTGGTATAACTAATATATCTTCTTTTTCTTTGATCTTCTCACAGAATCGATTAGACTTGTCCCTCACTCATATCACGAGCTTCGATTTTACTAGTTACAATGCCCAAATGGACACCCGAAGGAGAAGTTATGGCTATTTTAGTGAGTTGCGGGTTTCTTAGGTTTTTAGGCACTAGGAGGGTAGCTCAATATAAAACGACAATAACTTCTGCTATGTGTGTTCATTTTGGCTCTACCACATATAAAATCGAATATTTTGAAAAGCTGCACACTCTAGTAACCACTAGAACCCTTTCTGACATTCTTCATCCCCCAAAAAATCCTAAAATCCCTCTGGATGGTCAAAAGATTGGCTTCTGGTGTCCGTTTTGCAATAACTTCTTCTATGGGTGACCTTTTTTCCTCTACCACATATCAAATCAAATCTTGAGACTAGATCTACACTCCTATAACCATTAAATAACATTCTCACATCCTTGAAGGACCAAAAAGGTACTTAAACCCTCCAAAATACCATAAATTCTTCTATGGGAGTCCGTTTTGCCTCTACCATATATCAAATCGATTCATTCATCTAGATCTACAAATCTGTGACCAATAGGAACATCTTATCACGTTATTAAAGATCCAAAAGGTTCTTAAGTCCTCCAAATTAACATAACTTCTGCTCTAGATTCCGTTTCACCTCTACCACATATCAAATTTAAGCTTGCGACTACCTAAACACATCTGTGACAACTATGAACAACTAAATAATCCTAACAAACCATGAATAACACCATAAACACTAAAAACCATTAAAAACCATGCAAACCCCTAACAAACCCTAATAACCCTAACAACCACTAACAAACCCTAAAACCCCTAACAAACCCTAACAAACCCCACAAAACCCTAAAAACATAACAAACCCTAAAAAACCCTAACAAAACCTAGGAATCCCTAACAAACCCCAAGAAGCACTAAGAAACCCCAATAAACACAAAAAGGCCAAAGAAACCCTAAAAAACCCATAAGAAACCATAAAAACCCCTATCATAACCCTAAAACCCCTAAAAACCTTAACAAAACCCTAAACAAACTTATGAAACACTAACACACCCTTAGAAACCCTATCACACCCTTAGAAACCACAAAACACCCTTAAAACCCCTAGAACACCCTTAGAAACCCCAACACACCCATAGAAACCCTAACACTACCTTAGGAACCCTTAGAAACCCTAGCACACCCTTAGAAACCCTAACCCGCCCATAAAAACCCTAACCCACCCTTAGAATCCCTAACACACCCTTAAAAGCCCTAACAAACCCTTAGACAACCTAAATCACTCTAATAAGAACTAATAAATCCTACAAACTATACCAAACAATAATAAACCATAATAAACCCTAAAGCCCACTACTATACCCTAATAAACACTAATAAATCGTAATAAACCCTAAAAACCTATTAGACCCCAATAAAAGCTAAAAAATACCTAAAAACCCAAATATACAACGAAAACGCTATTAAACCATTCAAAATGCTAATATTCACAAAAAACCCAAACAAACCTGACAAAACCTGGAAAAACCCTAAAAAAACCATTAAAACCCAAAAAACCCAAAAAACCCTAAAAAATAATAATAATAATCCTAAAACCCCTAAAAACCCGAGAAAACCCTAAAAACCTAAGATCCACTAAAAACACTAAAAAACCCCTAAAAGCCTAAAAATGCCTAACAAAACCCTAACCTACCCTACGAAACTCTTAAAAACTATAAAAAACCCCTATCAAACCCTCAAAACTTCAAAAGAAGACCTAATACACCCTAAAACCCCAAAAAAATCTTCAAAACCCTAAAGAACCCTAAAGAACCACTAAAGCCACTGACAACACTACATAAACCATATCAATTACTACAAAAACTGTAAAAATGCTTCAAAACCCACAAAATGCAACAAAAACCCAAAAGATGCTAAAATAACCCTAACAAATCATAAAAAATCCAAACACACCCATAAAACACAAAAAAAATGCATAAAACCCCAAACAACTCAAACAGACCGTAACAAACCCTAAAAACCCTAACAAAACCTAACAAACCCTAAAAACCATGAATAACCCCTAGGAACCACTAATAAATCTTAATAACCCATAAAACACACTATTAAACCCTAAAAACCCAAATAAACACTAATAAATTGTAATATCCTGTGATAAACCCTAACAATCTCTATTAGACCCTAATAAATGCTAAAAAATCCCTAAACCCCCTAATATACAATAAAAACATGATTAAACCATAATAAACCCTAATGATCTCTAAATCCCCTTACAAACTCGACAAAACGCTACAAAAATCTCCAAATAATAGCTTATAAAACCGTACAACCCACTAATAAACCATAAAAAACGCTAAGAACCCCAAAATAAATCGTAACAAACCCTAACAACCCCAAATAAATCGTAACAAATCCTTACAATGCCAAATAAATCGTAACAAACTGAAACAAACCATAAGAAACCCCTAAAAAACCCAATAAACCCTAACAAATCATAATAAACCCAAATAAATCATAATTAACCTAAATACAGGTTACTAAACCCTAATAAATCCTAAATAACCCTAAAAATGTTGATAAACCCTAGAAAAATCTATTAATGCCTACAAAATCCCAATAAAACCACAATATACAATAAAAAACACTAATAAACTGTAAAAAAATTCTAAAGAACACTAATAAACCCTAAAGAATACTAAAAAACCCTAAATAACCATATGAAACTACAAAAAACACTAAAAACCATAAAAAACCCAAAAAACCATAAAACACACTAAAATACCCTAACAACCCATATCAATCCCAACAAAACAAATAAACCCATAAAACCCCCCAAAAAACCATTAAAAAGCCATCAGATACCATAAACACCTCTTAACAACCCTTAAAACCCTAAAAAACACTACAAACCATAAACACCATTAAAACCCTAAAATGGCTTCAAATAGAAACATAAACTCTAAAAACGTTACATAAACCCTAAAAATGCAACAAAAACACTAAAAATGCAACATAAACCAAAAAACACAACATAAACCCAAAAAAGGATACATAATCCCTAAAAGCACTACATTAACCCTAGAACTATAAGATAAACCCTAAAAAACACAATATAAACCCTAAAAAACTCAACATAAACATTAAAAAATGCAATATAAAACCTAAAAACACAATATAAACCCTTAAAACACTAATGAACCCTAAAAACGTTACATAAACCCTAAAAAATGCAACATAAATTCTATATCACCCATAAAAATTCTACATAAACCTGGAAGACGCAACATAAACCCTAAAAAATGCTACATAAAACCTAAACCCTAAACACACTACACAAACTGTAAAAATGTTACATAAACCCTAAAAATGATACAAAAACCCTAAAATCACTAACTAAACCCAAGAAATTCTACATAAACACTAAAAATGCAACATAAACTCTAACAACGCTACACAAACCCTAAACAATTCTAAAAAAACCCTAAAGATGCTTCAAACCCCTCATAAATATTAAACCCTAATATACCATAATATAATAAATTAAACTCTAATGAACCCTTAATAAACCCCTAATGAACCACTAAAGCCACTAACAACAGTACATAATCCCTAACAATTGCTACAAAAAAACTAAAAATTCTTAAAACCCCACAAAACACAACAAACCCCCAAAAACGCAAAAAATAACCCTAATAAAGCATAAAAAATCCAAACACACCCATAAAACCCAAAAAATGCATAAAACCCCAAACAACTCAAAAAAACTGTAACAAACCCTAAAACCCATAACAAAACATAAAAAACCCAAAAAAACCCACTAATAACCCCTAAGAACCATTAATAAACCCGAATAATCCCGAAAACCCACTATTAAACCCTAAAAACCCTAATAAACACTAATAAATCGTAAGAACCAGTTTTAAACCCTAAAAACTCTATTTGACTCTAATAAATGCTACAAAAGCCCTAAAACACCTAATATAAAATAAAAAACACTTTTAAACCATAATAAACCCTAATAATCACTAAAAACCCTAACAAACCCGACAAAACGCTACAAAACCACCAAATAATAGCCTACAAAACCCTAAAACCCACTAATAAACTCTAACAAACCCTAATAACCCCAAAATAAATCGTAACAAACCCTAACAACCCCAAATAAATCATAACAAATCCTAACAATGCCAAATAAATTGTAACAAACTGAAACAAACCATAACAAACCCCTAATAATCCGCAATAAACCATAACAAAGCATAATAAACCCTAATAAATCGTAATAAACCCAAATATAGGTTATTAAACCCTTATAAATAAAATAAACCTAAATAAACCCTAATAAATCTTAAATAACCCTAGAAAAGGTTGATAAACCCTAGAAAAAGCTATTAATACCAACAAAAACCCAATAAAACCATTATATACAATAAAAACGCTAATAAACTGTAACAAATCCAAAATAACACTAATAAACCCTAAAGAACCCTAAAGAACCCTAAAGAACCATATTAAACTCTAAAAAACACTAAAAACCCATAAAGGACCCCAAAAAATCTAAAACACATTATATAAACCCTAAAAACCATTACAATATCCAAAAAAAACCTAAAACACACTAAAAATCCTAACAGCACCTATCAATCCCAAAAAAACAAATAAGCCCATAAAACCCCCCAAAACCCATTAAAAAGCCATCTGATACCATAAAAACCAAAAATACCCATTAACAACCCTTAAAAACCCTAAAAACATTACAAACCATAAACAACCATTAAAACCCTGAAAAAGGATTCAAATAGACACATAAACCCTAAAAATGTTACATAAACCCAAAAAAATGCAACAAAAACCCTAAAAATGCAACATAAACCAAAAAACACATCATAAACCCGAAAAGGCTACATAAACCCGAAAATCACTACATAAACACACAAACTATATCATAAACCCTAAAAAACACAACAAAAACCCTAAAAATGCAACATAAACATTATAAAATGCTACATAAAACCTAAAAACTCAATATAAACCCTAAAAACACTCCATAAACCCTTAAACGTTACATAAACCCTAAAAAATGCAACATAAACGCTATATCACCCCTAAAAATGCTATATAAACCCTGAAAACACAACATAAAACCTAAAAAACGCTACATAAAACCTAAACTCTAAACACGCTACATAAATCCTAAAAACATTACATATACACTAAAAAAGATACATAAAATCTAAAACTGCTAACTAAACCCTAAAAATGCTACATAAACACTAGAAATGATACATAAACTTTAACAATGAAAAAACACACACTGTGTACTCCTTGTAATGGTCCGAGCTCTATGACCCTAAACTAATATTTCCCATACTCTCATCCCACAAGATGTTAAACTGTATTTTAAGAACTAAGTATGGCTTGATTCCCATCCTTATGTGATACGTAGTGAAGTCCAACATTTTAATTTAGGACCCATCCACAACATGATTATGGTTAGCATTGGTTTGTGTATCTATACATGCATTGAACAATACCCATTTTTGTGTGTCATACTACTAACCTTAAATATTTTTAGATCTCCATAACCCTTTTCTTGACTTATGGTCCCAAAATATCTGAAACCCGAGAGTTCTATTGCCTGACTATGCAGCATGTGCCCTTAGGCGGCTTTGCAAAAACGGTCTACATAATGGACCTATCAGCCAAAAGATGCTATTATTTGACTATGCATCCAATGCCCTTAGGTAGACCTGCTTAATTCAACCCTCTAATGGGTTTGTTAAATAATGGTAACTTCATTCTTAGAAAGAAAAACTCTTTTTTCTTTAGTTTTCTTAACGACAATATGTAGGGTTCCGCAAAGAATATCCATCCTTAATATATTTGTCTCATACTCTTTTTCATGATCTAAGAGTATTCAAGTCTATGGTTTATATTTCTCTTCCCTACGTTTGGGTCAGACCTTCGTAGGAGTGACATTCATCCTGTTCTTAGAAAACCCTGATTGGAAATATCCTCTCCTTATTCAAGTACCTCTCTCCATACAGAAAACTCTATGCTTTGGAAAATTTGAATCTCCATAAACTTCCACTGGCTTTTTAGCAGTAGAAAAGTAAATTTTTTAGAGTTCTTTTGCCTAACTATGCAGCACGTGCCCTTAGGCAGCCTTGCATAAGTAGTGTACATAACAGACCTGTCAGCCAAAAGATGCTATTATTTGACTATGCATCTAATGCCCATAGGTGGCCCTGCATAATTCAACCCTCTAACGGGTTTGTTAAATAATGGTAACTTCATTCTTGGGAACTACTTCTTCTAATGCTTTTTAGCCCTTTTTCATGTCATCCCTCATATTCAAAATTTATTAAGTCATAGTTTACATATTTTCCCTCATACTTGAGTGTAGTAATATTTTTTCAAATAAAATGTCAAGGAATTGAGTCAATTTTAATCCATTCAATCAAAGCTATTTCGACCTTAAACATGAGCCTTTTTATGTCTGACGTGCATGACTTTAAACTTCCCACAAAAGACGAGGTAACTCTGAATAAAATTCTAGTCCCAGCTCACTAAACATACATTTTTTATGATTTTAGGTAATATTGAGAAATAAAAAGATTCAAAGTTTATAGGTTTATTTATAATAGTCCCAACAAAAATCAAACTATTCTTAATAGGCCCATTGGCTTAGGTAAAAATTTAAAGCAGGTAGCAAAATAAGGCATGAAAAAATGATTTAAGATGAAAGTGTTTTTCATTTGATGCACAAAAGTTAGAAGGACATCCACAGACAAGAGTCTCTTCTCTTTTCCAAGAATTACAAAAGGCTATCAACATAAATCTTTATTTGATTTACAGCATCCTGAGCTTCATCAGCAGCCACATGAATCTCATGAACTCGACCAACTTCACTCTTTTCAGTTTGATGGAGTACTTTCCTAGCATCTGTAATGGATTTCACACCATTTGTTTGAACTCATTCTAGTGAATTATTGAGCTGGTCAAGTTCTGTAACGCCCCAACCCTAGTTACCCAGAGTCAGTGCCTTATTGTGTAACATTGTCATGATCATAAAAGATCAAGTCTCAAATGACCGATTAGTTTAGTAGCCTTGTAAACACTAGATATATTCATAAGTATTACATTACATCATAAATTAAAACAAAACTACAACAACATATTGTCTTCATATCCCCTCATACTATCCCTGCAAGTCATTCATAAAATACTTCATCACATCCTGGAAAAATTGAAACATTGAATGGGGTGAGCTCAGATGCTCAATAAGGATAACAATGTAGTAGAAACTTTCATAAATAAACATAAACATTTAAGGCAATGTATAACTGAAACAAAATCATTTTAAACTTGAAATTCATAATAATATGGCAAAATAAAATGAAATAATGACATTTACTTATTCACATGGATATTCTACTAATCGAATAATCAAATGCAATATCAATAACCACTTTCATAATGATGGAATGCATAATGCCAGACTATCATAACCACATAGCCAAGGATTCGTGCCAAGACTACAAATAATATTTTGTCAAGGCCTCGTACCAAGACACTAGTTTGTCTCATGAGACCTACTGATGCATCGAGGAGCTATAGCAGGCACCACCCTTCACTTATTAAGTCCAATGCATTCCTCATATGAACAGTTTTAAACATATCATAAACCATAACATAATCATATCACATAAAACATGCATAAAGGAAACATATCATTTCCACATTTCAATCACAAGATATCAATACAACACGTTGATATAATAAAAAAATTATCAAAACCATTTTCAATACCAAAGTAAATGAAAAGTAAAACTTGGTATTTATTTTTCATTTTAAAAAAAGTTATGGTTTGTAGAGAAAGCCGAAACTCAAATAATGGTCACGGCGGCGGAGAAGTTATTGTCACCGCGTACGTAAGACAAAACATTCCTTTTGTTGTTTAGTAAAAACGCTTCATATAAAAGATTCATTTTGAATAAATGTAAAAGTAAAAGGGATTTATACACCATATAAAATAAAGTTGTGTATAAAACAAAATATACCTCAATGAAAGGAGATTGAGACGAAGTCCCTTACCTCGTGTCTGACTCGACTCGATCGTTCTTTAACCTCCTGAATAATAAACTAGAGTTAATTTATACTTTCTTATGAACCTTTTTCAAGTTCACTATCCCTTTTATATCACTTATTTCCATGTTATGAAAATTATGTAATCATTTAAGTTAATGATGGTCGTTTTGTCGATCTTTGGCACTTGATTCAACAATAAACATATTATAATTACAAGTTGTTCATGTTGTAAAATATCCATTATATCCATAATTATATTCATGATGTATATATCATATATATCATATATATCCAGTATATATATTCATTTATAATATTACATAACATTTAGAGGTAAGAAATGAAATCCACCGTTCATGGAGACGGTAAGCCGTACGTACGCATGAACGCTACTTTCATTTCTATTTGGTATTTAATGGAATGAGATCATAATGATATAAAGGTGTATTATAATTCCAGTATAATATCATATATAATATAATTTACTCAATCCTTTACACGTCCCACATATGGAATTAACGATTCAAATCACTTTGAGGGGGCGGTAGTCCGCACTTCCTAAAATGAAATTATCGCGTTTACCCATAATGGAAATCATAAAGGTATGACATAAATGAAAAATACATAGGAATATGGAAACATAAAAATAATATATATCATATATAAATATAGTTACATCTTAATGGCCACCATGAGAGGTGTTAAAAGAAGATTGAACAATCATCGTTTCGTGAGGCAGTAATTCGCCACCGACAAAAAGAGTATGTTATTTAACCATTAGACAAAGGTATGTGTAAGTGTAAATAAAATAAATCTCATAAAAACATCCTAGTATATTAAATATACTGGTGTTGTTACAAAATAAAGGAATAAAAATAGTTTAAGGGGTTGGAGAAGAAAAATAAAACAAAGTAACATAAGAGAAAGACATTACCTTAAAACCGGGTAACTCTTTTTGATTTGAGCCAAAGGATTCCTTGGGAAGACTTCTTCCAAAAGTGATGCTTCTAGGAGTAAGATAGGGAAGTTGGGAGAGTATTTGGGTAGTGGTTGGCCGAGCCAAATGGCTTTAAGGTGTGAATAAGGTGGTAGAGGTGGGGGCCTTTTATAAGAGGAGAGGAGGGGCACTCTTGGAAAGTTATGAAATGTTACATTATTATATAATGAGTTTCAGATTTTACAGGTCCCAAATTTATATATTTCGAGGATAAGGTGATAAGGGTTATAAATATACTCATCCAATTGGTTTTTGACAAGTGTATGTCTTAGATTTTACATTATCTTTTCATTTTATTTAAATCGTTAATTAATGAGGTAATCACTGCATCATCATGGTGTCATAAGTAAATTTATTTTTTTAATGTCTAAAAATTATAAAAAAATAAAATGTTGTAGGAAATCATTTTTATCTTTCTAATTATTATTTATAGTAAAAAATATTACATGTATAACCCCATAAAATAATTGTTTTAGTAAAACAAGACATGTTTGTGACATTTTTATCTTTACTTTAAATAAAAAGTTATTAATGTCATTTTCTTCCCCAAGTGGCTACATGGGGCCCCCCAAGTTGACCCATGGACTGTCTTGGTCGGCCATGACTTATCCAATTAGTGTAGGACAAGTGTAAAGGTAATTTCATATTATTATATCATTATATTTACCTAAAATTACACTAATTACCTTTAATCATGGTTAATAAAACTCAAAAGTTACTATTCACCAAAAACTATTTTCATCCCCTTGAACCAAATTTTAATTCCTAATTAAAACCATGAATGTCATATTTTTGAAATTAAATTCAAAGAAGTTGTAAAATTTCATTTAAACGAAAAATCAGTTTTTTAACTAGCACTTAGTGGTTTCCCTATTGATCAAAAATTGAAGTTTTTCAGAAAAATTCCAAAAATTTACCCTAAGATATATTTGATATTCCAAATTCAAAGATGATGTCTATTTTAAAAAATTAAAAACATATAAGTTTCATTAATTAATTTTATTATTAATTCCTGTTGTCAAAACAAATAGCGTATTTTTAAGAAAAAATATCAATCAAAAGATTGACAATTGTTTATGTCCAATTTCAAAGTGAAATTAATTCTAATGACAACCGTTGGATAAAATGGTAAAAATATATTATAATTATACTTTAAAACCACTCAATTGTATAATTTATCACTATAAATTATTTTGATTAAAAAAGTTGTTTTTAAGTATTTTTCATTATTCATCGAAAATTGGAAGTTCTTGGAAAAATACCAAAAATTCAACATAGGCTAATTCCGATATTCTGAATTCAAAAATGAAGTCCATTTTGAAATTTAAAATTTATATAATTTCAAAAAGTGGATATTACTATTCAAAACGACTACTTTGATTGGTCGCGGTGTGTTAGAATCTCGAACTTGCGTACAATTCAAGCTATTGCATTATTGAAAGAGAAGCGTATCGTGGAAGCCTGGGGTGTTACATTATTCCCTCCTTCAATAAATTGCGTCCTCGAAATTTGAAATTGTTCTTAGAAAATAAAAGGTTGAAATTAGAAAATACCTTTGTGGAAAACCCACATTAGAGATAATGTTAATAAAAATATAACATTAAAAGAAAGAAAGAGAAGTACAAAGGTCACTCGAGATAGCCCATAATAGGATTATATGAAAACAAGGATATGGAGGAGAAACAAACCATCAAGGTCTGATGGGGAGTTGTAGAAAAGAGGATTAGGATAAAGTTAACTATAAGAAAATCACAAACTTGTGATTGGTTAAACGGTCATTGGTTCCCCAATTGGAAAAGTTAACATACATTAGTTTTGTTTTTAGTTACCTTTCATAATGTTGAGGACTTTATTTAGGAGATTTACTAAGAACATAAGGAAATATACTTACTTGACATGTATACTTTCATTCTTTAATAAATTTTTACCACAAACCCATATTTCACTCCAAAAGGTAATAGAAATCAAAAATATTCTATTTATCATAATTGTAATGTTAAAAATATTAACACATACCATTTAGATTAGGAAAAATATTTTTTAATAACTAGGGAATTTCTGTAGGCTAGTGGTAGGTAATAAAGGCATGTCACACTATGGTTGTGGGTTTGATTTCTGAAGCTTTGTCCGACGCGACGGGTTATCCCCCAACCTGCAGGTTGTCCTTTTCCTAAAACTATAGTATTATAATATTCCCAAAATAATATTCAGAATTGTTTTAACCTTAAACAATACTATCCAAAGTTAAACTTAATCCATTTAAACCTTTATATTTATCCAAAATACCTCTTTCCATACTTTCTCTAAAAGGTCTCCAAATTCCAAAATCAATTGTAACATCAGATTCCCCAAACAAAGTAAAGTTTCTCTTATTGTCACATACTAAAAATATGATTACCTTCATCATATTAAAACCTTACTGAAAATAACAAGTACTGCACTTCAATCCTTATATATATCACATTATTCCTATAACCAGAATATAATCCTTGAGTCCAAAAGCACCAATACATTAATTATTCCACTTCAACTGTAGAAACAACATAATATTGGCCTTGATCCCGTGGCCTTTTCTGAGGTAATTTTCCATGATGCTTAGGACATTCATTTTCATAATTCCCCATTTCCCTACAGTTGTAGCATTCAACATTGATAGCCTCTTTCTTTCCCTTGCAATCATGAGCCTGGTGACCTTTTTCTCCACATTTATAAAAAACTCTCATTCCTTTTAGGCATGTACCGAGGTGATTCTTCCCACAATTATCACATAATGGAACATCTATCTTTCCCTTTTTCCCATTATCTGTCTCTTGTTCCACCGTTCTCTTCTTCTCTTTCTTTACTTTATTGTCATAAGATTTAGAGAATTCCTTTTCTGTCTTGATAGCACACGATACTATATCTTCATAGGACAAGAAATATTGTGAGACTAAGGCTCGACGGAGAAACGGTTTTAACTCATAAATGAAACGAACAATCTTACTTCTTGGGTTACGTATATAATCTGAAGCATACCTCGCTAACCTTGTAAAGTTAGCCCCATAATTTGCGACATTCTCATCCTCCTTTTGTCTCAGACTCATAAATTGTGTTTCCATATTTGCTCGATGGTCACGAGGAAAGTATTTTTCTAAAAAAGCTCTTTGAACTCCCTCCATTCCATATTTGATAATTCATCATCTTCCTTTGTGTTTGGAATCATTGACCACCATTGATCAACATCTTCAGTGAGGCGGTAAACTACCATGATAACCTTTTCCCTTTCACTACCCCCAAGGCATGAAATATTTTCCCTAAGGAATGTATCCATTGCTTAGCAACTACGAAATTTGTACTCCCATTGAATGTTGGTGGTTGTTGCCTCATGAAGAGATCTAGAATTGATCCTCCACATTGCGGATCAGGGTGCTCCATACGAGTAAGGTTATTATTCATAACCTGAGTGATTTGTCCCAATATGGTGATAAGCTGATCAGCACCAGTTGTATCACCAGCTCCATTATAATTATCTTGATCAGGAGAGCAATCTCTACATGGAGTGCGTGCATTGATACAGTTTCCATTCCTTCCACTAGGCACCATTTCTAAACAATGTCATAAACTATATCATTTTATGAATCAAAATACATAATTCCATACTTGTAAAACACTTAACATAAATTGAACAGTTTGTGGATATGATCCATAATCATACAAATAAATGTTTTCTTTGAGGAATTATATACTCATAAACCCTTCATAATGGTTTGTAAAGAAATTGTGAATTATCCTAAGAATATCCCATGGGAGTGTCGTAACCAAGAGTGTAGCAAGGCTTATTGTCGTGCACCAATTACCATTCAAGTATATCTCAAAGCGGTGTTTTAGGGTTTTAACCCTAGGTACATCTGTGCCAGAGCTTCCTCTACCTGCTCATATCCAGAAAGGGATGTATTGCTCAGAAAACTCACAAAATCTCTATAATACCAAAATTCTAGGATGTTCTTCTATACTAATCCTCAAAGTCTATCTTAGGGCTATGTGCTCTAATCAGAGTGTTTCTAAATCTAGCTTCCAAGCTTAGTACTAAACTACCTCTGATTCCAACTGTAACGCCCCGAACCCAGTTACCCAGAGTCTGTGCATTATTACATAACATTGGTATGATCATAAAAGATCAAGTCTCGAATGACCGATTAGTTTAGTAGCCTTGGAAACACTTGATATATTCATAAGTATTACATTACATCATAAAGTAAAAAAACTACAACAACATCTTGTAATCATATACCCTCATACTATCCCTACAGGTCATTCATAAAATACTTCTTCACATCCTGGAAAAATTAAATCATTGAAAGGGGTGAGCTCAGATTCACATTAATGATAACAATATAGAGGAACCTTTCATAAATAAACATAAACATTTAAGGCAGCGTATAACTGAAACAAAATCCTTTTAAAATTTAACTTCATTATAATATGGAAGAATAAAATGAAATAATGCCATTTACTTATTCACATGGATATTATACTAGTCAAATAATCACATGCAATATCAATAACCGCTTTCATAATTATGGAATGCATAATGCCAGACTATCATAACCACGTAGCCAAGGCTTCGTGCTAAGACTACAAATAAGATTTTTTCAAGGCCTCGTTCCAAGACACTAGTTTTTCTCATGAAACCTAGAAATTCATCAAGGAGATATAGTGGGATCCACCCGTCACTTATTAAGTCCAATGCATTCCTCATATGAATATGTTTAAACATATCATAAACCATAACATAATCGTATCACATAAAACATGCATAAAGGAAACATAACATTTCCACATTTCAATCAGAAGATATCAATACAACACATTGATATAATAAAAACATTATCAAAACCATTTTCAATACCAAAAGAAAAGAAAAGTAAAACTTGGTATTTATATTTCATTTTAAAAAAGTTATGGCTTTTAGAGAAAGACGAAACACAAATAATGGTCACGGCGGCAGAGAAGTCGTTGTCGCAGAGTACGTAAGACAAAACATTCCTTTTGTCGTTTCGTAAAAATACTTTGTATAAAATATTAATTTATAATAAATGTAAAAGTCAAAGGGTTTTATACACCATATAAAAGAAAGTTGTGTATAAAACAAAATATGCCTCAATGAAAGGAGATTGAGACGAAGTCCCTTACCTCGTGTCTGACTCAACTCAATCGTTTTTTAACCTCCTGAATGATAAACTAGAGTTAATTTCTACTTTATCAAGATCCTTTTTCAAGTTCATTTTCCATTTTATATCACTTACTACCATGTTATGAAAATTAAGTAATAATTTAAGTTAATACCGGTAATTTTGTCGATCTTTGGTATTTGAGTCAACAATAAACTTCTTATAATTACAAGTTCTTCATGTGGTAAAATATCCATTATATCCAGAATAATATTCAGGATTTATATATCATATAAATCATATATATCCATTATATATATTCATTTATAATATTATATAAAATATAGACGTACGAAATTAAATACACCGTTCATGGAGACGGTAAGTCGTACGTACGCATGAACGCTACTTTCATTTATATTTCGTATTTAATGGAATGAGATCATAATGATATAAAGGTGTATTATAATTACAGTATAATATCATATATAATATCATTTAATCCATCCTTTACACGTCCCACATATGGCATTAACGATTCAAATCACATTGAGGAGGCGGTAGTCCACACTTCCTAAAATGAAATTATCACGTTTACCCAGAATGGAAATAATAAAGGTATTCCATAAATGAAAAATACAGAAGCATAAGGAAAAAATAAAAATAATATATATCATATATAAATATAGTGACATCTTAATGGCCACCATGAGAGGTGTTAAAAGAAGATTGAACAATCATCATTTCGTGAGGCAGTAATTCACCACCCACAGAAACAATATGTTCTTTAACCATTAGACGAAGTTATGTGCAAGTTTAAATCAAATAATCCTCATAAAAAAATCCTAGTATATTGAATATACTGGTTTTGATACAAAATAAAGGAATAAAAAGAGTTTAAGAGGTTGGAGAAGCAAAATAAAACAAAAGAACATAAGAGAAGACATTACCTTAACATCGGGTAACTCTTTTTGATTTGAGCCAAAGGCTTCCTTGGGAATCCTTCTGCCCAATTTGAGGCTTCTAGGAGTAATAGAGGGAAGTTTGGAGAGTATTTGGACAGATTTTGGCCGTGCCAAATGGCTTGAAGGTTTGAATAAGGTGGATGAGTTGGGGGCCTATTATAAGAGGAGAGGAGGGGCACTCTTGGAATGTTATGAAATGTTACATTATTATTTAATGAGTTTTAGATTTTACAGGTCCCAAAATTATATATTTCGAGTATAAGGTGACAAGGGTTCGAAATATACTCATCCAATAGGTTTCTGACAAGTTTATGTCTTATATTTTACATTATCTTTTAATTTTATTTAAATCTTTAATTAATGAGATAATCGCTGCATCATCATGGTGTCATAAATAAATTTATTTTTTTAATTCCTAAAAATTATAAAAAAAATAAAATGTTGTAGGATATATTTTTATCTTTATAATGAATATTTATAGTCAAAACTATAACTTGTATAACCCCATATAATAATTGTTTTAGTAAAACAAGACATGTTTGTGACATTTTTATCTTTACTTTAAATAAAAAGTTATTAATGTCATTTTCTTACCCAAGTGGCTAAATGAGGCCCCCAAGTTGACCCATGGATTGTCTTGGTTGACCATGCCTTATAAAATTAGTGTAGTACAAGTGTAAAGGTAATTTCATATTATTATATCATTATATTTACCTTAAATTACACTAATTACCTTTAATCGCGGTTAATAAAACTCAAAAGTTACTATTCACCAAAAATTATTTTCATCCCATTGAACCACATTTTACTTCCTAATTACAACCATGTATGTCGTATTTTTGAAATTAAATTCACAGAAGTGATAAATTTTCATTTAAACGAAAAATCAGTTTTTTAACTACCACTTAGTGGTTTCACTATTCATCAAAAATTGATTTTTTCCAGAAAAATACCAAAAATTCACCCTAAGATATATTTGATATTCCAAAATCAAAGACGATTTCTATTTTACCAAATTCAAAACATATAAGTTTCATTAATTAATTTTATAATTAATTCCCGTTGTCAAAACAAATAGTGTGTTTTTAAGAAAAAATATCAATCAACAGATTGACAATTGTTTATGTCTAATTTCAAAGTGAAATTAATTCTAATGACAGCCATTGGGTAAAATGGTTAAAATATATTCTAGTTATACTTTAAAACCACTCAATAGTATAATTTATCACTATAAATTATTTTGATTAAAAAAGTTGTTTTTAAGTATTTTTTACTATTCATCGAAAATTGGAAGTTCTCGGAAAAATAACAAAAATTCAACATAGGATAATTCTGATATTCCAAATACAAAAATGAAGTCCATTTTGAAATATAAAATTTATATAATTTCAAAAAGTGGGTATTACTATTCAAAACAGCTACTTTGATTGGTCGCGGTGTGTTAAAATCTTGAACTTGCGTACAATGCAAGCTATTGCATTATTGAAAAAGAAGCGTACCGTGGAAGCTTGGGGTGTTACAAGTTCCCCAGTAACAACACATAACTGTTGCTGAAGGTTCATCTACTAGATGACTTTATCTTTCATATTACGCTTATGATCCTTCAACTTGGCAGTATAATCAGCCTCAGGTTGGGACATCGCAGCCTCAAATTCGCCGATATTGGTTGACAACCTTACTCTGGTCAAATCTTGATAGTACTAATGATCTTACCCCCTTCTTATGATGACTTTTTTTACCACGTCATGGATCTTTTGATATCCAAAATTGCCAAGTCCCAACATGACGAATTGGGATGACAGTCAGGGAATCTTTGATGACATCTCTTCTAAAGGAACTTCCGATATGATCTTCCATATGTTATAACATGCCTTGCATCATGAAAATTGGAGATCCTTTTGTTCTTCTGGGTCTGACTCAGCATCACTGTCACAGGGAGGAATATAATTCGGGATTAATGCACTTAGGGAAGTTCCCTGTTCTGCTCTTTTCCCCCTGACCCGAGGTACTTCACTTTCTATTCCC
The DNA here is from genome assembly GCA_963277665.1 of Viscum album. Lineage (NCBI taxonomy): Eukaryota > Viridiplantae > Streptophyta > Magnoliopsida > Santalales > Viscaceae > Viscum > Viscum album. The sequence continues at coordinate 791,763,407 of OY728167.1, forward strand.
ATTGGGGAGGAGGCTGAAGCTTCACCTCTAGATCTAGCCACTGAAATTGATGGCCCAATATAATCAATTGAATGCTTTGGTTAGTTTCAAAATATAGCAAAAGTTAATTGGATGTCTTTAAAATTAAGTACAGTTTCAATTATTGTTATCCCTTACCCAACGGTAGATCAGCAACTTGAGAAGGCTCCTCCCCATATTTCCTAGCTTCAATAGGATTTTCAGGACGTGTTTCAGGATTCTCTGCCGGGTTGAGCTCCAATTGAGCTAATTTCTATTTAATAGTAGGGTTTTCTATACACCCTTTAGGCATTGGCATTTCAGCTGCTTGCTCAGGTGGAACTGCACATTTTAACCGATCATGATCAGAGATGTAATAAGAAGTTTTTTTAAACAGGACGAAGGATAACACTCACGTCCATAATCTTATAAATTACATGGTAATTTAACATGATCTAAAAAATCTTCAAAAGATGCTCCAAGTTCCATCATTTCATCCAATGTTATCTCAAAATCCTGGTTAGTCTCACCAGTGGAGGCATTCGATATGTCTTCTTGGTGACCTTCATTCTGCGGTTTCTGTCCCTAGATAACTTCTTCAGATAATGTAGCGGTGTCAGTTGCAATGGAAACTGAATGCTATAGTACAGGGGTTGAAACCTAAATTATTATAGAATGTAAGTCAGTTGATGTTTCATTCAACATTTTATTAATCATTGTTAACTTACTAGAAGCAGGCTCTTCTCTTCTTGCATCAACAGCAGGAGGGATACTAGGAACAGACGTTGGCTCTTCTCCAGGAGCAGCCAAGTCAGCCTGAACTTGTGATTGTTCACCAGTACCCTCTGTGGTACTCAAAGGAGGGTCAGTCCTCTCCCTCAGAGGGGAAATTTAAGATGCCCTTGTAATCCCAAAAATTAGGAGTAATCTTTTCATTGGTTAAGACTCATGATTATCTGAAGGACTTACCACTACTAATGAAGCGTTTAGTTGTGGACTTCTTCCTTCGATGCCTTTGTCTCTTTGGTTTTTTAGGATTGTTAGCAGTCTCCTTTACAGGTAAATGAATTGGATAATGGAAAACCATGTCCATCTCCTTATCCATGGATTGATGGCCTGGAGATATCTTGCCCGACTCGCGAGGATATTCAATAAAACCAATGGAATTACCGCAAGGGATATACTGTGGCGAAGGAACCTCAGCAGTTCCTTTCTTTGAAAGCTATAGGATGAAGAAAATAATTTCCATGAGTATCAAAGCTTTGACTGAAATCAAATTGCAAAGAAATTTAGGAAAGAGACTTACATCTTCAAGAGCCACTTAATCATGCCACTCCTCATCTCCAGAACCACAAGTCCCCTCATTGGCGCCACGATCTATCATTTCCTTCACCCACTTGGTGACAGGAATAGAATCATCGATGACATATATGAGCATTTCTAGCTCTCTTATGTAAGCCCGCACTTTATTGGGGTTATCTTTGTAATGGATATCTGTATAATCCAGATGATTCCCTATTCCAGGGAGGTGTAGCCCCTCGCACAAATCCAACCAGGCAGTTTCAGCACCGCAGTATAAACTCCGCCATGTCTGGACAGCCTCTGGTCATAGATATTCAGTATGTGTACCAGAAGTCTGTGAGGAGGGTCCTACAACCTTAGACTTTAGCTTCTTCCCATCTCCTTCAACTACAGATAGAGAATATGAAAATAATACTTGTTTCTCTATAAAGTAATAGTGAATAAATTCCCCCAATGATGTAACTCATTAGGATTTGATGGAGTGGGTCTTTTGTTTCTGATAGGAGGATTATATCAGGCACGAGGCCACTTTGCCGCATGTTGTGCCTCATCATCCCCATCCTGGGAATCCGGTGAATCAGCTCCAGGTGGTATAGAAGAATCACCTTCCAGATGAAGGCTTTCTTTATCTACGGTTCTTTTCCTTTTTTCCACCTGATAAACCGGGTGATTCAACACCCCACTAGGGTATGATGCTATCCAGTTCTTGGCATACCATGGAGTCATGTTACTTTCTGCTTTATCAATTGGTAGATCAAACACTGCCCCGGTCCTCTCTATAGATGTTAGCAACCATAGTTGTCGGGCAACCATCGGATGCTGCTCTGACCTGACATGCATAGGGGGAGATACAACAGTCTGCTGTAAACACTTGAATTGACATGAAAATCTGTATGGAGAATAGGCCTCACATATATTCTCTCCGTTAATCCTGGTGTCCAGTACACCATCTCAGCAGGCCTTCATGTATGCCCTCAATTCCAGTCTGGCTATTCCATCATCAACAAACTGCCTGGTTTGCGGATTTCCATAAGGAAAAAAATTTAATTCCTTATACATTCTCATTCTCACCTTTATATCATAGGGTTTAAGGGCTAATAGAGAAATTCCAGAAAATTCTTGCACTGATGGCCTGAAGGAACTTCCAAGAACCTGTACTATGTTCTGTACATTATATGTCCTAAAGTGAGTGGCGATCCATCCCCACAAAACATGGAATGGTCCCGCTATTCTCAAAGGATACATAACCATAAAAACATAGATTAAGATCCTATGAATCTTCACCAAAATGGGGGTGGCCAACCCAACCATTTTCTTCTCAGCCAACTTGTCTGCTACATCGAAGATCCCTGGCCTGACGCCTCCCTTAGAATCCCTGAATGGAAAAAGATAAACACTGATCCACAAGGATGAGAAGCCTGCCAAATGGGTCTTTTGGGGGATTACTTGGTTTACTTAATATCCCCACTTCTCAAATGCTCCTGCTTCCATGGTCTGCCAAAATGTGCCAAGAGCACCCCTCTTCTCTATTCTGGGGCAGGTAGTAGGATGAGTACAGGTGGGCCACTTCTCCTTCGACCCCTTCTCTATCGCCTCCTTCTCTTTCTTCTTGGTAAGAAACATATTCATCCACTCCTCTGGATGAATATCCTTTATAGAATGAGTTAAGGAGGTCTCTTAACTCTTGAGCTTGTGAAAGATTTTCAACAATTCTCGATCCAAAGTCGGGGTCTTCTCCGAATCATTCCAAGTTGCCTTGGGGGGGATGAATTCATCATACATGTCACCTAGAATTGGATCCCCTGAGATCTTGTGTACATCCCACAGACTGAAGCCTTCTTCTCCATAATTCAGATGGAAATAATTGGTTTTTGGGCCCCAGCGACTGATTATCTCCGGCACAGACTCATCATTTCCGTAGACATATGTCTGCCCCGCCTAGACAGTTTCATATATCACATCTCCTTTCAAATCCTCAACAAACTCTGCACAGGTTTTTCACACCCAGTATTCCCACATCCATGTTAGCTTCACACCTCCTCTAGGACGGAAGTCCCAACTCTTCTTCCAGCCTTTGGATTGATCCATATTTGAATTTCGGAAGATTGATAGATAATAATGTGGTTGCAGCTCGGGTTTGTGAGGATTCAGATCTGGCGCACAAGGACTATGATGCATTATATAGGCCTTCTCCACTATTCCAGTATTTACAAAAACTCCTCCACTTGAGATATTTACTAAGACAAAATTGGTGTAATTCTGAAACCAATAATTTAAGAGATAATTCATTGCCTCTAGAATGTTGACGTCTTACAGATGACCATGGTCATACACAGGCAAGTAGGTGCTCTCTGAAAAGTTATGATGATACTTCTTCAAATACATAGCCAAATCTGGGAGATTGATGTCGTAGACAGTATAATAATCATGGACAAAAACATTCATCAGGTCATCAATTCGTTTGCTAGCAAATTCATCAGCAGTTCTGATTCTTCTAGGAGCCACTAAATCTGCACAAAGGTTGAATAATTAACTCTTAAGTAAGTTGATTTTTTTCATAAAATTTGTGAAGAAAAGTAAAAAAATGGATAAGTCATTATGGCGCACAAGTCCCAAATTGGCACGCAAGTGTAACTTTGTCGCGCATGTTTTGGCACGCAGGTATCACAGCGCTAGTCCAAATACCTCTATAGCAGCGCGACACAAAAGGAAGCAGCGAAAAATTGAGTAACTTGCATGGCGAAGGCAACTTGCATGACGAGAGCTCGGAAGCATTCAGATTCAGTGCTTTGCATGAGGAATGACAGCATATATATAGGCAAGGCTGCACCCCTGCATGTCGAAGCCTGTGCGGTTCACCCTTACGCGCCTCCATTTGCACGCTCAACACTTGTGCGTCGTATGTTCTTTGTTTTTCTTCTTTACATCAGAGTCACATCCTCTTTCTTTCAGATCCAACTCTAAGGGGGGACTTTTGTGGATTCTCCTTTCCGTCATAGAGTCTAAATGACTAAAAAAGGGGGAATACCATAGTCCAATGTGATTCATCCTTTAAAGAAACATAAAAAATCAACAAAGTCATGAACAAGGATTCCTTCCCACTTGAGTCACGCAAGTTTCCTCATGGTCATTCATGAAGACTAGCATGCCACCTAGTGGTCGCGCATGTGACTTGCACGCCCTCTTTTATTATCGCTCGGGGTCTTCGGCAGCCTATAAATACACCCGGTGGGCCCCCCATTTCGGGGACGAGAAATTCCAGAAACTCAGATTTGAGCTCCCGGCTCCCTAGTCTCTTATCGAAGCTTCTGAACACTTCTATGGTAATTTCATAACTAGAACGGAAGATCTAAATAGGGGGGGGGGCAAGGAAAAAGTGTTGAAATTCATCAACACCTGGACACCTATGTGTCTAACCCTTAAGGGAAATCAAGACACTTGCGCGCTGCCTTAACCCTTCAACAGAACTTGCATGTCACTCTTCTGGAATCATCTAGGGATAGTACTAAGGGCTTGAGCCAAGTGTCTCCCAAGTATTACTCCATGGGTTGACCATCATGCAAGTACTCTTGTGTCACGTAGGTATACCTGCACGACCAGTACCTGCACGCCCAAGTAGGACCTACACGCCTCCTTATTTTTGGGTGCCCCTCCTGCCTATTCCACCTCTATTATGCCTATCCACCTCTCATATTCAAGATTCAGCATTCAAAACCCTCTTCAAAGACATTTCTTTTGGAATGGCTCCCTTTTTGGCTTCCTTACCTGAAATGAATTCTGTGGAACATCTCTTAAAACCCAGTGATTTACATATCATTATATAACTAAGGTTAGAGATTTTATTCATTCAAGATCATCTAATAAGATGAGAGGATTGTTAATATGGTCCTCCTTTTAAGGAATAAGCCCCAGTCCAAATTCTATTAATTTGGGCATCCACCTTCAGAGTAAGCCCTAAGTCCCCTATTCCTAGGCATCCTCCTTAGGAGTAATCCCCAATCACAAATTTCAAAATCTGGGTATCCTCTATAGGATTAAGCCCCAATCATAATTTCCCAGATATGGGCATCCTTCTTAGGAGTAATCCCCAAGTTCCCAAATTCTAAATTCCATTTACCTGGGCCTCCTCCTTAGGAGTAAGCCCGAGTTCTCATGTCCCCTAACCTGGGCCTCCTTCTCAGAAATAAGCCCTAGTTCTCAAGATCTACAAATATGGGAATCCTCTTTAGGAATAAGCCCCAAGTCCCTTAATTTGGGCTTCCTTCTCAGGAATAAAACCCAATCATAAAGTATCCTCTAATTTGGGCATCCATCTCAGGAGTAAGCCCTAAGTTATGTTTTCAAATCTCCATAAAGCACATATATCTTTATGGACCTTGTTCCTAGGTTTCTTCCCTGAAGTAAATCCCAAACCTATTCTTCATCTATCTGGGGATCCACACATACTTAAGTCCCAAATTATTTCTCATGATTGCATCTTTCGTGGAACAATTGTTTGGTTTTACCAATACCTCTTCTTTCTCACACCGAGCATGACTCACGTGAGCTTAGAGTGTAAAAGTAATTATGACATCTTTCTTTGAGCCATCAATCATGCATAAACATCATACTCCTTTACTTGAACTACGTGGTTTCCGATTCATTTTAAGGATACGTAGGTAACCCTTCTGTGGGTACGATCCTAACTCTGAAATAATCTATGTCCTTATGAATGACAATAAACTTCATGTTCCCCTCTGAGTGACTTTAAATTCATCATGGTTAACATAATAACCAAGAGATTTGTATATAATGTGTCGAAGGATACCATTGACTAAGAATCTCTAAACAAATACAGATGATTCTATATTGATGAAGAACCTCGAATACATATAAAAAGGTTCTCTAAATTTCCTACATATCAATCATTGATTTCAAGTTCTAAAGAAAATATCATTCTTATACTTTGTAATTTAATAAGGATTCATGAACATAACTCAAATCTATAAAGAGAGTCTTGGAGTAGACACTAATTCACCCCAAAAAAGTGTGATGAGTCCGACCTCCCATCCTATCGACCAATGAAAATTCTTAAGCCTCATCGGTCCACAACTAATGAGCACCTACCTTTGGAAAGTAGGTCCAAATGGATATAGAATCATTGGATGTTTCTGGTTCTACGAACAAACCTGTTAGAAACTGATTGGAATGTTTGAACTTTAAACCAATGAGGTCATCCCCATTTCCAGAGGAAACAAAAAATGATGCTCATTTCCGTCATAGAGTCTAAACGACTAAAAAAGGGGGAATACCTTAGTCCCAAGTGATTCATCCTTTGAAGAAACATAAAAAATCGACAAAGGCATGAACAAGGATTCCTTCCCACATGGGACACACAAGTTTCTTCATGGTCCTGCTAGTAGACTTGAATGTTGTCTAGTGGTTGCGCAGGTGACTTGCACACCCTCTTTGATTCTCGCTCGGGGTCTTCAGCAGCCTATAAATACCCCCGGTGGGCCCCCCGTTTTGGGGACGAGAAATTCCAGAAACTCAGATTTGAGCTCCCGGTGCCCTAGTCTCTTCTCGAAGCTTCCGAACACTTCTAAGAAAATTTATTACCTAGAACGGATGATCTAAAGGGGGGGGGGGAGGCCTAAGTGTTTAAATTCATCAACACTGGTGCGCCTAAGTGTCTAACCCTTAAGGTAAATCAAGACATTTGCGCGCCGCCTTACCCCTTCAACATAACTTGCACATCACTCTTCTGGAAGCCTCTAGGGATAGTACTAAGGGCTTGATCCAAGTCTCGCCCATGTATTACTCAATGGTTTGACCGTCGCGTAGGTACTCATGTGTCGCGAAGGTATACCTATGCGACCAGTACCTACGCGCCCACGCAGGACATGTGTGCCTCCTTCTTTTTGGGTGCCCCTCCTGCCTATTTCACCTCTCTTATTCCTATCCACCTCTCCTATTCAAGATTCATCCTTCAAAACCCTCTTCAAAGCCATTTCTTTTGGAATATCACCCTTTTTGTCTTCCTTATCTGAAAGGAATTCTGTGGAACATCTCTTAAAACCTAGTGATTTACATATCTTTATATTACTAAGGTTAGAGATTTCATTCATTAAACCTCATCCTTAAAGATGAGAAGATCCTTAATCTGGGACTTCTTTTCAGGAATAATCTGTAGTCCAAATTCTCTTAATTTTGTCATCCTCCTTAGGAGTAAGCCTCAAGTCCCCTATTCCTGGGAATCCTCCTTAGGAGTAAGACCCAATAAAAAATTTCCGAATCTGGGTATCCTCATAAGGAGTAAGCCCCAGTCATAATTTCCCAGATCTAGGCATCCTCCATAGGAGTAAGCCCCATGTTCCCAAATTCTAGATTCCCATTACCTGGGCCTCCTCTTTATGAGTAATCCCCAGTTCTCAAGTCCCCTAACCTGGGCCTCCTTCTCAGAAATAAGCCTCAGTTCTCAAGGTCTAAAAATATGGGCATCGTATTTAGGAATAATCTCCAAGTCCCTTAATTTGGGCTTCCTTCTCAAGAATAAAACCCAATCATAAAGTCTCCTCTAATTTGGGCATCCTTGTCAGGAGTAAGCCCTAAGTTAAGTATTCAAATCTCCATAAAGCACATATACCTTTATAGACCTTGTTCCCGGGTTTCTTCCCTGATGTAAATCCCAAACCTAATCTTCATCTATCTGGGCAGTCACACATACACAAGCCCCACATTATTTCTCATGACTGCATCTTTCATGGAACAATTGTCTAGTTTTACCAATACCTCTTGTTTCTCACACCGTGCATGAATCACGCGATCTTAGAGCATAAATGTAAGTATGACATCTTTCTTTGAGCCAATAATGCATAAACATCATACTACCTTACTCGAACTACGTGGGTTCTGATTCCATTTAAGGATACCTAGGTAACCCATCTGCGGGTACGATCCCAACTTTGAAATAATCTATGTCCTTCTGAAAGAAAATAAACTTCAAGTTCCCTGGTGAGTGGCTTTAATACCAGCATGGTTATCATAATAACCAAGAGATTTATATATAATGTGTCTAAGGATACCATTGACTAAGAATCTCTGAAAAAATATAGATGATTCTCTATTGATGAAGAACCTCGAATGCATATAAAAAGATTCTCTATATTTCCTTCATATCAATCATTGATTGCAAGTTCTAAAGGAAATCTCATTCTTATACTTGGTAATTTAATAAGGATTCACGAACATAACTCAAATCTATAAAGAGAGTCCCAAAGAAGACAATAATTCCCCCCAATAATGTATGATGAGTCCAACCTCCCATCCTCTCGACTAATGAAAATTATTAAGCCTCATCGGTCCACAACTAATGAGCACCTACCTTTGGAAAGTATGTCCAAATTGAAATAGAATCATTGGATGTTTCCGGTTCTACGAACCAACCTGTTAGAAACCGATTGGAATGTTTGAACCTTAAACCAACGAGGTCATCCCCCTTTCCAGAGGAACCAAAAACCCCAATAAGTCTTAAATAACCCTAAAAAGGTTGATAAACCCTAGAAAAAGCTATCAATGCCTACAAAAGACCAATAAAACCTTAATATACAATAAAAAATTCTAATAAATTATAACAAATCGTAAGGAACACTAATAAACCCAAAAGAACCCTAATAAACTCTAAAGAACCATAATAAACTCTAAAGAATACTAAAAAACCATAAAGAACCTAAAAAATGCTAAAACACATTATATAAACACTAAAAACCGCTACAATACCCAAACAAACCCTAAAACAAACTAAAAAAAATCCTAACCCCTATCAATCCCGATAAAACAAATAAACCCTTAAAACCCCCCCAAAAACCATTGAAAACCCCTCAAACACCATAAAAACCATAAACACCCGTAAACAACCCTTAAAACCCTAAAAAACACTACAAACCATAATCAACCATTAAAACCCTAAAAAACGCAATAAATAGATACATAAACCCAAAAAATGGTACATAAACCCAAAAAAATCAACATTAACTCTAAAAACACAACATAAACCCAACAAACGCAACATAAACCCAAAAAATGAGACATAAACCGAAAAAGCACTATGTAAACCCTAGAACCATAACATACACCCTAAACAACACAACAAAAACATTAAAAAATTATATATAAAACCTAAAAACACAACATAAATCCTAAAAACACTACATGAACCCTAAAAACGTAACATAAACCCTAAAAAATTCTACATAAACGCTACATCGCCCCAAAAAAAGTTACAAAAACTCAGGAGATGCAACATAAACCCTAAAAAATCCTATATAAATCCTAAACCCTAAACACATTACATAAAACCTAAAAACATTACATAAACCCAAAAAAATGCTACATAAAACCTAAAACCCCTATTTAAACCCCAAAAATGCAACATAAACACTAAAAATGATACATTAACTCTAACAACGCTACACAAACCCTAATAAATTCTACAAAATCCCTAAAGATGCTTCAAAACCATCAAAAATAGTAAACCCTAATATACAATAATATAAAAAATTAAACCCTAATAAACCACTAATAAAATTTAATAATAAATAAAAATGCCTTATAATCCCAAAAAACCCTAAGAGACTCCACATAACCATAATAAAACCCCCAAAATACTTAATAAACCCTAATAAATGATAATAAAACCTAATAAACCCAAAAAAACACATTAAGAAAACCTAAACAACCCTAACCAACCCAAAGAGACACTAATAAAAACTAATAAACCATAATAAACCCCAAACAAACCATAAATAAATCCAAATAAACCCTACTCAATTCTAGAAAACATGAACACATCATAATAAATCATTACAATCGGAGTGAAAGTCATGGCCGTTTGAAGTTGGAATTTTTTTGGAGTGGTATAACTAATATATCTTCTCTTTTTTTTGATCTTCTCATAGTTTCGATTATACCTGGCCCTCACCCATATCACGAGATTCGATTTTACTAGTTGCAGCGCTCAAACGAACACCCGAAGGAGAAGTTATGCCTATTTTAGTGAGTTACGGGTTTCTTAGGTTTTTAGGCGCTAGGAGGGTTGCTCAATTTAAAAAGACAATAACTTCTGCTATGTTTGTTCATTTTGGTTCTCCCACATATTAAATTGATGATTGTGAAAAGATACACACTCTGGTAACCACTGGAACCCTTTATGACATTCTTCATCCCCCAAAAGACCCAAAATCCCTCTCGATGGTCAAAATATTGGCTTCTAGTGTTCGTTTTTCAATAACATCTTCAATGGGTGTCTGTTTTGCCTCTAACACATATCAAATCGAAGATTGAGATTATACCTACCCTCCTATAACCACTGAAGCACCTTCTCACACCCTTGAAGGACCAAAATGGTACTTAAACCCTCCAAAACACCAAAACTTCTACTCTAGGAGTCTGTTTTGCCTCTACCATATATCAAATCGATGATTTCAACTAGATCTACACATATGTGACCAATAGGAACACCTTATCACATTCTTAAAGATTCAATCGTTCCTCAAGTCCTCCATATGAACATAACTTCTGCTCTAGGTGTCGGTTTCACCTCTACCACATATCAAATTGAAGCTTGTGACTTGTTCAACACATCTGTGACAACTATGAACAACTAAATAATCATAACAAACCATGAATAACCCCATAAACACTAAAACCATTAAAAAACATGAAAAACCCTAGAAAAATCTAACAAACCCTAACCAACACTAACAAACCCCAAAAAACCTATAAAAACATAAAAAACCCTAAAAACCCTAAAAACCCCTAACAGCCCCTAACAAACCCCAAGAAACACTAACAAATCCCAATAAATAGAAAAAACTGAAGAAACCCTAAAACCCCCTTATAAACCATAAGAAACCCTAACATAACCCTAAAACAACTAAAAACCCTAACAAAACCCTAAGAAAACCTAAGAAACACTAAAACACCCTTAGAAACCCCAGCACGCCCTTAGAAACCATAACACACCCTTAGAAACCCTAGCACACCCTTAGAAACCCCAACGCACCCATAGAAACTCTAACACAACCTTAGAAACCCATAGAAAACATAGCACACCCTTTGAAACCCTAACCCGCCCATAAAAACCCTAACCCACCCTTAGAAACCCTAACGCACCCTTAGACAACCTAAATCACCCTAATAAGATCTAATAAATCCTAACAAACCTTACCAACCAATAATAAACTATAATAAACTATAATAAACCCTAAAGCCCACTACTAAACCCTAATAAACACTAATAAATCGTAATAAACCCTAAAAACCTATTAGAACCCCATAAAAGCTACAAAATACCTAAAAACCCAAATATACAACAAAAACACTATTAAACCATTCAAAATGTTAATATTAAAAAAAACCCTAACAAACCCGGAAAAACATGGAAAAACCCTAAAAAACCATAAAAACCCAAAAATCCCAAAAAAACCCTAAAAAAAACTAATACCCCTAAAACCCCTAAAAATCTTTAAAACCCCTAAAAAACCCTAAAACCCCTAAAAACCCAGAAAAAAACCCTAAAAACCCTATGAACTGATAAACCACTAAAAACCCCTAAAAATCGTAAAAATGCCTAACAAAACCCTAACCAACCCTATAAAACCCTTAAAACCCAGAAAAAAACCCTAAGAAACCCTAAAAACCTCAAAAGAAATCCTAATACACCCTAAAGAACCCAAAAAAACCCTAAAAACAGTAAAGAACTCTAATGAACCACTAAACCCACTAACAACGCTATATAAACCCTATCAATTGCTACTAAAACTAGAAAAATGCTTCAAAACCCACAAAATGAAACAAAACCCCAAAAAATGCTAAAATAACCCTAACAAAGCATAAAACATCCAAACACACCGTAAAACCCAACAAACGCATCAAACCCCAAACAACTCAAATAAACTATAACAAACCCTAAAAACCCTAACAAAACCTAACAAACCCTAACAACCACTAATAACCCCTAAGAACCACTAATATACCCTAATAACCCATAAAACCTAGTATTAAACCCTAAAACCCTAATAAACACTAATAAATTGTAATATCATGTGATAAACCCTAACAATCTCAATTAGACCCTAATAAATGCTAAAAACCCCTAAAACCCCTAATATACAATAAAAAACATGATTAAACCTTAATAAACTCTAATAATCACTAAAACCCCTAACAAAACCGACAAAACGCTACAAAAATCTCCAAATAATAGCCAAAAAAACCGTACAACCCACTAATAAACCAAAAAAACACTAATAACCCCAAAATTAATCATAACAAACCCTAACAACTCCAAATAAATCGTAACAAATCCTAACAACTCCAAATAAATCATAAAAAACTGAAACAAACCATAAAAAACCCATAATAAAACCCAGTAAACCCTAAAAAATCCTAATAACCCCCAATGAATCATAAAAAACCAAAATACACGTTACTAAACCCTAATAAATAAAGTAAACCCTAATAAATCCTAAATAACCCTAAAAACGTTGATAAACCCTAGAAAAAGCTATTAATGCATAAAAAATCCCAATAAAACCATAATATACTGTAAAGAACCGTAAAATTCAAGGAAAATTTTTTTCTTAATTTTTTTTGGGATTTTACAAGAATGCAGTTTCTGACGGCACCAAATTCTGAGGCCCGGTGTACCCGGAATCAATTTCCAAAGTTTAGCTCGGGTACGTTCAGTGAACGAACGAGCGGGTTTTCCTAACTTTTTAACCGGTGCTCGGAATCGAAATTTGAGGGCACCAATGAAACCGTAGTGCTAGTAATTGCTTAGGAACACCTTTTCTGGAGTTGCGTTTGCTCAGGTGTGGTTATTTAAAAATGGGTTAACTAATGAATAAAATAAAAGTTGTGCAACTATTTTTATTTTATGTTCTAAGTAGTTTAAACCTACATATGGAAGTTGAGGTGGAACCCACTACATCCCAACCCCCTCTTGATAGGATATTAGTGAGGTGGGCCCCATACGAGCCCTACCTATTCAACTTCTGCAAACCCCCATTATTTTGTAACACACCCACACCCCCTTATTAAATGCCAAGTCAACTCTCACATTAATTGGACATTTAAGACTCTTCAATTAATTCAATTAATTGAATGAATTCTTTTGAATTTAAAATGAAATATAGGCTTGTGTGTGTTAATTAAATAAGACAAGTCTTATTTCAACTAGGGGTTTCTTCGTTGTGTGGAGAGGGAGAGTTCTACGAAGAACTTCATCTTCCTCCTTGAAGAACGCGAAGAACGCACTAACACCGACGAAGAATGCCGGCCTCCGACGAAGGATGACGAATAACGCTAATTCCTCAGATATCAATGATGAGACACCGTGTACCGCAACGCCGACGATCCTATTATCCGCGATGACGTGCACCGCGATGTCGACGACCCTTACGGAGCCTCCTTCTGCGACGCCTCTTCCGCGAAGTCCTTTTCCCACGATGAACCTTCGTTCGACAACACCTTGGGGTAGTGGTTAATTTTTTGTTCTTGAATTATTTGTCGTTCAATGACTATTATTCTTGCACTGCCTATTATCATTATAACGGGAGGAGGTCGGACCGCACAAACACGGCCGACCCTCCTCCCCCTTTGATGTTGTACTTGTTGCGTCCCGAGCAAAGGCAGTGCAGTGCAACAACACCGCGCGAAAGCAAGAGGAACGAGTGAAGAAGCGCGGCGACGTCGCGCCGTGTTGTTAAGGCCGAAAAAATACGCGGCTCCATCGCGCCGTTCCAAAGAACCACGAAGAGGTTACAGACGGAGTGGGTCCGCGACCGAGGGTCATGGCGCCGTCGCGCCATGCTAGTCAGACAAGGCTGCGGCTTACAGTCACAGCGGTGCTAGGCGGGGCGCCGGAACCGCTGGACGCAGGAACCTCCGAGGGGTGGGACTGCAGGGTCCCGTGGCGGCAGCACTGGCCGGCCGGGCTAGGCCGGCAGTTTCAGAAGGAAGACCGGGGGTCGTAACCCCCAGCTGGCAAAGGAGCATCCCCCACGCGGAGTAGCGGTTTCAATCAGGGGGCAGCGCCCCCCCCCCCCTTCTGCTCGGCTCGACCAGCGCCGAGATGGACACATACGGGACATGCCCGCGCCGGCGAAGCCGGGCCGCACCCACCGGGCCGGGCCGCGTCCTAATGGGCCAGACCCAGACCCGGGTTGGGTCGCCTGGTTTGGGCCAACACAGGGGGTCTCGGGTCGGGTCGATCCGGGCCCCAAACCCCTAAAACCGGACAGGTTCGTTCATTTACCCATATCTTGGGCTACAGACCTCTAATTGATGCACCGTCAGTTGCGATGCAATCCTTGGATCGAGAAGGTAGTTTCGGTATATTACACTCAAGGTTTCATAGAACTTTGTGTATGGCCGGGTTGGTTCGAGCTCGAAACCAACCGGGCCCTCGGAGCGGAAACGCTTATAACTTGCGCTCCGGACGTCCGATTGACGTGCCGTCAACTTGGTTGGATTCCTCTTAGTGAGATGGACCATTTGGATTACTACAATTGAGGTTTGGACATAGTTGGAGTGCGGTCGGGTTGGTTTTGACTTAAAAACTAACTGGGCCCCTGGAACGAAAAAGCCAATAACTCTAAGACCAGGTGTCGGATTGACGCGTCGTCTGTCATGTTGAGTTCCTTTTGTCGAGACAGAACTTAGGGATAAATCAACTCCAGACTACATGTCAATTGATGTATCGACCCCCTTGGCTCATGGAGCGGACCCTCTCGGAATCAAGCATGTTGTGTGCGGGAACCCTAGAGCTGGCTGCGACTGCGACGACGATGATGACTGCACTGAAATCCTCCGTGGGTTCGGCAGCGACGACAACTGCACTGAAATCCTCCATGGGTACAGCAGCGATGAAGACTGCACTGAAATCCTCCGTGGTTTTGGCAGCGATGAAGACTTTACTGAAATCCTCCGTGGGTTCGACGACAATGACTACCGTTGTTGTATCCTACGTGGGTCTAGCAGTACTACTGTTCGTGTATCCTACGTGGGTATGGCAGTGTTTGACTCTGTTCTTTTATCCTACGTGGTTCTGGCAGAGTAACTGGTTTTTGTATCCTACGTGGGTCCCATCTTAGATGAATCAATGGATACATCTGATCATCTCTATCAACTTATTAATAAGTATACATGTGTGAGCTGAGTCTTGACTTTCAATCATTATCTTCAATATGATTGACTTTTTTCCTATGTGGATTGTGTTATGCTTTCTTGTGTGGAATGGGTTGTACTATCCTGTTTGGACTTGATCGAACTTGGGCTCGGATGTCAGAGCCAAACTGGAATTGATGACTTAGGTATATGTATGGGCATATACCTAAGTAGTTTTGGATGTTACTTCATGATTGTATCTTTCCTTTGTAGATTATCCTTTGTGGATTCTAGGAGACCTTTGGGGGTCTCGGGGTCCCTACTGAGTAGTGTGTACTCACCCCTGCATGGGCTATGCCCGCACAACGTTGTGTTGGATGAAGACGATGGACAACACTGATCGTGGTGAGGCTGGTGGAGCAAGTCGATACCTGGAGGTGGACCACTGGGTGGGACGTACACGGAGCGGACGGCTGGACCCAAGGAGTTGAGTAGGCTATCTGTACCCACCCTTCAGGTGGGACTTCCAGTGGACGGCTCGACGTTGCTGCTTTATTTTCAGTTGTTGTACTTTCTTTCCAGTTGTACTTTACTTTCAGTTTGGGTTTGTATTCTGGCCTATTTACTTTCTGCACTTACTATTGTATCCAGTTTTACCTAGTGTTTATTTCTGATTGCTTACTCTATGGTGTTTGTTACTTTATAAAGGAAATGTCTTCCCCTTTTTGTTGGGATTTACGACTTTGGTGCCAGTTTCCAGCCCCTGGCCTATGGATGGCGGGCTTGGGGTAGTCACGACACGGGTCCCGAGGACGGGTGACATATACAATAAAAAATTCTAATAAACTGTAACAAATCCTAATGAACACTAATAAACCCTAAAGAATCCTAATAAACCCTAAATAACCATATTAAACTCCAAAGAACACTAAAAATCCCTAAAGAACACAAAAAATTAAAAAACACATTATATAAACCCTAAAAACAGCTACAATATCCAAAAATACCCTAAAACACACTAAAAAACTCTAAAATCCTATCAATCCCAAAAAAAAAACAAATAAACCCATAAACCCCCCAAAAACCAATAAAAAACCATCAGATACCATTAAAACCCATAAACACCTGTTAGCATCCCTTAAACACCCCTAAAAACACTACAAACCATAAACAACCATTAAAACCCTAAAAAAGGCTTCAAATAGATACATAAATTCTAAAAACATTACATAATCCCTAAAAAATGCAACAAAAATCCTAAAACGAAACATAAACCAAAAAACACAACATAAACCCAAAAAAGGCTACATAATCCCAAACAGCACTACATAAACCCTAGAATTGTAAGATAAACCCTAAAACACAATATAAACCCGAAAAACGCAACATAAACACAAAAAAATGCTACATAAAATCAAAAAACACAATAAAACCCCTAAATACACTATAAGAACCCTAAAAATGTTACATAAACCCTGAGAAATGCAACATAAATGCTATATCACCCCTAAAAATGCTACATAAACCCGGAAGATGCAACATAAACCCTTAAAAATGCTACATAAAACCTAAACCCTAAACCCACTACATGAACCCTAAAAATGTTACATAAACCCTAAAAATGATACCTAAGACCTAAAATCACTAACTAAATCCAAAAATGCTACATAAACACTAAAAATGAAACATAAACTCTTACAACGTTACACAAACCCTAAAAAATGATACAAAAACCCTAAACACGCTTCAAACCCCTCAAAAATATTAAACCCTAATATACCTTATTATAATAAATTAAACTCTAATAAACCCCTATTAAACCCCTAAAGAACCACTAAAGCCACTAACAACACTACATAAACCCTAAAAATTGCTACAAAAAACCGAAAAATGCTTCAAAACCCAAAAAATCCAATAAAACCCAAAAAATGAAAAAATAACCCTAACAAAGCATAAAAAATACAAACACTACCATAAAACCCAAAAGACGCATAAAGCCCAAAACAACTCAAACAAACCGTAACAAACCCTAAAAACCATAAAAGCCATAAAAACCCCATAAAATCACTAATAACCCCTAAGAACCACTAATAAACCCTTATAACCCCAAAAACCCACTATTAAACCCTAAAACCCCAAATAAACACTAATAAATCGTAATAACCAGTTTTAAACCCTAACAAACTCTATTAAACCCTAATAAATGTTAAAAAATACCTAAAACCCCTAATATAAAATAAAAAACACTATTAAACCTTAATAAACCCTAATAATCACTAAAAACCCTAACAAACCCAACAAAACTCTTCAAAACCACCAAATAATTGCCTACAAAACCCTAAAACTCACTAATAAACCTTAACAAACCTTAATAACCCCAAAATAAATCGTAAGAAACCCTAAAAACCCCAAATAAATCATAAAAAATCCTGAAAACACCAAATAAATTGTAGCAAACTGAAACAAACCATAACAAACCTCTAATAATCTGCAATAAACCCTAACAAAGCATAATAAACCCTAATAAATCGTAATAAACCCTAATAAATCGTAATAAACCCAAATACAGGTCACTAAACCCTAATAAATAAAATAAACACCAATAAACCCTAATAAATCTCAAATAACCATAGAAAAGGTTGATAACCCCTAGAAAAAGATATTAATGCCAACAAAAGCCCAATAAAACCCTTATATACAATAAAAAATTCTAATAAACTGTAAAAAATCCTAAAGAACACTAATAAACCCTAATGAACCCTAATAAACCCTAAAGAACCATATTAAACTCAAAAGAACACTAAAACCCCTAAATAACCCCAAAAACGCTAAAACACATTATATTAACCCTAAAACAGCTACAATACCCCTACAAACCCTAAAACACACTAAAAACCCTAACAACCCCAATCAATCCCAAAAAAACAAATAAGCCCATAAAACCCTAAAAAACCATTAAAAAGCCATCAGAAACCATAAACATCATAAACACCCTTTAACAACCCTTAAACACCCTAAAAACACTACAAACCATAAACAACCATTAAAACCCTGAAAAATGCTTCAAATAGATACATAAACCCTAAAAACGTTATATAAACCCTAAAAAATGCAACCAAAACCCTAAAAATGCAACATAAACCAAAAAATGCATCATAAACCCAAAAAGGCTACATAAACCCAAAAAGCACTACATAAACACTGGAACTGTATCATAAACCCTTGAAAACACAAAATAACCCCTAAAAACGCAACATAAACATTAAAAACACTACATAAAACCTAAAAACCCAATATAAACCCTAAAAACACTACATGAACCCTAAAAACATTACATAAACCCTAACAAATGAAACATAAATTCTACATCACCCCTAAAAATGCTACATAAACCCGGAAAACACAACATAAACCCTAAAAAATGATACATAAAACCTAAACCCTAAACATGCTACATAAACCCTAAAAACATTACATAAACCCTAAAAAAGATACATAAAATCTAAAACTGCTAACTAAACCCTAAAAATTCTACATAAACACTAAAAAAGGTACATAAAATCTAAGAACGCTACACAAATCCTAAAAAATGCCACAAAAACCCTAAAGACGCTTTGAAACCCTCAAAAATATTAAACCCTAATACACCATAACATAAAAAATTAAACCCTAATAAACCCCTAATAAACTCTAATAATCCCTAAAATCCTAAGAAACTCTACTCAAAACTAATAAAACCACAAAAATACCTAATAAACCCTAATAAATAATAATAAAACCTAATAAACCCTAAAACACATTAAAAAACATAAAAAACCCTAACCAACCGGAATAGACACTAATAAACACTAATAAACCCTAATAAACCCCAAAAAACCCTAAAAATCCCTAATAAACCACAAATAAAGGTAAATAAACCCTAATCAACCCAAACAAACCTTAACACAACATTATAACCCCTAACAAAACCCTACAAACCCCTAATAAAGAAAAATAATGCTAGTACGCCTTAAAAAATCCCTAGAAACCCTGATAAACTCTAAAATAAATTAATAAACCCTAAAAACACTCACAAAAAATACAAAATGATCACAAATAATAAAAATTCTCTATATTACCTAAAAGGACCTAAAAACACTACTATAACCTAATAAAGACATAAAATGCTAATATACCTTAAAAATCCCTAGAAACCCGAATAAACCATAATGAACTCTAATATAACAAAAAAAATCCTAAAACGCTCACAAATAAAAACAAAACACTCACAAAAAATAAAAAACATGCTATATTATATAAAAATACCTAACAAACACTAATATATCCTAATAAAACAAAAAATCAAATAAATCCCAAACAAACCCTAATAGACCCTAAAAATCCCTAACAAACCCTAATAAAAACGAATAAACCCAAATAAAACCATAATAAAACCCTAAAAATAACTTCTCAACCATAATAAACCTTGACACACAATAAAAAACATAATAAAACCCAACAAAACCACAAAAAAATTGCAAACAAACCATTATAAATCCCTAGGAACCCTAATAAACCATAATAAATTCAAATAAATGCTAACAAACCATTAACATTGCTCACAAAAACTAAAAACAAGCTAATAAAACCTAAAAAGTCATAACAACCCCTCATATATACAAACAAAAACAAAAAACACTCATATACCCTAATAAAAACACTAACGAACCCTAGTAAACCCTAAAAATCCCTAACAAACCCTAATAAACCGTACTCAACCCTAATAAACCCTAATAAAACCCTAAATATACCGACTCAACCCTAATAAAACCCTAAAAATACCTACTCAACCCTAACAAACTTTAACACGCTATAATAAACCATAATAAACCCCACGAAACCCTAAAAAATTCAAATATACGATTAAAAAGCCCTAAAACCCCTAATAAATTCTAATAAAACCTAACAAAGCTTAAAATCGCTAATAAACCTGAATAAACACTACTAAACACTAAAAACCCTAATATACCATCTTAAAAACTGATAAACCATAATGAACCACAATAAACCCTAACAAATCCTAATCATACCGAAATATACCATAATATACCATAATATACCCAAATAAACTCTACCCAGTCCTAATAAATCTCTAAAAATACCTAATAAACCCTAATAAACCGTAACACACCATAATAAACCCTAATAAAATCCTAATGACCCCAACCAAACCCAAAAAATGCAAATATATCATTAAAAATTCCTAAAACCCTAACAAACCATAATAAATGTTAATAACACCTAAACATCCTAAAAATGATAGTAAACCCTAAAAATACCTCTAATTAATAATAGTAGTAATAATGCACGTGCATGTGCATATTCATGTGCATGGTTTAAATAATAAATCATAACACATGTGCATGTGCATATGTGTGCGCATTTTCTTGTGAATGATAATAAATAATAAATAATAACTCATGTGAATTGCATGTGTATGTGCATGTGCTTGTAAATGATAATAAATAATAAATAATAACGCATATCCAAGTGCATGTGCATGTGCGTGGTAATAAAAAATAAATAATAACAAAGTCCACCTGAATGTGCATTGGCATGTGAATGCTAATAAATAATAAATAATAACATATGTGATAATAGAATAACTCAAGTTCTTTGCATGTGCACGTGCATGAGAATAAATAATAATAACACATGTGATAATAGAATAAGGCAAGTGCATTAAATTTTCAGGTGCATGGTAATAAATAATATATAATAATGCACGTGTTTTTACATTTACATGTAATGATAATGATAATGATGCATGCACATGCATGGTAATAAATAATAAATAACAACGCACGTGTATGTGCGTTTCTATTTGATGATAAAAACAATAATAATTATAATAAATATAATAATAATAATAATAATAGAAAAAAGCAAGTGCATTGCATGTGCATGTGCATAGTAGTAAATAATAAATAAATAAGTTTAAATAATAACGCACTTGCATGTGCATGTGCATTTACATTTGATAAAAATATTAATAATACTAATTTTAATAATAATTGTAATAATAACGCATGCACGTGCATGGTAATAAATAATAAATAACAATTCACATGAATGTGGATTTGCATGTAATAATGATAATAATAATGATAATGATGATAATAATAATAATAATAATAAACTTTGATAATAATAATAATAATAATAATAATAATAATAAAAGAATAATACAAGTTCATTT
Organism: Viscum album; assembly: GCA_963277665.1. Classification (NCBI taxonomy): domain Eukaryota; kingdom Viridiplantae; phylum Streptophyta; class Magnoliopsida; order Santalales; family Viscaceae; genus Viscum; species Viscum album. Next base: position 791,785,092 of record OY728167.1, read on the forward strand.
CATATGCACGTGCATGGTAATAAATAATAAATAAAAATGCACATGCATCTGCATTTGCATGTGATGATAATAATTATAACAACAGTAGTGGTAGTAGTGATAATAATAGTTGTACCAATGCATGAGGTAATAGAATATTGCATGTGCATTACGTGTGCACGTGCATAGTAATAAAGAATAACGCGAGTGCATTGCATTTTCATGTGATGATGATGACGATGAAGATGATTAGGATAATAATAATAACAACAACAACAACAACAACACATGTGATAATAAAATAACGCACGTGCATTGATTGTGCATGTTTATGTATTTGCATGTCCATTTTCACGTGCATATACATGTGATGATAAGAACAATAACAACAAAAAAACAACAACAACCACCAAAATAATAATAATAACAATAAGAATAATGATGTATGTGAAAATAATATAACGTGTGTGCTTTACATGTGCGCGTGCATGGTAATCAAAAATAAATAATAATGCATGTGCATTTTCATGTGCATGTGCATGAGATGATGATGATAATAATAATAATAACATTAATAGTAATAATAATAATAATAATAACAACGCATGTGATAACAGAATAACACACGTGCATTGCATGTGTATTGCATGATAATAAATAATAACTCATAGCGCACTTGATGATAATAACAACAGTAATAGTAATATCAATAATAATAGCTCATGTTATAATAGAATAACGCACATGTATTAAATGTGCGTGTGTATGGTAAAAAATAATAACGCACGTGCATTTGCATTTGACTTTGATGATAACAATTATAATAAAAATAATAGTAATAATAAAAATAAAAATAAAATGCATGTGATAATTGAATAATGTAGGTGCAATGCGTGTGCGCGTGCATGGTAATAAATAATAATGGACGTGCATTTGCATTTGCATGTGATGATAATAATAATAATAATAATAATAATAATAGTAATAACAACAACAACAACAATATATGCACGTGCATGGAAATAAATAATATATAAAAAATAATAAATTACAATGCATGTGGATCTGCATTTGCATGTGATGATAATAATCATAATAATCGTAATAAAAATAATGATAAATATAATAATGATAATGATAATAATGATAATAATAATGTGTGTGATAATTGAATAACACATGTCCTAACATACCCTAAAAAAACCTAACAAACCCTAACAACCACTAATAACCCCTAAGAACCACTAACAAACCCAAATAACACCTAAAACCCACTATTAAACCCTAAAACCCTAATAAACACTAATAAATGAAGGAGGGAAAGATAAGATGGCGATTGCTCCCGATGCTTCTGATGGCTCCACCGATGGTGGTTCGAGGTGAAGACCTAGATCGCCGATGGCGATTGTTGTGTCCCCTCCTCCCGCAGCGGGGGGAGGGGCTTCTTCATTTTTTGATTTCGCAGATAGAGGTATGTTTGGGTATGGTTTCTTTATGCCTGAGATACAGGTAGCACCGAGGGTTCCAGGATGCGTGTCTGGGCAGCCCGTTGTACCAGTCTCCGTTCGAGATTTTTCTGATGCCACTTCATTGCTGTCCACAACCTTAATCGCAAGATTTGTGCGGAGACGTCCTTTGATTGAGGATTTCGGGAAGATGGTGAATGAAGATTGGGGCTTGAAGAATCAGGCTTCATTCGGGATTTTAGGGCCACGGCAGATCCTCATCACTTTCTCTGATGAGGATGACTTGGGTAGAGCTTGGTCTAGACCAAGGAAGGCCTCCCCTTTCCATCTCCTACGATGGTCTGTTGAACATCATATGAACCGGGATTCTCCAAATCTTGCCATTTGGTTGCAGTTCCCGGGAATTCCCCTCCCGTTTCAGAACCTTGGTCTTCTGAAGTCGATAGGTAACTCCATCGGGCGTTTCATCTGCTCGGATCGAAGGACAACTAGCATGGGAAATCCTGTATCCGCTCGAATCTGTGTGGAGATGGATATTTCAAAGAATCCACCGGGACTTGTCTGGATCGTGGTGGAGGGTGAATACAGGTTTTCTCAAAAGATTGTTTATGAATCTTGGATGCCTTTTTGCTCCTTTTTCCATAATCAGGGGCACGAGATAGATGCTTGCCGCAGGAGTGGCATAGCTATGCAAAAAGGGGATGCCTGCAAAGGGATGAATGATCCTGATCTAGGTTCTCATCAGGTTGATCCGGAAGTCGCTGCCAACATGGAGCAGGGCGAGTCATCAGGGGTTTTGATGAATGGAAAATCCTTGAATTCTGGATCCGGCCAGATTCCAGTGGATGTTTGTGGGGAAATCCAACTTGACAACATTGGAAGGGTTGTGTCTCGGCCTGGAAACTCAACTCTGAATGAATCTAATACACCTGTCAATGTGACAGAAGGTTCAGATTTACTGTTGATGGAAGGATCTTTAAAATCTGGATTCAATACTCCGCATGAAGTGGAGAGATCAAATGATGACTTTCAGTACACTGGCAGGGGACACGCTGTGATGCTGGATAGCCCAAAGCCTGTGGAAGTGGTGTCTGAACAGAAGAACAGAACCGATGTCCTGGTGCAGGTAAATTCTCAGGAACTACTTAATTGTTCTACAAACAAATTTTCAGTGCTGGCTGATGCTGGATCAAATGAGGCAAAAGAGATTGAATTGGCAGAGGAGATTGTAGAGAAGGAAGGCAATTCTAGCCTAGACAGATTGAGTGGTGAGGGTAAAAATCCCTGCGCTGCTGAAACAATCAAGATATCTCAACGGGAAGGTGGGAAAGATGGAAATTTCAACTCTCCTTTATCCCATAAGAAGCCGTGGGGGGATAGATCTGATTGTGAAGAAGAGCTCCACAGTCACAAAATTTCTTATAGTGATGCTGTTAAGAATGGGACTCATGAGAACTTGAGAAAGCAGGTGAAGGAAAAAACTCAAATCAGGAGGAATCCAAGGAGAGATTACACGGATCTACCTAAACCAATGGTGACACGGTCTGCACACAAGATTGCAGAGTCACAAGAAAATGGCATTCCAAATGGGCACAGTGGCAAACGAAGGGGAGGGTCCCTGAAGAGGGAAAAAGGATCCAGTGGGAAACAGCCGATCAAAGAAAAGTTGTCTGAGGAAATGCTTCGGAAGAAAAATATGTATCTTGAGATGATGCGAAAATACGAATCCTCTGATTGGGAGTCTGCTGATCCTGGTGATGATTTATCTGGTGATGGGGAGAAGGATGCATATGGTTTTTATGTAATGTAGCATTTCCATTTTCTATTGTCTTTATTTTCACTTTTCTTTTAATAAATTTGCGGGACCAGGCTTACGTCTGGTTCAAACTTTCCTGGTAAACACTAATAAATCATAATAACCTATAATAAACCCTACAAAACCCTATTAGACTCTAATAAATGCTAAAAAAGCCCTAAAACCCCTAATATACTATAAAAACACTATTAAACCATAATAAATCCTAATAATCATTAAAAACCCTAACAAACCCGAAAAACACTACAAAACCCGCCAAATAATAGCCTACAAAAACCTTCAACCCGCTAATAAACACTAACAAACCCTAATAACCCTATTATAAATCGTAGCAAACCCTAACAATGCCAAATGAATCATAACAAATCCTAACAATGCCAAATTAATCATAACAAACTGAAACAAACCATAACAAACCCCTAATAAACCACAATAAACACTAACAAATCATAATAAACCCTAATAAATCGTAATAAACCCAAATACACATTAATAAACCCTAATAAATAAAATAAACCCTTAGAAACCCTAATAAATCTTAAATAACCCTAAAAAGGTTTATAAACCCTAGACAAAGCTATTAATGCCTACAAAAGCCCAATAAAACCTTAATATACAATAAAAAATTCTAATAAACTGTAAAAAATCCTAAAGAACACTAATAAACCCTAAATAACCCTAATAAACACTAAAGAACCATAATAAACTCTAAAGAACACTAAAAAACCCTAAAGAACCCAAAAAATGCTAAAACACATTATATAAAAACTAAAACTGCTACAATACCTAAACAAACCCTAAAACACACAAAAAACCCTAACAACCCCTATCAATCCCTATAAAACATATAAACCCTTAAAACCCCCCCAAAAACCATTGAAAACCCATCAAATACCATAAAAACCATAAACACTCATTAACAACCCTTAAAACCCATAAAAACCACTACCAACCAAAATCAACCATTAAAACCCTAAAAAAGGCAACAAATAAATACATAAACCAAAAAAACGTTACATAAACCCAAAAAATGCAACATAAACCCTAAAAACACAACATAAATCCAAAAAACGCAACATAAACCCAAAAAACCCTCCATAAACCCAAAAAGCACTACGTAAACCCTAGAACCATAACATACACCCTAAACAATGCAACAAAAACATTAACAAATTCTACATAAAACATAAAAACACAACATAAACCCTAAAAACACTACATGAACCCTAAAAACGTAACATAAACCCTATAAAATGCAACATAAACGCTATATCACCCCAAAAAAAATTACATAAACCCAGGAGACGCAACATAAACCCTAAAAATGAAATATAAATCCTAAACGCTAAACACATTACAAAAACCCTAAAAACCTTGCATAAACACTAAAAAATGCCACATAAAACCTAAAACCACTAACTAAACCTCAAAAATTCAACATAAACACTAAAAATTCTACATAAACTCTAACAATGCTACACAAACCCAAAATAAATGCTACAAAAACCATAAAGACGCTTCAAAACCATCAAAAACATTAAACCCTAATATACCATAAAATAAAAAATTAAACCCTAATAAACCCCTAATAAATTCTAATAATAATTAAAAACACCTTATAATCCCTAAAACCCCTAAGAGACTATACTTAACCCTAATAAAACCCCAAAAATACCTAATAAACCCCAATAAATGATAATAAATCCTAATAATCCCAAAAAACACGTTAAGAAAACCTAAACTACCCCAACCAACCCTAATAGACACTAATAAACACTAATAAACCGTAATAAACACCAATCAAACCCTAAAAATCCATAATTAACCACAAATAAATCCAAATAAACACTACTCAGCCCAAACAAACATGAACACATCATAATGACCCCTAATAAAAACCTACAAAAACCTAATAACGAAAAAAACGCCAGTATACCTTAAAAAATCCCTAGAGACCCTGATAAACTTTAATATAACCTAATAAACCCTAAAAACGCTCAAAAAAATAAAACTGGTTCAAAAACAATAAAAACATTCTATATTACCTAAAAAGACACAAAAACACTAATATAACCTAATAAAGACAAAAAACACTAATATACATTAAAAATCCCTAAAAATCATAACAACCCATAATTTCCTCTAATATAACCTACGAAAACCTAAAAATGCTCATAAATAAAAACATAATGCTCACAAATAGTAAAAACACTATATTATATAAAAAGTCATAACAAACACTAATATAACCTAATAAAACAAAAAAAACTAATAAACCCCTAACAAAGCCTAATAAACCCTAAAAATCCCTAATAAACCCTAATAAAAACTAATAAACACAAATAAAACCATAATAAAACCCTAAAAATAGCTTCTCAACCCTAATAATCCTTGACACGCCATAATAAAACCTAATAAAACCCAACTAAACCCCAATAAACAAAAAAATGCAAACAAACCATTAAAAAGCCCTAGAAGACCTAATATACCTTAATAAATTCTAATAAAACCTAATAAAACATAAAAAAATATTCACAAACACTAAAAACACGCTAATAAAACATAAAAAGTCCTAACAACCCCTCATATATATTAACAAAAACTAAAAAACACTCATATACCCTAATAAAAACACAAAAAGACCCTAGTAAACCCTAAAAATCTCTAACAAACCCTAATGAACACTACTCAACCCTAATAAACCCTAATAAAATCCTCAAGATACCTACTCAACACTAATAATACCCTAAAAATACCTACTCAACCCTAATAAACCTTAACAAACTATAATAAACCATAATAAACCCCACTAAAACCTAAAAAAAACAAATATACCATTTAAAAGCCCTAAAACCACTAATAAATTCTAATAAAAGCTCACAAAGCATGAAATCACTAATAAACCTTAATAAACACTACTAAACCCTAAAATACCCTAATATACCCTCTTAAAAATTAATAAACCATAATGAATGATAATAAACCCTAATAAATCGTAAACAAACCCACATATACCATAATACACCATAATAAAACCAACTCAATCCTAATAAAACCCTAAAAATACCTAATAAACCCTAATAAACTTTAACACACCATAACAAACCCTAATAAAATCCTAATAACCCCCACCAAACTTTAAAAAATGGTAATATACCATTAAAAAACCCTAAGACCGTAACAAACCATAATAAATGTTAACAACACCTAAAAATTCTAAAAAATGCTAGTAAACCCTAAGAATACCTCAAATAATAATAATAATAGTAAAAATGCACGTGCATATGCATATGCATGTGCATGGCTTAAAAAATAAATCATAACGCATGTGCATGTGCATATGGCAGCGCATTTGCATGTGGATGATAACAAATAATAAATTATAAGTAATAATGCATGTGAATTACATGTGTATGTGCATGTGCATGTGAATGATAATAAATAATAAATAATAACGCACATCCAAGTGCATGTGCATATGCATGTGCAAGTGCATGGTAATAAAAAATTTATAATAACTAAGTCCACATGAACGTGCATTTTCAAGTGAATGATAATAAATAATAACACATGAGATAATAGAATAATGCACGTGTATTGCGTGTGCACATGCATGAGAATAAATAAAAATAACACATTTGATAATAGAATAATGCAAGTGCATTGCATTTGCATGTGCATGATAATAAATAATATATAATAATGCACATGCATGTGCATTTACATGTAATGATAATTATAATAACGCATGCACGTGCATGGTAATAAATAATAATTAACAACAATTGTGCATGTGCATATGTATTTGATGATAGAAACAATAATAATAATAATAATAATAATAATAATAATAATAATAGAATAACGCAAGTTTATTTCATGTGCACATGCATAGTAGTAAATAATAAATATATAATAATAAATAAGAACACGCATGCATGTGCATGTGCCATTACATTTGATGATAATATTAATAATACTAATTGTAATAATAATAATAACACATGCACGTGCATGGTAATAAATAATAAATAACAATGCACATGCATGTGAATTTTCATGTGATAATGATAATAATAATGATAATGATAATAATAATAATAATAATAATAATAATAATAATTGTGATACTAATAATAATAAGAGAATAATACAACTCCATTGCAAATGCATATGCATGTTAATAAATAATAAATAATAACGCATGTGCATCTATATTTTCATGTGATGATAGTAAAAATAACAACAGTAGTAATAATAGTAGTGGTAGTGGTGATAATAGTAATTGTACCAATGCATGTGACAATAGAATATTGCATGTGCATTACGTGTGCACGTGCATGGTAATAAATAATAACGCTCGTGCATTGCATTTGCATGTGATGATGATGATAATAATAATAATAATAATATTATTATTATAATTATAAATAACAACTTATGTGATAATAGAATAACGTACATGCATTGAATGTGCGTCTATGTGCATTCGCATATGAATTTTCATGTGATGATAATATAAAGAACAACAACAACAACAACCACAATAATAATAATAACAATAATAATTACAAACTATGTGATAATAAAATAACGTGTGTACATTGCATGTGCACATGCATGGTAATAAAAATATAATAATAACTCACTTGCATGTGCATGTGCATGTGGATGAGATGGTGATAATAATAATAAAAATAAGAGAAATAATAAGTTATATTTGTTTGAAAAAATAGCATATAGGATAAAAATAATAGAAATGGGGTCTCAAAAAACCTAACAAATCACAGAGTTATTGAAAAAGACATAAATTCTTCTTCATGTGTCCCTTTATGCTCTGTGAATAGTCCATCTAAATCTCATGGAATAATCTATGATAAAAACAGGTGTCGTAGGCTGAACAAACACACATATCAGAAGTTATGACAAATTTAATAAAAATTTGGCAGGGATCCGTACACGGAAATGGAGTTTTTGAGGACTAGTGATGGTTTTCTAGGATTTTAAGGTCTCAAACATGACTTGAATGTAACACCCCAAGAATTCATAATGTGTTATTTCTTCAAAATAATTCAATAACATGCACTACATGCAACACCGAGTTCACTTGCACAATGACTTACCAAAAATCCATTCAAAAGAGGTTATGAATAGTATTAAATAAATTTTAAACTTTATATAATCCTTATAATTTTTCCATATTATGAGTATCTTAGACATAATGCAAGAACAAATTCATTTTCAGTATTGCACTTTTATCAACTTTTAATAGTGAACCCTTTTTAAATACAATATTTTAAACTTTTTGACTAAATGGGGACATCAAAAATTTAAAATGAAACATCCCAAGCTTCCACGGTACGTTTTCTTTGAATAATACAGTAGCGTGTGTTGTACGCAACCTTGAGTTTTAACACACACCACAACCAATCAAACTAGCCGTTATGAATAGTAATACCTAGTTTTTGAAATTATATATATTTTATATTTCAAAATGGACTTCATTTTTGGATTCGGAATATCGAATTTAGCCTAAGGTGAAATTTTGGTACATTTCGGATAACTTTCATATTTTGATGAATAGTGAAAATTACTAAATTTTAATTAAAAACAACTTTTTTAATCAAAATAATTAATAGTGATAAATTATGAATTTGAGTGGTTTTAAAGTATATTTAGAATATATTTTTACCATTTAATATAATTTTGGTCATTGGACATAATTTTACAATTAAACCGAACATAAACAAGTGTCAATCTTTTGATAATTATTATCTCTTAAAAACACGCTTTTTGTTTTGACAGCGGGAATTAATTTTAAATTAATTTCTGCCACTTCTGTGTTTTGAATTTAGGAAAATGGATTCCATATTTGGAATCAGGATGTTCAAATTGTGTAATTAGATAACTTTTATTTTTAGACATTTTGAATTATTAGTGTGGTAAATATTTTATTTACCATGGTTAAGGGTAAATCCGGTAAATAAGGGTTAAAAAATAATATTATAATAATACTAAATTACCCTAAAACATGTCTTAACCCTATTGGTTGATACATGGTCTACCATGGTCATATTTGGGTCTATTTTGGGACCCCATGGATCCACTTGTAAGTGATAATGACACTTTATTTTAATTAAGTCAAAATGAATACAAAAATGACACAAGCATATATCTTTTAGCAAAACAATTGTTACAAAGGGTTATATATGTTGGATTTTAGATTATAAATATTTATTAGAAAGATAAAAAGATTTCCTACATAATTATATTTTATTTATAATTTTTAGACATTAAATAATTTATTTTATTTATGACACAATGATGATGTAATAAATAATATAATAGTGAAAAATTAAAATAATTGATATTATAAATACCCAAATAAATATAATATGAAACTTTTAATGAATTAAACTAATTTTCTAGGATAATATGATATATTAGTATTGATTTATTTGACTTTTTTCTAAGTAATAAATCTGTTATGAGTTTCACAAAAATCAACTATTGAATAGTGTCAAAATTGACATAAAAGAGTTCTTAAAACAAATATTATATTATTAATTGATATTAAATTCCTAAAAATATAAGGTTCGGCCAAGAGACTTATATCATGATAGGTTCTTCATTAATGTACCACTTGGGGGTCTCTTGGATGTATATAGTAAGTTTATTAACCATATTATATAAAAATACAAAGAGACATTGTAAAAGTGAAACTAATTAACTTAAAGTTAATACTTAAAGATAAGGTTAATATAAGTACCCAAACCTGTCTAAATTCTATTGGTTGAGTTTTTTTCGACCCATACCCACCTTAACCTTTGAATAGTCAACTTTTGAGCTATTGGAAACCGATTATGAATTTATTATAAACTAATATCTCTAGCTTTTCCAAAGGTGCCCCTCACCCCTCTTATAAAAGGGCACTCCTCCTTCCCATTTCTTCACACCTTAAAAGCTTTTTGGTTCGGCCAAACTCTGCCCAAATACTCTCCCAACATCCCTCACTACATCCTAGAGTCCTTATTTTGATCAGAAAGCCAACCTAAGGAGCCCTTTTGATAAAATCAAAAAGAAGAACCCGAAGAAGAGGTAATGATTTCACCACCCTTCTCCAAGTTCATTTCTTCTTCCACTTATTCTTCCTTTGTTATTACCATTCTAAAATAATAACTCCAGTATCTCACATATACTATGATGTTATTATAAATATGGTACAACCATATTCAGTATTCTATCCACCCTTTGAATAACATGTCACCATACGTACGTACGTACGGCTTACCGTCTCCACGTCGTGGTGTAATTGTTATTCAATATATTATTATTTGGATGGGTATAATAATGATGTGTAACTCATGTAAATAATAAATATAACATGTTAATGATTCTGTATATATGATATACCATCCATTTATATATTATTTTAATATCAAAAGAATGATATTGTCGCTCGTGCGTACGTACGGACTACCGTCTCCACGAACGCGATGAGATTCATTCTCCATCGTATCCATTCAAGTATAATTATCATTTGATGATTTAAAAATGATGTTTAAGGACTTGATATCATTCTAGATATGAATAAGATACAACAAACATGGCTTATGTAACAAAACATATAAAAGAAAATGAGTAAGTTAACACCCGAAACGACGATAATTCTAAGATATTATTAACAAATCAATGTTAAAAGATCATATATGATATCATATTAGTATATATGATTCTTGTATAATTTAATAAAAATTATTTCACCATTATACAGGAGGTTAACCTACCCCAACCAAGGAAAAGTACAAGGTAAGGTTTATTTCACAATCTCTTCATTATCCGAGGTTTTTTATATGTAATAATCTACTGGGATCTCTTTATCATCCACATCAATGTTTCTTAAAAATGTATTTCAAAACATTTTTACTATTTACTAAAAAATGGGTTAAAGTCATTTATACCCTTGTTTGAATTTATATAAGAGGTTTATAAAGGAATCTTTCCGTCGTTTTCAAAACAAGGTCCTTTTTAACCTTTTCGACAGAATTATGGTAAGAATGTTTTTTTTAACTTATACGGCGGGTGCGGCTATTTTCCGCCGTTATAAAATCTTCAAAGCTTCCCTTATAAGCTTATATGATTATTTTCAAAGAAAATGTTTTATTTTATATGGATCTTAAATGATTTCAAAATAAAAGGAGATATTTCTTTAAAAAGAATTTTGATTTCATCTATGTCAACATCCTTTGATGGATTTTAAGATTATTTGAAGTTGATTTATTATGATACAAAACTTCTATATTGTATTGAAGGTTTTGTGATATGTTTGACTGTGGATGTGCTATTTTTATACCATTCATAGTTTATGGTGAAAGTATTGACATTTCATATGCTAGTTTTAATACGAATGTTTATGTTATATTTAAACCTTTTCATATGGGAATGCATTGGACTTAATATGTGACGGGTTGAGCCCGCTATATCTCCTCGATGCATCGGTAGGTCTCATGAGACAAACTAGTGTCTTGGCACAAGGCCTTGACAAAATCTTATTTGTAGTCTTGGCACGAGGCCTTGACTATGTGGTTATGATAGTCTGGCATTATGCATTCCAACATTATGAAAGTGGTTATTGATTTTTGCATGTGATTATTCGATTAGTAGAATATCCATATGAATAAGTAAATGTCATTATTTCATTTTATTTATGCCATACCATGTTGAAAGTTCCTGTTTGAAAGGCTTTTGTTTTAGTTATACATTTCCTTAAATGTTTATTCTTATTTATGAAAGTTTCTGCTATATTGTTATCCTTACTGGGCATTTGAGCTCACCCCTTTTCTATGTTTTATTTTTCCCAGGAAGTGAAGAAGTAAATTATGAATGACCTGTAGGGATGTTATGTGGGATATGAGTGTGGATTATTGAGACATTATGTTGTTGTAGTAGTTTTTCATTTTATGATGTAATGTAAAACTTATGAATATATCTAGTATTTCCAAGGCTACTAAACCAATCGGTCTTTCGAGATTTGATCTTTCTTGTGATCATACCAATGTTACGAAGTAATGCACTGACTCCGGGTAATTGGGGTCGGGGCGTTACAGTTGGTATCAGAGGAAGTTTAGTACAAACCTTGGAAGCTAGATTTAGATAAACTCTGATTAGATCACGTAGACCTAAGATGAACATTGAGGATTAGTGTAGAAGAACTTCCTAGAATTTTGGTATTGTAGAGATTTTGTGAGTTTTCCGAGCAATACATCCCTGTCTGGATACGAGCAGGTAGAGGCGGCTCTGGAACAGATGTACCTAGGGGTAAAACCCGAAAACACCGCTTTGAGCTAGACTCGAACGGGAACTGGTGCACGACAACGGGCCTTGCTGCACTCTTGGTTACGACACTCCCGGGGGATATGCTTAGGATAATTCTCATTTTCTTTACAAACCATTATTAAGGGTTTATGAGTATATAAATCCTCAAAGGAGACATTTTTATGATTATGGATTATATCCATAAATAGTTCAATTTATGTTTAGTGTTTTATAAGTATGGGATTATGTATTTTGATTCATAAACCGATCTAGTGTATGCCATTGTTTAGAAATGGCGCCCAGTAGAAGGAATGAGAACTCCAGAAATGCACATGATCCAAAGAGAAGGAAGGATCATATCTTTCATGGTCTTAAGCTAGAATTTATAAGAGAAATAGTCTCCCATGTATTATCATCATATGAAGAAATAATATCATGTGTTGATAAGATAAGTAAAGAGTTTACTGAGTCCTATGGCTTTGAAGGGAAGCAAGAGAAGAAAAGGATGGAAGAGAGAAAGATGGATAAAGGGAAGAGGGAAAAGAAGAATTTTCCCATATGTGGTAACTGTGGAAAGAAACCCCCTGGAACTTGCCTGAAAGGAATGGGAGTTTTTTTATAAGTGTGGAGGAAAAGGGCACAAAGTACGTGACTGCAAGGGTAAGAAAATGGTTTCAAATGTACAATGCTTCATTTGCAAGGAGTTTGGACACTACGCAAACCTATGTCCCAGTCATCAGACTATGCTACAAATGATGTTATTGGATAATAATCAAGTTATGATACTACCACAGATGAAGAGGAATGATTAGAGTTCTTATGTTGATTATGTCAATTGAGTGTTGTATCAACAATGTACTTGTTATAATAATTATGGAGTATATAAGGATTGTACTGCAGTACTATTTCATTAAGGACTTGAGATTGTGTGGAACAAAGAAAAGTGACTCAATAGCAGGATAAATTTTTGGAAAATATATGGTTGAGATAATGATAAATCATAATATAGTTCTGATACTGAGGTAGTGATTCTGGAATAATATGTGATTGTTTTGGATAAATTATATTGGATATTCTTGACTACCTTGGAACTGATTAATGATTTGTATATTCCATCATTGTTGGGGTTTAAAACATTTTTGGATTAATGAAGTATATCCAGCATTCTATATGGAATAAGGGAGCATGAATGTAATCAATAAGGAATATGGTAATACATGATGAAGGTATTCATATGCTATTACGTGGTAAAAATGATCTATATTATGTTTACCTTCCTTATAAATTTTGGACTGTGAGTTTAGACAGAGGTATTTTGGATAGTTCTAGTTTGGATTATTTTGGATTGCCATAAAAGGACAACCCGGAGGTCGGGCGGCAACCCGTCGCGTCCGGCAAGGCTGCGAGACTTGAACCCGCAACCAAAGGGCGACAAGGGTGTATCACCTACCACTGGCCCATGAGATGTCCTGGATTAAATAATGTAGTTTTTATTAAAATATCATGTAGATGAATTATAAATTCATTTATTTTGGAACCCTATACGAATAGTGTAAATAGAATTTTTTTACATTCTATTATCTTTTAGAGTGAAAGATGAGTATGTGATAGAAATTTATTAATGGATAAAACTCTAATTATAAAGTAAGTATATCTCCTTATGATCTTTTCCAATCTCATAAATAAATTCCTCAACATTAAGAAAAGAAACTTAGAACAAAAATGTTTTCCTAGATGGTACCTTAAATCATCACTAATTTATGGCTTTGGGATTGTTGGCCTTTTCATAGCCATGTTCTCTACCACTCTCCATCAGATAATTGATGGTTAGATTTTTCTTCCATATCCATATTTTCCTACATGGAACCCTAATATGTGTTATTTTCGGTAATCTTTATACTTTCGACTCTTTATTTTAAATAGAGGCCTCATTAATTCATTTTTCGATGTGAGATTTCAACTAAGATATTTTGAAACGTCAAAAATGTGTTATCCTAATACCCTATGTTTTGTTGAACCGATGGTATTTCAAATCATCATAGATTGATGAATTTAAGGACGTCAATTTTACACTTGTTTGTGATTGATGACCTCAATCACTACCTATAAATATTTACGTTTTTCCTCCAATTATATGTCTCTAATTGCCACCAATGTTCTCCTAATCGAGATCATAATTTGGTGGTGACCCTTTGATTTCTCTTTTCCTCATATTAAGACTAAATTTTAGTAACCCAATTTCCAATGTGGGTTTTCCCACAAATAAATTTTCTACTTTCAACCTTTTATTTTCGAAGAACAATTTCAAATTGTGAGGACGCAATTTATTGAAGGAGGAGAGAATGTAACACCCCAAGAATTCATAATGTGTTATTTCCTCAAAATAATTCAATAACTTGCACTACACGCAACACCGAGTTCACTTGCACAATGACTTACCAAAAATCCATTCAAAAGAGGTTATGAATAGTATTAAATAAATTTTAAACTTTATATAATCCTTATAATTTTTCCATATTATGAGTATCTTAGACATAATGCAAGAACAAATTCATTTTCAGTATTGCACTTTTATCAACTTTTAATAGTGAACCCTTTTTAAATACAATATTTTAAACTTTTTGACTAAATGGGGACATCAAAAATTTAAAATGAAACATCCCAAGCTTCCACGGTACGTTTTCTTTGAATAATACAGTAGCGTGTGTTGTGCGCAACCTTGAGTTTTAACACACACCACAACTAATCAAACTAGCCGTTATGAATAGTAATACCTAATTTTTGAAATTATATATATTTTATATTTCAAAATGGACTTCATTTTTGGATTCGGAATATCGAATTTAGCCTCAGGTGAAATTTTGGTACATTTCGGATAACTTTCATATTTTGATGAATAGTGAAAATTACTAAATTTTAATTAAAAACAACTTTTTTAATCAAAATAATTAATAGTAATAAATTATGAATTTGAGTGGTTTTAAAGTATATTTAGAATATATTTTTACCATTTAATATAATTTTGGTCATTGAACATAATTTTACAATTAAACCGAACATAAACAAGTGTCAATCTTTTGATAGTTATTATCTCTTAAAAACACACTTTTTGTTTTGACAGCGGGAATTAATTTTAAATTAATTTCTGCCACTTCTGTGTTTTGAATTTAAGAAAATGGATTCCATATTTGGAATCAGGATGTTCAAATTGTGTAAATATGTAACTTTTATTTTTAGACATTTTGAATAATTACTGTGGTAAATATTTTATTTACCATGGTTAAGGGTAAACCCGGTAAATAAGGGTTAAAAAATAATATTATAATAATACTAAATTACCCTAAAACGTGTCTTAACCCTATTTTTTGATACATGGTCGACCATGGGCATCTTTGGGTCTATTTTGGGACCCCATGGATCCACTTTTAAGTGATAATGACACTTTATTTTAATTAAGTCAAAATGAATACAAAAATGACACAAGCATATATCTTTTAGCAAAACAATTGTTACAAGGGGTTATATATGTTGGATTTTAGATTATAAATATTAATTAGAAAGATAAAAAGATTTCATACATAATGATATATTATTTATAATTTTTAGACATTAAATAATTTATTTTATTTATGACACAATGATGATGCAGTAATTAATATAATAGTGAAAAATTAAAATAATTGATATTATAAATACCCAAATAAATATAATATGAAACTTTTAATGAATTAAACTAATTTTCTAGGATAATATGATATATTAGAATTGATTTATTTGACTTTGTTCGAAGTAATCAATCTGTTATGAGTTTCACAAAAATCAACTATTGAATAGTGTCAAAATTGACATAAAAGAGTTCTTAAAACAAATATTATATTATTAATTGATATTAAATTCCTAAAAATCTAAGGTTCGTCCAATAGACTTATATCATGATAGTTTCCTCATTAATGAACCACTTGAGGGTCTCTTGGATGTATATAGTAAGTTTATTAACCATATTATATAAAAATACAAAGAGACATTGTAAAAGTGAATCTAATTAACTTTAAGTTAATACTTAAAGATAAGGTTAATATAAGTACCCAAAACTGTCTAAATTCTATTGGATGAGTTTTTTTCGACCCATACCCACCTTAAACTTTGAATAGTCAACTTTGGAGCCATTGGAAACCGATTATGAATTTATTATAAACTAATATCTCTAGCTTTTCCAAAGGTGCCCCTCACCCCTCTTATAAAAGGGCACTCCTCCTTCCCAGTTCTTCACACCTTAAAAGCCTTTTGGTCGGCCAAACTCTGCCCAAATACTCTCCCAACATCCCTCACTACAATCTAGAGTCCTTAGTTTGATCATAAAGCCAACCTAAGGATCCCTTTTGATCAAATCAAAAGGAAGAACCCGAAGAAGAGGTAATGATTTCACCACCCTTCTCCAAGTTCATTTCTTCTTACACTTCTTCTTCCTTTGTTCTTACCATTATAAAATAATAACTCCGGTATCTCACATATACTGTGATGTTATTATAAATATGGTACAACCATACTCAGTATTCTATCCACCCTTTGAATAACATGTCACCATACGTACGTACGTACGGCTTACCGTCTCCACGTCGTGGTGTAATTGTTATTCAATATATTATTATTTGGATGGGTATAATAATGATGTGTAACTCATGTAAATAATAAATATAACATGTTAATGATTCTTTATATATGATATACCATCCATTTATATATTATTTTAATATCAAAAGAATGATATTCTCGCTCGTGCGTACGTACGGACTACCGTCTCCACGAACGCGATGAGATTCTTTCTCCATCGTATCCATTCAAGTATAATTATCATTTTATGATTTAAAAATGATGTTTAAGGACTTGATATAATTCTGGATATGAATAAGATACAACAAACATGGCATATGTAACAAAACATATAAAAGAAAATGAGTAAGTTAACACCCGAAACGACGATAATTCTAAGATATTATTAACAAATCAATGTTAAAAGATCATATATGATATCATATTAATATATATTATTATTGTATAATTTAATAACAATTATTTCACCATTATACAGGAGGTTAACCTACCCCAACCAAGGAAAAGTACAAGGTAAGGGTTATTTCACAATCTCTTCATTATCTGAGGTTGTTTATATGTAATAATCTACTGGGATCTCTTTATCATCCACATCCATGTTTCTTAAAAATGTATTTCAAAACATTTTTACTATTTACTAAAAAATGTGTCAAAGTCATTTATACCCTTTTTTGACTTTTTATAAGAGGTTTATAAAGGAATCTTTCCGTCGTTTTCAAAACAAGTTCCTTTTTAACCTTTTCGACATAATTATGGTAAGAATGTTTTTTTAACTTATACGGTGGGTGCGACTATTTTCCGCCGTTATAAAATCTTCAAAGATTACCTTATAATCTTATAAGATTATTTTCAAAGAAAATGTTTTATTTTATATGGATCTTAAATGATTTCAAAATAAAAGGAGATATTTCTTTAAAAAGAATTTTGATTTGATCTATGTCAACATCCTTTGATGGATTTTAAGATTATTTGAAGTTGATTTATTATGATACAAAACTTATATATTGTATTGAAGGTTTTGTGATATGTTTGACTGTGGATGTGCTATTTTTATACCATTCATAGTTTATGGTGAAAGTATTGACATTTCGTATTCTAGTTTTAATACGAATGTTTATGTTATATTTAAACCTTTTCATATGGGAATGCATTGGACTTAATAAGTGACGGGTGGAGCCCGCTATAGCTCCTCGATGCATCGGTAGGTCTCATGAGACAAACTAGTGTCTTGGCACAAGGCCTTGACAAAATCTTATTTGTAGTCTTGGCACGAGGCCTTGACTATGTGGTTATGATAGTCTGGCATTATGCATTCCAACATTATGAAAGTGGTTATTGATTTTTGTATGTGATTATTCGATTAATAGAATATCCATATGAATAAGTAAATGGAATTATTTCATTTTATTTATGCCATACCATGTTGAAAGTTCATGTTTGAAAGGCTTTTGTTTTAGTTATACATTGCCTTAAATGTTTATTCTTATTTATGAAAGTTTCCGCTATATTGTTATCCTTACTGGGCATTTGAGCTCACCCCTTTTCTATGTTTTATTTTTCCCAGGAAGTGAAGAAGTAAATTATGAATGACCTGCAGGGATGTTATGTGGGATATGAGTGTGGATTATTGAGACATTATGTTGTTGTAGTATTTTTTCATTTTATGATGTAATGTAAAACTTATGAATATATCTAGTGTTTCCAAGGCTACTAAACCAATCGGTCTTTCGAGATTTGATCTTTATTGTGATCATACCAATGTTACAAAGTAATGCACCGACTCCGGGTAATTGGGGTCGGGGCGTTACATTGAATTTTTTTCAAGTCATCCTTCTGTGTAGATTGCTTTTCTACTTTCGATTTGATATGTGGTAGAGCTCAAACAGACAACTGGAGCGGAAGTTATGGTCTTTTGAAGTTAGACTTTTTTTGGAGTGGTATAACTAATATATCTTATATTTGTTTGATATTCTCTTAGTTTCTACTAAACTAGTCCCCATTCATCTCACGTGCTTCATTTTTACTATTCACCGCGCTCAAACGAACACCCGGAGGAGAAGCTATTCCTATTTTAGAGAGTTGAGGGTTTCTTAGGTTTTTAGGCGCTAGGAGAGTTGCTAAATTTAAAACAAAAATAACTTCTGCTTCATGTGTTAATTTTGGCTCCACCACATATCAAATCAACGATTGTGAAAATATACACACTCTGGTAACCACTGTAACCCTTTCTGACATTCTTCAACCCCCCAAAAGACCCAAAATCCCTTTGGATGGTCAAAATACTGGCTTCTGGTGTCCGTTTTGCAATAACTTCTTCTATGGGTGTTCGTTTTGCATCTACCACATATCAAATCAAAGCTTGTGAATAGACCAACACTCATATAACCACTGATGCACCTTCTCAAATCCTTGATGACCCAAAAATTACTTAAACCCTCCAAAAGACCCTAACATCTACTCCGGGAGTCCATTTTGCCTCTACCATATATCAAATTGAAGCTTTTGACTAGAACTACACATCTGTGACAAATATGAACACCTTATCACGTTTTTAATGTCTTAAAAGGTCATTAAGTCCTCCAAATGACCATAACTTCGGCTATGGGTGTCCATTTCACCTCTACCACAAATCAAATTGAAGCTTGTGACTAGCTCTACACATTCGTGACAACCATGAACAACTAAATAACCCTAACAAACCATGAATAACCCCATAAACACTAAAAACCATTAAAAAGAAGTAAAAACCCTTACAAAACCTAACAAACACTAACTAACCCTAAAAAACCCTAACATCCCATAAAAAACCCTAAAAACATAACAAACTCTAACAAAACCAAACAAACCCTAAAATCCCTAAAAACCACAATAAGCACTAAGAAACCCCAATTACCCAATAAACCCCAAAAAACCCCTAAGAAACTACAAGAAACCCTAAAAACCCTAAAAACCCTAATAAAACCCTAAGCAAACCTAAGAAACACTAACACATCCATAGAAACCCTAACACACCCATATAAACCCTAACACACCCTTAGAAACCCTAGAAAACCCTTAGAAACCCCAACACACCCATTGAAACCCTAACACAACCTTAGAAACCCTTAGAAACCATAGCACACCCTTAGAAACCCAAACCCACCCATAAAAACCCTATACCATCATTAGAAACCTTAACTCACCCTTAGAAACCCTAACAAACCCTTAGACACCCTAAAACACTCTAATAAAAACTAATAAATCCTAAAAAACCCTACCAACCAATAATAACCCATAAAACCCCTAATAAACCCTAAAGCCCCTACTAAACCCTAATAAACATTAATAGATCATAATAAACACTAAAACCCCTATTAGACCCAAATAAAAGCTAAAAAATACCTAAAATACTAGATATACAACAAAAACACTATTAAACCATTCAAAATTCTAATATTCACAAAAAACCCCTAACAAACACGGAAAAACCTGACAAAACCCTAAAAAAACTAAAAAACCCCAAAAAACCCAAAAAACCCAAAAACCCTAAATACCATAAAAACCCTAAAAATCCTAAAAAACACAAAAACCCAAACACACCTAAAACCCCTAAAAAACCGAAAAACCCCAAAAAACCTGAAAACAAACCTAAAAAATCCTAAAAAAACCAAAAAAAAACCTAAAAACCAATAAAAAAGCCAAAACCCTAAAAGGCCTAAAAATGCATAAAAACCCCTAACCAACCCCATGAAACACTTAAAAACCCTAAACCCCCTAGAAAACCCTAAAAACCTCAAAAGAAACCCCAATACACCCTAAAGAACCCTAAAAATCCTAAAAACCCTAATGAACCCAAAAGAACCCACAAGAACCAATAAAGACACTAAAAACACTACATAAACCCTATCAATTGCTACAAAACCTGAAAAATGATTCAAAACCCACAAAATGCAACAAAACCCAAAAAAATTCTAAATAACCAGAACAAAGCATAATAAATCCAAACACAACCATAAAACCCAAAAAAATGCATAAAACCCCAAACAACTCAAACAAACCGTAATAACCCTAAAAACCCTAGTAAAACCTAACAAACCCTAACAACCACTAATAACCCCTAAGAACCACTAATAAATCCTAATAACCCATAAAACCCACTATTAAACCCTAAAAACCCTAATAAACACTAATAAATCATAATAACATGTAATAAACCCTAACAAACTCTATTAGACCCTAATAAATGCTAAAAAAGCCCTAAGACCACTAATATGCAATAAAAAACACTATAGAACCATAATAAAGACTAATAATCACTAAAAACCCTAACAAACCCTACAAAACACTACAAAAATCTCCAAATAATAGACTGCAAAACCCTACAACCCACTAATAAACCCTAAATAAACCTAATAACCCCAAAATAAATTGTAACAAACCCTAACAACCCCAAATAAATTTTAAAAAATCCTAACTGTGCCAAATAAATTGTAACAAACTTAAACAAACCTTAACAAACCCCGAATAAACCCCAATGAACCCTAAAAAATCATTATAAACACTAAAAAAACATAATAAACCCAAATACATGTTACTAATCCCTAATAAAAAAATAAACCCTAATAAATCCTAAATAACCCTAAAAAAAGTTGATAAACCCTATAAAAAGCTATTAATGCCTACAAAAGCCCAATAAATCCCTAATATACAATAAAAACGCTAATAAACTGTAACAAATACTAAAGAACAATAATAAACCCAAACCCTAAAGAAAAATATTTAACTATATAAAACACTAAAAAACCCTAAAGAACTCAAAAAATGCTAAAACACATTATATAAATCCTGAAAACCACTAAAATACCCAAACAAACCCTAAAACACACTAAAAAACCCTAACAACCCCTATCAAACCCAAAAAAACACAATAAAAACCATTAAAATCAATCAGATACCCTAAAAACCCATAAACACCCGTTAATAGCCCTTAAAAACCCTAAAAATTACTATAAACCATAAACAACCATTAAAACCCAAAAAAAGGATTCAAATAGATACAAAAACCCTAAAAACAATACATAAACCCTAAAAAATGCAACAAAACCCCTAAAAATGCAACATAAACAAAAAAATGCAACATAAACCCAAAAAACGCTACATAAACCCTAAAAGAACTACATAAAAACTAAAATCACAAAATAAACCCTAGAACTATAACATAAACCCTAAAAACACAACATAAACCCTATAAACATTACATAAACCCTAAAAAATGCAACATAAATGCTACATCACCCCTCAAAATGATACATAAACCCAGAAAACACAACATAAACCCTAAAAAATGCTACATAGAACTTAGACTCTAAACATACTACATAAACCCTAAAAACGTTACATAAACCATAAAAATGATACATAAAACCTAAAACAGCTAACTAAACCCTAAAAATGTAACATAAACACTAAAAATTCAACATAAACTCTAACAACGCTACAAAAACCCTAAAAATTGCTACAAAAACCCTAAAGACACTTCAAAAACCTCAAAAATATTAAACCCTAATATACCATAATATAAAAAATTAAACACGAATAAACCCCTAAAGAACTACTAAAGGCACTAACAACGCTACATAAATCCTAACAATTGCTACAAAAAAATTGTAAAATGCTTCGAAACCCACAGAACGCAAAAAAACCCCAAAAAAGGCTAAAATAACCCTAACATGGCATAAAAAATCCACACACACCGATAAAACCCAAAAAAATGCATAAAACCCCTAAAAACTCAAAAAAATTGTAAGAAACCCTAACAAAACCTAACAAACCCTAACAACCACTAATAACCCCTAAGAACCATTAATAAACCCTAATAACTTCCAAAACCCTCTATTAAAATCTTAAAAACCCTAATAAACACTAATAAATTGTAATAACTAGTAATAAACCCTAACAAACTCTATTAGACCCTAATAAATTCTAAAAAATCCCTAAAACACCTAATATACAATAAAAAAACTATTAAACCATAATAAACCCTAATAATCCCTAAAACCCTAACAAACCCGACAAAATGCTACCAAAACCTTCAAATAATAGCCTACAAAACCCTACAACCAACTAATAAACCTTAAAAAACCCTAATAACCCCAAAATAAATCATAACAAACCCTAACAACCCCAAATAAATTGTATCAAATCCTAACAACGCCAAATAAATCATAACAAACTGAAACAAACCATAACAAACCTCTAATAAAGCGTAATAAACCCTAACAAAGCATAATAAACACTAATAAATCCTAATAAACCCAAATATACGTTACTAACCACTAATAAATAAAATAAACCCTAATAAATCCTAAATAACCCCAAAAATGGTTGATAAACCCTAGAAAAAGCTATTAATGACTACAATAGCCCAATAAAACCCTAATATACAATAACAATACCAATAAACTGTAAAAAATCCTAAAGAACACTAATAAACCCGAAAAACCCCTAATAAACCCAAAAAAACCATGATAAACTAAAAAAACACTATAAAACCCTATAGAACCCCCCAAAAAATGCTAAAACACATTATTTAAACCCAAAAAACTGCTACAATACCCAAACAAACATTAAAACACACTAAAAAACCCTAAAACCACTATCCATCCCAAAAAAAACAAATTAACCCATCAAAACCACCAAAAAACATTAAAAAGCCATCAGATACCATAAAAAACCATAAACACCAGTTAACAACCCTTAAAAACACTAAAAAACACTACAAACCACAAACAATTATTAAAAAACATAAAAAGGCTTCAAATAGATACATAAAATCTAAAACCACTAACTAAACCCTAAAAATGCTACATAAACACTAAAAATGCAACATAAACTCTAACAACGCTACACAAACCCTAAAAAATTCAATAAAAACCCTAAAGCCGCTTTAAAACCCTCAAAAGAATTAATCGCTAATATTCCATAATATAAAAAATTAAACCCTAATAAACTCTAATAAACTCTAGTAATTTCTAAAAACAACTTATAATCTCTAAAATCCTAAAAAACTCTACTCAACCCTAATAAAACCGCAAAAAAAATACCGAATAAACCCTAATAAATGATAATAAAACCTACTAAACCCTAAAAGCACGTTAAGAAAACCTTAACAACCCGAACCAACCCTAATAGACACCAATAAACACTAAAAACCCTAATAAACCCCAATAAAAACCTAAAAAGCTTTCATAAACCATAAATAAAGCCAAATAAACCCTACTAAACCCTAACAAACCTTAACACACCATATTTACCCCTAATAAAACCCTATAAAACCCTATTACAGAAAAAAAGCTAGTATGCATTAAAAAATCCCTCGAAACCCTAATAAACTCAAATATAACCTTATAAACCCTAAAAATGCTCACTAACAATAAAAAACGATCACAAACAATAAAAATGTGCTATATTACCAAAAAAGACCTAAAATAACTAATATAACCTAATAAAGAAAAAAATGCTAATATGCATTAAAAATCCCAAGAAACCCAAATTAACCATAATAAACTCTAATATAACCAAAGAAACCCTAAAACGCTCACAAAAAAAAAATGCTCACAAACAATAAAAACACACTTATCTAAAAAGACATAACAAACACTAATATAACCTAATAAAACAAAAAAAAACTAATAAACCCCCAACAAACCCTAATAAACCCTAGAAAAACCTAATAATATCGAATAAAGATGAATAAACCCTATGAAAACCCAAATAAAACCCAAAAAATGCCTTCTCAACCCTAATAAGCCTTGACACACCATAAAAAAACCTATTAAAACCCAACTAAACCACAATAAACAAAAAAATCCAAACAAACCATTAAAATTCCCTAGAAACCCCAATAAACCAAAATAAATTAAAATAAAAGCTAATAAACCATTAAAAATGCTCACAAACACTAAAAACACGCTATTAAAACCTAAAAAGTCATAAAAACCCCTCATATATATTAAAAAAAACTAAAAAACACTCATATACCCTAATAAAAACACTAACAAACCCTAGTAAACCCTAAAAATTCCTATCAAACCCTAATAAACCGTACTCAACCCTAATAATCCCTAATCAAACCCTAAAAATACCAACTCAACCCAAATAAACCTTAACACACTAAATAAAAGAAAAATTCCCACAAACAATAAAAACATGCTATATTATCAATAAAGACCTAACAAACACTAATATAACCTAATTAAACAAAAAAGAAATAAACCCCTAACAAACACTAATAAACACTAAAAAACCCTAACAAACCCTAATAAAAACTAATAAAACTAAATAAAACTATAATAAATCTATAATAACACCCTAAAAATACCTTCTCAACCCTAATAAACCTTGACACACCATAATAAAACCTAATAAAACCGGACTAAACCCCTATAAACAAACAAAATGCAACAAACCATTAAAAAACTCTAGAAAACCTAATAAACCATATTAAATTCTAATAAAACCTAATAAACAATAAAAAATTCTCACAAACACTAAAAACATGCTAATGAAACATAAAAAGTTCTAACAACTGCTCATATATATTAACAAAAACAAAAAAACACTCATATACCCAAATAAAAAGAGTAACAAACCCTAGTAAACCCTAAAAATCCCAAACAAACCATAATAAATCCTACTCACCCCTAATAAACCCTAATAAAACACTAAAGACACCTAATCAACCCTAATAAAACCCTAAAAATACCTAGTCAACCCTAGTAAACCTTTACACACCATAATAAACCATAATAAACCCCACTAAACCCTAAAAAATGAAAATATACCATTAAAATTTCTTAAAGCACCTAATAAATGCTAATAAAACCTAACAAAGCTTAGAAGCGCTAATAAACCCTAATAAACACTACTAAACCCTAAAAACCCCTAATATAACCTCTTAAAAATTAATATACCATAATGAAACATAATAAACCCTAATAAATCCTAAACATACCCAAATATACCATAATATCCCTTAATATACCCTAATAACCCCAACTCAATCATAAAAATTGCTAGTAAACCCTAAAAATACCTCTAATAATAATAATAGTAATAACGCACGTGCATGTGCATATGTGTGTTCATGGTTTAAAAAATAAATAATGATGCATGTGCATGTTCATATGCCTATGCATTTACATGTGAATGATAATAAATAATAAATAATAACGCATGTGAATTGCATGTGTATGTGCATGTGCATTTGAATGATAATAAATAATAAATTATAACGCACTTACAAGTCGAGGTGCATGTTCATGGTAATAAACAATAAATAATAACCAAGTCTACATGAATGTTCATTTGAATGTGAATGATAATAAATAATAAATAACACATGTGATAATAGAATAATGCACATGCATTGCGTGTGCACACTACTACAAAAACAGCCTTTATCAGCACTAGAAAAGTGCATTAATAGCGCCAAAAAAGTGTTTTTAATCAAGGAGAGGATATTGGGGGGTCACTTTTATCTGTTCTTAGAAAAGCGCTGATAAATGCATATTTTATCAGGGCTTCTAAAAAACACTGATAAAAGTCAAAAAAAAATTAAAAAATATTTATATAATGTGGGGGGAGCTTTTAACATCGTTTGACCCTCCCTTTATCAGCGCTAGGCAGACCCCCTCAATCTCTACTGCACGCTGCCCTTCCCGTGCATCCCCCACACGCGCACACCTCCTTGCTTCTACCTAAACTCGAAACTGTGAACTCACCCCTTGTGTGCTTGCACCTTTACCACTAATCAATTTCGTTTTTTTTCTATTTAATGATTTATCTATTTATTCATATATATAGTTATATTTATTTGTATATTAAAGTAGATTCATATTAATATAAATATATTTAGTTATATTAATACATATATATTTATTCATATATTAGTATATATATATATATTTATTCGTATATTAATATATATTAATATTAATATGTTTTTATCCGTATATTTATTTTTATATTAATATATATTTATAAGATTTGTTTTAAATACATTTATAAAATATTTTTTATATGTTTTTTTGTAAATAAATAAATACATACATATATACTACACACACAGAGAGAGACACACACACAGAACCAAATATATTTACGAATAAATACATATATATGTGCATTTGAAAAGCCATAGAATCATAAAATTACTATAACTTCTAATCTAGAAGCCTATTTCAACTCCAAAACCAGTCTAATCGAAGAAAATGAAACAATATTCGATATGATATGTTGTAAAGGCCTAACAGATATCCAGATCTGATGTTATACTTATTTGAATGTTAACAAATCAAGGTATCCCGACTAAAGCCACTAACAACGCTACCTAAACCCTATAATTGGTACAAAACCAGAAAAATGATTCAAACCCCCCAAAATGCATCAAAACCCCAAAAAACAATAAAATAACCCTAAAAAAGCATAAAAAATCCAAACACACCCATAAAACCCAAAAAACTCATAAAACACCAAATAACTCAAACAAACCGTAACAAACCCTAAAAACCCTAACAAAACCTAACAAACCCTAACAACCACTAATACCCCCTACGAACCACTAATAAACCCTAATAACCCCTAAAACCCACTAATAAATTCTAAAAACCCTAATAAACACTAATAAATCGTAATAACCTCTAACAAACCCTAACAAATTCTATTAGACACTAATAAACGCTACACATTCCCTAAACCCATAATATACAATAAAAAACACTATTAAATCATAATAAACCCTAATAATCACTAAAACCCCTAACAAACCCGACAAAATGATACAAAAACCTCCAAATAATAGCCTACAAAACTGTACAACCCACTAATAAACTGTAACAATCCATAATTACGACAAAATAAATCGTAACAAAATGTAACAACACCAAATAAATTATAAAAAATCCTAAAAATGCCAAATAAATCATAACAAACTGAAAAATACCATAAGAAACCCCTAATAAACCACAATAAACCCTAACAAATCATAATAAACCCTAATAAATCGTAATAAACAAAAATACAAGTTAATAAACCCTAATAAATAAAATAAACCCTAATAAACAATTATAAATCCAAAAATAACCTTAAAAAAGGTTGATAAACCCTAGAAAAAGCTATTAATGCCTCCAAAATCCCAATAAAACCCTAATATACAGTAAAAACGAAAATAGACTGTAAAAAATCCTAAATAACACTAATAAACCCTAAATAACCCTAACAAACCCTAAAGAACCATATTAAGTTCTAAAGAAAACTAAAAAACCTAAAGAACGCAAATAAACGCTAAAACAAATTATATAAACCATAAAAACTGCTACAATACCCAAAAAAACCCTAAAACACACTAAAAACCCCAAACAACCCCAATCAATCACAAAAAAAAAACAAATAAACCCATAACCCCCCCCCCCCAAAAAAAAACCTTTAAAAAGCCATCAGATACCATAAAAAACCATAAGCACATGCTAACAACCCTTCAAAACCCAAAAAAAAAGCAACAAAAAACCCTAAAAACGCAACATAAACCAAAAAGCACAACATAAACCCAAAAAACACTACATAACCCCTAAAAGCACTACATATACCCTAGAAAAGTAACATAAACCCTAAAAAACACAACATAAACCCTAAAAACGCAGCATCAACATTAAAAAATGCTACATAAAACCCGAAAACACAATATAAACCCTAAATACACCCCATGAACCCTAAAAATGTTATATAAGCCCTATAAAATGGAACATAAACGCTACATCACCCCTAAAAATGCTACATAAACCCAGAAAACACAACATTAACCCTAAAAATGCTACATAAAACCTATACCCTAAACACGCTATATAAACCCTAAAAACGATACATAAACCCTAAAAATGAAACATAAAATCTAAAACCACTAACTAAACCCTAAAAACAATACATAAACACTAAAAATGATAAATAAACTCTAACAACACTAAACAAGCCCTGAAAAAATGCAACAAAACCCCAAAAGATGCTTTAAAACCCTCAAAAATGTTAAACCCTAGTATACCATAATATAAAACATTAAACCCTAAAAAAATCCTAATAAACTCTTATAATCCCTAAAGACGCCTTATAATCCCTAAAATTCTATGAAACTCTACTCAACCATAATAAAACACCAAAAATACCTAATAAACACTAATAAATGATAATAAAAACTAATAAACACTAAAAACACATTAATAAAACCTAAACAACCCTAACCAACCCTAATATACATTAATAAACACTAATAAACCCTATTAAACCACAAGCAAACCCTAAAAAGCCCTAATAAACCATAAATAAACAGAAATAAACACTACTCAACCCTAACAAACCATAACACACCATAATAACCCCTAATAAAACCCTACAAAACCCTAATATATAATAAAAATTCTAGTATACCTTAAAAAATCCCTAGAAACCCTGATAAACTCCAATATAACCTAATAAACCCTAAAAACACTCACAAAAAATAAAAAAAACAATCACTAATAATAAAAACAAGCTATATTACCTAAAAAGACCTAAAAACACTAATATAACCCAATAAAGACAAAAAATGATAATATTCCTTAAAAATCCCTAGAAACCCTAATAAACCATAATAAACTCAAATATAACCAAAGAAACACTAAAATGCTCACAAACAAAAACAAAACACACCCAAACAATAAAAACATGCTATATTATCTAAAAAGACCAAACAAACACTAATATAACCTAAAAAACCTAAAAACTAATAAACCCCTAACAAACCCTAATAACCCATAAAAATCCATAATAAACCCTTATAAAAACTAATAAACCCGAGTAAAACCCTAATAAAACCCTAAAAATACCTTCTCAACCCTAATAAACCTTGACACACTATAAAAAACCCTAATAAAACCCAACTAAACCCCAATAAACAAAAAAAAACGCAAACAAACCATTAAAAGGCTCTAGAAACCCTAATAAACCATAATAAATTCGTATAAAAGCTAATAAACCATTAAAAATTCTCACAAACACTAATAACATGCTAATAAAACCTAAAACGTCATAATAACCGCTCATATATATTAACAAAAACTAAAAAACACTCATATACACTAATAAAAACACTAACAAACACTAATAACCCTAAAAATCCCTAAAAACCCTAATAAACCGTACTCAACCCTAATAAACCCTAATAAAATCATAAAGATTCTGACTCATCCCTAATAAAACCCTAAAAATACCTACTCAATCCTAATAAACCTTAACACACCATAATAAACCATAATAAACCCCACTAAACCCTAAAAAATGCAAATATACCATTAAAAATCCCTACAACCCCTAATAAATGATAATAAAACCTAACAAAGCATTAAAGCGCTAATAAAACTGAATAAACACTACTAAACACTAAAAAACCTAATACACCCTCTTAAAAATTAATAAACAATAATGAACCATAATAAACCCTAATAAATCCTAAACATACCCAAATATTCCATAATATACCATAATATACCCTAATAAACCCAACTCAATCCTAATAAAACCCTAAAAATACCTAATAAACACTAATAAACCTTGACACACCATAATAAACCCTAATAAAATCCAAATAACCTCACCAAACCCTAAAAACTCTAATATACCATTAAAAAACCTAAAACCCTAATAACCATAATAAATGTTAATAACACCTAAAAATCTTAAAAAATGATAGTAATCCCTAAAAATACCTCTAATAATAATAGTAGTAATAACTCAAGTGCAAGTGCATGTGCATATGCATGTGCATGGTTTAAATAATAAATCATAATGCACGTGCATGTGCATATGCATGCGTATTTTCATGGGAATGATAGTAAATAATAAATTATAAATAATAACGCATATGAATTGCAAGTGTATGTGCATGTGAATGTGCATGTGCATGTGCAAGATAATAAATAATAAATAATAACAAATTCCACATGAATGTACTTTTTCATGTGAATGATAATAAATAATAACACATGTGATAATAGAATAACGTAAGTGCATTGCATGTGTATGTGCATGAGAATAAATAATAATAACACATGTGATAATAGAATAATGCAAGTGCATTGCATTTTCATGTTCATGGTAATAAATAATATATAATAACACATGTGTATGTGCATTTACATGTAATGATAATTATAATGACGCATGCACGTACATGGTAATAAATAATAAATCACAACGCACGAGCATGTGCATTTGTATTTGTTGATACAAACAACAACAACAACAACAACAACAATAATAATAATAGAATAACGCAAGTACATTGCATGTGCATGTGCATAGTAGTAAATAATAAATAAATAACAGTAAATAATAACACACATGCATGTGCATGTGCATTTACATTTTATAATAATATTAATAATACTAATTGTAATAATAATAATAATAACGCATGCACGTGCATGGTAAAAAATAATAAAAAACAATGCACATGCATGTGGATTTACATGTGATAATGATAATAATAACGATAATGATGATAATAATAATAATAATAATAATAATAAATGAGTGATAATAATAATAACAATAATAAAATTATAATACAAGTGCATTGCATGTGCATGTGCATGAGAATAAATAATTATAACAGATGAGATAATAGAATAACGCAAGTGCATGGCATTTTCATGTGTATGGTAATAAATAATATATAATAACACAAGTGTATGTGCATTTACATGTAATGATAATGACTCATGCACGTGCATGGTAATAAATAATAAATAACAATGCACATGCATGTGCATTTGTATTTGTTGATACAAACAACAACAACAACAACAATAATAATAATAGAACAATACAAGTACATTTCATGTGCACGTTCATAGTAGTAAATAATAAATAAATAATAGTAAATAAGAAGGCACATGCATGTGAATGTGCATTTACATTTGATAATAATATTAATAATACTAATTGTAATAATAAAGATAATAATAATAATGCATGCACGTGCATGGTAATAAATAATAAATAACAACGCACATGCATGTGGATTTGCATGTGATAATGATAATAATAATGATAATAATAAATATAAATATAATAAAAACTATGATAATAATAATAATACTAAAAAAATAATAATACAAGTGCATTGCATATGCACATTCATGGTAATAAATAATAAATAATAATGCACATGCATCTGTATTTTCATGTGATGATAATAATAATAAATACAGTAGTAGTAGTAGTGATAATAGTAGTAGTACCAATGCATTTGATAAGATAATATTGCATGTGCATTACATGTGCACGTGCATGGTAATAATTAATAACGTGCGTGCATTGAATTTGCAGGTGATGATGATGATGATGATGATGATGATGATGATGATGATGATGATGATGATGATGATAATAATAATAATAATAATAATAACAATGCATGTGATAATAGAATAATGCACGTGCGTTGAAGGTGCATGCTTATGTATTTTCATGTGATGGTAATAACAACAACAACAACAACAAAAACCACAATAATAATAATAACAAAAAGAATAACAACATATGTGATAATAAAATAACATGTGTGCATTGCAAGTTCACGTGCATGGTAATAAAAAAATAAGAAATAATGCA
The DNA here is from genome assembly GCA_963277665.1 of Viscum album. Classification (NCBI taxonomy): domain Eukaryota; kingdom Viridiplantae; phylum Streptophyta; class Magnoliopsida; order Santalales; family Viscaceae; genus Viscum; species Viscum album. The sequence goes on from OY728167.1 coordinate 791,817,960, forward strand.
GATGCATTGGCATGTGCATGTGCATGAGATGGTAATAATAATAGTAATAGTAATAATAATAATATTAATAATAACAAAAACACATGCGATAATATAATAACGCTTGTGCATTTCATGTGCAGTGCATGATTATAAATAATAACTCATAGCACATGTGATGATAATAATTACAATAATAGTAATATTAATAATAAGAGCGCATGTGATAATAGAATAGAGCACATGTATTGAATGTGAACGTGTATGGTAATAAATAACAACACACGAGCATTTTCATTTTCATTTAATGATAATAACAACAATAACAATAATATTAATAATAACAATAACAATAAAAATGCTTGTGATAATAGAATAATGCAGGTGCATTGCGTGTGCACGTGCATGTTAATAAATAATAATGGATGTGCATGTACATTTATATGTGATGATAATAAAAAAATATTAATAATAATATCAGTAACAACAACGACAACAACATATGAACATGCATGGAAATAAATAATAAATAATAAATAATAAATAATAACACATGTGCATCTGCATTTGCATGTGACAATAATAATAATAATAATAGTAGTAATAACAATAGTGATAATTATACTAATGATAAGGATAATAATGATAATAATGATAATAATAAAGTTTGTGATAATAGAATAACACATGTCCTAACAAACCCTAACTAAACCAAACAAACCCTAACAAACCCTAACAACCACTAACAACCCCTAAGAACAACTAATAAACCCAAATAACACCTGAAACCCACTATTAAACCATAAAACCCTAATAAACACTAATAAATCATAATGACCTGTAATATACCCTAAAAACCCTATTAGACTCTAATAAACGCTACAAATTCCCTAAAAGGCCTAATATACAATAAAAACACTATTGAACCATAATAAATCCTAATGATCACTAATACCCCTAACAAACCCGACAAAACCCTATAAAACCTGAAAAATAAATAGTTTACAAAACCCTACAACCCGATAATAAACCCTAATAACCCCATAATAAATCATAACAAACCCTAACAACCCCAAATAAATCGTAAAAAATCCTAACAATGCCAAATAAATCATAACAAATTGAAACTAACCATAACAAACCCCTAATAAATAGCAATACACCCAAATAAATCATAATAAACCCTAATAAATCGTAATAAACCCAAATACATGTTAATAAAACCTAATAAATAAAATAAACACTATGAAACCCTAATAAATCTTAAATAACCCTAAAAAAGGTTGATAAACCCTAAAAAAGCTATTAATGCCTAAAAAAGCCCAATAAAACACTAATATACAATAAAAAATGGTAATAAACTGTAACAAACCCTAAAGAACACTTATAATCCCTAATAAACCATAAAGAACCATAATAAACTCTAAATAACACTAAAAACCCTAAAGAACCCAAAAAACACTAAAACACATTACATACACCCTAAAAACCACTACAATACCCAAACAAACCCTAAAACACACAAAAAACCCTAACAACCCCTATCAATCCCGAAAAAACAAATAAACCGTTAAAACCCCCTAAAAAACCATAAAACCCAATCAAATACCATAAAAATCATAAATACCTTTTAACAGCCCTTAAAACCCCTAAAAACCACTACAAACCATAAACAACAATTAAAACCCCAAAAAGGCAACATATAGATACATAAACACAAAAAAACGCTACATGAACCCTAAAAATGCAACATAAACCACGCCACATAAACCCAAAAAATGCTACATAAACCCAAAAAATGTTATATAAACCCAAAACACACTACATAAACCCTAGAACCGTAACATAAACCCTAAACAACGCAACATAAACATTAAAAATGCTACATAAAACCTAAAAACACAAAATAAACCCTAAAAACACTACATGAACCCTAGAAACGTTACATAAGCCCTAGAAAATGCAACATAAACGCTACATCACCCCGAAAAATGCTACAGAAACCCAGAAAATGCAACATAAACCCTAAAAAATGCTACAAAAAACTTATATCCTAAACATGCTATATAAACACAAAAATGTTACATAAACACTAAAAAATGCAACATAAAACCTAAAACCGCTAACTAAACCCTAAAAGTGCTACATAAACACTAAAAAAGCTACATAAACTCAAACAATGCTACACAAACACTAAAAAAAGCTACAAAACCCCTAAAGATGCTTCAAAACCCACAAAAATATTAACACCCTAATATACCATAATATAAAAAATTAAACCCTAATAAACCCCTAATAAATCACTAAAAATCCCTAAAAACACCTTATAATCCCTAAAATCCTCAAGAGACTCTAATAAACCCTAATAAATCTACAAAAATACCTAATAAAACCTAATAAATGATAATAAAAATTAATAAACCCAAAAAACACGTTACAAAAACCTAAACAACCCTAACCAACCCTAATAAACACTAATAAACACTAATAAACAATAATAAAACCAAAACAAACCCTAAAAAACCCTAATAAACCATAAATAAATCCAAATAAACCGTACTTAACCCTAAAAATCCTGAACACACCATAATGACCCCTAATAAAACCCTACAAAACCCTAATAATGAAAAGAAATGCTTGTATACATTAAAAAATCCCAAGAAACCCTGATAAACTCTAATATAACCTAATAAACCCTAAAAACACTCCCAAACAATAAAAAATGATCAAAAACAATAAAAACCTGCTATATTACCTAAAATGACCTAAAAACACTAATATAACCTGATAAAGACAAAAAACACCAATATACATTAAAAATCCCTTAAAACAATTATAAACCATATTAAACTCTAATATAACCTAAGAAACACTAAAATGCTCACAAACAAAAACAAAACTCTCACAAAAAATAAAAAACGATATATTATCTAAAAAGACTTAACAAACACTAATATAACATAATAAAACAAAAAAAAAACTAATAAACCCCTAACAAACCCTAATAAACCCAAAAATTCCCAAATAAACCCATGTAAAAACTAATAAACCCTAACAAAACCATAATAAAACGCTATAAATACTTTATCAACCCCAATAAACCTAGACATACCATAATAAACCCAAATAAACCCCATGTAAACCCCAATAAACAAAAAAATGAAAACAAACCATTGAAAATCCCTAGAAGCCCTAATAAACCATAATAAATTATTGTAAAACCTAATAAACCATAAAAAATGCTCACAATCACTAAAAACACGCTAAAAAAACCTAAAAAAGTCATAGCAACCCATCATATATATTAAAAAAATCTAAAAAACACTCATATACCCTAATAAAAAGAATAACAAACCCTAATAAACCTTAAAAATCCCTAACAAACCCTAATAAACACTACTCAAGACTAATAAACACTAAAAAAACCCTAATGATACCTAATCAACCATAATAAATCCCTAAAAATACCTACTCAGCCCTAATAAACCTTAACACACTATAATAAACCATTATAAACCCCACTAAACCCTAAAAAATGCCAATATACCATTAAAAAGCACTAAAACCCCTAATAAATTCTAATAAAAACTAACACAGCTTAAAAGCACTAATAAACCCTAATAAATCCTAAACATACCCAAATATAACATAATATACTGTAATAAACCCTAATAAACCTTAACACAACATAATAAACCCTAATAAAATCCTAATAACCCCCACCAAACCCTAAAAACACTAATATACCATTAAAACCCCTAAAACCTGAACAAACCATAATAAAATTTAATAACACCTAAAAATTCTAAAAAATGCTAGTAAACCCTAAAAATACCTCTAATAATAATAATATTAATAATGCACGTGCATGTGCATATGCATGTGCATGGTTTAAATAATAAATCATAACACATGTGCATGTGCATATGCCTGCGTATTTGCATGTGAATCATAATAAATAATAAATTATAAATAATAATGCATGTGAATTACATGTGTATGTTCATGTGAATGTGAATGATAAGAAATAATAACGCACATCCATGTGCATGTACATGTGCATGCTTATGTGCATGGTAATAAACAATAAATAATAACCAAGTCCACATAAATGTGCATTTTCATGTGAATGATAACAAATAAAAAAACGAATGTGATAATATAATAATGAACATGCATTGTGTGTTCACGTGCATGAGAATAAATAATAATAACACATTTGATAATAGAATAACGCAAGTTCATTGCATTTTCATGTGCATGATAATAAATAATATATAATAACACATGTGCATGTGAATTTACATGTAATGATAATGATAATGACACATGCACGTGCATGTGTCAGCGAACCTCACAAAGGCAACGCGCACCATTTGTCAGCGAACCTCTCGTCCCCTCGACTCCGTGGGAACTGGCCCAAGCCCAAGGGTTGGCCACCTTGGGCCTAGCTGGGGGTGTGCGGCGCGCAGGTGGGCAGGCCAGCCCTATACCTCGTTACCCATACAACACGTTTGGGGTTACGAGGAAGGGGAGAGAGCGGCGTCCCGGTGAATCCCTCGATGGCGTAGCACATGAGCTCGCAGCGGCGAGCCCCCTCTGTGCCTCGGCCAGAGGGGGGGTATCAACTCTTCTCTTCCATGGCGTGTGGACCCTTCTTCGTTCTCAGACTTCCCAGAAATTGAAGTTTTCCCTAAGGTACCGAATCGGGTGAATGGTGAAATCTCGGTCTCAATCTCTTCCCTGGAGTTTGCGAAGGCGGTGTCGCGGCTGGATCATACCCTTGTAGCAAGATTCGGAAAGTCTCAGCCCTCTGTGGACTGCTTCCACAGGTTTTTCTCCTCCTCCTGGATGCTTCAAGACAAAGTGGTTATTGGGATGTTGGATTCGAGGCATTTTCAAATATGTTTTTCTAGCGAGGAAAATTTAATTACAGCCTGGTCTTCTGCGCCGAGAGTGGTTAATGGGTTTAGATTTTTCCTGTTTCGCTGGTCTTTTGACTTTCATCTTCGTCGTGATCCTCCGACCGCAGCGTTATGGGTTACGCTTCCTGGGCTCGCATTACCTTTCCAGAATCCCACAATTCTTTGTGTCATTGGAAATCTAATTGGTCGTTTCTTGTGTATGGACCTGCGAACACGGGTTGCTTGCCATCCAGTTGCACCACGAATTTGTGTGGAAGTAGATGTTTCGATAGAGCCGATTGAGTCTGTCTGCGTTGAGGTGGAGGGTGAGCTTAGATGGCATCAGTCTGTCCTCTTTGAGTCATGGACGCCCTTCTGTGGGATTTGTCGCCGCCTTGGTCATTCGGATATGCTATGTCGTCGCAGCACACGTCGTGGCGAGGTTGGCGCAGCGTCAACTTTTTTTGCTCCTGACCGAGAGATGGTGCCAGAGACAGATGGACTACAGGGAGCTGCTGTTATTACAGCCGCTGAATATGCACACACTGGGGCCCTGTGTGCTGAGGTTTCTTTTCAGAAGAGGATACCTAGTGGGTTGGTGAACCCATCGGTTGGAGATGTTTTTAAAAGACTGAAGCAGGATCTAAAGTGCAATGTTGGTATTGAATCCGACAGGGAAAAAGAAATTCCAATTTATGAATGTGGAAACAGGATTCTAGACAAGGGAGAAGGTGAAAATATGATGAAGCAAGTCAGTGGTGTATCTCTGGGAAACAGATTTTTAGATTTGGTTGATCTGGACTCCACTGATCAAGGAGCAGCACACTCACAGCAGGTTATGGCTGCAGATGGTGCTGAAACGTTTGTCCGTAGTGGGAATGGGGGTTTGGAGGAGGCTGATGGGGATCCTGCTACTCTGATAGAGGGGGAGCTAGCTAAGAACTGCGGTGAGCTGGCTGATGGGGGTCCTGATTTTCTGATACAGGAGGACCCGGCTGAAGATGATGTTGGGAAAATTTCAGAGGATGTTTTGAGCAATACTGATATTACAGAGCGGCAGAATGGCAGGGTAACATCTTTGAACAAGCAGGACTGCTTAGAGGGAAGTTGCAAGAGGCAGAATAATGAGGACCAATATCCATGTTTGACACCCAGAGATGGTAACAGGGAATCTGTTCAGGTTACAACCCCTCTGGTGCATGAGGTCTCTTTAGGGGCAGGTGAGGGGAAGGAGAATCAAGGAGGCAGAGCACGGAGTGTGCTGAAAGAGTCATATAGTGATATTCTCAGAAAAGTGGGGCAAAGGGCTGAGAGTAATGGAGCTTCCACTGCTCCACCGAAGAGGAAACACAGGAAAGACTACTCCAACACACCAAGGACCATTGCAACCAGGTCATCTGCCAAAAATGGAAAGCTGAAAGAATCGGAACAAAAGAAGGGACGATAGAGCAAGGAGCCCATGTCCCCAGCGAAACTACGACTGAGGGAGCAATATATACAAATGCTAAGTCAATATGCTCCACAATCTGAATGGGAGTTGGCAGACCCGGATGAGTTCTCAGAAGGTGGCGGTGATGATGTGTTTGATGTGCTCTAGTTCATGAGGCTGTGAGGCTTTGAGGTTTTCTGTTTTATTTCTTTTTCCTCCCTGCATTTGTACTATCTTTTTTATTAATAATTTTCTACGGGGCTGGGCATTCAGCCTAGTCCTGCACCTAAAAAAAATAACAACGCACATGCCTGTGCATTTGCATGTGATAATGATAATAGTAATGATAATGATAATAATAATAATAATAATAATAATGATAAAAATAATAATAATAAAATAATAATAATAAAATAATAATACTAGTGCATTGCATATGCACGTGCATGGTAATAAATAATAAAAAATAACACATGTGAATCTACATTTGCATGTGATGATAGTAATAATAATAGCAGTAGTAATAATAGTAGTAGTAGTGGTGATAATAGTAATAGTACCAATGCATGTGATAATAGAATATTGCATTTTCATTACGTGTGCACATGCATGGTAATAAATAATAACGCCCATGCATTGCATTTTCATGTGATGATGATGATAACAATAATAATAATATTATTATTATTATTAACAATGCATGTTATAATAGAACAACGCACATGCATTGAATGTGAATGTATGTGCATTCACATGTGCATTTTCATGTGATGATGATAACAATAACAACAACAACAACAACAACCACAATAATAATAATAACGATAATAATAACAGTGCCTGTGATAATAAAACAACGTGTGTGCATTGCATGTGAATGTGCATGGTAAGAAAAATATAATAATAATGCACATTCATGTGCATGTGAATGTGGATGGGATGATGATGATAATAATAATAATAGTAATAATAAGTTATAGTTGTTTGAAAAAACAGCAGACATGACCAAAATGCTAGAAATGGGGTCTTGAAAAACCTAACAAATCACAGAGTCATTGAAAGAGGCATATCTTCTTTTTTGGGTGTCCATTTCCCCTTTGCGAATAGTCAAACTGAATCTCATGGAATGAACTATGATAAAAAGAGGTTTTGGAGGCCATACAGACACACAAATTAGAAGTTATGACCATTTTAAGAAAAATTTGGCAGGGATCCGTACAAGGAAATAGAGGTTTGGAGGCCTTTGGATGGGTTTCTGGAATTTTAAGTTCTCAAACATGACTTGAACTATGTTCAATTCAACCTTCTGTGTAGATATCTTCACTACTTTCGATTAGATATGTGGTAGACCTCAAACAGATAACCAGAGTGAAAGTTATGGCCGTTTGAAGTAGGACTTGTTTTTAGAGAGGTATAACTAATATATATTATTTTTCATTGATCTTATCATAGTTTCTACTAAACTTTGTCCTCACTCATCTAACGAGATTTGATTTGACTAGTCACAATGCTCAAACGGACACCCAAAAGAGAAGTTATGCCTATTTTAGTGAGTTGTGGGTTTCATAGGTTTTTAGGCCCTAGGAGAGTTGCCCAATTTAAAATGACAATAACTTCTTCTACGTGTTTTCATTTTTTATCTAACACATATCAAATCGATGATTAAGAAAATATACAAACTCTGGTAACCACTAGAACCCTTTCTGACAATCTTCGACCCCCCAAAAGACCCAAAATCCCTTTGGATGGTCAAAAGATTGGCTTCTGGTGTCCGTTTTGTAATAACGTCTTCTATGGGTGTTCATTTTGCCTCTACTACATATCAAATCTAATATTTCCACTAGACCTAAACTCCTATAACCACTGAAACACCTTCTCACATCCTTGAAGGGCCAAAGGGGTACTTAAACCCTCCAAAAGTCCATAACATCTACTCTGGGAGTCCGTTCTGCCTCTACCATATATTTAATTGAAGCTTTCGACTAGATCTACACATATGTGACCAATTGGAACACCTTATCAGTTTCATAAAGTCCTAAAAGGTCCTTATGTTTTCCAAATGATCATAACTTCTGCTCTGGGTGTCCGTTTCACCTCTATCACATATCAAATTGAAGCTTGCGACTAGCTCTACACATCTGTGACAACAATGAACAACTAAATAATACTAAAAAACCATGAATAACCCCAAAAACACTAAAAACCATTAAAACCCATGAAAAAACCCTAAAAACACTAACAAACCCTAACAAACACTAACAAACCCTAACCAACCCTAACAAACCCCAAAAAACCCTAAAAAATAACAAACCCTAGAAAACCCTAACAAACCCTAAAAATCCCTATCAAACCCCAAGAAGCACTATGAAACTCCAATAAACCCAAAAACCCTGAAGAAACTCTAAAAACCTCTAAGATACCATAAGAAACCCTAACAAAACCCTATAAACCCGCACAAAACCCTAAGCAAACCTAAGAAACATTAACACAACGATAAAAACCCTATCACATCCTTATAAACCAAAAAAAACCCTTAGAAACCATATCACACCATTAGAAACCCCAACACACCCAAAGAAACCCTAACACAACCTTAGAAACCCATAGAAACCATAGCACACCCTTAGAAACCCTAACCCATCCATAAAAACCCTAACCCACCCTTAGAAACCCTAACACACCCTTAGAAACCCTAAGACACCCTAAATAACTCTAATAAGCACTAATAAATCCTAACAAACCTTACTAACCAATAATAAACAACAATAAAACCCAATAAAACCTAAATCCCACTATTAAACACTAATAAACACTAATAAATCGTAATAAACCCTAAAAACCCAATTAGACCCTAATAAAATCTACAAAATACCTAATAACCCAAATATACAAAAAATATTCAACTAAACCATTAAAAATGCTAATATTCACAAAAACCCCTAACAAACCCGGCAAAACCAGACAAACCCTTAAAAAACCCTAAAAACCCAAAAAAACTAAAAAAACCATAAAACCCCTATAAAACACTAAAAAACCTTAAAAACCCTAAATAACCCTAAAAGCCCTAGAAACCTAAAAAAGAAAAGAAAACCTGAAAAAATACCTAAAATCCCTAAAAAACCTCAAAAAAACCTCAAAAAACGCTAACAACCCTAAAAACCCCTAAAAACACTAAAAAACCCTGAAAGCCTAAAAATGCCTAACAAAACCCTGACCAACTATATGAAGCCATTAAAAACCCAAAAAACACCCTAGAAACCCTAAAAATCACAAAATAAACACTAATACACCATAAATAACCATAAAAAACCCTAAAGAACCACTAAAGCCACTAACAACGCCACATAAACTGAAACAATTGCTACAAAAAACCAAAAAAATGCTTCAAAACCCACAAAATACAACAAAACCCCAAAAACACTAAAATAACCCTAACAAAGCTTAAAAATCCAAACACACCCATAAAACCCAAAAAAATGCATAAAACCCCAAACAACTCAAAGAAACAATAAAGAAACCCTAAAAACCCTAACGAAACCTAATAAACCCTAACAACCACTAATAACCACTAAGAACCTCTAATAAACCCTAATAACCCCTAAAAACCACTATTAAACCCTAAAACCCCTAATAAACACTAACAAATAATAATAACCTATAATAAACCTTAACAAACACTATTACAACCAAATAAACGTTTCAAAATCCATAAAACCCCTAACATACAATAAAAAACACTATTAAACCATAATAAATCCTAATAATCACTAAAAACCATAACAAACAAGACAAAATGCTAAAAAACCACCAAATAATATCCTACAAAACCCTACAACCACTAATAAACCCTAACAAACCCCAACAACCCCAAAATAAACTGTAACAAACCCTAACAACCCCAAATAAATTGTAACAAATCCTAACAACGCCAAATAAATTGTAACAAACTGAAACCAACAATAAAAAACCCCTAATAAACTACAATAAACCCTAACAAATCATAATAAACCCTAATAAATCGTAATAAACCCAAATACATGTTACTAAACCATAAAAAATAAAACAAACCTTAATAAACCCTAATAAAATTTAAATAACCCTAAAAAAGGTTGATAAACTCTAGAAAAAGCTATTAATGCCTACAAAAGCCCAATAAGACCCTAATATACAATAAAAAATGATAATAAACTGTAAAAAATTCTACAGAATACTAATAAACCCTAAAGAACCCTAATAAACCCTAAAGAACCATATTAAACTCTAAAGAACACTAAAAACCCTAAAGAACCCAAAAAATGCTAAAAGACATTATATAAACCCTAAAAATATCTACAATACCCAAAAAAACCCATAAAGACATTAACAAAACCCTAAAAACCCCTATCAATCCCAAAAACAACCATTAAATCCCTAAAAACCTTCAAATAGATATAAAAACCCTAAAAACGTTACATAAACCCTTAAAAATGCAACAAAAATCCTAAAAACGTAACGTAATCCAAAAAACGCAACATATTCACAAAAAACACTACATAAACCCTAAAATCACTACATAAACCCTAGAACTATAACAAAAACCCTAAAAAACACAACATAAACCCTATAAAACGCAACATAAACATAACAAAATGCAACATAAAACCTAAATACACAATATAAACCCTAAAAACACTACATGAACCCTAAAAACATTACATAAACATTAAAAAATGAAACATAAATGCTACATCACCCCTAAAATGCTACATAAACCCAGAAAACGCAACCTAAACCCTAAAAATTGCTACATAAAACCTAAACTCTAAACACGCTACATAAACCGTAAAAACATTACATAAACTCTAAAAATGATACATAAAATCTAAAACTTCAAACTAAACCCTAAAAACACTATAAGAACACTAAAAATGCTACATAAACTCTAAAAACGATACAAAAACCCTTAAAAATGCTACAAAAACCCTAAAGACGCTTTAAAACCCTCAAAAATATTAAATTATAATATAAAAAATTAAACCCTAATAAACCCCTAATAAAATGTAATAATCCCTAAAACACTTTATAATCCCTAAAAACCCTATGAAACTCTACTCAACCTTAATAAAACCCCAAAAATACCTAATAAAGCCTCATAAATGATAATAAAACATAATAAACCCTAAAAACATGTTAAGAAAACCTAAACAACCCTAACCAACCCTAATAGACACTAATAAACACAAATAAACCCTAATAAACACAAATAAACCCTAATAAACCCCAAACAAACCGTAAAAAGCCCTTATAAACCATAAATAAATCCAAATAAACACTACTCAACCCTAACAAACCTTAACACACTATAATAAACCCTAATAAAACCCTACAAAACCCTAATAAAGAAAAAAATGCTAGTATAGCTTAAAAATCAATAAAAATCCTTATAAAATCTAATATAACTGAATAAGCCCTAAAAATGCTCACAAATAATAAAAAAATGAACACAAACAATAAAAATGAGCTATATTACCTAAAAAGACCTAAAAACACTAACATAACCTAATAACGACAAAAAAAAGCTAATATACCTTAAAAATCCCCAGAAACCCTAATAATCCATAATAAGCTCTAATATAACATAAAACCCTAAAAACGCTCACAAACAAAAACAAAACACTCACAAACATAAAAACATGCTATATTATCTAAAAAGACCGAACAAGCACTAATATAACCTAATAAAACACACAAAAAATAAACCCCTAACAAACCCTAATAAACCCTAAAATCCCTAATAAACCCTAATAAAAAACTAATAAACTCTAATAAAACCATAATAAATCCCTAAAAATACCTTATAAACCCTAATAAACCTTGACACACCATAACAAAACCTAATAAAACCCCACTAAACCCCAATAAACAAAAAAAACACAAACATACCATTAAAAAGCCCTAGAAACCCTAATAAACCATCATAAATTGAAATAAAAGCTAATAAACCAATAAAAACGCTCACAAAAAATAAAAACACGCAAATAAAACCTAAAAAGTCATAACAACCCCTCATATATATTATCAAAAACTAAAAAAACACTCATATACCATAATAAAAACACTAACAAACCCTAGTAAACCCTAAAAATCTCTAACAAACCCTAATAAACCGTACTCAACCCTAATAAACCCTAATAAAACTTTAATGACCCTGATTCAACCCTAATAAAACCCTAAAAATACCTACTCAACCCTAATAAACCATAACAGACCATAATAAACCCTAATAAACCCCACCAAACCCTAAAAAATGAAAATATACCATTAAAAATTCCTAGAACCCCTAATAAATCCTAATAAAACATAACAAAGCTTAAATGCTCTAATATACCTGAATAAACACCACTAAACACTAAAAAACCCTAATATTCCCTCTTAAAAATTAATAAACCATAATGAACCATAATAAACCCTAATAAATCCTAAACATACTCAAATATACCATAATATACCATAATATACCCTAATAAACCCAACTCAATCATAATAAAACCCTAAAAATACCTAATAAACCCTAATAAACCATGACACACCATAATAAACCCTAATAAAATCCTAATAACCCCCACCAAACCCTAAAAAATGCTAATATACCATTAAAAAACATAAAACCCTAACAAACCATAATAATTGTTAATAACAACTAAAAAACCTAAAAATGATAGTAAACACTAAAAATACCTCTAATAATAATAGTTGTAATAATGCACGTGCATGTGCACATGCATGTTCATGGTTTAAATAATAAATCATAACACACATGCATGTTCATATGCATTCGCATTTTCATGTGAATGATAGTAAATAAAAAATTATAAATAATAACGCATGTGAATTTCATGAGTATGTGCATGTACATGTGAATGATAATAAATAATAACGCACATCCAAGTGCATGTGCTTGTTCAGGTGCATGGTAATGAACAATAAATAATAACAAAGTCCACATGAATGTGCATTTTCATGTGAATGATAATAAATAATAAATAATAACACATGTGATAATAGAATAATGCAAGTGCATTAGGTGTGCACGTGCATGAGAATAAATAATAATAACACATGTGATAATAGAATAACTCAAGTGCATTACATTTTTATGTACATGGTAATAAATAATATTTAATAATGCATGTGTATGTGCATTTACATGTAATGATAATGATAATGACACATGCACATACATGGTAATAAATAAAAATAACAACGCACGTGCATGTGCATTTGTATTTGATGATACAGACATTAATAATAATAATAATAATAATATAATAATAACACAAGTGTATTCCATGTGCATGTGCATAGTAGTAAATAATAAATAAATAATAGTAACTAAAAATGCACATGCATGTCCATGTTCATTTACATTTGATAATAATATTAATAATACTAATTGTAATAATAATAATAATAATAATAATGCATGCACGTGCATGGTAATAAATAATAAATAACAACGCACATGCATGTGGATTTTCATGTGATAATGATAAAAATAATAATAATAATAAATACTGTGATAATAATAATAATAATAATAAAAGAAAAATACAAGTGCATTGCATATGCACATGCATGGTAATAAATAATAAATAATAACGCATGTGCATCTTCATTTGCATGTGATGATAATAATAATAATAATAGTAGTAGTAGTAGTAGTAGTGATAATAGTAGTAGTACCAATGCATGTGATAATAGAATATTGCATGTTCATTACATGTGCACGTGCATGGTTATAAATAATAACGCGCGTGCATTGCATTTGTTTGTGATGATGATGAAAATAATACCAATAACAGTAATAATAACAATTAAAATAAAAATGCTTGTGATAATTGAATAATGTAGGTACATTGCCTATGCGCGTGCATGGTAATAAATAATAATGGATGTGCATGTGCATTTTCATGTTATGATAATAATAATAATAATAATAGTAGTAGTAGTAATAATAATAATAATAGTAGTAATAATAATAATAATAATAACAACAACAACATATGCACGTGCATGGAAATAAATAATATATAATAAATAATAAATAATAATGCATGTGCATCTGCATTTGCATGTGATGATAATAATATTAAAAATAACAATAATTATAATTATAATAATCGTATTGATAATAATGATAATGATAATAATGATAATAATAACGTGTGTGAAAATAGAATATCACACGTCCTAACAAACCCTAACAAAACCTAAAAAACCCTAACAACCACTAATAACCCCTAAGACCCACTAATAATCCCAAATAACACCTGAAACCCACTATTAAACACTAAAACCCTAATAATCACTAATAAATCATAATAACCTATAATAAACCCTATTAGAAATTAATAAATACTACAAAAGCCCTAAAACCCCTAAAATACAATACAAAACACTATTGAACCATAATAAATCCTAATAATAACAAGAAACCCTAACAAACCTGACAAAACACTACAAAACCCACCAAATAATAGCCTACAAAACCCTAAAACCCACTAATAAACCCTAACAAACCCTAATAACCCCATAATAAATCGTAACAAACCCTAACAATCCCAAATAAATCATAACAAATCCTAACAACACCAAATAAATCGTAACGAACTGAAAAAAACCATAACAAACCCCTAATAAACCGTATTAACCCCTAACTAATCATAATAAATCGTAATAAATCGTAATAAACCCCAATACACATTAATAAACCCTAATAAATTAAATAGACTATAAGAAACCCTAAAAAATCCTAAATAACCCTAAAAAATGTTGATAAACCCTAGAAAAAGCTATTAATGTCTACAAAAGCCCAATAAAACCATAATATACAATAACAAATTCTAATAAACCATAACAAATCCTAAAGAACACTTATAAACCTGAAAGAACTCTAATAAACCCTATAGAACCAAACTAAGCTCTAAAGAACACTATAAAACCCTAAACAGCCCAAAAAATGCTAAAACACATTACATAAACCCTAAAACCCACCAAAACCAACTATTAAAATCTAAAAAACTCTAATAAACATTCATAAATCGTAATGACCTGTAATAAAACCTAACAAAATCTATTAGACCCTAATAAATGCTAAAAAATCCATAAAACACCTAATATACCATAAAAAAGTATTAAACCATAATAAACCCTAATAATCACTATAACCGTAACAAACCCGACAAAACGATACAAAATCCTTCAAATAATAGCATACAAAACCCTACAACCCACTAATAAACCCTAATAACCCCAAAATAAATCGTAACAAACCCTAACAACCCCAAATAAATTGTAACAAATCCTAACAACGCCTAATAAATCATAACAAACTGAAACAAACCATAATAAACCTCTAATAAACCCCAATAAACCCTAACAAAGCATAATAAACCATAAAAAATCTTAATAAACCCAAATACAATGTACTAACCCCTAATAAATAAAATAAACCCTAATAAACCCTAATAAATCTTAAATAACCCCAAAAATGGTTGATAAACCCTAGAAAAAGCTATTAATGACTAAAAAAGTCCAATAAAACCCTAATATATAATAACAACTCTAATAAATGGTAACAAATCCTAAAGAACGCTAATAAACCCGAAAACCACTAATAAACCCAAAAAAACCATGATAAACACTAAAGAACACTATAAAACTCTAAAGAACCCAAAAAAATTCTAAAACACATTATATAAACCCTAAAAACTGCAAATATACCCAAAAAAACATTAAAACACACTAAAAACCCTAACAACCCCTATCAATCCCAAAAAATCACAATAATCCCATCAAAACCCCCAAAAAACCATTAAAAAGCCATCAGATGCCATAAAAACCATAAACACCCGTTAACAACCCTTAAAAACCCTAAAAAACACTACAAACCATAAACAACTATTAAAAACCAAAAAAAGCTTCAAATAAATACATAAACCAAAAAAATGTTACATAAACCCTAAAAAATGCAACAAAAACCCTAAAAATTAAACAAAAACCAAAAAACGCAACAAAAACCCAAAAAACACTACATAACCCCTAGAACTGTAACATAAACTCTAAAAACAAAATATAAACCCTAAAAACGCAACATAAACATTAAAAAACACAACATAAAACCTAAAAAAACCATACAAACCCTAAAAACATTTCATGAACCCTAAAAACATTACATAAACCCTAAAAATGCAACATAAATGCTACATCACCCCTAAAAATGCTACATAAATCTAGAAAACACAACATAAACCCTAAAATTTTTTTCATAAAACCTAATTCCTAAACACGCTACATAAACCCTAAAAATGTTACATAAACCCTAAAAATGATACATAAAATCTAAAACCGCTAACTAAACCCTAAAACACTACATAAACACTAAAAATGCTACATAAACTCTAACAACGGTACACAAACCCTAAAAAATGCAATAAAAACACTAAAGACGCTTTACAACCCTCAAAACTATTAAACTCCAATATACCATAATATAAAAAATTAAACCCTAATAAACACTAATAAACACTAGTAATCCCTAAAAACACCTTATAATCTCTAAAATCCAAAGAAACTCTACTCAACCCTAATAAAACCGCAAAAAAATACCTAATAAACCCTATTAAGTGATAATAAAACCAAATAAACCCTAAAAGCACGTTAATAAAACCTTAACAACCCTAACCAACCCTAATAGACACCAATAAACACTAATAAACCCTAATAAACCCCAAACAAACCCCAAAAATCCTCTAATAAACCATAAATAAAGCCAAATAAACCCTACTAAACCCTAACAAACCTTAACACACCATAATAAACCCTAATAAAACCCTATTAAAGAAAAAATGCTAGTATACCTTAAAAAATCCCTCAAAACCATCATAAACTATAATATAACCGAATAAACACTAAAAATGCTCGTAAACAATAAAAAAATGCTCACAAAAAAAACACGCTATATTACCTAAAAAGGCCTAAATCACTAATATAACCTAATAAAGACAAAAACGGTAATATACCTTAAAAATCCCTAGAAACCTTAATAAACCATAATAAACTCTAATATAACTAAAGAAACCCTAAAATGCTAACAAAAAAAATTCTCAAAAACAATGAAAACACACTATATTATCTAAAAAGACCTAACACACACTAATATAACCTAACAAAACAAAAAAACTAATAAACCCCTAACAAACCCTAATAAACCCTAAAAATACCTAATAATCCCTAACAAAAATAAATAAACCCTAGGAAAACCCAAATAAAACCCAAAAAATACCTTCTCAACCCTAATAAACCTTGACACACTATAACAAAACCTTATAAAACCCAACTAAACCCCAATAAACAAAAAATGAAAACAGACTATTAAAAAGCCCTAGAAACTCTAATAAACCATAATAAATTAAAATAAAATCTAATAAACCATTAAAAATGCTCACAAACACAAAAAACACTCTATTAAAACCTAAAAAGTCATAACAACCCCTCATATATAGTAAAACAACTAAAAAAACACTCATATACACTAATAAAAACACTAATAAATCATAGTAAACCCTAAAAATCCCTAACAAACCCAAATAAACCGTACTCAACTCTAATAAACCCTGATAAAACCCTAAATATACCAACTCAACCCAAAAAAATCTTAACACACTATACAAAAGCAAAATTCTCACAAACAATAAAAACACGCTATATTACCAAAAAAGACGTAGCAAACACTAATATAACATAAATAAACAAAAAAACTAATAAACCCCTAACAAACCCTAATAAACCCTAAAATGCCTAATAAACACTAATAAAAACTAATAAAACCTAATAAAACTATAATAAAACCCTAAAAATACCCTTTCAACCCTAATAAACCTTGACACACCATAACAAAACCTAATAAAACCAAACTAAAACCCCAATAAACAAAAAAAAATTCAACATACCATTAAAAACCCTATAAAACCTAATGAACCATAATAAATTCTAATAAAACCTAATAAACCATAAAAAATGCTCACAAACACTGAAAACACGCTAATAAAACATAAAAAGTTCTAACAACTGCTCATATATATTAACAAAAACTAAAAAACACTCATATACCCTAATAAAAATAGAAACAAACCATAGTAAACCCTAAAAATCCCTAGCAAACTACAATAAACCCTACTCACCCCTAATAAACCCTAATAAAACCCTAAAGATACCTACTCAACCCTAATAAAACCCTAAAATACCTAGTCTACCCTAATAAACATTAACACACCATAATAAACCATAATAAACCCCACTAAACCCTAATAAACGCAAATATTCCATTAAAATCCCTAAAACACCTAATAAATCCTAATAAAACCTAACAAAGCATAGAAGTGCTAATAAACCCTAATAAACACTACTAAACCCTAAAAACCCCTAATATACCCTCTGAAAAATTAATAAACCATAATGAACCATAATAAACCCTAATAAATCTTAAACATACCCAAATATACCATAATATACCATAATATACCCTAATAAACCCATCTCAATCGTAAAAAATGCTAGTAAACCCTAAAAATACATATAATAATAATAATAGTAATAACCCACGTGCATGTGCATATGCGTGTGCATGGTATAAATAACAAATAATAACGCACGCGCATGTGCATATGCCTACGCATTTTCATGTGAATGATAATAAATAATAAATAATAACGCATGTGAATTGCATGTGTATGTGCTTGGGCATTTGAAAGATAATAAATAATAAATTATAATGCACATACAAGTTCAGGTGCATGTGCATGGTAGTAAACAATAAATAATAACCATGTCCACATGAATGTGCATTTGAATGTGATTGATAATAAATAATAAATAATAAAACATGTGATAATAGAATAATGCACATGCATTGCGTGTGCACACTACTAAAAAACAGCCTTTATCAGCACTAGAAAAGTGCATTAACAGTGCCAAAAAAAGTGTTGTTAATCAAGGCGAGGATATAGGGGGTCACTTTTATCAGCGCTTAGAAAAGAACTGATAAAGGCATATTTTATCTGCACTTCTAAAATGCACTGATAAAAGTCAAAAAAATAAAATATATTTATATAATGCGGCGGGGGGGGGGGCTTTTAACATCGCTTGACCCTCCCTTTATCAGTGTTAGGAGGACCCCCCTCAATCTCAACCGCGCGCTGCCCTTCCCACACATCCCCCACACGCGCACACCTCCTTGCTTCCACCTAAACTCGAACCCATGACCTCCCCCCTTGCGTGCCTGCACCTTTACCACTAATCCATTTTGTATTTTTCACTATTTAAAGATATATCTATTTATTTATATATATAGTTATATTTATTCATATATTAAAATAGATTCATATTAATATAAATATATTTAGTTATATTAATACATATATATTTATTCATATATTAGTATATATATATATATTTTTTTATATTAATATATATTTATAAGATTAGTTTTAAATACATTAATAAAATATGTTTTTTATGAGTGTTTTTGTAAATAAATAAATAAATACATATATACCACACACACAGAGACACACACACACACACAGATACACACACACACACAGAAACATATATATTTATGAATAAATACATATATATGTGCATTTGAAAAGCCATAGAATCATAAAATGACTATAACTTCTAATCTAGAAGCTCGTTTCAATTCCACAACCAGTCCAATTGAAGAAAATTAAACAATATTCGATATGATATGATGTACAGGCCTTAGAGACATTCAGATCAAAAGTTATACTTGTTTGAATGTTAACAAATTGGGGCATCCCGACTAAAGCCACTAACAATGCTACCTAAATGCTAGAATTGCTACTAAAACCCAAAAAATGATTCAAACCCAATAAATGCATCAATCCCCCAAAAAACGATAAAATAACCCTAACAAAGCATAAAAATCCAAACACAACCATAAAACCAAAAAAAAATGCATAAAACACCAAACAACTCAAACAAACCGTAACAAACCCTAAAAACCCTCACAAACCCGAACAACCACTAATAACCACTAAATATAACTAATAAACCCTAATAACCCCTAAAACCTACTATTAAACCCTAAAAACACTAATAAACACTAATAAATCGTAATAACAAGTAATAAACCCTAAAAAACACTATTAGACCCTAACAAATGCTACAAAACCCCCGAACCCCTAATATAAAATAAAAAACACTATTAAACCATAATAAATCCTAATAGTCACTAAAAACCCTAACAAACCTGACAAAATGCAGCAGAAACCTCCAAATTGTAGCCTACAAAACTATACAAGACACTAATAAACTGTAACAAACCCTAATAACCACAAAATAAATCGTAACAAAATGTAACAACCCCAAATAAATTGTAACAAATCCTAACAATGCCAAATAATTCATAAAAAACTGAAACAAACCATAAAAACCCCTTCTAAACCGTAATAAACACTAACAAAGCATAATAAACCCTAATAAATCGTAATAAACCAAAATACATGTTACTAAACCCTAATAAATAAAAGAAACCCTAATAAGGACTTATAAATCCAAAATAACCTTAAAAAGGTTAATAAACCCTAGAAAAAGCTATTAATGCCTACAAAAGCCCAATAAAACCCTAATATACAATAAAAAATTCTAATAAACTGTAACAAATACTAAAGAACACTAATAAACCCTAAAGAACCGTAATAAACCCTAAAGAACCATATTAAGTTCTAAAGAAAACTAAAAAACCTAACAAACGCAAAAAAAATGCTAAACCACATTATATAAACCCAGAAAACCACTATAATACCCAAACAAACCCTAAAACACACAAAAAACCCAAAAAAACCCAAATCAATCACAAAAAAAACAAATAAACCCATAAAACCCACCCTGAAACCTTTAAAAATCCATCAGATACCATAAAAAACCTAAATACATGTTAACAACCCTTAAAAACCTTAAAAAACACTACAAACCATAAACAACCATTAAAACCTTGAAAAGGGATTCAAATAGATACATAAACCCTAAAAACGTTACATAAACCCTAAAAAATGCAACAAAAAGCCAAAAAACGCAACATAAACCACAAAACGCATCATAAATAGAAAAAACTCTACATAAACCCAAAAAAATCTACATAAACCCTAAAAGCACTACATAAACCCTAGAATAGTAACATAAACCCTAAAAAACACACCATAAACAATATAAAATGCAACATAAACATTAAAAAAGGCTACATAAAACCTAAAAACACAATATAAACCCTAAATACACCCCATGAACCC
Source organism: Viscum album (assembly GCA_963277665.1). NCBI lineage: Eukaryota > Viridiplantae > Streptophyta > Magnoliopsida > Santalales > Viscaceae > Viscum > Viscum album. The sequence continues at coordinate 791,839,625 of OY728167.1, forward strand.
TAAAAATGTTACATAAACCCTATAAAATGAACCATAAACGCTACATCTCCCCTAAAACGCTACATAAACCCAGAAAACACTACATAAACCCTAAAAAATGCTACATTAAACCTAAACACTAAACACGCTACATAAACCCTAAAAACGTTACATAAACCCTAAAAATGAAACATAAAATCTAAAAACACTAACTAAACTCTAAAAACAATACATAAACACTAAAAATGCTACATAAACTCTAACAATGCTACACAAACCCTAAAAAATGCAACAAAAACCCAAAAGACGCTTTAAAACCCTCAAAAAAATATTAAACCCTAGTATACCATAATATAAATAATTAAACCCTAATAAAACCCTAATAAAATCTAATAATACTTAAAAACGCCTTATATTCCCTAAAATCCTAAGACACTCTACTCAACCATAATAAAACCCCAAAAATACCTAATAAACACTAATAAATGATAATAAAACCTAATAAACACTAAAAACACGTTAAGAAAACCTAAAAAACCCTAACCAACCCTAATAGACATTAATAAACACTATTAAACCATAACAAACCCCAAACAAACCCTAAAAAGCCCCATTAAAACATAAATAAATCCAAATAAACACTACTCAACCCTAACAAACCATAACACACCCTAATAACCCTAATAAAACCCTAATATATAAAAAATGCTATTATACCTTAAAAAATCTCTAGAAACCTTGATAAACTCCAATATAACCTAATAAACCCTAAAAATGCTCACAAAAAAATAAAAAATGAACAGAAATAATAAAAATGTGCTATATTACCTAAAAAGGCCTGAAAACACTAATATAAAATAATAAAGAAAAAAAATGCTAATATACCTTAAAAATCCCCAGAAACCCTAACAAACCATAATAAACACTAATATAACCAAACAAACCCTAAAATACTCACAAAAAAAAACAAAACGTTCACAAACATTAAAAACACTCTATATAATCTAAAAAGACCTAACAAACACTAATATAACCTAATAAAACAAAAAAACTAATAAACCCCTAACAAACCCTAATAAACCATAAAAATCCCTAATAAACCCTAATAAAAATGAATAAACCCTAGTAAAAACCTAATAAAACCCTAAAAATACCTTCTCAATACTAATAAACATTGACACACCATAAAAAACCAAATAAAACCCAACTAAACCCAATAAACAAAAAAAACACAAAAAAACCATTAAAAATACCTAGAAACCCTGATAAACCGCAATAAATTAACATAAAAGCTAATAAACCTTTAAAAATTCTCAAAAACACTAAAAACATGCTAATAACAACTAAAAATTCATTATAACTGCTCATATATGTTATCAAAAACTAAGAAACACTCATATACCCTAATTAAAACACTAACAAACACTAATAACCCTAAAAATCCCTAACAAACCCTAATAAACCGTACTCAACCCTAATAAACCCTAATAAAACCTTAAAGATAACGACTCATCCCTAATAAAACCCTAAAAATACCTACTCATTCTAAATAAACCTTAACACACCATAATAAACCATAATAAACCCCACTAAACCCTAAAAAATGTAAATATACCATTAAAAATCCCTATAACCCCTAATAAATGCTAATAAAACCTAACAAAGATTAAAAGCGCTAATAAACCCTAATAAACCCTACTAAACACTAAAAAAACTCTAATATACCCTCCTAAAAATTAATAAACAATAATGAACCATAATAAACCCTAATAAATCCGAAACACACCCAAATATATCACAATATGCCCTAATAAACCTAACCCAATCCTAATAAAACCCTAAAAACCTAGTAAACCCCAATAAACCCTAACACGCCTTAATCAACCCTAATAAAATCCGAATAACCCCCACCAAACCCTAAAAATTCCAATATACAATTAAAAACACTAACTAACCATAATAAATGATAATAACACCTAAAAATCCTAAAAAATGATAGTAAAACCTAAAAATACCTCTAATAATGATAGTATTAATAAAGCAAGTGGATGTGAATATGCATGTTCATGGTTTAAATAATAAATCATAATGCAAATGCATGTGCATATGCATGTGCATTTTCATGGGAATGATAATAAATAATAAATTATAAATAATAACGCATGTGAATTACATGTGCTTGTGCATGTTCATGTGCATGGTAAAAACAATAAATAATTACAATGTCCACATGAATGTACATTTTCATGCGAATGATAATAAATAATAAATAATAACACATATGATATTAGAATAACGCAAGTGCACTGCCTGTGCATGTGCATGAGAATAAATAATAATAACACATGTGATAACAGAATAATGCAAGTGCATTGAATTTTCATGTGCATGGTAATAAATAATATATAATAACACACATGTATGTGCATTTATATGTAATTATAATGATAATGACGCATGCACGTACATGGTAATAAATAATAAATCACAACACACATACATGTGCATTTGTATTTGTTGATACAAACAACAACAACAACAACAACAACAACAACAACAACAATAATAATAATAGAATAACACAAATGCATTGCATGTGAACGTTCATAGTAGTAAATAATAAATAAATAATAGTAAATAATAATTCACATGCATGTGCATGTTAAGTTACATTTGATAATAATATTAATAATACTAATTGTAATAAAAATAATTATAATAACGCATGCACGTGCATGGTAATAAATAATAAATAACAACGTACATGCAAGTGGAACTTCATGTGATAATGATAATAACAATTATAATGATAATAATAATAATAATAACAATAATAATAATAATAATTGTGCTAATAATAATAATAATAACAAAAGAATAATACAAGTGCATTGCATGTGCACGAGCATGAGAATAAATAATAATAACAGACGAGATAATAGAATAACACAAGTGCATTGCATTTTCATGTGCATGGTAATAAATAATATATAATAACACCCATGTATGTGCATTTAAATGTAATGATAATGATAATGATGCATGTACGTACATGGTAATAAATAATAAATAACAACACACATGCATGTTCATTTGTATTTGATGATACAAACAACCACAACAACAACAATAATAATAATAGAATAACACAAGTGCATTGCATGTGCATGTGTATAGCAGTAAATAGATAATAAATAATAGTAAATAAGAAGGCACATACATGTGCATGTGCATTTACATTTGAAAATAATATTAATAATACTAATTGTAATAATAATAATAACAACGCAAGCACGTGCATGGTAATAAATAATAAATAACAATGCACATGCATGTGTATTTGCATGTGATAATGATAATAATAATTATAATAATAAATATAAATATAATAAAAACTATTATAATAATAATAATGATAATAAAAGAATAATACAAGTGAATTTCATATGCACGTGCATGGTAATAAATAATAAATAATAATGCACGCGCATCTGCATTTGCATGTGATGATAATATTAATAACTGCAATAGTAGTAGTACCAATGCATGTGATAAGAGAATATTACATGTGCATTACATGTGCACGTGCATCATAATAATTAATAATGAGCGTGCATTGCATTTTCATGCGATGATGATGATGATGATGATGATAATAATAATAATATTAATAATAACAACGCATGTGATAATAGAATAACACAGGTGCATTGAAGGTGCGTGTTTATGTATTTGCATGTCATGATAATAACAATAACAACAACAATAGTAACAACAACCACAATAATAATAATAACAAAAATAATAACAACGTATGTGATAATAAAATAACAAGTGTGCCTTGCATGTGCATGTGCATGGTAATTAAAAATTAAAAAAATACACATGAATTTGCATGTGCATGTGCATGAGATGATAATAATAATAATAACAATATTAATATTAATATTAATAATAACAACAACACATGTGATTATAGAATAATGCATGTGCATTGCATGTGCAATGCATGATAATAAATAATAACTCATAGGGAACGTGATGATAGTAATAACAATAATAGTAATATTAATAATAATACCGCATGTGACAATAGAATAAAGCACATGTATTGAATGTGCGCATGTATGGTAATAAATAACAATGCACATGCATTTGAATTTGCATTTGATGATAATAACAACAATAACTATAAAAGTAATAATAACAAAAACAATAAAAATGCATGTGATTATAGAATAATCCAGGTGCATTGAGTGTGTGCGTGTATGGAAATAAATAATAGCGGTTGTGCATGTGCATTTTCATGTGATGATAATAATAATAATAATAATAATAATAATAATAATAATAATAATAATAATAATAATAACTACAAGGAAAAAAACATATGCATGTGCATGGAAATAAATAATAAATAATAAATAATAAATAATAACACATGTGCATCTGCATTTTCATGTGACGATAATAATAATAATAATAATAGTAATAACAATAATGATAATGATAATAATGATAATGATAATAATGATAATAATAACGTGTGTGATAATAGAATTACACACATCCTAACAAACCCTAACTAAACCTAACAAACCCTAACAAACCCTAACAACCACTAATAACCCCTAAGAACCAATAATAAACCCAAATAACACTTGAATCCCACTCTTAAACCCTAAAACCCTAATAAACACTAATAAATCATAATAACCTTTAATATACCCTAAAAACCCTATAAGACTCTAATAAATGCTACAAAATCCCTAAAACCCCAAATATACAATAAAAACACTATTTAACCAAAATAAATCCTAATCATAATTAAAACCCCTAACAAACCCGACAAAACCCTACAAAAACCACCAAATAATAGCCTAGAAAACCCTAAAACCCCATAATAAACCCTAATATCCCCATAATAAATCGTAACAAACCCTAACAACCCCAAATAAATCATAAAAAATCCTAACAATGCCAAATAAATCATAAAAAACTAAAACAAACCATAACAAACCCCTAATAAATAGCAATAAACCCTAACAAAGCATAATAAACCCTAATAAATCGTAATAAATGCAAATACACGTTAATAAACCCTAATAAATAAAATAAACCATAATAAACCCTAATAAATCGTAAATAACCCTAAAAAAGGTTGATAAACCCTAAAAAAAGCTATTAATGCCTACAAAATCCCAATAAAACACTAATATACAATAAAAAATTCTAATAAACCGTAACAAATCCTAAAGAACACTTATAAACCCTAAAGAACCCTAATAAACCTTAAAGAACCATAATAAACTCTAAAGAACACTAGAAAACCCTAAAAACACAAAAAACGCTACAACACATTACATAAACCCTAAAAACCACTACAATACCCAAACAAACCCTAAAATACACAAAAAACCCTAGCAACCCCTATCAATCCTGAAAAAACAAATTAACCCTTAAACCCCCACCCCCCCAAAACCATAGAAACCCCATCAAATACCATAAAAACCATAAATACCTATTAATAACCCTTAAAACCCCTAAAAACCACTACAAACCATAAAAAACCATTAAAACCCAAAAAAAGGCAACAAATAGATACATAATCCAAAAAAATGTTACATGAACCCTAAAAATGCTACATAAACCACGCAACATAAACCCAAAAAATGCTACATAAACCCAAAAAATGCTACATAAATCCAAAACACACTACATAAACCCTAGAACTGTAATAGAAACCCTAAACAACGCAACATAAACATTAAAAAATGCAACATAAAACCTAAAAACACAACATAAACCCTAAAAACACTACATGAACCCTAAAAATGTTACATAAGCCCTAAAAAATGCAACATACACACTATATCACCGCTAAAATGCAACATAAACCCAGAAAATGCAACATAAACCCTAAAAATATGCTACATAAAACCTAAACCTTAAACATGCTATATAAACACTAAAAATGTTACATAAACCCTAAAAAATGCAACGTAAAACCTAAAACCGATAACTAAACCCTAAAAGCGCAACATAAACAGTAAAAATGCTGCATAAACTCAGACAACGCTACACAAACACTAAAAAATGCTACAAAAACCGTAAAGACGCTTCAAAACCTACAAAAATATTAACACCCTAATATACCATAATATTAAAAATTAAACCCTAATAAACCCCTAAGAAACCAATAAAAATCCCTAAAAACACCATTTAATCCCTAAAAACCCTAAGAGACTCTAATTAACACTAATAAAAACCCAAAAATACCTAATAAAAACTAATAAATGATAATATAAACTAATAAACCCTAAAAACACGTTAAGAAAACCTAAACAACCCTAACCAACCCTAATAGAAACAAATAGACACTAATAAACCATAATAAAACCCAAAAACATCAAAACAATCCCTAATAAACCATAAATAAATCCAAATAAATCCTACTCAACCCTAACAAACCTGAACACACAATAATGACCCCTAATGAAACCCTAAAAAACCCTAATAACGAAATCAAATGCTAGTATAACTTCAAAAATCCCAATAAACCCTGATAAACTCTAATATAACCTAATAAACCCTAAAAACACTCACAAACAATAAACAAAAGATAAAAAACAATAAAAACATGCTATATTACCAAAAAATACCTAAAAACACTAATATAACCTAAAAAGACAAAAAACACTAATATAACTTAAAAATCCATTGAAACAATAATAAACCATATTAAACTCTAATATAACCTATGAAACACTAAAATGCTCGAAAAAAAAACAAAACTCCCATAAAAAATAAAAAACACTATATTATCTAAAAAGACTTAACAAACACTAATATAACATAATAAAACAAAAAACTTATAAACCCATAACAAACCCAAATAAACCCTAAAAATCCCTAATAAACAAAAGTAAAAACTAATAAACCCTAATAAAACCATAACAAAACCCTATAAATATCTCATCGACCTTAATAAGCCTAGACACAACATAATAAATCCAAATAAAACCCAACTAAACTCCAATAAACAAAAAAACATTAAAAAACCATTAAAAAGCCCTAGAAGCACTAATAAACCATAATAAATTCTAATAAAACCTAATAAACCATAAAAAGGCTCAAAAACACTAAAAACAAGCTAAAAACCCTAAAAAGTCCTAACAACCCCACATATATATTAACAAAAACTAAAAAACACTCATATACCCTAATAAAAACAATAACAAACCCTAGTAAACCCTAAAAATCCCTAACAAACCCTAATAAACTATACTCAAGCCTAATAGACCCTAACAAAACCCTAAAGATACCTACTCAACCCTAATAAATCCCTAAAAATACCTACTCAACCCTAATAATCCTTAACACACTATAATAAACAATAATAAACCCCCACTAAACCCTAAAAAAAAGAAAATATACAATTAAAAATCCCCAAAACCCCTAATTAATTCCAATAAAACCTAACAAAGCTTAAAAGCTCTAATAAACCCCAATAAATGCTACTAAACCATAAAAAACCCTAATATACCCTCTTAAGAATTAATAAACCATAATGAATAATAATAAACCCTAATAAATCCTAAACATGCCCAAATATACCATAATATATCATAATACACCCTAATAAACCCATCTAAATCCTAATAAAACCCTAAAAATACATAATAAACCCTAATAAACCTTAACACACCATAATAAACCCTAATAAAATCCTAATAACCCCCACTAGACCCTAAAAACGCTAATATACCATTAAAAACCCATAAAAACTTAACAAACCATAATAAATGTTAATAACACCTAAAAATTCTAAAAAATACTAGTAAACCCTAAAAATACCTCTAATAATAATAGTAGTAATAACGCACATGCATGTGCATATGCTTGTGCATGGTTTAAATAATAAATCATAATACACGTGCATGTGTATATGCCTATGCATTTACATGTGAATGATAATAAATAATAAATTATAAATAATAATGCATGTGAATGACATGTGTATGTGCATGTGCATGTGAATGATAATAAATAATAAATAATAATGCACATCCAAGTGCATGTGCATGGGCATGTGCATGGGCATGCACATGTGCATGGTAATAAAAAATAAATAATAACCAAGTCCACATAAATGTGCATTTTCATGTGAATGACAATAAATAATAATAAATAACACTTGTGATAATAGAATAATGCACGTGCATTTCATGTGCACGTGCATGAGAATAAATAATAATAACACATGTGATAATAGAATAACGCAAGTGCGTTGCATTTGCATGTGCATGAAAATAAATAATATATAATAACGCACATGAATGTGCATATACATGTAATGATAATGATAATGACACATGCACGTGGATGGTAATAAATAATATATAATAACCCACGTGCATGTGCTTGTTTATTTGATGATACAAACAATAATAATAATAATAATAATAATAATAATAATAATAATAATAATAATAATTATAGAATAACGCAAGTGCATTTCATGTGCACGTGCATAGTAGTAAATAATAAATAAATAATAATAAATAAGAACGCACATGCATGTGCATGTGCATTTACATTTGATGATAATATTAATAATACTAATTGTATTAATAATAATTATAACGCATGCACATGCATGGTAATAAATAATAAATAACAACGCACATGCATGTGCATTTTCATGTGATAATGATAATAGTAATGATAATGATAATAATAATAATAATAATAATTGAGATAATAATAATAAGAAAATAATAATACTAGTGCACTGCATATGCACGTGCATGGTAATAAATAATAAATAATAACACATGTGCATCTACATTTGCAAGTGATTATAGTAATAATAATAGTAGTAGTAATAATAGTAGTAGAAGTGGGGATAATAGTAGTAGTACCAATGCATGTGATATTAGAATATTGCATTTTCATTGTGTGTGCACATGCATGGTAATAAATAATAACGCCCATGCATTGCATTTGCAGGTGATGATGATGATAATAATAATATTATTAATATTAATAATAACAATTCATGTGATAATAGAATAATTCACATGCATTGAATTTTCATGTATATGCATTCGCATGTGCATTTGCATGTGATGATAATAACAACAACAAAAACAACAACCACAATAATAATAATAACAATAATAATAACAACGCATGTGATAATAAAACAGCGTGTGTGAATTGCATGTGAATGTGCATGGTAATAAAAATATAATAATACCACATGTGCATGTGCAAGTGCATGTGGATGAGATGGTGATAATAATAATAATAACAGTAATAATAAGTTATAGTTATTTGAAAAAATAGCACACATGACCAAAATGCATGAAATTGGGTCTTGAAAAACCTAACACACCCTTAGAAACCCTAAAAAGCACAAAAGAAACCCTAACACACCCTTAGAAACCCTAACACACCCTAGAAACCCCTAAAAAGCACAAAAGAACCACTGATACACCAGAAAGAACCCTAAAGAACCCTAAAAAACCCTAAAGAACCACTAAATCCACTAACAATGCAACATAAACCCAAAAAATTGCTACAAAAAACCGAAAAATGCTTCAAAACCCGCAAAACACAACAAAAACCCAAAAATGCTAAAATAACCCTAACAAAGCATAAAAAATCCAAACACACCCATAAAACCCAAAAAAATGAATAAAACCCTTAACAACTCGAACAAACAATAAAGAAACCCTAAAAACTCTAACAAAACCTAACATACCCTAAAAACCACTAATAACCCCTAAGAACCACTAATAAACCCAAATAAAACCTAAAACCCACTATTAGACCCAAAAACCCCTAATAAACACTAATAAATCCTAATAACCAGTAATAAACCCTAACAAACACGATTAGACCATAATTAATGCTACAAAATCCCTAAAACCCCTAACATACAATAAAAAACACAATTCAACCATAATAAACCCTAATAATCACTAAAAACCCTAACAAACCCGAAAAAATGCTAAAAAACCTCCAAATAATAGCCTACAAAACCCTACATCCCACTAACAAACCCTAACAAACCCTAATAACCCCAAAAAAACTGTAACAAACCCTAAAAACCTGAAATAAATTGTAACAAATCCAAACAATGCCAAATAAATCGTAACAAACTGAAACAAACCATAACAAACCCCTAATAAACTGCAAGAAACCCTAACAAATCATAATAAACCCTAATAAATCGTAATAAACCCAAATACACGTTACTAAACCCTAATAAATAAAATAAACCCTAATAAACCCTAATAAATCCTAAATAACCCTAAAAATGGTTGATAAACTCTAGAAAAAGCTATTAAAGCCTACAAAAGCCCAATAAGACCCTAATATACAATAAAAATTGCTAATAAATTGTAACAAATCCTAAAGAACACTAATAAACCCTAAAAATCCTAAAAACCCTAAAGAACCATATCAAACTCTAAATAACACTAAAAACCCTAAAGAACCCAAAAAACACTAAAAGACATTATATAAACCCTAAAAACTGCCACAATACCCAAACAAATCCTAAAACACAATAAAACACCCTAACAACCCCTATCAATCCCAAAAACAACCATTAAAACCATAAAAATGGCTTCAAATAGATACATAAACCCTAAAATGTTACACAAACCCTTAAAAATGTAACAAAAACCCTAAATATGTAACGTAAACCAAAAAATGCAACATAAACCCATAAAACACTACATAAACCCTGAAATCACTACATAAACCCTAGAACTACAACATAAACCCTAAAAAACAACATAAACCCAATAAAATGCAACATAAACATTAAAAAACGCTATATAAAACCTAAATACACAATATAATCCGAAAAAAACTACAAGAACCCTAAAAACGTTACATAAACCCTAAAAGATGCAACATAAATGCAACAACAACCCTCAAACGCTACATAAACCCAAAAAACGCAACATAAACCCTAAAAAATGCTACATAAAACCTAAACCCTAAACACGCTACATAAACCATAAAAATGTTACATAAACCCTAAAAATGATACATAAAATCTAAAACTACTAACTAAACCTAACAACACTACAAAAACACTAAAAATGCTACATAAAGTCTAATAACGCTATAGAAACCCTAAAAAATGCCACAAAAACCCTAAAGATGATTTAAAACCCTAAAAAATATTAAACGATAATATACCACAATATAAAAAATTAAACCCTAATAAACCCCTAATAAACTGTAATAATCCGTAAAACAACTTATAATCCCTAAAAACCCTAAGAAACTCTACTCAACCCTAATAAAACCACTAAAATACCTAATAAGCCCTAATAAATGATAATAAAACATAATAAACCTTAAAAACATGTTATGAAAACCTTAAAAACCTTAACCAACCCTAATAGACATCGATAAACACTAATAAACCCTAATAAACCCCAAACCAACCCTAAAAAGGCCTTATAAACCATAAATAAATCCAAATAAACACTACTCAACCCTAACAAACCTTATCACACCATAATAACCCCTAATAAAACCCTACAAAACCCTAATAAATAAAAAAAATGCTAGTATACCTTAAAAATCCATAGAAATCCTTATCAGCTCTAATATAACTGAATAAACCATAAAAAATCTCACAGATTATAAAAAAATGAACACAAACAATAAAAACGAGCTATATTACCTAAAAATACCTAAAACACTAATATAACCTAATAAAGACAAAAAAGATAATATACTTTTAAAATCCCTAGAAACCCTAATAATCCATAATAAACTCTAATATAACATAAGAATCCCTAAAAATGCTCACAAACAAAAACAAAACACTCACAAACAATAAAAACAAGGTATATTATCTAAAAAGACCTAATAAGAACTGATATATCCTAATAAAACACAAAAAATAATAAAACCCTAACAAACACTAATAAACCATAAAAATCCCTAATAAACCCAAATAAAAACTAATAAACCCTAATAAAACCATATTAAATCCCTAAAAATACCTTCTCAACCCTAATAAACCTTGACACACCATACAAAACCAAATAAAACCCAACTAAACCCCAATAAACAAAAAAAAACCCAAACAAACCATTAAAAAGCCCTAAAATCCCTAATAAACCATAATAAATTCAAATAAAATAAAATAAACCAATAAAAATGCTCACAAACACTAAAAACATGCAAATAAAACCCAAAAAGTTATAATAACTTCTCATATATATTAACAAAAACTTCAAAACACTCATATACCCTAATAAAAACACTAACAAACCCTTGTAAACCCTAAAAATCACCAACAATCCCTAATAAACCGTACTCAACCCTAAAAAACCCTAACAAAACCTTAAAGATACTGACTCAACCCTAATAAAACCCTACAAATACCTACTCACCCTAATAAACCTTAACACACCATAATAAACCATAATAAACCCCACTAAACCCTAAAAACCCAAATATGCCATTAAAAAGCCCTAGAACCCCTAATAAATCCTAATAAAACATAAAAAAGCTTAAAATATCTAATAAAATTGAATAAACACCACTAAACACTAAAAAACACAAATATACCCTCTTAAAATTAATAAACCATAATGAACCATAATAAACACTAATAAATCCTAAACATACCCAAATATATCATAATATACCATAATATACCCTAATAAACCCATCTCAATCCTAATAAAACTCTAATAAACCTTGACACATCATAATAAACCTTAATAAAATCCTAATAACCCCCACCAAACCCTAAAAAATGCTAATATACCATTAAAAACCCTAAAACCCTAACAAACCATAATAGTTGTTAATGACAACTAAAAATCCTAAAAATGATAGTAAACACTAAAAATACCTCTCATAATAATAGTTTTAATAATGCATGTGCATGTGCATATGCATGTTAATGGTTTAAATAATAAATCAATACGCACGTGCAGGTGCATATGCCTGCACATTTGCATGTGAATGATAATAAATAAAAAATTATAAATAATAATGCATGTTAATTTCATGTGTATGTGCATGTACATGTTAATGATAATAAATAATAAATAATAATGCACATCCATGTGCATGTGCATGTGCATGTGCATGGTAATAAACAATAAATAATAACAAAGTCCACATGAATGTGCATTTGTATGTGAATGATAATAAATAATAAATAATAACACATGTGATAATAGAATAATGCAAGTGCATTAGGTGTGAACGTGCTTGAGAATAAATAATAATAACACACGTGATAATAGAATAATGCAAGTGCATTTCATTTTCATGTGCATGGTAATAAATAATATATAAGAATGCATGTGTATGTGAATTTACATGTAATGATAATGATAATGACACATGCACATTCATGGTAATAAATAATAAAAAACAACGAACGTGCATGTGCATTTGTATTTGATGATACAACAACAACAACAACAATAATAATAATAGAATAACGCAAGTGCATTCCATGTGCACGTGCATAGTAGTAAATAATAAATAAATAATATCAAATAAAAACGCACATGCATGTGCATGTTCATTTAAATTTTATAATAATATTAATAATACTAATTGTAATAATAATAAGAATAATAACGCATGCACGTGCATGGTAATAAATAATAAATAACAACACACATGCATGTGGATTTGCATGTGATAATGATAATGATAATGATAATGATAATGATAATAATAATAATAATAATAAATACTGTGATAATAATAATTATAATAATAATAATAATAATAAAAGAATAATACTACTACATTGCATATGCACGTGCATGGTAATAAATAATAAATAATAACGCATGTGCATCTGCATTTCAATGTGATGATAATAATAATAACAGTAGTAGTAGTAGTTATAACAGTAGTTGTACCAATACATGTGATAATAGAATATTGCATGTGCATTACATGTTCGCGTGCATGGTAATAAATAATAACGCGCATGCATTGCATTTTCTTGTGATGATGATGATGATGATGATGATAATAATAATATTATTATTAATTTTAATAATAACAACGCAAGTGATAATAGAATAACGCACGTGCATTGAAAGTGTGTGTTGATGTATTTTCATGTTCATTTACATGTGCATTTGAATGTGCATTTGCATGTGATGACAACAACAACAACAACAACAACAACAACAACAACAACAACCACAATAATAATTATAACAATAATAATATCCACATATGTTATAATAAAATATCATGTGTGCATTGCATGTGCACATGCATGGTAATATAAAATAAATAATAATGCACGTGCATGTGCATGTGCATGTGTATGAGATGGTAATAATAATAATAATAATAATAATAATAATAATAACAACTCATGTGATAATAGAATAACGCACCCGCATTGCATGTGCAATGCATGATAATAAATAATAACTCATAGCACACATGATAAAAATAATAATAATAATAGTAATATTAATAATAATAGTGCATGTGATAATAGAATAATGCACATATATTGAATGTGCGTGTCTATGGTAATAAATAATAACACACGTGCATTTTCATTTGCATTTGATGATAACAACAATAATAAAAATAATAGTAACAATGAGAATAAAAATAAAAATGCATGTGATAATTGAATAATGTAGGTGCATTGCATGTGCGCGTGCATGGTAATAAATAATAACGGACGTGCATGTACATTTGCATGTGACGATAATAATAATAATAATAATAACAACAACAACAACATATGCACATGCATGGAAATAAATAATATATAATAAATAATAAATAATAATGCATGTGCATCTACATTTTCATGTGACGATAATAATAATAATAATAACAATAATGATAATTATAATAATCATATTTATAATAATGATAATGATAATAATGATAATAATAACGTGTGTGATAATAGAATAACACACATCCTAACAAACCCTAACAAAGCCTAACAAACACTAACAACCACTAATAACCCCTAAGACCCCCTAATAATCCCAAATAACACCTGAAACCCACTATTAAACCCTAAAACCCTAATAATCACTAATAAATCATAATAATCTATAATAAACCCTATTAGAAACTAATAAATGATACAAAAACCCTAAAACCCCTATTATACAATAAAAAACACTATTGAACCATAATAAATCCTAATAATCACTAAAAACCCTAACAAACCTGACAAAACACTACAGACCCCACCAAATAATAGCCTACGAAACCTTGAAACCCGCTAATAAACCCTAAAAAACCCTAATGACCCCATAATAAATCGTAAAAAACCCTAACAACCCCAAATAAATTATAACAAATCCTAAAAACACCAAATAAATCGTAACGAACTGAAACAAACCATAAAAAACCCCCTAATAAACCTCATTAAACCCTAACAAATCATAATAAACCCTTATAAATTGTAATAAACCCCAATGCACATTAATAAACCCTAATAAATAAAATAAACCATAAGAAACCCTAATAAATCCTAAATAACACTAAACAAGGTTGATAAACCCTAGAAAAAGCTATTAATGCCTACAAAAGCCCAATAAAACCCTAATATACAATAAAAATGCTAATAAACCATAAAAAATCCCAAAGAACGCTAATAAACCCGAAATAACTCTAATAAACCCTAAAGAACCTAAAAAAACTATAAAGAACACTAAAAAACCCTAAAGAACCCAAAAAACACTAAAACACATTACATAAAACCTTAAAACCACTATAATACCCAAACAAACCATAAAACACACTAAAAAACCCTAACAACCCCTATCAATCCCGAAAAAACAAATAAACCCGTAAAAATCCCCAAAAAACCATTGGAAACCCATCAAATACCATAAATACCATAAACACCCGTTAACAACCCTTAAAACCCCTAAAACCCACTACAAACCATAAACAAACATTAAAAACCTAAAAAGGAAACAAATAGATACATAATCCTGAAGAATGTTACATAAACCCTAAAAATGTGACATTAACCCTAAAAAGGAAACATAAACACAAAAAACACAACATATACCCAAAAAACGCTACATAAACCCAAAAAACACTACATAATCCCTAGAACCATAACCTAAACCCTAAACAACGCAACAAAAATATTAAAAACGCTACATAAATAACAAACACACAACGTAAACCCTAAAAACACTACATGAACCCTAAACAGGTTACATAAACCCTAAAAAAAGAAACATAATTGCTACATCTCTCCTAAATACACTACATAAACCTAGAAAACGCAACATAAACCCTAAAAAATGCTACATAAAACCTAAACCATAACAACGCTACATAAACCCTAATAAATGCTACATAAAACCTAAAATAGCTAACAAAACCCTAAAAGCACTACATAAACACTAAAAATGCTACATAAACTCAAACAATGCTACAAAAACACTAAAAAATGCTACAAAAACCCTGAAGACGCTTCAAAACCCTCAAAAATATTAAACACTAATATACCATAATATAAAAAATTAAACCCTAATAAACCCCTAATAAACTCTAATAATCCCTAAAAATGCCTTATAATCCCTAAAAATCCTAAGAGACTCTACTCAACCGTAAAAAACCCCCAAAATACCTAATAAACCCTAATAAATGCTAATAAAACCTAATAAACCCTAAAAACACGTTAAGAAAACCTAAAAAACCCTAACCAACCCTAATAGAAACTGATAAACACTAATAAACCCCAAAACCCTAAAAATCACTAATAAACCATAAAAAAGTCGAAATAATACCTACTCAACCCTAACAAACCTTAACACACCATAATGACCCCAAATAAAACCCTACAAAACCCTAATAACGAAAACAAATGCTAGTATACCTTAAAAATCCCTAGAAACTGTGATAAACTCAAATATAACCTAATAAACCCTAAAAACACTCACAAACATTAAAAAAATAATCACAAATAATAAAAACACACTATATTACCTAAAACGACCTAAAAACACTAATATAACCAAATAAAGACAAAAAACGCTAATATACCTTAAAAATCCCTAGAAACCATAATAAACCCTAATAAACTCTAATATAACCTAAGAAACCCTAAATATGCTCACAAACAAAAACACAATGCTCAAAAACAATAAAAAATGCTATATTATCTAAAAAGACTTAACAAACACTAATATTACTTAATAAACCAAAAAAATCTAATAAACCCCTAACAAACCCTAATAAACCCTAAAAATCGATAATAAGACCTAATAATAACTAATAAACCCTAATAAAACCTTAAAAATACCTTCTCAAACCAAATAAACCTTGACACACCATAATAAAACCTAATAAAACCCAACTAAACCCCAATAAACAGAAAAACGCAAACAAACCATTAAAAAGCACTAGAAACCCTAATAAACCATAACAAATTCTAATAAAACCTAATAAACCATAATAAAATGCCCAAAAACACTAAAACCACGCTAATAAAACCTAAAACGTGCTAACAACCCCTCATATATATTAACAAAAACTAAAAAACACCCATATACACTAAAAATTATAGTAATAAGGCACATGCATGTGCATATGCATGTGCATGGTTTAAATAATAAATCATAACGCACGTGCATGTGAAAATGCTTGCACATTTTCATGTGAAGGATAATAAATAATAATGCATGTGAATTGCATGTGTATGTGCATGTGCATGTGAATGATAATAAATAATAACGCACATCCAAGTGCATGTGCATGTGCATGTGCATGTGCATGTGCATGGTAATAAACCATAAATAATAACAAAGTCCACATGAATGTGCATTTTCATGTGAATGATAATAAATAATAAATAATAACACATGGGATAATAGAATAACGCCAGTGCATTTCATGTGCACGTGCATGATAATAAATATTAATAACACATGTGATAATAGAATAACGCAAGTGCATTGCATTTTCATGTGCATGGTAATGAATAATATATAATAACGCACATGTTTGTGCATTTATGTGTAATAATACTGATAATGACACATGCACGTGCAGGTTAATAAATAATATTAAAAACACACGTGCATGTGCATTTGTATTTGATGATACAAACAACAACAACAAAAAGAAGAAGAAGAAGAAGAAGAATAAGAAGAAGAAGAAGAAGAAGAAGAATAATAATAATAATAATAATAGAATAATGCAAGTGTATTTCATGTGCATGTGTATTTACATTTTATGATAATATTAATAATACGAATTGTAAAAATAATAATAATAACGCATGCACATGCATGGTAAAAAATAATAAATAACAACACACATGCATGTTCATTTGCATGTGATAATGATAATAATAATGATAATGATAATAATAATAATAATAATAATAATAATTGTGATAATAATATTAAAAATAAAGGAATAATACAAGTGCATTTCATATGCACATTCATGGTAATAAATAATAAATAATAACGTACGTGCATCTACATTTTCATGTGATGATAGTAATAATAATAGCAGTAATAATAATAGTAGTAGTGGTGGTGATAATTGTAGTAGTACCAATGCATGTGATAAAAGAATATTGCATGTGTATTTCGTGTGCATGTGCATGGTAATAAATAATAACACCAGTACATTGCATTTTCATGTGATGATAATGATGATGATGGTAATAATAATAATAATAATAATAACAACAACACATGTCATAATAGAATAATGAAATTACATTGAATATCCGGGCATGCGCGTTCGCACGTGCATTTTCATGTGATGATAATAACAATAACAACAACAACAACAACCACAATAATAATAATAACAATAATGATAAAAATGCATGTGATAATAAAATAACGTGTGGACATTGCATGTGCACGTGCATGGTAATAAAAATATAATAATAACGCACATGCATGTGCATGTGAATGTGGGTGAGATAATGATAATAACAATATTAAGAACAGTAAAAATTGGTTATAGTTGTTTTAAAAAACAACAGACCGGACAAAAATTCTAGAAATGGGGTTTCGAAAAAACTATGAAACCATAGAGTCATTGAAAAAGTCATAACATCTTCTTCGGGTGTCCATTTCCACTCTATGAATAGTCAAATTGAATCTCATGGAACAAACTACGATAAAAACAGGTGCCAGAGGCCGAACAGACACACAGATCCGAAGTTATTACCATTTTAAGACAAATTTGACAGGGATCCGTACATGGAAATGGAGTTTTGGAGGCCTTCTTGTGGGTTTCTGGGATTTTAGGGTCTCAAACATGACTGAGCTATGTTCAAGTCATCCTTATGCATAGATCTCTTTGCTACTTTTGATTTGATATGTGGTAGAGCCCAAATGGACAACCGGAGCGAAAGTTATGGCCATTTGAAGTTGGAGTTTTTTGGAGTAGTATAACTAATATATAGTATATTTCATTGATATTCTCATAGTTTCTAGTAAACTTGGTCCTCATTCATCTCACGAGATTCGATTATACTAGTCACAGCCCTCAAATAGACACCTGAAGGAGATGTTCCGCCTATTTTAGTGAGTTGGAGGTTTGTTAGGTTTTTATGCCCTAGGAGAGTTACTCAATTTAAAACGACCATAACTTCTACTAAGTGTGTTAATTTTGGCTCAACCACATATCAAATCAAATATTGTGAAAAGATACACACTCTGGTTACCACTGGAACCCTTTCTGACATTCTTCAACCCCCAAAAGACCAAAAATCTTTTTGGATGGTCAAAAGATTGGATTCTAGTGTTCATTTTGAAATATCTTCTCCTATGGGTGTCCGTTTTGCCTCTACCACATATCAAATCGAATCTTGGTACTGGACCTACACTCCTATAATCACTAAAGCACCTTCTCACATCCTTGAAGGCCCAAAAAGGTACTTACAGCCTCTAAAAGAACATAACTTCTACTCCGGGAGTCCATTTTTCCTCTACCATATATCAAATTGAAGCTTTCCACTAGATCTACATATGTGTGACCAATAGGAACACCTTATCACATTATATGAGTCCCAACAGGTTCTTATGTCTTCCAAATGACCATAACTTCTACTTTGGGTGTCTGTTTCACCTCTACCACATATAAAATTGAAGCTTGCGACTAGATCTACACATCTGTGACATCCATGAACAATTAAATAACCATAACAAACAATGAATAACCCCATAAACACTAAAAACCATTTACAACCATGAAAAACAGTAAAAACCCTGAAAAAACCCTAACAAACACTAACAAACCCTAACAAACCCTAACAAACACCAAAACCCCCTAAAAACATAACAAATCTAAAAAACCCTAACTAAGCCAAACAAGCCCTAACAAACCCCAAGAAGCACTAAGACACCCCCATAAACCCAAAAAACCCGAAGAAAACCTAAAAACCCCATATGAAACCATAAGAAACTACAAAAAACCCTAAGAACCCAAGAAAAACCCTAAGCAAACCTATGGAACACAAAAACACCCTTAGAAACCCTAACACACCCTTAGAAACCCTAACATGACCATAGAAACCCTTGAACCCCCTTAGAAACCCCAACACACCCATAGAAACCCTAACACAACCTTGAAAACCCTTAGAAACCATAACACACCCTTAGAAACCCTAAAACGCCCATAAAAACCCTAACCCGCCCTTAGAAACCCTAACACACCCTTAAAAACCCTAAAAAACCTTAAACACAGTAAATCACTCTAATAAGCACTAATAAATCCTAACAAACCCTACTAATCAATAATAAACCCTAATAAACCCTAAAAAACACTAAATCCCACTACTAAACCCTAATAAATACTAGTAAATCGTAATAAGCCATAAAACCCTATTAGACCCCAATAAAAGCTATAAAATACCTAAAAACCCAAATATACAGAAAAAAATCTATTAAACAATATAAAACGAAAATATTCACACAAAAACCCTAACAAACCTGGAAAAACCTGAATAACCCTAAAATCCCTAAAAACCCAAAAAACCCCAAAACCAAAAAAAACCCTAAAAAACCCTAAAAACCCTAAAAAATCATAAAAACCCTAACAAAACCCTAAAACCCCTAAAACCCCTAAAAATGTGAAAAAACTGAAAAAACTTGAAAACAAAGCTAAAAAAACCTCAAAAACCCTAAAAATCCGATGCTAAAATAGCCCTAACAAAGCATAAAAAAATCCAAACACACCCATAAAACCCAAAAAATGCATAAAACCCCTAACAACTCAAAAAAACCACAAAAAACCCTAAAAACCCTAGAAAAACCTAACAAACCCTAACAACCACTAATAACCCATATGAACCACTAATAAACCCTAATAACCCCTAAAACCCACTATTAAACCCTAAAAACCTTAATAAACACTAATAAATTGTAATAACCTGTAATAAACCCTAATAAATTCTATTATACCCTACTAAACACTAGAAAATACCGAAACCCCTAATATACAATAAAACACTATTAAACCATAATAAACCCTAATAATCACTAAAAACCCTAACAAACCTGACAAAACGCTACAAAAACCTCCAAATAATAGCCTACAAAACCCTACAACCCACTAATAAACCCTAACAAACCCTAATAACCCCAAAATAAATCGTAACAAACCCTAACAACCCCAAATAAATCATAAAAAATCCTAACAATGCCAAATAAATCCTAACAAACTGAAACAAACCCCTAATAAACCACAATAAACCCTAACAAATAATAATAATCCCTAATAAATCGTAATAAACCCAAATACACGTTAATAAACCCTAATAAGTAAAATAAACCCTAATAAACCCTAATAAATCCTATATAATCCTAAAAAGGTTGATAAACCATCAAAAATCTATTAATGCTTACAAAATCCCAATAAAACCCTAATATACAATAAAATGCTAATAAACTGTAACAAAACCTAAAGAACACTAATAAACCCTAAATAACCCTAATAATCCTTAAAACCATATTAAACTCTAAAGAACACTAAAAACCTTGAAGAACCCAAAAAATGCTAAAAACATTATATAAACCCTAAAAAATGCTACAATACCCAAACAAACCATAAAACACACTAAAAAACCATGAAAACCCCTATCAATCCCCCAAGAAAATAAACCCATAACCCCCCCCCCCCAAAAAAAACCATTAAAAAGCCATCAGATACCATAAAAACCATAAACACCTGTTAACAACCCTTAAAAACCCTAAAAAAACTAAAAACCATAAACAACCATTAAAACCATAAAAAGGATTCAAATAGACACATAAACCCTAAAAAGGTTACATAAACCCTTAAAAATGCAACAAAAACCCAAAAATTGAAATATAAACCATAAAACGCAACATAAACCCAAAAACGCTACATAATCCCTAAAATCACTACATAATCCCTAGAAATATAACATAAACCCTAAATAACAAAACAAAAACCCTAAAAACACAACATCAATATTAAAAAGGGCAACATAAAACATTAAAACACAATGTAAACCCTAAAAACACTACATGAACCCAAAAAACGTTACATAAACCCTAAAAAATGCATCATAAATGCTACATCACCCCTAAAGACACCACATAAACCCAGAAAAAGCAACATAAACCCTAAAAAATGCTACATAATACCTAAACCCTAAACCCGATACATAAACCGTAAAAACGTTAAACAAACCCTAAAATGATATATAAAATCTAAAACTACTAACTAAACCCTAAAACGCTATATAAAAACTAAAAATGCTACATAAACTCTATCGACGCTACACAAACCCTAAAAAATTCTACAAAAACCCTAAATATGTTGTTTCGTTCTTGGTTTTCGGCCACGAAACGCCCAATGGCTTCGTATCCAATGATTGATGGACCTTCTTTCCAAAGGCAGGCATTCGCCGGATGGTCTGACCAGCGACTCTTAAGAACTCACATTGGTCGAGAGGATGGGAAGTCGGGCTCATCGCACCCTTTTTGGGGTGAAATTATTTCCTGTTCTGGGACTCTCTTCTAAATTTAAGACGTATTCACATGTTCACGAATCTTTGGTTTATACCCAAACATAGCATCCATGTTATTCAACCCTGGTGGGAAATGGTCAACTGGACGCAGGGGTTTGGAATCATTTATGCCCGAGGTTTACCAACCCTCATTGGATTAATGACCTTAAAGGGTTGGAACTCGATAGAGGCAGCACTAGGAGTGGCGTGGTGAACTGATTCGGGGATGATCGGATCGACCGGTTGTTGGGATTGAACCTCAAGGAGGTTTCCTACATACCCTATCTAGGAGGCAGGGATCAAAGTCCACATAGTTCGCTTAAATAGTTTAACGTCATGCTGGATGGGGGTATATAGTTAAACGTCATGTTGGACGAGGGTGGAACTCGACGTGAATAAACGACTGAGTGGTGGTCTTGAACCTCATGGAGGCTTCCTACGTACCATTCCTTGACATGGATCAAAGTCCCCGTAGTTCACTTTTTCCGGGGGCTTACGCTCTGAGGAAACCCCGAATGATTGATTGGGGCTTACACTCTTAGGAGGCCCAAGTTGTTGGTAAACCAACGTGAAAGGGGGTCGGAATGACCCATTGTTGGGCATGAACCTCGGAGAGGCTTCCTACGTACCCCGCCTAGGAAATAGGGATCAAAGTCCAAGTAGTTCGAATTGGCTTGGGGCTTAGGCTCTGGGGCAGCCCAAGATGTTAGATTGGGGCTTACACTCTGAGGAGGCCCATAGGAGGATGTCATGGTCGATGCTTAATTTAAGCCAATGTGAGTCATGTTCGGTGAGATAAATAAGAGGCAGCAGGGACCAGAGGATCATGTCGCGAAAGGTGCGTCCGTGAGAAGCAGAGTGGGGCTTACGCATGAAGGCGGCCCAGGGTGATGAATTGGGGCTTACACCCTGAGGAGGCCCAAAAGATCGGGGCTAACTCCGAGATGGACGACCGGAGTGACAAAGCCCAGCGGGAGAGGGAAAGGGGTGTGCTCATGTCCCCATATCCTCTCTTACAATCCACAAGGGCTTCTTTCTGATGGGTTTTTTAATACCCCCGAGGAGCCCTGGACAAGCGGAGGGGCAGAAAAGGGATTTCGGAGATCAGAATCCACATTACCGTGAGAATTTGAACCTAGGAATGCTTTGGGAATCTACTCAAGGGTCGGGGAAACACCTTTTCCCCTGTTTACCGTGGGTATGTGAACTCAAAATGGCGCGCTGATGCGCCTAAAAGTTATACCATGCGGATCCGGTGGCTCTGGCAGAGGCCGCGGCTTGGGGCTGATGAATAGGTCAATGAGGGAGTCATGGAGGACCTGGCGGGATCAGAAGGATTTTACCTGGCTCTGGAGATGAAAACACTGAAGTATTTGGCTACCCACTGAGAGGTATGGGTGGTGGAACCCTTCGCACGGGGAAGTGCCACGCAGCTGGAGAAGCCGTCCGCGAACCAGGGTGGTCCGCGGACTGATTGGCGTCCTACGAACCAGGGCGGTTTGTGGCTTCAGGTTCAATCTTCGAACCAGGGTGGTTCACGGCTTCAGGCTCAATCCGCAAACCAGGTTGGTTCACAGAGGGTTCTAGGCAAGAATCGGCGGCCAAGGGCGGCGCCGATCGGAGGCTCGTCGGTCGGGGCTTCGCCCGCGTAGGAAAGTGCTACACGGTACGATGAATGGGAAAAGAGGCATAAACTCCCTGGTCTGTGGGGAAGTCATCAGCGGAGGGGGTTTGGTTTGCAGTTATCCTTTTTTGTTATTTTAGGTTCATAGTTCACCAAATTATTATTCATTTTCCAATTCCTTCTTAATTCATATACCAGCAGTGGTTCGCGGATGGAAATTTCACTATTTGCAAATTCTAAAGCCTTCCTTTGACTGATCTCCTTCCTCCGAATCCAATTCCAGTTCTCCAATCCTTATTTCTTTCCCCCTTGGTCTCCTTTTATAGAGTGGGGAAAGGAATGTATCTTCGGGTAAGAGACGCTTTTGGAGGAGGCCCATAACCAAATACCCGGTTCACAGCTAACTTGGTCAATCTGCGATTCTGGGTGGGTATTGATCACTCCCCTCCTCCGCGAGGCAAACTCAGGGAGTGCTCTGTAGCTGTGGAGGGTTCTGCCTCCATTCTGTGAATGATAGTGGGTGTGGCTTGAACCGGTCGACGCGGTCCGCGGTTGGGGCAGTTTGTGACAGTGAACCAAACTGGCGCCCATCCTTCCTCGCAAACGCAGAGACTCTCCGTATCCATTTCGCGAATGACAATGGTTCGCGGAGGGGGGGTGCCTCGTGGTGCCTAGCCACGTTGCGCTTCTATGGACCAGTTCTCAGACCGGTCCTTTTTTTGTGTCTCTTCTTTGATTACTCTCCCCAATTCTTTGGGGAATTTGGGTAAAATTTCCTTTTTGGATTTTTCAGGACCCTACAAATACCCCCCATCAGAATGGGGTCCGATCGGAATGAAGAGGAGGCCATTCCGATGCAAAGTGATCCTGAAACTAAGATGATCTGCGGTAGAAAGGTGGACCTAGTAGGGGACCACGCCTATAAATACGGGGAGCCCTCACTTGTCCTTTACCGAATTCTTCATGAAACCAAAGCTCCTTCGCCTCCACGTATTTGCTCCTTCGCGAAGTTCCTCATCCGCGAACCAACAACAACTTCCGTGAACCATTTCTTCTTCGCGGTCTCCTTCACCCGCGAACCGACTTCCCAACCGCGAACCATTACTCTTAATTAATTAAAAAGTAAGTGATGACAGGTTGCGGAGGAACTTAGTTCGCGGTTTCGATGCTCCGCAGACTAAATATCTCTAGAACTTCAAAAAGTATCTAAGACTTCCAAATAAACTCGGTATTTGACTTCCAGGGAGAAACTTGGTTCGAGGCTTCCTGGCCAATGCTCCACGGGCTAGGGCTTCGCGAACTGATTTTACGAAGGGCGGGTTCGTGAGATGATGTCATCACGAACCATCCTCCAAGGCCTCCTTGTGGATTTGATTATGAAGTCTCCTTAACCATTAATCTTTTCATTTTTGTCCAGATTTTTATTCTGGACTGATTTCTCTCATTGTGAAGGGAGAAAATATGGTTCCCCATCGTTCTGTGACAAGGCCTGCTGCAGAGCCCCTCTCAACCGCCTCAGAGAGATGTTCATCTATGATTCACAGAGCGGAGAGCATTAAAGGGGACCCTATTCAGTCCATCATTCCTGATGATGGTGCATTGAAGAACCTGCTCTCTCCGGAGCATCTGAGTTATCCATTATCTAATCGGCTCCCTCTCTATGGATTCGGTCTTCAGGACGATGTCCCTATCCCCCCTACTTTCGCAGGTCTCCTTTATCCTTTCCTAGAAGTGCCTTCAAAATGAATCCAGGAAAACATTACCCAATCCGAGGAGATAATCTCTAATTTTGGTCTGAAAGACACATCTATTCTGAGGGGCTATGTCTGGACCCAAAGTGATCAGTGCACTCAAGACTTTTCTTAGAAAGATGTCCTTAAGGACTACCCTTATATAATTAATCTTGCTCGAAGGGATCCTGATGCGGGGTGGGTTCCCAAGTCGGATATTTGGCCGAGTGGGCTCTTCTCAAATGATTGGGCTTGGGCTTTCTGGGTCCGTCACCACTGTCGGGAGTCTCCCAATTCTCTAGAAGATATCAACCTATACTCTGCAGTTTCGGCTTCCCAATTTGTTGTTTACCCACCATCTTTGATCTTACCCAACCTATTCAGCCGCTGGTGTTCAAGTACTAATACTTTCCACCTTGCCCACGGTGAAGGCGACATCAGTCTATGGGACATCTACCAGATAAGAGGACCGCTGATTGCTGGCGAGATGTATGACTAATTTCTACCCACTCCCGATGCATGGGACGACGTTGAACATGTGCCTTTATTAGCGAAAGAGTTGTTGACCATGGCGGAGCAGTCACTAGGACAGGCCTTGTGTGCCCGCTCACTTATTCCTTACGGCACTTGGATAGGATTATTTCTGAACACCACCGGTCCTATGCCGAAGATTAATCGTCCCAAGACTCATCCTTCCTAGCAGTCACAAACCATTCAAGGTTCTTACTGGGCAGTTATGGAAGCAAGAGACTACCTTTCATGGGGTTACGAGGCGCGCCCTAGTGTGTTGCCTATGCTCCGGTTGGCCGGTTTGTTTGCTATGTTTTTGAGCGGATGGCTATTTCCTTCCCAGGATGTTAACCCAGGTGTCCGGGCCTACACCTTGATGATGGCGGCCGAGTTAGCAGAGGGCTGCTTGGTGAATTTAGTTGTGCCCACTTTGGCCCGTGTCTACGAGCTACTTAACCCCATGCAGGTGGGCGGGTCACCCTACCGTCTAAGCAGGCCATTTCAATTTTTTTACGGTTGGGTGGAAGACCACTGTTGCTGTTATGAATATCGTCACAACACAACCATCCTGCTTCCTACCTTATGGCCTACGCTACTGGATATAGCTGGGGTTCGCTTGAAGTCTCTCAACTCTAGTGAATTCCTCGAGCTGCTGAGCGACTTCTCCCAGTTCATCTTCACTCCCTACCCCACCCCTTCCAGAGTCTTAATCGATAACCGTCGGGGGATCCTAGAGGAGCGCTCTTACATGGTATCCCTGCAGGGCGGGTTTCTATCTGCATGGATTGATGGTGTTTCTTTGTGCGAGTTGTACGTCCCGTATCGCTTTTCTTTCCAGTTCGGGTGCATTCAAGTCTGATCATCCCTTCCCCCTTCTTGGGCCCAAGGACTGAATCCAGCCATACTTCGTCAGTGGTGGCTGATGCTGATGCAGGAGGGATCTGACACAAGCGTTCCCCTGCCTGATATGAGCGGGGCTACCAGCCTTTCTATGGATTATGCAAAGACATGGGTAAAATACTATCCTGATGGGATCCTAGGGAAGGCTGTCCAGTAGATTCCCATATCGGTAGGTATGGTGGATGCTACATCCACTACACCTTACTCATCAGTTTTAAGGGAGGACCGACTAATGTCTTGTCGATCAAAGCGATTCAGAGAACCTTCTTCTCTTAACCCTGCAGTGGCCGCAGTTCAGGAAAATTCATCCTTCTTGTGCATGGATGAGGATGACCCTGTGGTGTTGGGTCCCAGCGAGACCATACCGGAGGTTCCGCCAGTCGATATTGGGCTTAACAACTTGGTCCCCAAGCCTGAACCGGGGTTTGGAGCTCCAAACATTCCAACTTCATAGCCAACTTCTAGTGAGCACATGTCTGCGCGGGCTACCATGCAATGCTTTATTCTCGTGTCGTCCAGCGAGGATACCAAAGATCCTCACATCATAGCGGACCATAGGGCAGTGCGCAGGTGGGCCTGGCCCCAAATCTGTGAAATCATCACCGAAACCCCCTTAGTTGAAATGGAAATGAAAACTGAAGATCTTCGTCAGCTCTTCTTGGGTTTGGGGTCGGGTGGATTTGACTATTGGCAGTTCCATTATCTTGCTTGCCAAGTTTTCATGGCCCGTGAGTAAGCTTTCACTAATTAATTAAAGATTTCTCACTTTGAGATCACTCATTGTGGGGCCTGAACCATGGAGGAAACCACAAAAAAATCTCAATCAACTGATAGCACGGGAGGCGATCTCTCGAGATCAGGTGACCATCCTGTCCACCGAGTTGCATGAATGTGAAGAATGGGCTGCGATGTTGAGGGATCAGTTATCTTCTATGACTGGTCATCTTGAAGTCAATAGAAAAGGGATCAACGATCTCCAAACCGCAGTGCAGCATATCCGTCCGGTGGCTGAGGCTGAGACCAGGGAGAAGGCAGTGTTAGAACAATCCTACAACGACCTTCGCCGCGCAGTCGCTGATCTGGTGGGGAGAGCAAATCAAGCTCCTTTATAACTATCAGAGCTACTTTTGTATCCCCTATTTTACTTACCCTTCTGTCTCTCCCTTCTTTTTTTGTGTGAAGGAGAGACCCTGGCTTGTGGAAGTCCTTCTTTTTTGTTCGAATGAAACAAAGTCTCTATCAATCACTCGTTGCTGTGGAATCTGATTTTTAATTAGAACAATTGTTGGGAAAATAAAAAATCACTGAATCAGAACTTATCAAAACTCGGGAAAACAATTTTTAATTTTTTCCTGGACCATGGGATCCAGTGAGCATAGTCTGAATATTTCTAGGGTTTTATAGGAAAACCCTACAAACATTATGTCTTTTTCTTCTTTTAATGCCCTGATTTTTCTCGAGCCCATTCGGTATGGACCCACTGGGTATAAACCATCTTTTTCTTAGGTCTCCCTTTTCGGGTTTTCAGCCTAATAGGCTTTTTGCCTCTTTCTTCTGTGAATTGTTTAAAGTCCCGCTGACAAGACTATCATTATTGATGTTTTAGGCCGAACAGCTTTGACCAAATATGGTTGGGCGAGGGCCCTAATGGGGTTCAACTAATTAAAAGATGTATTAATATCCTTCAGACGCATGTGGGGGGAAACATGTTTTAATTTGAGTGGCATGTAGGGCATGTCTCAGGGAATGGGAGTCGTGCTGGTGTACAGAGGTAAGAAGAGCATTGCCTATGGAAAACTTACCTCTGGTAGACGGGCCAGGGGCGATCAATATGCAGAGCCGTTGAGGGCATGGTATGCATAGTCATACAAAGGTGTCCTTAAGATAATGACTTAACCATTTCTGATGGACAGGGGACTTCATGGAAGTCCGGCTTATGGAAACCCCCATGGGTGGCATGGAAAGGAATGAAAACAACCAGGGGTGGCTAAGAAGGGGAGTGTTACATCTAAAAGGGTTTTGGGAACATTTTTACAAATCAGAAGCGTTGTCTGGAGACCACCTCCCTACGCATTAAGTTAGCGTAAAGGATGGCTTGGCATAGTTTAAAGTCATGCAGCTGGGACATCATCTGAAATGGAACGATTTTTCCTAGTTCTCGACAATCTCATCAAATACGTTCCACCACATTCAGGTAGGATTGTGAAAGAGGATGGTAATCTATAGCTCAGAGGGATTCCGAATCCCGGGATAAAAATGGGGGCTCAGAGGCTAAGAGGCGTACGGAGAGAAGCATTGCCCAAGGAAAACATTCCTTTGGTAGACGGGCCAGGGGCGATCAATATGCAGAGCCGCTGATGGCATGGTATGAATTTTCATACAAAGGTGTCCTTAAGTCAAAGACTATCCACTTCCGATAGTCGAGAAACTTCAGGGAAGATGATATTTGGAACCACCAGGGGTGGCTTATGAGAGTTCGGCTTTTTCTGAGTACAGAGTATGGTTTATGATGACAGTGTGCCTGAATACGGCAGAAATATCTAGACCAAACTTCCTGAGAATAGGTGAAGTAATTCTTTCTCACACTGGTGTGAGGCGGTGGTTCGTGCATGTCTGACCCGTGCACTGAAAGACACTAAAAAGCCTCTTTTCCTTACTGAACCCGTGATGGGTTCGACCCTGAAGTTTAACATCATGCGGTAAGGACGAGGAGCATTATTAAAGTTTGTCGTGCATTTTAACGTCATGCGCCGAGGACATGGGGTATTTTTGAAGGTCTCTATGTAGTTTAACGTCATGCAGTGAGAACGGGGAATTTTTTTTGAAAGTTGCTATGCAGTTTAACGTCATGCAGTGAGGACGGCTTCCATGCAGTTTGGCGTCATGCGGTAAGGACGAGGATATATTTAAGGTTTTTCGTGCAGTTTAACATCATGCGGCGAGGACAAGGGGCATTATTGTGAAGGCTACTCTTCATCAGAATATAACTGGGATTGAATACATCAACTTTCCCTAGACGTGGAAGTGGGGTTGATGGTGTAAATCATGGTTTCAGGGCTTCTTGGATCAGGAAAAATGATATGGGAGCTCTAAGGCCGGTGAGCGTACGGAGATAGGAAGAGCATCGCCTGTGGAAATATTGACTTTGATAGACGAGCCATGGGCTATCATTATGCAGAGCCGCTGAGGGAATGGTATGCATAGTCGTAAAAAGGTGTCCACGGGTCGATGACTTTCCACTTCTGATGGCCGTGAGTGGTCATGAGGATCCGTGATTGTCTGGGACATGAAGTCTGTCATCTGGTGAGGAAATATCTGGACATGTCAGGGATATTCGTCCCTGGTTGCTATTAAAGATTAAAGAGACCCCCTGCTTTGATTTATCTTGCTCGCAGGGGTGTGCCTTCGCTCCTCACAGTTTAATGTTGTGCGGTGGGGATGAAGTACTCCTAGTTTACCGTTCATAGAGCTCGGACCATTGGGTGACTATTCCTGTAGTCACTCAAAGGATAATTGGTTCATGATGTTCTGATATAATTAGAACAAGGTGGGGGATTAAGGTCGTAAACTGCAACTTTTAGCTTTCCCGGATCAGGAGGCATGGTGTGGGGGCTCTGAGGCCGGTAAGCGTATGGAGCTAGGAGAAGTACCGCCTAAAGAAATCTTGTCTTCGATGGACAAGCCAGGGGATATCATTATGCAGAGCCGCTGAGGGAATAGTATGCATAGTCGTACAAAGGTGTCCCCGGGTCGATAACTTTCCACTTCCGATGGCCATGAATGATTATGAGAATTCATGATTTCTCCTAGTGCAGAGTTCGACATGTGGGGATAATGGTGTCCAGGTATACAGAAAACATCTTCACTGCAATTGTCCATTGAGTCAAAGTATCCTAGTCCTGGCTTGATGTTTGTTGATATAGGTCACTATGTGAACCACTGACAAACACATAGGCTAGCCAGATAAGGATACCCAGGAAACATCTGGATGTGAAAAGGGGAATGAACTTGTAAAACACTTCGCCATAAACTTCTGGATCAAGAGGTATGGTATGGGGGATCTGAGGCCGGTAAGCGTATGGAGCTAGGAAGAGTGTCTCCTGTAGAAATCTTGCCTTTGGTAGACGGGCCAGAGGCTATCAATATGCAGAGCCTCAAAGGGCATGGTATGAATAGTCGTACAAAGTTGTCCACGAGTCGATAACTTTCCACCTCCGATGCCCATGAGTGGTTATGAAGATCTATAATTATCCAGGTCGTGGAGTATGATGTATGGAAAGGATGTATCCAAATGTGAAAGGAGTATCTCCATATCATATAGACATGTGTCCTGGGTGGTTCGCGACGAATTCCGCACAGTTTAACGTCATGTGGTGAGGACAAACTCTATGCAGTTTAACGTCATGCGGTTAGGACGAACTCCATGCAGTTTAATATCATGTGGTAAGGGAAAAATCCATGCAGTTTAACGTCGGGTGGTAAGGATGAAGATATACACCCCGTGCAGATCTGGTCCGTACACGGGGGAAGGGGCATTTTTAACATCATTGTCCATACAGTTTAACGTCGTGTGGTAAGGACGAGAAGTACACCCCGTGCAGCTCTGGTCCATACATGGGGGAAAGAAGGCACTTTTTTAAGGGTTGGGCCAAGACTGGGGATCCTGGCATCACTACGTATCCTGTGAGGGCAAGAATCAAGCCGTACATAGTTCTCTGGAATCCATGCAGTTTAATGTCATGCGGTGAGGAAGAAGTCTATATAGTTTAATCGTCATGTAGTTAGGACGATGAGCACACCCCGTGCAGGTCTGGTACATACACGGGGGGAGGGGCATTCTTAATTATTCTTCATCCGTGAAGTTTATCATCATGCGATAAGGACAAACTCCATGCAGTTTAACGTCATGCGGTTAGGACGTGAATACACCCCGTGCAAGTCTGTTCTGTACATGGGGGAATGGACACTTTTTTTTCTTTTTGAGGTGGCTGGGCCAGGGTGTTGAATTCTAGCATCACTACATATCCTGCGAGGGAAGGAATCAAGCCTCACGTAGTTCTTTGAAAGATGATACACCCCGTGCAGGTTTGATCCGTACACGGGGGAAAGGGGATTTTTTTTTTGATGTGGCTGGGTCAAGATATGGAATCACGGCGTCGCTACGTATCCTGCAAGGGCAGGAATCAAGCCATACATAGTTCTTTGGAATCTGTGCAGTTTAACGTCATGCAGCGAGGATGAGAGGAAATATCAGATTCCGTGCAGTTTAACGTCATGCGGTGAGGATGAGGTGCATTACCAGATTCTGTGCAATTTAATGTCATGCGGTGAGGAAGAGGTTCTTGGCAGTTTAATTTCATACAGCTCAGACGATGGGTACATCTCAATTTTTTTCCTTCATCCTTACAGTTTATCGTCATGCGGTAAGGACGAACTCCATGCAGTTTAATGTCATGCGGTGAGGACGTACTTCATGCAGTTTAACATCATGTGGTGAGGACGTACTCCATGCAGTTTAACGTTATGCGGTGAGGATGTAGTTACTTCTTGGTCTCTATGCGAAATACTTCTTCAGGAATCCCACATTGGTAGGAGTTGTAGTGAATTTCTCTTCCATGGAGTTCAGGGCGTATGCTCTGTTGGAGTAGACCTTGTGTATAGCATATGGTCCCTCCCACTTGGGCTCCAGCTTTGGAGGCTTCTTTCCGGGTATCATTGGTGTCCTGAGGACCAGCACTAATTCTCCTTCCATGTAAGACCGGAGGTGGACCTTTTTGTTGAAGGCTCGTGCGATCCGGTTCTGGTACACTTCCAGGTGGTGCAGAGTGAGCAACCGCTTCTCATCTAGTTGTTCCAATTCACCTAGACATTTTACTGACTACTCATCATCGAATAATTGATCACGGATGGCAACACGGAGTGAGGGAAGTTGGAGTTCAATGGGTAGGACCACCTCCGTGCCGTACACCAATGAGTATGGGGTAGATCGAGTAGCAGTGCGGATTGTGGTTCGATAAGACCACAATTCATGGAGGAGTTTATCCAGCCATGACTTCTTATCTTTGTCCACCATTTTCTGGAGGATGTTGGAAAGGATCTTGTTGAAAGCTTCTATTTTTCTGTTGGCTACTGCATGGTAGCGGGATGAGTGGATAGCCTTGATACCATACTTGTGGTATAGCTTTTCCAACTCAGCAGAGGAGAAATTGGTGCTGTTGTCCGTCAGTATGGTATGGGGAACACCAAATCTGGTGATGATATTGGTCTTCATGAAGCTGAAAATATTTCTTGCCCCGACTTCCTTGAGGGGTATGACCTCCACCCATTTGTAAAAGAAGTCGGTTGCTGTGAGGATATATTTCAGCTGTTTGGACGTGGCAGGAGGATATGGTGCCATGACGTCCATCCCCCAGACGGAAAACGGCCAGGAGTACTTAGCTTGATGAAGTAACTCTGGGGGATGGTGTATGAAGTTGGCATGAATCTGGCATGAGTGGAATTTTGCGGTAAAATGCTCGCAGTCTCGTGCCACTGTGGGCCAGTAGTACCCAAGCCTTTAAACCTGATGGGAAATCTTGGTCCCTGGTTGATGTGCTCCACATGCTCTTGCATGTACTTCAGTCATTACGGTCGTGGTTTCTTCTCCGTCAATGAATCTGAGGAGAACTCCATCGAGGCTTTGTTTGAAGAGGACCTCTTGCTGACCTACGCCGCCATATCAGACAAAATTGATTGCCCTTCTCCTATTTTCTCTCGTTCAGCCCTGTCTGATGGAATCTCTCCCCATTGAAGTTAGTTCATGATGGGGGTCATCTAGCCGGTAGCAGGAGCATATGGCTAATGGACAGGACTGAATTCATGGATCTCTTCCATCTTATCTCGAACAAATGGCAATACCATTCGACGGTGAGCAATACTGATAATCGTTTCATCCCGATCTGGGTTGGCTAGGGCTGTGGCCGTGTTGGCTAATGCATCAGCCTGAGCGTTCTGGGACCGGGGAATATAATTCAATGTTGGTTCTGTGGAGAACTCGGCCATTAACCCTCGGACATGGTCAAACAAGGGGATCAACTCCTCTTTTTTAATAGCATAGTCATTGTTGACTTGCTTGATGACCAGCTCCGAGTCACCATTTACCTTAAGGTGTTGTACTTGTGCTTGGAGTGCGAGTTCCAAGCCTGGAATGAGGGCTTGATATTCCGCTTCATTCTTCTTACATCCCTCTAAAAGGAGTAAGGAATACGACAAAACTACATTTTCTAGGGACATGAGTATTATCCCCAGAGCCACTTTGTTGAATCTGGGATCCTCCATCCTCTTCCCGGTGGGGATTCAGGATGCGCCGTCAAAGTACATTTCCCATGCTAGGAACTCCTCTTGAACAGAGAAGATATCTTCATCAGGTAGTTCAGCACCCAGTGTAGTGGTCCCTGTTGAAGGGTTCTCTTCCATATAGTCTGATAATGCCTTGCCCTTGATGGCTTTTTGAGGCATGAACCGGATGTCGAACTGCTACAGGATGACCGCCCATCGTGATAGACGTCTGGTTAGCATCGGGCGACTGAGGATGTACTTGAGTGGGTTACTCCACAAGATCAAATGGACCTCATGATGCTGCATATAATTTCGCAGCTTTTGAACCACGAAGAACAAGGCCAGATAGCTCTTCTCGATATTTGAGTATCGAGTCTCTGCATCAATCATGGTTCGAATGAGGTAATAGAGACTGTTTTCACTGCCGGCATCGTTCTTCTGCGCGAGGAAGGCTCCCAATGACCGTTCTGGGGCCTTCACATATAGAATGAGAGGCCTTCCTTCGACCGGGGGCATGAGCATTGGTGGGCTTAAGAGGTACATTTTCAAGTTGTCAAACGCCTCTTGGAAGTCATCCTTCCATTGGTACATGACCCCCTTCTTCATCAACCTGGTGAAGGGAAAACATTTTCCTTCCAGGTTGTCTATGAACCGCCTAATATAGGCCATGTGTCCTTGGAATCCCCTCAGCTCAGTGAGATTTTGAGGGGGTGGCAGGCTCAGGATAGCCTTCGTCTTCTTAGGGTCGACTTTGATGCCGCAATGGCATACGATGAGGCCAAGGAATTTTTCTGAGGTAACCCCAAAGGCACATTTCAAGGGGTTCATCTTCAATCTATGCTGTCGGAGCTTGTTGAAGACGGTCTCGGGGTCCGAAAGGTGATCCGAGCGCTATCTGGACTTAACCACTAGGTCATCCACATAACATTCAAGGAATTTCCCTAGGAACTACTTAAAGATCCAATGCATGGCACGCTGATACGTGGCGCCAACATTCTTGAGACCAAAGGGCATGACCCTGTAATAGAATACCCCTTAAGGGGCCTTGAAGGCAGTGGATTCTTCGTCTTCTCAGGCCATCCTGATTTGATTATATCTGGAATAGCCGTCCGTGAAGGATAAAGCCTCATACCCGGCTGTCACATCAATTAACAACTCGGTGATTGGAACCAAGAATTCATCTTTCGAACAATGCCAATTAAGGTCTCTGAAGTCAATGTAGAGATAGATTTTCCCGTTGTTTTTATTGATAGGGATGATGTTGGCCAACCAAATGGGGTACTGGACCTCCCTGATGAATCATGCTTTAATGAGCTTATAGAATTCAGCCTCTATCTTGGAAATGTGTGAGGGTTGGGTTCTTCTGGCGGCATGTTTGTAGCCCTGGTGGCCTTATGGAAGACCCATGTGATGTGTCGCTACCTTAGGATCGATTCCTGTAATTTCTATGTAATTCCATGAAAATACATCCTAATGTTTCCTTAGGAAGGAGGTATATACCTCTTGTTCCTCTGGAGACATGGCCGCGCTAATGATAGTGGGCCTCAGGTCTTCTACGGTACCCAGGTTTATTTCTCTGAGCTCATCCACAGTGGTGGAGATGCCCTCCTCAAATACGGGAGGTGCATCCCTGATATCATCCCCCCTCTTCTTCTCCCAAGACCTCATCTTCTTGATCTGACGAGGAGAGAGTTTCCGGTCTGAGCCTTTGTGGGTCTGAGGGAGAGGCATCATGGGCATCCATTCTTGAGTATTTTTCCCCTAATCGAGGGTTGGTAGACGTTCCCGCGTTGTTGTGCTCGGCCATCATGGCTGAAGTCATGATGAAATCTGAATGCGTGTCTGGACTTGAACTCCTACTCTCAACACGGTTGATGGGAAGGACATAATCTCTTCCAAGCTGCCTGAGGGGGTCATTGAGGACCATTTCCAAGCCATTTGGAGTGGGCATCCAATCGACGTCATCGACCAAAGGCTTCTTCTTCTTTTGCTCATAGAACCCAGCGTCGATGTAATGTGACTCGGAGAGCTCAAAAGGGGCCTTGCCAGCGTGCAACGTCCCGCTTTGTCCATTGACGTAGTACTTGATACACTGGTGGTAGGATGAAGAAACAACCATGTTCTTATGGAGCCATGGCCTTCCCAGCAGGGCATTGAATGATGTGCTCTGCCGGACCACTAGGAATTTTGTGTAGGCTACCAGGTCACCAAAATGGGTCTTTAGCTTAATCTGTCCCATTGGTTTCTGCTCAATCTTTTCGTAACCTAACAATGTTGTGGCTGAGGGAATTAGATCGTCCTCACTGTAGCCCAACTTACGGAGTGTCCGTAGGGGAATGAGGTTAACTCCAGATCCATTGTCTATAATGACTTTTCGGATCTCAACACCATTCTGTGTTCCGGAAACATATAGCAGCCTGATGTGTCCTTGAATGAAGGCATCTTCGTCCTGATCGGCGAAGGAAATCACTGCATTGCATTCAGTCGGGCCAGTCTCTGTCCGGTAAATCTCGGCGGAAGCTACCTCGGCTTGGAATTCTTGGGGGCTGATCAAAGCTTCGATGAGCGCCTCTCTAAGTTCGGATGACAAACTTAGGGCATCCAGGATTGAAAACATGGCTGGTACTGACACCAGCTGCTTAAGGATGTCATATTTTTGCTCTAGCGGTTGACGCTTCTCCATTACTAGGAGAGTCATAGCGGGTGCTTTGGGAACTGGAGAATTTGACGAGGAGGGACCGGCTGTGGGGTCGAATGTCGATAGTGTTCCCATGTTTTGAAGACTTGGCCTGGCCGGTCTGTTTGTGAACCCTAGGCGACTTGACACTTTCTCCTCCTCTGGTGGGTATCGCAGAACAACAGAGCCAGAGTGGCTGCCTGTGGAGGTGGAGGGGCATTCCCTCTCCTGCTGAGTCTGCTGAAGGGCCCTCCCACGGGTTATCGCAATATTGACGGTCTGGGACGGGGTCCAACCATAGGGTTGGTTTCGGCCGCGGTTGCACCTCCCCTGGTATCCCCTGCCTCTGGGATTCCTCCTCCCGGCTCCTCGTGCAGGAAACTCGGGTTTGTAATTGTAACAGCCTAAGATTTTATGAAAAATATTCTTTTTTATTTCACTAATGTCTTGTGTTGTACGCTACACCAAAAGGAGCTTTCACAACACGCATCCTTGACTTGCCTTGCATTACACGCAATCGCGACCTTCCTCGATAGCGTGTGTAGTACGCAATACCGAGTTTCACTAAACAACGATATGCTATTAAAATATTATTATAACTAGTCGTTATGAATAGTAATAACCACCTTTTAAAATTTTAGAAATTTTATCTCTCAAAATGGACTTCATTTTTGGATTCGGAGTATCGAATTTAGCCTAAGGTGAAATTTTGGTACTTTTCGGATAACTTTCATATTCTGATGAATAGTGAAAATTACTAAATTATAATTAAAAACAACTTTTTTAATCAAAATAATTAATAGTAATAAATTATTAATTTGAGTGGTTTTAAAGTATATTTAGAATATATTTTTACAATTTAATACAATGTTGGTCATTGAATGTAATTTCACATTTAGACCAGACATAATCAAGTGTCAATCTTTTGATAGATATTGTTTCTTAAAAACACGCTATTTGTTTTAACAGCGGGATTTAATTATAAAATTAATTAATGAAACTTCTATGTTATGAATTTGGTAAAATATACTTCATTTTTGAATTCAAAATATGAAATATAGCTTAGGATGAAATTTTGGCATTGTTCTGAAAAACATCAATTTTTGATGAATAGTGAAACTACTAAGTGGTAGTTAAAAAACTGAATTTTTCATAAAACTTAATTTTACCGCTTCTGTGAATGGAATTTCAAAAATATGAGAGACACGGTTGATTTCAGTAAGTAAAATGTGGTTCAATGAGATGAAAATAATTTTTGGTGAATAGTAACTTTTTACTTTTATTTACCACGGTTAAAAGTAAATAGGGTATTTAAGGGTAAGAATGATATTAATATTACCCTAACACATGTCCTAATTCTATTGGACAAGGGTATCTCTACCAAAAACAACCTTAAGTGTAAAATATTATCATTTAGGCCCACTTGGATTAGAATAGGACATTTATTATTATTTAATTCAAAGAAGAGTTAAAAGAGTTAAAATCAAAGTTTATTTACTAAAACATTTTTAATATAGGGTTATACATAAGATAAATTCGATTGTAAATATTCATTAGAAAGCTAAAAATATTTTCTACATAATGGTATTTTATTTTTAGACATCAAATAATTTAATTTATTTATGACACAAAGATGATGCAGTAATTATCTTATTAATGAAATATTGACATAATTGATGTTATAAACACCAAACTAAATGTAATTTGAGACTTTTTATGAATTCCACTAATTTTATAGGTTACTATGATATATTAGTGTTGATTTAATCAACTTTATTCGAATATATAATTCTGTTATGACTTTCACAAAAATCATATATCAAATAGTGTCAAAATTGACACAAAATAGTTTTTAAATCAAATATTATATTATTAATTGTTATTTTATTCCTAAAAATCTAAGGTTCGGCCAAATGACTTAGATAAGGATATATATATTAATAATAAACAATTTGGGGTTCGTTAGGCATGTTATAGTAAGTTTATTAACCATATAGTGAAAGAAAACAAAAAGACACGGTAAAAGTTAAATTATTTAACTTAGAGTTAAATCTAATTGATAAGGTTAAAATAATACCCTAAACTTGTCTAAATCATATTGGTTGATAGGATTTCGACCCATCCCCACTTTAGATTCTAAATAAGACCCTTTGGAACCATTATAAACCGATTTTTACATTAATATAAAATAATATTTTGAGGTATTCCTAAGGTGCCCCTCTCCTCCCCTATAAAAGGACACCTCCTCCCCCTCCTCCTCACACCAATTTGAGCACTCAAGCTCGGCCAACCCCTGCAAAAATCTCTTCTCCACTTCCCTAAAAATATCCTAGAGGTTCTGGTCTTCCTCAAAGACCAATTTTAGTGCCCTAAGAGGAGGTCTCAAAGAGGCGCTTCAAAGAAGAGGTAATTACCGTTACCAATTCTTTCATCTTTATTTCTTCTTCCACTTCTTCTTCTTAAGTTGTTTCATTATGAAGTAATAACATCAGTATCACTCATATACTGATATGTTATTATAAGTATGAAACAACTCTATTTCACCATCTATCCATCCTACGGAAAAAGAAATCACCGCGCGTGCGTACGTACGGAATACCGTCTCCACGCCGTGGTGTAATCTATTTTCCACCACCACCTTACATGGATGGGTATAATGGGGTAAAGAATAACTATACATAGTTATTACAACATCATATTTATTCTGATATATTGTATAATCCACTCCAATTCAATTCAATATTTATGGAAATGATATCATCGCTCGTGCGTACGTACGGACTACCGTCTCCACGACGCGATGAGACTCATTCTCCATGTTAACCATTTAAGAATGATTATAAAGTATATATAAGAAATAATAATGAAATATATGACATTATAAAGATACTGGATTTATGTATATATATATATATGTATGTCATCTAATTACTTCCATTCAAGACAATAAGGAAAGGAAAACAGCGTTCATGCGTACGTACGGACTACCGTCTCCATGAACGGTGTTTTTCATTTCATTTATCTATCTATTATATATATATATACTGAATATATATGATATATAAATCATATTTTATATTCTGGAAGTAATTAAATCATGATATAAGTAATAATAATGTCAAGAACAACAAGTCAAAACACCTACGATAAATGAAACGATTTTACCCAAAACGCTTCTTTAACATGGAATTTACAAAAGAACGGGTAATATAATGTCATAAGTGAACCATATATGATATCATAACAATGAATATGATTCTTTAATAAGTCAATGACATTATTTAAATCATTATACAGGAGGTTCGGACACATACGAAGCAAATCGGACCTAAGGTAAGGGAAATATCACAATCTCATTTTTATCCGAGATTGTTTATATATTGGCATTTACTGGGGTGCATTTTATCATCCACATTTATGTTTCCTCGATATGACATATTATTTACATCCACCTACAATGTTTTAAATCCAATTTTACCCTTCGGTGTGTTTTTAGTAAAAGATATGAAAGTAATCTTTTGTCGTTTTTTTATACGAGGTACTTTTTTGACTTTTCCGACAAAAGTACGAAGAATGTTTTTTTAACTTATACGACATGAATGGATTTTTAAAACATTATTTCCAAGAATCATACTTTAAAAGTTTTCAAATTTATTTTTAATCAACTTCTTTTAGTTTAAAGTTGTATGACATGTTAAGAAAGGAAAAAAAATGTTTTTGAAGAAGAAATGATATTTTCCTCAAGAATGGAGTTCAAGTGTTTTATCAAAATTATTTTTCCATCAAAGATAATAAAGGGTTATGTTTTTATCCCTATTATTAAATTGATTTGATTATGTTGTGATGGAATTATTTTTATGAATTCCTTTATCTTATATGAATTGTTTTATGATGTCACGATGTTTAAGATTCCCATTTTTATTACATGGGTTATGCAATGATGTATGATTTATGATTTTGTGGCACACATAAGAATGGTATCATTATGAGATGGGTGGGACCTATATCTCCCTCCAATGCATTGGGTAAAGATTTTATATCTCATGAGATAGACATGGCTGGAATGGTAGGTTATACCGGTTCAGTGAAACAGGACTGAAACGAGGGTTACTCGATTCAGAAAAGGGACTTTGTCCACTAAGATAGTCTTGGCAATGAGTCTTGACTAACAAGAAATGATTCTCTATGATTATGTGTGAATGCCAAAAAGTTTCATGTTTTAATTTATGATTATTGTGATTACATTTCACTACCATGATTTACCCCATGTTATGAAATTATGATCTCTTTTGCAGGTTAAGATTTCCAAAAGTTATGTGCTTATGTATATGATGTGATCGATATTTCTTTTGTTTACCCTTACTGAGCATTTGAGCTCACCCTTTTATGTTTTCTTTTCCCCAGGATATAAATAAAGGTTTTAGGTAAAAAAAAGGGAAGATCTTTATGGGAGATATTGAAGATCTTTCACCACGATTAGAAGATTACGTTCCGAGTTTCCAAAGACACTAAACTATTATGATCCTTATGTGTGTGTTTTTGTTATGTAGTAAGTATTCCGCAAATGTAATGTAATGTCCATGTACTTCAAGCTACGGGTATCTACAGTTGGTATCAGAGGAAAGGTTTAGTCAACCTTTGGAAACTAGGATGCGAAAGCGTTAGTGAGATCCCTAGAGATATTTCAAAGGTATGTCTAGGGATGTCCCTAAGGATAAGTATACGTATATGATAT
The DNA here is from genome assembly GCA_963277665.1 of Viscum album. Taxonomy (NCBI): domain Eukaryota; kingdom Viridiplantae; phylum Streptophyta; class Magnoliopsida; order Santalales; family Viscaceae; genus Viscum; species Viscum album. The sequence goes on from OY728167.1 coordinate 791,882,129, forward strand.
AGTACTAGAACTATGGTAACGACCTTAGAATTTAACCTAAGATGTTAGATATTGAAGTTACTCTCCCTTTATTATGATTTTTTCCTCTAACACTATTCATTTTGGGTTTTAGAAAATGGCTGGAAACAAGATGATTCACGATAATGGAGGATATTATGGACAATGGAATGATATTCTTCTTGAGCAACCAAATGAAATGGGATTTGGATGTCCAAACATAATTATTATGCCGAATCAGCAATCTCATAATATGATCAATAAAGTAAAAATTGGTAAGTTTCCTGACTCGGATAATAAGAGAAAGATGGAGTTTCATGATGATCATAGAGGAAAGAAAGTTCAATTTCCCCTATGTAAATCATGTGGGAAGAGGCATCAAGGAGAATGTTTCAAAGGAACTGGAAGATGCTTTGGGTGTGGAAAATAAGGACACAAAGCCAGTAAGTGCAAAGGAAAAGGTTCAGTTAACACCAGGGATGAGGATAATGGTATTGCTACGACATCAACAATGGTAAAATGTTTTAAATTTGGAATGTACGGGCATTATGAAAACCAATGCCCTAAGGGAAAGTCTCATGAAGAGAATCAGTATGGTCGTATGGGTAGTATTTATGTGGATGATGATGAAGAGACTACAAATGATATGTGAGATGAAAGAATTGTTGAAGCTCGGTCAATGGTTTAAGAATGTAGTGGAATGATTACATGTTTATCATGTGTAATGTTGTATAAGTAATATCATGGTACTATGGAATAAAGAGACATCTAAGGATTGTTACACTGTTATCTTTCATTGAGTTTTGAAAGTGTATGATTAATGTTACCAGTATCCATGAAAGGTTATTCAGATACTTTTGGAATGTAGATGATATGCGCGTAATGAAGGGATAAAGGGAATCTAATATGTTTGATAGTATTCATGAGCTCATGATTGATATAAGGACTAAGTGATATCATGGTTTGAGGATATATAATTTTGAGGATTTTGGTATGTGGAAAGTGTTAACTTTTAACTGCATTCATGTTTTCACTAAGGTTCAATGGGTATTCAAGAGAATACATGATTAAGGCCTTTGAATGTTTGGAATGTGACCAACAAGACATATCTTATGATATATGGGGATCAAAGATGGTATTAAATCTCTGGTAATCGTTTTCACTATATTATGACAATGGACTACAGTATTATGGATAAGCCTAAAGATTGGAATACATTATGTTGGACATAAGTTAGGATATAACTTTTTTCGATATTATTGATGGGATGTTATAGTAATATAGTTTTAGAAAAAGGACAACCTGCAGGACGGGCGACAGCCCATCGCTTCGGACAAGGCTGTGGGAATCGAACCGACAACCGAAGTGCGACTGGCCTTTATCGCCTACCACTGGCCTACAGGAAGTCCCTGTTTAGTAGAAACTAGTTTTATTATATTAAGCAGTATGATATATGAAGTATAAGTCCATTTTAGGAACCATATGTGATTAATCTCACTATAGATCGACTTATGTATATAATTTTTTGCTAACCTTTTGTTTGAGACAGATGGAATGACCCGTCATTCTATCACATGATCTTCTAACACTTCAAGAATAACAAATTCAACTTCATTTATTTAAGAGATGAAGTGGAAATTGTTCAAGTCATGAACAACAGTGAGATTGTACCAAAATAAAGAAAGTATTTATTCTAATTCAAATTTTCAACTTTAGGGAAATGATCTTGAAAACCAAAAATGTTTTCCTAGTGCTCTTATATCTGATTAATCAGATGGTACCTTAGATCGTCACAAATTTATGAATTTGTGATTGTTGGCTTTTCCATAGCCATGTTCTCTACCACTCTCCATCAGAACATGATGGTTAGATTTCTCTTCCATATCCATATTTTCACCTATGTGGAAACCCAGTGATTAGTTTATTTGGGTAATCATTACATTTCATACTTTAGTTTTTAAAGCCAAGTTTTGGTATTCCTTTTTACGATGCGGGTTTCTATTAAAGAAACTTTCGAATAGTAAACCATTTATAACCCCGACGAATTTCGAGGGCGAAATTCATTTTAAGGGGGGTAGAATGTAACAGCCCGAGATTTTATGAAAAATATTCTTTTTTATTTCACTAATGTCTTGTGTTGTACGCTACACCAAAAGGAGCTTGCACAACACACATCCTTGACTTGCCTTGCATTACACGCAATCTCGACCTTCCTCGATAGCGTGTGTAGTACGCAATACCGAGTTTCACTAAACAACGATATGCTATTAAAATATTATTATAACTAGTCGTTATGAATAGTAATAACCACCTTTTAAAATTTTAGAAATTTTAGCTCTCAAAATGGACTTCATTTTTGGATTCGGAGTATCGAATTTAGCCTAAGGAGAAATTTTGGTACTTTTCGGATAACTTTCATATTCTGATGAATAGTGAAAATTACTAAATTATAATTAAAAACAACTTTTTTAATCAAAATAATTAATAGTAATAAATTATTAATTTGAGTGGTTTTAAAGTATATTTAGAATATATTTTTACAATTTAATACAATGTTGGTCATTGAATGTAATTTCACATTTAAACCAGACATAATCAAATGTCAATCTTTTGATAGATATTGTTTCTTAAAAACATGCTATTTGTTTTAACAGCGGGATTTAATTATAAAATTAATTAATGCAACTTCTATGTTATGAATTTGGTAAAATAGACTTCATTTTTGAATTCGGAATATGAAATATAGCTTAGGATGAAATTTTGGCATTGTTCTGAAAAACATCAATTTTTGATGAATAGTGAAACTACTAAGTGGTAGTTAAAAAACTGAATTTTTCATAAAACTTAATTTTACCGCTTCTGTGAATGGAATTTCAAAAATCCGAGAGACACGGTTGATGTCAGTAAGTAAAATGTGGTTCAATGAGATGAAAATAATTTTTGATGAATAGTAACTTTTTACTTTTATTTACCACGGTTAAAAGTAAATAGGGTAATTAAGGGTAAGAATGATATTAATGTTACCCTAACACATGTCCTAATTCTATTGGACAAGTGTATCTCGACCAAAAACAACCTTAAGTGTAAAATATTATCATTTAGGCCCACTTGGATTAGATTAGGACATTTATTATTATTTAATTCAAAGAAGAGTTAAAAGAGTTAAAATCAAAGTTTATTTACTAAAACATTTTTAATATAGGGTTATACATAAGATAAATTCGATTGTAAATATTCATTAGAAAGCTAAAAAGATTTTCTACATAATGGTATTTTATTTTTAGACATCAAATAATTTAATTTATTTATGACACAAAGATGATGCAGTAATTATCTTATTAATGAAATATTGACATAATTGATGTTATAAACACCAAACTAAATGTAATTTGAGACTTTTTATGAATTCCACTAATTTTATAGGTTACTATGATATATTAGTGTTGATTTAATCAACTTTATTCGAACATATAATTCTGTTATGACTTTCACAAAAATCATATATCAAATATTGTCAAAATTGACACAAAATAGTTTTTAAATCAAATATTATATTATTAATTGTTATTTTATTCCTAAAAATCTAAGGTTCGGCCAAATGACTTAGATAAGGATATATATATTAATAATAAACAATTTGGGGTTCGTTTGGCATTTTATAGTAAGTGTATTAACCATATAGTGAAAGAAAACAAAAAGACACGGTAAAAGTTAAATTATTTAACTTAGAGTTAAATCTAATTGATAAGGTTAAAATAATACCCTAAACTTGTCTAAATCCTATTTGTTGATAGTATTTAGACCCATCCCCACTTTAGCTTCGAAATAAGACCCTTTGGAACCATTATAAACCGATTTGGACATTAATATAAAATAATATTTTGAGGTATTCCTAAGGTGCCCCTCTCCTCCCCTATAAAAGGACACCTCCTCCCCCTCCTCCTCACACCACTTTGAGCACTCAAGCTCGGCCAACCCCTGCCAAAATCTCTTCTCCACTTCCCTAGCAACATCCTAGAGGTTCTGGTCTTCCTCAAAGAACAATTTTAGTTCCCAAAGAGGAGGTCTCAAAGAGGCGCTTCAAAGAAGAGATAATTACCGTTACCAATTCTTTCATCTTTATTTCTTCTTCCACTTATTCTTCTTAGGTTGTTTCATTATGAAGTAATAACATCAGTATCACTCATATACTTATATGTTATTATAAGTATGAAATAACCCTATTTAACCATCTATCCATCCTACGGAAAAAGAAATCACCGCGCGTGCGTACGTACGGAATACCGTCTCCACGCCGTGGTGTAATCTATTTTCCACCACCACCTTACATGGATGGGTATAATGGTGTAAAGAATAACTATAAATAGTTATTAAAACATCATATTGATTCTAATATATTGTATAATCCACTCCAATTCAATTCAATATTTATGGAAATTATATCATCGCTCGTGCGTACGTACGGACTACCGTCTCCACGACGCGATGAGATTCATTCTCCATCTTAACCATTTAAGAATGATTATAAAGTATATATAAGAAATAATAATGAAATATATGACATTATAAAGCTACTGGATTTATGTATATATATATATATATGTATGTCATCTACTTACTTCCATTCAAGACAATAAGGAAAGGAAAACAACGTTCATGCGTACGTACGGACTACCGTCTCCATGAACGGTGTTTTTCATTTCATTTATCTATCTATTATATATATATATATATACTGAATATATATGATATATAAATCATATTTTATATTCTGGAAGTAAGTAAATCATGATATAAGTAATAATAATGTCAAGAACAACAAGTCAAAACACCTACGATAAATGAAACGATTTTACCCAAAACGCTTCTTTAACATGGAATTTACAAAAGAACGGGTAATATAATGTCATAAGTGAACCATATATGATATCATAACAATGAATATGATTCTGTAATAAGTCAATGACATTATTTAAATCATTATACAGGAGGTTCGGACACATACGAAGCAAATCGGACCTAAGGTAAGGGAAATATCACAATCTCATTTTTATCCGAGATTGTTTATATATTGGCATTTACTGGGGTGCATTTTATCATCAACATTCATGTTTCCTAGATATGACATATTATTTACATCCACCTACAATGGTTTAAATCCAATTTTACCCTTCGGTGTGTTTTTAGTAAAAGATATGAAAGTAATCTTTTGTCGTTTTTTTATACGAGGTACTTTTTTGACTTTTCTGACAAAAGTACGAAGAATGTTTTTTTTAACTTATACGACATGAATGGATTTTTAAAACATTATTTCCAAGAAGCATACTTTAAAAGTTTTTAAATTTGTTTTTAATCAACTTCTTTTAGTTTAAAGTTGTATGACATGTTAAGAAAGGAAAAAAATGTTTTTGAAGAAGAAAGGATATTTTCCTCAAGAATGGAGTTCAAGTGTTTTATCAAAATTATTTTTCCATCAAAGATAATAAAGGGTTCTGTCTTTATCCCTATTATTAAATTAATTTGATTATGTTGTGATGGAATTATTTTTATGAGTTCCTTTATCTTATATGAATTGTTTTATGATGTCACGATGTTTAAGATTTCCATTTTTATTACATGGGTTATGCAATGATGTATGATTTATGATTTTTTGGCACACATAAGAATGGTATCATTATGAGATGGGTGGGACCTATATCTCCCTCCAATGCATTGGGTAAAGATTTTATATCTCATGAGGTAGACATGGCTGGAATGGTAGGTTATACCGGTTCAGTGAAACAGGACTGAAACGAGGGTTACTCGATTCAGAAAAGGGACTTTGTCCACTAAGATAGTCTTGGCAATGAGTTTTGACTAACAAGAAATGATTCTCTATGATTATGTGTGAATGCCACAAAGTTTCATGTTTTAATTTATTATTATTGTGATTACATTTCACTGCCATGATTTACCCCATGTTATGAAATTATGATCTCTTTTGCAGGTTAAGATTTCCAAAAGTTATGTGCTTATGTATATGATGTGATCGATATTTATTTTGTTTACCCTTACTGAGCATTTGAGCTCACCCTTTTATGTTTTCTTTTCCCCAGGATATAAATAAAGGTTTTAGGTAAAAAAAGGGAAGATCTTTATGGGAGATATTGAAGATCTTTCACCACCATTAGAAGATTACGTTCCGAGTTTCCAAAGACAATAAACTATTACGATCCTTGTGTGTGTGTTTTTGTTATGTAGTAAGTATTCTGCAAATGTAATGTAATGTCCATGTACGTCAAGCTACGGGTCTCTACAGTAATCATACCCTTCTTCAGGGAATGATTCCATGAGATGGATGATGTTAATAAAACCAAAGATTGGCTCTTCATCCTCTGACAGGTTAACCTGGTCGGTTGTCTCTGATGGTTCTATTTGGCGGGTCGGTGCCCGTGGTTCCAAATTCGAGGGAATGAAATCCTCCAGGGTCGGGACCAACTTTGGCCCCATCGCGGACTGCTCCTCTTGTGATTGCTTCCTCCTTTGACTCCATCCGGATAACCGGCTTGTGGAGGGTTGTGAGGCTGATATGGTCGGCTTTGCGGCTCCAGGGGATACTGGTGGAAACACTGGCTGTTGTAGTTGAGCTCGGACTCTTCCCTGGGCTCGGATGATAGTCTTCCGAGTCATCCAGTTGTCAAATTTCTGCCCCTGCTTGCTGGTGACTTTCTGCCACCCCTCCTCTCTGTCAGAGTCGGTGGTAGAGATACATGCCACATGTACTGGGGGTGGTCCCAGCTCGACTTGTCCAGAATCTACCATCCTCTACAGATGTTCATTGAAGATGAAGCATTCTCGGATACTGTTCCCTAACATCTGGTGGTAGGGGAAATAATTCGGCCTGTCATTGCAGTCGACTTCTTCAGGTCTACTCAGCTCCGGGAGGCAGAGCAAGTTGTAGTTCATGGAAGCAATGAAGTAGCCACAAACTTGATCATCTTGGAATGATTACACTTTCTGTCTTCGCTCCTCAAACTGGTTCTGCTTCAGTCCTCGCTAATCGTCCCGTTTAGGCGGGGGTGGCCGCTGATATGCAGTGGGCCCTTGACAATTTGGTGGAGGCCTGAGCAGTGGAGCGGGCATAGGGTCCGGCTTGAGTGTGACAGCGGATGCTTCAACTCTAGGAGCTCTCTTCATCGGAGACTACAAGGCTATTCGGGACTTTGAATTAGTCCGCTGCAGGGAGTCCTCAATTATCTGGGAAATGGCCGAGAGATGGTGGATGCCAGTGGTGCACTCCACCGGTTTGAGCGGTGTTCGCAGCACATCTCTAAGATTATCGATGCATATGGCAAGCATCTCATCTTGAGTAATTGGCCTATTCATAGAATAGGTCAGACCTTTCCATCTGGCGATGAAATATGAGACCCTCTCGTTCTCCCTCTGCTTGCAGTTCATGAGATCGCTGACCGTTGTTTTAGGTAGCATTGAGCTGAAGTGGAACAGGAACTACTGTTGGAGGTCCTCCCAGCTCTTTATCGACTGGTCCGGTAGACTTGTATACTAGACGAAGGTGGATCCTTGCAAGGTCTGCATGATGCATCTGAGTTTCACTGCTTCTTGTTATTCTGGAGTCCCCATCATAGGGTCGCAATAAGACGCATAGTGCATCAAATGCTGCTCGGGATCGCCTGATCCATTGATGATGGGGAATACAGAGCTCCCAAAATTGGGTGGAGGTGGTGTGTTGGTCACCCAATCTGGGTAGGGTTTCTGCTCCGGCTGTATGGGAGCACATCGACCATCTATCGCTTCCAATCGAGCTGTTAATGCCTTGATGTTATTGGTGAGTCCCGGGTTTACATCCTGTTGGGCCCGGTCCTGGGTTGGAGTAGCCCGAGGCATTGCCTGAAGATCCGGGTTGGCCGGCACCAAGGGTGCATATTCCTTTCGGGGTACCCTCAGAGGGTTCAGACGTACCTGCTCCAGTTTCCTCCTAAGTGGAGGGAAATCCTGGTATTCATCAACCACGTTTAGGTAGTTGGACGAACCAGGCGCCTCATTGGGCAGGAGCCCTGATCATGCTTCGTTTGCCGGGGAAAGCCTTAGCCTTTGAGGTGAACTTTTTGGGAGTGCATGACATGGCTCTTCTTGGGATGCACTTTCAATAAGGCAGTTCCTCTGGAGCATCTCGGTGTTAAGTAGCCTCAATTCTTTCATCTCTTCTTCCTGTCGAACGAACCTCTCTTCGAGCGTGAGTGGCTCGTTTTTATCGAGGGAAGGGGATGGGTTGAGGGTAACCGTTCCTTTTTTCTTGTCCTTGTTGGAAGCTCACTGGGAGGGTGGAGGGAGGTTAGATGAAGGGGATGCCAAATTTTAGGCGGCCCTCTGCTTTCAGGTGTGCACCCCTGGGGGTTCGTTGTGAGTCACAGCCTGAACGGAACCGTCGTCTCCCGATCTGTCTGTATTTTCATTTTCTCCGGTGTCATCCGCGGGGTTAGCCACTATGGCGTTGATGAATTCATATTGACGGTCGGAGGGGATGTCATCTTCCAAATAGTAAAAGGATCTCCCGCATCTTCGGTTGGCCCTCCCTTTCATGACTTGGGATTGCCCTCAGACTTCTTGACGAAGGTTGACGCGGAGAGTTCTTTGATGCGACCTTACAGTGTGCCTTCCTCTCAGAGAGGATGATGATTCGAATGATGGGATAGGACAGAAAACTCCTCTTCTGATTCTCCTCCCTAGATGAGAGAATATTTATTCTCGTGGGGGAGATTGTTGTTGGGGGGGTAATAATGCCCCCAGCCCTGAGGGCTGGGGCTGGCTCTATTTCCTGGACATTGAGTCTCTTCCCGGTTTTATTGGTCTTACGGGGGAATTTATTTTTAAAAATGCCCCCAGCCCTGTAGGCTGGGGTTGACCCTGGATTGCGGTAGTGGCTCCGACTATCGTGACCTACCTGATCTTGCGTGCCCCCATCCGGGGGTGAACCGGATCTGGTGTTGAATTCACCTGCGCATCAGTCCCTTCTGGGGAGGCAGGCAGAGATCGTTGATTGGCCTCTCTTATGCGAGAGGCCTGTTGTATGCTCTCGGTGGCCTGATTCATGAGTTTTTGAATGGATCATTCCCGCCGGGCCTAACGCTTATAGGACTTACTCGAGGCCCGACTCTGTTGGGTTTGTTGCCTTTCCTGAACAATGGGTCCACCCGATTGTCCTCTCGATGTGATGACGTTACACGATACCGTGCCGAACGGGTTATTCTAGACAGGGAGTGGAGTTAAATGAAGAGCTCCGTGTCCCCCCATCCCCTGATATGGACTCTCATTGGAGCGTCACCGATGAGTCGGTGTAGTTCGTGCAGTGCACGGAGGCAAGCTGCCTCCATATTCTCTTTGCGCATATCGGGGCGTTGTTGTCGCGTCGAGGAAAGGGCCTCCGGGGCGATGTGATGCAGGAGGTCCCCTATCGTCTTGACGTGGTCTACATACCCATCATATGGAAGGAAGCTTGACTTTAGCCGGCGGAGGGTCGTCCATATATTATGGCGGATGCTGTGCATGCATTCTTCCGACAACTCCCTGGGTATGTCATACTGAGAGGTGGTCGTGGGCCAAAACATGACTGGTATATAATTTCTGGCCAGTTGTTTCCTTAGGTGCAACATATCGGCATACTCCCCCGTCTATGATTCCTCTACCTGGTCAGCCCAATTAAGGCTCTCACTATAGTCGGTGGCAGTGGGACCGGTAGGTATCGAATTGTCTTGTGGGCGATTCTGAGGTGGTTCAGAAGATGAACACGGCCATGGAACAGATATTGATTGAAGAAGAGAGTCGCTAGTGACAAGATGGGAGTCTGACATGATCGATCCCCTCTTTCTGGGTGCCTCGGCATACGAGGGATTTTCAGTGCTTGATTTGGTAGGAGGAGGACCTTCCTGTTGACATATTATGTCATCACGGGGAGGACCTCCGCAATGACGGCCGTAATGGAGAGGATTACCATTACTGCCTGATGCTTCACTACATAGAGGAATTTTGTTGTGCACACCCTGGGGAGGACCTCCAAGGCATGTTGCAGCAAGGGTAGGACCTCTTGGTTGCGTGGAATTGTTACGGGGAGAACCTTCGCAACAACTGCCATCATGGTTAGGATGACCATCATCGCTTGACGTTCGATGTGCATCCTGGGGAGGAACATCAGGACACGCCGCGACAAGGGGAGGACCTTCTTGTTGATTGGGTCCATTGTGGGGAGGAACTTCGCAATGGCGGCTGTGGTGGCGAGGACTTCCATCACAGCTGCGGCAATGGCGAGGGCTACCATTAGTACTTCCGTAGGGAGAATATCTACGGGATGCATCCTGGGGAGGGCCTCCAGAATATACCGCAATGAGAGGAGGGCCTTCTCGTTTCTTGACGTCTCTATGGGGAGTACCTCCATTATCAGGGTGGTGAGGACTACCACCGTGACCTGATGCCTGGCTGCGTGGAGTTCCATTGTAGCATAACCCCTGGGGAGGAACTTCAGGGTAGGCCATGACAAGGGGAGGGCCTTCTTGTCGTGATGAGACGTCACTACGGGGAGGACCTCTGTAGTTGCGACTATGATAGCGAGGATTACGATCAAAATTTGTGGTCCCACTGCATGGAGAGTGATTGTAGTGTATACCCCGGGGAGGACCTTTAGGGTGGACTGCAGCAAGTGGAGGACCTTATTGCTGCTTGATATTATGGTCACGTGGAGGGTTTCTATGATTCACATCAAGAGAGAAGATCTCATAACCGATCATTATATTCCTGCGGGGGAGGCCCCCACGGGTGCTCTGGGGAGGACCTTCAGAGCTGCTGGTAGCGACATTGTAGGGAGGACCTTCGTAACTGCTACTACCACTCCCATAATATGGTAATGGGTGGGCAGGGTTCTGAGCCTTTAACGTGTGCTTAGTGGTGTTGGGAACCCCAGCTTCCAGCAGAGCGGAGTCATGAACCCGCTCTTTATTTTCCGGATGCCTTCGGCGCATTCGGGGTGCTCTTTTACGGGTAGTGGGGACCGTATGCTGTTGACAATGGCCTTCAACTTTGGGTCCCTATCTAATTGGGTCCCATGACATTGCCGGGATACGCTGACGAACATCTTGAATTTTAGCAGGGATATATGCCTGCTCTAGAGCATCCACTATGATGGACAGGTGTCCCCCAGTTGGAACGAGTGAAGCTGCTTGATCTGTTTTCCCGTGCGTAACGGAATATAGCCGGCGAGCCTCCTGGGCTGAAGCAGAAAAGAAGATCAGCTCTAAGGCGGCTATCTCGTCTCTTAGATGAGTCCCCTCAATTGGGGAGATGGGGTCACATGCCCGAGTCCTTGTTGTTTCCGCTGATGTAATTACTTGCTGGCAAGTCTGCAAGATATGATCTGGGATCGATACCTGCTCCTCCATCATTGTCAGGATATATAGAGAAACATCTTTGGCTGGAACGGGTATGAAGGTCCATTCCGGTATCGGAGTAGGAATATCCTGCTCCGGTCCTCCAGTGGTCAGTGGGTACTGACAATTCTCCTGTGTCAGGGCAAGTGAACGAATCTGCCCCTGTACCGGGATACACCGGTTTCTCTCTCCCTTTGCCTCTACATCAGGGTGGCAGACTTTACTTTCATCCATAGGGGGCTGGCCCTGCATATATTGGTTTCCCACCATATCGAGTTGGTGGCCTTTTTTGGCAGGGATACATGCTCGCCTATGATTTTCCGCCACATCTGGGTGGCGGGCTTTGTTGATCGCCACCATATCAGGATGGCGGGCATCTGAAGCAACTGCCAAAATCTGGTCTTGTAGGTGTCGGGTCGCCATCACGTCAAGCTGGTGGGCTTCACGACCCTGGGCAGGGAGAGTTGCCTGCCTGGTATGTGTCATCCTGCGTGAGCGACGGGCTTGATGGAGCTCGGCGTGGATGTGCGCCGGCTCGTATGATGCCGCCATGTTTGGATGTCGGGATTGGGAGGAGCGAACAGGGGTAGGTTCATGTTCGTGGTAAGTCTCCATGGATGGGATGTGAAGCTCCTCCTCAGGGACCAGGGTGATGACCGGTCCCCGATTGTACGTTTGCCGCCCTCGTCGGGCGGTCTGAGGGGCCGGAGCTCTTGGAGCGTGGGCCTGAATCCTCGGGGAAACATCATCCTCGGCGCGAGGATGTTGGGTCACGACGTGACCGCGATGACGCCTTTCGGCAGGGGCCTTGAAGTGGAACCCCTATTCGATAGGGATGAAGTCCTCAACGTCGACCTCATCCGCCTCCCTAAGATAAGGGAGGTACGCATTGTCCCGTTCCGAGGATAGGCTCCCGAAATGGTTGGAGACAACGACAGGGGCTGTCTGGGTCCGCCTTTGCGGTCGCTGCTGGGCAGGCGGCTGACGAATCTTAACGGATTGGAGGGCATGCATAGCCAACTCCACCATTGGGAGAGTACCATTCACGTGGTACTCTCGGATCAGTGCATCCGAAACCCAGTGTTGAAGATGCTGGGTGGGTTATGGGGTCCTCTGTTGTTGAGGAAGTCTCATCCTTGTGTTGTTGGAAGCATGCACTTGTGAGTTCCTTTTCGATGTCATTGGATCGAAGGGATTTCTGAAAGTAGTGTCTGCGAAACATTTAAGAAAATATAAGCAGCAAACCCGTCAAAGAAGCATCTCATAATCCCATGCATAATTAATGACATTTCTTGGCCCTCCTTTGGAGCATAAGGGGGAAATGGGTGAGATTAGGTTAAATACGTCATGTTTGGTTAAAGATTCACATCAGGTTCACCATTTTTTCGTTCTTGGTTTTGGGCCACGAAACGCCCAACAGCTCCGTATCCAATGATTTATGGGCCTTCTTTCCAAAGGCAGGCGTTCACCAGATGGTCTGACCAACGACTCTTAAGAACTCACATTGGTCGAGAGGATTGGAAGTCGGGCTCATTGCACCCTTTTTGGGGGGAAATTATAGCATGTTCCGGGACTCTCTTATAGATTTAAGATGTATTAATATGTTCACAAATCATTGGCTTATACCCAAACAAAGAATCCACGGTATTCAACCCTGGTGGGCAACGGTCATCAGGACGCAGGGTTTCGGAATCATTTATGCCCGAGGCTTACCATCCCTCGTTGTATTAATGACCCTGAAGGGTTGGAACTCGATTGAGGCAGCACTAGGAGTGTCATGGTGAACTGATGCATGGATGATCAGATCGACCTTTTGTTGGGCTTGAACCTCAGGGAGGCTTCCTACATACCCTGTCTAGGAGACATGGATCAAAGTCCTCGTAGTTCTCTTAAACAGTTTAACGTCATGCTAGATAGGGGTATACAGTTTAACGCCATGTTGGACGAGGGTGGAACTCGACGTGAAGAAATGAACGAGTGGTGGGATTGAACCTCATGGAGGCTTCCTACGTACCATGCCTTGACATTGATCAAAGTCCATGTAGTTCGCTTTGGCATGGGGATTACGCTCTGAGGCAGCCCCAAATTATGGATTGGTGATTACACTCTTAGGAGGCCCAAGATGTTGGTAAACCGACGTGAAAGGGGGTCGGAATGACCCATTGTTGGGCTTGAACCTCGGAGAGGCTTCCTACGTACCTCGCCTAGGAAACAGGGATCAAAGTCCACGTAGTTCGAATTGGTTTGGGTCTTACGCTATGGGGTAGCCAAAGATTTTATATTGGGGATTACACTCTGAGGAGGCCCATAGGAGGATGTCATGGTCAATGCTTAATCTATGCCCACGTGAGACATGTTCGGTGTGAGAAACAAGAGGCAACAGGGACCAGAGGATCACGTCGCGAAAGGTGCGTCCATGAGAAGCAAAGTGGGGCTTACACATGAAGGCAGTCCAAGGTGATGAATTGGGGCTTACACCCTGAGGAGGCCCAGAAGATCGGGGCTTACTCCGAGATGGACGCCCGGAGCGACAAAGCCCAGTGGGAGAGGGAAAGGGGGGGTGCTCCTGTCCCCGTATCCTTTCTTGCAGTCCACGAAGGATTCCTTATGATGGGTATTTTAATACCCCCGAGGAGACCTGGACAAGCGGAGGGGCAGAAAAGGGATAACTGAGCTCAGACTCCACATTACCGTGGGAATGTGAACCCAGGAATTCTTAGGGAATCTGCTCAAGGGTTGGGGCAACCCCATTGCCCCTTTTTACCATGGGTATGTGAACTCAAAATGGCACGCTGATGTACCTGAAAGTTATACCACGCGGATCTGGTGGCTCTTGTGGAGGCCTCGGCTCGGGGCCGATGAATAGGCCAATGAGGGATTCGCGGAGGACCTGGCTTGATCGGAAGGATTTTACCTGGCTCTGGAGATGAGAACACTGAATTATTTGGCTACACACCAAGAGGTATGGGTGGTGGCTCCCTTCACGTGGGGAAGTTCCACACAGCTGGAGAAGCCGTCCACGAACCAGGGTGGTCTGCGGACTGATTGGCGTTCTGCGAATCAGGGCAGTTCATGGCTTCAAGTTCAATCTGTGAACCAGGGTTGTTCGCGGAGGGTTCCAAGTGAGCAGCGGTGGCCAAGGGCGGTGCCGATCGTAGGCTCATCGATTGGGGCTTCGCCCGCGTAGGAAAGTGCTACGTGGTACGACAGATGGGAAAAGAGGCATAAACTCCCTGGTCCGCGGGGAAGTCATCCGTGGAGGGGGTTTGGTTCGCGGTTATCCTTTTTTGTTATTTTTGGTTCGCGATTCACCAAATTATTATGCATTTTCCAATTCCTTCTTAATTAATATACCTTCTGTGGTTCGCTGATGGGAATTTCGCTGTTTGTGAATTTTGAAGCCTTCCTTCGACTGATCACCTTCCTCCGAATCCGATTCCAGTTCTCTGATCCTTTTTTCTTTCCCCCTTGGTCTCCTTTTATAGAGTGGGGAAAGGAATGTATTTGTGGCCACGCGGTGCTTTTGGCGGAGGCCCATAACCAAATACCCATTTCACAGCTGACTTGGTCAATCTGTGATTCACGGTGGGTATTGATCGCTCCCCTCCTCTGCGAGGCGAACTCCGGGAGTGCTCCGCGGCTGCGGAGGGTTCTGCCTCCATTCCGCGAACGACAGCGGGTGCGGGTTGAACCGGTCGGCGCGGTCCGCGGTAGGGGCGTTTCGTGAAGGTGAACCGAACTCGCGCCCATCCTGCCTCATGACCGCGGAGGCTCTCCGCCTCCATTTTTCAAATGACAACGGTTCGTAGAGGGGGGTGCCTCGCGGTGCCTGGCCATGTTGTGCTTCCATGGACCGGTTCATGGACTGATCCTTTTTTTGTGCCTCTTCTTTGATTACTCGCCCCAATTCTTTGGGCAATTTGGGTAAAATTTCCTTTGCGGATTTTTCAGGACCCTACAGACGCTATAAAACCCTAAAAAAATTAAACCCTAATATACCATAACATAAACAATTAAACCCTAATAAACCACTAATAAACTCTAATAATCCATAAAACACCTTATAATCCCTATAATCCCTAAGAAACTCTACTCAACACTAATAAAACCCCAATAATACCTAATAAACCGTAATAAATGATAATAAAACCTCATAAACCATAAAAACACAATATGAAAACCTAAACAACCCTAATAGACACTAATAAACACTAATAAACCCTAATAAACACCAAAAAAATCCAAAAAAGGCCTAATTAACCATAAATAAATCCAAATAAACTCTACTCAACCCTAACAAACGGTAACACACCATAATAACCCCTAATAAAACCCTACAAAGCCCTAATAAATAAAAAATTCTAGTATACCTAAAAAAATCCCTAGACACCCTAATAAACTATAATATAGCCTAATAAACCCTAAAAACGCTCAAACACAATAAAAAAACGATCACAAATAATAAAAACGCACTATATTACCTTAAAAGACCTAAAAACATTAATATAACCAAATAAAGAACAAAATGCTAATATACCGTAAAAATCATTAGAAATCCTAATAAACCATAATAAACTATAATATAGCCTAAAAAACCCAAAAAAATGCTCACAAAGGAAAACAAAATGCTCATAAACAATAAAAAATGCTATATTATCTAAAAAGACCTAACAAACACTAATATAACCTAATAAAACAAAAATACTAATAAAACCCTAAAGAACCCTAATAAACCCTAAATATCCCTAACAAACCATAATAAAAACTAATAAACCCTATCAAAACCATAATAAAACCCTAAAAAGACATTCTCAACCCAAATAAACCATAACACACCATAACAAAACCTAATAAAATCCAACTAAACTCCAATAAACAAAAAAAATGCAAACATACCATTAAAAATCCATAGAAACCCTAATAAAAAATAATAAATTCAAATAAAAGCTAATAATTCATTAAAAATGCTCACAAACACTAAAAACACTCTAATAAAACCTAAAAAGTCAGAAAAAACCTCGTATATATTAACAAAAACTAAAAAACACTCATATACCCTAATAAAAACACTAAAAACCCTATTAAAACCTAAAAATCCCTAACAAACCCTAATAAACCGTAATCAACCCTAATAAACCCTAATAAAACCTTAAAGATACCAACTCAACCCTAATAAAGCCCTAAAAGACCAACTCAACCCTAATAAACCTTACCACACCGTAATAAACCATAATAAAGCCCACTAAACCCTAAAAAATTAAAATGTACCATTAAAAATCCTTAAAACCCCTAATAAATTCTAATAAAACCTAACAAAGCTTAAAATCACTATTAAACCTGAATAAACACTACTAATCACTAAAAAACCCTAATATACCCTCTTAAAATTTAATAAACCATAATAAACCCTATTAAACCCTAATTAATCTTAAACATACCCAAATATACCATAATATACCATAATATACCTTAATAAACCCATCTCAATCCTAATAAAACCCTAAAAATACATAATAAACCTTAATAAACCATGACACACCATAATAAACCCTAATATAATCCTAATTACCACCACCAAACCCTAAAAACGCTAATATACCATTAAAAACCATAAAACCCTAACAAACCATAATAAATGTTAATAACACCTCAAAATCCTATGAAATGATAGTAAACCCTAAAAATACCTCTAATAATAATAGTAGTAATAACGCACGTTCATGTGCATTTGCATGTGCATGGTTTAAATAATAAATCATAACACACGTGCATGTTCATATGCCTGCGCATTTGCATGTTAATGACAATAAATAATAAATAATAAATAATAACACATGTGAATTTCATGTGTATGTGCATGTGCATGTGAATGATAACAAATAATAAATAATTACACACATACAAGTGCATGTGCATGTTCATGTGCATGGTAATAAAAAATAAATAATAACCAATCCACATGAATGTTCATTTTCATGTGAATGATAATAAATAATAAATAATAACACATGTGATAATAGAATAACGCATGTGCATTGCGTGTGCACGTGCATTAGAATAAATAATAATAACACGTATGGTAATCGAATAATGCAAGTGCATTGCATTTGCATGATAAAAAATAATATATAATAACTCACGTGCATGTGCATTTACATGTAATGATAATGATAATGATGCATGCACGTGCATGGTAATAAATAATAAATAACAACGCAAGTGCATGTGCATTTGAATTTGATGATACAAACAACAACAAAAACAAGAATAATAATAATAATAATAATAATAATAATAATAATAATAATAATAATAATAATAATAGTTATATAATAATGCAAGTGAATTTCATGTGCACGTGCATGGTAGTAAATAATAAATAAATAATAATAATTTATAATGCACATACATGTGCATGTGCGTTTACATTTGATGATAATATTAATAATACTAATTGTAATAATAATAACAACAACAATGCATGAACGTGCATGGTAATAAATAATAAATAACAACACACATGCATGTACATTTTCATGTGATAATGATAATAATAATGATGATAATAATAATAATAATAATAAACTGTGATAATAATAATAAAAAAAGAATAATACAAGTGCATTGAATATGCACGTACATGTTAATAAATAATAAATAATAACGCACGTGCATCTACATTTGCTTGTGATGATATTAATAATAACAGTAGTAGTAATAATAGTAGTAGTGGTGGGGATAATAGTAGTAGTACTAATGCATATGATAATAGAATATTGCATGTACATTATGTGTGCATGTGTATGGTAATAAATAATAACTCCCGTGAATTGCATTCGCATGTGATGATGATGATGATGATGATATTATTAATAATATTAATAATAACAACGCATGTGATAATAGAATAACGCATGTTCATTGAATGTGCGTTTATGTGCATTTGGATGTGCATTTTCATGTGATGATTATAACAATAACAACAACAACAACAACAACAACAATAATAATAACAATAATAATAACGCATGGGATAAGAAAATAATGTGTGTGCATTGCATGTGTAGGTGAATGGTAATGAAAATATAATAATAATGCATGTACATGTGCATGTACATTTTCATGAGTTGATGATAATAATAATAATAACAGTAATAATAAATTATAATTTTTTGAAAAAACAGCAGGCATGACAAAAGTGATCGAAATGGTGTCTCGAAAAACCTAAAAAATCACAGTCATTAAAAAAGGCATAACATCTTCTTCAGGTGTCCATTTCCACTACGTGAATAGTCAAACTAAATCTCATGTAATGAACTATGATAAAAACAGGTTCCGAAGGCCGAACTGACACACATATAAGATGTTTTGACCATTTTAAGAAACATTTGACAGGGATCCGGACACGGAAATGGAGTTTTGGAGGCCTTGTGATGGGTTTTTGGGATTTTAGGGCCTAAAACATGACTTAAATTTCTTAAAGTTATCCTTTTGCGTTGATCTTTTCGCTGCCTTCGATTTGATATGTGGTAGAGCTCACACGGACAACCGGAATGAATGTTATGTCCGTTTGATGTTGGACTTTTTTTTGGAGTGGTATAACTAATATATCTTCTATTTCTTTGATCTTCTCACAGTTTCGATTAGAATTGGTCCTCAATCATCTCACGAGATTAGATTTCACTAGTCACAATGCTCAAACGGACACCCAAAGGAGAAGTTATGCCTCTTTTAGTGAGTTGTGGGTTTCTTAGGTTTTTAAGCGCTCGGAGGGTTTCTCAATTTAAAACAACAATAACTTATGCTACGTGTGTTAATTTTGGCTCTACCACATATGAAATTGAATATTGATGAATGATACACACTATAGTATCCACTAAAACCATTTCTGACATTCTTCAACCCCCAAAAGACCCAAAATCCCTTTTCATGGTCAAAATATTGGCTTCTGGTGTTCGTTTTGTGATAACTTCTTCTTTGGTTGTCTCTTTCATCTCTACCACATATCAAATCGAATATCGAGACTAGACCTACACATCTATGACAACCATGAACAACTAAATAACCCTAACAAACCATGAATAACCCCATAAACACTAAAAACCATTAAAAACCACCCAAAACCCTGGAAAACACTAATAAATCCTAATAAATACTAACAAACCCTAATAAACCCCAACAAACCCTAACAAAACCTAACAAACCCCAAAGAATCCTAAAACACATAACAAACCCTAAAACCCCTAAAAACACTAACGATCCCTAACAAACCCAAAGAAGCACTAAGAAACCCCAATAAACACAAAAACACCAATGAAACCCTAAAAACCATAAGAAATCCTAAGAAACCATAACATAACCCTAAAACCCTAAAACCATAACAAAATAATAAGAAAACCTAAGAAGCACTAACACACCAATAGAAAACCTAACACGCCCTTAGAAACCTGAACACACCCTTAGAAACCATAACACACCCTTAGAAACCCCAACGCACCCATAGAAACCCTAACACAACCTTAGAAACCCTTAGAAACCATAGAACACCCTTAAAAACACTAACCTACCAATAAAAATACAAACCCACCCTTAGAAACCCTAACACACCCTTAGAAACCCTAAAAAATCCTTAGACGCCCTAAATCACTCTAATAAGAACTAATAAATCTTAACAAACCCTACCAACCAATAATAAACCATAATAAAATCTAATAAACCCTAAATCCCACTACTAAACCCTAATAAACACTAATACATTTAAATAATCCCTGTAAACCCTATTAGTTCCCAATAAAATCTTAAAAATTCCTAAAAACCCAAATATACACAAAAAATGCTATTAAACCATTCAAAATGCTAATATTCACAAAAAAACCCTAAAAACTGGAAAAACCTGACAAAACCCAAAAAAACCATAAAAACCCAAAATATACCCTAAAAAGCCTAAAAAACCCCTAAAAACCCTTAAAACCCAAAAAAATCCTAAAAAACCCTAAAACTCCTAAAAACCAAAAAACCGAAAAAAAACCTGAAAAAAACCTAAAAACTCAAAAAAAACATCAAAAAACACTAAAAAAACCTAAAAACCACTAAAAACAACAACAAAACCCTAAAGCCTTAAAATTCCAAAAAAAACCCTAAAAAAACCTATGAAACCCTTAAAACCCCTATTAACCCCTAGCATACCCTATAAACCTCAAAAGAAGCTTTAATACACCCTAAAGAACCATAAAAACCCTAAAAACACTAAAGAAACCTAAAAACCACTAATGTCACAAACAACACTACATAAACCATAAGGCAACTAGGGCCTCTTCGCGAGCTGTCAGACTTAATCTAAAGGTGAATAAGCAAGAGCGGCTTTCAATTTCCACTGAGCAAGAGAAGGCTAGGATGAAGATGCTATCCAGGCATGGAATGCAAGAGGATTTTGAGTCGGGATGGGACTCAACAGACATGGGTGATGAGTCAGATTTCAGTTTTGCTGAAGTGGGCGACGACTTTGGTGTGGGCATGGGGTTTCATGGTGAAGAGCTAGAGGATTTTGGTGGAAATGTTGACTGACCCTCCCCTTGTGTGCTTTCCCTTTTGGACTTTCTTGACTTTTTTGTTTTTGCTTTTTGTTTTTCTCTTTTTGTGGCCTTCGGGCTGAGGTCGTAAGGGGTTTTGGGTGTCGATCGGTGGATCCCTCCCCAAATAAACTATAACAAACCGCTAATAAACCCCAATAAACCCTAACAAATCATAATAAACCCTAATAAATCGTAATAAACCCAAATACATGTGACTGGACCCTAATAAATAAAATAAACCATAATTAACCCTAATAAAACTTAAATAGCCCTAAAATGGTTCATAAACCCTAGAAAAAACTATTAATGCCTTCAAAAGCCCAATAAAACCCTAATATAGAATAAAAACGCTAAAAAACTGCAATAAATCCTAAAGAACATTAATAAACCCTAAAGAACCCTAATAAACCCTAAAGAACCATATCAATCTCTAAAGAAAACTAAAAAACCCTAAAAATCCAAAAAATGCTAAAAGATATTATATAAACCCTAAAAATAGCTACAATACCCAAAAAACCCTAAAACATGCTATAAACCCCTAAAAACCCTTATCAATCCCAAAAAACAGATAAACCCATAAAACCCCCCAAAACCATTAAAAATCCATCACATACCCTAAAAACCATAAACACCCATTAATAACCCTTAAAAACCTGAAAAACACTACAAATCATAAACAACCATTAAAACCCTAAAAAGGCTTCAAATAGAAACATAAACCCTAAAACGTTACATAAACCCTAAAAAATGCAACAAAAACCCTAAAAATGCAACATAAACCAAAAAATGCAATATAAACCCAAAAAATGCTACATAAACCATAAAAGCACTACATAAACCCTAGATCTATAATATAAACCCAAAAAAACACAACATAAACCATAAAAAATGCTACATAAACATTAAAAAATGCAACATAAAACCTAAAAACACAATATAAACCCTAAAAACACCACATGAACCCTAAAAATGATACATAAACTCTAATAAATGCAACATAAATGCTACATCACCCCTAAAACGCTACATAAACCCAGAAAATGCAACATAAACTCTAAAAAATTCTACATAAAACCTGAACTCTAAACAAGCTACATAAACCATAAAAACGTTATATAAACCCTAAAAATGATACTTAAAATCTAAAACCGCTAACTAAACCGTAAAAATTATACATAAACACTAAAAATGCTACATAATCTCTAACAACGCTACACAAACTCTAAAAAATGCTACAAAAACCCTAAAGACGCTTCAAAACCCTCAAAAATATAAAACCCAAATATACCATAATATAAGTAATTAAAACCTAATAAACCCCTAATAAACCCCTAATAAACTCTAATAACCCCTGAAAACACCTTATAATCCCAAAAAACCCTAAGAAACTCTATTTAACCCTAATAAAAACCCAAAAATACCTAATAAACCCAAATAAATGTTAATAAAACCCAATAAACCCTAAAAACAAGTTAAGAAAACCTAAGAAACCCCAATAGACTCTAATAAACACTAATAAACACTAATAAACTCCAAAAAAACCCTAAAAAGCCCTAATAAACTGTAAATAAAGCCAAATAAACCCTACTCAACCCAAACAAACCTCAACACACCATAATAACCCCTAATAAAACCCCACAAAACCCTAATAAAGAAAAAAAATGATAATATACCTTAAAAAATCCCTAAAAACCCTGATAAACTCTAATATAACCTAATAAACCCTAAAAATGCTCACAAATAATAAAAAAATGATAACAAACAACAAAAATGCACGATATTGCCAAAAAAGACCTAAAAACACTAATATAACCTAATAATGTCAAAAAACTCTAATATACCTTAAAAATCCCTAGAAGCCCTAATAAAACATAATAAACTCTAATATAACCTAAGAAACCCTAAAAACGCTGACAAACAAAAATAAAATACTCAAAAACAATAAAAACATGCTATATTATCTAAAAATACCTAACAAACACAAATATAACCTAGTAAAACAAAAAAACTAATAAACCCCTAACAAACCCTAAAAAACACTAAAAATCACTAATAAACCCTAATAAAAACTAATAAACCCTAATAAAACCATAATAAACCCCTAAAAATATCGTCTCAACACTAATAAACCTTGACACGCCATAATAAAACCTAATAAAACCCAACTAAACATCAATAAACAAAAAAAAACGCAAAAAAGCCATTAAAAAACCTAGAAAACAAAATAAACCCTAATACATTCTAATAAAACCTAATAAACCATAAAAAATGCTCACAAACACTAATAACATGCTAATAAAACATAAAACATCATAACAACTGCTCATATATATTAACGAAAACTAAAAAACACTCATATACCCTTATAAAAATAGTAACAAACCTTAGTAAACCCTAAAAATCCCTAACAAACCCTAATAAACACTACTCAACCCTAATAAACACGAATTAAACCCTAAAGATACCTACTCAACCCTAATAAAACCCTAAAAATACCTTGTCAACCCTAATAAATTTCAACACACCATAATAAAACATAATAAACTCCACTAAACCATAAAAATGCAAATATACAATTAAAAAGCCTTAAAACACCTACTAAATGCAAATACACCCTTAGAAAGCTTAAAAGAGCTAATAAACCATAATAAACACTAATAAACCCTAATAAACCCTAATATAACCTCTTAAAAATTAATAAACCATAATAAACCATAATAAACCCTAATAAATCCTAAACATAACATAATATTCCATAATATACCATAATATACCCTAATAAACCGAAATCAGTCATAATAAAACCCTAAATATACCTAAAACCCCTAATAAACCATGACACACCATAATAAACCCTAATAAAATCTTAATAAACCCCACCAAACCCTAAAACAAAAATATACCATTAAAAAACCCTAAAACCCTAACAAACCATAATAAATGTTAATATCACATAAAAATACTAAAAAATGCTAGTAAACCCTTAAAATACCTCTAATAATAATAATAGTAATAACGCACGTGCATATGCTTTTGCATGTGAATAAATGTGCTTGTGAATATGCTTGTGCATGGTTTAAATAATAAATAATAACGCACGTGCATGTGCATATGCCAGTTCATTTGAAAGTGAATGATAATAAATAATAAATAATAAATAATAATGTATGTGAATTTCTTGTGTATGTGCATGTTCATTTGAATGATAATAAATAATAAATTATAACGCACTTACAAGTGAATGTGCATGTGCTTGTGCATGTGAATAGTAATAAACAATAAATAATAACCAAGTCCACATGAATGTGCATTTGAATGTGAATGATAAAAAATAATAAGTAATAACATATGTGATAATAGAATAACGCACGTGCATTGCGTGTGCACACTACTACAAAAACGACCTTTATCAGTGCTTGAAAAGTGCATTAAAAGTGCTAAAAAAAGCGCTGTTAATCGAGGCGAGAATATAGGGGTGTCCCTTTTATCAGCACTTCTAAAAAGCACTGATAAAAATCAAAAAAAAATATAAAATATATAAAAATAAAAAAAAATATTTATATAATGCAGGGGGGAGATTTTAACAGCGCTAGTTGGACCCCCCTCAATCTGTCCTGTGTGTTGTCCTTCCTGCGCATCCCCCATATGGGCGCACCTCCTTGCTTCCACCCGAACTCAAACCCGTGACCTCCCCCCCTCCGTGCATGCACCTTTAACACTATGACATTTCGTTTTTTCTATATTTAATTATATATCTATTTATTTATTTATATATTTATAATTATTCGTATATTAATATAGATTCGTATTAATATTAATATATTTAGTTATATTAATACATATATATTTATTCATATATTAGTATATATATATATTCATTCTTATATTAATATATATTTATATTAATAGGTTATTTATCTGTATATTTATTATTAAATTAATATATATTTATAAGATTAGTTTTAAATACATTTATAAAATATGTTTTTATGGGTGTATAAATAAATAAATACATACATATATTCAACACACACACACATAAACATATATATTTACGAATAAATACATATATATAGGTATTTAAAAATCCATAGAATGCTAAAATGACAATAACTTCTATTCTAGAAGCATGTTTCAACTCCACAACTAGTACAATTGAATAAAATAAAACAATCTTCGATATGATAGGTGGTAAAGGCCAAACAAACATCCGGATAAGAAGTTATACTTGTTTGAATGTTAAAAAATCGGGGTATCCCGACTAAAGCCACTAACAAAGCTACATAAACCCTATAAATTTCTAGAAAACCCGAAAAATTCTTCAAAACCCAAAAAAACGCAACAAAACCCCTAAAAAACTCTAAAATAACACTAACAAAGCATAAAAAACCC
Source organism: Viscum album (assembly GCA_963277665.1). Classification (NCBI taxonomy): domain Eukaryota; kingdom Viridiplantae; phylum Streptophyta; class Magnoliopsida; order Santalales; family Viscaceae; genus Viscum; species Viscum album. The sequence goes on from OY728167.1 coordinate 791,907,504, forward strand.
AAACACACACATAATACCCAAAAAACGCATAAAACCCCAAACAACTCAAACAAACCGTAAAAACCCTAAAACCCTAACAAAACCTAACAAAACCAAAAACCCACTCATAACCCCTAAGAACCACTATTAAACCCTAATAACACCTAAAACCCACAATTAAACCCTAAAACCCCTAATAAAAACTAATAAATTTTAATAACCTATAATAAACCCTAACATACTCTATTAGACCCTAATAAAGGCTACAAAACCCCAAAACCCCCCAATATACAATAAAAACACTATTAAACTGTAATAATCCCTAATAATTACAAAAACCCTTAACAAACCCGACAAAACGCTACAACAACCTCCAAATAATAGCCTAAAAAACCCTACAACCCATTTATAAACCCAAACAAACACAAATAACCCCAAAATAAATTGTAACAAAACATAAAAACCCCAAATAAATCATAACAAAACCTTAAAATGCCAAATAAATCGTAACAAACTGAAACAAACCATAACCAACCCCTAATAAACAGCAATAAACCCAAACAAAGCATAATAAACCCTAATAAATTGTCATATACCAAAATACACGTTACTAAACCCTAATAAATAAAATAAACCCTAATAAACACTAATAAATCCTAAATAACACTAAAAAATGTTGATAACCCCTAGAAAAGCTATTAATTCCTACAAAAGCCCAACAAAACCCTAATATACAATAAGAAATGCTAATAAACTGTAACAAATCCTAAAGAACACTAATAAATTATAAAGAACCCTAATAAACACTAAAGAACCATATTAAACTCCAAATAACTCTAAAAAACCATAAATAACCCAAAAAATGTGAAAACACATTATATAATCCCTAAAACCACTATAATATTCAAACAAACCTTAAAACACTCTAAAAACCCTAACAACCCCTATCAATCCCCAAAAAATAAACCCATAAAACCCCCCATAAACCATTAAAAAGCCATTAGATAACATAAAAAATTATAAACACCCTTTACAACCCATAAAACCCCTAAAAAACACAACAAACCATAAAAAACCATTAAAACCCTAAAAAGGATTCAAATAGACATATAAACATTAAAAAAATTACATAAACCCTAAAAAATGCAACAAAAACCCTAAAAACACATCATAAACCAAAAAACACAACATAAACCCAAAAAATTCTACATAACACTAAAATCACTACATAAACCATAGAACCGTAACTTAAACCCTAAAAAACAAAACATAAACCCTAAAAACGCAACATAAACATTAAAAACGCCACCTAAAACCTATAAACACAATATAAACCCTAAAAACAATCCATGAACCCTAAAAACATTACATAAACCCTAAAAATGCAACATAAACACTACATCACCCCTAAAAACACTACATAAACCCAGAAAATGCAACATAAACCCTAAAAAATGATACATACATCCAAAACCCTAAACACGCTACATAAACCCTAAAAATTTTACATAAACCCTAAAAATGATTCATAAAATCTAAAACAGCTAACTAAACCAAAAAAACACAACATAAACACTAAAAATGCTACATAAACTCTAACAACGCTACACAAACCCTAAAAATGCTACAAAAACCCTAAAAACTCTTTAAAATCCTCAAAAATATTAAACCCTAATATACCTTAATATAAAACATTAAACCCAAATAGACCCCTAATAAACTCTAATAAGCCTTAAAAACACCTTATAATCACTAAAAGCCTAAGAAACTCTACTCAACCCTAATAATACCCCAAAAATACCTAATAAACTCTAATAAATGATAATAAAACCTAAAAAACCCTAAAAACACCTTAAGAAAACCTAAACAAATCTAACCAACCCTAATAGACACTAATAAACACTAATAGACCCTAATAAACCCCAAACAAACCCTAAAAATCTCTAATAAACCATAAATAAAGCCAAATAAACCCAAATCAACCCTAAAAACCTTAACACACCATAATAACCCCTAATAAAACCCTACAAAACCCCAATAAATAAAAAAATGAAATTATACCTTAGAAAATACCTAGAAACCCTAATAAAATCTAATATAACCTAATAAACCCTAAAAACGCCCAAAAATAATAAAAAAATGATCACAAACAATAAAAACGCACTATATTACCTTAAAAGACATAAAAACACCAATATAACCAAATAAATACAAAAAACACTAATATACCTTAAAAATCCCTAGAAACCGTAATCAACAATAATAAACTCTAATATAACCAAAGAAACACTAAAACACTCACAAACAAAACAAAAATTCTCACAAACAATAAAAACATGCTATATTATCTAAAACGACCTAACAAACTGTAATATAACCTAAAAAAACAAAAAAACAAATAAACCCCTAACAAACAATATTAAAACCTAAAAATCCTTATTAAACCCTATTAAAAATGAATAAAATCTAATAAAACCCTAATAAACCACTAAAAATACCTTCTCAACCCAAATAAACCTTGACACACAGTAACAAAACCTAATAATACCCAACTAAACCCCAATAAACAAAAAAAATGCAAACAAACCATTAAAACGCCCTAAAAACACTAATAAACCATAATAAATTCAAATAAAAGCTAATAAACCATTAAAAATGCTCGAAAACAATAAAAACACGCTAATAAAACCTAAAAAGTCATAACAACCCCTCATATATATTAACAAAAACTAAAAAACACTCATACAACCTAATAAAAACACTAACAAACCATAGTAAACCCAAAAAAACCCTAATAAACTGTACTCAACCCTAATAAAACATAATAAAATCTTAAAGATACCGACTTAACCCTAATAAAACCCTAAAATACCTACTCAGCCCCAATAAACCTTTACACACCATAATAAACCATAATAAACCCCACTAAACCCTAAAAAACACAAATATACCATTTCAAATCCTTAAAACCCATAATAAATGCTAATAAAACCTAACAAAGCATAAAAGCGCTAATAAAACTGAATAAACACTACTAAAAACTAAAACCCCCTAGTATACCCTCTTAAAAATTAATAAATCATAGTGAAACATAATAAACCCTAATAAATCCTAAACATTCCCAAACATTCCCAAATATACCATAATATACCCTAATAAACCCAACTAAATCATAATAAAACCCTAAAAATAACTAATAAACCCTAATAAACCTTGACACACCATAATAAACCCTAATAAAATCTTAATAAACCCCATAAAACCCTAAAAACGCTAATATATCATTAAAACCCCATAAAACCCTAACAAACTATAATAAATGTTAATAACGCCTAAAAATCCTAAAAATTGATAGTAAACCATAAAAATATCTCTAATAATAATAGTAGTAATAGCACACGTGCACGTGCATATGCATGTACATGGTTTAAATAATAAATCATAATGCACGTGCATGTGCATATTCATGCGCATTTTCAAGTGAATGATAATAAATAATAAATTATAAATAATAACGCATGTGAATTGCATGTGTATGTGCATGCACATGTGAATGATAATAAATAATAAATAGTAATGCACATCCAAGTGCATGTGCATGTGCATGTGCATGGTAATAAACAATAAATAATAACAAAGTTCACATGAATGTGCATTTACATGTGAATGATAATAAATAATAAATAATAACACATGTGATAATAGAATAACAAAAGTGCATTTCTTGTGCAGGTGCATGAGAATAAATAGTAATAACACATGTGATAATAGAATAGTGCAAGTGAAATGCATTTTCAGGTGCATGGTAATAAATAATATATTATAACGGACGTGTATGTGCATTTACTTGTAATGATAATGAAAATGACGCATGCACGTGCATGGTAATAAATAATAAATAACAACGCACATGCATGTGTATTTGTATTTAATGATACAAACAACAACAACAACAAAAAAAATAATAGAATAACGCAAATGCATTTCATGTGCACGTGCATAGTAGTAAACAATAAATAAATAATAATAAATTAGAACACACATGCATGTGCATGTGCATATACATTTGATAATAATATTAATAATACTAATTGTAATAATAATAATAATAATAATGCATGCACGTGCATGGTAATAAATAATAAATAACAGCGCAAATGCATGTGGATTTTCATGTGATAATGATTATAATAATGATAATGTTGATAATAATAGTAATAATAATAATAAGAATAATAAACCGTGATAATAATAATAATAATAAAAGAATAATACAAGTGCATTCCATATGTACGTGCATGGTAATAAATAATAAATAATAAAGCACATGCATCTACATTTGTATGTGATTATAATAATAGTAACAACAGTAGTAGTAGTGATAATAGTAGTAGTACCAATGCATGTGATAATAGAATATTGCATGTGCATTATGTGTGCATGAGCATGGTAATAAATAATAACATGCGTGCATTGCATTTGCATGTGATGATGATGACGATGATAATAATAATATTATTGTTATTGTTATTAATAATAACAATGCATGTGATACTAAAATAACGTACGTTCATTGAATGTGTGTGTTTATGTATTTTCATGTGCATTTGCTTGTGCATTTTCATGTGATGATAATTAAAAAAACAACAACAACAACAACAACAACAACCACCAACACAATAATAATAATAACAATAAGAATAACAACATATGTGAAAATAAAATAATGTGTGTGCATTGCATCTGAACGTGCATGGTAATAAAAAAGAAATAATAATGCACGTGCATGTGCATGTGCATGTGCATGAGATGATAATAATAGTAATAATAACAATAATAATAATAATAATAATAACAACAATGCATGTGATAATAGAATAGCACACGTGCATTGCATGTGCAATGAATGATAATGAATAACAACTCATAGCGCATGTGATGAAAATAATAACAATAATAGTAAAATTAATAATAATAGCGCATGTGATAATAGAATAATGCACATGTATTGAATGTGCGCGTGTATGTTAATAAATAATAACGCATGTGTATTTGTATTTTCATATGATGATAACAACAAAAATAATAATAATAGTAATAATAAAAATAACAATAAAAATGCCTGTGAAAATAGAATAATGTAGGTGCATTGCATGTACGTGTGCATGATAATAAATAATAACGAACGTGCATGTGCATTTCTAGGTGATCATAATAACAATAATAATAATAAAAATAACCACAACAACAACAATAACAACATATGCACGTGCATGGAAATAAATAATTTATAATAAATAATAACGCATGTGCATCTGCATTTTCATGTAATGATATTAAAAATAATAATACTAGTAATAACAGTAATGATAATTATAATAATGATAATGATAATAATGATAATAATAACGTGTGTGATTATAGAATAACACACATCCTAACAAACCCTAACAAAACCTAACAAACCCTAACAACCATTAATAACCCCTAAGAACCACTAATAAACCCAAATAACACTTGAAACCCACTATTAAAGCCTAAACCCCTAATATACAATAAAAACTCCATATAACCATCATAAACACTAATAATCACTAAAAACCCTAACAAACAAGAGAAAACGCTACAAAAATCTCCAAATAATAGCCTACAAAACCATGCAACCCACTAATAAACCCTCAAAAACCCTAATAACCACAAAATAATTCGTAACAAACCCTAACAACCCCAAATAAATTTTACGAAATCCTAAAAACGCCAAATAAATCATAAAAAACTGAAACAAACAATAACAAGCCCCTAATAAACCCCAATAAACCCTAACAACTCATAATAAACCCTAAAAATCGCAATAAACCCAAATACATGTTAGTAAACCCTAATTAATAAAATAAATCATAATAAACCCTAATATATCTTAAATAACCCTAAAAGGTTGATAAACCCTAGAAAAAACTATTAATGCCTACAAAAGCCCAACAAAACCCTAACATAGAATAAAATCGCTAATAAACTGCAACAAATCCTAAAGAACATTAATAAACCATTAAGAAACATAATATACCCTAAATAACCATATCAATCTCTAAAGAAAACTAAAAAACCCTAAAAACCCCAAAAAATTCTAAAACAAATTATATAAACCCTAAAAACAGCTACATTACCCAACCAAACCCTAAAACACAGTAAAAAACCCTAACAACCCCTATCAATCCCTAAAAAACAAATAAACCCATAAAACCCCCGAAACCATTAAAAGGCCATCAGATACCCGAAAAATTCATAAACACTCATTAACAACCCTTAAAAACTCGAAAAACACTACAAACAAGAAACAACCATTAAAACCCTAAAAAAGGCTTCAAATAGAAACAAAAACCCTAAAAATGTTACATAAACCCTAAAAAATGCAACAGAAACCCTAAAAATACAACATAAACAAAAAAAGTAACATAACCCCAAAAAATGCTACATAAACCCTAAAAGCACTACATAAACTCTAGAGATGTAACATAAACCCTAAAAACACAACATAAACCCTAAAAACGCAACTTAAACATTAAAAAATGCTGCATAAAACCTAAAAACACAATATAAACCCTAAATACACCACATGAACCCTAAAAACGTTACATAAAACTTAAAAAATGCAACATAAATGCTACATCACCCCTAAAATTCTACATAAACCCAGAAAACGCAACATAAACCCTAAAAAATGCTACATAAAACCTAAACCCTAAACAAGCTACATAAACCATAAAAACATTACATAAACCCTAAAAATGATACATAAAATCTAAAACTGCTAACTAAACCCTAAAAATTCTACATAAACACTAAAAATGCACAATAAAATCTGACAACGCTACACAAACTCAAAAAATGCTACAAAAACACTAAAGACGCTTCAAAAACCTCAAAAATATTAAACCCAAATATACCATAATATAAAAAATTTAACCCAAATAAACCCCTAATAAACACCTAATAAACTATAATAACCACTAAAAACCATTTATAATCCCTAAAACCCCTATGAAACTCTACTTAACCCTAATAAAACACCAAAAATACCTAATAAACCCTTATAAATGATAATAAAACCTAATAAACCTTAAAACACGTTATGAAAACCTAAACAACCCTAACCAACACTAATGGACACTAATAAACACTAATAAACTCCAAAAACCCCTAAAAATTCCTTATAAACAATAAATAAAGCCAAATAAACCCTACTCTACCCTAACAAGCCTTAACACACCATAATAACCCCAAATAAAACCCTACAAAACCCTAATAAAGGAAAATTTCTAGTATACCTTAAAAAATCCTTAGAAACCCTGATAAACTCTAATATAACCTAATAAACCATAAAAATGCTCAAAAATAATAAAAAAACGATCACAAACAATAATAACGCACAATATTACCTAAAAAGACCTAAAAACACTAATATAACCTAATAAAGACAAAAAAAACTAATATACCTTAAAAATTCCTAGAAACCCTAATAAAACATAATAAACTCTAATATAACCTAATAAACCCTAAAAATGCTCACAAACAAAAACAAAATACTCACAATCAATAAAATCACACTATATTATCTAAAAAGACCTAACAAACACAAATATAACCCAGTAAATCAAAAAACTAATAAACCCCTAACAAACCCTAATAAACCCTAAAAATCACTAATAAACCCTAATAAAAACTAATAAACCCAAATAAAAGCATAATAAAACCCTAAAAATACTGTCTCAACCCTAATAAACGTTGACACACCATAATAAAACTTAATAAAACCCAACTAAACCTCAATAAACAAAAAAATGCAAAAAACCATTAAAAGCCCTAGAAAACCTAATAAACCATAATAAATTCTAATAAAACCTAATGAACCATAAAATATGCTCAAAAACACTAAAAACATGATAATAAAACAAAAATATTCAAACCAACTGCTCATATATATTAACAAGAACTAAAAAATAGTCATATACCCTAACAAAAACAGTAACAAACCCTAGTAAACCCTAAAAATCCCTAACCAACCCAAATAAACACTACTCAACCCTAATAAACCCTAATAAAACCCTAAATATACCTAAAAAACCATAAAAAACCCTAAAAATACCTAGTCAACCCTAATAAAATTCAACACAACATAATAAACCATAATAAACCCCACAAAACCCTAAAAAACGCAAATATACCATTAAAAAGCCTTAAAACACCTAATAAATGCTAATAAATCCTAACAAAGATTAAAAGTACTAATAAACCCTAATAAACACTACTAAACCCTAATAACCCCTAATATACCCTATTAAAAATTTATAAACCATAATGAACCATAATAAACCCTAACAAATCCTAATCATACCAAAATATACCATAATATACCATAATATACCCTAATAAACTGAACCCAATCCTAATAAAATACTAAAAATATCTAATAAACCCTAATAAACCTTGACACACCATAATAAACCCTAATAAAATCCTAATAACGCCCACCAAACCTTAAAAACACTAATATGCCATTAAAAACCCTAAAACCCTAACAAACCATAATAAATGTTAATATCACCTAAAAATCCTTAAAAAATGCTAGTAAACCCTAAAATGCCTCTAATAATAGTAATAGTAATAACCCACGTGCTTATTAATATGCATGTGCATGGTTTAAATAATAAAAAATAACGCACGTGCATGTGCATATGCCTGCACATTTTCAAGTGAATGATAATAAATAATAAATAATAAATAATAATGCATGTGAATTTCTTTTGTATGTGCATTTTCATTTGAATGATAATAAATAATAAATAATAACACACATACAAGTGAAAGTGCATGTTCTTGTGCATGTACATGGTAATAAAAAATAAATAATAACCAAGTCCACACGAATGTGCATTTGAATGTGAATGATAATAAATAATAAATAATAACACATGTGATAATAGAATAACGCTTGTGCATTGCGTGTGCACACTACTACAAAAACGACATTTATCAGTGCTAGAAAAGTGCATTAACAGTGCTAAAAAAGTGTTTTTAATCGAGGCGAGGATATAGGGGTGTCCCTTTAATCAGTGCTTCTAAAAAGCGCTGATAAAAATAAAAAAAATCAAAAAATAAATAAATAAATAAAAAATAATTTTTTTTATTTAATGCGGGGGGGGGGGGGGAGCTTTAATAGAGCTTGAGCCCACCTTCCCTTTATCTGTGCTAGGCGGACCCCCCCTCAATCTGTCTTGTGTGTTGCCCTTCCCGTGCATCCCCCACACGCGCGCACCTCCTTACTTCCACCCGAACACGAACCTGTGACCTCCCCCCTTGTGTGCCTACACCTTTAACACTAAGCCATTTCGTTTTTTCTCTATTTAATGGTATATCTATTTATATACATATATATAGTTATATTTATTCATATATTAATATAGATTCTTATTAATATTAATATATTTAGTTATATTAATACATATATATTTATTCATATATTAGTATATTTATATATATATTCATTCTTATATTAATATATATTTATATTAATAGGTTTTTTATCTGTTTATTTATTTTATATTAATATATATATTTATAAGATTAGATTTAAATATATTTATAAAATATGTTTTTAGGTGTGTATAAATAAATAAATACATACATATATACAACACACACACAGACACACATACACACACACATACACACACATACACACAGACACATATATATTTCTGAATAAATACATATATATAGGTATTTGAAAAGCCATAGAATGTGAAAACGACCATAACTTCTATTCTAGAATCCCGTTTTAACTCCACAACTAGTCCAATTGAATTAGATGAAACAATCTTCGATATGATATGTGGTAAAGGCCAAACGGACATCCAGATAAGATGTTATACTAGTTTGAATGTTAACAAATTGGGGTATCCCGACTAAAGCCACTAAAAAAGCTACATAAACCCTATTAATTTCTAGAAAACCCCAAAAAATTCTTCAAAACCCAATAAACACTACAAAACCCCAAAAAACTCAAAAATAACACTAACAAAGTATAAAAAATCCAAACAGCCACATAATACCCAGAAAACGCATAAAACACCAAACAACTCAAACAAACCATAAAAACCTAAAACCCTAACAAAACCTAACAAACCCTAAAAACCACTCATAACCCCTAAGAACCACTAATAAACCCTAATAACCCATAAAACCCACTGTTAAACCCAAAAAACCCTAATAAACACTAATAAATCGTAATAACCTGTAATAAACCCTAACATGCTCTATTTGACCCTAATAAAGGCTAAAAAAACCCAAAACCCCCAATATACAATAAAAACACTATTAAACTATAATAAACCCTAATAATCACTAAAAACATTAACAAACCCGACAAAACGCTACAAAAACCTCCAAATAATTGCATATAAAACCATACAACCCACTAATAAACCCTAAAAAACCATAATAACAACAAAATAAATCATAACAAACCCTAACAACCCCAAATAAATCATAACAAATCCTAAAAACACCAAATAAATTGTAACAAAATGAAACAAACCATAACCAACCCCTAATAAACCACAATAAACCCTAACAAAGCATAATAAACCCTAATAAATTGCAATAAACCCAAATACACGTTACTAACCCCAAATAAATAAAATAAACCCTAATAAATCCTAATAAATTCTAAATAACACTGAAAAGGGTTTATAAACCCTAGAAAAAGGTATTAATGCCTACAAAAGCCCAACAAAACCCTAATATACAATAAAAAATTCTAATAAACTGTAACAAATCCTAAAGAACACTAATAAATGCTAAAGAGACCTAATAAACCCTAAAGAACCATATTAAACTCTAAAGAACACTAAAAAACCCTAAAGAACCCAAAAAATGCGAAAACACATTATATAAGCCCTAAAAACTGCTACAATACCCAAACAAACCCTAAAACACACTAAAAACCCAAAAAACCCTATCAATCCCAAAAAAACAAATAAACCCATAAAACCCCCAAAAATAATTAAAAATCCATAAGATACCATAAAAACTATAAACACCCTTTACAACCCTTAAAACCCATAAAAAACACAACAGTCCATAAAAAATTATTAAAACCCTAAAATGGCTTCAAATAGATACATAAACCCTAAAAATGTAACATAAACCATAAAAAATTCAACAAAAACCCTAAAAACGCAACATAAACCAAAAAACGCAACATAAACCCAAAAATGCTACAGAAACACTAAAAGCACTACATAAACCATAGAACTATAACTTAAACCCTAAAAAACAACATAAACCCTAAAAACGCATCATAAACATTAAAAAATGCTACCAAAAACCTAAAAACACAATATAAACCCTAAAAACACTCCATGAACCCTAAAAACGTTACATAAACCATAAAAAATGCAACATAAACACTACATAACCCCTAAAAACACTACATAAACCCAAAAAACGCAACATAAACCCTAAAAAATGATACATAAAAACTGAACCCTAAATATGCTACATAAACCCTAAAAATGTTACATAAACCCTAAAAATGATACATAAAATCTAAAATGGCTAACTAAACTACAAAAACACTACAAAAACACTAAAAATGCTACATAATCTCTAACAACGCTATACAAACCCTAAAAATGCTACAAAAACCCTAAAAATGCTTTAAAACCCTCAAAAATATTAAACCCTAATATACCTTAATATAAAATATTAAACCCTAATAAACCCTTAATAAAATCTAATAATCCCTAAAAACACATTCTAATCCCTAAAATCCTAAGAAACTCTACTCAGCCCTAATAAAACCCAAAAAATACCTAATAAACCCTAATAAATGATAATAAAACCTAATAAACCCTAAAAACACATTAGGAAAACCTAAAAAACTCTAACCAGCCCTAATAGACACTAATAAACACTAATAAACCCTAATAAACTCCAAAAAAATCCTAAATTCCCTAATAAACCATAAATAATGCCAAATAAACCCAACTCAACTTTAAACAACCTTAACACGCCATAATAACCCATAATAAAACCCTAAAAAACCCTAATAAAGAAAAAAATGCTTGTATACCATAAAAAATACCTAGAAACCCTGATAAACTCTAATATAAACTAATAAACCCTAAAAATGCTCACAAACAATAAAATAATGATCAAAAACAAAAATAATCCGCTATATTACATTAAAAGACCTAAAAACACTAATATTACCAAATAAAGACAAAAAAACTAATATACCATAAAAATCCCTAGAAACCCTAATAAACCATAATAAACTCTAATATAACAAAAGAAACTCTAAAACACTAACAAACAAAAACAAAATGCTCACAAACAATAAAAACACGCTATATTATCTAAAGCGACCTAAAAAACGCTAATATAACCTAATAAAACAAAAAAAAACTAATAAACCCCTAACAAACAATAATAAAACCTAAAAATCCCTAATAAACCCTAATAAAAACTAATAAACCCTAATAAAACCCTAATAAAACACTAAAAATATCTTCTTAACCCTAATAAACCTTGACACACCGTAACAAAACCTATTAAAACCCAACTAAACCCCAATAAACAAAAAAACACAAACAGACCATTAAAAATCCCTAGAAACCCTAATAAACAATAATAAATTCAAATAAAAGCTAATAAACCATTAAAAATGCTCATAAACACTACAAACACGTTAATAAAACCTGAAAAGGCATTACAATTCCTCATATATATTTACAAAAACTAAAAAACACTCATACAACCTAATAAAACCCCAACAAACCCTAGTAAACCCAAAAAATCCTTAACAAACCCTAATAAACAGTACTCATCCCTAATAAAACCTAATAAAATCTTAAAGATACCGACTCAACCCTAATAAAAAAACTAAAAATACCTACTCAACCCCAATAAACCTTGACACACCAAAATAAACCATAATAAACCCCACTAAACCCTAAAAACACATATATACCATTAAAAATCCTTAAAACCCATAATAAATGCTAATAAAACCTAACAAATCTTAAAAGCGCTAATAAAACTGAATAAACTCTACTAAACACTAAAAACCGCTATTATACCCTCTTAAAATTTAATAAAACATAATGAAACATAATAAACCCTAATAAATCCTAAACATTCCCAAATATACCCAAATATACCATAATATACCCTAATAAACCCAAATCAATCCTAATAAAACCCTAAAAATACCTAATAAACCCTAATAAACATTGACACACCATAATAAACCCTAATAAAATACTAATAACACCCAACAAACCCTAAAAACGCTAATATACCATTAAAACCCCTAAAACCCTAACAAACTATAATTAATGTTAATAACACCTAAAAATCCTAAAAATTTATAGTAAACCATAAAAATATCTCTAATAATAATAGTAGTAATAGTACACATGCATGTGCATATGCAGGTGCATGATTTAAATAATAAATCATAATGCACTTGCATGTGCATATGCATGCGCATTTGCAAGTGAATGATAATAAATAATAAATTATAAATAATAACGCATGTGAATTGCATGTGTATGTGCATTCACATGTGAATGATAGTAAATAATAAGTAATAATGAACATCCAAGTGCATGTGCATGTGCATGTTCATGTTCATGGTAATAAATAATAAATAATAACAAAGTTCACATTAATGTGCATTTACATTTGAATGATTATAAATAATAAATAATAACACATGTGATAATAAAATAATGCAAGTGCATTGCGTGTGCACGTGCATGAGAATAAATAGTAATAACACATGTGATAATAGAATAACGCATGTGCATTGTATTTTCAGGTTCATTGTAATAAATAATATATAATAACATATGTGTATGTGCATTTACATGTAATGACAATGATGATGATGAATGCACGTGCATGGTAATAAATAATAAATAACAACGCACGTGCATGTGCATTTGTATTTGATGAAACAAACAACAACAACAACAGCAACAATAATAATAGAATAACGCAAGTGCATTGCATGTTCATGTGCATAGTAGTAAATAATAAATAAATAATAGTAAATAAGAACACACATGCATGTGCATGTGCATTTACATTTGATAATAATATTAATAATACTAATTGTAATAATAATAATAATAATGCATGCATGTGCGTGGTAATAAATAATAAATAACAATGCACATGCATGTGGATTTTCATGTGATAATGATAATCATAATGATAATGATAGTAATAATAAAAATAAAAATAATAATAATAATAACTGTGATAATAATAATAATAATAATAATAATAAAAGAATAATACAAGTGCATTGCATATGTACGTGCATGGTAATAAATAATAAATAATAACGCACGTGCATCTGCATTTTCATGTGATGATAATAATAGTAACAGTAGTAGTAGTAGTGATAATAGTAGTAGTACCGATGCATGTGATGATACAATATTGCATGTGCATTATGTGTGCACATGCATGGTAATTAATAATAACGCGCATGCATTGCATTTTCATGTGATGATGATGACGATGATAATAATAATAATATTATTATTGTTATTATTAATAACAACGTATGTGATAATAAAATAATGTGTGTGCATTGCATGTGCACGTGAATGGTAATAAAAAATAAATAATAATGCACATGCTTGTGCACGTGCATGGTCATGAGATGATAATAACAATAATAATAATAGTAATAATAACATTAATGACAACAAAAACGCTTGTGATAATAGAATAGCGCACGTGCATTGCATGTGCAGTGCATGATAATGAATAATAACTCATAGCGCATGTGATGATAACAATAACAATAATAGTAATATTAATAATAATTGCGCCTGTGATAATAGAATAATGCACATGTATTGAATGTGCACGTGTATGTTAATAAATAATAACGCACGTGTATTTTCATTTTCATTTGATGATAAAAACAATAATAACAATAAAAGTAATAATAACAATAACAATAAAAATGCATGTGATAATAGAATAATGTAGGTGCATTGTGTGTGCACGTACATGATAATAAATAATAACAGGTGTGCATGTGCATTTGTTGGTGATAATAATAATAATAATAATATTAATAATAACATCATCAAAAACATATGCACATGCATGAAAATAAATAATTTATAATAAATAATAAATAATAACACATGTGCATCTGCATTTGCATGTGACGATAATAATAATAACAATACATGTAATAACAATAATGATAATTATAATGATGACAATGATAATAATCATAATAATAACGCGTGTGATAATAGAATAATACGCGTCCTAACAAACACTAACAACCACTAATAACCCTTATGAACCACTAATAAATGCAAATAACACATGATTGAAGCCTAAAAACCTAATAAACACTAATAAATCATAATAACCTGTAATAAACCCTAAAACCCTATTAGACTCTAATAAACATTACAAAAGCCCTAAAACCCCTAATATACAATAAAAACACTATTTAACCAAAATAAATCCTAATAATCACTAAATCCCTAACAAGCCCAACAAAACACTACAAAACCTGCCATATAATGGCCTACAAAACACTACAACCCGCAAATAAACACTAATAAACCCATAATAAATTGTAAAAAACCATAACAACCCAAATAAATCATAACAAATCCTAACAACGCCAAATAAATCGTAACAAACTGAAACAAACCATAACAACCCCCTAGTAAACCGCAATAAACCCTAAAAATTCATAATAAACCCTAATAAATCGTAATAAACCCAAATACACATTAATAAACCCTAATAAATAAAATAAACCCTATGAAACCCTAATAAATCTTAAATAACCTTAAAAAGGTTGATAAACCCTAGAAAAAGCTATTAATGCCTACAAAATCCCAATAAAACCCTAATATACAATAAAGAATGCTAATAAACCGTAACAAATCCTAAAGAACACTAATAAACCCTAAAGAACCCTAATAAACCCTGAAGAACCATAATAAACTCTAAAGAACTCTAGAAAATGCTAAAGAACCCAAAAATCACTAAAACACAATACATAAACCCTAAAAACCGCTACAATATCCAAACAAACTCTAAACACACTAAAAACCCTAAAACCCCTATCAATCCCAAAAAAACAAATAAACCCTTAAAAAACCCCAAAAAACCATTGAGAACCCATCAAATATCTTAAAAATCATAAACACCCATTAAAAACCCTTAAAAACCCTAAAAACCACTACAAACCATAAACAACCATTAAAACCCTAATAAAGGCAACAAATAGATACATAATCCCAAAAAACGTTACACAAACCCTAATAATGCAACATAAACCCTAAAAATGCTAAATAAACCCAAAAAACGTAACATAAACCCAAAAAACGCTACATTAACCCAAAAAGCACTACATAAACCCTAGAATTGTAACATAAACCCTAAACAACATAACATAAACCTTATAAAACGCTACATAAAACCTAAAAAACACAAAATAAATCCAAAACCAATACATGAACCCTAAAAACGTTACATAATCCCTAAAAAATGCAACATAAACTCTATATCACCCCTAAAAACGCTACATAAACATGGAAAATTCAACATAAACCCTAAAAAATGCTACGTAAAACCTAAACCCTAAACAGGCTACATAAACTCTAAAAACATTACAAAAACCCTAAAAAATTCTCCATAAAACCTAAAACTACTAATTAAACCCTAAAAGTGCTACATAAACACAAAAAATGCAACATAAACTCAAAAAACGCTACACAAAAACTAAAAAATGCTAACAAACCCTAAAGATGCTTCAAAACCCTCAAAAATATTAAACACTAATATACAAAAATATAAAAAATTAAACCCTAATAAACCCCTAACAAACTCTAATAATCCCTAAAAATGCCTTATAATCCCTAAAAACTCTAAGAAACTCTACTCAACCCTAATAAACCCCCAAAAATACCTAATAAACCATAATAAATGATAATAAAACCTAATAAACCCTAAAAACTTTAATAAAACCAAAACAACCCTAACCAACCCTAATAGACACTAATAAATAGTAATAAACCGTAATAAACCCCAAAAATCCCTAAAAATCTCAAATAAACCATAAATTAATCTAAATAAACCCTACTCTACCCTAACAAACATTAACACACCATAATAACCCCTAATAAAACCCTACAAAACCCTAATAAAGACAAAAAACACTAATATACCTTAAAAATCCCTAGAAAAAATAATAAACCATAATAAACACTAATATAACCTATGAAACCCTAAAAAAACTCACAAAAAAAATCAAAACGCTCACAAAAAACAAAAAATGCTATATTATCTAAAAAGACTTAACAAACACTAATATAACCTAATAAAAAAACTAACAAACCCCTAACAAACCCTAATAACCCCTAAAAATCCCTAATAAACCCAAATAAAAACTAATAAACCCTAATAAAACCATAATAAAACCCTAAAAATAGCTTCTCAACCCTAATAAACCATGACACACAATAATACAAACTAATAAAACTCAACTAAACCCCAATAAACAAAAAAACACAAAAAAACATTAAAAAATCTCACAAACACTTAAAGCACACTAATAAAACCTAAAAGTCCTAACAACTCCTCATATATATTAACAAAAACTAAAAAACACTCATATACCCTAATAAAAACACTAACAAACTCTAGAAAAGCCTAAAAATCCCTAACAAACCCTAATAAACACTACTAAACCTTAAAAACCCTAATAAAACCTTAATGATACCTACAAAACCCTAATAAAACCCTAAAAATACCTACTCAATACAAATAAACCTTAACACACTATAATAAACCATAATAAACCCCACTAAACCCTAAAAAATGAAAATATACCATTAAAAAGTCCTAAAACCCTTATAAATGCTAATAAAACCTAAATAATCTTAAAATCACTAATAAACCCTAATAAACACTACTAAACCCTTAAAAACCATAATATACACTCTTAAAAATTAATAAACCATAACGAATGATAATAAAACCTAATAAATCCTAAAAATACCCAAAAATACCATAATATACCATAATATGCCCTAATAAACACAACTCAATCCTAATAAAACCCTAAAAATACCTAATAAACCCTAATAATACATAACACACCATAATAAACCATAATAAAATCCTAATAACCCCCACCAAATCCTAAAAAATGCTAATATACCATTAAAAACCCCTAAAACCCTAACAAACCATAATAAATTTTAATAACCCCTATAAATTCTAAAAAATTTAATAAACCCTAAAAATACCTCTAATAATAATACTAGTAATAATGCACGTGCATGTGCATATTCATGTGCATGGTTTAAATAATAAATCATAACACACATGCATGTGCATATGCCTGCACATTTTCATGTGAATGATAATAAATAATAAATTATAAATAATAATGCATGTGAATTACATGTGTATGTGCATGTGCATGGGAATGATAATAAATAATAAATAATAACGCCAATCTAAGTGAATGTGCATGTGCATGTGCATGGTAATGAACAATAAATAATAACCAAGTCCACATGAATGTGCATTTTCATGTGAATCCTAATAAATAATAAATAATAACACATGTGATAATTGAATAATGCCCATGCATTGTGTGTGCACGTGCATGAGAATAAATAATAATAACACATGTGATAATAGAATAATGCAAGTTCATTGCATTTGCATGTTCATGATAATAAATAATATATAATAACACACATGCATGTGCATTTAAATGTAATGATAATGATAATGACACATCCACGTGCATGGTAATAAATAATAAATAACAACGCATGTGCATGTGCATTTGTATTTGATGATACAAACAAAATAATAATAATAATAATAATAGAATAACGCAAGTGCATTTCATGTGCATGTGCATAGTAGTAAATAATAAATAAATAAGAACTCACATGCATGTGCATGTGCCTTTACATTTGATGATAATATTAATAATCCTTATTGTAATAAAAATAATAATAACGCATGCATGTGCATGGTAATAAATAATAAATAACAACGCACATGCATGTGCATTTTCATGTGACAATGATATTAAGAATTATAATGATAATGATAATAATAATAATAATAAAATAATAGTGATAATAATAATAATAATTAAAGAATAATACAAGTGCATTGCATATGCACATGAATGGTAATAAATAATAAATAATAACGCACGTGCATCTACATTATTCATGTGATGATAGTAACAATAACAGCAGTAGTCGAATACTGGGAAACATGGTAGGATGATTTTTATGTTTTGATAGTCACACCGAGGCGGTCTGCCATTCGGTGAACCCCCATTGAGATTGATGCGTCGTGCATGATGTTTGACATTTTTTGGATTACGATTGGCGAAGAGTATCGGTGTAGACAATGAGTTATTTATGAAGAATGGATCGAGTTTTGTGATTATTGCACGAGGTTGGGACATTCAGCTGAGGTATGTCGAAGGAGACATCCACCATGGCAGAGGGAGAATCGTTGTAAAGGCAAAGCTGTTCTAGTGAGCACGACTGATGATACCCAATTGGAGGCAGGTTTAGAGATGGGTACTAAGTTGAGGTCGATAGGGCCTGTTGACAATGGAAGGTGCGCTGGTGGGTCTATTCCAGCCGTGAATGGTAAGCTAGCTGGTCCTGGTAAGGCCACTATGGAGAGCAGTAGTCATGACTCTGGAGCTTCAAGAGGTAAGAGGCATATCCCGAAGGATACTGGAAATTTTCACAGGTTAAGGCAGGAGGTTGGAGCCTCCACTAGCTCTTTGGTCAGTGAGAGTGCAGGGAAGGTTGGGTTTGGGGGGTCTTTGATTTCTGATGATGTGGTTAGCTCGGTTGGTAACAAGGAGGCAAGAGGCTTGGACTCTTTAGCTCCACCTTTTCTTTCTATGAGTAATAGATTTGATGGATTTTCTGATGGTTTTATGGATGAGGGTCTGGAGGAGGCTGGTCTGTCTGGAGGGATCACTGTTGAGGAAGCGCTTGAGAGGTAGCCGTTTGAAGACTTGGAAATTGTTCTCGCTGGTGACTTGGGACATCCAGAGAGTCATCCGGTTGATGTTTGCAGAGATATTGAAGGGGATGTGGATCCAAAGAGGCGGCCAGTGGAGGTTGCACAGACTGGTGTCAGAGGGGCCTGTTTTTGGTGGTTTGACCGCAGAGGTTAACCTCTCAGAGGGAAAGTTCTCCTATTTGGTTGAAACAGACAGGAGTCTAGATATTCAGGCTAGTGGTGTTGTGAAGGAGGATTCTACGGTGGCTGTGGAAAATGTGTTTATAGAGGGTGAACACCTTCCTTTGATGGAGAACAATACTCCCGACCAACGGAGGGAGGAAAATGATGGGGGAACTAGTTTGGGTTTGGGGGATCAATCCGGTAAAGATAAGGGGATCTCTGGGGGAGGTAAAGAAAACATGAGTTCCTCGGTTGGTCGTTCATTCAACAATGTTGTTCAAGGTGAGAAGCAGCCTCTTGTTTCAGTTGAAGGTCCTGTTTCGGCTACTCCAAGAAGACGGCCAACGAGAGACTATTCTTTCCTCCCACAACCAATGAGGACTAGGTCCGCCTCTAAGAGTAATAGTGAGGTGACCATGGCTGTTAGGAAGGGCTGCATGATCAAGGGGCCATCACCAGATCAATCAGCTCTGGAACAGCTCAGGTGCTGGGTTCAAAGTGCAAGCTTCTGGAGGTCACCAGAATGGGAATCGACTATGGCTACTGGTGAAGATGTATCCGGATTGGGATGCGGAGATGACTATGGTTTTTATGATGTGTAAGTCTGTGTTGACTGTGTTGCATGGGTTCTTGGTTTTCTCGTTTAAGTTTTGTTTGTATGTTTGGGTACCGGATCCCATAAACTGGCTTTTGATAATAAAAAAATGATTTTCAATCAATAACAGTAGTAGTAATAATAGTAGTATTAGTGGTGATAATAGTAGTAGTACCAATTCATGTGATAATAGAATATTACATGTGCATTACATGTTCACGTGCATGGTAATAAATAATAACGTATGTGCATTGCATTTTCATGTGATGATGATGATAATAATAATAATAATAATATTATTATTATTATTATTAACAATGCATGTGAAAATAGAATAATGCACATGCATTGAATGTGTGTGTATTGATTTCTCATGTGCATTTTCATGGGATGATTATAACAATAACAACAACAACAACAACCACAATAATAATAATAACAATAATAATAACAATGCATGTGATGATAAAATAATGTGTGTGCATTGCATGTGCACATGCATGGTAATAAAATAATAATAATAATACACATTCATGTTCATGTTCATGTGGATTAGATGATGATGATAATAATAATAATAAGAGTAATAATAAGTTATAGTTGTTTGAAAAAACAGCAGACATGTCAAAAATGCTAGAAATGGGGTCTCGAAAAATCTAACAGATCATAGAGTCAATGAAAAAGGAACAACATCTTCTTCTGGTTTCCATTTCCACTCCGTGAATAGTCAAACTGAATCTCATGGAATGAACTATGATAAAAACCGGTGTCGGAGGTCGAACAGACACACAAATAAGATATTATGACCATTTTAAGAAAAATTTGACAGGGATCCGTACATGAAAATGGAGTTTTGGAGGCCTTCTACTGGGTTTTTGGGATGTTAGGGTCTCAAAAATGATTTGAACTATGTTCAAGTCATCCTTCTACCTATACCTAATTGCTACTTTCGATTAGATATGTGGTAGAGTTCAAGCAGACAACCGGAGTGTATGTTATGGCCGTTTGAAGTTGGACTTCTTTTTGGAGTGGAATAACTAATATATCTTATATTTATTTTATGTTCTCATAGTTTCTACTAAACATGGTCCTTACTCATCTCAAGAGATTCGATTTTACTGGTCACAACGCTCAAAGGGAACCCGAAGAAGAAGTCATTCCTATTTTAGTGAAAATATAATAACACACGTGTATTGCATGTGCACGTGCATTAGAATAAATAATAATAACACATGTGATAATAGAATGACATAATTGCATTGAATTTGTGTGTGAATAATGATAAATAATATATAATAACGGACATGCATGTGCATTTACATGTAATGATAATGATAATGATGCATACACGTGCGTGGTAATAAATAATAAATAACAACGCACATGCATGTACATTTGTATTTGATGATACAAACCAAAACAACAACAAGAATAATAATAATAATAATAACAATAGAATAATGCAGGTGGATTTCATGTGCACTTTCATAGTAGTAAATAATAAATAAATAATAATAAATAAGAAAGCACATGCATGTGCATGTGCATTTACATTTGATGATAATATTAATAATTCTAATTGTAATAATAATTATTATAATAACGCATGCATGTGAATGGAAATAAATAATAAATAACAATGCACATGCATGTGAATTTTCCTGTGATAATGATAATAATAATGATAATGATGATAATAATAATAATAATAAAAGAATAATACAAGTGCATTGCACATGCACGTACATGGTAATAAATAATAAATAATAATGCACATGCATCTACATTTTCATGTGATGATAGTAATAATAATAGTATTAGTGATAATAGTAGTAGTAGTGTTGATAATAGTAGTAGTACTAATGCATATGATAATATAATATTTCATGTGCATTACATGTGCTTGTGTATGGTAATAAATAATAACTCTTGTCCATTGCATTTTCATGTGATGATGATGATGATTATAATTATAATAATAATAAAATTAATATTAATAACAACAATGCATGTGATAATAGAATAACGCACATTCATTAAATGTGTGTGTATGTGCATTTGGTTGTGAATTTCCATGTGATGATAAAAATAACAACAAAAACAACAACAACAACAACAACCAAAATAATATTAATAACAATAATAATAACAACACATGTGATAATAAAATAATGTGTGTGCATTGCATGTGCACGTGCATGGTAATAAATATATAATAATAACGCACGTGCATGTGCATGTGAATTTTCATGAGATAATAATAATAATAATAATAATAATAATAGAAGTAATAATAAGTAATAGTAGTTTGAAAAAATAGTAGACAATACAAAATTGCAAGAAATAGTGTCTTGAGAAACCTAACAAATCACAGAGTCATTAAGAAAGGGATAACTTCTTCTTCAGGTGTCCATTTCTACGTCGTGAATAGTCAAAATAAATCTCATGGAACTAACTACCATTAAAACAAGTGTCGGAGGCTATAAAGAGACACAGATACGCAGTTATGACCGTTTTATGAAAAAATTCATAGGAATCTGGACACAGAAATGGTGTTTCGGAGGCCTTCTATTTTATATGTGGTAGATTTCAAACAGACAAATGGAGTGAAAGTTATGGCCATTTGAAGTTGTACATTTTTTGGAGTGGTATAATTAATATATCTTTGGTTTCATTGATATTCTCACAATTTTGATTAGACTTTGTCCTCACTCATCTCACGAGCTTCGATTTTACTAGTCACAGTGCTCAAACGGACACCCGAAGGAGAAGTTATGCCTATTTTAGTGAGTTTTTTGTTTCTTATGTCCTTTAGGTGCTAGGAGGGTTGCTCAATTTAAAACGACAACAACTTCTGCTATGTGTGTTCATTTTGACTCTACCACATATCAAATCGAAGACTGTTAAATGATACACACTCTAGAAACCACTAGAACCCTATCTGACATTCTTCAACCCCCAAAAGACCAAAAATCCTTTTGGATGGTCAAAGGATTGGATTATGGTGTCTGTTTTGTAATAACTTCTTCTATGGGTGTCTGTTTTACCTCTAACACATATAAAATCGAATATTGATACTACAACTACTCTCCTATAACCACTGAAGCACCTTCTCACATTCTTGAAGCACCAAAAGGTACTTAAACCCTCCAAAAGACCATAACTTCTACTATGGGAGTCCGTTTTGCCTCTACTATATATCAAAATGAAGATTTTGACTAGATATATGCATCAATGAAAAATAGAAACACCTTATCATGTTATTAAAGACCCAAAAGGTACTTAAGTCCTTGAAATGACCATAACTTCTGCTCTAGGTGTCTGTTTCACCTCTACCACTTGTCAAATTGATGCTTGCAACTAGTTGTACACATCTGTGACAACTATGAACAACTAAATAACCCTAACAAACCATAAATAACCCCATAAACACTAAAAACTATTAAAAACCATGAAAAACCCTAACAAACCCTAACAAACCCTAACAAAGAGAAACAAACCCTACCAAACCCTAACAGAGCCTAAAAATAGAAAAAAAAACATAACAAACCCTAAAAACCACTAACAAGCCCTATCAAGCCCCGAAAATCCCAATAAGCACTAAGAAACCCCAATAAACAAAAAAATTAAGAAACACTAAAAACCCCTAAGAAACCATAAGAAAAACTAACATAACCCTAAAAACCCTAAAACCCCAAACAAAAACCTAAGCAAACCTTAGAAACGTTAACAAACCATTAGAAACCCTAACACACCATCAAAAACCCTAACACACCTTTAGAAACCCTAGCACAGCCTTAGAAACCCCAACGCACACAAAAAATCCCTAACACAACCTTAGAAACCCTTAGAAACCATAGAACACCCTTAGAAACCCTAACCCACCCATAAAAACCCTAACCCACCCTTAGAAACCCTAACACACCCTTATAAACCCTAACACACCCTTAAACACCCTAAATCACTCTAATAAGAACTAATAAATCCTAAAAAACCCTACCAACCAATAATAAACCCTAATAAACCCTAAAGCCCACTACTAAACCTTAATAAACACTAATAAATTTTAATAAACCCTAAAAATCCTATTAGAACCCAATAAAAGCTATACAAAACCTAAAAACCCAAATATACAACAAAAACTCTATTAAACCATTCAAAATGCTAACATTCTCAAAAAAACCTAACAAACTAGGCAAAACCTGACAAAACCCTAAAAAACCATAAAAACCCAAAAAATCCTTACAAATCCAAAAACCCCTAAATAACCCTAAAACCCTAAAAACCAAAAAATACGAAAAAAAACCCGAAAAAAACCTAAAAAACCCTAAAACCCTCAAAAAACCTCAAAAAACCTCAAAAAACACTAAAAACCTAAAAACCACTAAAAATGATAAAAACCCTAGAAAGCCTAAAAATGCATAAAAAACTGTAACCAACCCAATGAAACCCTTAAAACCCTAAAAACACCCTACCAAACCCTAAAAACCTCAAAGGAAAACCTAATACACCCTAAAGAACCCTAAAAACCCCTAATAACCCAAAAGAACCCTAAAGAACAACTACAGACACTAACAATGCTACATAAACCCTATCAATTGATACAAAAACCCGAAAAATGCTTCAAAGCCCACAAAATGCAACAAACCACCAAAATGCTAAAATAACCCTTACAAAGCATAAAAAATCTATACACACCCATAAAACCCAAAAAAATCATAAAACCCAAAACAACTCAAACAAACTGTAACAAACCCTAAATAACCCTATCAAAACCTAACAAACCCTAACAACCACTAATAACCCCTATGAACCACTAATAAACCCTAATAACCCAGAAAACCCACTACTAAACCCTAAAAACCCTAATAAACACTAATAAATTGTAATAACCTGTAATAAACCCTAACAAAATCTATTAGACCATAATAAATGCTACAAAAACCCTAAAACCCCTAATATACAATAAAAATCACTATAAAACCATAATAAACCCTAAAAATCACTAAAAACCCTATCAAACTCGACAAAACGCTACAAAAATCTCCAAATAATGGCCTACAAAACCCTACAACCCACTAATAAACATTAAAAAACCCTAATCACCCAAAAATAAATAATAACAAACACTAACACCCCAAATAAATCGTAACAAATCCTAACAATGCCAAATAAATCATAACAAACTGAATCAAACCATAACAAACTCCCAATAAACCCCAATAAACCCTAAAAATTCATAATAGACCCTAATAAATCGTAATAAACCCAAATACACGTTACTAAACCCTAATAAATAAAATAAACCCTAATAAACCCTAATAAATCCTAAATAACCATAAAAAAGGTTGATAAACCCTAGAAAAAGCTATTAATACCTAGAAAAGTCCAATAAAACCCTAATATACAATAAAAAAGCTAATAAACTGTAAAAAATCCTAAAGGACACTAATAAACCCTAAAGAACCCTAATAAACCCTAAAGAACCATATTAAACTCTAAATAACACTCAAAAACCCTAAATAACCCAAAAAATGCTAAAAAACATTATATAAACCCTTAAAACCGCTAAAATACTCAAACAAACCCAAAAACACACTAAAAAACCCAAACAACCCCTATCAATCCCAAAAAACAAATAAACCCATAAACCCCCCAAAACCATTAAAAACCCACCAGATACCATAAATACCATAAACACCTGTTAACAACCCTTAAGAACCCTAAAACCCACTACAAACCAAAAACAACAATCAAAACCCTAAAAAAGGCTTCATATAGATACATAAACACTAAAAATGTTACATAAACCCAAAAAAATGCAACAAAACCACTAAAAACACAACATAAACCAAAAAATGCAACATAAACCCAAAAAATGCTACATAAACCCTAAAATCACTACATAAACCCTAGAGGTATAAAATAAACCCTAAAAAGACAACATAAACCTTACAAAATGCAATAGAAACATTAAAAAACGCTTCATGAAACCTAAAAAAACAATATAAACTGTAAAAACACTACATGAACACTAAAAACGTCATATAAACCCTAAAAAATGCAATATAAATGCCACATCACCCCTAAAAACACTACATAAACCAAGAACACCCAACATAAACCCTAAAAAATTCTACATAAAACCACAACCATAAACTCACTACATAAACCCTAAAAACAATACTTAAACCATAAAAATGATACATAAAACCTAAAACCACTAACTAAACCCTAAAAATGCTACATAAAGACTAAAAATTCTATATAAACTCTAACAACACTACAGAAACCCTAAAAAGTTCTATAAAAACCATAAAGACACTTCAAAACCCTCAAAAATATTAAACCCTCATATACCATAATATAAAAAATTAAACCCTAATAAACCCCTAAAGAACCACTAATTCCACTAACAATGCTACATAAACCCTAACAATTACTACAAAAATACTGAAAAATGATTCAAAACCCACAAAACAAAACAAAACCCCAAAAAACGCTAAAATAACCCTAACATAGCATAAAATATCCAAACACACCCATAAAACCCAAGAAAAGCATAAAACCCCAAACAACTCAAACAAACTGTAACAAACCTTAAAAACCCTAACAGAACATAACAAACCCTAACAACCACTAATAACCCCTAATAACCACTAATAAACCCTAAAAACCACTATTAAACCCTAAAAACCCTAATAAACACTAATAAATGGTAATAACCTATAATAAACCCTACCAAACTCTATTAGACCCTAATAAACAAAACAAAATCCATAAAACCCCTAATATACAATAAAAACACTATTAAACCACAATAAACCCTAATAATCACTAAAAACCCTAACAAACCTGACAGAACCCTACAAAAACCTCCAAATAATTGCCTACAAAATCCTACAACCCACTAATAAACCTAACAAAACCAAATAACCCCAAAATAAATCGTAACAAACTAAAACAAACCATAACAAACCCCTAATAAATCGCAATAAACCCTAACAAAGCATAATAAACCCTAATAAATCATAATAAACCCAAATAAACGTTTTTAAACCCTCAAAAATCCTAAATAACCCTAAAAAAGGTTGATAAACCCTAGAAACGACTACAATACCCAAACAAACCCTAAAAACACTAAAAACCCTAACAACCCCTATCAATGCCAAAAAACAAATAAACCAATAAACCCCCTAAAACCCCATTAAAAAACCACAGATACCATAAAAAACCATAAACACCCCATAACTACCCATAAAAACATTAAATAACACTACAAAGCATAAAAAACCATTAAAACCCTAAAAAAGGCTTCACATAAATACAAAAACCCGAAAAACGTTACAGAAACCCTAAAAAATGCAACAAAAACCCTAAAAATCCAACATAAACAAAAACACAGAACATAAACTCAAAAAATGCTACATAAACCCTAAAAGCACTACATAAACCCTAGAACTATAACATAAACCTCAAAAAACACAACATAAACCACAAAAAATGCTACATAAAACATAAAAACACAATATAAACCCTAAAAACACTACATGAACCCTAAAAACGTTACATAAATGCTTAAAAATGCAACATAAACACTACATCACCCCTAAAAATGCTACATAATCCCAGAAAAGGAAACATAAACCCTAAAAAATGCTACATAAAACCTAAACCCTAAACACGCTACATAAACCCTAAAAATGTTATATAAATCCTAAAGATGATACATAAATCTAAAATTCCTAACTAACCCCTAAATACACCCTACATAAATACCAAAAATACTACATAAACTCTTAAAATTCTACACAAACCCTAAACAATGCTACAAAAAACCTGAATATTCTTTAAAATCCTCAAAAATACTTAACATTAATATTCCATAATATAAAAAATTAAACCCTAATAAACCCCTAATAAACTCTAATAATCCTTAAAAACACCTTATAATCCCTAAAATCCTAAGAAACTCTACTCAACCCTAATAAAACCCCAAAGTACCTAATATTCCCTAATAAGTGATAATAAAACCTAATAAACCCTAAAAACACGTTAAGAAAACCTAAACAACCCTAACCAGCCCTAACAGACACTAATAAACACAAATAAACCCTAATAAACCCCCCAAAACCCTAAAAAGCCCTAATAAATGATAAATAAATCCAAATAAACTCTACTCAACCCAAACAAACCTTAACACACCATAATAACCCCTAATAAAACCCTTCAAAACCCTAATAAAGAACAAAAATACTACTATACCTTAAAAAATCCCTAGAAACCCTGATAAACTCAAATATAACCAAATAGACCCTAAAAACGCTCACAAATAATAAAAAACGATCACAATCAATAAAAACGCGCTATATTACCCAAAAATACATAAAAACACTAATATAGCCTAATAAAGACAAAAACGCTAATATACCATAAAAATCCCTAGAAACCCTAATAAACCACAATAAACTCTAATATTACCAAAGAAACCCTAAAACGCTCAGAAACAAAAACAAAATGCTCACAAATAATAAAAACATGCTATATTATCTAAAAAGTCTTAAGAAACACTAATATACCCTAATAAAATAAAAAAACTAATAAACCCATAACAAACCCTAATAAACCCTAAAAATCCCAAATAAACCCTCATAAAAATGAATTAACCCTAATAAAACACTAAAAATACCTTCTCAACCCTAATAAACCTTGAAAAACCATAACAAAACCGAATAAAGCCCAACTAAACCCCAATAAACAAAAAAAACGCAAAAAACCATTAAAATCCCTTGAAACCCTAATAAACCATAATAAATTCAAATAAAAGCTGATAAACGATTAAAAATGCTCACATACACTAAAAGATTCTAATAAAACCTAAAAAGTAAAAACAACCTCTCGTATATATTAAACAAACTAAAAACACTCATATACCCTAATAAAAACACTAATAAACCCTAATAAACCTAAAAAATCCCTAACAAACCCTAATAAACACTACTCAACCCTAATAAACCCTAATAAAATCCTAAGGATACCTACTCAACCCTAATAAAACCCAAAAAATACCTACTCAACCCTGATAAACCTTAACACACTATAATAAACAACAATAAACCCCACTAAACCCTAAAAAATGAAAATGTACCATTAAAAAGACCTAAAACCCCTAATAAATGGTAATAGAACCAAACAAAGCATAACAGCACTAACAAACCCGAATAAACACTACTAAACCCTAAAAACCCTAATATACCCCCATAAAATTAAAAAAACCATAATGAATGATAATAAACCCTAATAAATCCTAAACATACCCAAATATACCATTTTATACCATAATATACCCTAATAAACTCAACTCAATCCAAATAAAATTCTAAAAATACCTAATAAATCTGAATAAACCATGACACACCATAATAAACCCTAATAAAATGCTAATAACCCCCACCAAACCCTAAAAATTCTAATATTGTATTAAAAACCCTAAAACCCATACAAACCATAATAAATTTAAATAACACCTAAAAATTCTAAAAAATGCTCATAAACCCTAAAAATACCTCTAATAATAATAATAGTGACAACGCACGTGCATGTTCATATGCACGTGCATGTGCATATGTCTGCGCATTTGGATGTGAATGATAATAAATAATAAATAATAAATAATAACGCATGTGAATTACATGTGTATGTGCATGTGCATGTGAATTATAATAAATAATAAATAATAACGCACATCCAAGTGTATGTGCATGTGCATGGTAATAAACAATAAATTATAACCATGTCCACATGAATGTGCATTTTCATGTGAATGATAATAAATAATAAATAATTACACAAGTGATAACAGAATAATGCACGTGCATTGCGTGTGCACGTGAATGAAAATTTATAAAAATAACACATGTGATAATAGAATAGCGCAAGTGCATTGCATTTGCATGTGCATGATAATAAATAATATATAATAACACATGTGCGTGTGTATTTACAAGTAATGATAATGATAATGACGCATGCACATGCATGGCAATAAATAATAAATAACAACGCACGTGCATATGTATTTGTATTTGATGATACAAACAATAATAATAATAATAATAATAATAATAATAATAGAATAAGGTGAGTTTATTTCATGTGCTCGTGCATAGAAGTAAATAATAAATAAATAATAATAAATAAGAATGCACATGCATGTGCATGTGCATTTACATTTGATGATAATATTAATAATAATAATTGTAATAATAATAATAATAACGCATGCACGTGCATGGTAATAAATAATATATAACAATGCACATGCATGTGCATTTGCATGTGATAATGATAATAATAATAATGATGATGATGATGATAATAATAATAATAAAAGAATAATACAAGTGCCTTGCATATGCACATGCATGGTAATAAATAATAAATAATAATGCACGAGCATCTACATTTTCATGTGATGAGAGTAATAAAAACAACAATAGTAATAATAGTAGTAGTAGTGGTGATAATAGTAGTAGTACCAAGGCTTGTGATAATGGAATATTGCATGTGCATTATGTGCCCATGTGCATGGTAATAAATAATAATGCTCATGCATTGCATTTTCATGTGATGATGATGATGATAATAATAATAGTAATAATATTAATAATAACAACGCATGTGATAATAGAATAACGCACGTGCATTGAATGTGCGTGTATGTGCATTCGCATGTGCCTTTTCATGTGATGATAATAACAACAACAACAACAACAACAATAATAATAACAATGCATGTAATAATAAAATAAAGTGTGTGCATTGCATGTGCACATGCATGGTAATAAAAATATAATAATAATGCATGTGCATGTGAATGTGTATGTGGGTGAGATGATGATGATAATAATAATAATAATAGTAACAATAAGTTATAGTTGTTTGAAAAAATAGAAGATAGGACAAAAATGCTAGAAATGGGGTCTCGAGAAACCTAACAAATCACAGAGTCCTTGAAAAAGGCATACCTTCTTCTTTGGGTTTCCATTTTCGCTCTGTGAATATTCAAACTGAATAAAATAGAATAATTGTGATAAAAATAGGCACCAGAGGCTGAACAGACACACAAATCAAAAGTTGTGACAATTTTATGAAAAAATTCGAAAGGGATCCTGACACCGAAATGGAGTTTTGGAGGCCTTCTGATGGGTTTCTGGAATTTTAGGGTCTCAAATATTACTTGACCTTTGTTCAAGTCATCCTTTTGCATAGATCACTTCTCTACATTTGATTTGATATGTGGTAGATCTAAAACGGACAACCGGAGCTAATGTTATGGCCGTTTGAAGGTAGACTTTTTTGGAGTGGTATAACTAGTGTATCTTGTATTTATCTGATCTTCTCATAGTTTCTACTAAACTTGGTCCTCACTCATCTCGATAGATTCGATTTGACAAGTCACAACACTCAAACAGACACCCGAAGGACAAGTTATGCCTATTTTAGTGAGTTGCAGGTTTCTTAGGTTTTTAGGCACTATGAGAGTTGCTCAATTTAAAATGACAATAACTTCTGCAACGTGTGTTCATTTTGGCTCTACCACATATAATATCAAATATTGTGAAAAGATACACACTTTGGTAACCACTGGAATCCTTTCTGACAATATTCAACCCCCAAAAAGACCCAAAATCTCATTGGATGGTCGAAAGATTGGCTTTTGGTGTCCATTTTACAATAACTTCTTCTATGGGTGTCCGTTTTGTCTCTACCACATATCAAATCAAATCTTGCGACTAGAACTACACCCGTATAACCACTGAAGCACCTTCTCACATCCTTGAAGGCCCAAAAAGGCACTTAAACCCTCCAAAAGACCATAACTTCTACTCCGGGAGTCCATTTTGCCTCTACCATATATCAAATCGAAGCATTGGACTAGATCTACATATATGTGACCAATAGGAACACCTTATCACATTCTTATAGTCCAAAAAGGTCCTTAAGTCCTTTAAATGACCATAACATCTTATCTGGGTGTCTGTTTGACCTCTACTAAATATCAAATTGAAGATTGCGACTAGATCTACACATCTATGACAACCATGAACTACTAAATAACGCCAACAATACATGAATAACCTAATAAACACTAAAAACCATTAAAGACCATGAAAAACCCTAACAAACCCTAAAAACCCACAAAAAAACCCCAAAAAATATAACAAACCCTAAAAACCCTAACATGCCCTAAGAAACCCTAAGAAGCACTAAGAAACCCCAATAAACCCAGAAAACCAGGAAGAAACCCTACAAAACCCCTAAGAAACGATAATGAACCCTAAAAAATCCTAAAAAACCTAACAAAAACCTAACCAAACTTAAGAAACACTAACACACCCTTAGAAACCCTAAAACACCCTAAGAAACCCTAAAACACCCTAAAACACCCCAGCACAACCTTAGAAACCCCAACACACCCATAAAAACCCTAACACAACCTTAGAAACCCTTAGAATCCATAACACACGCTTAGAAACCCTAACCCACCCATAAAAACCCTTACCCACGCTTAGAAACCTTTACACACCCATAGAAACCCTAAAAAACACTTAGACATCCTAAATCACTCTAATAAGCTATAATAAATCCTAACAAACCCTACCAACCAATAATAAACCAAAACAAACCCTAACAAACCCTAAATCCCAATACTAAACCCCAATAAACACTAATAAATCGTAATAAACACTAAAAACCCTATTAGACCCCCATAAAAGCTAAAATATACCAAAAAACCGAAATATACAACAAAAATACTATTAAACCATTCAAAACGCAAATATCCACACAAAAAACTAACTAACCCGGCAAAACCAGACAAAACCCTAAAAACCCTAAAAACCCAAAAAAACCCTAAAAACCCTAAAAAAATCCTAAAAACCCTAAAAAACTCTAAAAACCCTAAAACCCCTAAAAACATGAAAAACCCAAAAAATCCCGAAAACAAACCTAAAAAACCCAAAAAAAACAGAAAAAAAAATGTCCAAAAATGCTAAATATCCAAAAAGCCCCTAAAAATGCTAAAACCCCTAAAAAGCCTAAAAATTCCAAAAAACCCCTAACCAACCCTATGAAACCCTTAAAACCCATAAAACCACCTACCAAACCCTAAACACCTCAAATGAAACCCCAATACACCATAAAGAACCCTAAAGAACCCCAAACACCCCAAAAGAACCACTAAAGCCACTGACAACGGTACATAAACTCTAAAAATTGCCAAAAAAACCAAAAAATGCTTCAAAATACACAAAATACAAAAAAATCCCCCAAAAAATGCTAAAATAACCCTAATAAAGCATAAAAAATCCAAACAGACCCATAAAACCCAAAAAAACACATAAAACCCCAAACAACTCAAAAAAACCGTAACAAACCCTAAAAACCACAACAAAACCTAACAAACCCTAAAAACCACTAATAACCCTTAAGAATCACTAATAAACCCTAATAACCCCTAAAACCCACTATTAAACCCTAAAAACCCTAATAAACACTAATAACTCGTCATAACCTGTAAAAACCCTGAAAACTCTATTAGTCTTTAATAAATGCTACAAAAGCCCTAAAATCCCTAATATACAATAAAAAACACTATTAAATCATAATAAACCCTAATAATCACTAAAACCCCTATCAAACCCGACAAAATCCTACAAAAACCTCCAAAAAATAGCCTAAAAACCCTAAAACCCACTAATAAACACTAACAAACCCTAATAACCCCAAAATAAATCGTTAAAAACCCTATCATTCCCAAATAAATCGTAACAAATCCTAACAACAACAAATAAATCGTAACAAACTGAAAAATACAATAACAAACCCATAATAAAATGCAATAAACCCTAAAAAATAATAATAAACACTGATAAATTGTAATAAACCCAAACACATGTTACTAAACCCTAATAAATAAAATAAACCCTAATAAACCCTAATAAATCCTAAATAAGCCTAAAAAGGTTGATAAAATCTATAAAATGCTATTAATTCATAAAAAAGCCCAATATAACCCAAATATAAAATAAAAAATGCTAATAAAGGGTAACAAATTCTAAATAACACAAATAAACCCAAAAGAACCCTAATAAAACCTAAAGAAACAAATTAAACTCTAAAGAACACTAAAAAACACTAAAAAACCCAAAAATTGCTAGGACACAATATATAAACCCTAAAAACTACTACGATGCCCAAAAAAACCCTAAAACACACTAAAAAACCCAAACGACCCCCATCAATCCCCAAAAAAACAAATAAACCCATAACCCCCCCCCCCAAATAAACAATTAAAAAGTCATCACATACCATAAAAACGATAAACACTCGTTAACAACCCTTAAAAACCCTAAAACAATTAAAAACCATAAACAACCATTAAAACACTATAAAAGGCTTCAAATAGATACATAATCCCTAAAAACGTTACATAAACCCTTAAAATGTGACAAAAACCCTAAAAACGCAACATAAACAAAAAAACACATCATAAACACAGAAAAACGCTATATAAACCCTAAAAGCACTACATAAACCCTAGAACTGTAACATAAACCCTAAAAACACAACATAAACCCTAAAAAATGCAACAAAAAGATTAAAAAACACTAAATAAAACCTAAAAACCCAATACAAACCCTAAAAAATCCTAAAAACCCTAACAAGCCCTAACAAACCCCAAGAAGCACTAAGAAACCCCAATAAACCCAAAAAACTAGGAGGAAACCCTACAAAACCCCTACGAAACCATAAGAAACCCTAACAAAACCCTAAAAACCTAACAAAACCCTAAGAAAACCTAAGAAACACTAACACACCCTTTGAAACCCTCACACACCATAAGAAACCCTAAAACACCCTTAGAAACCCCAACACAGCCTTAGAAACCCCAACACACCCATAGAAACCATAACACAACCTTAAAAGACCTTATAAACCATAACAAACCATTAGAAACCCTAACCTGCCCAAAAAAACCCTAACCCACCCATAGAAATCCTAACACACCCTTAGAAACCCTAACAAACCCTTAGACACCCTAAATCACACTAATAAGCACTAATAAATCCTAACAAACCCTACCAACCAATAATAAACCATAATAATCCCTAATAAACCCTAAATCCCACTATTAAACCCTAATAAACACTAATAAATCGTAATAAACCCTAAAAGCCCTATTAGAAGCCAATAAAAGCAAAAATATGCCTAAAACCCCCAATATACAACAAAAATGCAATTAAACCGTACAAAACTCTAATATCCACACACAAAACCTAACAAACCCGGCAATACCTGAGAAAACCCTAAAAACCCTAAAAACCCTAAAAACCCTAAAAAACCCTAAAAACCCCAAAACCCTAAAAAATCCTAAAAACCCTAAAACCCAAAAAAACACGAAAAACCCAAAAAAACTTGAAAACAAACCTAAAAAACCAAAAAAAAACCTAAAACCCCTCAAAACACTAAAAACACTAAAAAGCCTAAAAACACCTAAAAACCCTAAAAAACCCTAACTAACACTATGAAACCCTTAAAAACCTAAAAACCACCTAGAAACCCCTAAAAACCTCAAAAAACCCCTAATACACCATAAAGAACCCTAAAGAACACTAAAAACCCTAGAGAACCACTAAATCCACTAACAATGCTATATAAACACTAATAATTTCTACAAAAGTAAAAAAATGCTTCAAAACCCACAAAATGAAATAAAACCACAAAAAACGCTAAAATAACCCTAAGAAAGGATAAAAAATCCAAACACACCCATAAACCCCAAAAAACGCATAAAACCCCAAACAACTCAAACAAACCGTAACAAACCCCAAAAAACCTAAGAAAACCTAACAAACCTTAACAACCACTAATAACCCCAAAGAATCACTAATAAACCCTAATAACCCCAAAAACCCACTATTAAACCCTAAAAACCCTAATAAACACTAATAACTCGTAATAACCTATAATAAACCTCGACAAACTCTATTAGACCCTAATAAAAGCTACAAAAGCAATAAAACCCCTAATATACAATAAAAATCACTAATAAATCATCATAAACCCTAATAATCACTAAAAACCCTAACAAACCCGACAAAAGGCTACAAAAACCTCCAAATAATAGCCTACAAAACCCTACAACCCACTAATAAAACCTAACAAACCCTAATAACCCCAAAATAAATCGTTAAAACCCTAGAAACCCCAAATAAATTGTAACAAATCCTAACAATGACAAATAAATCGTAACAAACTAAAAAATACAATAACAAACCCCTAGTAAACTGCAATAAACCCTAAAAAATCATAATAAACCCTAATAAATTGTAATAAACTTAAACACATGTTACTAAACCCTAATAAATAAAATAAACCCTAATAAACCCTAATAATATCTAAATAAGCCTAAAAAGGTTGATAAACCCTAGATAAAGCTATTAATTCCTACAAAAGCCCAATAAACCCCTAATATAAATTAAAAAATGCTAAAAAACTGTATCAAATCCTAAAGAACACTAATAAACCCTAAAGAACCCTAATAAACCCTAAATAACCATATTAAACTCTAAAGAACACTAAAAAACCCTAAAGAACCCAAAAAAAAATCTAGAACACAATATATAAACCCTAAAACTGCTACAACACCAAAACAAACCCTAAGCCACACTAAAAACCCTAACAACCCCTATCAATCCCAAAAAAACAAATAAACCCATAACCCCCCCAAATAAACCATTAGAAAGCCATCATATACCACAAAAAACCATAAACAACCGTTAAAACCCTTAAAAACTCTAAAAAACTAAAAACCCTAAACAACCATTAAAACCCTAAAAAAGGCTTCAAATAGATACATAAACCCTATAAAAGTTACATAAACCCATAAAATTCAATAAAAACCCTAAAATTTAACATAAAAAAAATGCAACATAAACCCAGAAAATGCTATATAAACCCTAAAAGCACTACATAAACCCTAGAACTGTAACATAAACCCTAAAAAACCCAACATAAACCCTAAAAAACGCAACAAAAAGATTAAAAAGGCTATATAAAACCTAAAAACACAATATAAACCATAAAAACACTACATGAACCCTAAAAAAATTACATAAACCCTAAAAAATGCAACATAAACGCTACATCACCCCTGAAAACGCTATATAAACCCAGAAAATTCAACATAAACCCTAAAACATGCTACATAAAACCTAAACCCTAAAGATGCTACATAAACCCTAAAAATGTTACATAAACCCTAAAAATGATACAAGAAATCTAAAAACACTACCTAAACCCTAAAAAAGCTACATAAACACTAAAAATGCTACATAAAATCTAACAACGCTACAAAAACCCTAAAGACACATTAAAACCCTCAAAAATATTAAACACTAATATACCATAATATAAAAAATTAAACCCTAATAAACCCCTAATAAACTCTAATAATCACTAAAAACACCTTATAATCCCTAAAAACCCTAAGAAACTCTACTCAACCCTAACAAAACCCCAAAAATACCTAATAAACCCTAATAAATGATAATAAAACCTAATAAACCCTCAAAACACATTAAGAAAACCTAAACAACCCTTAACAACCCTAATAGACACTAATAAACACTAATAAACACTAATAAACCCCAAAAAACCCTAAAAAGACCTAATAAACCATAAATAAAGCTAAATAAACCCTACTCAAACCTAACAAACCTTAACACACCATAATAAACCCTAATGAAACCCTACAAAACCCTAATAATGAAAAAAATTCTAGTATACATTAAAAAATCTCTAGAAACCCTGATAAACTCTAATATAACCTAATAAACCCTAAAAACACTCACAAACAATAAAAAATGATCACAAAACCTAATAAAACCCAACTAAAACCCAATAAATAGAAAAATGTAAACAGACCATTAAAAAGCCCTAGAATCCCAAACAAACCATAATAAATTCAAATAAAAGCTAATAAACCATTAAAAATGCTCACAATCACTAAAAACATGCTAATAAAACCTAAAAAGTCATAATAACCACTCATATATATTAACAAAAACTAAAAAACACTCATATACCCTAATAAAAACACTGACAAACCCTAGTAAACCCTAAAAATCCCTAACAAACACTAATAAACCATACTCAATCCTAATAAACCCTAATAAAACCTTAAAGATACCGACTCAACCCTAATAAAATCCTAAAAATACCTACTCAACCTTTATAAACCTTAACACAACATAATAAACCATAATAAACCCCACTAAACCCTAAAAATGCAAATATACTATAAAAACCCCTAAAACCTGTAGTAAATGCTAATAAAACCTAATAAAGCATAAAAGTTATAATAAACCTGAATAAACACTACTAAATACTAGAAAATCCTAATATACCCTCTTAAAAATTAATGAACCATAATGGACCATAATAAACCCTAATAAATCCTAAACATACCCAAATATACCTTAATATACCATAATATACCATAATAAACCCAACTCAATCCTAATAAAACCTTAAAAATACCTAATAAACCCTAATAAACACTAATAAACCTTGACACACCATAATAAACCCTAATAAATTCCTAATAACCCCCACCAAACCCTAAAAAACGCTAATGTACTATTAAAAACCCTAAAACCCTAACAAACCATAATAAATGTTAATAACACTTAAAAATCCTAAAAAATGATTCTAAACCCTAAAAATACCTCTAATAATAATAGTAGAAATAACACACATGCATGTTCATATGCATGTACATGGTTTAAATAATAAATCCTAACCCACGTGCATGTGCATATGCCTGCGCATTTGCATGTGAATGATAATAATTAATAAATTATAAATAATAACCCATGTGAATTGCATGTGTATGTGCATGTGCATGTGAATGATAATAAATAATAAATAATTATGCACATACAAGTGCATGTGCATGTGCATGTGCATGGTAATATACAATAAATAATAACCAAGTCCACATGAATGTTCATTTGCATGTGAATGGTAATAAATAATAAATAATAACACATGTGATAATAGAATAACGCATGTGCATTGCGTGTGCATGTGCATTAGAATAAATAATAATAACACATATGATAATAGAATAATGCAAGTGCATTGTATTTTCATGTGCCTGATAATAAATAATATATAATAACGCACGTTCATGTGAATTTACATGTAATGATAATGATAATGACGCATGCACGTGCATGGTAATAAATAATAAATAACAACACTAGTGCATGTGCATTTGTATTTAATGATACAAATAATAATAATAATAATATTATTAATAATAATAATAGAATAATGCAAGTGCATTTCATGTGCACGTGCATAGTAGTAAATTATAAATAAATAATAATAAATAAGAACGCACATTCATGTGCATGTGCATTTACATTTGATGATAATATTAATAATACTAATTGAAATAATAATTATAATAATAATGCATGCATGTGCATGGTAATAAATAATAAATAACAACGCACCTGCATGTGAATTTTCATGTGATAATGATAATAATAATGATAATGATAATGATAATGATAATAATAATAATAATAATAATAATAACTGTGATAATAATAATAATAATAACAAAAGAATAATACAAGTGTGTTGCATATGCACATACATGGTAATAAATAATAAATAAAAATGCATGTGAATTTACATTTTCGTGTGATGATAGTAATAATAACAATAATAGTAATAATAGTAGTAGTAGTGGGGATAATAGTAGTAGCACTAATGCATATGATAATAAAATATTGCATGGGCATTACGTGTGCATGTGTATGGTAATAAATAATAACTCTCGTTCATTGCATTTTCATGTGATAATGATGATGATAATAATAATATTATTATTAATAATATTAATAATAACAACGCATGTGATAATAGAATAAAACATGTTCATTGACTGTGTGTGTATGTGCATTTGGAAGTGCATTTTCATGTGATGATAATAACAATAACAACAACAACAACAACAACAACCACAAATAATAATAATAACAACGCATGTGATAATAATATAACATGTGTGCATATCATGTGCACGTGCATGGTAACCAAAATATAATAATAATTCATGTTCATGTGCATGTACATTTGCATGAGATGATGATAATAACAATAATAATAATTACATTAATAATAAGTTATAGTTGTTTTAAAAAATAGCAGATAGGACAAAAGTGCTAGAAATGGTGTCTTGAAAAACCTAACAAATCACAAAGTCAATAAAAAATTCCATAACATCTTCTTCAGATGTCCATTTCCACTTCGTGAATAGTCAAACTAAATCTCATGGAACAAACTATGAAAAAAACAGGTGTCGTAGGTCGAACAGACAAATAGATCAGAAGTTATGACCGTTTTAAGAAAAATTTGACAGGGATCCGGACACAGAAATGGAGTTTCAGAGGCCTTCTGATGGGTTTTTGGGATTTTAGGGTCCCAAACATTACTTGAACTTTGTTCATGTTAGCCTTCTATGTAGATCTCATCGCTTCCTTCGATTTGATATATGGTAGAGCTCAAATGGACTACCGGAGTGAATGTTATGGTCGTTTAAACATGGAATTTTTTTGGAGTGGTAAAACTAATATATCTTCTGTTTCTTTGATCTTCTCATAGTTTCGATTAGACTTGGTCCTCACTCATCTCACGAGCTTCAATTTTACTAGCCACAATGCTTAAACGGAAACCCGAAGGAGAGGTTATGTCTATTTTTGAGAATTGTGGGTTTCTTAGGTTTATAGGCGCTAGGATGGTTGCTCAATTTAAAACGACAATAACTTTTCTACGTGTGTTCATTTTGGCTCTACCACATATCAAATCGAAGACTGTGAAATGATACAGGATTCGGTAACCACTGGAAACCTTTCTGACATTCTTCGACCCCAAAAAGACCCAAAATCCCTTTATATGGAAAAAGATTGGCTCCTGGTGTCCGTTATGCAATAACTTCTTATGTGGGTGTCCATTTTTCCTCTACCACATATCAAATCGAAGCTTGAGACTATACCTACACTCTGATAACCACTCAAGAACCTTCTCACATCCTTTAAGGACTAAATAGGTACTTAAACCTTCCAAAAGACCATAACTTTTACTCCAAGCACTAGTGCAGAAAATGTTTTTTACGTCACCATTTTTTACGTCGGTTATATAAAACCGACGTCATAATATGTAAAACGAGGTTTTTTACGTCGGTTATTTAATAACCGACGTAAAAACCTGTGTTCGGTACACCTTTAACGTCGGTTATAAAAATAACCGACGTTATTAATCCCGCGGCTTCGTTTTTTACGTCGGTTATTTTTATAACCGACGTAAAAAACGCGGTTTTCGAAGGCCTTGTTACGTCGGTTATTTTATAAACGACGTAAAAAAAGAATCCGCAGATGTTTTTGACGTCGGTTATGGAATAACCGACGTAAAAAAACGCGGATTTTGAGCCCTTTATAACGTCGGTTATAAAATAACCGACGTCAAAAAGGAATCGGAGGAAGGTTTTTACGTCGGTTATTGAAATAACCGACGTTATAAAGGTTTTTAAAAACATTATCACGTCGGTTATTGAATAACCAACGTGATAACTCATTTAAAAAT
Source organism: Viscum album (assembly GCA_963277665.1). Classification (NCBI taxonomy): domain Eukaryota; kingdom Viridiplantae; phylum Streptophyta; class Magnoliopsida; order Santalales; family Viscaceae; genus Viscum; species Viscum album. Next base: position 791,950,105 of record OY728167.1, read on the forward strand.
TTACCCAGACCCGTGGATTGTCATTCGCGAGTTTACCTTCGACAGTCGCGACTCGTCTCTCTCGCGCGTAAACCCGAATCGGCTCGTCCATTTCGTTGGTTTAGATTCGTTTTGCGATCATCGTTTCTCATATTTAATCTCCTCGGATCAATCATCTAAACTCGCAGCACTCAGGTAATCCTCCCACTCGTTCGTTTTTTTTCGCGGATAGTATATATAAATGTGTTGTGACTTTTTTGTTGAAACTAGATAATATTCTTCGATTGCGAACCCTTTTAACTCGTTTTGGCACCATAATCTTATTTATCATCCCTAGATCTATTTGTTCGACTTTCAATATTGAGTAATTTTATGATTTCACTAATTTTTCATCGTTTTCTATAAATCCCCGAGAGGGTTGGGGCGTGTCCATTTGGATGGGTTGCCCTTTTACAGTTGTTACTACTTTATTCACACACAACCATGGCATAGGTGCATGGATTTGGGGCCGGGGGGTGTCCAGGGGGGGTTACAAGGGGGTGGGTGGGTGTGGGGGGTTGTCCAAGGGTGTGGGTGGGTGTTGGGGGGTGTCCAGGGGGGTGTCCAAGGGGGTAGGGGGTGGGGGTGGTGTTTAGGAGGGGTGGGGGGCTGTCCAGAGGGTTGGGGGGTGTCCAGGGGGGTGTCCAAGCAGGTCGGGGGTGGGGGGTTGTGTCCAGGAGGGGTGGGGGTGCTTTCTAGAGGGGTCGGGGGCTGTCCAGAGGGGTCGGGGGGTGTCCAGGGTGGTGTCCAAGGGGATGGGTGGGTGTGGGGGGCTGTCCAAGGGGGTGGCGGCCTGTCCAGAGGGGTCGGTGGGGTGTCCAGGGGGGTGTCCAAGGGGGTGGATGGGTGTGGGGGGCTGTCCAAGTGGGTGGAGGCCTCTCCAGAGGGTATTTGGGGTTGTCCGGGTGGGTGGGGGGGCTGTCCAGAGGGTTGGGGGATGTCCAGGGGGGTGTCCAAGGGGGTAGGGGGTGGGGGTGGTGTCCAGGAGGGGCGGGGGGCTGTCCAGAGGGGTCGGGGGGTTTACAAGGGGGTGGGTGGGTCTGGGGGGGCTGTCCAAGGGTGTGGGTGGGTGTTGGGGGGTGTCCAGGGGGTGTCCAAGGGGGTAGGGGGTGGGTGGTGGTGTTTAGGAGGGGTGGGGGGCTGTCCAGAGGGTTGGGGGGTGTCCAAGCAGGTCGGGGGTGGGGGGTTGTGTCCAGGAGGGGTGGGGGTTCTTTCTAGAGGGGTCGGTGGGGTGTCCAGGGGGGTGTCCAAGGGGGTGGATGGGTGTGGGGGGCTGTCCAAGGGGTGGATGGGTGTGGGGGGCTGTCCAAGTGGGTGGCGGCCTCTCCAGAGGGTATTTGGGGTTGTCCGGGTGGGTGGGGGGGGCTGCCCAGAGGGTTGGGGGATGTCCAGGGGGTGTCCAAGGGGGTAGGGGTGGGGGGTGGTGTCCAGGAGGGGTGGGGGGCTGTCCAGAGGGGTCGGGGGGTGTCCAGGGGGGTTTACAAGGGGGTGGGTGGGTGTGGGGGGCTGTCCAAGGGTGTGGGTGGGTGTTGAGGGTGTCCAGGGGGGTGTCCAAGGGGGTAGGGGGTGGGGGGTGGTGTTTAGGAGGGGTGGGGGGGCTGTCCAGAGGGTTGGGCGGTGTCCAGGGGGGTGTCCAAGCAGGTCGGGGGTGGGGGGTTGTGTCCAGGAGGGGTGGGGGGCTGTTCAGAGGGGTCGGGGGGTGTCCAGGGGGGTTTACACATCGATTTGTTTTATATTTCAAAATTGTTTACATTCAAATTATGATTTTTTTTCATATAAACATATATTTGTCTTATCTAAAAAATATATATATTTTTGCTATTTGTTATAGGTAATAATGAGTCGAAGTTGGATTACGGCACATCGAATGAGCAATGAATATGAGGAAGGTGTTGATGCCTTTTTGGAATTTGCTAAACGAAATGTTCCAAGTAGTGACATTTTTTTCTGTCCATGCCTGAAATGTCTGAATATGAAGAAGTTGAAAAGTAGAGAGATAAAAGATCATCTGATTTTTCATGGTTTCAATCCGAGTTACAACCCTTGGATTTGGCATGGCGAAACTGGACAGAATGTCACTGATGATAATGAATCGCAAGATGGTAACTCCGATGGAATTGAAGAAATGATTCGCGATATTGTAGGAGAACAAATTGAGATAGAACCGATAGTTACACGTCTATATGGTGATGCCAAAAAACCATTATATCCTGGTTGTACAGATTTTACGGTTTTGTCGGCGGTGTTAAGATTGATTAACCTGAAGGCGAAACATGGATGGAGTGACAGAAGTTTTACAGAGCCGCTACAATTGATGAAAGACATTCTTCCAAAAGATAAAGATCTTCCAGATTCACATTATAAGGCCAAAAAAATATTATGCCCGATGGGATTGGGATACAGGAAAATACATGCCTGTCCGAATGACTGCATTATATATAGGAAGGAATATGAATTTCTGAAAGAGTGTCCTAAATGTGGGACATCACGGTATAAGGTGAATGAAAAATCGCAAGCTGATGTAGAGATTACAAAGCTCCCTTCAAAGTTATTTTGGTATCTTTCTATAATTCCTCATTTCAAACGTTTATTTGCTAATTCACATGATGCAAAAAGGTTAAGATGGCATGCTGATGAGCGGGTATGTGATGGAAAAATAAGTCATCCAGCTGATTGTCCACAATGGAAGAAAATTGATGCCCAGTACCCTACATTTGGAAATGAAATTAGAAATCTGAGACTAGGCTTGTGCACAGATGGAATGAATCCATAACGAACCCTCAGTAGCACACATAGTTCATGGCCTGTTTTATTGGTAATTTACAACCTCTCTCCTGAAGTTTGTTTGAAGCGCAAATATGTCATGTTGAGTATCATGATCTCTGGTCCAAAGAAACCCGGGCAATGATATTGATGTATACTTGTCACCGCTGATTGATGATTTGAAACTGTTATGGGCTGATGGTATTAGGGTGTATGATTCTTATAAAATGGAATATTTTCAACTGCATGCAGTGCTTCTATTCACTATAAATGACTTCCCAGCATATGGAAATTTGTCTGGATACAGTGTTAAAGGGCATAAAGCATGTCCAATTTGCGAACAACAGACGTCATATTGTCAATTGCATCATGGGAGGAAAACAGTGTACATGGGTCATCGAAAGTTTTTGTCTATGGATCACCCTTATAGAAGACTAAAAAAGGCATTCAATGGCTCACAAGAATTTGATACTGCTCCAAAACCTTTATCCCCAGAATTTTATTTTGAGAGGGTGAAAAACCGTGATGTGACATTGGGAAAGACACAGAAATCTGGTAATGATAGACATATTTGGAAGAAAAGGTCAATATTTTTTGAGCTACCATATTGGAGGTATCATGAAGTCAAACATAATATTGATGTCATGCACGTGGAGAAGAATATCTGTGATTCTTTGATCGGAACATTGCTAGATATTAAAGGAAAGACAAAAGATGGGTTGAATGCAAGGTTAGACCTACTATCAATGGGAATACGTTTAGAGTTAGCTCCCACTCCTAAAGGAAGACGAACATTTCTTCCCCGGCTTGTCATACATTATCGAAGAGGGAGAAAAGTAGCTTCTGTCAGTGTCTTCATGATATCAAAGTGCCTCAAGGTTATTCTTCAAATGTAAAAACTTTTGTCTCATTGAAAGACTTGAAGTTGATAGGTATGAAATCACATGATTGTCACGTCATGATGCAACAAATTCTACCAGTTGCACTGCGTGGAATATTTCCCATCCGTGTCAGAAAGACTATAATGAGGTTGTGTTATTTTTTCAATTCAATTTGTAACAAGGCGATTGATGTGAATGCTTTGAACATTTTGGAAAAGGATGCAATTTTTATACTTTGTCATTTGGAAATGTATTTTCCTCAACTTTTTTTGATATGATGGTGCATTTAATGATTCATCTGGTTCGAGAAATAAGGCGTTGTGGACCTGTATATCTTCGTTGGATGTATCCTTTTGAAAGGTATATGAAAATATTAAAGGGATATGTTAAAAATCCATATCGACCTGAAGCCTCCATTATTGAAAAGTATATTTCTGAGGAGGTAGCAGAGTTTTGTACGAGCTACATGGCTACGGCGCAACACATAGGTTTGCCTCCATCTCGCCATGAATGGGTTAATAATGAGGGAAAGGGGATTCGTGGCTTGAAAGTCAAATCACTGTCATCTGAACATATGAAGAAGTTAGAATCATACATCTTGAATAACATAGCTGATGTTCAACCGTATATCACATTGCATATTAATGAGTTGAAACAATGTCATCCAAAGAAGAAAGAAATGTGGATTTTGAATGAGCACAACAAAACTTTTTTGCCATGGTTTAAAAATACCTTGCTTGGTAGATCAGATGTATCAGAGACATTAAAATGGATAGTGGGTGGTCCATCTTTAAATGTGATAACATGGTCCTCTTATGACATTAATGGCTATACAATTCATACGAAAGCTCAGGACAACAGAAGTGCAGTTCAGAATAGTGGTGTATTGGTGTTTGCAGAAGCAATGCATTTTTCGAGTGCTAAGGATAGAAACCCAATTTTGGAATCAAGTGCATATTATGGAGTGATTGAAGACATATGGGAGGCTGATTACTTTAAAATTAAAGTTCCTGTTTTTAACTGTAAATGGTTTATCGGTAACAACAGTGTCAGACACGATGAATTTGGAATGACACTTGTTAATCTGAATAGATTGGAAGACACAGCTGATTCTTTTATAATGGCAACACATGCCAAACAAATTTTCTATGTAGTAGATCAATCAGATATGCAGTGGGCTGTTGTTTTACAAGGAAAAAAACAATATGTTGGTGAGGATGAATTTGATGAAGATGCTGATTTATGTGAGATCCCTACTTCCATGGAAAGATTAACAGAACATAATGATGAGTATGTTGAAGACATGGTTTGTGCCATAAGGAACGATCACGACGAAGGAATTTGGGAAAACAACCCAACTGTACATTCCTAAAATTACAGGTAACACAATTTTATTTCTTGTTTACATTTAGTTTTTTCATATAATGTTAGATATTGTAAATTTTTTACTTATTAAAACATGTTTCAAACCAAAATGATAAAACAATAAAAACCGTAAAGAGGAGAAGTCTTGGGCGCAACGGCTGGCCGGTGGTGGATCACCGGTTGGCCGGTGGTCCAGACAGAGGAAGGCTCTCTGTCTGGACCACCGGCCGGCCGCTGGATCACCACCGGCCGGCCGGTGGACTAGACAGAGAGCCTTCCTCTCTGTCTGGATCACCCGCGGCCGGCCGGTGCTGAGCCAGCGGCCGGCCGGTGGCACCAGGCAGTGGGCAAGTCGACTGCCTGGGTCCTCCGGCTGGCCGGTGAGCTCACACCGGCTGACCGGTGGACTCAGTGAGTCCACTTTTCAGATTTCTTGGGCCAACTCCTTGTCAACCTTTTGCATGTGTTTACCATGTTTATAATTGTTTAACATGCTTACCATATTACCAATGTTTACTATTATGTAATTTAGTACACTTTTCTATTTGTGAACTAATGTTTGTTTTTTTGATTTGAAGGAAAATGACAGATCAATCAGTTGATCAGCCACATGATTCTGGAGATGAGCATATTGGTCATTCATCTGGGGAGGAACATTCACATGCTCCTATTACGAAAAAGAGTTCAAAGGTTGGTAAGCGTGGGTGCACACGTTTACCAAAATTATCACTTTCCCGTACGAAGGAGGAGAGGATAGTCGTGGAGTTTGATGATGATGATCTTCCTAGAGGTCCAAATGCTAAAGATTTTAAGGGTTTTGTAGCAACTCAGGCTAAGAGCAAAGTAAGCATTCTCTATGATGATTGGAGAAGTGTGGATAAGGCGATAATTTCTCAGCTGTGGGAGACCATTTTGGTAAGATCTTTTGCTATTGTTTGACTGTTCTTTAAATGTTTCTAGTATATATAATATTTTTAACGTCTTTTTTATCAGATGACATTTGATATTCCTGACACTGGAGGAGTCAGGAAGAAATGCTTATCGTTGGCTGCTAGGAGATGGAGGGATTTCAAATCAACCCTCTCATCTGATTTCATTTATGGTCATAGGAGTCGTGAGAATCCATGTCATATATATCCTTTTATAGATGAAGACACATGGAGACAATTTTTTGAAAGTAGAAGAAAAGAATCATTTTTGGTAAGGGCAATGTAAACTTTTATAAGCTTTCTTATGTAAATGATCTTATTATTGTTTTGTTAATGATTACTTGTTCTTAATTTACAGCAAACAAGGAAATATCATCAAGAGATCCAATCTAAAAATGTATACCCTCATAGTTTATCTCGGAGAGGGTATGCATTATTGGAAGAACAAATGATGGCAGAAAAATTTCAACAACTAAGAGATGAGTCTTCAAGCTCTGGAGAGGTGGCCCCTCCATCCCCTCCATCTAGACATGAGAAATGGAAAAGAGCTCGGAAGGGCAAAAAAGGACAATATCTTTCGGAAGAATCGAGACTCGTAGTTGAGAGGATTGTAGGATATCTATTTTATTTATTTAAGTTTACTATTTTCGTCATATATTTCCAATCATTATAGAAATGTTCAATTAATTATTACAGGACTCTCTTGAGGAGCAGAGTTCACAGGGGACATTTACACCATCTGGGAGGGAAGATATTTTATCTGTGGCATTGGGAAAGCCCGAACATCCTGGCCGTGTAAGAGGATATCCGGCAGGTGTATCGGTAAGAAAAGTGTTGCCACGTTCCTCAACTTCTAACATTGAGGAAGTTTATAAAAAAATAGAATCCTTGGAGGCTGAAGTCCATAATATTAATGCGACAATGGAGGACAAGATTAGAGCATCGGTGCAGTTTATGTTTGCAGACTTGCAAAGACAATTTCAGGGTGCAGCTCCCACTCCACCTCTCCCAGTAGCTCCCACTCCCCCACCTCAGCCTGCGGACCCCATTTTTGATCCTCCTCCTCCGCCGCAGCTACCTACTTATTGTGAGTTGTATGTTGATGATCCTCAACATCATATAGTTGCATATGGGATGGTATATTGTATAGGGGATACAGTTCATCATCAACAGTTAGAGGTAGAGAATCAGAGGGTCAATGTACAGGATATTATAGATAGATCAGCTCGGATACCATTACCTACAGATGAGGTGACGACAATTGGACATAGTATCGGCCATTTTTTACTTTGGCCATCCAGACTTCTTCGACTCATTACCATAGAGTTATGGATGTTATATCTTTTATTTTATATTTTTATTAATGTTTTATCATTTGAAAACTAATATATTTTTCAATTTATTTTTACAGGAATACTTCAAAGGTAAAGAAATACTGTATAGACAACAACAAAGACAGATAGCTATGACATCAGATGCAGATACTAGCAGTCTTGACAAATTGTCAAGATATTCAAATTTGTTGGCGGATCATTATGACTTTACAATGGAAGCTCATGTCTGTGGACGTGAACTAGGTGTGGGGATTATGAAAACTGATATCATGGAGTTTGTCACTGGAGATAAGTTGGGCATCAACGTGGTGCAAATTTTTATCATGTAAGTCTTAACACCTTTTCCTTGCGTTATATTTATTAAAAATGTATACTTATGTCTTCTTTGTATTAAGTATCTGTATAAAATTTGTGAGAGGAATGAGCTGACAGATGTATATGGATTCGTGGACCCACAATTGATTTCCCCTGAAGCATGTGCATTGGATGAGGAACGAAGAATGCTTTATATTGCTGATAGTTTTGAAAAGAATGTAATCACACAGTGTTGGATGATGCATTTTTGTGAGAGGTATGAAACAAATCCCTCTCAAAGAGTTAATTATCTTTTAACATAAAAAACCACTAACGTTAAATTTCCTTTTATCAGGGATCATTGGATGTTAGGGGTTTTTTTATCTAGGGAGAAAACACTTTATTGGATATGCTCTCTCCATGATGATGTGCGAGAAAGTTTTAAGAATATATTGGAAACGTAAGTTTCAATTTCACAAGAGTTTTATATATTATAATGAATTTTAAATTTACCCCATTCGTATTATTTTCTAATAGGGCATGGGTCCACTTTCGAAAAAGCGCAAAGAAAAGGAATTACAAGATCAAATATGTACATGTGAAGGTAAATATCCATTTATAATTTGTACATTTTGATTTATTACATAAAAATAATATATTGAATTTACACTCATTCAAACAGAAATGTCATGAGCAACAAGGCATCATCGAATGCGGATATTACATGTTAAGATTTATGTATGAAATAATAACAACTGGGACAGTTCTGAGTTTTGACCTGGTAAGATTTCCTCTTTCTCATAATATTTCAATTTGATTTATTCATTATACACGTTGACTACTATCCTTTTCCTTTGTAGCTTTTTGATGACCCTCAACCCTTTACTGCTGAAGATATCAAACACTTACAAGTGGAGTGGTCAAATTATTTTACAGGTTTGATTGACTTTTAGTTGTTTGTAATGTAAAATTTAATTTTGAATATTGTCAATGTAATTGTGTATTTCGTAGTCGTTTAGGTTGGATTTAGTTTTTTTTTGAAGTTGACAGTGTAAGTTTTGAATGTTATATAAGTGAATGTTTAATTTTTCTCTACTTCTTGTTTTGGTCTACTGTTGATGGTTTTTCTGGTCTGGATTTTGGTATGGGGGGAGAGGTTCCAAGGGGGTGGGTGGGTGTTTGGGGGGTGTCCAAGGTGTGTTTGGGGCTGTCCTAGGGTTCGGGGGGGTGTAAATGAGGGTGGGGGGTGTCTAAGGGGTGGGGGTGTCCAAGGTGTGTTTGGGGCTGTCCAAGGAGTCGGTTGGGTGTAAATGAGGGTGGGGGGGGGGGGGGCTGTCCAAGGGGTGGGGGGGTGTCCAAGTGGTGGGGGGTGTCCAAGGGATATAGGAGGGGTGTCCAAGGGGTGTTTGGGGCTGTCCAAGGGGATGGGGGGGTTTCCAAGGGGTAGGGGGGTTTCCAAGGGGTCGGGGGGGTGTCCAGGGGGTGGGGGGGGCTGTCCAAGGGGTGGGGGGTGTCCAAGGGGTGGGGGGGTGTCCAAGGGATATGGGAGGGGTGTCCAAGGGGTGTTTGGGGCTGTCCTAGTGTTCGGGGGGTGTAAATGGGGGTGGGGGGCTGTCGAACGGGTGGGGGGTGTCCAAGGGGTTGGGGGGTGTCCAAGGGATATGGGAGTGGTGTCCAAGGTGTCTGGGAGTTCTGTCCAAGGGGCCGGTTGGGTGTAAATGAGGGTGGGGGGCTGTCCAAGGGGTGGGGGGTGTCCAAGGGGTGGGGGGGTGTCCAAGGGATATGGGAGTGGTGTCCAAGGTGTCTGGGAGTTTTGTCCAAGGGGCCGGTTGGGTGTAAATGAGGGTGGGGGGGCTATCCAAGGGGTGGGGGGTGTCCAAGGGGTGGGGGGGTGTCCAAGGGATATGGGAGTGGTGTCCAAGGTGTCTGGGAGTTCTGTCCAAGGGGCCGGTTGGGTGTAAATGAGGGTGGGGGGGCTGTCCAAGGGGTGGGGGTGTCCAAGGGGTGGGGGGGTGTCCAAGGGATATGGGAGGGGTGTCCAAGGGGTGTTTGGGGCTGTCCAAGGGCTCGGGGGGGTGTCCAGGGGTCGGGACGGGGGGGGGGGGGTGTCCAAGGGGTCTGGGAGGGCTGTCAAGGTGTGGGGGGGTGTCCAATGGGTGTTTGAGGCTGTACTAGGGGTCTTGGGGGTGTAAATGAGGGTGGGGGCTGTCCAAGGGGTGGGGGGTGTCCAAGGGGTGGGGGGTGTCCAAGGGATATGGGAGGGGTGTCCAATGGGTGTTTGAGGCTGTACTAGGGTTCGTGGTGGTGTAAATGAGGGTGGGGGGGGGGGGCTGTCGAAGGGGTGGGGGTGTCCAAGGGTTGTGGTGGGGGAGGGTTGGCCAGGTTGTTAGGTGGGTATAGATGAGGGTGGGGTTCAGTTGGGGCTTGGGGGAGGGCTGGAATGGTTATTTTTGTTGTTTGGTTTCTGGTTGATTTTTGGTGAGAGCAGTGCAATTATTTTAAAAAAAAATATATCGCTATCACGTCGGTTATTTTATAACCGACGTGGTAAATAATCGGTAGGGGTTTATCACGTCGGTTTTTTCGAGAACCGACGTGATAAACCGTTCCCGGGCCTTTTATCACGTCGGTTCTTAATATAACCGACGTGCTAAAAGGCCTGGGAATCGATTTACCACGTCGGTTATTGGATAACCGACGTGCTAAAACGTTTCCCAGGCCTTTTTAACACGTCGGTTATTTAAGAAACCGACGTGATAATAGGCCAGGGGAAGGGTTAATCACGTCGGTTATGTCATAACCGACGTGATAAACGATATCCCAGACGTTTTATCATGTCGGTTTAAAAAATAACCGACATGATAAACCCCCCCCCCCCGTGCATATTTATCACGTCGGTTATTATATGAACCGATGTGATAACCACCGTGATGTTAGGGATGTTACGTCGGGTTTTAAATAACCGACGTAAAAAACGTTATTTATAACGTCGTCCGTATTAACGTCGCCTAAAAACCGACGTAAATAATAAAAAATAACCGACGTAAAAAATGTTTTCTGCACTAGTGAAGAGTCTGTTTTGCCTCTACCATGTATCAAATTGAAGCTTTAGACTAGATCTACACATTTGTGACCAATAGAAACACCTTATCACGTTTTTAAAGACCCAAATGGTTCTTAAGTCCTCCAAATGACCATAACTTCTACTTTGTGTGTCCGTTTCACCTCTACCACATATCAAATTCTAGATTGCGAGTAGATCTACACATATGTGACAACCATGAACAACTAAATAACCCTAACAAATAATGAATGACCCCATAAACACTAAAAACCATTAAAAACCACGCAAAACCCTTACAAACCCTAAAAAACCCGAACAAACACAATCAAACCCAAAAAAACCCTAACAAACCCCCAAAAACCCTAAAAAACATTACAAAACCTAAAAAACCCCTAATAAACAATAACAAGCCCTTACAAAACTGAAGAAGCACTAAGAAACCCCAATAAACACAAAAACCCCGAAGAAACCCTAAAAACCCTGATGAAACCATTTGAAACTCTAACATAACCCTAAAAACCCTAAAAACCATAACAAAACCCTAAGTAAACCTATGAAACAATAACAAACCCTTAGAAACCCTAACACACCCTTAGAAACCCTAGCACACCCTTAGCAACCCCAACGCACCCATAGAAACCCTAACACATCCTTAGAAACCCTTAACCATAACACACCCTTAGAAACCCAAACATGCCCATAAAAACCCAAACCCACCCTTAGAAACCCTAACATACCCTTAGAAACCCTATCAAACCCTTTGACACCCTAAATCACTCTAATATAAACTAATAAATCCTAACAAACCCTACCAACAAATAATAAACCATAATAAACCCTAATAAACCCTAAAGCCCACTACTAAACCCCAATAAACACAAATAAATCGTAATAAACCGAAAAACCCCAATTAGACCCCAATAAAAGCTATAAAATACCAAAAAAACCCAAATATACAACAAAAACACTATTAAACCATTCAAAATGATCATATTCACAAAAAATCCAAACAATCCCCGAGAAACCTAACAAAACCCTAAAAAAACCATAAAAACCCATTAAAAATCCGAAAAAACCCAAAAACCCAAAAAACCCAAAAAACTCTAAAAAATCATAAAAAACCAAAAAAATCCTAAGAAACCCTAAAACCCCTAAAAACTCGAAAAAATTGAAAAAACCCAAAAACAAACATAAAAAACCCTAAAAACCTCAAAATAGATAAAAACCCCTAAAAAACCTAAAAACCACTAAAAATGCTAAAACACCCAGAAAAGCCTAAAAATTCCTAACAAAACCCTATCCAACCCTAGGAAACCCTTAAAAACCCTAAACCCCTAGAAAACCCTAAAAACCTCAAAAGAAACCCTAATACACCCTAAAGAACCCTAAAAACCCTAAAAACCCTAAAAACCCTAAAAAACCCAAAAGAACCCTAAAGAACCATTAAAGCCACTAACAACGCTACATAAACCCTATCAATTGCTACAAAAACCAGAAAAATGCTTCAAAATCCACAAAACGCAGCAAAACCCCAAAAAATTCTAAAATAACCCTTACAAAGCATAAAAAACCCAAACACACCCATAAAACCCAAAAAACGCATAAAAGCCCAAAAAACTCAAAAAACCGTAACAAACCCTAAAAACCCTATCAAACTAACAAATCCTAAGAACCACTAATAGCCCCTAAGAACCACTAATAAACCCTAATAACCCATAAAACACACTATTAAACCATAAAAACCCTAATAAACACTAACAAATCATAACAACCATTAATAAACCCTAACAAACTCTATTAGACCCTAATAAATGCCACCAAATCCCTAAAACCCGTAATATACAATAAAAACATTATTAAACCTTAATAAACCCTAATAATCACTAAAAACCCTAACAAACCTGATAAAAAACTACAACAATCTCCAAATAATAGCCTACAAAACCATACAACCCACTAATAAACCCTAAAAAACACTAATAACACAAAAATAAATCGTAACAAACCCTAAAAACCCCAAATAAATCCTAAGAAATCCTAAAAACGCCAAATAAATCATAACAAACAGAAACAAACCATGACAAACCCCTAATAATCCTTAATAAACCCTAACAAATCATAATAAACCCTAATAAATGTTAATACACTCAAATACACTTTACTAAACTCTAATAAATAAAATAAACCCTACTAAACCCTAATAAATCCCAAATAACCCGAAAAAAGGTGGATAAACCCTAGAAAAATCTATTAATGCCTTCAAAAGCCCCATAAAACCCAAATATACAATAAAAAACACTAATAAACTGTAACAAATCCTAAATAACACCAATAAACCCTAAAGAACCCTAATAAAAACTAAAGAACCATATTAAAATCTAAAGAACACTAAGAAACCCTAAAGAACCCACAAATGCGAAAACACATTATATAAACCCTAAAAACAGCTACAATACCCAAAATAATCCGAAAACACACTAAAAAATTCTACCAAACCATATCAATCCCAAAAAAACAAATAAACAAATAAAACCCACCAAAAACCATTAAAAAGCCATCTGATGCCCTAAAAACCATAAACACCCGTTAACAACACTTAAAAACCCTAAAAAATACTACAAACCATAAAAAACATTAAAACCCTAAAATAGGCTTCAAATAGATACATAAGCCATAAATACGTTACATAAACCCTAAAAAATGCTACAAAAAATCTAAAAATGAAACATAAACCAAAAAACCCCACATAAACCCAAAAAACGCAACATAAACCATAAAAGCACTACATAAGACCTAGAAATGTAACATAATCCCTAAAAAACACAACATAAACCCTAAAAAACGCAACATAAATATTAAAATTTTTAAATAAAACCTAAAAACACAATATAAACCTAAAAACACTTCATGAACCCTAAAAATGTTACATCAACCCTAAAAAATGCAACATAAACGCTACATCACCCTTAAAACGCTACATAAACCCTGAAAACGAAACATAAACCCTAAAAACTTCTAGATAAAACCTGAACACTAAGCACGCTACATAAACCCTAAAAACATTACATAAACCCTAAAAATGATACATAAAACCTAAAACAGCTAACTAAACCCTAAAAATGTGATATAAACACTAAAAATGCTACATAAACTCTAACAACGCTACACAAACCATAAAAAGCCTGAATAAACCATAAATAAATCCAAATTAACCCTTCTCAACCCTAAAAAACCTTAACACACCATAATAACCCCTAATAAAACCCTATAAAACCCTAATAAAGAAAAAACACTAGTAACCCTTAAAAGGTCCCAAGAAACCCTGATAAACTCTAATATAACCTAATAAACCCTAAAAACGCTCACAAAAAATAAAAAAACTATCAAAATCAATAAAAATGTGCTATATTACATAAAAAGACCTAAAAACACTAATATAACCTAATAATGACAAAAATCATTAATATACGTTAAAAATCCGTAGACACCCTAATAAACCATAATAAACTCTAATATAACCTAAAAAACTCTAAAAACACTCACAAACAAAAAAAAATTGCTCCTAAACAAGAGAATCACACTATATTATCTAAGAAGACCTAACAAATGTTAATACACCCTAATAAAACAAAAAATAATAATAAACCCCTAACAAACCCTAATAAACCCTAAAAACCCTAAAAAACCCTAAAAACCCTAATAAAAACTAATTAACCCTAATAAAACCATAATAAAACCATTAAAATACCTTCTCAACACTAATTAACATTGACACACCATAATAAAACTGTATAAAACCCAACTAAACCCCAATAAACAAAAAAAACACAAACTAACCATTAAAAAGTCATAGAAACCCTATTAAAAAATAATAAATTCAAATAAAAGCTAATAAACCATTAAAAGTGCTCAAAAACACTAAAAACACGATAATAAAACCTAAAAAGTCATAACAACCCCTCATATATGTTAACAAAAACTAAAAAACACTCATATACCCCAATAAAAACACTAACAAACACTAGTAAACCCTAAAAATCCCTAATAAACCATACTCAAGCCTAATAAACGCTAATAAAACCTTAAAGATACTGACTCAACCCTAATAAAATCCTAATAATACCTACTCAACCCTAATAAACTTTAACACACCATAATAAACCATAATAAACCCCACTAAAACCTAAAAATGCAAATATACAATTAAAAAGCCCTAAAACCCCTAATAAATGCTAATAAAACATAACAAAGCTTAAAAGCGCTAATAAACCTGAATAAACACTACTAAACACTAACAGACCCTAATATACCCACTTAAAAATTAATAAATCATAATGAACCATAATAAACACTAATAAATCCTAAACATACCCAAATATACCATAATATACCATAATATACCAAAATAAACCCAACTGAATCCTAATAAAACCCTAAAAATACCTAATAAACCCTAATAAACCATGAAACACCTTAATAAACCCCAATAAAATCCTAATAACCCCCACCAAACCCTAAAAAATTCTAATATACAATTAAAAATCCCTAAAACCCTAACAAACCATAATAAATGTTAATATCACCTAAAAATCCTAAAAAATGCTAGTAAAACCTAAACATTCTTCTAATAATAATAATAGTAATAACACACATGCATGTGCATATGAATGTGCATGGTTTAAATAATAAATAATAGCGCACGTTAATGTCAATATGCTTGCACATTTGCATGTGAATGATAATAAATAATAAATAATAAATAACAACGCATGTCAATTGCATGTGTATATGCATGTGCATTTGAATTATAATAAATAATAAATAATAACGCACATACAAGTGCATGTTCATGTGCATGTGCATGTGCATGGTAACAAAGAATAAATAATAAACAAGTCCACATGAATGTACATTTGAATGTGAATGATAATAAATAATAAATAATACAACATGTGATAATAGTATGACGCACATGCATTGCGTGTGCACACTACTACAAAAACAACCTTTATCATTTCCAGAGAAGTTCATCAACAACGCTAAAAAAAGCGTTGTTAGTCGAGTTGAGGATATAGGGGGGTCCCTTTTATTAGTGCATAGAAAAGAACTGATAAAGGCACCTTTTATCAGCGCTAAAAAAATAGTTGATGAAAGACCCCTTTATGAGCGCTTTTTTAGCGCTGTTAAATGGGTACTTTTATCTGGGCTTCTAAAAAGCGCTCATAAAAGTCAAAAATAAATAAATAAAAAAAATTATAATGCGGGGGGGGGGGGTTTAATAGCACTTGACCCCCTATCAGCACTAGGAGGACCCCGCCCCCCTTAATCTTTCCAACGTGCTGCCCTTCCCGTGAATCCCCCACATGCGCGCACCTCCTTGCTTCCACCTGAACTTGAACCCGTGACCTCCCCCCATGCGTGCCTGCCCCATTACAACTAATCCATTTCATTTTTTCTCTATTTAAAGATATATATATATATTTATTTATATATATATAGTTATATTTATTCTCATATTAATATAGGATTATATTAATATAAATATATTTAGTTATATTAATACATATATATTTATTCATATATTAGTATATATATATTCATTCTTATATTAATAAATTTTTATATTAAAATGTTTTTTATCCGTATATTTAATTTTATATTAATATATATTTATAAGATATGTTTTAAATTCAATTATAAAATATGTTTTTTATGTGTTTTTATAAATAAATAAATACATACATATATACAACACACACACACAGAGACACACAAACACACAGACACATATATATTTACGAATAAATACATATATATGTGTATTTGAAAAGCCTTAGAATGTTAAAACGACCATAACATCTAATCTAGAAGCCTGTTTTAACTCCACAACCACTCGAATCGAATAAAATGGAACAATCTTCAATATGTTATGTGGAACCAGCCTAAAGGACATCCATATCAGATGTTATACTTGTTTGAATGTTAACAAATCCGGGTATCCCATCTATAGCCACTAACAATGCTACATAAACACTATCAATTGCTAAAAAAACCTAAAAATGCTTCAAAACCCACAAAATGCAATAAAACCCCAAAACACTAAAATAACCCTAAAAAATCATAAAAAATCCAAAGACACCCATGAAACCCAAAAAACGTATAAAACCACAAACAACTAAACAAAACTGTAACAAAACCCTAAAAACCCTAACAAAACCTAACTGTAACACCCCGAGATTTTATGAGAAATATTTTATTTTAATTTATTTGATGTATTGTGTTATTCGCTACACCATGATTAGCTTGTGTTATACGTAACACCATATTATCTTGTGGTATACGCAAACACTATTCTTGGCTTGTGTTGCACGCAAGGGCGACCTTCCTCGATAGCGTGCGTTGTACGCATAACCGAGTTTCACTAAACAGTGATATATTATTATAATATCATGAACAAGATGTTATTAATAGTATTAACAGAATTTTTAATTTTAAAACATTATAATTAATCTTACACATTTTCTAGAATGACATATTAAAACAAAATCAATTTTTTTGATAAAATATGTTCTTTTTTTCAAAAAATGCAGTTTTACCGCCTTTTGATGGTGCACCCATTTTAAATATAATTTTTGACAAGTTTATAAGTTCCATTTTACAGAATAAACTTCTTCTTTTTAATCAGGATATAAAAATTTACATTGGATAAATTTTGATACATTTCTGATAACTTTCTTATTTTGATGAATAGTAAAAATACCGTAAATTTCATGAAAAAAAAAAATTTCATCAAGATAATTTATATGGGTAAATTATAATATTAAATGGTTTTAAAGAAGAAATAGAATATATTTTTACCATTTAATTTAATTCAATTCATTATCATTAATTTTACATTGAATTCATTGGTAAAAACATTTCAATCTTTGACAATGTTTTAACTTTTAAAAACCCGGTTTCTTAAAAACGGGATTAATTTTAAATTAATTACTACTACTTCTATGTTTTAAATTCTGAAAATTGGATTCAATATTTGGATTAATTGGGTCAAAATTAGTTTAATAGGTTAATTTTATTTTTTTTACATTATGAATAGTAACTACGGTAACTTTTATTTATTACTATTAAAGGTAAATCAGGTAATTAAGGGTAAAAATAAGATTATAAAATTACCCTAACACCTTCCAAAATTCTATTGGATGAATAAAAGTCGACCCATATCACTTAAGGGTTAGAATAGATTCATTTCATGGACTTTTGACCATGAAAATGATATAATTATTATTAAAAC
Organism: Viscum album; assembly: GCA_963277665.1. NCBI lineage: Eukaryota > Viridiplantae > Streptophyta > Magnoliopsida > Santalales > Viscaceae > Viscum > Viscum album. The sequence continues at coordinate 791,968,044 of OY728167.1, forward strand.
CAATGAAAGTGACAACATGTCACTCTCTTATATCTTATAAGTGTAATAATTTTAATTTAGTGATAAAGCTCATAAAACATTGAATATAAATAGTCTCCAGAAATATAATATAATTATTTACATCATTAGACTTTATTTATAATTTTTAGGGATTAAATAATTATCATCAATGATGACACAATAGTGAGGTAGAAATTATTTTATTGATTGAAATATCAAATAAATGGTTTTAAAAATATTAAAATAAATATTATATGAATAATTAATGTTCTAAAAATAATTTCATGATTAATATGACATGTTAGGAATTTATTAAATATTTTGGTTCGAATATATCCTCTGTGTGGATTTTATTTAAATTCAAATAAATGAATATTGTCAAAATTGAAACTCTTGTTATTTTATAAAAATAACATATTATAAAATGGTTTAAAAATCACGAAAATATTTAAAAATTATAAATTTTAATTTATATGGTCAAAAATGTAATAAATTTTCCAATTACGGACAATTCACAACACATAAATAATTATTATTAACAATTTAAATTTTAGAATAATATTATCACAAATAATATTAAATAGGTTAAATAAGGATAAATAAAGTTGATGAGGTTTAAAATAAATTACCAACATATATAAATTTTATTGGTTTATAATATTAAAACAATATCTCATCTCATCTTCTAATTGAGTAATTTTTTGGAGGTTTTTACATCAGATTTTAATTTATTATAAATTAATATTTTTTAGGTTTCCAAAAGTGCTCATCTCCTCCCTTATAAAAGGGCACCTCCTCCCTCTCCTCCTCACACCACTTTGAGCCTTCAATCTCAGCCAAACTCTGCCCATTTCTCTTATCCACTTCCCTAGAAACATACTAGGGGTCCTGGTCTTCTTCAAAGACCAACTTTAGTGCCCTAAGAGGAGGTTTAGAAGAGACGCGTCGAAGAAGAGGTAATATCCATTACCGATTCATTCAAATTTATTTCTTCATCTACTTCCTCTTATTTATTTGTTTCATTATAAAGTAATAACATCAGTATCACCCATATACTAATATGTTATTATAAATATGTAACAACCCAATTTCACCTTCTATCCATCCTATGGGAAACAAAATCACTGCGCGTGTGTACATACAGAATACCGTCTCCACGTCATGGTGTAATATGTTTTTCCACCACTACCTTACTTGGATGGGTATAATGGTGTATAGAATAACTATATATGGTTATTATAAAATGATAATAATTCTGAGATATAATATCATCCACTCTAATTCCATTCAATAATTATGAGAATGATATCATCGCTCGTGCGTACGTACGGATTACCGTCTCCACGACACGATGAGATTCATTCTCCACGTTAACCATTCAAGAATTATTATAAAGTATATATACCAAATAATCATGAAATATATGACATATTAATGATATTGGATTTATGTATATGTTATTTACTTACATCCATTCAATTTAATAAGGAAACGAAAACAGCGTTCATGCGTACGTACGACCTACCGTCTCTATGAACGGTGTATTTCTTTCTATTTATCGATATATTACATATACGTATATTATGAATGTATATTATATATAAATAATGTTTTACATTCTTAATGTAATTAATCATGATTGAAGTAATCATATGTATAATTACAAGTCAAAACACGAATGATAAATGAAATGATTTTACCCAAAACGCTACATTAACATGGAATTGAAAAATGAACGGGTAATATAAAGTCATAAGTGAATCATATATGATAACATAAATATTATTATGGTTCTGTTACAAGTTAATAATATGTTTAAACCCACTATACAGGACTCTCGGAGACATATAGAAGAAATTGGACATAAGGTAAGGGATAATTATTCCAATATCGTTCTTATCGGAGATTGTTTATTCGTAAGTATTTACTGGGGTTTTATTTTTCATCCTTTTCCATAAAAATGATTTTCATAAAGTTTTTAATTTTCTTCCATGTATGTTTAAAGTCTTTTTTACCCCTATTTGACTTTTACTTTGTGTTATGGAAGGAATCTTTCTTTTGTTTACCATATGAGATAATTTTTGACTTTTTTCGGTAAAAGTACGGGGAGAATGTTTTTTTAACTTATACGGCATGAACGGATTTTTACAGTTTCATAACACATAATTTTCATGAAGCATATTCTAAAATATTTCATGATTCTTTTCAACAAAATCCTTTTATTTTAAAATTTCATGGCATTTTGTGAAAAGAAAATGATTTTGAAGAAGAAAGGATATTTTCCTCAAGAATTCATTTCAAGTGTTTTGTCAAAACTATTTTCCATCTTAGATGAAATTATTTAGTATGATTATGATTAAATTAGAATGTCTCAATTATTTACATGGTTTAATTCTTCTTATGATGAAATGATATCCATTTGTTTTTTATAGAATTTTTTATGATGGGATGATGTTTATGAAACCCATTTTATTCTTTGGGTTATGATGAATGATTTATGTTTATTTTGTGGCACAAGTAAGAATGATTTCATTATGCGATGGGTGGGACCGATATCTCCCTCCAATGAATTGGGTAAAAATTTATATCTCATGAGATAAACGTGGATGGAACAACAAGTAAAATCCAGTTCAGTGATATGGTGCTAGAACGGAAAGTAAACTCGGTCCAGTAATGGATATGGTCCACTATTATGGTCTTGAAAGCAATGTGTTGGATACTATGGAAATCATAACATGTGATTAATGGTTTGCCACAATTCCATGTTTTTTCCCATGTAATTTATCCTGATTAATGTTCCTTTATGATCTATGCCTTATGCACTACCATGATTTATGTCATTACACATGATTTTGTTGTGTTATGTGCATTCTTATGTTCAAATGTTTAGGGATTGTTTTATGTTCTCCATGTTTAACCTTATTGAGCATTTGAGCTCACCCTTTTTATGTTTTCTTTTCTGCAGGATATAAATAAAGGTTCTAGGTAAGAAAACCGATGGGGAAGATATTTATGGGAGATGTTGAAGATCTTTCACCATGATTAGAAGATTATGTTCTGAGTTTCCAGGGACACTAAACTAATACGGTCTTTGGGCGTATATTTTTTTCATGTATTATGTATTCTTCAAAAGTAATGTAATGTCTATATATGTCAATATTTGGGTCTCTATAGTCGGTATCAGAGCAAAGGATTAGTTAACCTTTGGAAACTAGGATGCGAAAACATTAGTGAAATCTCTAGAAATATTTCTAAGGTATGTCTAGGGATGTCTTTATGGTTATGTATAATTATTTGTTATAGTCCTAGAATTACGGTAAAGATCTTAGAATTAAACCTAAGATTTTATATAGTGAAGGTGATCCCCCTTTATTATGTTGTTTTCCTACCATGATTTTTTCCTCTCACACTATTCTTTTTGGGTTTTAGACGATGGCTGGAACCTGAAGGAATGGTGTTGATCAATGTAATGGAAAATTCAATGGTTTTCCTCCTGAACAAACCAATGTTATGGGAGATGGAGTGCAAAATCTTATTGCTATACTGACACAACCTACGAATCATTCTAGACTTCCAAATGAGAAGATAAGGGAACAATATTCTATTGATTCCTTCATGAGGCAACATCCACCTTCTTTCAGTGGGTCTTCTAATTCACTTGTTTCTGAACAATGGATCAGTACCATTGAAAAGATATTTTCCATACTTCACTATTCGGAACATGAAAAAATCATTCTGGCTATTTACCATTTAGAATGTGACGTAGACCAGTGGTGGACTATAATTAAGAATACAAGGCCCAAAGATGAAATTGAATCCATGGAATGGGATGAGTTCAAGAACTTATTTTTCAATAAGCACTTACCTCATATTCTTCGAACAACGATGGAAAAGGAGTTCCTTGAGCTTAAGCAAAAGGATGATGAATCTATTGGTATGTACGTGGTGAATTTTACAAGGCTTGTAAGGTATGCATCTGGCTTTATCATCCAACCTAAGAGTAATGTTGATCAATTATTCAGTGGCTTAAAACCAAGACTTCGAAGGGAATTAGCTATAAGAGACTTCTGTAGCTATGAAGAAATTGTGTGTTGTGCCATCGAGGTAGAACATGAAGTTGGTGTTACATATCCATCTCATGGTTTTCACAAAAAATGAAATATGGAGTTCAAGGAAAAATCTCATAACAATGGTGAAATAAAGGTGAATATTTATTTATGCTCAAGGTGTGGAAAGAAGCATGGTAAAGATTGTCTAAAAGGTACTAGAAAATGTTTCAAGGGTGGAAAAGAATGTCATCGAGCAGCTGAGTGTTGAATTAATGGGAAAAAGTTTTCTAATGATGTGAATAGAGAAATAACTATAGAGAATTCTCCACCAACACTTCAATACTTCAAGTGCAAGGAAATGGGTCATTATGTTAACCAATTACCTAATCCAAGGGTTAATGATGATCGACATCAACAACATCTTAAGGAAAATGACAAAGGGAAGTTATATGCGATCACTATTGGCGGTGTTGAATATGACAACGAACTGGTGGAATGATTAAGTTTTTATGTAACAGGATTCCAAAATAGTGTTGTGGAATCTCATTTTTAGTATCGTGGAATATTGGAATATCTATATATTGGTTTACTGTGGTTTTCAATAATTGTATAGTACCGATAACCATGATAAGTGATTGAAATATTTTTAGAAAGCATATTATATTTGCATAATGAAGGGATAAAGAGATAATGAAATGTTTGATAGTATTAATGAGCTCATGAATGATATAAGGGAAAAGTGATATCATGGTTTGATTATATTGAAATTTTTGGATTTTGGTATGTGGAAAGAGTTTACTTTTGATAGAATTGATATTTTCACAAATATTCTATGGTAATTAATGTTTCAAGAGAATAAATGATTAAGGTATTCACATGTTTGGAATGTGACTAACAAGATATAACTAATGATATACGTGGGATAAATGATGGTATTCACATGCTTGGTTTATGAAATTTCTAGTAATCATTGTCTTTATACTATGAGCATGGATAGATGTATTTTGTATAAGAATGAAGATTTTAAATGGAATATGTTGGACAAAATATAATATTGTTTAAGGATAGAACCTTTTTTCGATAATATTTCTGAAATGTTATAACAGTGTAGTTTTAGAAAAAGGAAAACCTACAGGACAGATGACAACCCGTCGCTTCGAACAAGGTTGTGGGAATTGAACCCATAAACGAAGTGCGACAGGCCTTTATCACCTACTACTGGCCTACAAGAAGTCCCTGGTTAGTAGAAACAATTTGTATTTTATTAAGCCATATGATAGATGAAGTATAAGTCCATTTTTGGAGCCATATATGATTAATCTCACCATAATATGGTCTTATGTATATAACTTTTTCTAACCTTATGTTTCAGATAGATAGAATGACCAATCATTCTATCGCATGATTTGCTAACACTTCACGGAAGAAAATTTCAACTTCATTTCTTTAAGAGATAAAGGGGAAATTGTTCAAGGCACAAACAACCGTGATATTGTACCAAAATAAAGTAAGTATTTCATATAATTAAAATTTTCAACTTTAGGGAAATGATATTGAAAACAAAAAACTTTTTCCTAGTACCCTCATATCTGATGAATCAGATGGATCCTTAGATTATCACAAATATATGGCTTTGTGATTGTTGGCTTTTTTAGAGCCATGTTCTCTACCACTCAACATCGGAACATGATGGTTAGATTTCTCTTCCTTATCCATGTTTTCACCTATTTTAACCTCTGTGGAAACCCAGTGATGAGTCATTTTGGCACTAATGAAGAAAACGTTATTTACGTCACTATTTTTTACGTCGGTTATATATAACTGATGTGATAATCTGTGAAACCTGGTTTTTTACATCGGTTATTTTATAACCGATGTAAAAAATGCGGTGAGTAAATTTTTCACGCCGGTTATTTTAATAACCAACGTTAAAAATCGAGCGCATTCGTTTTTTACATCAGTTATAAATTAACCCACGTAAAAAACCAAAGAGCGGTGTTTTTTACGTCGGTTATTTGATAACCAATGTAAAAAACGAGTTATCTAAGAATTTTTTACATCAGTTATAAAATAACTGATGTAAAAAAAGCGGCTTTTGAGGCCTTTTTGACATCAGTTATTTGATAACCAATGTAACAAAACAACCCGAAGAATTTTTTACGTCGGTTATAAAATAATCGACGTAAAAAATGTGACTTATGACGTATTTTTTGTGTGGGTTATTCTATAAACGACGTAAAAAATCAACACGCGGTTTTTTTTACGTCCGTTATAAAATAACCGACGTAAAAAAAGCCGTATCTGATACATTTATAACGTCAGTTATTATAATAACCGACATTATAAATGTCATAAAAACAGTTTATAACATCAGTTATTAAATAACTAATGTTATAAAACATTTAAAAAATTAACACGCCCTGTGGATTGTCATTTGCAATATTTCGATCAACAGTCCAGCAACTCATCTCACTCGCGTGGTAAACCCTAATGGACTCATCGATCTCATTGCGTTAAACTCATTTTCCATCATCTTTTATCATCGTTACTCTCCTCGGATCTATCATCCCAACTCGCAACATTCAGGTAAGCCTCCCACGACTTTATTTCGTTCGTTTTTTTTTCCGGATAGTCTATATTTACATTTTTGAGATTTTTTTGTTTAAACAAGGTAAGATTATTCGATTTAGAACCCTCTTACCTCATTTTTCCATCATCATCTTATTTATTATCCCCAGATCTATTAGATTGACTCGCAATATTCATGTAAGCCTCAGCTACTTCTATTTCATTTGTTTTTGTTTTGCGAATGCCTGACATTGATGGTAATTTTTGTTGTCATTGAAAACTAATGATCTCATTCACCTATATTACTGCAATTTATATGTAAACCATTGTGATACACCCATTCCGTGCACCAGTGTGATTTATTTAATATGTATATATGTGATTTTTCATGGTGGAATGTTTGTTTTGGATCCTTGGTTGTTTCTATTTTGGGTATCACTTTTTGTTGTTCCATAATCTATTTACGTCGCTTATTTTCATAGACTATTATAAGTCTACATATGCTATTAAAAACTGATTCATTGCACAATAGATCATTTTAGACTAGTAAGAGATACAATTCATGGTTCTCATATTGAATAATGGAATGATACCAAAACTAGTATCTTGAGGTTGAAATCTCTAGATATGCCAATACTAGTATCTTGAGGTTAAAATCTCATGGTTTGGGGGGTTGTCAAGAGGGTTGGTGGCTGTCCAGGGGGTTGGGGGCTGTCCAGGGTGTCCATGGAGGTGGGGGGGTAGTCTAGGGGTGTGTGTGTGTGGGGGGGGGGGGGGGTCCATGGGGGTGGGGGGGGGGCTGTCCAAGGGGGTGGGGGCCTGTCTAGAGGGTTTGGGGGGTTGTTCGGGGGGGGGGGGGCTGTCTAGAGGGTTGGGGTAGGGTGTCCAAGGGGGTAGGGGTGGGGGGATGTCCATGAGGGGTGGGGTGTGTTGTCTAGAGGGGTGGGGGATGTCCAGGGGTGTGGGCTGTCCAGAGGGTTGGAGGGTGTCTAGGGCAGTGTACAAGGGGGTAGGGGTGGGGGGTGGTGTCGAGGAGGGGTGTGGGGTGCTCTATAGAGGGGTGGGGGGGGTGTCTAGGGGGTGTCCAAGGGGGTAGGGGTGGGGGTGTCCAGGAGGGGTGGGGGTGCTGTCTAGAGGGGCGGGGGCTGTCCAGGGGGTGGGGTGCTGCCCAGAGGGTTGGGGGGTGTCCAGGGGTTGTCCAAGGGGGTGGGGGGTGGGGCTGTCAAATGGGGTGGCGACATGTCCAGAGGGTTTGGGGGGTTGTCCGGGGGGGATGTCCAGAGGGTTGGGGTGTCCAGGGGTGTCCAAGGGGGTGGGTGAGTGTGGGGGCTATCCGGAGGGTGGGGGCCTGTCCAGAGGGTTTTGGGGGTTGTACGGGGGGTCGGGGGTTGTTCAGAGGGTTGGGGGTGTCTAGGGGATGTCTAAGGGGGTAGGTGTGGGTGGTGGTGTCCAGGAGGGGTGGGGGTGTTGTCTAGAGGTGTGGGGGGGGGGGGGTGTCCAGAGGGTGGGGGGTGTTGTCTAGAGGGTTGGGGGTGTCCAGGGGTGTGTCCAAGGGGGTAGGGGTGGGGGTGCTGTCTAGAGGGGTGGGGGGTTGTCCAGGGGGTGGGGGGCTATCCAGAGGGTTGGGGGTGTCCGGGGGGTGTCCAAGGGGGTATGGGGTGGGGGTGGTGTCCATGAGGGGTGGGTGGTGCTGTCTAGAGGGGTGGGGTGCTATCCAGGGGGGTGTCCAAGGAGGTAGGGGGTTGGGGTGGTGTCTAGGAGGGGTGGGGTTGTTGTCTCGAGGGGTGGGGGCTATCCAGGGGGTGGGGTGTCTAGGAGGAGTGGGGGGGGGGGGTTGTCCACGGGTGTGGTGGTGTCCATGGGGTGTCCAAGGTGGTGGGGGGTGGTTTCTAGGGGTGGGGGGCTGTACAAGGTGGTGGTGGTGTCTAGGGGGTGTCCAAGAGGGTGGGGGATAAGTGTCAGTTGGGATTGACTACTGCATCATGGTTTCTGAGATAATTACATGATGATTATGCCGTGATGATTGGCTTTACATTGTGATTTTCTCCATCTGAATTTTTATTTTAAATTTGATTTGATTCTTAGGTTTACTCCATTTTCTCCAATTTTCAATCAACCATTGTAGGCCCTGTGGTTTTCTTTGATTTAATGGAATTTAAAACTATTATATCTAACTATATTTTGTTTCTAAAATAATATTCAAGCATATTTTTTATAAATACGCATAGATTTGTTTTATATTTCAAAATTGTTTTACATTCAAATTGTTATTATTTTCTTATAAACATATATTTGTCTTATCTTAAAAATATATATATTTTTGATATTTTTTATAGGTAATAACGAGTCGATGTTGGATTACGGAACATCGAATTAACAATGAATATGAGGAAGGTGTTGATGCCTTTTTGGAATTTTCTAAATGAAATGTTCCATGTAGTGACATTTTTTTGTCCATGACTGAAATGTTTGAATATGAAGAAGTTGAAAAGTAGAGATATAAAAGATCATCTGATTTGTCATGATTTTAATCCGAGTTATAGCCCTTGGATTTAGCATGGTGAAACTGGACGGAATATCACTGATGATGATGATTCGCAAGATGGTAACTCTAATGGAATTGAAGAAATGATTCACGATATTGTAACAGAACAAATTGAGATAGAACCGACAGTTGCTCATCTATATGGTGATGCTAAAAAACCATGATATCCTGGTTGTACAGATTTAACAGTTTTTTCAGCAGTGTTAAGATTGATTAACCTAAAGGCGAAACATGGATGGAGTGATAGAAGTTTTACAGAGCTGCTACAATTGATGAAAGACATTCTTCCAAAAGATAACGATCTTCCAGATTCACATTATAAGGCCAAGAAAATATTATGCCTGATGGGATTGGGATACAAGAAAGAACATGCATGTCAGAATGACTGCATTATATATAGGAAGGAATATCAATTTCTGTCAGAGGGTCCTAAATGTTTGAGATCACGGTATAAGGTGAAAGAAAAATAACAGGTTGACGTAGAGATTACAAAGATCCCTTCAAAGTTATTTTGGTATCTTCCTATAATTCATCATTTCAAACATTTATTTGCTAATTAACATGATGAAAAAAGGTTAAGATGGCATGCTGATGAGCGGGTATGTGATGGTAAAATACTTCATCCAGCTGATTGTACACAATGGAAGAAAATTGATGCGCAGTATTCTACATTTGTAAATGAAATTAGAAATCTCAGACTAGGGTTGTGCACATATGGAATGAATCCATACCGAACCCTCAGTAGCACAAATAGTTCATGGCCTAATTTATTGGTAATTTACAACCTCCCTCCTGAAGTTTTTATGAAGCCCAAATATTTCATGTTGAGTAAAATGATCTCTGGTCCAAAGCAACCCGGCAATGATATTGATGTTTACCTGTCACCGTTGATTGATGATTTGAAACTGTTATGGGCTGATGGTATAAGGGTGTATGATTCTTATAAAATGGAATATTTTCAACTGCATGCAGTTCTTCTATTCACTATAAATGACTTCCTAGAGTATGGAAATTTTTCTGGATGCAATGTTAAAGGGCATAAAGCATGTCCAATTTGCGAGCAACAGACGTCATATTGTGAATTGAATCATGGGAGGAAAACATTGTACATGGGTCATCTAAAGTTTTTGCCTATTGATCACCCTTATAGAAGACTAATAAAGGCATTCAATGGATCTCAAGAATTTGACACTGCTCCAAAACCTTTATCCCCTGATCTGTATTTTGAGAGGGTGAAAAACCTTGATGTGACATTGGGAAAGACACATAAATCTGGTAATGATAGACATATTTGGAAGAAAAGGTCAATATTTTTTGAGATACCATATTGTAGGTATCATGAAGTTAAACATAATATTGATTTCATGCACATGGTGAAGAATATCTGTGATTTTTTGATTGAAACATTGTTAGATATTAAAGTAAAGACAAAAGATGGGTTTAATGCAAGATTAGACTTACTATCAATGGGAATACGTTTGGAGTCAGATCCGACTCCTAAAGGAAGACGAACATTTCTTCCCCCGACTTGTCATACATTATCGAAGAGGGAGAAAATTAGCTTTTTCAGTGTCTTCCTGATATCAAAGTGCCTCAAGGTTATTCTTCAAATGTTAAAAATTTTGTCTCATTGAAGGACTTGAAATTGATAGGTATGAAATCACATGATTGTCACGTCATGATGCAACAAATTCTACTAGTTCCATTTCATGGAATATTTCCCATTTATTGTTTGTGATCATTTTTTATTGTTTCTGAGCGTTTTTATGGTTTATTAGGTTATATTAGAGTTTATTTGGGTTTCTAGGGATTTTTTAAGGTATACTAGTGTTTTTTCTTTATTAGGGTATTGTAAGGTTTTATTAGGGGTTAATATGGTGTGTTAAGGTTTTTTAGGGTTGAGTAGGGTTTATTTGGATTTATTCATGATTTATTAGGAATTTTTGGGGTCTGTTTGGGGTTTATGAGGGTTTAATAGTGTTTATTAATGTCTATTAGGGTTGGTTAGGGGTTTTTAAGTTTTCGTAACGTGTTTTGATGGTTTATTAGGTTTTATTATCATTTATTAGGGGTTATTAGGTATTTTAGGGTTTTATTAGGTTTGAGTAGAGTTTAATAGGGTTTTTAGGGATTATAAGGTTTTTTAGGAATTATTAGAGTTTATTAGGGGTTTATTAGGGTTTAATTTTTTATATTATGGTATATTATGGTTTAATATTTTTGAGGGTTTTGAAGCATCTTTATTGTTTTTGTAGCATTTTTAGGGCTTGATTAGCGTTTTTAGAGTTTATGTATCATTTTTAGTGTTTATGTAGCATTTTTAGGTTTTAGTTAACGGTTTTATGTATTATGTATCATTTTTAGGGTTCATGTAACATTTTTAGGGTTTATGTAGCGTGTTTAGTGTTTAGACTTTATGTAACATTTTTAGGTTTTATGTTGTGTTTTCTAGATTTATCTAGCATTTTTATGGGTGATGTAGCATTTATGTTGCATTTTGTTGGGTTTATGTAACATTTTAGGATTAAGTAGTGTTTTTAGTGTTTATATTGAGTTTCTAGGTTTTATGTAGCGTTTTTAATGTTTTTATTGTGTTTTTAGGGTTTATGTTTTGTTTTTTTGGGTTTATGTTACAGTTCTAGGGTTTATGTAGTGATTTTAGGGTTTATGTAGCGTTTTTTGGGTTTATGTTGCATTTTTTAGTTTATGTTTTGTTTTTAGGATTTTTGTTGCATTTTTCAGGGTCTATGTAATGTATTTAGGGTTTATGTATCTATTTGAATCCTTTTACAATTTTAATGGTTGTTTATGGTTAGTAGTACTTTTTTAGGGTTTTTAAGGATTGTTAACGGGTTTTTATGGTTTTTTATGGCATATGATGGCTTTTTAATGGTTTGGGGGGGGGGTTATGGGTTTATTTGTTTTTTTGGGATTGATAAGTCTTGTTAGGGTTTTTAGTGTGTTTTAGGGTTTGTTTAGGTATTTTAGCGGTTTTTAAGGTTTATATAATGTGTTTTAGCATTTTTGTTGGGTCTTTAGGGTTTTTTAGTGTTCTTTAGAGTTTAATATGGTTCTTTAGTGTTTATTATGGTTATTTAGTGTTTATTAGTGTTCTTTAGGATTTTCTATAGTCTATTAGTGTTTTTATTGTATATTAGAATTTTATTGGGCTTTTGTAGGCATTAATAGCTTTTTCTAGGGTTTATCAACCTTTTTAGGTTTATTTAGGATTTATAAGGGTTTATTAGGGTTTGTTATATTTATTAGAGTTTAATAACATGTATTTGGGTTTATTTCGATTTATTATGGTCTATTATGATTTTTTTGGGTTTATTGGGGTTTATTAGGGGTTTGTTATGGTTTGTTTTAGTTTGTTACAATTTATTTTGCGTTCTCCAGATTTGTTAGAATTTATTTGGGGTTGTTATGGTTTGTTACGATTTATTTTGGGGTTTTTAGGGTTTATTAGTGGGTTTTAGGGTTTTGTAGGCTATTATTTGGAGATTTTTGTAGCGTTTTGTTGGGTTTGTTTGGAGTTTTAGTGATTATTAGTGTTTATTATGGTTTAATAGTGTTTTTATTGTATATTTTTGGGTTTTAGGGCTTTTGTAGCATTTATCAGGGTCTAATAGATTTTTTTAGGGTTTATTACAGGTTATTATGATTTATTATTTTTTATTAGGGTTTTTAGGGTTTAAAATTTGGTTTTATGAGTTATTAGGGTTTATTAGTGGTTCTTAGGGGATAATAGTGGTTGTTAGGGTTGGTTAGGTTTTGTTAGGGTTTTTAGGGGTTTTTATGGTTTTTTGAGTCGTTTGGGGGTTTTAAGTGTTTTTTGGGTTTTATCGGTGTGTTTGGTGTTTTTAAGCTTTTTTAGGGTTATTTTAGCATTTTTTGGGGTTTTGTTGCGTTTTTTAGGTTTTGAAACATTATTCGGGTTTTTGTAGCAATTGATAGGGTTTATGCAGCGTTGTTAGTGTCTTTAGTAGTTGTTTAGGGTTCTTTAGCGTTTTTAGGGTTTTTATGGGTTTCATAGGGCTCGTTAGGGTTTTTTAGGCATTTTAGGGTTTTTAGGGTTTTTTAGCGTTTTTAGTGGTTTTGGGTTTTTAGGGTTTGGAGGTTTTTTTAGGTTTTTAGGGATTTTTAGGTTTATTTTCATGTTTATTTTCATTTTTTTGGTTTTCTAGGGGTTTAGGGTTTTATAGGGTTTTTTAGGGGTTTTGATGATTTTTTAGGGATTTCAGGGTTTTAGGGTTTTTAGGGTTTTTTTGGGTTTTTATGGGTTTTTAGGGTTTTGTCAGGTTTTTCTGGGATTGTTAGGGGTTTTTGTGAATATTAGCCTTTTGAATGGTTTAATAGCATTTTTGTTTTATATTTGGGTTTTTAGGAATTTTGTATCTTTTATTGGGGTCTAATATGGTTTTTAGGGTTTATTAAGATTTATTAGTGTTTACTAGGGTTTAGTAGTGGGATATAGGGTTTATTAGGGTTTATTATGGTTTATTTTTCATCGGTAGGGTTTGTTAAGATTTTTTAGTTCTTTTTTGAGTGATTTATGGTGTCTAAAAGTTTTTTGGGGTTTATAAGGGTGTGTTAGGGTTTCTAAAGGTGGGTTAGGGTTTTTATGGGCGGGTTAGGGTTTCAAAGGGTGTGCTTTGGTTTCTAAGGGTTTCTAAGGTTGTGTTAGGGTTTTTATGGGTGCGTTGGGGCTTCTAAGGGATGTGTTAGGGTTTCTAAGTGTGTGTTAGGGTTTCTAAGGGTGTGTTAGGGTTTCTAAGGGTGTATTATTGTTTCCTAGCTTTGCATAGGGTTTTCTTAGGGTTTTTATGGTTTTTAAGGTTATGTTTGGGGTTTTTATGGTTTCATAGGGGGTTTTTAGTGTTTATTTGGGTTTTCTGTGTTTATTGGGGTTTCATAGTGCTCCTTGGGGTTGGTTAGGTCTTGTTAGGGTTTTTTAGGGTTTGTTTTTTTAGGATTTTTGGGGTTGTTTAGGGTTTCTTAGTGTTTGTTTGGGTTTGTTAGTGTTTGTTAGGGTTTGTTTGGGTTTGTTAGGGTTTTTCATGGTTTTTAATGGTTTTTAGTGTTTATGGGTTTATTCAAGGTTTTTTAGGGTTATTTAGTTGTTCATGGTTGTCACAGATGTGTAGAGATAGTCGCAAGCTTCAATTTGATATGTGGTAGAGGTGAAACTGACACCCAGAGCAGATGTTATTGTCATTTGGAGGACTTAAGGAACTTTTGGATCTTTAATACGTGATAAGGTGTTCCTATTGGTAAAAAATGTGTAGATCTAGTTGAAATATTCGATTTGATATATAGTAGAGGCAAAACAGACTCCCAGAGTAGAAGTTATGGTCTTTTGATGAGTTTAAGTTCCTTTTTGGCCCTTCAATGATGTGAGAATGTACTTAAGTTGTTACAGGGGTGTAGTTCGAGTCGTATTATTTGATTTGATATGTGGTAGAGGCAAAACGGACACCCATAGAAGATGTTATTGCAAAACGGACACCGGAAGCCAATATTTTGACCATACAAAGGGAATTTGGGTCTTTTTGGGGGGTCTATGATTGTTAGAAAGGGTTCCAGTGGTCACTAGAGTGTGTATCTTTTCACAATATTAGATTTGATATGTGGTGGAGACAAAATGAACACACGTAGTAGAAGTTATTTTCTTTTTAAATTGAGTAACCCTCCAAGCGCCTAAAAAACTAAGAAACCCCCAACTCACTAAAAAGGCATAACTTCTCCTTCGGGCGTCCGTTTGAGTGCTGTGACTAGTGAAATAGAATCTCGTGAGATGAGTGAGGACCAAGTCTAATCAGAACTATGATAAGATCAATGAAATAGAAGATATATTAGTGATACCACTCCAAAAAAATACCATCTTCAAACGGCCATAACTTTCACTCTAGTTGTCTGTTTGAGATCTACCACATATCAAATTGAAGGAAGCAAAGAGATCTATGTAGAAGGATAACTTAAACATTTTTCAAGTCTTGTTTGGGACCCTAAAATTGGAAAAACCCATCTGAAGGCCCCCAAAACTCCATTTCTGTGTCCGGATCCAGTTCAATTTTTTTTTAAATTGGTCATAACTTCTGATATGTGTGTCTGTTCAGCCTCCAACACCTATTTTTATCATAGTTCGTTACATGAGATTTAGTTTGACTATTCACGGAGTGGAAATGGACATCTAATGAAGAAATTATAGCTTTTTAATGACTCTGTGATTTGTTAGGTTTTTCGAGACTCCGTTTCTAGCACTTTTGTCATTTGTGATGTTTTTTAAAACTGCTATAACTTATTATTACTGTTCTTATTATTATTATTATCATCATCACCTCATGAAAATGCACAAGCACATGCATGCATGTTATTATTATATTTGTATTACCATGAACATGCACATGCAATGCACACACGTTATTTTATTATCACATGAGTAGTTATTTTTATTGTTATTATTATTATTGTGGTGGATGTTATTGTTGTTTTCATTATTGTTATTTTTATTATCATCACATGAAAATGCACATCCAAATGCACATACACGCACATTAAATGAACGTGAATTATTCTATTATCACAGGCATTGTTATTATTAATATTATTAATATTATTAATACTATTATTATCATCCTCATCATCACAAGCAAATGAAATGCATGAGATTTATTATTTATTACCATACCCATGCACACGTAATGCACATACAATATTCTATTATCATATGCATTAGTAATACTTCTATCATCACCACTATTACTACTATTATTACTTCTACTGTTATTATTACTATCACCACAGGCAAATGTAGATGCATGTGCGTTATTATTTATTATTTATTACCATGTACATGCATATGCAATGCACTTGTATTATTCAGTTATTATTATTATTATTATTATTATCACAGTTTTTTTATTATCATTATCATTATCATTATTGTAACACCCCGCCCCTACCTCATTGTCTTGAGGAGGCGATGATGGTTACTTGGCCTTAAGCGACATTACCAAGGTGCCAAAGGCTGGAAATAAATGCTGAGGGCTCTGAGAACAGATTGGGGAACGATTTTCCCTTAAAACAAAACCAACCAAATTATCTACAATGATATGATGCATGTCAACAAACCCAACCAAACCATCCATTAACAACCAAGTTGTTCTACAATGCAATTCAACCCCAGAACAACTAGACAAGTCTACAACACATCAGAGTACACTGTGGAAACTAAACAACTAAAGCACCATGAGCCATGACACCTCCACAGCTCCACACCCAGCTCCAAGCTCCAGGCTCTACCAAGACATCACAATGCACCACTAAAAAAGGTTGATGCCTTACCTTTGCCCACGTCATGGTACAAGACATCTGCAAAGACACCAACGTGCCAAAGCAGGGGGTGAGTACTAAAACTTAGTAGGTTTTCCCCAAATGACTTCCCTATACATGAAACTAGGATAAAACCGTTAGCAAATTTATATAAATAGTTTATATAGAATAATTACAAGTGAAACCATTACCACAAGCCAAACACACCCTTACCAAGCCATATCACCCAAACCGAGCAACCAAAGAAAATCCAAACAATCATACCATGAGCCAAACATGCCACAAAAGGAATCCCAATCAATCATTCCATGAAAGGAATCCAAATTAACCATTTCACATTTCCATAACAAATTCCATCTATTCAAAGCAACACACACTAGTGCAGAAAATTTTATTTACATCACCATTTTTATGGCGGTTATATATAACCAACGTGATAATCTGTGAAACGTGGGTTTTTACGTCGGTTATTTTATAACCGACGTAAAAAATGTGGTGAGTAAATTTTTAACATCGGTTATTTTAATAACATGAGTTACAAATTACGCGCGTTCATTTTTTACGTCGGTTATAAATTAACCGAAGTAAAATACCAATGCGTGGTGTTTTTACGTCGGTTATTTTATAACCGATGTAAAAAATGAGAAATATTTGAATTTTTAACATCGATTATAAAATAACTGTCGTAACAAAATTGTAAAGACCCGATGCCTGAAGTACATAGACATTACATTACATTTTCGGAATACTTAGTACATAACAAAAACACACACTGAAGGATCGTAATAGTTTAGTGTCTTTGGAAACTCGGAATATAATCTTCTAATCCTGGTGAAAGATCTTCAACATCTCCCATAAAGATCTTCTTTTTTTTCTTACCTAAAACCTTTCTTTATATCCTGGGGAAAAGAAAACATAAAAGGGTGAGCTCAAATGCTCAGTAAGGGTAAACAACAGAAATATCAATCACATCATATTCAAAAGAACATAACATTTTGGAAATCTTAACCTGAAAAAGAGAGCATAATTTCATAACATGGGATAAATCATGGCAGTGAAATGTAATCACAATAATCATAATTTAAAACATGAAACTTTGTGGCATTCACACATAATAATAGATAATCATTTCTTGTTAGTCAAGACTCATTGCCAAGACTATCTTAGTGGACAAAGTCCCTTTCTGAATCGAGTAACCCTCGTTTCAGTCCTGTTTCACTGAACCGGTATAACCTACCATTCCAGCCATGTCTATCTCATGAGATATAAAATCTTTACCCAATGCATTGGAGGGCGATATAGGTCCCACCCATCTTATAATGAATCCTTTCTTATGTGTGCCACATAATCATAAAACATACATCATCGCATAACACATGTAACAAAAATGGGATTCTTGAAACATCATGACATCATAAAACAATTCATATAAGATAAAGGAATTCATAAAAATATTTCCATCACAACATAATAAAATCAATGTAAAAATATGGATAGAAACAGAACTCTTTATTATCTTAGATGGAAAATAATTTTGATAAAACACTTGAATTGAATTCTTGAGGAAAATATCCTTTCTTCTTCAAAATCAATTTCTTTTCACAAAACATCATGCAATTTTAAAAGAAAGAGATTTTATTGAAAATAGTCATGAAATCTTTTAGAGGAATCTTCATGAAAATAAGGCTTTATAAAACAGTAGAAATCCGTTCGTGCCGTATAAGTTAAAAAAAACATTCTTCGTACTTTTGTCGGAAAAGTCAAAAAGTACCTCGTACGAAAAACGACAAAAGATTCCTTTCATACGTATTACTAAAAACTCACCGAAGGGTAAAAATGGATTTAAACAATTTTAGGTGGATGGAAATAATATTACATATTGATAAAACATGGATGTGGATGATAAAATGCACCCCAGTAAATACTTACGAATAAACAATCTCGGATAAAAATGAGATTGTGATATTTCTCTTACCTTAGGTCCGACTTGCTTTGTAAGTGTCTGAACCTCCTGTATAATGATTTAAATCATGTTATTGACTTATTACAGAATCATATTCATTGTTATGATATCATATATGGTTCACTTATGACATTATATTACCCGTTCTTTTGTAAATTCCATGTTAAAGAAGCGTTTTGGGTAAAATCGTTTCATTTATCGTAGGTGTTTTGATTTGTTGTTCTTGACATTATTATTACTTATATCATGATTTACTTACTTCCAGAATATAAAATATGATTTATATATCATATATATTCAGTATATATATATATAATAGATAGATAAATGAAATGAAAAACACCGTTCATGGAGACGGTAGTCCGTACGTACGCATGAACGCTATTTTCCTTTCCTTATTGTCTTGAATGGAAGTTAGTAGATGACATACATATATATATATATATACATAAATCCAGTAGCTTTATAATGTCATATATTTCATTATTATTTCTTATATATACTTTATAATCATTCTTAAATGGTTAACATGGAGAATGAATCTCATCGTGTCGTGGAGACGGTAGTCCGTACGTACGCACGAGCGATGATATCATTTCTATAAATATTGAATTGGAGTGGAGTGGATTATACAATATATCAGAATCAATATGATGTTGTAATAACTATGTATAGTTATTCTTTACACCATTATACCCATCCATGTAAGGTGGTGGTGGAAAATAGATTACACCACGGCGTGGAGACGGTATTCCGTACGTACGCACGCGCGGTGATTTCTTTTTCCGTAGGATGGATAGATGGTGAAATAAGGATGTTTCATACTTATAATAACATATCAGTATATGAGTGATACTGATGTTATTACTTCATAATGAAACAACCTAATAAGAATAAGTGGAAGAAGAAATAAAGATGAAAGAATTGGTAACGGTAATTACCTCTTCTTTGAAGCGCCTCTTTGAGACCTCCTCTTAGGGTACTAAAATTGGTCTTTTAGGAATACCAGAACCTCTAGGATGTTTCTAGGGAAGTGGAGAAGAGATTTTGGCAGGGGTTGGCCGAGCTTGAGAGCTCAAATTGGTGTGAGGAGGAGGGGGAGGAGGTGTCCTTTTATAGGGGAGGAGAGGGGCACCTTAGGAATTCTTAAAAATATTAATTTATAATAAATCTAACCCCACTTAAAAACCTCCAAAAATGACTCATATTCGAAGCTTAGATGAGATAGGGTTGTAATCTCATCAACCAATCAAATTTATACATGTTTGGATCTTATTTTAAACCTTATCAATTAGATTTAACTCTAAGTTAAATAATTTAACTTTTACCGTGTCTTTTTGTTTTCTTTCACTATATGGTTAATACACTTACTATAACATGCCAAACGAACCCCAAATTGTTTATTATTAATATATATATCATTATATAAGTCATTTGGCCGAACCTTAGATTTTTAGGAATAAAATAACAATTAATAATATAATATTTGATTTAAAAACTATTTTGTGTCAATTTTGACACTATTTGATATATGATTTTTGTGAAAGTCATAACAGAATTAAATGTTCGAACCAAGTTGATTAAATAAACATTAATATATCATAGTAACCTAGAAAAGTAGTGGAATTCATAAAAATTCTCAAATTACATTTATTTTGGTGTTTATAACATCAATTATGTCAATATTTCATAAATAAGATAATTACTGCATCATCTTTGTGTCATAAATTAATTAAATTATTTGATGTCTAAAAATTACAAATAAAATACCATTATGTAGGAAATCTTTTTATCTTTCTAATGAATATTTATAGTCGAATTTATCTTATGTATAACCCCATATTAAAAATGATTTACTTATTAAACTTTGATTTTAACTATTTTAACCCTTCTTTAAATAAATTAATAATAAATGTCCTAATCTAATCCAAGTGGGCCTAAATGGTCATATTTTATTCCTAAGTTTGTTTTTGGTCGAATTACACTTGTCCAGTAGAATTAGGACATGTGTTAGGGTAATATTGATATCATATTTACCCTTAGTTACCCTATTTACTATTAACCGCGGTAAAAATAGTAAAAAGTTACTATTCACCAAAAAATTATTTTTATCTCATTGTACCACATTTTACTTACTGATATCAACCGTGTCTATCGGATTTTTGAAATTCCATTCACAGAAGCGGTAAAATTATGTTTTATGAAAAATTCAGTTTTTTTAACTACCACTTAGTAGTTTCACTATTCATCAAAAAATGAAGGTTTTCAGAAAAATGCCAAAATTTCATCCTAAGATATATTTCATATTCCGAATTCAAAAATGAAGTCTATTTTACCAAATTCATAACATAGAAGTTGAATTAATTAATTTTATAATTAAATCCCACTGTTAAGACAAATAGCGTGTTTTTAAGAAACAATTTCTATCAAAAGATTGATACTTGATTATGTCTGGTTTAAATGTGAAATTACAACCAATGACCAGCATTGAATTAAATTGTAAAAATATATTCAAAATATACTTTAAAACCACTCAAATTAATAATTTATCACTATTAATTATTTCGATTAAAAAAGTTGTTTTTTAATTATAATTAATAATTTTCACTATTCATCAGAATATGAAAGTTATCCGAAAAGTACCAAAATTTCACCTTAGGCTAAATTCGATACTCCGAATCCAAAAATGAAGTTCATTTTGAAATATAAGATTTACAGAATTTTAAAAAGTGGTTATTACTATTCATAACGGCTAGTTTTAATAATATTTTAATAGCATATCGTTGTTTAGTGAAACTCGTTATTGCGTACTACACACGCTATCGAGGAAGGTCGCGATTGCGTGTATGCAAGGCAAGTCAAGGATGCGTGTTGTGCAAGCTCCATTTGGTGTAGCGTACAATACAAGACTTTAATAAAATTAAAAAGAATATTTTTTTATAAAATCTTGGGCTGTTACATTCTACCCCCCTTAAAATGAATTTCGCCCTCGAAATTCGTCGGGGTTATAAATGGTTTACTATTTGAAAGTTTCTTTAATAGAAACCCACATCGTAAAAGGGAATACCAAAACTTGGCTTTTAAAAACTAAAGTATGAAATGTAACGATTACCCAAATAAACTAATCACTGGGTTTCCACATAGGTGAAAATATGGATATGGAAGAGAAATCTAACCATCATGTTCTGATGGAGAGTGGTAGTGAACATGGCTATGGAAAAGCCAGTAATCACAAATCCATAGATTTGTGATGATATAAGGTACCATCTGATTCATCAAGTATAAGATCACTAGGACAACATTTTTGGTTTTCAAGATCATTTCCCTAAAGTTGAAAATTTTCTTAAAATAAATACTTTCTTTATTTTGGTACAATCTCACTTTTGTTCGTGCCTTGAACAATTTCTACTTCATCTCTTAAATAAATGAAGTTGAATTTGTTATTTGTGAAGTGTTAGCAGATTATGTGATAGAATGATGGGTCATTCCATCTGTCTTAAACAAAAGGTTAGAAAAAGTTATTAAATATACATAAGTCATTCTATAGTGAGATTAATCACATATGGTTCCTAAAATGGACTTATACTTCATATATCATACTGCTTAATATAATAACACTAGTTTCTACTAAACAGGGACTTCCTGTAGGTCAGTGGTAGGCGATAAAGCCCAGTCGCACTTCGGTTGTGGGTTCGATTCCTACAGCCTTGTCCGAAGCGATGGGTTGTCGCCCGTCCTGCAGGTTGTCCTTTTTCTAAAACTACGTTACTATAACATCCCATCAATAATATCGAAAATCTTCTATCCTTAAACAATACTAACTTATGTCCAACATAATCCAGTCTAATCTTTAGGCTTATACATAATACTGCAGTCCACTCTCATAATATAGTGACAACGATTACTAGAGATTTAATACTGTCGTTGATCCCCACATATCATAAGATATGTCTTGTTGGTCACATTCCAAACATTCAAAGTCCTTAATCGTGTATTCTCTTGAATACCTTAGTGAAAACATGAGTGCAGTTAAAAGTTACCAAAATCCTCAAAATTATATATACTCAAACCATGATATCACTTAGTCCTTATATCAATCATGAGATCATGAATACAATCAAACATCTCATTATCTTCTTATCCTTTCATTATGCACTTATCATCTACTTTCAAAAATATTTGAATCACTTTTCATAGTTATTGGTACCTTAAAATTATTGAAAACCACAATAGACCAATACTTAAATATTTCAATACACCATAAAAGTACCTCAACAACATTATTCATGAATACCAAAACACTTCAGTCCATCCACATCAATGATTATCCTGGAATAAGTCCTTCCTTTATTTAGAAGTAACTTTTTAGGTCAGGGCATTGAGTTGGGTAATTCCCATGTTCTCCACAGATAAGACATTGAACTCCATAACAGTCTGTCACTCTATGACCCTTTTCTCCACACAGATAACATCGGTCCCTCCATTTGAGGTATTCCTCAAGGTTCTTCTTCCCTTCTTTACAAATCTCAATCTTCTTTTCTTTATGCTCCTCAACATGCGAACATGCATAATAGTCTATCTTCCTCTTCTTTGAAGAATTAGGCATACCACTAAATTTCACCTTGTTAATCATATATCGCGATGATTGATTCGGCATAATCACAACATCTTTCTCTCTAGGCATTACACAATTTTGTTGCTCATAGTCACCAATTTGTCCATTGGATTCAATGTTAACTGAATTCCTTTTGGTTCCCTCCATTAACTAAAACACAAAAATAATTTTGTGAGAATCAAAAAACATGCTAGAGAAAACAACATAGTAAAGGGAAAGTATCCTCAATACCTAACTTATTAGGTTTAATCTAATATCATTACCATAGTTCTAGGAATATATCCTATACGTATACTTATCCTTAGGGACATCCCTAGACATACCTTAGAAATATCTCTAGGAATCTCACTAACGTTTTCGCATCCTAGTTTCCAAAGGTTGACTAAACCTTTCCTCTGATACCAACTGTAGCGGTCTGGAATTACTTCCAGTGGACTATAATTGATACCTATCAGGGCACTCCATGGGCGGCTACACCCCCTGGGCGGGACACACCACCATCCCCAGTGGCAGCCATTTCCTCATGAAGCCCTTGGGCGGAGAGCCATGCTTCGTCCAACACTCACATGTGAGAGTTCCCAAGGATCGGATACATTCCTACCTCCTTTGCCTCTGATACCAACTGTAAAGACCCGAAGCCTGACGTACATAGACATTACATTACATTTGCGGAATACTTAGTACATAACAAAAACACACACTGAAGGATCGTAATAGTTTAGTGTCTTTGGAAACTCGGAATATAATCTTCTAATCCTGGTGAAAGATCTTCAACATCTCCCATAAAGATCTTCTTTTTTTTTCTTACCTAAAACCTTTCTTTATATCCTGGGGAAAAGAAAACATAAAAGGGTGAGCTCAAATGCTCAGTAAGGGTAAACACCAGAAATATCAATCACATCATATTCAAAAGAACATAACATTTTGGAAATCTTAACCTGAAAAAGAGAGCATAATTTCATAACATGGGATAAATCATGGCAGTGAAATGTAATCACAATAATCATAACTTAAAACATGAAACTTTGTGGCATTCACACATAATCATAGAGAATCATTTCTTGTTAGTCAAGACTCATTGCCAAGACTATCTTAGTGGACAAAGTCCCTTTCTGAATCGAGTAACCCTCGTTTCAGTCCTGTTTCACTGAACCGGTATAACCTACCATTCCAGCAATTTCTATCTCATGAGATATAAAATCTTTACCCAATGCATTGGAGGGAGATATAGGTCCCACCCATCTTATAATGAATCCTTTCTTATGTGTGCCACATAATCATAAAACATACATCATCGGATAACACATGTAACAAAAATGGGATTCTTGAAACATCATGACATCATAAAACAATTCATATAAGATAAAGGAATTCATAAAAATATTTCCATCACAACATAATCAAATCAATGTAAAAATATGGATAGAAACAGAACTCTTTATTATCTTAGATGGAAAATAATTTTGATAAAACACTTGAATTGAATTCTTGAGGAAAATATCCTTTCTTCTTCAAAATCAATTTCTTTTCACAAAACATCATGCAATTTTAAAAGAAAGAGATTTTATTGAAAATAGTCATGAAATCTTTTAGAGGAAGCTTCATGAAAATAAGGCTTTATAAAATAGTAGAAATCCGTTCGTGCCGTATAAGTTAAAAAAAACATTCTTCGTACTTTTGTCGGAAAAGTCAAAAAGTACCTCGTACGAAAAACGACAAAAGATTCCTTTCATACGTATTACTAAAAACTCACCGAAGGGTAAAAATGGATTTAAACAATTTTAGGTGGATGGAAATAATATTACATATTGATAAAACATGTATGTGGATGATAAAATGCACCCCAGTAAATACTTACGAATAAACAATCTCGGATAAAAATGAGATTGTGATATTTCCCTTACCTTAGGTCCGACTTGCTTTGTAAGTGTCTGAACCTCCTGTATAATGATTTAAATCATGTTATTGACTTATTACAGAATCATATTCATTGTTATGATATCATATATGGTTCACTTATGACATTATATTACCCGTTCTTTTGTAAATTCCATGTTAAAGAAGCGTTTTGGGTAAAATCGTTTCATTTATCGTAGGTGTTTTGATTTGTTGTTCTTGACATTATTATTACTTATATCATGATTTACTTACTTCTAGAATATAAAATATGATTTATATATCATATATATTCAGTATATATATATATAATAGATAGATAAATGAAATGAAAAACACCGTTCATGGAGACGGTAGTCCGTACGTACGCATGAACGCTATTTTCCTTTCCTTATTGTCTTGAATGGAAGTTAGTAGATGACATACATATATATATATATACATAAATCCAGTAGATTTATAATGTCATATATTTCATTATTATTTCTTATATATACTTTATAATCATTCTTAAATGGTTAACATGGAGAATGAATCTCATCGTGTCGTGGAGACGGTAGTCCGTACGTACGCACGAGCGATGATATCATTTCTATAAATATTGAATTGAATTGGAGTGGATTATACAATATATCATAATCAATATGATGTTGTAATAACTATGTATAGTTATTCTTTACACCATTATACCCATCCATGTAAGGTGGTGGTGGAAAATAGATTACACCACGGCGTGGAGACGGTATTCCGTACGTACGCACGCGCGGTGATTTCTTTTTCCGTAGGATGGATAGATGGTGAAATAAGGATGTTTCATACTTATAATAACATATCAGTATATGAGTGATACTGATGTTATTACTTCATAATGAAACAACCTAATAAGAAGAAGTGGAAGAAGAAATAAAGATGAAAGAATTGGTAACGGTAATTACCTCTTCTTTGAAGCGCCTCTTTGAGACCTCCTCTTAGGGTACTAAAATTGGTCTTTTAGGAAGACCAGAACCTCTATTATGTTTCTAGGGAAGTGGAGAAGAGATTTTGGCAGGGGTTGGCCGAGCTTGAGAGCTCAAATTGGTGTGAGGAGGAGGGGGAGGAGGTGTCCTTTTATAGGGGAGGAGAGGGGCACCTTAGGAATTCTTAAAAATATTAATTTATAATAAATCTAACCCCACTTAAAAACCTCCAAAAATGACTCATATTCGAAGCTTAGATGAGATAGGGTTGTAATCTCATCAACCAATCAAATTTAGACATGTTTGGATCTTATTTTAAACCTTATCAATTAGATTTAACTCTAAGTTAAATAATTTAACTTTTACCGTGTCTTTTTGTTTTCTTTCACTATATGGTTAATACACTTACTATAACATGCCAAACGAACCCCAAATTGTTTATTATTAATATATATATCCTTATATAAGTCATTTGGCCGAACCTTAGATTTTTAGGAATAAAATAACAATTAATAATATAATATTTGATTTAAAAACTATTTTGTGTCAATTTTGACACTATTTGATATATGATTTTTGTGAAAGTCATAACAGAATTAAATGTTCGAACCAAGTTGATTAAATAAACATTAATATATCATAGTAACCTAGAAAAGTAGTGGAATTCATAAAAATTCTCAAATTACATTTATTTTGGTGTTTATAACATCAATTATGTCAATATTTCATAAATAAGATAATTACTGCATCATCTTTGTGTCATAAATTAATTAAATTATTTGATGTCTAAAAATTACAAATAAAATACCATTATGTAGGAAATCTTTTTATCTTTCTAATGAATATTTATAGTCGAATTTATCTTATGTATAACCCCATATTAAAAATGATTTACTTATTAAACTTTGATTTTAACTATTTTAACCCTTCTTTAAATAAATTAATAATAAATGTCCTAATCTAATCCAAGTGGGCCTAAATGGTCATATTTTATTCCTAAGTTTGTTTTTGGTCGAATTAAACTTGTCCAATAGAATTAGGACATGTGTTAGGGTAATATTGATATCATATTTACCCTTAGTTACCCTATTTACTATTAACCGCGGTAAAAATAGTAAAAAGTTACTATTCACCAAAAAATTATTTTTATCTCATTGAACCACATTTTACTTACTGATATCAACCGTGTCTGTCGGATTTTTGAAATTCCATTCACAGAAGTGGTAAAATTATGTTTTATGAAAAATTCAGTTTTTTTAACTACCACTTAGTAGTTTCACTATTCATCAAAAAATGAAGGTTTTCAGAAAAATGCCAAAATTTCATCCTAAGATATATTTCATATTCCGAATTCAAAAATGAAGTCTATTTTACCAAATTCATAACATAGAAGTTGAATTAATTAATTTTATAATTAAATCCCGCTGTTAAGACAAATAGCGTGTTTTTAAGAAACAATTTCTATCAAAAGATTGATACTTGATTATGTCTGGTTTAAATGTGAAATTACAACCAATGACCAGCATTGAATTAAATTGTAAAAATATATTCTAAATATACTTTAAAACCACTCAAATTAATAATTTATCACTATTAATTATTTCGATTAAAAAAGTTGTTTTTTAATTATAATTAATAATTTTCACTATTTATCAGAATATGAAAGTTATCCGAAAAGTACCAAAATTTCACCTTAGGCTAAATTCGATACTCCGAATCCAAAAATGAAGTTCATTTTGAAATATAAGATTTACAGAATTTTAAAAAGTGGTTATTACTATTCATAACGGCTAGTTTTAATAATATTTTAATAGCATATCGTTGTTTAGTGAAACTCGTTATTGCGTACTACACACGCTATCGAGGAAGGTCGCGATTGCGTGTATGCAAGGCAAGTCAAGGATGCGTGTTGTGCAAGCTCCATTTGGTGTAGCGTACAATACAAGACTTTAATAAAATTAAAAAGAATATTTTTTTATAAAATCTTGGGCTGTTACATTCTACCCCCCTTAAAATGAATTTCGCCCTCGAAATTCGTCGGGGTTATAAATGGTTTACTATTTGAAAGTTTCTTTAATAGAAACCCACATCGTAAAAGGGAATACCAAAACTTGGCTTTTAAAAACTAAAGTATGAAATGTAACGATTACCCAAATAAACTAATCACTGGGTTTCCACATAGGTGAAAATATGGATATGGAAGAGAAATCTAACCATCATGTTCTGATGGAGAGTGGTAGTGAACATGGCTATGGAAAAGCCAGTAATCACAAATCCATAGATTTGTGATGATATAAGGTACCATCTGATTCATCAAGTATAAGATCACTAGGACAACATTTTTGGTTTTCAAGATCATTTCCCTAAAGTTGAAAATTTGCTTAAAATAAATACTTTCTTTATTTTGGTACAATCTCACTTTTGTTCGTGCCTTGAACAATTTCTACTTCATCTCTTTAATAAATGAAGTTGAATTTGTTATTTGTGAAGTGTTAGCAGATTATGTGATAGAATGATGGGTCATTCCATCTGTCTCAAACAAAAGGTTAGAAAAAGTTATTAAATATACATAAGTCATTCTATAGTGAGATTAATCACATATGGTTCCTAAAATGGACTTATACTTCATATATCATACTGCTTAATATAATAACACTAGTTTCTACTAAACAGGGACTTCCTGTAGGTCAGTGGTAGGCGATAAAGCCCAGTCGCACTTCGGTTGTGGGTTCGATTCCTACAGCCTTGTCCGAAGCGATGGGATGTCGCCCGTCCTGCAGGTTGTCCTTTTTCTAAAACTACGTTACTATAACATCCCATCAATAATATCGAAAATCTTCTATCCTTAAACAATACTAACTTATGTCCAACATAATCCAGTCTAATCTTTAGGCTTATACATAATACTGCAGTCCACTCTCATAATATAGTGACAACGATTACTAGAGATTTAATACTGTCGTTGATCCCCACATATCATAAGATATGTCTTGTTGGTCACATTCCAAACATTCAAAGTCCTTAATCTTGTATTCTCTTGAATACCTTAGTGAAAACATGAGTGCAGTTAAAAGTTACCAAAATCCTCAAAATTATATATACTCAAACCATGATATCACTTAGTCCTTATATCAATCATGAGCTCATGAATACAATCAAACATCTCATTATCTTCTTATCCTTTCATTATGCACTTATCATCTACTTTCAAAAATATTTGAATCACTTTTCATAGTTATTGGTACCTTAAAATTATTGAAAACCACAATAGACCAATACTTAAATATTTCAATACACCATAAAAGTACCTCAACAACATTATTCATGAATACCAAAACACTTCAGTCCATCCACATCAATGATTATCCTGGAATAAGTCCTTCCTTTATTTAGAAGTAACTTTTTAGGTCAGGGCATTGAGTTGGGTAATTCCCATGTTCTCCACAGATAAGACATTGAACTCCATAACAGTCTGTCACTCTATGACCCTTTTCTCCACACAGATAACATCGGTCCCTCCATTTGAGGTATTCCTCAAGGTTCTTCTTCCCTTCTTTACAAATCTCAATATTCTTTTCTTTATGCTCCTCAACATGCGAACATGCATAATAGTCTATCTTCCTCTTCTTTGAAGAATTAGGCATACCACTAAATTTCACCTTGTTAATCATATATCGCGATGATTGATTCGGCATAATCACAACATCTTTCTCTCTAGGCATTACACAATTTTGTTGCTCATAGTCACCAATTTGTCCATTGGATTCAATGTTAACTGAATTCCTTTTGGTTCCCTCCATTAACTAAAACACAAAAATAATTTTGTGAGAATCAAAAAACATGCTAGAGAAAACAACATAGTAAAGGGAAAGTATCCTCAATACCTAACTTATTAGGTTTAATCTAATATCATTACCATAGTTCTAGGAATATATCCTATATGTATACTTATCCTTAGGGACATCCCTAGACATACCTTAGAAATATCTCTAGGAATCTCACTAACGTTTTCGCATCCTAGTTTCCAAAGGTTGACTAAACCTTTCCTCTGATACCAACTGTAGCGGTCTGGAATTACTTCCAGTGGACTATAATTGATACCTATCAGGGCACTCCATGGGCGGCTACACCCCCTGGGCGGGACACACCACCATCCCCAGTGGCAGCCATTTCCTCATGAAGCCCTTGGGCGGAGAGCCATGCTTCGTCCAACACTCACATGTGAGAGTTCCCAAGGATCGGATACATTCCTACCTCCTTTGCCTCTGATACCAACTGTAAAGACCCGAAGCCTGACGTACATAGACATTACATTACATTTGCGGAATACTTAGTACATATCAGAAACACACACTGAAGGATCGTAATAGTTTAGTGTCTTTGGAAACTCGGAATATAATCTTCTAATCCTGGTGAAAGATCTTCAACATCTCCCATAAAGATCTTCTTTTTTTTTCTTACCTAAAACCTTTCTTTATATCCTGGGGAAAAGAAAACATAAAAGGGTGAGCTCAAATGCTCAGTAAGGGTAAACACCAGAAATATCAATCACATCATATTCAAAAGAACATAACATTTTGGAAATCTTAACCTGAAAAAGAGAGCATAATTTCATAACATGGGATAAATCATGGCAGTGAAATGTAATCACAATAATCATAACTTAAAACATGAAACTTTGTGGCATTCACACATAATCATAGAGAATCATTTCTTGTTAGTCAAGACTCATTGCCAAGACTATCTTAGTGGACAAAGTCCCTTTCTGAATCGAGTAACCCTCGTTTCAGTCCTGTTTCACTGAACCGGTATAACCTACCATTCCAGCAATTTCTATCTCATGAGATATAAAATCTTTACCCAATGCATTGGAGGGAGATATAGGTCCCACCCATCTTATAATGAATCCTTTCTTATGTGTGCCACATAATCATAAAACATACATCATCGGATAACACATGTAACAAAAATGGGATTCTTGAAACATCATGACATCATAAAACAATTCATATAAGATAAAGGAATTCATAAAAATATTTCCATCACAACATAATCAAATCAATGTAAAAATATGTATAGAAACAGAACTCTTTATTATCTTAGATGGAAAATAATTTTGATAAAACACTTGAATTGAATTCTTGAGGAAAATATCCTTTCTTCTTAAAATCAATTTCTTTTCACAAAACATCATGCAATTTTAAAAGAAAGAGATTTTATTGAAAATAGTCATGAAATATTTTAGAGTAAGCTTCATGAAAATAAGGCTTTATAAAATAGTAGAAATCCGTTCGTGCCGTATAAGTTAAAAAAAACATTCTTCGTACTTTTGTCGGAAAAGTCAAAAAGTACCTCGTACGAAAAACGACAAAAGATTCCTTTCATACGTATTACTAAAAACTCACCGAAGGGTAAAAATGGATTTAAACAATTTTAGGTGGATGGAAATAATATTACATATTGATAAAACATGGATGTGGATGATAAAATGCACCCCAGTAAATACTTACGAATAAACAATCTCGGATAAAAATGAGATTGTGATATTTCCCTTACCTTAGGTCCGACTTGCTTTGTAAGTGTCTGAACCTCCTGTATAATGATTTAAATCATGTTATTGACTTATTACAGAATCATATTCATTGTTATGATATCATATATGGTTCACTTATTACATTATATTACCCGTTCTTTTGTAAATTCCATGTTAAAGAAGCGTTTTGGGTAAAATCGTTTCATTTATCGTAGGTGTTTTGATTTGTTGTTCTTGACATTATTATTACTTATATCATGATTTACTTACTTCCAGAATATAAAATATGATTTATATATCATATATATTCAGTATATATATATATAATAGATAGATAAATGAAATGAAAAACACCGTTCATGGAGACGGTAGTCCGTACGTACGCATGAACGCTATTTTCCTTTCCTTATTGTCTTGAATGGAAGTTAGTAGATGACATACATATATATATATACATAAATCCAGTAGCTTTATAATGTCATATATTTCATTATTATTTCTTATATATACTTTATAATCATTCTTAAATGGTTAACATGGAGAATGAATCTCATCGCGTCGTGGAGACGGTAGTCCGTACGTACGCACGAGCGATGATATCATTTCTATAAATATTGAATTGAATTGGAGTGGATTATACAATATATCAGAATCAATATGATATTGTAATAACTATGTATAGTTATTCTTTACACCATTATACCCATCCATGTAAGGTGGTGGTGGAAAATAGATTACACCACGGCGTGGAGACGGTATTCCGTACGTACGCACGCGCGGTGATTTCTTTTTCCGTAGGATGGATAGATGGTGAAATAAGGATGTTTCATACTTATAATAACATATCAGTATATGAGTGATACTGATGTTATTACTTCATAATGAAACAACCTAATAAGAAGAAGTGGAAGAAGAAATAAAGATGAAAGAATTGGTAACGGTAATTACCTCTTCTTTGAAGCGCCTCTTTGAGACCTCCTCTTAGGGTACTAAAATTGGTCTTTTAGGAAGACCAGAACCTCTATTATGTTTCTAGGGAAGTGGAGAAGAGATTTTGGCAGGGGTTGGCCGAGCTTGAGAGCTCAAATTGGTGTGAGGAGGAGGGGGAGGAGGTGTCCTTTTATAGGGGAGGAGAGGGGCACCTTAGGAATTCTTAAAAATATTAATTTATAATAAATCTAACCCCACTTAAAAACCTCCAAAAATGACTCATATTCGAAGATTAGATGAGATAGGGTTGTAATCTCATCAACCAATCAAATTTAGACATGTTTGGATCTTATTTTAAACCTTATCAATTAGATTTAACTCTAAGTTAAATAATTTAACTTTTACCGTGTCTTTTTGTTTTCTTTCAATATATGGTTAATACACTTACTATAACATGACAAACGAACCCCAAATTGTTTATTATTAATATATATATCCTTATCTAAGTCATTTGGATGAACCTTAGATTTTTAGGAATAAAATAACAATTAATAATATAATATTTGATTTAAAAACTATTTTGTGTCAATTTTGACACTATTTGATATATGATTTTTGTGAAAGTCATAACAGAATTAAATGTTCGAACCAAGTTGATTAAATAAACATTAATATATCATAGTAACCTAGAAAAGTAGTGTAATTCATAAAAATTCTCAAATTACATTTATTTTGGTGTTTATAACATCAATTATGTCAATATTTCATAAATAAGATAATTACTGCATCATCTTTGTGTCATAAATTAATTAAATTATTTGATGTCTAAAAATTACAAATAAAATACCATTATGTAGGAAATCTTTTTATCTTTCTAATGAATATTTATAGTCGAATTTATCTTATGTATAACTCAATATTAAAAATGATTTACTTATTAAACTTTGATTTTAACTATTTTAACCCTTCTTTAAATAAATTAATAATAAATGTCCTAATCTAATCCAAGTGGGCCTAAATGGTCATATTTTATTCCTAAGTTTGTTTTTGGTCGAATTACACTTGTCCAATAGAATTAGGACATGTGTTAGGGTAATATTGATATCATATTTACCCTTAGTTACCCTATTTACTATTAACTGCGGTAAAAATAGTAAAAAGTTACTATTCACCAAAAAATTATTTTTATCTCATTGAACCACATTTTACTTACTGATATCAACCGTGTCTGTCGGATTTTTGAAATTCCATTCACAGAAGCGGTAAAATTATGTTTTATGAAAAATTCAGTTTTTTTAACTACCACTTAGTAGTTTCACTATTCATCAAAAAATGAAGGTTTTCAGAAAAATGCCAAAATTTCATCCTAAGATATATTTCATATTCCGAATTCAAAAATGAAGTCTATTTTACCAAATTCATAACATAGAAGTTGAATTAATTAATTTTATAATTAAATCCCGCTGTTAAGACAAATAGCGTGTTTTTAAGAAACAATTTCTATCAAAAGATTGATACTTGATTATGTCTGGTTTAAATGTGAAATTACAACCAATGACCAACATTGAATTAAATTGTAAAAATATATTCTAAATATACTTTAAAACCACTCAAATTAATAATTTATCACTATTAATTATTTCGATTAAAAAAGTTGTTTTTTAATTATAATTAATAATTTTCACTATTCATCAGAATATGAAAGTTATCCGAAAAGTACCAAAATTTCACCTTAGGCTAAATTCGATACTCCGAATCCAAAAATGAAGTTCATTTTGAAATATAAGATTTACAGAATTTTAAAAAGTGGTTATTACTATTCATAACGGCTAGTTTTAATAATATTTTAATAGCATATCGTTGTTTAGTGAAACTCGTTATTGCGTACTACACACGCTATCGAGGAAGGTCGTGATTGCGTGTATGCAAGGCAAGTCAAGGATGCGTGTTGTGCAAGCTCCTTTTGGTGTAGCATACAATACAAGACTTTAATAAAATTAAAAAGAATATTTTTTTTATAAAATCTTGGGCTGTTACAAAAATAACCCGCAGAATTTTTTACATCGGTTATAAAATAACCGACGTAAAAAACTGTGATTTCTGATGTATTTTTTACGTTGATTATTCTATAACCCACGTAAAAACCAACACGTGGATTTTTTACATTGGTTATAAAATAACCGACGTAAAAAAAGCCGTATCTGATACATTTATAACATCAGTTATTATAATATCTGACATTATAATTGTTAAAAAATAGTTTGTAACGTCGGTTATTAAATAACCGACGTTAGAAAACATTTAAAAAATTAACAAGCCCTGTGGATTTTCATTTACAATTTATCGATCGATAGTCTAGCGACTCGTATCTCTCGTGCGGTAAACCCTAATCTACTCATCGATCTCGTTTCATTAAACTCGTTTTTCCATCATCGTTTATCATCTTTACTCACCTCGGATCAATCATCTCAACTCGGAACACTCAGTTAAGCCTCCCACGACTTTATTTCGTTCGTTTTTTTTTTCGGATAGTCTATATTTACGTTTTGAGATTTTTTGGTTTAAACTAAGTAAGATTCTTTGATTTCGAACCCTCTTACCTCATTTTTCTATCATCATCTTATTTATCATCCCCAGATCTCTTAGATCCACTTTCAATATTCATGTAAGCCTCGCCTACTTCTATTTAGTTTGTTTTTGTTTTGCGAATGCCCAACATTGATGTTAATATTTGTTTTCATTGACAACTACTGATTTCATTCACCTATATTTTTCATAGAATGGTTATTGATTAAATGTACGAATTTGGAAATTCTATTTCATGTGTTGTTATTGCTTATGTTTAACCTCTTTAATATGAGAATCTATTAGACATATAATGTAATGTCTGTTGACCTCTATGGCCCTTCGATGCATCGCTATGTCTCATGATTCCAAATAAAATTGGGTTCTGCTGAGTGCTTACCCTAGTATTTTTTGAGGCCTTGGCCAAGGCCTTGAAAATATGTTTAAGATATCTAGAATTATCCATTACCACATTATGATATTAGTTATCGAGAAAACTTGTGATCATTTGACTAGTTGAATATCAATGGTTATTTTTCATTATCATACGATCATTTAAGTACCCATATTTAATAATATTTAATTCCATCTATTTCATGCTGAATTATATATTAAATGCATGCATTTTTAGTTGTTCACCATACCTAGTTTTTATTTGTAAACCATTGTTTGGGGGGTTGTCCGGGGGGTGCGGGCTGTCCAGAGGGTTGGGGACTGTCTAGGGGGGTGTCCAAGTGGGTGGGTGGGTGTGGGGGCTGTCCAAGGGGGTGGAGGCCTGTCCAGAGGGTTTTGGGGGTTTTCTGGGGGTGGGGGCTGTCTAGAGGGTTGGGGGTGTCCAGGGGGTGGGGTGGTGTCTAGGAGGGGTGGGGGTGCTGTCTGGAGGGGTGGGGGCTGTCCAGGGGGTGGGGGCTGTTTAGAGGGTTGGGGGTGTCTAGGGGGTGTCCAAGGGGGTAGGGGGTGGTGTCCAGGAGGGGTGAGGGTGCTGTCTAGAGGGGTGGGGGCTGTCCATGGGGTGGGGGCTGTCCAGAGGGTTGGGGGTGTCGAGGGGGTGTCCAAGGGGTTGGGTGGGTGTGGGGGGATGTCCAAGGGGGTGGGGGCCTGTTTAGAGGGTTTTTGGGGTTTTGGGGGGGGGGGGGGGTGGGGGCTGTCTAGAGGGTTATGGGGTGTCCAAGAGGGTGTCCAAGGGGGTAAGGGGTGGGGGTGGTGTCCAAGAGGGGTGGGGGGGGGTGCTGTCTAGAGGGGTGGGGGCTTTCCAAGGGGTGGGGGGGGGGCTGTCCAGAGGGTTGGGGGTGTCCAGGGGGTGTCCAAGGGGGTCGGTGGGTGTGGAGGGTTGTCCAAGGGGGTGGGGGCATGTCTAGAGGGTTTTGGGGGTTCTCCGGGGGGAGGGTGGGGGCTGTCCAGAGGGTTGGATTTTCCAGGGGTGTCCAAGGGGGTAGGGGTGGGGATGGTGTCTAGGAGGGGTGGGGGTGCTGCCTTGAGGGGTGGGGGCTGTCTAGGGGGTGGGGGGGCTGTCCACGGGGTTGGGGGTGTCCAGGGATTGTCAAAGGGGGTAGGTGGGTGTGGGGGTTGTCCAAGGGGGTAGGGGCATGTTCACAGGGTTTTTGGGGTTGTCGGGGGGTGGGGGTTGTCCAAAAAGTTTGGGGGTGTCCACGGGGGTGTCCAGGGGGTAGGTGGTGGGGGTGGTGTCTAGGAGAGGTGGGGGTGCTGTCAAGAGGGGTGGGGGCTGTCCAGGGGGTGGGGGGATATCCAGAGGGTTGGGGGTGTCCAGGGGGGGGGTGTCCAAGGGGGTGGGTGGGTGTGGGGGCTGTCCAAGGGGGTGGGGGCCTGTCCAGAGGGCTTTGGGGGTTGTCTGGTGGGTGGGGGTTGTCGAGAGGGTTGGGAGTGTCCAGGGGGTGTGTCCAAGCAGGTAGGGGGTGGGGGTGGTGTCTAGGAGGGGTGGGGGTGCAGTCTAGAGGGGTTGGGGCTGTCCAGGATGGGGGGGTTCCAGAGGGTTGGGGGGTGTCCAGGGGGGTGTCCAAGGGGGTAGGGGGTGGGGGTGGTGTCCAGGAGGGGTGGGGGTGCTGTCTAGAGGGGTGGGGTGCTGTCCAGGGGGGAGTGCAAGGGGGTAGGGGGTGGGGGAGGTGTCCAGGAGGGGTGGGGGTGCTGTCTAGAGGGGTGGGGGATGTGAATGGGGTGGGGGTGTCCAGGAGGGGTTGGGGGGCTGTCCAAGGGTGTGGTGGTGTCCATGGAGTGTCCAAGGGGGTGGGTGTGGTGTCTAGGGGGTGGGGGGTGTACAAGGGGGTGGTGGTGTCCAGAGGGTGTCCAAGGGGGTGGGGGATATGTGTCAGTTGGGATTGACTACTGCATCGTGGTTTCTGAGATTATGACATGATGATTTTTCCATGATGACTGGCATTACATTGTGATTTTCTCCATCTGAATTTTTATTTTAAATATGATTTGATTATCAGGTTTACTCCATTTTTTCCAATTTTCTATCAACCACTATAGGCCCCATGGTATTCTTTGATTCAATGGAATTTAAAACTTTTATATCTAACTATATTTTGTTTTAAAAATAATATTCAAGCATATTTTTTTAAATACGCATAGATTTGTTTTATGTTTCAAAATTGTTTTACATTCAAATTTTGATTTTGTTCATATAAACTTATATTTGTCTTATCTTAAAAATATATATTTTTTTGATATTTGTTATAGTTAATAATGAATTGAAGTTGGATTATGACACATCGAATGAACAATGAATATGAGAAAGGTGTTGATGCCTTTTTGGAAATTGCTAAACGAAATGTTCCAAGTAGTGACATTTTTTTATGTCCATGCTTGAAATGTTTGAATATGAAGAAGTTGAAAAGTAGAGAGATAAAAGATCATCTGATTTTTCATGGTTTTAATCCGAGTTATAGCCCTTGGATTTGGCATGGTGAATCTGGATGGAATTTCACTAATGATGATGATTCGCAAGATGGTAACTCTGATGGAATTGAAGAAATTATTAGTTATATTGTAGCAAAACAAATTGAGATAGAACCGAAAATTGCGCGTCTATATGGTGATGCTGAAAAACCATTATATCTTGGTTGTATAGATTTTACGGTTTTGTCGATGGTGTTAAGATTGATTAACCTGAAGGTGAAACATGGATGGAGTGACAGAATTTTTACAGAGCTGCTACAATTGATGAAAGACATTCTTCCAAAAGGTAACGATCTTCCAGATTCACATTATAAGGCCAAGAAAATATTATGCCTGATGGGATTGGGATACAAGAAAATACATGTCTGTCTGAATGAATGCATTATATATATAAGGGAATATGAATTTCTGTCAGAGTGTCCTAAATGTGGGACATCAAGGTATAAGGTTAAAGAATAATCACTGGTTAATGTAGATATTACAAAGCTCTCTTCAAAGGTATTTTGGTATCTTCCTATAATTCATCGTTTGAAACGTTTATTTGATAATTCACATGATGAAAAAAAGTTTAAGATGGCATGAAGAGGAGTGGGTATGTGATGGAAAAATATGCCATCCAGCTGATTTTCCACAATGGAAGAAAATTGATGCGCAATATTCTACATTTGGAAATGAAATTTGAAATCTCAGACTAGGGCTGTGCATAGATGG
Organism: Viscum album; assembly: GCA_963277665.1. NCBI lineage: Eukaryota > Viridiplantae > Streptophyta > Magnoliopsida > Santalales > Viscaceae > Viscum > Viscum album. The sequence continues at coordinate 792,006,629 of OY728167.1, forward strand.
AATGAATTCATACTGAACCCTCAGTAGCACACATAGTTCATGGCCTGTTTTATTGGTAATTTACAACCTCTCTCCTAAAGTTTGTATGAAGAACAAATATGTCATGTTGAGTATAATGATCTCTGGTCCAAAGCAACACGACAATGATATTGATGTTTACTTGTCACCGTTGATTTATGATTTGAAACTGTTATGGGTTGATGGTATTAGGGTGTATGATTCCTATAAAATGGAATATTTTCAACTACATGCAGTGCTTCTGTTCACTATAAATGACTTCCCAGCATATGGAAATTTGTCTGGATATAGTGTTAAAGGGAATAAAGCATGTCCAATTTGCGAACAACACAATTCATATTGTCAATTGCATCATGGGAGGAAAACAGTGTACATAGGTCATCGAAAGTTTTTGCCTATAGATCACCCTTATAGAAGACTAAAAAAGGCATTCAATGGCTCAAAATAATTTGATACTGCTCCAAAACCTTTATCCCCAGATCTGTATTTGAGAGGGTGAAAAACCTTGATGTGACATTGGGAAAGACACAGAAATCTAGTAATGTTAGACATATTTGGAAGAAAAGGTCAATATTTTTTGAGCTAAAATATTTGATATATCATGATATAAAACATAATATTGATGTCATGCACGTGAAGAAGAATATTTGTGATTGTTTGATTGGAACATTGTTAGATATTAAAGGAAAGACAAAAGATGGGTTGAATGCAAGATTAGACTTACTATCAATGGGAATACGTTTGGATTGAGCTCCCACTCCTAAAGGAAGACGAACATTTCTTCCCCCAACTTGTAATACATTATCGAATAGGTAGAAAATTAGCTTTTGTTAGTGTCTTCATGATATAAAAGATCCTCAAGGTTATTCTTAAAATGTAAAAAAATTTGTCTCATTGAAGGACATGAAGTTGATAGGTATGAAATCACATGATTGTCACGTCATGATGCAACAAATTATACTAGTTGCATTGCATGGAATATTTCCCATTAGTGTCAGAAAGATTATAATGAAGTTGTGTTATTTTTTTAATTCAATTTGTAACAAGGTGATTGATATGAATTCTTTGAAAATTTTGTAAATGGATGCAATTTTTATACTTTTCCAATTGGAAATGTATTTTTGTCCAACTGTTTTTGATATAATGGTGCATTTAATGATTCATCTGGTTTGAGAAATAAAGCATTGTGGACCTGTATATCTTAGTTGGATGTATCCTTTTGAACGGTATATGAAAATATTAAAGGGGTATGTTAAAAATCCATATCGACCTGAAGCCTCCATTATTGAAATGTATATTTCTGAGGAGGTAGCCGTGTTTTGTACGAGATACATGGCTGCGGCGCAACACATAGGTTTGCCTCCATCTCACCATGAAAGAATTAATAATGAGGGAAAGGGGATTCATGGCTTGAAAGTAAAATCATTGTCCGCTGAACAGATGAAGAAGTTAGAATCATACATCTTGAATAACATAGCCGAATCTCAACCATATATCACATTGCATATTAATGAGTTGAAACAATTTCATCCAAAGAAAAAAGAAATGTGGATTTTGAATGAGTACAACAAAATTTTTTGTCATGGTTTAGAAAGAAATTTCTTGGTAGATTAGATGTATCAGAGACATTAAAATGGATAATGGGTGGTCCATTTTTAAATGTGATAACATGGTCCGGTTATGACATTAATGGCTATACATTTCATACGAAAGCTTAGGACAACAGAAGTGTAGTTCAGAATAGTGGTGTATAGGTGTTTTTAGAAGCAGTGTATTTTTCGAGTGCTATGGAAAAAACCCAATTTCTACATCAAGTGCATATTATGGAGTGATTGATGACATTTGGGAGGTTGATTACTTTAAAATTAAAGTTCATGTTTTTAACTATAAATGGTTTATCGGTAACAACAGTGTCAGCTATGATGAATTTGGAATGACACTTTTTAATCTGAATAGATTGGAAGACACGACAGATTCTTTTATAATGGAAACACATGGAAAACAAATTTTCTATGTAGTAGATCAATCAGATATGTAGTGGGATGTTGTTTTACAAGGGAAAAAATGTTGGTGAGGATGAACTTGATGAAGATGCTGATTTATGTGAGATCCCTAATTCCATGGAAAGATTAACAGAACATAATTATGAGCATGTGGAAGACATGTTTTGTGCCATAAGGAACGTTCACAACAAAGGAATTTGGGAAAACAATCCATTTGTACATTCCTAAAATTACATGTAACATATGTTTATTTCTTGTTTACATTTATTTTTTTCATAAAATGTTTTATATTGTAAGTTTTTTCATTATTAAAACATGTATTAAAACAAAATAAGTATAAGATTTTGTTTGTTTAGTTTACTTTGTCCTGTTTACCATTACATGATTGATATTTCTATTATTTTTGTTCAGTGACAATTACTTTACCATGTTTACCAGGTTTACCATGTTTACCATGTTTACAATGTTTACCATGTTGACCATCGTTACCATCTTTACCATTGTTTAACATGCTTACCATATTAACAATGTTTACTATTATGTAACTTAGTACACTTTTCTATTTTCTGATTACAGTAGTATTTAAATATTTGAATTTGTATATTTTTGAACTAATGTTTGTTTTTTTAATTTGAAGGATAATGGCAGATCATTCAGTTGATCAACCACATGATTTTGGAGATGATCATATTGTTCATACCACTGGGGCGGAACATTGACATGCTCCTATTATGACAAAGAGTTCAAAGGTTGGTAAACGTTGGTGCACACGTTTACCAAAATTAGCACTTGAACGTACACAGGATCAGGGGATACTTGTTGAGTTTGATGATGATGATATTCCTAGAGGTCCAAATGCATAAGATTTTAAGAGTTTTGTATCAACTCAGGGTAAGATCAAAGTAATCATTTTGTATGATGATTGGAGAAGTGTGGATAAAGCGATAATCTCTCAGTTATGGGAGACGATTTTGGTAAGATCATTTTCTATTGTTTGACTATTATTTAAATGTTTCTAGTATATATAATATGTTTAACCTCTTATTTATTAGATGACATTTGATATTCCTGACACTGGAGGATTCAGGAAGAAATGCTTATCATTGGCTGCCAGGAGATGGAGGGATTTCAAATCAACCCTCTCATCTGATTTCATTTATATTCATAGGTGTCATGAAAATCCATGCTGTATATATCCTTTTATAGATGAAGACACATGGAGACAATTTTATGAAAGTAGAAGAAAATAGTCATTTTTGGTAAGGGCAATGTAATTTTTTATAAGATTTCTTATATAAATGATCTTATTAATGTTTTGTTAATGATTTCTTATTCTTAATTTACATCAAACAAGGAAATATCATCAAGAGATCCAATCTAAAAACATATACCCTTATAGTTTATCTCTGGGAGGGTATACATTTTTGGAAGAAAAAATTATGGCGGAAAAATTTCAATAACTAAGAGCTGAGTCTTCAAGCTCAGGAGAGGTGGCCCCTCCATCCCCTCTATCTAGACATGAAAAATGGAAGAGAGATCAGAAGGGCAAAAAAGGGAAATATCATTCGGAATAATCAAGAATCGTAGCTGAGAGGATTATAAGATATCTATTTTATTAATTTAAGTTAACTATTTTCTTCATATAATCTCAATCATTACAGAAATGTTCAATTAATTAATACAGGACTCTCTTGAGGAGCAGAGTTCACAGGGGGCATTTACTGGTACTGGGAGGCAAGATATTTTATCTATAGCATTGGGAAAGACAGAACATCCTGGTCGTGTAAGAGGATATCCAGCAGGTGTATCGGTAATAAAAGTGTTACCACGTTCTTCAAATTATAACGTTGAGGGGGTTTATAAAAAAATAGAATCCTTGGAGGCTGAAGATGATAATATTAATGCGACGATAGAGGAAAAGATTAGAACGTCGGTACAGTCTATGTTTGCAGAAATGCAAAGAAAATTTCAGACTGCAGCTCCCACTCCTCCACCTCCCCCTACAGACCCCATTATTTATCCTTCACCTCCATCAGCAGCTCCCACTCCCCCACCTCAGCCTGCGGACCCCATTTTTTATCCTACTCCTCCGCCGCATCTTCCTACTTATTGCGAGTTTTATGTTGATGATCCTCAACATCATATAGTTGCATATGGGTTGGTATATTTTATAGAAGATACATTTCATCATCAAAAATTAGAGGTAGAGAATCAGAGGGTCACAGTTCAAGAAATTATAGATAGATCAGCTCGAGTACCATTACCTATAGATGAGGTGACGATAGTTGGACATAGTATTGGCCATTTTTTAATTTGGCCATCCAGACTTCTTCGACTCATTACCATAGAGGTATGAATGTTATATCTTTTTTTTATTAATGTTGTTTAATCATTTGAAAACTAATATATTTTTCTATTTATTTTTACAGGAATACTTCAAAGTTAAGGAAATACTGTATAGACAACAACAAAGACAAATGGCTATAACATGAGATACGGATTCTAGTAGTCTTGACAGACTGTCAAGATATTCAAATTTGTTGGTGGGTCATTATGAGTTTCCAATGGAATCTCATGTTTTTGGATGTGCAATATGTGTGGGGATTATGAAAACTGATATCATGGAGCTTGTTACTAGAGATAAGTTGGTCATCAATGTGGTGCAAATTTTTTCCATGTATGTCTTAACACATTTTCCCTGAATTATATTTATTAAAATTGTATACTTAAGTCTATTTTGTATTAGTTATCTTTATAAAATTTGTGAGAGTAATGAGATGACAGATGTATATGGATTCATGGACCCGCAACTGATTTCCCCTGAAGCATGTGCATTGGATGAGGAACAAAGAATGCTTTATATTGCTGAAAGACTTGAAAAGAATATAGTCACACAATGTTGGATGATGACTTTTTTTGAGAGGTATGAATCACATCTCTCTCAAAGAGTTCATTATATTTTAACATAAAAAACCACTAACCTTAAATTTCCTTTTAGCAGTGATCATTGGATGTAAGGGGTTTTTTTCCCAATTGAGAAATCACTTTATTGGATATGCTCTGTCCATGATGATGTGCGGGAAAGTTTTAAGAATATATTGGAAAATTAAGTTTCAATTTCTCAATAGTTTTATATATTATAATGAATTTTAAATTTACCCCATTAGTATTATTTTCTAACAAGGGATGGGCCTACTTTTGAAAAAACACAAAGAAAAGGAGTGCAAAGATCAAATATATAAATGCAAAGTTAAATATCCATTTATAATTTGTACTTTTTGATTTATTACATAAAAATAATATATTAAATTTACACTCATTCAAACAGAATTTTCATGAACAATAAGGCGTCATCATATGCGGATATTATATGTTAAGATTTATGTATGAAATAATAAGAACTGGGATAGTTGTGAATTTTGAACTGGTAAGATTTCCCCTTATAATTTTACATAATATTTCAATTTGATTTATTCATTATACACATTAACTACTATCCTTTTCATTTTTAGCTTTTTGATGACCCTCAACCCTATACTGCTAAAGATATCAAACACTTACAAGTGGAGTAGTCAAATTATTTTACAGGTTTGATTGAGTTTTAGTTGTTTGTAATGTAACATGTAATTTGGAATATTGTTGTTGTAATTGTGTATTTGGTAGTCGTTTAGGTTGGATTTAGTTTTTTTTGAAGTTGGGAGTGTATGTTTTGAATGTTATATACGTGAATGTTTTATTTTTTTTACTTATTGTTTTGGTCTACTTTTGATGGTTTTATGGTATTGATTCTGGTCTGGGGGGAGGGGTTCCAAGGGTCGGGGGTGTTCAGTGGGGTGGGGGGTGTCCAGGGGTCTGGGAGGGCTGTCCGGTGGGGTGAGGGGTCCTGGGTGTCCATGAGAGTGGGGGGGGGGGGCAGTTCAGGGGGTGGGAGCATTTCTAGGAGGGTGGAAGGGTTGTCCAGGGGAGTGGGGGATGTCCATGGGGTGTCCAGGGGTGTGGGGGTGTCATGTGGGGTGAGGGGGGTTTCTAGTGGTGGGGGGGGGGGTCTATCTAGTGGGGCGGGTCCAGGGTGTCCATGGGGATGGGGGGGCAGTCCAAGGGTGTGGTGGGGCTGTCTAGTGGGCTGAGGGGGTTTTGGTCTGTTTTTGGTAACTTTTTGGTCTTTTTTAAGGGTGTGGGAGGGTTGTGCAGGGATGTGGGAGTGTTGTCCAGGGGGTGGGGGGTCTACCGAAGGGTGGGGGATGTCTAGGGGGTGGTGATGTCTAGGGGTGTGGGGGTGTCTAGGGGTGTGTTGGGGGCATTCTAGTGAGGTGAGGGGGTTCTGGTTTGTTTTTGGTAACTCTTTGGTCTGTTTCAGGGCTGTGGGAGGGCTGTCCAATGGTGTGGAAGTGATGTCCAGGAGGTGGGGGTATACATGAGGGTGGTGGGGGGGGGGGGTTGTCCAGGGGTGTTTGGGGCTATCCAGGGGGTCGGGGGGCAGTCCAGGGGTGTGGTGGGGGCTCCAATGCGGTGGGGGAGGGTTGTCATGGGTGTGGGGGTATACATGAGGGTGGAGGGTTGTCCCGTGGTATTTGGGGCTGTCCAGGGGGTCAGGGGGAAGTCAAGGGGTGTGGTGCGGGCTCCAATGGGGTGGGGGAGGGCTGTCTAGGGTGTGGGGGGTATACATGAGGGTGGGGGTTGTCCCGGGGTGTTTGGGGCTGTCATGGGAGTCGGGGGCAGTCCAGGGGTGTTGTGGGGGCTGTCAAGTGGGGGGAGGGTTTTCCAGGGGGGGTATACATGAGGGTGGGGGGGGGGGGTTGTCTTGGGGTGTTTGGGGCTGTCCAGGGGGTCGGGGGCAGTCCAGGGGTGTGATTTGGGGCTTTCCGGGGGGGTCGGGGGGTAGTCCAGGAGTGTGTGGGGGTATACATGAGGGTGGGGGGTTGTCCTGGGGTGTTTGGGGCTCTCCAGGGGGTCGAGGGCAGTCCAGGGGTGTGGTGGGGGCTTTCAAGTGGGGTGCGCATGTGGGGGTTGTTGTTCAGGAGGTTGGGGGGTTCCCGGGGTGTTTGGGGATGTCCCGGGGGTCGGGGGCAGTCCAGGGGTGTGGTGGGGTCTGTCAAGTGGGGTGAGGGGGTGCTGTTCAGGGGGTGATGGGAGTCCAGTGGGGGGGGGGTGTCCCGGGGTGTTTGGGGATGTCCAGGGGGTTGGGGGCAGTCCAGGGGTGTGGTGGGGGCTATCAAATTGGGTATGTTTTATATGTTATCAATGTAAATGCTTAATTTTTCATTAGTTCTTGTTTTGATATACTTCTGTTTTTGTGGTTCGAATTCTTGATTTGGTTTCTAGTTGTTTCTAGGGGAGAGCAGAGGACTAAATTCGAATTTTTTTTAAAAATATTTTTCTTCCACGTCGGTTATTTTATAACCGACGTGATCAAGAAATCAGGAAGGGTTTATCACATCGGTTTTTTTAATTATCGACGTGATAAACACCTGTGGAATGGTTTATCACGTCCATTATTTAATAACCGACAGGATAAAAGGCCTGGGAAATGGTTTATCACATCGTTTATTTAATAACCGATGTGATAAACATGCCCGCCCGGGTTTATAACGTCGGTTATTATATAACCGACATGATAACCCCCCTTGATTTATCACGACGGTTATATAATAACCTACGTTATAAACCCCCCCCCCAGTTTTTGCATGTCAGTTATTAATTAACCGCCATGATAAATACCACGATGTTATGTTTTTTTACGTCAGTTTTTAAATAACCGACGTAAAAAATTTTATTTATAACATCATTCGTATTAATGTCGGCTAAAAACTGATGTAAAAAATGAAAAATAACCGACGTAAATAATGTTTTATGCACTAGTGTGGGTATCCGTCATGTTTCTAATGTTACTTTTTAAAATAATGTTTTAGTATTCCTTTTTACGATGTGGGTTTCTATTAATGAAACTTTCAAGTAGTAAAAGATTTATAACCCCGATGAATTTCGAGGGAAAAATTCATTTTAATGGGGCTAGAATGTAAAACCTTGAGATTTTATGAGAAATATTTTTTAAAATTTCTTTGATGTCTTGTGTTATACGCTACACCAAGACTATATTGTGTTATACACAACGTCGTATTAGCTTTTATTATACGCAAACAATATTCTTGGCTTGTGTTGCATGCAAGAGCGACCATCCTCGATATCGTGTGTTGTACGCAATACCAAATTTCACTAAACAATGATATATTATTATAATATTATGAAATAGTTGTTATGAATAGTATTAACTGAATTTTAAATTTTATAACATTATAATTCATCTTATACATTTTTTAGAATGTGATATGAAAACAAAATCAATTTTTCGATAAAAGATGTTTTTAAAAAAAATGCAGTTTTACCTCCTTTTGATGGTGCATCCATTTTAAATATATATTTTGACAAGTTTGTAAGTTAAATTTTACAAAATAAACTTCTTATTTTGAATTAGGATATAAAAATTTACATTGGATAAATTTTTGATACATTTCTGATAACTTTCATATTTTGACGAATAGTAAAAATACGCCTAATTTTAATTAAAAACAACTTTTTTCATCAAGATAATTTATATGGTTAAATTATAATATTTAATGGTTTTAAAGTATAAATAGAAAATATATTTTTACCATTTGATATAATTTAAGTCATTATCATTAATTTTACATTGAATTCCTAGGGAAAAACATTTCAATCTTTGACAATGTTTTAACTTTTAAAAACCCATTTTCTTAACAACAATATTAATTTTAAATTAATTACTACAACTTCTATGTTTTGAATTTTGAAAAATGGATTCCATATTTGTATTCAGTGGGTCAAAATTATGTTAATAGGTTACTTTTATTTATTTTTTGACATTATGAATAGTAACTAAGGTAATTTTTATTTACTACTTTTAAAGGTAAATCGGGTAATTAAGGGTAAAAATAAGATTATAAAATTACCCTAAAACCTTCCAAAATTATATTGGATTAATAAAGGTTGACCCATATCACGTAAGGGTCGAAATAGATTCATTTCATTGACTTTTGACCCTAAAAATGATATAATTATTATTAAAACCAAAGAAAGTGACAACATGTCACTCTCTTATATCTTATAAGTGTAATAATTTTAATATAGTGATAAAACTCATAAAACTATGAATATAAATAGTCTCAAAAAAAATAATAAATTTATCTACAGCATTATAAATTATTTATAATTTTTAAGGATTATATAATTATCATTAATGATGATACAATAGTGATGTAGAAATTATTTTATTGATTGAAATATGAAATAAATGGCATTAAAAATATTAAAATAAATATTATATGAAATTATTAATGTTCTCCACAAATTTTATAGACGAATATGAAATATTAGGAATCTATTAAATATTTTTGTTCTAATATATCCTTGATTTGTATTTTATTTAAATTCAAATAAATGAATAGTGTCAAAATTGACACTATTGTTATTTTATAAATATTACATATTATAAAATGGTTTAAAAATCACAAAAATATTTAAAAATTATAAATTGTAATTTATATGGTCTAAAATGTCATAAATTATCAAATTATGGACAATTCACAACACATAAGTAATTATTTATAACAATTTAAAATTTAGGATATTATTTCCACAAATAAAATTAAATAGGTTAAATAAGGATAAATGAAGTTGGCAAGGTTTAAAATAAATTACCAACGTGTATAAATTGTATTGGTTGATTATATTACTACTCTATCTCATATATTATTATAATTGAGTCATTTTTGGAGTTTTTTATGTGGTATTTGAATTTATTATAAATTAATATTTTTGAGGTTTCCAAAAGTGCCCCTCTCATCTCTTATAAAAGGGAACCTCCTCCCTCTACTCCTCACACCACTTTGAGCATTCATGATCGGTCAACCCCTACCAATTTATCTTATAAACTTTCCTAGAAACATTATAGAGTTCCATTTATTCTTTAAATACCAACTTTAGTGCCCTAAGAGGAGGTTTAGAAGAGGCGCGTCGAAAAAGTGGTAATATCCTTTACCGATTCATTCAAATTTATTTCTTCTTCTACTTCCTCTTCATTATTTTTTTCATTATAAAGTAATAACATAAGTACCACCAATATACTGATATGTTGTTATAAATATTAAACAACCCTATTTCACCTTCTATCCATCCTAAGGAAAACAAAATCACCGCATGTGTGTACGTACGGAATACCGTCTCCACGCCGTGGTGTAATCTATTTTTCCACCACCGCCTTACTGGGATTGGTATAATGGTGTAAAGAATAACTATATATGGTTATTATTAAATGATATTAATTCTATGATATTATATCTTTCACTCTAATTCCATTCAATAATTATGGGAACGATATCATCGCTCGTGCGTACGTACGGATTGCCGTCTCCAAGACGCGATGAAATTCATTCTCCACATTAACCATTCAAGAATGATTATAAAGTATATATAACAAATAATCATGAAATATATGACATATTAATGATACTGTATTTATTTATATGTTATTTACTTACTTCTATTCAATTTAATAAGGAAACGAATATAGCGTTCATGGTTACGTACGACCTACCGTCTACATGAATGGTGTATTTATTTCCATTTATCGATCTATTATATATAATTATATTCTGAAGAGGGGCACCTTTGGAAATCTTAAAAATATTAATTTATAAAAAATCTAAGCCCACTTAAAAACCTCCAAAAATGACTCATATTCTAATATTAGATGAGATAGTGTTGTAATCTCATAAACCAATAAAATTTAGACATGTTAGGAATTTACATTAAACATTATCAACTTGATTTATCCTTATTTAATCAATTTAATTTTATTTGTGGTAATAACATTCTAAATTTTAAATTATAACAAATAATTACTTATTTGTTGTGAATATTCCATAATTAGTTACTTTATAACATTATAGACCATATAAATTTAAATTTATAATTTTTAAATATTTTTTCGATTTTTAAACAATTTTATAATATGTTATTTTTATAAAATAACAATAGTGTCAATTTTGACACTATTCATTTATTTGAACTTAAATAAAATATATACAGAATATATGTTCGAACTAAAATCATTAATAGATTCATAAAAGGTCATATGTATCTATAAAATCAGTGGATCACATTAAATAGTTTATATAATATTTATTTTATTATTTTTAAAACCATTTATTTTGTTTTTCTCTTAATAAAATAATTTCTACAACATTTTTGTATTATTATTTAATATACTTATTTGTTGCATAAAAATTAAAAATAAAATCGTATGATGAAGATAAATATATTACCTTTCACAATAATACTTTTAATATATTTTATCATCTTAAAATAACAATATTTAAATTGATATATTTATTAAATTATGAAGGTGACAACTTTGGCATCATTTAAAATAAAATAATATAAGTGTCATAATCACTTTTATAAGACTCCAAACGGTTATATATTAGGTCATTGGATGGTTATGGTATAGATATACACTACCAATAAGTTTTGTTCATGTTTGTGGGCTTTTTAATGGGTATTATTATTTCAATAAAAACTATATTACTGATTTTTCACTTAATAAATAATTTCTGCATCATTAATGTATCACCATTAATGACAATTATTTAATCCCTAAAAATTATAAATAAATTATCATGATGTAGATAATTTTATTAGATTTCTGGAGACTATTCATGTTTGATGTTTTATGATGTTTATCACTAAATTAAAATTATTATACTTATAAGATTTAAAAGAGTGACATGTTGTCACTTTCTTTGGTTTTAATAATAATTAAATTATTTTCATGGTCAAAAGTCCATAAAATGAATATAATCCGACCCTTAGGTGATATGAGTCAACTTTTAGCCATAAAATAGAATTTTTCCATGTGTTAGGGTAATTTTATAATATTATATTTACACTTAATTACCCGATTTACCTTTAACTATGGTAAATAAAATTTACCGTTGTTACTATTCATAAAGCCCAAAAATAAAATGTAGTCTATTAATATAATTTGAACCCACTGATTCCAAATATGGAATCCATTTTTCCAAATTCAATACACAGAAGTTTCAGAAATTAAATTAAAATTAATCTCGTTGTCGAAAGAAAACGGGTTTTTGTTTAAAACATTGGAAAAGATTGAATTTATTTAACCTATGAATTCACGATAAAATCAATGCTAATGACATACATTGTATCAAATGGTAAAAATATATTATATTTATAATTTAAAACCATTAAATATTATAATTTAACCACATAAATTATTATGATTAAAAAAGTTGTTTTTAATTAAAATATAGCATGTTTTTACTATTCATTAAAATATGAAAGTTATCAGAATAATATGAAAATTTTATCAAAGGTAAAATTTTATATCCTTATTCCAAAGAATAATTTTATTTTGAAAAATTGAACTTATAGACATGTCAAAACCTAGATTTAAAGTGGGTGCGCCATCAAAAGGTGGAAAAACTGCATTATTTGAAAAATACTTATTTTACCCGAAAAAATTATTTTGTTCTTATACCATGTTCTTGAAAATGTGTAAGATGAATAAAAATGTTATAAATTTCAAAATTTAGTTAATACTATTCATAATGGCTAGTTCATAATAATATTATAATAACATATCGTTGTTTAGTAAAACCCAGTATTGCGTACACTACTGGAAATCCAGCATTTCCCAACGGTTTAGAACCGTTGGGAAAGGCTGCAGAACCATTGGTATATGTTATACCAACGGTTCTGCAAACCATGGGGAAGTAAGCCGTTGGGAAAGGCTTTTCCCAACGGTTTACACAGAACCATTGGGATAGGTCAGAAAAAATCAACCTATCCCAACGATTCTGCCAAACCGTTGGGAAAGGCCTTTCCCAACAGTTTGGCCCGTTGGGAAATCAACAGACAATTTTCTTTCCCAACAGTTTACAAACCATTGGGAAAGGTTTTTACCAACAGTTCCATGAACCGTTGGTAAAAACAACCCTGCAACAGGGTATCCCAACGGTTTCAAACCGTTGGGATAGGGTGTTTTTACCAACGGTTCCTTGAACCGTTGGTAAAACAGCTCCATAGAGCCTATGCCAACGGTTTGAAAACCGTTGGCATAGGCTTTGTTGTGCAAATTGCACAGCAGCCTGCAATTTGCACAGCAGGTCTGGTTTTTGGGCATTTTCATTTCAATTTTCAATCCAATTATTCCCTCATTTTCAATTCATTTTTCAATCCAATTATTGTACCTGTAACACATATAATGCATACATATAGAGAACAAACCAACACATACAAATAATGAAAACCAACCAACCAACACATATAATGCATCCTGAAAATATACACATCCATAATTAAAGTAGAATTCATAACATAATTATAAACATACATAATTCAATTAGAATTCATTTTAAAATTTAGATGACAATTATATGTGGAATCTGAAATTCAATTCATAATTTGATCGGTTTTTTCTATACCATATATTTTTACCTCAAATGATGTCCATTTTAAACAAAATACATACACCTGAAGTGATACCGGCCACACCGCACCTCATATTGAGGCGGGGTTGACTCGTACACATCACGTTTGACCCATGGATCGTTGTGCTAAAGTATCGACACCATCCGAATACGTTTGGTCGGTTTTCCGTATGCCAGTTGATGTTTTTCACTTAAAATGACGTTCTTTTGAAACAAAAGACGGACACTATGAGTGGTGCCGACCACACCGCGTCTCCAATTGAGGCGGGGTTGATTCGTACACGTCACATATGACCCATGGATCGTTCTCCTAAAGTTTAAATGGTAACCGAATGTGTTTGGTCGGTTTTCCGTATGTACTTAAAATGTTGTCCATTTTAAACAAAAGAGTGACACTTAGACTAATCTTGACCACACCGCGACTCAGATTCATCCCGGGTTGGCTCGTACATGTCACATATGACCCATGGATCGTTGTGATAAATTATCAAAAGATTATGAATGCGTTTGGTTGGTTTTGCGTATGCTAGTTGTTCTTTTCATTTATAATCATGTCCATTTTAAACAAAAGAGACAGAGTTAGAGCGGTGTCGGCCACACCGCGTCTCGGATTAAGACGGGGTTGACTTGTACACGTCACATATGACTCATGGATCGTTGTGCTAAAGTATGGATAGAATCCAAATGTGTTCGGTCGTTCTTCCGTATGTCAGTTGATGCCTTTCACTTAAAATAACGTCCTTTTGAAACAAAAGACGGACACTTTGAGTGGTGTCAGCCGCACTGCATGTCGGATTGAAGCGGGGATGATTCTTACACGTCACATAAGACCCATGGATCGTTCTCCTAAAGTTTCAATGGAAACCGAATCCGTTTGGTCGTTTTTCCGTATGTACTTAAAATGGTGTCCATTTTAAACAAAAGAGAGTCACTTAGACTTATCCTAGCCACACCGTGACTCAGATTCTTCCCGGGTTGGCTCTTACATGTCACATATGACCCATGGATTGTTGGGATAAATTATCAACAGATTCGGAATGCGTTTGGTCGGTTTTCCGTATGTCAGTTGATGTTTTTCACTTAAAATGACGTCCTTTTGAAACAAAAGACGGAAACTTTGAGTGGTGCCGGCCACACCACGTCTCCGGATTGAGCTGAAACCACCGTGCAACATTCTAATTATTATTTGTGATGTGTATGCACAGACGGCACGTCAATCGGACGTGCGGTTTGCGCGGTACGACTCAATATTCGTGTTTTAAGTGATGTGCGCGCTTCGTAAACGCGCGTGAGGGGGGTCCAAACGGGCCGAACGAAGTCTGAATGGCCTGAAATCAGACGAAAAATATAGTAGAGTGATTTATGAAGTGGTCGAGCAGACGGAACGTCAATCGGACGTGCCGTGTGCCCGCGGTGACCGACAACGCAGTTCTGGTGTCATAAACGGCCAAAACGGGCATCCAACGGTCAAATTCATAGCGGAAGACCTTAGATTGAGCTGAAAACACCGTGCAACATTCTAATTATTATTCGTGACGTGTACGCATAGACGGCACGTCAATCAGATGTGCGGTTTGCGCGGTACGGCTCAATATTCGTATTTTAAGTGATGCGCGCGCTTCGTAAACGCGTGTGAGGGGGGTCCAAACGGGCCAAACGAAGTCGGAATGGCCTGAAATCAGACGACAAATACGGGTGTCTGATTTCTGAAGTGGTCGAGCAGACGGAACGTCAATTGGACGTGCCATGTGCCCGCAGTGACCGACAACGCAGTTCTGGTGTCATAAACGGCCAAAACGGGCGTCAAACGGTCAAATTCATAGCGGATGACCTCGGATTGAGCTGAAACCACCGTGAAACATTCTCATAATTATTTGTGACGTGTAAGCGCAGACGGAACGTCAATCGGACGTGCGGTTTGCGCGGTACGGCTCAATATTCATGTTTTAAGTGATGTGCGCGCTTCGTAAACGCGCGTGAGGGTGGTCCAAACAGGCCGAACGATTTCGGAATGGCCTGAAATCAGACGACAAATACGGGTGAGTGATTTATGAAGTGGTCGAGTAGAAGACACGTCAATCGGACATGTCGTATGCCCACGGTGACCGACAACGCAGTTCTGGTGTCATAAACGGCCAAAACGGGCGTCAAACGGTCAAATTCATAGCGGACGACCTCAGATTGTCCTAAAAACACCGTGAAACATTCTAATTATTATTCGTGACGTGTACGCGTAGATGGCATGCCAATCGGACGGGTGGTTTGCGTGGTACGACTCAATATTCATGTTTTAAGTGATGTGCGCGCTTCGTAAACGCGCATGAGGGGGGTCCAAACGGGCCGTACGAAGTCAGAATGGCCTGAAATCGGACGAAAAATAGGGGTGAGTGATTTCTGAAGTGGTAGAGTAGACGGCACGTCAATCGGACGTGTCGTGTGCCCGCGGTGACCGACAACGTAGTTATGGTGTCATAAACGGCCAAAACGGGCGTCAAACGGTAAAATTCATAGCGGACGACCTCGGATTGAGCTGAAACCACTGTGAAACATTCTAATTATTTTTCGTGACGTGTTCGCGCAGACGGCACGTCAATCGGACGTGCGGTTTGCGCGGTACGGCTCAATATTCGTATTTTAAGTGATGTGTGCGTTTCGTAAACGCGCATGAGGGGGGTCCAAACAGGCCAAATGAATTCGGAATGGCCTGAAATCAGACGACAAATACGGGTGAGTGATTTATGAATTGGTCTAGCAGACGACACGTCAATCGGACGTGCCGTGTGCCCGCGGTGACCAACAATGCATTTCTGGTGTCATAAACGGCCAAAACGGGCGTCAAACGGTCGAATTCATAGCGGACGACCTCGGATTGAGCTGAAACCACCATGAAACATTCTCATTATTATTCGTGACGTGTAAGCGTAGACGGCATGTCAATCGGATGTGCGGTTTGCACGGTACGGCTCAATATTCGTGTTTTAAGTGATGCGCGCGCTTCGTAAACGCGCGTGAGGGTGGTCCAAACGGGCCGAACGATTTCGGAATGGCCTGAAATCAGACGAAAAATACGGGTGAGTGATTTATGAAGTGGTCGAGCAGACGGCACGTCAATCGGACGTGCCGTGGGCCCGCGGTGACCGACAACGCAGTTCTGGTGTCATAAACGGCCAAAACGGGCGTCCAACGGTCAAATTCATAGCGGACGACCTCGGGGGCTGTCCGGGGGGGCTATCCGGGGGGCTATCCGGGGTCCAGGGTGGAGGGTTGAGGGCTGTACGGGGGGCTGTCCGCGGGGGCTGTCCGGGGGGGCTGTCCGGTGGGTGTCCGGGGGGCTGTCCGGGGACCAAGGAGGAGGGTGGGGGGGCTGTGCGGGGTCTGTCCGAGGGGTGTTTGGGGGTTCTTCAGGGGGTTGTCCGGGGTTATTCAAGGGGATTTCCGGGGGTTTTTCAGGGGGTTGTTCAGGGGTTGTTCAGGGGTTGTTCAGGGGGTTGTCCGGGGTTGTTCAGGGGGCTGTCCGGGGGGTGTTTGGGGGGTTGTCCGGGGTCCAAGGGGGAGGGTGGGGGGTTGTCCGAGGGGCTCTCCATGGGGCTATCCGGGGTCCAGGGTGGAGGGTTGGGGGATGTACGGGGGGCTGTCCGGGGGGCTGTCCGCAGGGCTGTCCGGGGGGTGTTTGGGGGGTGTTCGGGGTCCAAGGGGGAGGGGGGTTGTCCAGGTTCCAAGAATGAGGGGGGTTGTCCAGGGAGTTCACAAACACACAACCACTAAAAGACAACAACATCCATAAAAACAGACAATATATAAAAATAACTCAACTCCAATACTATATTACGAGTCTAGATAAAACCAACAACTAGAATAGATTAAACATCAAATCTCAGTATTATAAGTCAAAAATGTAACGGATCAATATGTCCCACATCAGCATCACCATCACCATCATCATCATCATCACCCTCGTCATTGTCCTCCTCATCGTCCTCACCCTCCACAGCGCCTTCCTCCTCGCCTTCGCCCTCCTCCTCGCCCTCCTCATCTCCCTCCTCTTCCGCATCAGACTCCTCGCCATCATCATCTTCAAGCTGGACATCAGCCTGACCACCACTGGAACTGCCACCTGGTGCACCATATATAGAATGTATCGACGACATGTATTCATCAATTGCTGGGCTGGCCTCTGCTGGAAGTGTTGGACGTAGAACTTCAATAAATTTCATAAATGCACTGTTTGCCCTAGCAGACTGTTCTGCCGTCTCTGTGGCCCTTTTCTCATCCTGTTCTTCCTGTGCCCTAACTTGCTGCAGCTCGGTGGCACTACAACTCGTACCTGAGGCAGGCCAATACCTCGTCGGGGCTGTCCTAGGTCGGCAGCGTACTCTGCCAGAATGATCCTCTCCTAACACCTGATGTAAGTGATCAGATGGCCCATAATTGTCTGCTTCTTGGGCATCGAGGGCCTCTAAAGCATCCTATTACAAATATAAATATATTATTAAGTTACGAAATAGATATTAAAATATAAAATCAACAGATTAAAACTTACAATCTGTTGCTGAGTCGCTTCGTTGACAGCACTTCCATCCTTTTTTCGTCTACTCGAGCAAAACAGTTTTGCTCGAGGCACACGTCCTTCAATATTTTGTACTTGCCTCTACAATGTCATTGAAAACAAAAGTTATATAAAAACTTTAGCAAATGATTAAATAATTAAGGAAACAAAAGAAAATGTAAGTCGTAAAGAAAACTTATAAACAATTGTCTTACCTGCTGCTTCTCATGATCCGGTATCGTCGTGCGTCCTAGTGTATGGAGGTATTTTTTTGCATCAATGTTTTTTTTTATTTTTTCCAGATGATTCCTAAATAAAATTCGATAATGCAAAGGATAATATTAATGAAAAACTTGAAAGTTATTATTTAAATACCTCAAATGTAATTCATACCTTAAACTGGGTACTCGTCCAATGAGTAATCATCTGACGATACTGCTCTATAGGACAATCATCCACGACTGGTACCCGCCTCTAACTCGGTGCCAACTCTAGCATGCCAGCCAATATACAACTCATTCTTGTAGGCTCTCCAAATATCGCCTAAATCCTTTAGACGTTCCAGTCGTGCACCCTCACCATCAGGAAAATTAAATCGAAGCTGAAATCAAAATATTAATTCATATAAATACAAAAATAATTCATGGCATTAAATACAACAGAGTTTTTTACCCATATCTCTGCCCAAGCTCTATCTTTGACCTCATGTGGCAAATGTCTCCACGACAGCGGGCTGACGGGAATGATGTCGGAGTATTTGGCAAGCGTCGCCAGAAAACTCTGACATTGCTACCCTGTTTTCTCAACCATTTGATTGTCTTCATTATATTCCACCATAACCTGTGTGCGACGGTTCCACACTGAACGCATGCGTGTACGAACCCGCCCCCGCCTCCTGTCAGTAGATGTATCTGTCATGAAAGAAAAACAAATATTTTATCAAAACATGTTATAATGAAAATAAATATTGCTATAAAATTTTGTTTGGGTTTTATAAATATACCTGCGCTAGTCTGATCAATGAGTGGCGCCGGATCCACAGAACCTGATGGAACACCCTCTGGTGGAACAGGAGTCGAAGACGATGGAATATAAAAGCTCGGAGAGACAGAAGTAGAAGGAAAAGAAGATGGAACAGCTGTATGACCTGATGCTGACTGGGGAGTGGGAATCATCATGGGATGTGAAAATGATGGGGCAGAAGATGCAGAAGGTAGCGAAAACATGGGAGGCCTAAATACCCCGTGTGTCCCTAACGACACACCGGGATCAGAATGTGGGAAGGCTGAAATGTCAGTGGGAGGGGCAGGGTCTAGTCGGGCACGCGCAGCTCTACGTCCACCTCTGGTACGAACCCTCCTCGTACCACCGACCTGAGTACTAGGACCAGTACTAGGCTCCTCGTCGAATAACTGTCAACGTAATGGTGGATCCTACAAAAAAGTTTACAAAAAAAATTAATCACATGACATTATATATTCTGTAAATATATATATATATATATATATATATATATATATATTTTAAATAAAGTACTCACTGTAGGCACTAATGGTGGAATGCCCATCTCCTCCATCCGACGATTGTTCTCCGTCATTTTTTTTCTCCGTCTCTTTTCAATTGGCTGCATTTCCTGCATTTGAAAACAAATATGTAATTAATTAGAAAAGGAAAATTAACGTGTAAACCAAAAAACTAAATATATGAGGGAATGAGGGGATTTATTGGTAATTTATCTATCAATTGTTTTAGAAGAGATAGAATGAATTTAATAAAACATACAAGTTGACTGGGCACACCAGCTGGCCGGTGGTGTCTCACCAGCTGGCTGGTGGTCCACCGGCAGGCCGGTGCTGAGCTCCCGGCTGGCTGGTGGTCCACCGGCAGGCTGGTGCTGAGCTCCCGGCTGGCCGGTGGTCCAGACAGAGCAGGCTTTCTGTCTGGGTTCCACCGGCTGGCCGGTGGGGCAAGAACCGGTTGGCCGGTGACCATACCGGCTGGCTGGTGGGAATCCACCGGTTGGCCGGTGGACTCAGAGAGTCCACTATCAGCCTTCTTGGGCCAACTCCTGGGCAACCTTTTTCCTAGCATCAAAACACTTGAAAACAAGTTAGAACATGATGAGAGTGATTGTGATCATTAAAATCCAAGAGAGAGGGGTAAAACAGTAATGTTCACCAAGTTAGAAATATTGTTTGATTTGGTTTGAATACAGTTCAATTCCAAATTAGAAAATGCAATTCAAATAAAACAGCAACCAATAAACATTGAAAATTAACATAACAGTCAAGTCAGCTAAAACATATTTGTGATCAATACTAAATAAATATGAATATTACCAAGCTTAAAAACCCAACTCGAGGTAAACCAAAAGAATTGAGAACATGGATGAATGATTCTATATATTTCCAACCACAACTTCAGGTTCACAATCAACTCTGAAAATTGAGCTATTGGAGTCATCAAAAGAAATAAATGGATTGGTTCCAATGGCAATAGGGACAGTGTCAATTCCATCATCAGCATCATCAAAAATATGTCTTGGAATTACTTCAACTATGACACCAAATTCAGGTTGAAGTTGATCTTTGACATAAAAAACTTGTTTATCCATTGATGCCAACACATATGGTTCTTCGGTTGCAAGAGTGCGGGTCATATTAATTACTCGAAATCCAAAATCATCAATAAATGTGCCATGTCTCGTCATCGAATCAAACCAATGGCATTTCATCATTGTGACTCGTCCATGAGAGTAATAATCCAATATTATTATTTTCTCAACGACTCCATAATAACCCACATTTTCAAGTCGCGGTCTACTATCTGATGCACTGGCATAACAATCTGTTGTGGCAGTAACCATAATACCATCATGTTGTGTTCTCATGTTTTTGGCTCGTTCAGTGACAATAAATCTGTACCCATTGATAACAATTGATTTATAGTCACGAACCACGGTATTAGGACCAAAAGCCAAAGCTCTTATTTCCTCAGAGATAGAGTCAGCAGACAAACTCAATACCTGCAATATAAATGACAGTTAAACTTAAGTAAATATTGAAATAATTAATTTAAATAGTAATATTTTTACCTTCAATTTTAACCAAGAAGAAAACTCTTTGCTATGAAAAGTCTCTCTCCTTCTCAAAGATAAAGAACGATGCTTCCTATTTATCATTGTTTTATGTTCCCTGTAGATAAAAAAATATGAATAGTTTAACAGATATATATGTAAGATATACATATTCAATTTTGTTACCTGATATAGTCATCGAACAAATCACAGTTGAACAAAACTGTGCGATGTGCCATCTCCCGCTCTTCAAGGCTTAATGTCTTCAATGTATATGATCCAGGAATTCCTCCTGTTTGAGGAAGTGATGGAAAACTGGGTTCAATTTTCTCATATTGTTCTTCTTCATTTCTCATTGGTCTGTTCATTCTTGTAGTAAGATCAGACAAATACATTGAACAGAAATCCATACATTCTTGTGATAAGTAACCGTTCATGATAGAACCTTCGGGATGATTCTTGTTTCGAACATAAGACTTTAATGTGAACATATTTCTTTCAGTTGGATACATCCAACGAAAAGAAACAGGTCCTCCGAGAAGTATTTCAGTTGGAATATGGACAGTCAGATGCAGCATGCATGTGAAAAATGATGGGGGAAATATTTTCTCCAACTCACACAAAATTAATGGGGCATCTGTCAAAAAGTTTTGCAAGAAGGACTTGGAAAACTTCTTAGCACAAAGATCCCTAAACAAATGGCACAACCGAATAACACCCACCCTTACATTATTGGACAAAAGATGACAGATTGCTATTGGAAGCAACTCATGTAGTAGAACGTGATAATCATGATTCTTTAAATATTTTAGCTTCAACTCTCTTCTATTGAACCGTTTAGATATGTTGCTTGAATAGCCATCAGGAACTCTAATAGTCTCTAATACTTCCAAAAATTGTTTTTTTTTTCAGTAGGTGTCATCACATAAGAAGAACATGGAAGTTGCCATTTATTTTCACTGATACGCACAGGATGCAATTCTGGTCTGATTCCCCAATCCACCAAGTCACGTCGAGATCGTAAATCATCTTTTGTCTTCCCCTTGACATTTATAAGAACTAAAAGCAACATTTCACATATATTCTTTTCAATATGCATTACGTCTAAGCAATGACGTAGCAAATTGGTTGACCAATCAGGCAAATCAAAAAAGATACTCCACTTCCTCCAATTGTAACAGGTTTCTGTGGAAACATTCTTTCTCTTTCCAGATTTCATTTGACCCTTCCCGAACTAAAAACTGAAATCTTTCAATTCATTAAGCACATCAGTTCCAGACATACGCTGAGGTGGATCATCGATCTCTATAGTATTATCAAATCTTCGACGATTCATTCTATATGGATGATCCTTTGGAAAAAATCGTCGATGTCCCATAAAACTGAAACTACAACGATGTTTCAGTCTTCTGGATCGTGTATTCTTCGTACAAACTGGACATGATAGTTTTCCCTTCGTGCTCCATCTAGACATCATTGCATAAGCTGGAAAATCATTGATCGTCCACATAAGCGCAACACGCATCTGAAATATGTCTTTCGAACATGCATCGTATGTGCGCACACCCACATCCCAAAGAAGTTTCAACTCTTTTATTAAAGGTTTCATGTATACATCAATATCAATGCCGGGATCAGAAGGACCAGATATGAGTATACTCATGAAAGTGAAATATTTTTTCATACACAACCATGGGGGAAGATTATAAATGTGTATAAAAACTAGCCATGTGCTGTGCGAAGTAAGCATCTGCCCAAACGGATTAAAACCATCGCATGAAAGTCCCAGCCTCACATTACGCACGTCAGCTGCAAAATCAGGATGTCGAGCATCAAATCTCTGCCATGAAAATCCATCTGTAGGATGAACCAACTCATCATTAGTATTCTTTCTCTCGGTATCATGCCATCTCATTTTTATTGATATGTCATCAGACATAAAAAGATTCTGGAGTTTGGGGATCAATGGAAAGTGCCACATTACTTTCTGTGGAACGCGGGATGGTGTTCCATCAGATTTTGACTTCCAGAGGGATGTGACACA
The DNA here is from genome assembly GCA_963277665.1 of Viscum album. NCBI lineage: Eukaryota > Viridiplantae > Streptophyta > Magnoliopsida > Santalales > Viscaceae > Viscum > Viscum album. The sequence continues at coordinate 792,029,847 of OY728167.1, forward strand.
TTTTATACATTCATTTCATTCAGCGGTTTCTTCCCAGAATAAACTGCAATCTTTCGGGCAAGCATGAATTTTGTTTCTGGAAAATCCAAGTTCTTCAACTAACTTCCATGCCATATAGTGGTTTGAGGGAATATTTGCATCATCTGGAAGTAAATCCTTCAAGAGGGTAAGAATGTAATCGATTGCTGTATTAGAAATCCCATACATAGTTTTTCCATGAAACAATCGGATTAAAAATTCCAGCTTTTTCATTTTATCGCATTGTCGATATACTGGAGTCGTGGCAGCATCATTCAATTTTTTCACCCTATCAATATCATCATTTTCACTAGATGCATCAGTTGTCCTCATATCGACGTCTTCTTGAGTCGAAATCCTTTCTTTTTCATGATGACGAATAAACGGAAACCAATCATCTAACAAATTCTCCATTCCAGTCCTTTCATTTCGATCATCACCAATTTGAGATTTTATTTTCTCCCCATTGTGATACCACACAAAGTAGTTTGCTTGAAAACCATTTTTGGTTATGTGGTAGCTGACTTCTTCACGACTCAACCAAGGTCTACCAACACAATTGGAACATGGGCAGTGTATGCGACCACTATCTGAAGCATTGTGAAATGCAAAATCTATAAAGCTCTCCAAATTGTTTTGAAAATCTCTTGAGATACGATCGGTTTCATACATCCAACTTCTGTCCATTCTGTAAAAAGAATTCATATAAGTCATTTTGTCATAAACAATTCAATAGGATTGAACTTTAATAGAAAATACATTTAAGTAAACGATAAAGGAAGAAAATAATCATGGTATCAACTACACATGTGAAAAAAACATACTAATGTGTTATTGAAAAAATGTAAAACCAACAAGAACTTAATGTGTTATCACATCAAATCATGCCTCATCCCATAACCATATTAGTAGGGTATCCTCATATGTGATTTACCTTTTTGAATTAATATGAACTTCCTCACCAGGTACCTGAGTAGATTTCATAAATATAATCATCTCACATCCTGTAAGGATTCCATTATGTATGATCTGCAGAATAATTTGAGTGATCATGAATCATGCATGGGATCTTCCCATGATCACTATAGATTATGAGAAGGAATTATGATAGGTCACGTGATGAACATCAAACACATATTTTAGATAATTTGAGACATAATATAATAAAATAATGTATAAATCTATGGAATTTGGGATAAAAGGTGGGTTGTCCACGGGGGTCGATGATGTTCGGACGGGGGGTTCGCGAGAGCACGGCCACCCCCTGTGGCCAGCCCACCCACCCCCCCTGGACAGCCCGTACCCCCCCTGGGATATCCCCGCCCACCCTCCCAAACAGCCCACACCCCCTCCCCTGCAACGCCACCACCACCACCTAGACATACCAACCCCCCCTGGACACCCCACACACCCCTCCCCCACCAGGACACCCCACCCAGACCCCCAAGACAGCCCACACCCCCTGGACAGCCCCGCCCACCCCCGTGGACAGCCTTTCCCACCCCCGTGGACAGCCCCGCCCACCCCCGTGGACAACCCACCCACCCCCGTGGACGCCCCCTACCCCCTAGACAGCCCAACCACCCCCGTGGACAGCCCACCCACCCCCCTCGACACCCCTTCTCCCTATGGACAGCCCCCCACCCCCTTGGATAGCCCACCCACCCCCTGGACACCCCTACCCCCTGTGGCCAGCCCACCCACCCCCCCTGGACAGCCCTCCCACGCCTCCTTGACAGCCCGACCAACCCCGTGGACAGCCCGTCCACCCTTGTGGACAGCCCGCCCACCCCCGTACCCCCCCTGGATAGCCCCGCCCACCCTCCCAAATAGCCCACACCCCCCTTCCCTGCAACCCCACCACCACCACCTAGACATACCACCCCACTTGGACACCCCACACACCCCTCCCCCACCAGGACACCCCACCCAGACCCCCAGGACAGCCCACACCCCCTGGACAGCCCCGCCCACCCCCGTGGACACCCCTTACCCCCTAGACAGCCCAACCACCCCCGTAGACAGCCCACCCACCCCCCTCGACACCCCTTCTCCCTATGGACATCCCCCCACCCCCTTGGATAGCCCTCCCACCCCCCCTAAACACCCCTACCCCTCGTGGCCAGCCCACCCACCCCCCCTGGACAGCCCGCCCCACCCCTCCTTGACAGCCCGACCACCCCTGTGGACAGCCCTTCCACCCTTGTGGACAACCCGCCCACCCCCGTACCCCCCTGGACACCCCGTACCCCCCTGTATAGCCCCTCCCACCCTCCCAAACAGCCCACACCCCCCTCCCCTGCAACCCCACCACCACCACCTAGACATACCACCCCCCTGGACACCCCACACACCCCTCCCCCACCAGGACACCCCACCCAGACCCCCAGGACAACCCACACCCCCTAGACAGCACCGCCCACCCCGTGGACAGCCTTTCCCACCCCCGTGGACACCCCCGCCCACCCCCGTGGACAACCCACCCACCCCCGTGGACACCCCCTACCCCCACAATCCATTATCCAAAACATATCAAATTGGTTTGAACACAATCCATAATTCCCACAATCCATTATCCAAAACATGTAAACGTCCCAACTCTGATTTACATGTTTTGAACACTCTCCTTCCAAACATAGAATACAATAACATTAAATAAGTCTTCACAAACACAAACAATATCCTATTTAGATATTAATTTCAATAATCAATTAAACCACCAACACCTGGAAAAAATCTATTCATTAAAACAACTACAACAATATGGTTGAGATCAAATTTTACCTATTCGTATTGGGTGTACCTGTTGGGATGGGGGGTGCTGGTGTTCGGATTCGCGAGAGTAGTGGAGTCGGATGGGGTTTGCGAGAGCACCTGAGCAAATAGATTAGGGCTCTGTCCGAATGGGGAGAGGAGATCACGATCTGCAATTTGGGGGAAACCTTTGCCAACGGTTTATAAAAACCGTTGGCAAAGGCACACATTTCCCAACGGTTCACTGGAACCGTTGGGAAAGGTGTGATTTTTCCCAATGGTTCCACTGAACCATTGGGAAATGTGTGATTTTAGCACCCTTTCCCAACGGTTCCAGTGAACCGTTGGGAAAGGGTCCACCGAAATTCTCTTTGCCAACAGTTTTCTTAAACCGTTGGAAAAGGCTCACTATACAAACAGTTTAAGCAAACCGTTGGTATACTACCGTTGGGAAAAGACTAAATTCCAGTAGTGGTACAACACACGCTATCGAAGAAGGTCATGATTGCGTGTAATGCAAGCCAAGTCAGGGTTGGATATAGTGCAAGACACCTTTGTTGTTTCTTTATAACAGAATCCAACCATTTTTCATTTATAAATTGAATATATATATATATATATATATATACACTCAATGTTGCGTAGAATAACTTCTATCAAATGAACTTGAAATTGTGTATAACACGATCCAAGAATTGTGTTGTGTATACTGCAAGCTAATACGGTGTTTCGTATAGCACAAGATAATCTTGGTGTAGTATACAACAGAAGATATGAAAGAAATTAAAACAAATATATCTTATAAAATCTTGGGTTGTTACAGGATCCCCACTCAAAATGGCCTGGAAATAGTTCCTGATGACCCCCTCAAGCAGCTAGGAGAAGACTATATACCGCCCATCAACCATGTTGAGAGCAGGGTTCATGTCCGGACACACACTCAGTTGTCCTCATGACTTCATCCATAACGGCTGAGCGTGACAGTGCAGAAACGACCGCTAACCCTCAATTTGGGGGGGTGAATACTTGAGAGAGGATTCCCACAATGCCTCGCCTCCAGAATCCCAAGATCCTGTGCTGAGAACTATCCCCCCATCAGATCAAAAAGATGAGAATGTGGGGGAATAAGAGGATGAAGATCTCAGGGATGCACCTCCCGCATTTAAGGAAGGTATCTCCACCACTGTGGACGAGTTCAGGGAAATAAACATGGGTACTGAGGAAGACCTGAGGCCCAATCTCATTAGTACAACCATGTCTCCAAAGGAGAACGAGGTATATACCTATTTTTTGAGGCAACATCGAGATTTTTTTTCCTGTAATTACACAGAAATTCCGAGACTCGATCCCAAAGTGGTGACACACCACATAAGTCTGCCAGAAGACCACCGGGGCTATAAACAAGTCGCCGGAAGGACGCACCCCAGACATGCTTCCAAAATAGAGGTTGAAGTCAATAAGCTTATTAAATCAGGCTTCATTTGAGAGGTCCAATACCCCATCTGGAAAGCCAACATTTTCCCCGTCAAAAAAAAGAACGGGCAAATCTATGTATGCATTGATTTCAGAGATCTCAATTGGAATTTCCCAAAAGATGATTTCCTGGTCCCGATCATTGAGTTATTAATCGACGCAATGGCTGGGTATGAGGCTCTGTCCTTCATGGATGGTTATTCTGGGTATAATCAAATCAAGATGGCATGAGAAGACGAATAAGCCAGTGCTTTTAGGGCCCCTCAAGGAGTATTATATTACAGGGTCATGCCCTTTGGTCTCAAGAACGTTGGCGCCACATATCAACGCGCCATGCATCGTATCTTTAAACCATTCCTGGGGGGATTCATCAAATGCTACGTGGATGACTTGGTGGTAAAATCAAGATAGCATTCATATCACCTTTCAGACCTTGAAACCGTCTTCATCAAACATCGATAACATTGCCTGAAGATGCACCCCTTGAAATGCGCCTTCGAGGTTACCTCAGTGAAATTCCTTGGCTTCATTGTATGCCATCATGGCATCGTAGTCGACCCTGAAAGGAAAAAGGATATCCTTAGTTTACCACCTCCCCGAAATTTCACTGAGTTGAGAGGATTCCAAGGACACCTGGCCTACATTAGGTGGTTCCTAGCCAACCTTGCAGGTAAATGTTTTCCCTTCACCAGGATAATGAAAAAGGTGGTTATGTACCAATGGACAGATGATTTCCAAGAGGCATTTGATAGACTAATGAATTACCTATTAAGCCCACCAGTGCTCATGTCCCCGGTTGAAGGAAGACCTCTTATCCTATACGTGACGGCCCTAGAGTGGTCACTGGGAGCCTTTCTCACACAATCAAATGACGCCGACAGTGAAAATAGTCTTTATTACCTCAGCTGAACCATGATAAATGATGACACTCGATACTCAAACATCAAGAAGGGTTGATTGAACTTGGTATTTACAGTTCAAAAAATTATGACACTATCTGCAGCATCATGATGTCTATTTTGTCTTGCGTAGTAACCCACTCAAGTATATCCTCAGCCGCCCGATGCTGACCGGGCACCTATCCCAATGGGCAGTCATCCTACAATAGTTTGACATCCGGTTTGTGCCTCATAAAGCCATCAAAGTCCAGGAATTAGTAGATTTTCTGGGAGAGGACCCCTTGACAAGGACCACCGCACTAGACATCGAGCTACTTGATGAAGACATCTTCTCAGTTCAAGAGGAGTTCCCAACATGGTAAATGTACTTCGACGGCGCATCCCGAAGCCCGAAAGGGAAGAGGATGGAGGTTCCAAAATTTAACAAGGTGGGTTTGGGGATCATAATCATATACCCAGAAAAGGAAGACTTTCCATATTCCTTCCTCCTATGAGAAGGATGTATGAACAATGAGGTGGAGTATCAAGCCCTCATTTCAAGCCTGGAGCTCGCACTCCAGGCACAAGTACAACACCTTAAGGTAAAAGGTGACTAAAAACTATTCATCAAGCAAGTCAATGGTGACTATGCTATTTAAAATGAGGAGATAATTCCCTTGTTTGACCATGTTCGAGGGTTAATGGTGGAATTCTCCACATAACCAACATTGACCTATATTCCCCAGTCTCAGAATGCCCAGGCCAATGCATTATCTAATGCGGCCACAACCCTAGCTGACCTATACCGGGATGAAACAATTATCAATATTTCTCATCATCGAATGGTCTTGCAGTTTGTTTAGACTAAGACGAAAGAAACCAATGAATTCAGTCCTTTCCCTGAGCCATATTCTCCTACCACCAACTGGATAACCCCCATTGCAAACTACCTTCAAAGGGGAGAACTTCCATCAGATAGGGTTGAACGATAGAAAATACGGAGAAGGGAAATCAACTTTGTCCTATATGGTGGCACAGGTCCGCAAGAGTTCCTCTACAAACGAGGCTTCGATGGAGTCCTCATCAAATCCATTAATGCAGAAGAAACCATTGTTGTCATAAATGAAGTACATGTCGGAGTATGTGGTGAACATCGGTCGGGGTCTAAGCTTTCCCATAAGGTTCAAAGACTTGGGTACTATTGGCCCACCGTGGCATGAGATTGCGAGCACTTTACCGCAAAATGCCACTCCTGCCAGATTCATGCCAACTTCATTCACCAACCCCCAGAGTTACTTCATCAGTCCAAGTACTCCTGGCCATTTTCCATCTAGGGAATGGATGTCATGGGACTATATCCTCCTGCCACAGCCAAACAACTTAAGTATATCCTCACAACAACCGACTTATTTTCTAAATGGGCATAAGTTGTACCCCTTAAGAAATGGGCGTCTGACAAATCTATAAAAACCCATTCAGAATGCTATTAACCCATAACAAACCCTAACAACCCTTAAAACTAATAAACCCCTAAAAACCCTAATAAACCCTAAAAATACCTAATAAACCCTAATAAAAACTAATAAACCCTAATAAAACCCTAATAAAAACATAACCATATTTTCTCAACCCTAATAAACCTTAACACAGTATAACAAAACCTAATAAAACCCAACTAAACCCCAATAAACAAAAAAACATAAACAAACAATTAAAAAGCCCTAGAAACCCTAATAAACCATAATAAATTCTAATAAAAGATAATAAACCATTAAAAATGCTCACAAAAACAAAAAACATGCTAATAAATCCTAAAAAGTCATAACAACCCCTCATATATATTAACAAAAACTAAAAAACACTCATATTCCCTAATAAATACAATAACAAACCCTAGTAAACCCTTAAAATCCCTAAAATCCCTAATAAACCGTACTGAACCCTAATAAACCCTAAAAAACCATAAAGATACCGACTCAACCCTAAAAATACCTACAAATCTCTAACAAACCTTAACACACCATAATAAACCACAATGAACCCCACTAAACCATAAAAAACGCCAATATACCATTAAAAAGCCCTAAAACCCAAATAAATGCTAATAAAATCTAACAAAGCTTAAAATCACTAATAAACTCGAATAAACACTATTAAACACTGAAAATCCCTAATATACCCTCTTTAAAATTAATAAACCATAATGAACCATAACAAACCCTAATAAATCCTAAATATACCCAAATATACAATAATATACCATAATATACCCTAATAAACCCAACTCAATCCTAATAAAACCCTAAAAATACCTAATAAACCCTAATAAACCTTGACACACCATAATAAACCCTACTAAAATCCTTATGAGCCCCACCAAACCCTAAAAACACTAATATACCATTAAAAAACCCTAAAAGACTATAAACCATAATAAATGTTTATAACACCTAAAAATCCTAAAAAATGATGGTAAACCCTAAAATACCCCAAATAATAATTGTAGTAATAACGCACACACATGTCCATATGCATGTGAATGGTTTAAATAATAAATCACAATGCACTTGAATGTGCATATGCAAGCGCATTTGCATATGAATGATAGTAAATAATTAATTATAAATAATATTTCGTGTTAATTGCATGTGTATGTGCATGTGCATGTAAATGATAATAAATAATAATGCATATCCAAGTGCATGTGCATGTGCATGTGCATATGCATGGTAATAAACAATAAATAATAACAAAGTCCACATGAATGTGCATTTTCATGTGAATGATAATAAATAATAAATAATAACACATGTGATAATAGAATAACACAAGTGCATTGCGTGTGCACGTGCATTAGAATAAATAATAATAACCCATGTGATAATAGAATAACGTAAGTGCATTACATTTTCATGTGCATGGTAACAAATAATATAAAATAACACATGTGTATGTGAATTTACATATAATGATAATGATAATGACGCATGCACGTCCATGGTAATAAATAATAAATAACAAAGCATGTGCATATGCATTTGTATTTGATGATACAAAAAACAACAACAACAACAACAACAATAATAATAATAATAGAATAATGCATGTTCATTTGCATTTGATGATAATAACAATAATAACAATAATAATAATAATAACAATAACAATAAAAATGCATGTGATAATAGAATAATGTAGGTGCATTGCGTGCGCACATGCATGGTAATAAATAATAACTGACGTGCATGTGCATTTGCATGTGATGATGATAATAATATTAATAATAGTAATAATAATAATAATAACAACAACAACATATGCACGTGCATGGAAATAAATAATATATAATAAATAATAAATAATAACGCTTGTGCATCTACATTTTCATGTGACGATCATAATAATAATAATAATAGTTATAACAATAATGATAATTATAATAATGATAATGATAATAATGATAATGTTGAAAATGATAATAATAACAAGTGTAATAATAGAATAACACACATTCTAACAAACCCTAAAAAACCTAACAAACCCTAACAACCACTAATAAACCCAAACAACACCTGAAACCCACTATTAAACCCTAAAACCCTAATAAACACTAATAAATCTCAATAACCATTAATAAACACTAAAAACCTTATTAGACTCTAATAAATGATACAAAAGACCTAAGACCCCTAATATACTATTAAAACACTATTGAACCATAATAAATCCTAATAATCACTACAAACCCAAAAAAACTCGACAAAAACACTAAACCCCCCCCCCAAATAATAGCCTACAAAACTCTACAACCAGATAATAAACATTAAAAACCCTAATAACCCCATAAAAATTGTAATAAGCACTAACAACCCCAAATAAATCCTAACAAATCCAAACAATGTCAAATAAACCTCAACAGACTGAAACAAACCATAACAAACCCCTAATAAACCGCAATAAACCCTAAAAAATCACAATAAACCCTAATAATTCACAATAAAGCAAAATACACATTAATAAACCATTATAAATAAAAGAAACCCTAAGAAACCCTCATAAATCCTAAATAACACTAAAAAGGATGATAAACCCGAAAGAAATCTATTAATACCTACAAAAGCCCAATAAAACCCTAATATACAATAAAAAATGCTAATAAATGGTAAAAAATACTAAAGAACACTAATAAATCCTAATGAACCCTAATAAACCCTAAATAACCATAATAAACTCTAAAGAACACTTAAAAATCCTAAAGAACCCAAAAAACGCAAAAACACATTAGATAAACCCAAAAACCCAATAGAATACCCAAACAAACCCTAAAACACACTAAAAAACCCAAACAACCCCTTTCAATCCCAGAAAAACAAATAAACCCTTACAAACCCCCAAAAAACTATTAAAAACCCATCAAATATCATAAAAACCATAAACACCCGTTAACAACCCTTAAAAACCCTAAAAACCACTACAATCCATAATCAACCATTAAAACCCTAAAAATGAAACAAATAGATACATAAACCCAGAAACCTTACATAAAACCTAAAAATGAAACATAAAGCCAAAAAATGAAACATAAACCCAAAAAACGCAACATAAACCGAAAAAACGGTACATAAACCCATAAAGCACTACATAAACCCTCGAACCGTAACATTTTATTTTGATTAAGAGTATATATCATTAATGACGAAGATCAGCAGAAGTACATGTGCAAAGCCATGAAGGGAAATTGTCCACCCAGAACTCGTTGGTAACGATTGGGCCTAAGGCCGTTAGCTAATGGGTCGCGTTGTTTCCTTCCCTTTTGGTGAAGGAGAAGGTGCATAATGAGAAGCAATGGCGACGTGAGAGAATTCTCTTCATGATGGTGCCAAATGACTAGAGTCCACCGTCACTGTGATTAATAGCGTCGATTACGGTGAGACAGTCAGACTCAATGAACCCTAAAAACAACACATAAAACCTAAAAATTCAATATAAACACTACACCACCCCTATAAATTCTACATAAACCCAGAAAACGCAACATAAACCCTAAAAAATTCTACGTAAAACCTATACCCTAAACACGCTATATAAACCCTAAAAACGTTACATAAACCCTAAAAAATGCTACATAAAACATAAAACCGCTAACTAAACCCAAAAAGTGCTACATAAACACTAAAAATTCTATATAAACTCAAACAACGCTACACAAACAATAAAAAATGCTAGAAAAACACTAAAGACGGTTCAAACCCCTCAAAAACATTAAACCCTAATATACCATAATATTAAAAATTAAACACTAATAAACACCTAATAAACTTTAATAATCCGTAAAACACCTTATAATCCCTATAACCCTAAGAGACTCTACTCAACCCTATCAAAATCCCAAAAATACATAATAAACCCTAATAAATGATAATAAAACATAATAAACCCTAAAAACATGTTAAGAAAACGTAAACAACCCTATCCAACCCTAATAGACACTAATAAACACTAATAAACCATAATAAACCCCAAAAAACCCCTAAAATCCCTAATAAACCATAAATAAATCCAAATAAACCCTACTCAACCCTAACAAACCTTAACACGTTATAATGACCAAAAATAAAACCCTACAAAACCCTAATAAAGAAAAAAAATGATAGTATACCTTAAAAAACCCTAGAAACCCTCATAAACACTAATATAACCTAATATACCTTAAAACGCTCACAAACAATAAAAAAAATGATCACAAACAATAAAACACTCTATATGACCTAAAAAGACCTAAATACACTAATATAACCAAATAAAGACAAAAAATGCTAATATACATTAAAAATCCAAAGAAGCCATAATAAACTATAATAAACTCTAATATAACCTAAGAAACCCTAAAAAACTCATAAAAAAACAAAATGCTCACAAACAATAACAAATTATATATTGTCTAAAAAGACTTAACAAACAATAATATTACCTAATAAAACAAAAAAAACTAATAAACCCCAAACAATCCCTAATAAACCCTATGAATCCCTAATAAACCCTAATAAAAACTAATAAAACCTAATAAAACCATATTAAACCCTAAAAATACCTTCTAAACCCTAAAAAACCTTGACACACTGTAATAAAACCTAATAAAACCCAACTAAACCCCAAAAAAAAAGCAAACAAGCCATTAAAAAGCCCTAGAAACACTAATAAACCATAATAAATTCTATTAAAACCTAATAAACCATAAAAAAGGCACAGAAACACTAAAAACAAGGTAATAAAACCTAAAAAGTCCTAACAACCCCTCATATATATTAACAAAAACTAAAAAACACCAATATAGCTTAATAAAAACACTAACAAACCCTAGTAAAACCAAAAAATCCCTAACAAACCCTAATACACACTACTCAACCATAATAAACCCTAATAAAACCCTATTGATAGCTACTCAACACTAATAAAACGCTAAAAATACCTACTCAACCCTAATAAACCATAACACACTATAATAAACCATAATAAACCCCACTAAACCCTAAAAAACGCCAATATACCATTAAAACCCCTAAAACCCCTAATAAATGCTAATAAAACCTAACAAAGCTTAAAATAACTAATAAATCCTAATAAACACTACTAAACCCTAAAAACCCTAATATACCCTCTTAAAAATTAATAAACAATAATGAATCATAATAAACACTAATAAATCTTAAACATACCCAAATATACCATAATATACCCTAATAAACCAAATCCAATCATAATAAATCCCAAAAAATATCTAATAAACCGTACTAAAGCTTAACACACCATAATAAACCCTATTAAAATCCAAATAACCCTCACCAAACCCTAAAAAACACTAATATACCATTAAAAACCCTAAAAACTAACACACCATAATAAATGTTAATACCACCTAAAAATTCAAAAAAATGCTAGTAAACCCTAAAAATACCCTTAATAATAATAATAGTAATAACGCACGTGCATGTGCAGATGCAGGTGCATGGTTTAAATAATAAATCATAACGCACGTGCATGTGCATATGCCTGCGCATTTGCAGGTGAATGATAATAAATAATAAATTATAAATAATAAATAATAATGCCCATCCATGTGCATGTGCATAAGCATGTGAATGTGCATGTGCATGTGCATGTGCATGTGCATGTGCATGTGCATGTTAATAAACAATAAAAAATAAACAAGTCCACATGAATGTGAATTTTCATGTGAGTGATAATAAACAATAAATAATAACACATGTGATAATAGAATAATGCACGTGCATTGCATGTGCACATGCATGAGAATAAATAATAATAACTCATGTGATAATAGAATAACGCAAGTGCATTGCATTTTCATGTGCATGATAATAAATAATATATAATAATGCATGTGCATGTGCATTTATATGTAATGATAATGATAATGATGCATGCATGGAAATGGTAATAAATAATAAATAACAACACATGTGCATGTGCTTTGTATTTGATGATACAAACAAAAATAATAATAATAATAATAATAGAATAACGCAAGTGCATTTCATGTGCACATGCGTAGTATTAAATAATAAATAAATAATAATAAATAAGAATGCACATGCGTGTGCATGTGCATTTACATTTGATGATAATATTAATAATACTAATTGTAATAGTAATAATAATAATGCATGCACGTGCATAGTAATAAATAATAAATAACAACGCACATGCATGTCCATTTGCATGTGATAATGATAATAATAATGAAAATTATGATGATGATAATATTATTATTATTAATTATGGTAATAATAATAATAATAAAAGAATAATACAAGTGGATTGCATATGCACGTGCATGGTAATAAATAATAAATAATAACACACGTGCATCTACATTTGCATGTGATGATAGTAATAATAACAGCAGTAGTAATAATAGTATTAGCAGTGGTGATAATTTTAGTAGTACCAATGCATGTTATAATAAAATATTGCAAGGGAATTACGTGTGCACATTAATGGTAATAAATAATAATGCACATGCATTGAATTTTCATGTGATGATGATGATGATAATAATAATGATAATAATAATAATATTATTATTATTATTGTTATTATTATTAACAATACAAGTGAAAATTGAATAACGCACATGCATTGAATGTGCGTGTATGTGCATTCACATGTGCATTTGCATGTGATGATAATAACAATAACAACAACAACAACAACAACAACTACAATAATAATAATAATGACAATAATAATAATGCATGTGATAATAAAATAACATGTGTGCATTGCATGTGCATGGGCATGGTAATAAAAATATAATAATAATTCACGTGCATGTGCATGTGCATGTGGATGAGATGATAATAATAATAATAATAATAATAATAATAATAATAGTAATAATAAGTTATAGTTTTTTGAAAAAATAGCAGACAAGACAAAAATGCTAGAAATGGGGTCTTGAAAAACCGAACAAATCACGAAGTCTTTGAAAAAGGCATAACTTCTTCTTCAGGTGTCCATTTTCAATCCGTGAATAGTCAAAAAAAATCATGGAATGAACTACGATAAAAACAGGTGATGGAGGCCGAACAGACAAACAGATCAGAAGTTATGACCATTTAAAAAAATGACAGGGATCCGTACATAGAAATGGAGTTTTGGAGGCCTTCTGATGGGTTCATGGGATTTTATGGCCTAAAAATTGACTTGAACTATGTTCAATTCATCCTTCCTCGTAGATCTCTTTACTACTTTCGATTTGATATATGGTAGAGCTGAAACGGACAACCGGAGCAAATGTTATGGCCATTTGAAGTAGGACTTTTTTTGGAGTGGTATAACTAATATATCTTGAATTTCATTAATCTTCTCACAGTTTCTACTAAAATTGGTCCTCAATCATCTCACGAGATTCGATTTTACTGTTCACAATGCTCAAACGAACACCAGAAGGAGAAGTTATTCCTATTTTAGTGAGTTGCGGGTTTCTTAGGTTTTTAGGTGCTAGGAGAGTTGCTCAATTTAAAACTACAATAACATCTACTACATGTGTTCATTTTGGCTCTACCACATATCTCATCAATGATTGTGAAAAGATACACACTCCGATAACCACTGGAACCCTTTCTGACATTCTTCAACCCCCCCCCCAAAAGACCCAAAATCCCTTTGGATGGTCAAAAGATTGGATTCTGGTGTCCGTTTTGCAATAACTTCTTTAATGGGTTTCTATTTTGCAATAACTTATTCTATGGGTGTCTGTTTTGCCTCTACCACATATCAAATCTAAGATTGCGACTACACCTACACTCCTATAACCACTGAAGCACCTTCTCACATCCTTGAAGGCCCAAAAGGTACTTAAACCCTCTAAAAGACCATAACATCAACTCTGTGAGTCCGTTTTGCCTCTACCATATATCAAATCAAAGATTTAGACTATATCTACACATCTGTGGCCAATACGAGCACCTTATCACGTTCTTAAAGTCCCAAAAGGTCCTTACGTCCTCCAAATGACAATAACATCTGCTCTGGGTGTCTGTTTCACCTCTACCACATATCAAATTGATGCTTGTGACTAGCTCAACACAACTGTGACAACCATGAAAATCTAAATAACCCTAACAAACCATGAATAACCCCAAAAATACTAAAAACCATTAAAAACCATGAAAAGCCATAAAAAAATCCTAAAAAACCCTCACAAATACTAACAAACCCTATCAAACCCTAACAAACCCCAACAGACCCGAACAAACCCTAAAAAAACCTAAAAAACCCTAAAAACCCTAAAGAAACATAAAAAACCTAAAAAAACCCTTACAAGCCCTAAAAAATGTCAATAACCACTAAGAAACCCCAATTCACACAAAATAACCTGAAGAAACCCTAAAACCCCCCTAAAAACCATAAGAAACCCTAACAAAACCCTAATACACCTAACAAAACACTAAGTAATCCTATGAAACACTAACACACCCTTAGAAACCCTAACACACCCTTATAAACCCTAACACACCCTTAGAAACCCTATCACACCCTTAAAAAACCCAACACACACATAGAAACCCTAACACAACCTTAGAAACCATAAAACACCCTTAGAAACCCTAACCCGCCCATAAAAACCCTAACCCACCCTTAGAAACCCTAACACACCCTTAGAAACCCTAGAAAACCCTTAGACACTCTAAATCACTCTAATAAGCACTAATAAATCCTAAAAAACCCTACCAACCAATAATAAATCATAATAAACTCGAAAGCCCACTACTAAACACTAATAAACACAAATAAATCATAATAAACCCTAAAAACCCTATTAGACAACAATAAAAGCTACAAAATACCTAAAAACCCAAATATACAACAAAAATGATATTAAACCATAAAAAAAATAATATTCCCAAAAAAAACCAAACAAACTTGGCAAAACCTGACATAACCCTTAAAAACTATAAAAACCCAAAAAACCCAAAAAAATCCCTAAAAAACCCTAAAAACCCTAAAAAATCCTAAAAACCCTAAAAACCCCTAAAACCCATAATAACACAAAAAAACTGAAAAAACATGAATACAAACCTAAAAACCCTTAAAAAACCTCAAAAAATCTCAAAAAACCTCAAAAAACTCAAAAAAACTCAAAAAGCGCTAAAAACCCTAAAAACATTAAAATTGATAAAAACCCTAAAAACCCTAAAAATGCCTAACAAAACCCAAACCAACCCTATGAAACACTTAATAACCCTAAAACCCCCCTATAAAACCCTAAAAACATCAAAAGAAGGCCTAATACACCATAAAGAACCCTAAAGAACCCTGAAAACCCTAAAGAACCACTAAAGCCAATAACGACGCTACATAAACCCCAACAATTGCAACAAAAACCGAAAAATGATTCAAAACCCACAAAACACAACAAAACCCCAAAAAATGCTAAAATAACCCTTAACAAATCAAAAAATCCAAACACACCCAAAAAACCCCCAAAAATGGATAAAACCCCAAACCACTTAAACAAACCATAATAACCCTAAAAACCCTAACAAACCCTAACAACCACTAATAACCCCTAAGAACCACTAATAAACCCTAATAACCCCTAAAACCCACCATTAAACCCTAAAACCCCTAATAAACACTCATAAATAGTACTAACCTGTAATAAACCCTAAAAAACTCTATTAGACCTTAATAAATGCTACAAAAGCCCTAAAACCACTATTATACAACCAGAAAACACTATTAAACCATAATAAACCCTAATAATCACTAAAAACCCTAACAAACCATACAAAACGCTACAAAAACCTCCAAATAATAGCCTATAAAACCCTACAACCCACTAATAAACTCTAAAAAACCCTAATAACCCGAAAATAAATTGCAACAAACCCTAACAACCCCTAATAAATCGTAACAAATCCTAAGAATACCAAATAAATCGTAACAAACTGAAATAAACCATAACAAAGCCCTAATAAACCACAATAAACCCAAACAAATCATAATAAACCCTAATAAATCGTAATAAACACAAATACATGTTACTAACCCCTAATATATAAAATAAACCCTAATAAACCCTAATAAATCCTAAATATCCTTAAAAAGGTTGATAAACCCTAGAAAAATCTATTAATGCCTACAAAATCCCAATAAAACCCTAATATACAATAAAAATTGCTAATAAACTGTAACAAATCCTAAAGAACACTAATAAACCCTAAAAAACCCTAATAAACTCTAAAAACCCATATTAAAATCTAAAGAACACTAAAAAACCCTAAAGAACCCAAAAAAATTCTAAAACACATTATACAAACCCTAAAACCGCTACAATACCCAAACAAACCCAAAAACACACTAAAAATCCCTAACAACACCTATCAATCCCAAAAAAATAAATAAACCCACAACCCCCCAAACCATTAAAAAACAATCAAATACCAAACAAAAAAATAAACACCTATTAATAACCCGTAAAACCCCTAAAACAACTACAAACCATAAAAGACCATTAAAACCCTAAAAAGGCTTCAAATAGATACATAAAACCTAAAAATGTTACATAAAACCTAAAAACGTTACATAAACCCTTAAAAATGCAACAAAAACCCTAAAAATGCAACATAAACCAAAAAAACACAACATAAACACAAAAAATTCTACATAAACCCTAAAATCACTACACAAACCCTAGAACTATAACATAAACCCTAAAAACACAACATAAACCCTAAAAATGAAACATAAACCTTAAAACATTCTTCATAAAACCTAAAAACACAATATAAACCCTAAAAACAATACATGAAACCCAAAAACATTACATAAACCCTAAACAATGCAATATAAATGCTACATCACCCCTAAAAATGCTACATAAACCCATAAAACGCAACATAAACCCTAAAAATGCTACATAAAACCTAAACACTAAACACGCTACATAAACCCTAAAAATGTTACATAATCCCTAAAAATGATATATAAAATCTAAAACTGCTATCTAAACCATAAAAAAGCTACATCAACACTAAAATGCTACATAAACTCTAACAATGCTACACAAACCCTAAAAATGCTACAAAAACCCTGAAAACCCTTTAAAACCCTCAAAAATATTAAACCCTAATATTCCATAATATCAAAAATTGAACCCTAATAAATCCTTAATAGACTCTAATAATCCCTAAAAACTCATTATAATCCCTTAATACTCAATAAAACTCTACTAAACCCAAATAAAACCCCAAAAATACCTAATAGACCCTAATAAATGATAATAAAACCTAATAAAACCTAAAAACACGTTAAGAAAAGCTAAACAACCCTAACAACCCATAATAGACACTAATAAACACTAATACGCACTAATAAACCCTAATAAATACCAAACAACCCCTAAAAAGCCCTAATAAACCATAAATAAAGCCAAATAAACCCTACTCATCCGTAACAAACCTTAACACACCATAATAACCCCTTATAAAACCCTATAAAACCCTAAAAATAAAAAAAATGCTACTATTCCTTAAAAAATCCCTAGAAACCCTGATAAACTCTAATATAACCTAATAAATCCTAAAACACTCACGGAAAATAAAAACATGATCAAAAACCAAAAAAAATGATCTATATTACCTAAAAAGAACTAAAAGAACTAATATATCCTAATAAAGAAAAAAAATTCTAAGATACCTTAAAAATCCCTAGAAACCCTAATAAACCATAATAAACTCTAATGTAACCCAAGAAAACCTAAAATGCTCACAAACAAAAAAATGCTCACAAATAATAAATAGACGCTACATTATCTAAAAAACCCAAAAAAAACACTAATATAACCTAATAAAACAAAAAAACTAATAAACCTCTAACAAACCCTAATAAACCCTCAAAATCCCAAATAAACACTAATGAAAACTAATAAACCCTAATAAAACCATAATAAAACCATAAAAATACCTTTTTAACCCTAATAAACCATGACACACCATAAGAAAACCTAATAAAACCCAAGTAAACCCCAACAAACTAAAAAATTCAAACAAAGCATTAAAAAGCCCTATAAAACCTAATAAACCATAATAAATTCAAATAAAATCTTATAAACCATTAAAAATGATCACAAACACTAAAAACATGCTAATAAAACCTAAAAAGTAATAAAACCCCCTCATATATATTAACAAAAACTAAAAAACACTCATATACCCTAATAAAAACACTAACAAACCCTAGTAAACCCTAAAAATCCCTAACAAACCCTAATAAACCTTATTTAACCCTAATAAAACATAATAAAACCTTAAAGAAATAAAATTAACCCTAGTAAAAACATAAAAATACCTACTCAACCCTAATAAACCATAACACACCATAATAAACAATAATAAACCCCACTAAACCCAAAAAACGCAAATATACAATTAAAAATCCCTAAAACCCATAATAAAGGCGAATAAAACCTAACAAAGCATAAAAGTGCTAATAAACCCGAATAAACACTACTAAACACTACAAAACCCTAATATACCCTCTTCAAAATTAATAAACCATAATGAACCATAATAAACTTTAATAAATCCAAAACATACCCAAATATACCATAATATACCATAATATACCCTAATAAACGCAACTCAATCCTAATAAAACCCTAAAAATACCTAATTAACCCTAATTAACCTTGACACACCATAATAAATCCTAATAACCCCCACCAAACCCTAAAAGTGCTAATATACCATTAAAAAACCCTAAAACCCTAACAAACCATAATAAATGTTAATAACACCTAAAAATCCTAAAAAATGATAGTGAACCCTAAAAATACCTTTAATAATAATAGTAGTAATAATGCACGTGCATGTGCATATGCATGTGCATGGTTTAAATAATATATCATAATGCACATGCATGTGCATATGCCTGCCCATTTGCATGTGAATGATAATAAATAATAAATAATTACGCACATACAAGTGTGTGCATTTTCATGGTAATAAACAATATATAATAACCAAGTCCACATGAATGTGCATTTGTATGTGAATGATAATAAATAATAAATAATAACACTTGTGGCAATATAATAACACATGTGCATCGCGTGTGCTAGTGCATTAGAATAAATAATAATATTAGATTTGATAATAGAATAATGCAATTGCATTGCATTTTCATGTGCATGATAATAAATAATATATAATAACACGTGTGCATGTGCATTTACATGTAATGATAATGATAATGACGCATGCACTTGAATGGTAATAAATGATAAATAACAACGTAGGTGCATGTTCATTTGTATTTGATGATACAAACAACAACAACAAGAATAATAATAATAATGATAATAATAATAATAATAGAATAACGCAAGTACATTTCTTGTGAACATGCATAGTAGTAAATAATAAATAAATAATAATAAATAAGAACGCACATGCATGTACATGAGAATTTATATTTGATGATAATATTAATAATACTAATTTTAATAACGATAATAATAATAATGCATGCATGTCCATGGTAATAAATAATAATTGATGAGGTTTCCCTGGAGTAATGTGGGTAGGGCTCTTCCGAACCCTTCAGATGCGCCTTCCTCACCGGTGACGACGATGGCTCTTATGCCGAACCCTCCCCCCTTGGTGGGGGAGGGGGAATCGTCATATCATGGGAGAGAGAGATCCTTCAAGCTGTTCTCCAATTCGGACTTTCTTCCTTCCTTTCTGAAAATTTCTCTTATCCCTAAAGTACCCGATTTCGTCGATGGTCTTCCGAATCTTCCACTTTCATTATCGGAATTTACGGAATCTTTGGCTTTGCTGAACCTTACCCTGTTGGTGCGGTTCAAGTACAGAAGGCCTTCAGTCGATGAATTCAACCGATTTGTCTTCGGAGCTTGGAACCTTCAGGAACGTGCGGTGGTGGGGTTACTGGATAGTAAGCAGTTCCTGATTAGGTTTGAATCGGAGGCTGATTTGATTCAAGCCTGGGCAAGGGCACCGCAAAATTACAACGGATCTCGTTTCATTCTCCTGTGTTGGTCTTTCGATCTGCATATGAATCGGGATCCACCTTCCATGGTGGTTTGGGTAAGCTTCCCTAAACATCCCTTAAACTTTCAGTACCCGTCAATTATTCGTATGTTGGGTAATATGGTCGGTAGATACCTCTGCTCTGATAGCCGTACTGAGGCTGTTTATCACCCTGTTAACCCTCAGGTGTGTGTTGAGATGGATACATCCCGCGTTCCCTTTGAGTTCATCTGGATCACGGTTGGTGAGGAATACCGCTGCAAACAGCGGGTTGTGTATGAGAATTGGACCGACTTCTGTGGTTCTTGCAAGAGGTTGGGTCACACTGATGAGTCCTGTCATGTAGGATCTCTTGATCAAGTGAGAAGGGTTCGTACTATTGGGAAGGCTACTATCTTGAGCGCTGTGGAGGGCTCAGAGAGGAAGTCAATGGATCTCTGTGTGAAAGGGGATCTGGCTTGGACTTCGGAAGGACCTGCTGTTGGAGGGAGAGACTCTTGAATGAATGAAGCAGATGGGGAGGCCTATGCCCCTGGACATCGGAAGGTCTCCTTTGATGAGGGTGTCTTTTCTGGTTCTTCCTGTTCTAGTAGGCCTAGGGAGAAGGAGGTGAATGGAGGGCCTGCAGTTGCTTTGGAACCAGAACAGGTGGGCGCTGTCTCAGGATCTACTTTTGTGGAGGTGTCCAACAGGGACAGGGCTAAGGCTGTGAATTGCCTTGATTCTATGGCCAGACCTTTTGTACCCATAAGTAACAGGTTTGAAGGACTTGATGTGGAACGGCTTTCTGAGGGCCGAGAGGAGGATGTTTGTGCAGGAGTTGATGGGGAGTCAGAGGTCTTGGGAGACCTGCAGACTGTTTTCCTGGAGAAGGAGCAAGGTGCATGCAATGGGGAAATTCCGAACAGTGGTGAAAGGTCTCTTTATCTAGTTTAAGGTATCGATCAGAGGATGGGGGAGGGAAGCAGTAGGAATGTCTATGGGCCTTTGGGTCAAGTTGTTCAAGTGCAGTATTGTCTTGGAAGATTATGTTGCTGAGGGTAAGGGGATGGACCCAGATTCTATGGATGGGGAAGATGTTATTTCTACTAATCAGGTGCCGAGGCATATTTCGGAGGGCACCGGGTCTCCTTTGAGAGAAAAGTCCGGGGAAGAAAGGGAGATGTCTGGGCGAGGAAAGGAGAACTTGAGTCCTGTAAATTGTTCATACAGTGAAATTTTCCAAATGGGGAATCAGAAGGTGTCTGCAGGGGGAAAATCAATACCTGCAACGCTGGGAAGGAGGCCACTGAAGGATTATTCCTATCTTCCGCGGCCGATGCAGACAAGGTCCGCCTCCTAAAGGAATGGTGGAGTGGTTCTGGCAGTCAAGAAGAGCAGCGAGATTAAAAAGGCACCCCCGTATATGCGGGTTCTTGAGAATCTCCAGAATCGAGTGCAAAGTGCAGGTTTTTGGAGACATCCTGAGTGGTAATCGGCTACAGGGGAAGAAGAATCCTGCTTGGGAGTCGGGGAAGACTATGGGTACTATGATATGTGACTTCCTGTTTTTTCTCTTGTCATTTCTTCTTGACTGTCTTTTTGACCGCCGTTTATGATGTTGGATCTTGTTTGTATGGTTACTGGTAACCCATAAACCGGCTTTTTAGAAAATGAAAAAAATGGATTTCAGGCAATAAATAATAATTGAAAATGCACATGCATGTGCATTTTCATGTGATAATGATAATAATAATGATAATGATAATAATGATAATAATAATAATAATAACTGTTATAATAATAATAATAATAATAAAAGAATAGTACAAGTGCATTGCATATGCACGTACATGGTAATAAATAATAAATAATAATGCTCATGCATTTACATGTGGATGTGATGATAGTAATAACAATATCAGTAGTAGTAATAGTAGTAGTAGCAGTGATAATAGTATTAGTACTAATGCATATGATAATAGAATATTTCATGTGCATTACGTGTGCATGTGTATGGTAATAAATAATAACTCATGTGCATTGCAGTTTCATGTGATGATGATGATGATGATGATGATGATAATAATAATATTAATAATAACAACGCATGGGATAATGGAATAACACGCTTTCATTGAATGTCCGTGTATGTGCATTTGAATGAGCATTTGTATGTGATGACAACAACAACAACAACCACAACAACAACCACAATAATAATAATAATAATAATAATAACAACACATGCGATAATAAAATAACGTCTATGCATTGCAAGTGAACATGCATGGTAATAAAAATATAATAATAACACACATTCATGTGCATGTGCATTTTCATGAGATAATGATAGTAATAATAATAATAACAGTAATAATATGTTATAGTTGTTTGAAAAAACAGCAGACATGAAAAAAGTTCTAGAAATGGTGTCTCGAAAAACCTAACAAATCACACGTCATTACAAAAGGCATAACATTTTCTTCAGGTGCCCATTTCCGCTCCGTGAATAGTCAAACTAAATCTCATGGAACAAAATATGATAAAAACAGGTGTCGAAGGATGAACAGACACACAGATCAGAAGTTATGACCGTTTAAACAAAAATTTGACCGGGATCCAGACACAGAAATGGATATTTGGAGGCCTTATGATGGGTTTTTTGGGTTTTATGGTCCTAAAAAAGATTTTAACTTTGTTCAAGTTATCCTTCTTCTTAGATCTCTTCGCTTCCTTCGATTTGATATGTGGTAGAGCTAAAACAAGCAACCGGAGTGAAAGTTATGGTCGTTTGATGTTGGACTTTTTTTGTAGTGGTATAACTAATATGTCTTCTGTTTCTCTGATATTCTCACCATTTCGATTAGACTTGGTCCTCACTCATCTCACGAGCTTCGATTTTACTATTCATAGGGTTCAAACGGACACCCTAAGGAGAAGTTATTCTTATTTTAGTGAGTTGCGGGTTTCTTAGGCTTTTTGGCGCTATGAGGGTTGCTCAATTTAAAATGAAAATAACTTTTTATATGTGAGTAAATTTTGGCTCTACCAAATATCAAATCGAATATTGTGAAATGATACACAATCTTTTAACCACTAGAACCCTTTCGGACATTCTTCAACACCCAAAAAGACCCAAAATCCCTTTGGATGTTCAAAATATTGGCTTCTGGTGTCAATTTCGCAATAACTTCTTCTATGGGTGTCTGTTTTGCCTCAACCACCTATCAAATCGATGCTTAAGACTATACCTACACTCCTATAACCACTTAAGTACCTTCTCACATACTTGAAGGCCCAAAAGGTATTTAAACCCTCCAAAAGACCATAACTTATACTCCGGGAGTCCGTTTTGCCTCTTCTATAAATCAAATCGAAGCTTTCGACTAGATCTACGCATCTGTGACCAATAGGAACACCTTGTCACGTTCTTAAAGACCCAAAAGGTCATCAAGTACTCCAAATGACCATAACATCTGCTTTGGGTGTCCGTTTCACCTCTACCACATATCAAATTGAAGCTTGCGACTAGATCTACACATCTGTGACAACCATGAACAACTAAATAACCCTAACAAACCATGAATAAACCAATAAACACTAAAAACCATTAAAAACCACAAATAATCTAACAACCCCTAATAACCCTAAAAAACACTAACAAGCCCTAAAAACCCAAACAAACCCAAACAAACCCAAAACAACCCCAAAAAACCCTAGAAAACATAAAAAACTCGAAAAATCGTAAAAACAGTAACAAGCCCTTACAAACCCCAAGAAGAACTATGAAACCTAAATAAACACAAACAACCTGAAGAAACCCTAAAAACCCCCTATGAAGCCAAAAAAACCCTAACATAACTCTAAAACCCCTAAAACCCAAAAAAACCCAAAGCAAACCTAAGAAACACTAACACACCCTTAGATTCCCTAACACACCCTTAGAAACCCTAACACAACCTTAGAAACCCTAACACACCCTTAGAAACCCCAACGCACCCATAGAAACCCTAACACAAACTTTAAAACCCATAGAAACCATAACACACCCTTAGAAACCCTAACCCACCAATAAAAACACTATCCCACACGTAGAAACCCTAACATACCCTTAGAAACCCCAACAAACCCTTAGACACCCTAAATCACTCTAATAAGAACTAATAAATCATAATAAACCTTACCAACAAATAATAAACCATAATAAAGCCTAATAAACCATAAAGCCCACTACTAAACCCTAATAAATATTAATAAATCGTAATAAATTCTAAAAACCCTATTAGACCCCAATAAAAGATAAAAAATACCTAAAACCCAAAATATACACCAAAAATGCTATTAAACCATTAAAAATGCTAATATTTACAAAAAAATCATAAAAAACCTGGAAAAACCTGACAAAACCCTTAAAAACCATAAAAAACCAAAAATCCCAAAAAACACTAAAAAACACTAAAACTCCAAAAACCCCCTAAAAATCTTAAAAACCCCTAAAAACCCATAAACCCCATAAAAAACAAAAAAACAAAAAAAAACCAGAAAACAAGCCTTAAAACACTAAAAACCCTCGAAAAAACCCTAAAACCCCAAAAAAACTAAAAACCACTAAAAAGGCTAAAAAACCCTAAAAGCCTAAAAATTCCTAAAAACCCTAACCAACCCTATGAAACTCTTAAAAACCCTAAAACCCCCCTAGAAAACCCTAAAAAACTCAAAAGAAACCCTAATACACCCTAAAGAACCCTAAAAATCCTAAAAAACCTAAAAACTCTAAAGAACCACTAAAGACACTAGCAACGCTACATAAACCCTATCAATTGCTACAAAAACCCAAAAAATGCTTCAAAATCCAGAAAATGCAACAAAACCCCGTAAAACTCTAAAATAACCATAACAAAGCATAATAAATCCAAACACACCCATAAAACCCAAAAAAATGCATAAAACCCAAACAACTCAAACAAACCGTCACAAACACTAAAAAAAATAACAAAACCTAACAAACCCTAACAACCACCAATAACCCCTATGAACCACTAATAAACCCTAAAAACCCATAAAACCCACTATTAAACCGTAAAAACCCTAATAAACACTAAAAAATTGTAATAACCTGTAATAAACACTAACATACTCTATTAGACCCTAATAAATGCTACAAAATCCCTAAAACCCCGAATATACAATAAAAAATACTATTAAACCATAATAAACTTTATAATCACTAAAAAACTGAACTAACCCGACAAAATGCTACAAAAATATCCAAATAATAGCCTACAAAACCCTACAACCCACTAATAAACCCTAAAAATCATAATAACCCCAAAATAAATCGTAACAAACCCTAACAACCCCAAATAAATCGTAACAAATCCTAACAATGCCAAATAAATCATTACAAACTAAAACAAACCATAAAAAACCCCTAATAAACCCCAATAAACCCTAACAAATCATAATAAACCCTAATAAATTGTAATAAACCCAAATACACGTTACTAAACCCTAATAAATAAAATAAATTCAAATAAACCCTAATAAATCCTAAATAACCCAAAAAAGGTTGATAAATCCTAGAAAATCTATTAATGCCCACAAAATCCCAATAAAACCCTAATGTACAATAAACACTAAAGAACCATATTAAACTCTTAAAAACACTATAAAAACTAAAGAACCCAAAAAAATTCTAAAACGCATTATATAAACCCTAAAAATCGATACAATACCCAAACAAACCCTAAAACACACTAAAAATCTATAACAACCCCTATTAACCCCAAAAACAAATAAACCCATAAACCCCCAACCATTAAAAACCCAAACGATACCATACAAAACCATAAAAACCCGTTGACAACCCTTAAAAACCCTAAAACACTACAAACCATAAACAACCATTAAAACCATAAAAAAGCTTCAAATAGATACAGAAACCCTAAAAATGTTACATAAACTCTAAAAAATGCAACAAAAACCCTAAAAACTCAACATAAACCCAAAACGCCACATACACCCAAAAAACACTACATAAACACTTGAACTGTAACATAAACCCTAAAAACACAACATAAACCATAAAAAATGCAACATAAACATTAAAAACACTACATAAAACCTAAAAACATAATATAAACCCTAAAAAACCTAAACGAACCCTAATAACATTACATAAACCCGAAAAAATGAAACATAAACGACACATCAAGTCTGGAAAAGCTACATAAACCCAGAAAACGCAACATAAACCCTAAAAAATGCTATATAAAAAGTAAACCCTAAATATGAGACATAAACCCTAAAAACATTACATAAACCCTAAAAATGATAAATAAATCTAAAATTGCTAACTAAACCGAAAAAATGCTACATAAACACTAAAAATTCTATATAAACTCTAACAATGCTACACAAACCCTAAAAATGCTACAAAAACCCAAAATACGCTTCAAAACCCTCAAAAATATTAAACCCTAATATACCATAATATAAAAAATTAAACCCTAATAAACTCCTAATAAACCCCTAAAGAACCACTAAAGCCACTAACAATGCTATATAATCCCTAACAACTCTAGAAAAACTGAAAAATGATTTATAACCCACAAAACACAACAAAATCCCAAAAACGCTAAAATAACCCTAACAAAGCATAAAAAATCCAAACACACCCATAAAATCCAAAAAAACGCATAAAACCCCAAGAAACTCAAACAAACCATAAAAATCCCTACAAACCGTAACAAAATCTATCAAACCCTAACAACCACTAATAACCCCTAAGAACCACTAATAAACCCTAATAAACCCAAAAACCCACTTTTAAACCCTAAAAACCCTAATAAACACTAATAAATCATAATAACCTATAATAAAGACTAATAAACTCTATTAGACCCTAATAAATGTTAAAAAACCATAAAACCCATAATATACAATAAAAAACACCATTAAACTATAATAAACCCTAATAATCACTAAAAACCCTAAAAAACCTGACAAAACGCAACAAAAACCTCCAAATAATAGCCTATGAAACCCTACGACCCACTAATAACCCCTAACAAACCCTAATAACCCAAAATAAATCATAACAAACCCTAAAAACCTCAAATAAATTGAAAAAATCCTAACAATTCCAAATAAATCGTAACAAACTAAAACAAACCCAAACAAACCCCTTAAACCGTAATAACCCTAACAAAGCATAATAAACCCTGATAAATCGTAATAAATCCAAATACACGTTAATAAACCCTAATAAATAACATAATCATTAAAAAATATTAATAAATCCTAAATAACCCATAAAAGGGTTGATAAACCCTAGAAAAAACTATTAATGCCTACAAAAGCCCAATAAAACCCTAAGATACAATAAAAAACACTAATAAACTGTTAAAAATCCTAAAGAACGCTAATAAAAACTAAAGAACCCTAATAAATCCTAAAGAACTATATTAAACTCTAAAGAACACTAAAAAACCCTAAATAACCCAAAAAATGCTAAAACACATTATATAAACCCTAAAAACCGCTACAATACACAAACAAACCCTAAAACACACTAAAAAACCCTAACAACCCCTATCAATCCCAAAAAAAAGAAATAAACCCCTAAAACCCCCCAAAAAACCATTAAAAGCCACCAGATACCATAAAAATCATAAACACCCATTAACAACCCTTAAAAACCATAAAAACACTACAAACCATAAACAACCATTAAAACCCTAAAAACGGCTTCAAATAGACACATAAACCCTAAAAATGTTACATAAACCCTAAAAAATGCAACAAAAACCCTAAAAACGCAACATAAACCAAAAAACACAACATAACCCAAAAAACACTACACAAACCCTAAAAGCACTACATAAACCCTAGAACTGTTACATAAGCCCTAAAAAACACAACATAAACCCTAAAAACGCAACATAAACATTAAAAAATGCTACATAAAACCTAAAAAGCACAATATAAACCCTAAAAACACTCCATGAACCCTAAAAACGTTACATAAACCCTAAAAAATGCAACATAAATGCTACATCACCCCTAAAAACACTACATAAACCCAGAAAATGCAACATGAACCCTAAAAATGCTACATTAAACCTAAATCTAAACCACACAACATAAACCCTAAAAACGTTCCATAAACCCTAAAAATGATATATAAAATCTAAAACTGCTAACTAAACCCTAAAAATGCTACATAAACAGTAAAAAATGCAACATAAACTCTAATAGTGCTACACAAACCCTAAAAAATGCTACAAAAAACCTAATGATGCTTTAAAACACTCAAAAATATTAAACCCTAATATACCATAATATATAAAATTAAACCCTAATAAACACCTAATAAACTCTAATAATCCCTAAAACAGCTTATAATCCCAAAAATCCTAAGAAACTCTACTCAACCCTAATGAAACCTCAAAAATACCTAATAAACCCAAATAAATGACAATAAAAACTAATAAACCCTAAAAACACATTAAGAAAACGTAAACAACCCTAACCAAACCTAATAGACATTGATAGACACTAATAAACCCAAAAAAACCCCAAAAAAACACTAAAATATTTAATAAACCACAAATAAGGCCAAATTAACCCTACTCAACCCTAACGAACCTTAACACGCCATAATAACCCCTAATAAAACCCTACAAAACCCTAATAATGAAAAAAATGTTATTATACCTTAAAAAATCCCTAGAAACCATGATAAACTCTAATATAACCTAATAAACCCTAAAAACACTCAGAAACAATAAAAAATGATCACAAACAATAAAAATGTGCTATATTACCAAAAAAGACCTAAAAACACTAATATAACCTAATAATGACCAAAATTCTAATTTACCTTAAAAGTCCATAGAAACCCTAATAAACCATAATAAACTCTATTATAACCAAAGAAACCCTAAAACGCTCACAAACCAAAAGAAAATTCTCACTAACAATAAAAACACGCTATCTTATCTAAAAAGACCTAACAAACACTAATATAACCTAATAAAACAAAAAAACTAATAAACCCCTAACACACCCTAATAAACAATAAAAATCCCTAATAAACCCTAATAAAAATGAATAAACCCTAATAAAACCCTAAAAATACCTTCTAAACCCTAATAAACCTTGACACACCATATCTAAACCTAATAAAACCCAACTAAACCCCAATAAACAAAAAAAATGCAAACAAACCATTAAAAAGCCCTAGAAACCCTAATAAACCATAATAGAATCAAATAAAAGCTAATAAACCATTAATAATGCTCACAAACACTAAAAACATGCTAAAAACCTAAAAATCCCTAACAACCCCTCATATATATTAACAAAAACTAAAAAAAACTCATATACCCAAATAAAAAAACTAATAAACCCTAGTAAACCCTAACAAACCCTAATAAACCGTACTCAGTCCTAATAAACCCTAATAAAACCTTAAATATATCAACTCAAGCCTAATAAAACCCTAAAAATACCTACTCAACCCTAAAAAACCTTAACACACCATTGTAAACCATAATAAACCCCACTAAACACTAAAAATGAAAATATACCATTATAAAGCCCTAAAACCCTTAATAAATGATAATAAAACCTAACAAAGCTTAAAAGCGCTAATAAACCCGAATAAACACTACTAAACACTAAAAAACCCTAATATACCCTCTTAAAAATGAATAAATCACAATGAACCAGAATAAACCCTAATATATACTAAACATACGCAAATATACCATAATATAGCATAATATACCCTAATAAACCCAACTCAATCCTAATAAAACCCTAACAATACCTAATAAACCATGACACACCATAATAAACCCTAATAAAATCCTAATAACCCCCTCTAAACCCTAAAAAATGATAATATACCATGAAAAACTCCTAAAACCCTAACAAACCATAATAAAAATTAATAACACCTAGAAATCCTAAAAATGATAGTAAACCCTAAAAATACCTCTAATAAATATAGTAGTAATAACGCACATGCATGTGCTTGGTTTAAATAATAAATCATAACACACATTCATGTCCATATATATGTGCATTTGCATGTGAATGATAATAAATAATAAATAATAACCCACATCCAAGTGAATGTGCATGTGCATGTGCATGGTAACAAAAAATAAATAATAAAAAAGTCCACATGAATGTGAATTTGCATGTGAATGATAATAAATAATAAATAATAACATATGTGTTAATAGAATAAGGCAATTGAATTGTGTGTGCATGTGCATGAGGACTGGAAATTATTTTTTTATTAAGAAAGACACTTTTGAGGGAAAAGTGAGAAACCATAAGTTCCAACAAACACCAAAAAGCGCCAAACAGAAAACCAGATACAACCTCTTCCAAGCATAAGCAGCAACCACTAACTCCAATGAAGGACCACTCATCGATCCCATGAAAGCATGGTCCCTCCCGATGGCAACCCATACCTCTGAGTCAGCCACATCCCAAATGACCTGCAGAGGAAGAAGTAGCGTGCTCTAGCCCATCTGAGCCGATCTGACCCTACAACATTTCCACACACAACAAGGGTGGTTACTCAACAAATCATTAGTTAGGAAAGTAGTAATCTGAATCATTGAAAACCAGTTGAATTCTACCAGAGTATATATCCCTAAACAGCTTCCAGGATATATTAGATACCTGCGAAAGTGGATCCCCCCTTATCAGGTCTTCAAAAGAAGAAGTCAGTTTATTCCAGACCTGAATGTACTCCTCTAGTCTGATCAACCCCTTATTGAATCCTCCAACTAGGATCATGTCCTGTTTGACAACCCAAATATATTTCTCTTTATTAAGGTCCACTTAAAGATTCGGACCCATCATCTTGGATGCATCCTGTTATGAGGCGTTGAGAAATAACACCTGCTCAGTCGCTACATCACCCGAACGTAAAAACAAATCCGAGGAAAGTTCAGGCTATCCAGGTGATTGTAAATGACACCTGGCCTCCTTGTCCAACTTCTAAATCATTAGCTTATTTGCTGACTGGGTCCTCATAGGAGGAGGCAAGGAGGAATAATCCTTCCTACCCCTCCTCCTCCTATTACTCCTGTTGCACCTCGAACCAGGCTCTTCTTCAGAAAAACTCCTACTGAACTCATCATGTTCTGCCTCCCCTCCAACGAAAGCACACTCTAGGAAAACATACCCCATGATCCGGCCATCCAAAAAGAAGCCATCAATACCCCTTCTGCTGTCTTTACCTTCCTCAACCAGGGCAGATGATCCATCTATCAATTCAACCTCAGACAGTCCTTCAAACCTATTGATCATGAAGACTGGGGTCCGGGTTGTAGAAACAACCCCTAGCTGAATGCCAGAGTCCGAACCCCTGCATCTCCAAGACTGGTCCGAGCCTGCACCTCCAAGACATTCCCTTTCAGTTGACTAGGGACGCTACCCAGCGCATCCCTACCCCACTGACCCCTTCCTTCCCCTTACCAAAAGATTCCTCTTCCCCTGACCCCTCTTGGAAAGCAGGTTGATCGAAACCCCTGCCCATATATTGAGGTTGAGGATTCTGATCATCCCAGCCCCTGATCGGAACACAGGAAGCCTCAGGTCTGGAAGGCTCACCTGTAGGGAGAGAGGACCTCGCCAAAGCCCCATCCACATGGCCCTGACTCTCTTTCCCCATGCTGTTGGCCGCCTGGAATCCACCCAAATCCCTCCTAGGATGATCAAACACTGCCTCCACCTGAGGTCCCGAGACCTTTGATGCATCCTTCAATATTGGACCTGCAGGCCTCGCCCTCCCCGATCCATTATGATCCACCGCCGAATCATTATAAAGGCGGGACAACCCCACCCCAGGTTGACTAGGAGGCCCCTGCTCCTGATCACCCTGAAGTGCCTCAACATGATCAAGGGTATTCGAAGACACCTCCCTTGATCCCAGTTTGTGCACAGTAGGTTCAGCGACATTACCAGAACCGGTTCTATCGCCCTCAACCTAAAACGAACCAACCTTACCTGCTGAAGACGTATCAACCAAAACCGACGAAGACCTTTTGCGGCACTCATCAAAACGACGACCTTGTCTATGGTAGAAGGAACAGAACAACGACCAGGATTCACAGAAAACACTTTGCACGTACCTGTATTTCCCCTCAATCACAATCCAAACCTTGTCGGGCGGAGGACGGGAGAGCTCCATTTTGACACAGATTCTCGCAACAATTGGGTACACCATGGAATCATTTTTCCAGTCCGCACAGAGGAAATGGCCTAAGGAATTACCTATTGAACGAAGGAGAGATGGATTCTGAAAGGGTAGCGGTAGCCCTGGAAGATGAATCCAAATTGCCGAAGAGGAAGAATCACGATTCATGTGCAAATCAAATGTCCAACGATGTAGATGGAATGGGAACCCTCTAACGGATCCAGTTGCACGAGACCAGGCTAGCGCCAAGTCGTCTTCATCAGCGAGAAAAATAAGAATTTGGCGTTGCCTGAGGAGTCCAACAACCGCACGACGACCTAAACCCCATTCTTGATTCACACACCTCTCGAACACCTCAACCGGAGGCCTTCGACGAGTGAACTTTGCGACCAGGGCCATGGAAAGAAGCGACAAAGCTTCGGAGAATTCCTTGGACGAAACCGGGACAACAGGATGACCATTACAGACTCCAGGTACCTTTGGAGCGACGTCTATGCTAGGGAGGAAAGAGCGCCTCTTGGGTACTGCATCCCCAAGTGAAAGATCCTGCCCCTCCCCCTGAGGGGGAGGGGCCGTCGCCGCCGCCATGGAAGCTAGGGCATCACAGCGAGCCTGAGAAGCTCTTCCTAATTTCACCCTCCACTAAGAGTAAGAGAATAAATAATAATAACACATGTGATAATAGAATAACTCAAGTGAATTTAATTTTCATGTGCATGGTAATAAATAATATATAATAACGCACGTGCATGTGCATTTACATGTAATGATAATGATAATGACGCATGCACGTGCATGGTAATAAATAATAAATAACAACGCACGTGCATGTGCATCTGTATTTGATGATACAAACAATAATAATAATAATAATAATAGAATAATTCAAGTGTGTTGGATGTGCACGTGCATATTTGTAAATAATTAATAAATAATAGTAAATAAGAATGCACATGCCTGTGCATGTGCATTTACATTTGATAATAAAATTAATAATACTAATTGTAATAATAATATTAATAATGCATGCACGTGCATGGTAATAAATAATAAATAAGAATGCACATGCATATGGATTTGAATGTGATAATGATAATAATAATGATAATGATAATAATAATAATAATAATAATAATAATAACTGTGATAATAATAATAATAATAAAATAATAATACAAGTGCATTGCATATGCACGTGCATGGTAATAAATAATACATAATAACACACGTGCATCTGCATTTTCATTTGATGATAATAATAATAAAAGCAGTAGTAGTCGTATTGATAATAGTAGTAGTACCAATGCATGTGATAACAGAATATTACATGTGCATTACGTGTGCACATGCATGGTAATAAATAATAACGCGCGTGCATTGTGTTTGCATATGATGATGATGACAACAACGACGATGATGATGATAATAATAACAATGACAACAACAACAACAACGCATGTGATAATATAATAACACACGTTCATTGAATGTGCATGTTAATGTATTTGCATGTGCATTTGCATGTGATGATAATAACAATAACCACAACAACAACAACCACAATAATAATAATAAAAATAAGAATAACAACATATGTGATAATAAAATAATGTGTGTGCATTGCATGTTCACGTGCATGGTAATAAAAAACAAATAATAATTCATGTGCATGTGCATGTGCATGTACATGAGATGATAATAAAAATAATAATAATAATTACATCAATAATAATAATAATAATAACAACAACAATGCATGTGATAATAGAATAACACACGTGCATTGCATGTGTTGTGCATGATAATAAATAATAACTCATAGAGCACATGATGATAATAATAACAATAATAATATTATTAATAATAATAGCGCATGTGATAATACAATAACGCACATGTATTGAATTTGCGCGTGTATGGTAACAAATAATAATGCACTTACATTTGCATTTGCATTTGATGATTATATCAATAATAACAATAATAGTAATAATAACAATAAAAATAAAAATGCACGTGATAATAGAATAATGTAGGTGAATTTCATGTGCGCGTGCATGGTAATAAATAATAACGGACGCGCGTGTGCATTTGCATGTAATAAACCCAAATAGCACCTGAAACCCACTATTAAACCCTAAAACCCTAATAAACACTAATAAATAATAATAACCTGTAATAAACCCTAAAAACCATCTTAGACTCTAATAAATGCTAAAAAAGTTCTAAAACCCCTAATATACAATAAAAAACACCATTGAACCATAATAAATCCTAATAATCACTAAAAACCTGAACAAACCTGACAAAACACTACAAAACCACCAAATAATAGAATAAAAAACCCTAAAACCCACTAATAAACCCTAAAAACCACATAATAAATCCTAACAAACCCTAACAACCCCAAATAAATCGTAACAAATCCTAAAAATGCCAAATAAATTGTAACAAACTGAAACAAACCATAACAAACCCAAAATAAATCGCAATAAACTCTAAAAAATCATAATAAACCCTAATAATTCATAATAAACCCAAATACACGTTAACATACCCTAATAAATAAAATTAACCCTAAGAAACCCTAATAAATTCTAAATAACACTAAAAGGTTGATAAACCCTAGAAAAAGCTATTAATGCCTACAAAAGCCCAATAAAACCCTAATATACAATAAAAAATGCAAATAATCCATATAAAATACTAAAGAACTCTAATAAACCCTAAAGAACCCTAATAAACGCTAAAGAACCATAATAAACTCTAAAGAACACTAAAAAACCCTAAAGAACCCAAAAAACGCTAAAACGCATTACACAAACCCTAAAAACTGCTACAACACCCAAACAAACCCTAAAACACACTAAAAAACCCTAACAACCCCTATCAATCCCGAAAAAACAAGTGAACCCTTAAAACCCCCCAAAAAACCATTGAAAACCCATCAAATACCATAAAAACCATAAACACATGTTAACAGCCCTTAAAACCCCTAAAACCACTACAAATCAAAAACAACCATTAAAAACCAAAAAAAGGTAACAATAGATACATAAACCCAAAAAATGCAACATAAACCGAAAAAACACCAAATAAACCCAAAAATCACTACATAAACCCTAGAATCGTAACATAACCCCTAAACAACACAACATAAACATTAAAAAACACTTCATAAAACCTAAAAACACAACATAAACCCTAAAAACACTACATCAATCCAAAAAATGATACAAATACCCTAAAAAATGCAACATAAAAGCTACATCACCCCTAAAAACGCTACATAAACCCAAAAAACGCAACATACAGCCTAAAATATGATACATAAAACTGAAACCCTAAACATGCTACAAAAACCATAAAATCATTACACAAACCCTAAAAAATGCTACATAAAACCTAAACTACAAACTAAACCCTAAAAGTGCAACATAAACACTAAAAATGCTACATAAACTCAAACAACGCTACACACACACTAAAAAATGTTACAAAAACCCTAAAGATGCTTCAAACCCCTTAAAAATATCAAATCCTAATATGCGATAAGATAAAAAATTAAACCCTAATAAACCCCTAATAAACTCTAATAATCCCTAAAAACCCTAAGAGACTCTACTCAACCCTAATAAAACCCCAAAAATACCTAATAAACCTTAATAAATGATAATAAAACCTAATAAACCCTAAAAACTTATTAAGAAAACCTAAAAAACCCTAACCCATCCTAATAGACACTAATAAACACTAATAAACCGTAATAAACCCAAAACAAACCCTAAAAATCCCTAATAAAACATAAATAAATCCAAATAAACCCTACTCAACCCTAACAAACAATAGCATACCATAATGAACCCTAATAAAACAATACAAAACCCTAATAATGAAAACAAATGTTAGTATACCATATAAAATCTCTAGAAACCATTATAAACTCTAATATAACCTAATAAATCCTAAAAAATTTCACAAACAATAAAAAAAATGATAACAAAAAATAAAAATGCTATATATTACATAAAAAAAATAAAAACACTAATATAACCTAATAAAGACAAAAAACGCTAATATACCTTTAAAATCCCTAGAAACCATAATAAACCATAATAAACCATAATAAACTCTAATATAACCTAATAAACCTTGAAAATTCTCACAAATGAAAACAAATCGGTCACAATCAATAAAAAACTCTATATTATCTAAAAAGACTTAACAAACACTAATATAACCTAATAAAACAAAAAACAAACAAATAAACCCCTATCAAACCATAATAAACCTTAAAAATCACTAATAAACCCTAATAAAAACTAATAAACCCTAATAAAACCATAATAAAACTATAAAAATACCTTCTCAACCCTAATAAACCTTTACAAACCATAATAAGAACAAATAAAACCCAAGTAAACCCCAATTAAAAAAACGAAAACAATCCATTAAAAATACCTAGAAACCCTAATAAGCCATAATAGATCCTAATAAAACCCAATAAACCGTAAAAAATGCTCACAAACACTAAAAACATGATTATAAAACCTAAAAATTCATAACAACCCCACATATATATTAACAAAAAATAAAAAACACTCATATACCCAAATAAAAACTCTAACAACCGCTAGTAAACCCTAAAAATCCCTAACAAACTCTAATAAACACTACTCAAACCTAATAACCCCTAATAAAACCCTAATGGTACCTACTCAACCCTAATAAAACCCTAAAAATACCTACTCAACCCTAATAAACCTTATAACACTATAATAAACCATAACAAACCCCACTAAACACTAAAAAACGCAAATATACCATTAAAAATCCCTAAAACCCCTAATAAAGGCTAATAAAACCTAACAAAGCATAAAAGAACTAATAAACCCTAATAAACAGTAATAAATCCTAAAAAATCCTAATATACCTTCTTAAAAATTAATAAACCATAATGAAATATAATAAACCCTAATAAATCCTAAACATAACCAAATATACCGTAATATACCCTAATAAACCCAACCCAATCATAATAAAACCCTAAAAATACCTAATAAATCCAAATAAACCTTAAAAAACCATAATAAACCCTAATAAAATCCTAATAACCCCCACCAAACCCTAAAAAAGGTAATATACAATTAAAAAACCTTAAAACCCTAACAATCCATAATAAATGTTAATAACACCTAAAAAATCTAAAAAATGCTAGTAAACCCTAAAAATACCTATAATAATAATAATAGTAATAACACACGTGCATGTGCACATGCATGTGCATGGTTTAAATAATAAATCATAATGCACGTGCATATGGATATGCCTGCGCATTTTCATGTGAATGATAATAAATAATAAATTATAATCAATAACGAATGTGAAATACATGTGTATGTGCAGGTGCATGTGAATGATAATAAATAACAAACAATAACGACATCCAAGTGCATGTGCATGTGCATGTTCATGTTCATGGTAATAAACAATAAATAATAACCAAGTCCACATGAATGTGCATTTGCGTGTGAATGATAATAGATAATAAATAATAACACATGTGATAATAGAATAATGCATGTGCATTGCATGTGCACGTGCATGAGAATAAATAATAATAACACATGTGATAATAGAATAACGCAAATGCATTACATTTTCATGTTCATGATAATATATAATATATAATAACGCATGTGCATGTGCATTTACATGTAATGATAATGATAATGACGCATGCACGTATATGGTAATAAATAATAAATAACAACGCACGTGCATGTGCATTTGTATTTGATGATACAATAAAAAATAATAATAATAATAATAATAATAATAATAGAATAACACAAGTGCATTTGATGTGTGTGTGCATAGTAGTAAATAATAAATAAATAATAATAAATAAGAACGCACATGCATGTGCATGTGCCTTTAAATTTGATGATAATATTAATAATACTAATTGTAATAATAATAATAATGCATGAACATTCATGGAAATAAATAATAAATAACAACGCACATTCATGTGCATTTGTATGTGATAATGATAGTAATAATGATAATAATAATAATAATAGTAATTGTGATAATAATAATAATAATACAAGTATAATACAAGTGCATTTCATATTCACGTGCATGGTAATAAATAATAAATAATAAGGCACATGCATCTACATTTTCATGTGATGATAGTAATAATAACAACAGTAGTAATAATAGTAGTGTTAGTGGTGATATTAGTAGTATTACCAATGCATGTGATAATAGAATATTTCTTGTGCATTACGTGTGCACGTGCATGGTAATAAATAATAACGCCCGTGCATTGCATTTCATATGATGATGATGATGATGATGATGATGATAATAATAATAATAACATATGTGATAATAGAATAATGCACGTGCATTGAATGTGCGTGTATGTGCATTTGCATGTAATGATAATAACAACAACAACAACAACAACAACAACCACAATAATAATAATATCAACAATAATAACTACGCATGTGATAACAAAATAATGTGTGTGCAATGCATGTGCTCGTTCATTGTAATAAAAATATAATAATAATGCACGTGAATGTGCACTTTCATGTGGATGAGATGATGATAATAAAAATAATAACAGTAATAATAAGTTATAGTTGTTTGAAAAAAGATCAGACATGACAAAAATGCTAGAAATGGGGTCTCGAAAAACTTAACAAATCATAGAGTCACTGAAAAAGGCATAACATCTTCTTCAGGTGTCCATTTTTCCTCTGTGAATAGTCAAACTAAATCTCATGGAATGAACTAAGATAAAAATAGGTGTCGAAGGCTGAACAGACACACATATCAAAAGTTATGACCATTTTAAGAAAAATTTGACAGGGATCCGTACATGGAAATGGAGTTTTGGAGACCTTCTGATGGGTTTCTAGGATTTTAGGGTCTCAAACAAGACTTTAACTAAGTTAATGTTATCCTTTTTCGTAGATCTCTTCTCTAGTTTCGATTTGATATGTGGTAGATCTCAAACGGACAACTGAAGTGAATGTTATGTCTGTTTGAAGTTGGACTTTTTTAGAGTGGTTTAACTAAAATATCTTATATTTCTTTGATCTTATCAGAGTTTCTACAAAACATGGTCCTCACTCATCTCATGATCTTTGATTTGACTGGTCATAGTACCCAAACAGACACCCGAAGAAGAAGTTATGCCAATTTTAGTGAGTTGCGGGTTTCTTAGGTTTATAGGCTCTTGGAGAGTTGCTCAATTTAAAACGACAATAACTTCTGCTACGTGTGTTCATTTTGGCTCTACCACATATGAAATCGAATATTGTGAAAAGATACACAGTCTAGAAACCACTGGAACCATTTCTGACATTCTCCAACCCCCCAAAAGACCCAAAATCACTTTGGATGGTCAAAAGATTGGCGTTTGGTGTCCGCTTTGGAATAACATCTTCTATGGGTGTCCGTTTTACAACTACCACATATCAAATCTAAGCTTGCGACTAGAACTACACTCCTATAACCATTGAAGCACCTTATCACATCCTTGAAGGCCCAAAAGGTACATAAACCATCCAAAAGACCATAACATATACTCTGGGAGTCCGTTTTTCCTCTACCATATATCAAATCGAAGCATTCAACTAGATCTACACATTTGTGACCAATAGGAACACCTTATCATGTTCTTAAAGTCCCAAAATGTCCTTAAGTCCACCGAATGACCATAACTCTTGCTCTGGGTGTGCGTTTCACCTCTACCACATATCAAATTGAAGCTTGCAACTAGCTCTACACATCTATGACAACCATAAACAACTAAATAACCCTAACAAACCATGAATAACCCCATAAACACTAAAAACCATTAAAAACCACGCAAAACACTAACAAAACCTAACAAAACCTATCAAACACTAACAAATCCTAACAAACCCTAACAAACCCTATCAAACCCTACAAACCCTAACAAAACCCTAAAAACCCCAAAAAACATAACAAACCGTAACAATCCCTAAAAAACCCTAACATGCCCTAAAAACCCCAAGAAGCACTAAGAAACCCCAATAAACCCAAAAAAACCTGAAGAAACCCTAAAACCCCCCTAAGAAACCAAAAGAAACACTAAAAAACCTAAAAACCATAACAAAACCCTAAGCGAACCTAAGAAAAACTAACACACCCTTAAAAAACCCTAACACATCCTAAGAAACCCTAACACACCCTTAGAAACCTCAACACACCCATAGAAACCCTAACACAACCTTAGAAACCCTTAGAAACCATAACACTCCCTTAGAAAACCTAACCCGCACATAAAAACCCTAATCCACCCTTAGAAATCCTAACACACCCTTAGAAACCCTAACAAACCCATAGACACCCTAAATCACTCAAATAAGCACTAATAAATCCTAACAAACCCTACCAACCAATAATAAACCATAATAAACCCTAATAAACCCTAAATCCCTCTACTAAACCCTAATAAACACTAATAAATCGTAATAAACCCTAAAAAACCTATTAGACCCCAATAAAAGCTATAAAATACCTAAAAACCCAAACATACAACAAAAATGCAATTAAACCATTCAAAATGCTAATACTCACAAAAAAAACCTAACAAACCCGGCAAAACCTGACAAAACCCTAAAAAACACAAAAAACACAAAAAACAGTAAAAAACCCTAAAAAACCTAAAAAAATCCTGAAAACCCTAAAAACCCTAAAAAATCTAAAACCCCTAAAAACACTAAAAAAACTGAAAAACCCCAAAAACAAACATAAAAACCCCTAAAAATACCTCAAAACCCCCCAAAAAACCCCCAAAAACCCCAAAACCCCAAAACCCCCCTAAAATTGCTAAAAACCCTAAAAACCTAAAAATGCCTAACAAAACCCCAACCTACCCTACTAAACCCTTAAAAACCCTAAAATCCCTCTAGCAACCCCTAAAAACCACAAAATAAACCCTAATACACCATAAAGAACCCTAAAAAATCCTAAAAAACCCTAAAAACCCTAAAGAACCACTAAAGCCACTAACAATGCTACATAAACCCTAACAATTGCAACAAAAAACTGAAAAATTCTTCAAAACCCACAAAACGCAACAAAACCCCAAAAACGCTAAAATAACCCTAAAAAATCATAAAAAATCCAAACACACCCATAAAACAAAAAAAACACAAAAAAATACCAAACAACTCAAACAAATCGTAACAACCCCAAAAACCCTAACAAAACCTAACAAACCCTAACAACCACTAATAACCCCTAAGAACCACTAATAAACCCTAATAACCCCTGAAACCCACTATTAAACCCTAAAAACCCTAATAAACACCAATAAATTGTAATAACCTGTAATAAACCCTAATAAATGCTCCAAAAGCCTTGAAACCCCTAATATACAATAAAAACACTATTAAACCATAATAAACCATAATAATCACTAAAAACTCTAACAAACCCAACAAAACACTACAAAAACCTCCAAACAATAGCCTACAAAACCCTATAACCCACTAATAAGACCTAACAAACTCTAATAACCCCAAAATAAATCATAACAAACCATAACAACCCCAAATAAATCATAAAAAATCCTAACAATTCCAAATAAATTGTAACAAACTAAAACAAATCATAACAAAACCCCTAATAAACCGCAAAAAACCCTAACAAATCATAATAAACCCTAATAAATCGTAATAAACCCAAATACACGTTACTAAATCGAAATAAATAAAATAAACCCTAAAATGTTTGATAAACCCTAGAAAAAGCTATCAATGCCTACAAAATCCCAATAAAACCCTAATATACAATAAACATGCTAATAAACTTTAACATATCCTAAAGAACAATAATAAACCCTAAAAACCCTAATAAACCCTAAATAACCATATTAAACTCTAAAGAACACTTAAAACCCTAAAGAACCCAAAAAAAAATTTTAAACACATTAAATAAACCCTAAAAACCGCTACAATACCCAAACACACTAATAAATCCTAACAACCCCTATCAATCCCAGAAAAGCATATAAACCAATAAACCCCCCCCCCCTTCAAACCATTAAAAAGCCATCAAATACCATAAAAACCCATAAACACCTGTTAACAACCCTTAAAAACCCTAAAAACCAACAAACCATAAACAACCATTAAAACCCTAAAAAGGCATCAAATAGAGACATACACCATAAAAACGTTACATAAACCCTTAAAAATGCAAAAAAACCCCTAAAAAGAAACATAAACTAAAAAACGCAACATAAACCCAAAAAACACTACATAAACCCTAAAAGCACTACATAAACCCTAGATCTATAACATAAACCCATAAAAACACAACATAAACACAAAAAAACGGAACCTAAATATTAAAAAATGCTACATAAAACCTTAAAACTAAATATAAACCCAAAAAACAGTACATGAACCATAAAAACGTTACATAAACCCTAAAAAATGGAACTTAAATGCTACATCACCCCTAAAAATGCTACATAAACCCAAAAAATGCAACATAAAACCTAAACCCTAAACATGCTACATAAACCCTAAAAACATTACATAAACTCTAAAACTTATACATAAAATCTAAAAATTTCTAACTAAACCCTAAAAACACTACATAAACTCTAAAAATTCTACATAAACTCTTACAACGCTACACAAACCCAAAAAATGCAACAAAACCCCTAAAGATGCTTTAAAACCCTCAAAAATATTAAACCTTAATATACCATAATATAAAAAATTAAAAAGTTATAAACCCCTAATAAACTCTAATAATCCCTCAAAATACCTTATAATTCCTAAAAACCTTAAGAAATTCTACTCAACCCTAATAAAACCCCAAAAA
This sequence comes from Viscum album, assembly GCA_963277665.1. Classification (NCBI taxonomy): domain Eukaryota; kingdom Viridiplantae; phylum Streptophyta; class Magnoliopsida; order Santalales; family Viscaceae; genus Viscum; species Viscum album. The sequence goes on from OY728167.1 coordinate 792,073,652, forward strand.
TTCCAAATAAACCCTAATAAATGATAATAAAACCTAATAAACCCTAAAAACACGTTAAGAAAAATTAAACAACCCTAACCAACCCTAATAGACCCTAATAAACCCAAATAAACCGTAATAAACGCCAAACAACCCATAAAAAGCCCTAAAAATCATAAATAAAGCCAATAAACCCTACTCAGCCCTAAAAAACCTTAACACACCATAATAACCCCTAATAAACACTATAAAACCATAATAAATAAAAAAATGCTAGTATACCTTAAAAAATCTCTAGAAACCCCGATAAACACTAATATAACCTACTAAATCCTAAAAATGCTCATAAATAATAAAAAATGATCACAAACAATACAAATGCACTATATTACCTAAAAACACTAATATAACCTAATAAAGAACAAAAATGATAATATACCTTAAAAATCCCTCGAAACCCTAATAAACCATAATAAACACTAATATAACCTAAGAAACCCTAAAAACGCACACAAACAAAAATATAATGCTCACAAAAAATAAAAACATGCTATATTATCTAAAAAGACCTAACAAACACTAATACAACCTAATAAAACAAAAGAAACTAACAAACCCCTAACAAACCCTAATAAACCCAAAAAATCCCTAATAAACCATAATAAAAACTAACAAACCCTAATAAAACCATAATAAAACCCTAAAAATGCCTTCCCAACCCTAATAAACCTTGACACACCATAACAAAACCCAATAAAACCCAAATAAACCCCAATAAATATAAAAAACGAACACAAACCATTAAAAATCCCTAGAAACCCTAATAAATGATAATAAATTCAAATAAAAGCTAATAAACCATTAAAAATGCTCACAAACACTAAAAACATGCTAATAAAAACTAAAAAAAGTCCTAATAACAAAAACTAAAAAACACTCATATACCCCAATAAGAACACTAACAAACCCTAGTAAACCCTAAGAATCCTTAATAAACCCTAATAAACCATACTCAACCCTAATAAACCCTAATAAAACCTTAAAGATGCCGACTCGACCCTAATAAAACCCTAAAAAGAACTACTCAACCCTAATAAACCTTAACACACCATAATAAACCATATTAAACCCCACTAAACCTTAAAAAATGCAAATATACCATTAAAAATCCCTAAAACCCCTAATAAATATACTAAATATACTAATATTAGGTATCCCTTCCTTCCACTTGAACCTCCTAAAATCCTCCATGCTATATAGAACAAAATCTTCCATGTATCCCCCTTGATGAATCCCCTACCTGATTCCCCCATGCCTGCTCTAGGGTTTCCACCCCCCACAAATCTTCTCTCCCGCTCTGCTCTTCGAATTCCCTATCTAGTCATCACGTCGCCTCTGCGTTATCCCCTTTTGGATCCTCCGCCTTCGGCTCCTCCGGCTACATCTTCTCCAGTATGCGGACTTTTCCTTCTCCTCCGCCTCCTACGAATATATAGCAACAACCATGATTCTTAGTGGATTTAAATATTATTCATGAAGATACTGTTGTCATCGAAAAATGGTTCTTTGAAATGCTTTGTTGTCGAAGTCTCTCAATCTGAACCCGAGGAGCTCTACATCAACTGGAATCTCTGCTCGGTAACCAATTTCTTAGCTCCCTCTACCTCCTCAAATACTGTCAACATTTTATCAGATTTCATATTCATTATATGTTTTAATACAGACATTATCATCAATAATCAAATGACGGTCTCCAGATTTCTTCCCCCAGTGCTGAAGATTCATTTATTTGAGCATCATCTTCAGTCACGGTTGAATCCTTAAACAATGTTGTGTTATTCAAGGTATTCCTCTTAAAATGAAGTTTGGTTTGTGTTCTCTCGAAATATTTAGATGGACTACACATCTCTTTATTCTATTTTTATGTGTTAATACATACTTGATTTTTTCAGTTTGTTTATCAGTAGATGAATTACATGTTTTCGGAAGAGAAATTGATGGTTCGGTTGATGTTGGTACCTCGAAATGGTTTCTTCTCATTTGTACCATCTATGTATCTTTTTACTCTTCTCTATAGTTTAACATTTCAGTATGTTTATACTAAATTTTCAGGCTTTAATTCAATATAGTTCTTCACAAATGATGGGATATCAAAAGTTTTTGGAAAATAATTCAGTTCCCTCCCAGATTTCATTTTTCCTGCTACATGTGTATTTTTCAAACATCAATAAAATACATCTCTCATTTTGATTAACCAATTACTACTTCTGCTTCTTTTTTGTTATCAATATTTCTTCCTCTAAAATTTATTCCATGGTTGATATATATTTCCTCCACTGCATCAATGCATTCTCCATTTTAGGTATTCCGAACTGATTTTATTCAGTTCACATTTTTTACAGTTTCAATAATTCAGATTTCCTATCCTCTTCTTTTTTTTAAATGTATTTTATTATATGCATAGTGGACATACATATTTTGGGTATATCAATCATCCACTCAGGTATATAATTTTAATTTTGATTGATTTTTATTTTTAATCAAATATTATAATCGGAAAATATGATTTTTTTGTGCTCATTTCCATTTTGTATATAACTAAAACATAAAATTCATTTATATTTTTTAATTGGATATCAACTACACTTATTTACAGATTTCTTATACATATATGTTTTATGATTTATTGTATAAAATTGTTTTCATATTACAGCTTCCTTTAAACAATTTCATGAGTAATTGTTTCACTCATTTGGAGTCTCAATTACAACATACTTATTCATGGGTTCTCCTTGGAAGAGGATTTTATGGAAATTCAATGTATTCCAGGATGATTAAAGATTGAAATGATATCCTTAGATAATATGGTCTACATAAAGCCCTTTCTTTATGTTGTTTTTTTATTTATGGTTTATTGATAGTGAAATATATATGTATTATTTCAGGATTTTTTTTATAAAAAATGTATTCTTAAATAATCCAATATACATAACAGATGACCAAGACGCTGACATAGATAGGTTCTCAGATAATAATGAGCTGAATAAAAAGTGTGGTTAAGTTGGACTTCATAATTATTTGGAGCTCAGTAAGGATAACTTCCCTCCTTAACTGATTGGCATGTGATCTAAAATTTATATGAATATCAGTAGTTGACTGGATGATTTATATATTGCATATGATATTTTTGGTTTGCGACTTCCCTTTATCTAATTCATTAATTATCTAATTATTTAATGCTTTATCATCATAACTCTCTCTTTCTACTTATTTATTGTTCATGAATAGGTTCCTTAGAATGATGATTCCCAACAAAACTATCTGACAGTCTCCCGTGGAAACATGAAAAGATTACGTGGATGGATGACTCTGAAATAAAATGCCTTTACTAATTTGGAATTGTAACAAAGAAACCATATTTATATGTTTTATATCAAAGAATATGGTTACAGCTTCCACGTGGTTTATGTTTGGAATTTTGATAGGTGTTTCCTCAATTCATTTCATTCTACAAATGGTACATTCATCCATAATTTGTCTTCTTATTTTACTTGATTTTCATTATGATGCATACTCATTTCAGCCGATGAACACTCTGTTACTTTTATATCATTAAAATCGTCCATTCTTGAAACACCAACAGGTAGTTACAAAAAATTAAAACACCACCACATAGGTAATTTTCACAATAATAGATTACATTATTGAAACTATATTTCTTTATTATCTTCCATCAAAGATTGCATATTTGAATTATAATATTTTTTTAATATATCATTAGAGATTTTAAATAAAATATATTTCATAAACTATATTGACAATATCCACAAATTCATGAGCATTGACTATATATGGGTACCAATAAATCCAAGAGGTGTAGAGAGGTTGGTGTTGGGTATTGTTTCACCATGGATGTGTCTTCTATATTTATCCACACATTGATAGTTTTATTTTTATTAGGTGTATGTTTTGATTATTGATGTTAACATAATTATAATAGAACATCCTTTCAGTGATTTTCTTTATTTTCAATTGAAAATATCTTTTTATTTTTTAATCAATATTTTCAATGTTACATATTTTTGTATTAATGAAGTTATTGTTTATATATAGAAGAACATGTGTTTAGTTTTAGTTTGATTAGTTGATATAAAAAAAATGTATTCTGTTTTGATTTTGGTTCAAACTGAAAATTCAATTGTTGCTATTTAATTTTAGTTATATTTATTTCTAATGAATTTGATTGCATATGGGCCGACTGTAAAGGTTATTCTCATGGAGAACTTAATCATATCATTGGGTGGTCATGATATTATTTAATACGGTTTTGTTACACTTTATTTTGGAAGGCATTATGGTGGGATCATTTTCCAATTGTGTATTTTATCCCATTCTATGTAAATTGGTACAATAATATATGAAGCATTATTGATAGAGATTTCCCATCATTTGATATTAGCGGTGATATAAATCATAACGCATTGACAATATCAACAAATTTATGATCATTGACTAGATATGGGTTCCAATAAATCCTAGAGGTGTTGAGAGGTTGGTGCTTGGGATTGTTTCAACATGGAGGTGTCTTCTCTACTTATTAACACATTGTTATTTTTCTTTTTATGAGGTGTGAGTTTTGATTTTTGAAGTTAACAATACTATAATATAACATCTTTTCTATTTTTTTTTGTCTTTTCAGTTGAAAATATGATTGTATTTTTTATCAATAGTTGTAATGTTACATATTTTTGTACTAATGAAGTTCACATTTATAGATAACAGAAAATGTTTCTGTTGTAGTTTGTTTAGTTAATATACAAAACATGTCATTGGTTTTGATTTTTTTTTGTTTTAAACTGAAAATTCAATTGTAGATATTTAATAGTAGTTATTTTTATTGAAAATTAAGTTGTTTGCATCAGGTTTGACTGTGAAGGTTATTCACATAGTGAACTACAACATATCACATTTACTGTTGATGAGAATATTAATGTTACATTAAAGTGTGTTGGTGGAGTGAGTAATTTTGATGTTCATGGGACCTTTTCTGTCAAGATACTGGATGAGGAGGATGCACATATCCAGGTTCATGTCGAATCTGGATAATTTCAAGGATCTAATTCAAGGCACAACCAAACATCAACAAGGAATTATATTCCAATGAATATATTCTAGTCCTGAAAGATCTTAACAGGATGTTTCCTGTTGGCCAAGTCGGAGATGGTGTCAGCCTTCTAAAGTGGAGAATGCAGACTATAAATGAGATGACAGTACCTCTTATAATTAACTTTTGTCCCATGATGTCCCACAATGAAATGTATCTGACCATCGAGTCTGAGGTATCATCAGATTTTTAATGCATAATGTGGTGGCTTATTTTCCACTTACAGCTATTCAAGTGTCCTAAAATGTCAGAAAGATTGATGGGGAGTGTAGGTATGAGTCCAAAAATTCCATTTTTCAATGGTCAATCCTACTGATTGATGACTCTAACCTCAGTGGATTGGTAGAGTTGGTTGTTCCTCTTCTCCCTAATTTTGGTGTGATTTAATGTCACCAGCACATTTAATAATTTTTTGTTTGTTGATGTTGTTCCCGTGAAGGGTAGACCTACACCATGTACTCTCAGAGGACGTAGCTGTTCACTGAAATCTACACTGTGGCGTAATGGGAAATCAAACTTGAACCTGGTGGATTTTCTCTCCCTTGTGTTACAGTGTTGGTTCTTTTGGTTGGTATCACTTTTTTAAGGGTTTTAGTTATATTTTTATTTCTCTTTGGTATATATATGTATCAACATTATTTTTAACCATTTATACACCTGATGGTGTTTATTCATTTAAAAATAAAAATTTTGTGGGTTATATGCGGAGGTTTTTGTATGGTTCCAAATTATCCAAAAAGTGTCTTCTTAATACAATGGATTTTCTGTCTAAAATATATAGTACATACTTAAATATATATATTACCATTAACAGTTCTATTTTTTCAGCATATGTATCAATTCTTTATCCTATAATTTGTAAATTTATATTTAATATTTGACATTCATGTTATTCTTTATGCCCTAATTTTGAATTCTCCAGTAACTCCTTCATTGAATCCTTCAGCTTTCAATGGAGTAATTACATTGAAAGATGTCAACTAGAATGATTTGGTGATGTTTGACCATTCATTCTCCAATTTCATGTAATTTTTATTTTCATGGAATATTATTTTTCTACTGTTACAACATAAATGTTTTATTTGTATGTATCCTAAATTTTTTCATGTACTCAAAAACGATTACACTATATTTTATTATTTGTATATGTATATTATGTGAGTGATGTTTTACTATTCAGTTTCCAGTTTCATGTAATTTTTCTTTTCATGGAATATTAATTTACTTCTGTTACAACATAAATGTTTTGTTTGTATGTATCATAAATTGTTTCATGTAGTCTAAAAATGATTACTCTATATTTTGTTATTTGTATCTATATGTTATGTGAGTGATATGTATTATGTTTTTACTATAATATATTATGTTTTCTCATGGAAACATTTATTCTATAAGTTTGTATTTAACTGTTTCACATGAGGATCGTATGGCCTCACCTCCAGCATTAATTATCATAATGACCAGAATTTTAATTATCCATTTGAATGATCTTTTCATTCATATATTTCTAACTTGCCATACTAAAATTAAAATTATATTCCTTATATATTACCCTAAATGTTTTCTCAAATTTTTCTAATTGTATTCTAATAATTAGTATCAATAATTTGTGATTTAAAATTATTAAATATTTATGTTCACTATTAACAGCCGACCCTGTAATATTATCTTCTTAAAAAAACATTGAACTATATCAACATGTGAACGAATAATCTAAGAATTGTGTTATATCACCGTGTGAATGCACGAGAAAGTACTAGAGGAAGAAGAGGAGTTAGAAGAGTTTTTTAATTTTTATCATTATCAGGATTTAATTACACATCAGCGTAGAGGATTTCAATACTTTATGAATTTGATCCTGTGTTTTTTTTTTGAATATTTCTTTTTTTTTATTTGCATTATCAGTATTCTCCCCATGCAAAGTAGTTCATGACAAAGACTATATTTGGTTTAACTTTTTGTCATGGGACTGATGCAATATAATCCATACATTCTAAGCTATGTCTATTAATAGTTACTGATGAGGAAGGTTCGAAACATGTGAGTTAGGATATGGATGAAAAAATCTACACTTTATTCACATCTAACAGGTTTAGTTGCTCCCTCCCTCCGTTTTTTATCTTTCACTATTTATTTTAGTGCACAAATTACTATTATTGTGATTGAATTTAAAAAAGAATTCAAATTTCCATTCTCAAAATTTATAAATTCATATACTTTTAATCTATCTTTTATCAATGTCAACAATTTAAATGGTTTCTTCAAATTTTATGAACTCTTATTCCATTACCATACACCATTACTTTCTAATTATAAATTATTCAATATTATTTTTTCTTATCAACTGTTATAAATACTAATCTCTTATTAAAATAAAAACCAGTAATCGAATACTTCGGGTAATAACACGGGAAATAACTAGTGCAAAAAAAACCTAACAAAGCTTAAAAGTGCTTGTAAACCTGAATAAACACTACAAAACACTAAAAACAATAATATACCCTCTTTAAAATTAATAAACCGTAATGAAGCATAATAAACCCTAATAAATCCTAAAAATACCCAAATATACTATATTATACCATAATATACCCTAATAAACACAACTCAATCCTAATAAAACCCTAAAAATACCTAATAATCCCTAATAAACCTTGACACCCCATAATGAACCCTAATAAAATCCTAATAACCCCCACCAAACCCTAAAAATGCTAATATACTGATTAGCCACTAAATTAGGCTAATATTCATTGTTAATATATATAATATTCAAGTGATTTATTATTCATAAACACAATTTTAGTTCATTTTAAAATTTGAACATCATTTCACATTATGATTGTAATACCTTCTAAAAATGCACTATTATGTGGTACATTTTTTAACAACATTTAAAGTACCCTGTGATTAATATGAATTTAAGGAATTCATTTATCCATATTTCAATTTGATATTTTGGGAAGTTGATCTACGCTTCAATATGAACATGTTTCAGTCAGGGATCAATGGATAATTCGTGGATGAAGATGAGGATATTTTGTGATGACAGGAAACAATTCTGGAGAATCCAAATTGGACATCAGCCCACTGATGTGAATGTGGGGCCCAACATACTGGCCCAATGAATCCTAAATTCTGTGGGATGATAGATGAAATATATATTAACAAATTAATCTTCATGATCCAGTGCTAATTAGGCCTCCATTATGGTCATTAAGGTGGCCCAATTTAGAGATAAAATTCTGGGCCAGATTCTGTGGCCCAGAAAAAAGCATAACAATATAATAATATCTCGGAATCCAGAACTCCAAATGGGCCCAAATTTTACAGGAGGTTAGGATACATCTGGGGATCCATTTCCTTATTATATGGACCACTCTGATTCGGAAATATAGAAGGCATTACAAGTGCGTCTGTTCGGTGGATGAAATCTGGCTGCCACCTCAGGTCAAGAGTGGAAAAGTCCAAATTCCACAAGTTTTCCACCACCCTAGGCCTACCATAATCAAGTGAGATTATTTTTACTATTGGATACTCTACCCAAGGCTCCCAAAATTCCTATCTAAGGAAGTGTTGATGGAGGAGTTTATCATCTTTGAGCTTTGTTTTCATTTTATTGTTATGCTGCCAATTTGTCTTTGTAACGTTCTTCATTCACATGTAAGTTGTTTTAATTCATCCTAGTTTCTAAATAAAAGTTATTCTTCTCCTATTATTATGATGTTCTCCATATCACTTTGATACTGTTGCCTCAAGGTGTGAATTTATTTACACCAAATCTTGTGAAATTATTCACACAACGGTGGAGTGATCATTTTATTTTTATTGTTATCTTTACTTCTCCATTTCCTCCCTCATGAGTCTACTTTCCGCTTCCATTGAAACAATAGAATCAATGGAGGTCTAACAAACTTATGGGTTGATCCAAGGGAGTATCAAGGAGCCGAATTGGATGTTATTTATTACCCCATTAATTTCTAATCACTTATTTTAATTGAGATTTTTATTTGATGATTTTTAAACTCCATCGTCCTTGTTGAATTTAAGGCCACACACTTCAAGTGATAATACGAACCATTACCTTTGTGTGCTCAAAACATTGATCCTTAAAGTTTATAGGAGATTAGTATTAAAATGTGCAGGTATTAAACCAGTAAGTGAGGATGTTGTTTGATCTTTATAAATGAACCCATCTCAAATATTAGAAATTGAAATAGTTGAAAAAGAATTTCATCCAATCCACCCCGAGCGATAACCTAGGATCAACTCATTATTTTAAATTGAATTAACTTAAATATGTTAGTGATATTTTAAACCCATATAAAATCAACCCAATTTGGCCACTTCATAGCCAAAAATAGTCCTTATAATGTGCATGTCTATAGGTTACTTCTTAGGTATCTGAGGATTCGACAACCCATGCTAGACTACAAGGACCATTCTACCTGCATCTCTTGGGTAAATTTGAGCGTGAATAAAATTTTGGCTCAATTTTTGGGGAACCAAGTAAGTAATCTAAACACCCATTCTATTATCCCCCATTTCTTCTTTTCTCATCCAAATTATTTTATCTTTTCCCTTTCTCATTTTTTTTCTTTTGGTGTCTGTCCGCCTACACCCACAATCAATCAAACCGTCTAGTTAGGGTGGATAGTCCTAGGAATGGGGATTCAAGTACACCAAGGGAACTCTTTCCATTAGATCCTAATCTTCCTAATATTACAGAGTCAAAAATTGAGCCTATTTCAATGGAAGGTATTCAATGAAACCAACTCATAAAACTGGGTGGGAACCAAAATGGAAACCCAAACGTGGCTGCCCCAAAAATGGGGAATGCAATTGATCAAACCAGGAATGACTACCTCACACCTTCCTGGACCAATGCCCCCTCATGCATTAGACACAATTCCCCAGGATATTCCAACTAAATCTTTATTCCACATGTCCTAAACCATCTTCCCACATTCCATGGAATGCAGTCCGAGATGCCCTACATTCACATTAAGGAGTTAAATGACATTGTAGAAACCATGTGTCCCCCACATCAACTAGAATTAGCTAAGATGAGGATATTTACTTTTTATTTAAAGGATCAAGCTAAAAATTGGATAAAAAATTTGATACCATCATCCGTCAACTCTTGGGACCAACTACAAAGAGAATTCTACAAAAAATACTTTCCCCACCACAAAAAATTTCACTTAAAAAGAGTATCCAAAACTTTTTTGAAAAGGAGGGAGATTCATTCAATGAAACATGGGAGAGGTTCAAAGACACTCTAATCATGGTTCCACACCATGGTTTTTCTATAACTAAGCAAGTGAGAATTTTCTATGAAGGGTTGGGTCTGAGAAACACAAAATTCATTGACATGATGTGTAATAGAACTTTTAAAAACAAAGCCCCATATGATGCTTACGAGTATCTAGAAAGCCTTTCTGAACAAAACCAAACATGGTGAACTTAACCTTATTTTGAAAATCCACAAAGAACTACTAGAATTCATAGAATTAGAGAAGAGGAAATCCTTAGGTCTAAACTCACAGAACTCTCTAGGAAGGTTGAAGAGATAGACCTTAGGAAAGTCCATGAAATCCAAACTGTAGACCCTGTTTGCACAATTTGTGACAAACATGACCATAAGATAGAAAACTTCCCAACCATTCCATCCATCAACGATGTTCTTTTAGAAGGACCCCTAGTAGAATTAAATGCTTTGAACTTTCAAAATCCTTAATACAAACACAACTTCAACCCAAGGTATAATGACCACCCAAGCTTCCACTGAAAAGATAACCAACAACCTAGCCAACCACAGGGACAAAATATTTACCCCCATCAGAAATTCCAACCACATAACCAGTTCCAACCCCAAAATATCCAATACAAACAACCACCAGTCCATTTTCAACAAACCATCCCACCTCCAAAATATCCCCCTGGGATAAACCATTCTTCTCAAGCACCAACCCAAACTGTTCCACAAAACCTACTAGAACAACTATACAATCAAATGGAAAGGATGAACTCGAAAGTCTCTTAACTTAAACTAGAACTTCAAACTATTGAAACTGGAAAATCACCCATGCTTACACAGGCGGTTCCATCCTCAACTTCATGGGGAGAGTCAAGTTGTACTCAAAAAATGCATGAACAACTAATGGTTGTGACTGTTTTAAGAAGTGTCAATTGAGAAACCTGAAAAACTAATTCCGAACCCACCTAAAGATTCAAACTTGGATGAAAATTCAAATGAACCAAATGATCAAACTGAAAAACACAATAACATTGTCAAAGAAACAACACTTCAACAAACATCCCCACAATCTGCACCATTTCCTCAACGCATGAGGGGGAAAACCAAGCATGAATTGAGTGAAAAATTGATGTAAATCATCTCACAAGTAAATTTAAACATTCCCCTTCTCGATTCCATCCAAACCATACCTACCTACTCAATGTACCTTAAGGAATTGTGCACTTTTAAAAGAAAATTTTCACATGAAAAAAAAAGTCCTTTTGGATTCTAATGTGAGTACCACCATTCAAGGGACCTTTCCTCCTATGTTGAAAGACCCTGGTTGACCTTACATCAATGTTGAACTAGGAGAGAGAAAAGTTGTCAAGTCCTTGTGTGACCTAGGTGTTAGTGTTAATCTCATCCCCTATGATGTGTACTGCTAGTTAGTCCTAGAAGAACTCCAACCCACATCTGTAACACTTCAACTTGCTGATCATAGAATTAGTGTTCTAAAGGGGATTTTAAAGGATGTTCTGGTAAAGGTTGAAAACTTAATCTACCATACTGACTTCATTGTCCTTGACAACCATCCAAACTTAGGAAATAAAAAACAAACCCCAATTATACTTGGTCGTCCCTTCCTTACAACAATCAAATCTGTTATCTGTGCCCGAAATGGGAACATGACCATCACCTTTGGAAACATGATTCTAGACTTGAACATCTATAATGCAATCTCAAAATTAGGGGATGACAAGGAAATTCATGAAGTAAACATGATAGGAAGCATTGATAATGAATCCATAGAACATCATGGAATATTTGATGAATGTTTAAGTCAGGATGATATTGATTTCCTTTGTTCACATGAAGGATGTTTTTCTCCTTGGCTTGAATCATTTTCAAATTGCTCTTATGATGAAGTCTTAGGTCCAACAATCAGTGAAACCTTTCTGGAAACCAATTCCATGGAGACCACTCCAACTTCCTTCCATAAATCTGATCAGTCCAATATATTAGCTGAAACATCTACATGTGGGGAATCAATCCTATCTAAAACATTAGAAAATAAAATTGATCTTGATCCCATGTCTCAATCTTTTGCTGAAATTCTGAACCGACCTAATATTGAATTGAAGGAACTTCCCACTGCACTCAAGTATGCTTTCCTAGGGGACAATAAAACACATCCTATTGTCATTTCTTCTTCTCTTGAATCCAATCATGAGAGGATACTTCTAGATGTCCTTAGGAAACATAGGAAATATATTGGTTGGACCCTGTCTGATATTCCTGGGTTTAGCCCACTTATTGGGACTCATAGGATTGTTCTGGAATCTGATTCAAAGCCATGTCATCAACCTCAATGGAGACTCAATCCTAATCTCATGGAGGTAGTAAGGAATGAACTTTTGAAATTTTTAAAAGATGGTATCATATATCCCATAGCTGAGGGTGAGTGGGTCAGCCCAATCCAAGTGGTTCCCAAGAAATCAGGAATCACAGTGAAAACCAATAAGGATGGAGAGATTTTTCCAACAAGGGTGAGTAGTGGATGGAGGGTCTATATTGACTATAGGAAGCTAAACTCATTCACCAATAAGGACCATTTCCCCTTATCATTCATTGGCCATGTCCTTTAGAGAGTGGTAGGTCATGCCTTCCACTGTTTCATAGATGGGTACTCAGGGTATAATAAAATTGAGGTCTCCCTAGAGGATCAAGTGAAGACTACATTCACCTATCCATTAGGCACCTTTTCCATCAAATTCATGCCCATTGGTTTAGGCAATGATCCTGGAACCTTCCAGCGGTGCATGATGGGAATCTTCTCAGACATGGTAGGGGATTTTCTAGAGGTCTTCATGGATGAATTCTCTGTGTTTGGGGATAAATTTGAGGGAAGTCTGTAAAATTTGGAGAGAGTCCTGTCAAAATGTGAAGAAAAGAATCTGGTCCTAAACTGGGAAAAATTCCATTTCATGGTTAAAGGGGGACTTGTTCTAGGACAGCTGGTCTCAGGTAGGGGGATTGAAGTTGATAAAGACAAGGTTGACATCATTCGTCACATTCCATCATCCAAAACATTCAATGAAGTGGGGTATTTCTTAGGACATGATGGTTTCTATAGAAGATTCATCAAAGGCATTAGTTTAATCTCATGTCCCCTTTGTGCTCTCTTAGTAAAGGATGCTTCATTTGTTTCGACAGAAAGCTGTGAGGGTTCATTCTCACCCCTCAAATCCTCTCTCACCTATCCTCCCATTATGATATCTCCAAATTGGAACCTTCCTTTTGAACTTATGTGTGACTCCAATGACATTTTTATAGGAGCTGTGTTCGGGCAACGTTGTGATAAAACTCCTTATGTCATTGCTTATGCAAGAAAATCCTTAAATGATGCCCAAATCAACTACACCACTACTGAAAAGGAGTTACTTGCTGTTTTGTTTTCTTTAGAGAAGTTTAGGTCCTACCCCTTAGGATCCCCCATCACTATGTTCATTGACCATTCTGTACTAAAATACCTCTTCCAAAATCAAGATGCTAAGGCAAGACTGATTAGGTGGGTCCTTCTACTACAAGAATTTGACATCACAATCAAGGATAAAAAGGTCATTGAAAATGTTTTAGCTGATCACCTCTCTAGGATGGAATTCAAAGACAAATAAAATCACCTTTCTGTGTCTGATTCATTTCCTGATGAACACCTATACACTGTGAGTGACTGCCCTTAGTATACTGACATAACAAATTTTTTAGTTACAGGAGTCAATAAAAAATTCTTAGGGACTCAAGCTTGAAGGAAATTCCTTTCTGATGTTATACACTATGTGTTTGATGATCCATACCTCTATAAGTTCTGCCTTGACCAAGTCATTAGGAGATGTGCCCAGAATTTGAACAAGAGTCCATCCTTAAATTCCTCCATAGTGAGGCATGTGGAGGTCACTTTTCCTATAAGAATACATCTGTTAAGATTCTTCAATGTGGTCTCTTCTGGCCCACCCTCTCAAGGGACTCCTGCACATTTTGTCAAAGCTTCCCTAGGTGTCAACAAGTAGGATCCGTCACAAAAAGGAATCATATTCCACTCACTCCCATCTTAGTGGTTGAAATCTTTGACTGTTGGGGAATTGATTTCATGGGTCCCTTCCCAAACACTAGGGGATATCATTAGATTCTCTTAGCTATCGATTATGTCTCCAAATGGGTTGAGTCCATTCCTACAAAATCCAATGATCATCAAATTGTGATTAGATTTCTCAAGGAAACCATCTTCTCTAGATTTAGAATTCCTAGGGCTATCATTAGTGATCATGGAACTCATTTTTTCAATTGTCCATTCTCATAACTCATGGAAAAATATGGAATTTCTCACAAAGTGTCCACTGCTTACCACCCATAGACTAATGGTCAAGATAAGTTAGCCAATAGTGAAATCAAAAAAATTCTTGAGAAAACTGTCAATCCGTCTAGGAAAGATTGGTCCGAGAAACTCTTGGATGCTCTTTGGGCATATCGTACAACATTCAAAACCATCCAAGGAATGTCACCATATAGGTTGGTTTATGGAAAATCATTCCATTTACCTGTTGAAATTGAGAATAAGGCCTTTTGGGAAATTAAGAAAATGGATTATGACCACTCATTGGCCAGAACAAAAAGGAAATTAGATATCAATGAACTGGAGGAACTAAGTATGGAGGCTTATGAAAATTCAAGGATCACTAAAGCTAGAGTTCAAGCCTACCAATCTTGGTTTATCAAGGTCAAACATTTTTAACCGGGAAAACTTGTGCTCTTGTATAGTTAAAAACTTCATTTACACCCATGAATGTTATGGTATAGATGGTCAGGTCCTTTCATAGTGCATCATGTATACCCCCATGGGGAAGTAGAGATTCAAGATCCCACAAGTGGATACATTTTGAAGGTAAATGGTCAATGGTTAAAACCATTCATTAAATCATTAAATAAACAAGAAATAGAGGTTGAGTTAACTGAGCCAACCTATGAACCAGGAAAAATTTGATTGATTTAGGATCCATGTCGGGCTAGTGACATTAAACAAAGCGCTGCATGATAGAAAACCCATGGTTTTCATGTTTCCTATCATTTTTTTGTTTTAATAAAATTTATATTTTAAATAGGATTAATTAATCATTTTTATATTTAAAAAAATAGACTGTTTACCTATTCTTCTATTATGAGCATGGATGATTATTAAAGGGGAGCACCATATTCATCCGTGTCACATGGTGTGATCCTTTAGTAATGCCTTACCTAGAAATTTAAAAAGAATACAATGTTTCATTAGTTTATTTTATTTTAATGTTTTTGTAGGTTAAAATAAAAATAAATAAAAATAAATAAAAATTTAATAATAATAATAATAAGGGACACGTCGTGGGCCGTGGGTCAAACCCCGTCACAACCGGCGAAGTCGCGGGGATTTGAACTCGGGACCGAAGGGAGACAGGGGCATGCGCTTACCACTGACCTACAACTTTTTGTGCTTCCTTATTCTATAATTTATATATATATACTTATATTTTATTTTCTTTATTATATAAATATATATATATTGTTTTGTTTTGTTTTTTTTTTGTTTTGTTTTTCCTTTTTCTACTAGGGAACTCTGCAAGTGACATGGATATCAAAGGATTAAAAGGGAGAAACAAGAATTTCAACTTCAACTACCAGGTGACTTTATTCCATGATCCTCATTTTCAATTTCCTTTTTGAACTTTCATCCTCTACCTCTACCCCCTTCTAAATTTTCTTTTCTTTAAACACTGGGGATAGTGTTCTTTTAATTTGGGGGAGAAGATAAAATAAAAAATGCTTTTGTGTAAAAAAAAGTGAATTATTTGAAAAAAAATGTGTAAATGGAAGGAAAAATTCATTTAACTTTGAAAATGGTAATACACATTGCACACTTTGAAACAGAATATCAAATAATTTAGCATTCCCCAATTCTGATTTTAATCCTTGTATAATTTCATGTGCATAGATTTTGGAAAGTGTGGGTGTCCAATGTGATATTTCATCATTTATATTTTCATCCAAATAAAAAAAGATCACAATGCACGTCCTTTGGATAGTGGGGTATTAGTTTGAGTTCATGGGGTCCCCCAAATAAATATCATAGTTTTGGTGATCATTTTAGTTTTAATATGAGTATTCAATAAAAAAATAATAAAAAATAATAAATTTGCGCGTAGAGCAATGAAATGACCTAATGCGTGGCTTTCGGCACTTGGGGATTGTGACTCCATAGTTGTCTGGCCCAGAGTTAGTAATTTTATCACTATTTTTGGTAATTTGAATTTTTTTTTTGACTGAGTTAACTCAAGATGATGCCCGAGTATGTTGGATTCACTTGGTTCCCTAAGGTCCTTGATCCTGGGAGTCATTGGCAATGTCTGGCTACAGGGATTGACTCTTTTGAGTGAAATTTCAATTACCAAGGAAAAATTGAAAAAACAAAAAAAAACAATAATAATAATAACAATTCAGTAATTTTTTTGAATACTCATCTTAATATTGAAATGTGATTCCACCTAGAACTTCTGTCATTTCACCATTGAATAAAGATGAACCCCCATGTCTATTGCGATTCCCAACACATCCTCATACTTAATTCATATTGGATTAAATATGGAAATGAATTTGAAACAAGGAATGGGCTTGGGATTGAGATCTTCTTATGAAAATATCTTGTATTAAATTATTTTGATGGGTTTCATGATTGTTTGGTATAAGGGTTTTTGGTGATCATTGTTTATTAAATTTTTTTGGAAAAGGGAATTCGAATTTCATATTGTTGAGATATATTTTGTTCGGGACTAGCAAAACTCAAGTTGGGGGGTGTGATTAGCCACTAAATGAGGATAATATTCATTGTTAATATATATAATATTCATGTGATTTATTATTCATAAACACCATTTTAGTTCATTTTACACTTTGAACATCATTTCACATTTTGATTGTAATACCTTCTAAAAATGCACTAATATGTGGTACATTTTTTAACATCATTTAAAGTAACCAATGATTAATCTGATTTTATGGAATGTATTTATCCATATTTCAATTTTATATTTTGGTAAATTGATCTAAACTTAAATATTAACATGTTTCATTCAGGGATAAATAGATAATTCATGGATGAAGATGAGGATATTTTGTGATGAAATGAAACAATTCTGGAGAAGCCAAATTGGACACCATCCCACTAATGCGAATGTGGGGCCCAACATACAGGACCAATGAATCCCAAATAACCTGGGAATCTAGAATACATGTATATAAACAAATACCTCTTGATGAGACAGTGCTAATTCATCCTCCATGATGGTCATTAGGGCGGCCCAATTTGGAGATAAAATTCTGGGCCAGATTCTGCGGCCCATAAAATAGCATACCAATATAATAATATCTCGGAATCACAATTCCAAATAACCCTCAATTTTACGGGTGGTTAGAAGACATCCTGGGATCCATTTTCTTCTTCTATCTCCCTCTCTAATTTGGCCATCTAGAAGGTCTTACAAGTGTGTCTGATCAGTGGATGAAAGTTGGCTGCCACCTCGGGTCAAGAGTGGAAAAGTCCAAATTGCACATGCTTTCCACCACCCTAGGCCTACCATAATCAAGTGGGATTCTTTGTACTGTTAGATACTCGACCCAAGGTTCCAAAAATGACTATTTAAGGCCGTGGTGGTGGAGGAGTTTATCATATTTGAGCTTTGTTTTCATCTTAGTGTTATGCTGCCAATTTGTCTTTGTAAGGTTCTTCATTCACATGTAAGTTGTTTTAATTGATCCTAGTTTCTTAATAAAAGTTCTTCTTCTCCTATTATTCTGTTTTTCTCCACATAAATTTGATACCGTTGCCTCAAAGTGTGAATTTATTCACACCAAATCTTGTGAAATTATTCACACAACGGGGGATTGATCATTTTATTTTTATTGTTTTCTTTACTTCTCCATTTCCTCCCTCATGAGTCTACATTCTGTTTCCATTGAAACCATAGAATCAATGGAGGGATAACCCACTTATGGGTTGATCCATTGGAGTAGAAATGGGATGGATTGGATGTTATTTATCACCCCATTAATGTCTAATCACTTCTTTTAATTGAGATTTTTATTTGATGATTTTAAAACTCCATCGTCCTTGTTGAATTTAAGGCCACACACTTCAAGTTCTAATACGAACCTTTACCTTGAAGTGCTCAAATATTTGATCCTTCATGTGTATAGGTGATTAGTATTAAAGTGTGTAGGTATTAAATCAGTAAGTGAGGATGTTGTTTGATCTTATTAAATGAACCCATCTCAAATATTTGAAATTGAAATAGTTGAAAAAGAATTTTATCCAATCCACCCCGAGAGATAACCTAGGATCAACTCATTATTTTAAATTGAATTCACTTAAATCTATTAGTGATATTTTAAACCCATCTAAAATCAACCCACGTTGGCCACTTCATATCCCAAAACAGACCTTATAATGTGTGTGTCTAGAGGTTACTTCTTAGGTCTCTGAGGATTCGACAACCCAAGCTAGACTACAAGGACCATTCTACCTTCATCTCTTGGGAAAATTTTAGCGTGAATCATATACCATTAAAAAACCCTAAAACCTGAACAAACCATATAAATGTTAATAACACCTAAAAATATTAAAAATGATAGTAAACCCTAAAAATACCTCTAATAATAAGAATTGTACTAATAACGAATGTGCATGTGCATCTTCATGTGCATGGTTAAAATAATAAATCATAACACGCGTGCATGTGAATATGCCAATGCATTTTCATGTGAATGATAATAAATAATAAATTATAAATAATAAGGAACGTGAATTGCATGTGTATGTGCATGTGCATGTGAATGATAATAAATAATAAATAATTACGCACATACAAGTGTATGAGCATATGCATGTGCATGTGCGTGGTAATAAAAAATAAATAATAACAAAGTCCACATGAATGTGCATTTACATGTGAATGATAATAAATAGCAAACTATAACATATGTGATAATAAAATAACGCAAGTGCATTGCGTGTGTACGTGCATTAGAATAAATAATAATAAAACATGTGATAATAGAATAAACCCTAAAAACGTTACATAAACCCTAAAAATGCAACAAAAACCCAAAAAACGCAACATAAACCAAAAAATGCAACATAAACCCAAAAAACACTACATAAACCCTAAAAGCACAACATAAACCCCTGTACTATAACATAAACCCTAAAAAACACAACATAAACCCTAAAAAACGCAGCATAAACATTAAAAAATGATCCATAAAACCTAAAAACACAATATAAACCCTAAAAACACTACATTAACCCTAAAAATGTTACATAAACCCTAAAAATGAAACATAAATGATACATCACCCCTAAAAAAGCAACATATACCCAGAAATCGTTACATAAACCCTAAAAAATGCTACATTAATCCAAAACATTAAACATGCTACATAAACCCAAAAAATGTTACATAAACCCTAAAAATGATACATAAATCTAAAACTGCTAACTAAACCATAAAAATGCATCATTAACAATAAAAATTCCACATAAACTCTAAAAACGCTACAAAAACCCTAAAAATGCTACAAAAGCCCCAAAGACTCTTCAATACCCTCAAATATATTAAACCCTAATATACCATAATATAATAAATTAAAACCTAATAAACCCCTAATAAACCCCTAAAGAACCACTAATGCCACTAACAATGCTACATAAACCCTAACAATTCTAAAAAACTATAAAATGATTCAAAACCCACAAAACACAACAAAATCCCAAAAAATGCTTAAATAAACCTAACAAAGCATAAAAAATCCAAACACACCCATAAAACCCAAAAAACGCATAAAACCCCAAACAACTCAAACAAACCATAAAAACCCTAAAAACCCTAACAAATCCTAACAAACCCTATCAACCACTAATAACCCATAAGAACCACTAATAAACCCTAATAACCCCTAAAACCCACTATTGAACCCTAAAAATCCTAATAAACACTATAAATCATAATAACCTGTAATAAACCCTAAAAAAACTATTAAACCCTAATAAATGGTACAAAACCCCTAAAACCCCTAATATACAATAGAAGAACTATTAAACCATAATAAACCCTAATAATCTCTAAACCCCCCCCCCAACCAGAAAAAATGCAACAAAAACCTCCAAATAATAGCCTACAAAACCCTACAACCCACTAATAGACCCTAAAAACCCTAATAAACCCAAAATAAATCATAAAAAACCCTAACAACCCCAAATAAATCGTAACAAGTCCTAACAACACCCAATAAATAGTAACAAAATGAAACAAACCATAACAAACCCCAAATAAACCGTAATAAACCCTAACAAAACATAATAAACCCTAATAAATCATAATAAACCCAAATACACGTTACTAAACCCTAATAAATAAAATAAACCCTAATAAATCCTGAATAACCCTAAAAAGGATGATAAACCACAGAAAAAGCAATTAATGACCATAAATCCCAATAAAAGCCTAATATACAATAAAAAATGCTAATAAACTCTAAAAAATCCCAAAGAACACTAATAGACCCTAGCGAACCCTAATAAACTCTAAAGAACCATATTAAACTCTAAAGAACACAAAAAACACTAAAGAACCCAAAAAATCTAAAACGCATTATATAAACCCTAAAAACCGCTACAATACCCAAAAAAACCGTAAAACACACTAAAAACCCTAACAACCCTTATCAATACCAATAAAAATAAACCCATAAAAATCCACCAAAAAACCATTAAAAAGAAATCAGATAGTATAAAAAACCATAAAAACCTATTAAGAACCCTTAAAAACCCTAAAACCCTAAAAACCATTAACAACCATTAACCCTAAAATAGGCTTCAAATAGACACATAAACCCTAAAAACATTACATAAACCCTAAAATGTAACAAAAACCCTAAAAATGCAACATAAACCAGAAAACACAACATAAACCCAAAAAACACTATATAAACCCTAAAAGCACTACATAATCCCAAGAACTATAACATAAACCCTAAAACACATCATAAACCCTAAAAATGAAACATAAACATTAAAAACGCTACATAAAACCTAAAAACACAATATAAACCCTAAAAACACTCCATGAACCCTAAAAACGTTACATAAACTCTAAAAAAGGCAATATAAATGCTACATCACCCCTAAAAAGGCTACATAAACCTAAAAAATGCAACATAAACCCTAAAAATGCTACATAAAACCTAAACCCTAAACATGCTACATAAACCCAAAAAACATTGCATAAACCCTAAAAATTATACATAATACCTAAAACTGCTAACCAAACCCTATAAACGCTACATTAACACTAAAAATGCTACCTAAACTCTAACAACATAACAAAATCCCTAAAAAATCTACAAAAAACCAAAAGACACTTTAAAACCGACAAAAATATTAAAACCTAATATACCATAATATAAAAAACTAAAACCTAATAAACCCCTAATAATGTCTAATAATCCCTAAAAACACCTTATAATTCCTAAAATCCTAAGAAACTCTACTCAACACTAATGAAACCCCAAAAATACCTAATAAACCCAAATAAATGACAATAAAACCTAATTAACCCTAAAAACACGTTAGGAAAACCTAAAAAACCCTAACCAACCCTAATAGACACTGATAAACACTAATAAACCCTAATAAACCTGAAACAAACCCTAAAAATTCCAAATAAACCATAAATAAAGCCAAATAAACCCTACTCAACCCTAACAAACCTTAACACACCATAATAACCCCTATTAAAACCCTACAAAACCCTAATAAACAAAAAAAATTCTAGTATACCTTAAAAAATCTCTAAAAACCCTGATAAACTCTAATATATCCTAATAAACCCAAAAAAATATCACAAACAATAAAACAATTGATCAAAAACAATAAAAACATGCTATATTACCTAAAAAGACCTAAAAACACTAATATAACCTAATAAAAACAAAAACGCTAATATACCATAAAAATCCCTAGAAACCCTAATAAACCATAATAAACTCTAATATAACCAAAGAAACCCTAAAACGCACAAAAACAAAAACAGAATGCTCACAAACAAAAACAAAATGGTCACAAAAAATAAAAACACGCTATATTATCTAAAAAGACCTAACAAACATTAATATTACCTAATAAAACAAAAAACTAATATACCCCTAACAAACCCTAAGAAACCCCAAAAATCCGTAATAAACCCTAATAAAAATGAATAAACCCTAATAAAACCCGAAAAATACCTTCTCAACCCTAATAAACCTTGACACACCATAACTAGACCTAATAAAACCCAACTAAACCCCAATAAACAAAAAACGCAAACCAACCATTAAAAAGCCCTTGAAACCCTAATAAACCATACTAAAATCAAATAAAAGCTAATAAACCATTAAAAATGCTCCGAAACACTAAAAACACACCAATAAAACCTAAAAATTCATAAAATCCTTCATATATATTAACAAAAACTAAAAAACACTCATAAACCCTAATAAAAACACTAATAAACCCTAGTAAACCCTAAAAATCTCTAACAAACCCAAATAAACCGTACTCAACCCAAATAAACCATAATAAAACCTTAAAGATACCGACTCAACCATAATAAAACCCTAAAAATACCTACTCATCCCAAATAAACTTTAACACACCATAATAAACCATAATAAACCCCACTAAACCCTAAAAAACGCAAATATACCATTAAAAATCCCTAAAACCCCTAATAAATTCTAATAAAACCTAGCAAAGCTTAAAAGCGCTAATAAACCTGAATAAAAACTACCAAACACTAAAAAACCCTAATATACCCTCTTAAAAATTAATAAACCATAATAAACCACAATAAACCCTAGTAAATCCTAAACATAACAAAATATACCATAATATACCCTAATATACCCTAATAAAACCAAATCAATCCTAATAAAACCCTAAAAATACATTATAAACTGTAATAAACCTTGAGGCACCATAATAGCCCCTAATAAAATCCTAATAACCCCCCCCCACCAAACCCTAAAAAACACTAATATACCATTTAAAATCCCAAAAACCCTAACAAACCATAATAAATTTTAATAACACCTAAAAATCCAAAAATTGATAGTAAACCCTAAAAATACCTCTAATAAAAATAGTGGTTATGACGCTCATTCATGTGCATATGCATGTGAATGATAATAAATAATAAATAAAAACCACATCCAAGTGCATGTGCATGTGCATGTGAATGTGCATGTGCATGGTAATAAACAATAAATAATAACAAAGTCCACATGAATGTGCATTTTCATGTGAATGATAATAAATAATAAATAATAACACATGTGCTTATAGAATAACGCAAGTGCATTGCATGTGCACGTGCATGAGAATAAATAATAATAACACATTTGATAATAGAATAATCCAAGTGCATTGCATTTTCATGTGCATGGTAATAAATAAAATATAATAACGCACGTTTATGTGCATTTATAGGTAATGATAATGATACTGACGCATGCACATGCATGGAAATAAATAATAAATAACAACGCACATGCATGTGCATTTGTATTTGATGATACAAACAATAATAATAATAATAATAATAATAATAATAATAATAATAATAATAACAATAGAATAACCCAAGTGCATTGCAAGTGCATGTGCATAGTAGTAAATAATAAATAAATAATAGTAAATAAGAACGTACATTCTTGTGCATGTGTATTTATATTTGATAATAATATTAATAATACTAATAATAATAATAATAATAATAACGCAGGCACATGCATGGTAATAAATAATAAATAACAATGCACATGCATGTGGATTTGCATGTGATAATGATAATAATAATGATGATGGTGATGATGATGATGATAATAATAATAATAATAATAATTGTGATAATAATAATAATAATAATAAAATAATAATACAAGTGCATTGCATATGCACGTGCATGGTAATAAATAATAAATAATAACGCACATGCATCTGCATTTGCATGTGATGATAATAATAATAACCCCAGTAGTAGTAGTAGTGATAATAGTAGTAGTACTAATGCATGCGATAATAGAATATTGCATGTGCATTATGTGTGCACGTGCATGGTAATAAATATTAACATGCGTGCATTGCATTAGCATGTGATGATGATGACGATGATAATAATAATAATAATAATAATATTATTATTATTATTAACAACACATGTGATAATAGAATAACACTCGTGCATTGAATGTGCGTGTTTATGTATTTTCATGTGCATTTGCATGTGAATTTGCATCTGATGATAATAACAACAACAACAACAACAACCATAATAATAATAATAACAATAAGAATAAAAATGTATGTGATAATAAAATAACGTGTGTGCACTACATGTGCACGTGCATGGTAATAAAAAATAAATAATAATGCATGTGCATGTGCATGTGCATGAGATGATAATAATAATAATAATTATTATTATTATTATTATTATTATTATAACATCAATGCCTTTGATAATAAAACAACGCACATGCATCGCATGTGCAGTGCATGATAATAAATAATAACTCATAGTGCACGTGATGATAATAATAACAATAATAGTAATATTAATAATAATAGCGCGTGTGATAATAGAATAAGGCACATGTATTGACTGTGAGCATGTATCGTAATAAATAATAACGCACGTTCATTTGCATTTTCATTTGATGATAATAACAATAATAAAAATAATAGTAATAATAAAAATAACAATAAAAATGCACGTGATAATAGAATAATGTAGGTGCATTGCGTGCACGCGTGCATGGTAATAAATAATAACGGACGTGGATGTGCATTTTCATGTGATGATAATAATAATAATAGTATTAGTAGTAGTAGTAGTAGTAGTAGTAGTAGTAGTAACAACAACAACAACATATGCATGTGCATGGAAATAAATTATAAATAATAACGCATGTGAATTTGCATTTGCTTGTGATGATAATAATAATAATATTAATAGTAATAACAATAATGATAATTATAATAATGATAATGATAATAATGGTAATGATAATAATGATAATAATAATGTTTGTGATAATAGAAAAACACATGTCCTAACAAACCCTAACAAAACATAACAAACCCTAACAACCACTAATAACCCATAAGAACCACTAATAAACCCAAATAACACCTGAAACCCACTATTAAACCCTAAAACCCTAATAAACACTAATAAATCATAATAACCTATGATAAACCCTAAAAACCCTATTAGATTCTAATAAACGCTACGAAAGCCCTAAAATCCCTAATATACAATAAAAACACTATTCAACCATAATAAATCCAAATAATCACTAAAAACCACAACAAACCCGACAAAACACTACAAAACCCGCCAAATAATTGCCTACAAAGCCTTACAACCCACTAATAAACCCTAAAAAACCCTAATAACCCCATAATAAATCGTAAAAAACCCTAACAACCCCAAATAAATTGTAAAATATCCTAACAATGCCAAATAAAATGTAACAAACTGAAACAAACCATAACAAACCCCTATTAAACCGTGATGATGGCTACGCAAGCTGGGGACCCAGGCGATTCTGTTGAACCTGCGCGCATGTTGACTCCCTCGAATGAGGTAGTATAATCCGTAAAAAAACCTGAATCTGAACCTGTTGGGCATAATTTTCTCTTTCAACTTTGCAATCCACGGGTTGCTAAGCATGATCAACCAGAATATTCTTCTTTGGATGTGTCGAAAAAGAATTTTGCAGAGGTCGTCAAATCTACGGTTGCAACCTCATTCTCTGACTTTGGCACTCCATCTCTTGGTTGTGTTATTAAGAAAGGAAAAATAGCTCATGTGGCTGCCAATCGGGAGGCTATTGAGGAAAGAACTAAACTCTACAAATTCTCGATCATTTCTCGGTTGGTCATACCCAAGGGAGAGCGATTATGGATATTTGCGGAGCTTGTTAAGCGAATTGCTGAGATCTGGGGTTTCTCAGACTGGAAAATGACATCCATGGGATGAGGCTTCTACCACATTGTTTTTCCATCGGATGAACACAAGCGACGTGCATGGAGATCCGGTTCACTCTCCCTCAAGCCTGGTCTACTACGGATTCAAGACTGGGATCGCAATTTCAACCCAACAAGTGTAAAGAATACCTTCACTCAAGTTTGGATCTGCATCTGCAACTTGAATTAGTTCTATTGGCATCCCCAGATTCTGTGGGACATTTCTTCCTCCGTAGGTTTTCCTATCCGAATTGACAGGGAAACAGATAACCCAAGATTTGGGCATTATGCCCAAGTACTTGTTGAAGTGTACATGGCCAGTACTCTGGTAGAAGAAGTGGTGTTAAACACATTGGATAAAAGTCTCGTGCTGGAAATTCAATATGAAAGGAGACCCAAGTTCTGTAGCAACTGCTTATTCCTTGGGCACTCCATCGATGTGTGTAAGAGGCTGAAGACCTGCAGCATTTGCAAGGAAAAAGGACATGGAGACAGTTCATGTCATGTTTCCAAAAAGAAAGAAGTGACCCACAAAGATGCATCTCTCTCAATGCAAGGCAATGAAAGCATCCGAACTGGTGCTCCAGCTAACTTGGAAATGCTTAATAAGGCCAGTGGCTTGGCTCCTGACAGTGTTGAACAAGTTGTCTCTGTTGAGAAACTCATGATCACTACAGGTGCTCCAGCCCTCCCTGAGCAGAATGGTTTAGCTCCTGCTGAACAACTAAATCCCCCTTAGTCTAGTTGCTCAACACCTGATAGTGTAAAGGAAACAGTCTCTCTTGAGCTTCTCAAGGACACTGCATCTGTTCTGGCTCCCCTAGGGGACTATGAACCTGTCAGCTCCCCCCCTGCAGCATCTGGGCTCACCTCCCTGGCCCCAGTGATACCCTCTCTTCCTCCTGATGCACCTAGTACTGCAATTGCTAACACGATGCATGATATATCTACGCCTGATGAAGTGCAGGCTGCGGAAACGAACATGCCTAATCTTGCAGTTGCTGGCAAGATGCATGATACACCTGCACCTGCCATTGTGGATACCATTGAGGTGCAGGCTGGACATGTTCTCCCGGTTGAGCAGACTAAGGTGGATGCCCCTGTCTGTGCTCCTTCTGGGGTATTTCTAGAGATCAATACACTTGGTTCTTCCTTGGAGCCATCAGATCTCATCCCTTCACCTGCCTCTAAGCAGCCTCCATCTACCTAGCTTAATGCCCCTGATTCTTCTACTGACAAGGTGCCTGATGAGTTCAATCTTGTTCCTATAGGGAAGGTTGTAAGGACCAAAACCATTGTGAGCTCCCACAATGAGGGGATTTGTTCTTATAATACCTTCTCACCCCTTTCTGGGAAGTTCTGGGCTGATCAAGCTGATGAGAGCCATGATACTGACACAATCTCTGAGGTTCCCTCTCCTCAGGTGCCTAAAACTGACCAAGTCACCAAGAAACCCCCTGGAATACCCCCCAAGCAGGTAGGGAAGGGAAAAGAGATCTCCTCTAAGGATACACAAGGATTTCCTCGCCTGAGAGGCAAAAATACATCTAATCAATGAAGATGTTGTTCTGGAATTGTCAGGGGATTGGGAACTCTCCCACTGTTGCAGCCCTTCGACACTTCCTCAACTCCCACAAGCCTTCGCTTGTGACCATTGCTGAACCTCTCATTAGTTTTGAAACTGGAGGGGTTTCAACTGGTGTTCCCTTGGATACTCCCTTATTTCTCACAACATAGGTGTGGATTCTCTTGAAACCTTATGGGTTTTTCGACATAATGTTCTGCAAATCTCCTCTTTTGAGATTCGCAATCAGCTAATCTCGGTCCGCACCCAGCTACATGATATCTCTTTTACCTTCTCTTTTTTCTATTCCTCTTGCTCCTACACCAGAAGAAGATAACTTTGGAATGATTTATCTATTCTAAGTGAGAATATGGATCACAATTGGGTTATAACCGGTGACTTCAATGCTATCCTTTTCCCAGATGAAAAGATTGGAGCTCACTTCTTCTGTGCTGCTGCAAATGATTTTCAATGTTGTGTAGACCAATGCAACCTCACTAAAGTTCCTATTGCAGGTTCCAAATTTACTTGGGGAAGGTTTACTGTCAATGGTAGGCAGGCTACTAAGATTGATAGGTGCTTTATGAAAATCAATGACAGCAGCTCCCCAGCTGTTATCTCAGGATTTTCTCTTCCGAAATTCAATTCTGATCATAATCCTCTTATTTTCAACATTCGGGAGGAAAGTAGGAGGACCTCTCCTCTACCTTTCAAATTTAATAATGCCTGGCTCTTAATCCCAGGTTGTAGGGAAGTCGTTCTTGATGGATGGAACACTGCTTTTCAAGGGAGTCCTCACTTTGTGGTTTCCTCCAAGCATCGCAAGATCAAAAGCCTCCTAAAAGTCTGGAGCAGGAGCTCATTATCGAGGCTTGGTGATGACATTAGTGATGCAGAATATCAGATGAAGTCTTTCCAGGAGAATAATCGACAAGGGAACATTCCTACCAGTGATGATATTGTGTTTCATAAAAGGCTTGATGATCTCCTGGAACTCATGGAGAGTTTGGGAAAATATCAATTCAATGTCTACTGGCTTAAAGATGGTGATAGAAATTCAATGTTTTTTCATCACTTGAAATGGGAGAAAAAATCTCATAAAGGACCAAATCAGATCTGTATCAAGGGTCATAAAATTGTTGATGAGAAAGAGCTCTCCGATGCTGTTTTTGATCACATCAAAGTGCTTTATAATGATGATGGCATTCCCTCTGCTTCCCCGCTTGCTGTGTGCATTGAAAAATGTGTTAATGATTCACAGAATAATGATCTGACTTCTCCACCTCTTGAGGATGAAGTAAGATATGCCCTCTTTTCTCTCAACTCGAATAGTGCTCCCGGCCCGAATGGCTTCACCAAAAAATTATTCACCTTTTATTGGGACATCTTTCATTCATAAATCACTAAATCTGTCAGGGAATTCCTTCTCGTGGGGTTAATCCCTCATGGAGTCAACTCCAATTTTATTGCCCTGCTTCCTAAAAAGGAAGCTGCAATTGAGATAGGTGACTTTCGGCCAATTTCCATTGGGAACACTGTACCCAAGACTATTAGCAAAATCATTGTTATCCGGTTATGGAAGATTGTTGGCAACATGATTTCACCTAACCAATTTGGTTTTGTTCCTGGACGAAGTATTTAGAACTACTTATACACGTCCTCTGAAGGAGTTAATGCCATGAGGAGGGCCTCGAAGTTTGGGTCCTTTGCCTTAAAACTGGATATATACAAAGCCTTTGATACTATTAAGTGGGATTTCCTGTCCAAGATTCTTGGCATGTATGGTTTCTCAGAAAAATTTATTTGAATGATTTCCACCATCTTGAATAGTGCCAAAATTTCTGTTTTGATTAATGGATCTCCAAAAGGATTCTTTCAGTGTTCCCGGGGGGTCATACAGGGTGATCCTCTTTCCGGAATTCTCTTTGCACTTGCTGAGGACTACCTAAGCCACCTTGTTACTAATGCTATGTTGGCTGGCTACTACAACCTTATTAAAGACGACAGAAATTTATTTGTACCTTCACATCTACTTTATGCTGATGATATTCTCCTCTTTGGTCTGGCTAATATGCGGACCATATCTTCTATCCGGAAAATCTTCGCTCATTATGAGGCTGTTGCTGGACAGGCCATTAGCTGGAGTAAATCATCTATTGTGTTTTGGAAAGGGAGATCTACTACGAGACAGACCAAGATTGTCAGATGCCTTTGTGTCAAAAAAGGATCCTTGCCTTTCAACTATCTTGGTGTTCCCTTATTTTGGGGGAAGGTTAAACAATGTCATCTTGAAAGCATCTTGTTAACATCACTCAGCAGCTTGCCAAATGGAAGGGCAAGACCCTCTCACAAGCAGGCAGGGTATGTCTTATCAATTCTGTTGTCACCTCAATGTTTTCTCATACCTTCTCCATCTATAAGTGGCCAGTCAGCCTAATTAAATCCCTTCAAGCCAAGATCCGGAACTTTGCATGGACAGGCTGTATTAATAAAAGTAAATTGATCACTTTTTCCTGGAAGGAATGCATCAAACCACTTGAAATGGGGGGGCTAGGCATTAAGGATCTCAAGATATTCAATGATGCCCTGTTGGCCAAATTCACTTGGAATCTTTTAACACACAGAGAGGGTGATTTGGACTTTCTCAAAGAACGCTTTACTGGGAAACTATGCAATGGTTATACTGGGTACATGCTCTCCTCTGTCTGGAAAACGGTTAAATACTCGTATAAGGACATTATCTCTCAATCTACTTGGGCTGTCTTGAGGCAATCCAACTTGAATTGTTGGTTCACCACTTGGATCAAGAGTCCGCTGCATGAATCTATACAGGTTCTGCATGGCTTGAAACATATGTCCATTAATGAACTCATCACCAGACTGTCGGAGCTGGCGGAGACCTTACCTTCCCATATCATTTCTGAGATTCGACTCTACAGTTACATGGATTATGACACAATTAGCTGGAAACCGAACTTGATTGTCCTGCTTACTGTAAAGGACTTTTACAATCACAAATGTCGGCAAGGGATAGATCCCCCCTCATGGCTCATGATATACAAATGCCATTTTATTCTTCCTAGACATTTTCTGCACTTCTGGAGGATATGGAGGAATCGGTTGACCATGCATGGAAAACTTCAAAAAGTTGGTTTGCATCTTGCTTCGGCCTGCTGTATATGCATGCAGGATGCTGAAAATGTGCAGCATCTTTTTGTTGAATGCAAGATTTCTCATGGTTTGTGGATGTACCTGTAGGATGTCTTTGGTCTTCAATTGCCCCTGGATAGAACCTTTGCTCAGATGATGTCTCTCATCACGGAATCGAGGTATACTGAGCAAATCTACAATCTTCTCCTTGCTGCTTCGGCAGCCATTGTGGCTTTTCTATGGGCTTCCAGAAACTCTTCTATGTTCCGGAATAAGTCAAGCTCCCTTCATGAGGGTATTCTTGCCATGCATTCTGCTGTCCGGATGGCCGGGGGCATTCAAACAGGTGCGATGAACAATTGCTTTACTGACCTTATCACTCTCCGCACTCTTGGTGTCTCTGGTAGGTGCAAAAAACCCATGGTGGTGAAGTCAATCCGATGGATTCCACCTATCCCGTCTTGGAGAAAAGTCAATGTTGATGGTGCGGCAGTAGGATCTCTAGGGACTTCTGGCTGTGGTGGCGTCTTCTATACTTATAGAGGTTTTGTCAAGGGAACTTTTTATCACTTCATCAGAATTGGATGTGCTTATGAAGCAGCGCTTTGGGCTATCATCAAGGCGGTGCGGTTTGCAAATTAGTTTGTTTGGAAGCAACTCTGGATTGAGTCTTACTCTATGCTTGTGGTTGAGGCCTTTCTTCAAAATTCAAGGAAGGTTCCTTGGTGGCTTCTACCCCAATGGATTGATTGCATTAGTTTATCCAAAAATCTGGTTCTTAAGATCACCAATGCATACAAGGAAGTTAATATGGTAGCTGATGTGCTTTCCAAGAAGGCTATAGAAGAACACTGGTCATGGTGGTCTTTTGTTGCTCCATCTTTTTGTGCGTCAATTGTGGATTCAGACATGATGGGTGCTACCCATACCCGGTTGCATAGGTCCCCCTTGTAATGCCTTGCACTTTATTTTTCTTTTATACACTTGAGGGATCAAGCCTTCTGCTTGGCCCCACACCTTCTTTGCCCTAATAAACCGTAATAAACCCTAACGAATCATAATAAACCCTAATAAATTTTAATAAACCCAAATACACATTAATAAACGTTAATAAATAAAATAAACCATAATCAATCCTAGAAAATCCTAAATAAACCTAAAAAAGGTTGATAAACCCTAGAAAAAGCTATTAATGCCTACAAAAGACCAATAAAACCCTAATATACAATAAAAAACACTAATAAACAATAAAAAATACTAAAGAACACTAATAATCCCTAAAGAACCCTAATAAACCCTAAAGAACCATAATAAACATAAAAACCCCTAATGAACAAAAAAACGCTAAAACCCCTTACATAATCTCTATAAACCGCAACAATACCCAAAAAAACCCTAAAATACACTATAAAACCCTAAAAACCCCTATAAATCCAGAAAAAACAAGAAAAACATTAAAACCCCTGAAAAAACATTGAAAACCCATCAAATACCATAAAAACTGTAAACACCCGTTAACAACCCTTAAAAACCTAAAACCCACTACAAACCATAAAAAACGATTAAAACCCTAAAAAGGCAACAAATAAATACATAAACCCAAAAAACAATACATAAACCCTAAAAATGCAACATAAACCCTAAAAACGCAACAAAAACCCATAAAACGCAACATAAACCCAAAAAACACTATATAAACGCAAAAGCACTACATAAACCATAGAACCGTAACATAACCCCTAAACAATGCAACATAAACATTAAAAATGATAGATAAAACTAAAAACACAACATAAACCCTAAATACACTACATAAACCCTAATAACGTCACATAAACCCTAAAAAATGAAACATAAACACTACATGACCCCTAAAAATGCAACATAAACTCCGAAAACGCAACATAAACCCTAAAAAATGCTACATAAAACATAAACCCTAAACACACTACATAAACCCTAAAAATGATACATAAACCCTAAAAATTGCTTCATAAAACCTAAAACTGTTATCTAAACCCTAAAAGTGCTACATAAACACTAAAAATCCTACATAAACTCAAACAACGCTACACAAACACTAAAAAATGCTACAAAAAACCTAAAGATGCTTTAAAACCCTCAAAAATATTAAACCCTAATATACCATAATATAAAAAATTAAACCCTAATAAAGCCCTAATAAAGTATAATAATCCCTAAAAATGCCTTGTAATCCCTAAAAACCCTAAAAGACTCTACTCAACCCTAATAAAACCCCAAAAATACCTAATAAACCCTAATAAAGGATAATAAAACCTAATAAACCCTAAAAACACGTTAAGAAAACCTAAACAACCCTAACCTACCCTAATAGACACTAATAAACACTAATAAACTGTAATAAACCTCAAACAAACCTAAAAATCTCTGATAAACCATAAATAATCCAAATAAACCCTACTCAACCTTAAGAAACCTTAACACTCCATAATGACCACTAATAAAACCCTACAAAACCCAAATAATGAAAATAAATGATAGTATACCTTAAAATCCCTAGAAACCCTAAGAAACTCTAATATAACCTATTAAACCCTAAAAAAGCTAACAAACAATAAAAAAATGATAACAAACAATAAAAACGTGCAATATTACCTAAAAAGACCTAAAAACGCTAATATAACCGAATAAAGACTCAAAACGCTAATATACCTTAAAAATCCCTAGAAACCATAATATACCATAATAAAATCTAATATAACCTAATAAACCTTGAAAATTCTCACAAACAAAAAAAATCGCTCACAAACAATAAAAAACACTATAATATCTAAAAATACCTAACAAACACTAATATAACCTATTAAAACAAAAAAAAACTAATAAACCCCTTACAAACCCAAATAAACCGTAAAAATCCCTAATAAGCCCAAATAAAAACTAATAAACCCTAATAAAACCACAATAAAACCCTAAAAATACCTTCTCAACCCTAATAAACCTTGACATACCATAATAAAACCTAATAAAACCCAACTAAACCCCAATAAACAAAAAAAAGGCAAACAATCCATTAAAAATCCCTAGAAACCCTGATAAGCCATAATAAATTCTAAGAAAACCCAATAAACCATAAAAAATTCTCACAAACACTAAAAACACGATAATAAAACCTAAAAAGTCCTAACAACCCCACATATATATTAATAAAAACTAAAAAAACTCATATAACCTAATAAAAATACTAACAAACCCTAGTAAACCCTAAAAATCCCTAACAAACCCTCATAAACACTACTCAACCCTAATAAACCTTAATAAAAACCTAAATATACCTACTCAACCCTAATAAAACCCTAAAAATACCTACTCAACCCAAATAAACCTTATAAAACTATAATAAACCATAACAAACCCCACTAAATGATAAAAATGCAAATATACCATTAAAAAGCCCTAAAACCCCAAATAAATGAAAATAAAACCTAACAAAGCTTAAAATCACTAATAAACCCTAATAAAAACTACTAAACCCTAAAAATCCTAATATACCCTCTTAGAAATTAATAAACCAAAATGAATGATAATAAACTCTAATAAATCCAAAACATACCCAAACATACCATAATATACCATAATATACGACAATATACCCTAATAAACCCAAATAAATCAAAATAAAACCCAAAAAAATACCTAATAAACCCTAATAAACCTTAACACACCATAATAAACACTAATAAAATCCTAATAACCCCCACCAAACCCTAAAAAACCTTAATATACCATTAAAAACCCTAAAACCCTAACAAACTATAATAAATGTTAATAACACCAAAAAATTCTAAAAATGATACTAAACCCTAAAAATACCTATAATAAAAATAATAGTAATAACGCACATGCATGTGCATGGTTTAAATAATAAATCTTAACGCACGTGCATGTGCATATGCCTTCACATTTGCATGTGAATGATAGTAAATAATAAATTATAAATAATAACGCATGTGAATTACAAGTGTTTGTGCATGTGCATGTGAATGATATTAAATAATAAATAATAACACACATCCAAGTGCATGTGCATGTGCATGTGCATGTTCATGGTAATAAACATTAAATAACAACCAAATCCACATGAATGTGCGTTTGTATTTGAATGATAATAAATAATAAATAATAACACATGTGATAATAGAATAATGCACGTGCATTAGAATAAATAATAATAACACATCTGATAATTGAACAATGCAAGTGCATTGCATTTGCATGTGCATGATAATAAATAATATATAATAATGCATGTGCATGTGTATTTACATGTAATGAGAATTATAATGATGCATGTACATGCATGGTAATAAATAATAAATAACAACCCACGAGCATGTGCATTTGTATTTGATGATACAAACAAAAATAATAATAATAATAATAATAATAATAATAATAATAATAATAATAATAGAATAACACAAGTTCATTTCATCTGCATGTGCATAGTAGTAAATAATAAATAAATAATAATAAATAAGAATGCACATGCATGTGCATGTGCATTTACATTTGATGATAATATTATTAATACTAATTGTAATAATAATAATAATAACGCATGCACGTGCATGGTAATAAATAATAAATAACAACATAAATTCATGTGAATTTTCATGTGATAATGATAATAATAATAATGATGATAATAATAATAATAATAATAATAATAATAATTGTGATAATAATAATAATAATAAAATTTTAATACAAGTGCATTGCATATGCACGTGCATGGTAATAAATAATAAATAATAACGCACGTGCATCTACATTTGCATGTGATGATAGAAATAATAACAGTAGTAGTAATAATAGTAGTAGTAGTGGTGATATTAGTAGTAGTACCAATGCATGTGATAATAGAATATTTCATGTGCATTACGTGTGCACATGAATGTTAATAAAAAATAACGCTTGTGCATTGCATTTGCATGTGATGAAGATGAAGATGATAATAATAATAATATTATTATTATTATTATTATTATTATTAACAACAACGCATGTTATAATAGAATAACGCACGTTCATTGAATGTGCATGTATGTGCATTCGCATGTGCATCTGCATGTGATGATAACAATAACAACAACATCCACAATAACAATAATAACAATAATAGTAACAACGCATGTGATAATAAAATAACATGTGTGAATTACATGTGCACATGCACGATAATAAAAATATAATAATAACGCACGTGCACATGCATGTTCATGTGGATGATATGATAATAATAATAATAATAATAATAATAATAATAATAATAATAATAATAATAACAGTAACAATAAGTTATAGGTGTTTAAAAAAACAGAAGACATGACAAAAAATGCAAGAAATGGGGACTCGAAAAACCTATCAAATCACAGAGTCATTGAAAAAGGAATAACTTCTTCTTCGGGTGTCCATTTATGCACCATGAATAGTCAAAATGAATCTCATGGAACGAACTACGATAAAATAGGTGTCTGAGGCCGAACAGACACACAGATCAAAACTTATGACCATTTTAAGAAAAATTTGACAGGGATCCGTAAATGGAAATGGAGTTTTGGAGGCCTTATGATGGGTTTCTGGTATTTTAGGGTCTGAAACATGACTTGAACTAATTTCAAGTCATCCTTCTTTGAAGATCTCTTCGCTACTTTCGATTTGATATGTGGTAGAGCTCAAACGGACAGTCGGAGCGAAAGTTATGGCCATTTGAAGTTAGACTTTTTTTAGAGTGGTATAACTAATATATCTTATATTTCTTTTATCTTATTAGAGTTTCTAAAAAACATGGTCGTCACTCATCTCATGAGATATGATTTGACTAGTCAGAGTGCTCAAACGGACACACAAAGGAGAAGTTATGCCTATTTTAGTGAGTTGTAGGTTTCTTATGTTTTTAGGCACTAGGAGAGTTACTAAATTTAAAATGACAATAACTTTTTATAAGTTAGTTCATTTTGGCTCTACCACATATCAAATTGAATATTATGAAAAGATACGCACTCTAGTTACCACTGTAACCCTTTCTGACATTCTTCAACCCCCCAAATGTCCCAAAAT
The DNA here is from genome assembly GCA_963277665.1 of Viscum album. Taxonomy (NCBI): domain Eukaryota; kingdom Viridiplantae; phylum Streptophyta; class Magnoliopsida; order Santalales; family Viscaceae; genus Viscum; species Viscum album. The sequence continues at coordinate 792,111,006 of OY728167.1, forward strand.
CCCTTTGGATGGTCAAAAGATTGGATTCAGGGGTCCGTTTTGCAATAACTTCTTCTATGGGTGTCCGTTTTTCCTCTACCACATATCAAATAGAATCTTGAGACTATACCTACACGTCTATAACCACTGAAGTACCTTCTAACATCCTTGAAGGCCCAAAAAGGCAATTAATCCCTCCAGAAGACCATAACTTCTACTTCGAGAGTCCGTTTTGCCTCTACCATATATAAAATCCAAGCTTCCGACTAGATCTACACATCTATGACCAATAGGAACACCTTATAACGTTATTAAAGACCCAAATGGTCCATAAGTCCTCCAAATGACCATAACTTCTGCTTTGGGTGTCCGTTTCACCTCTACCACATATCAAATTGAAGCATGCGACTAGCTCTACACATCTGTGACAACCATGAACTACTAAATAACACTAAAAAACCATGAATAACCCCATAATCAATAAAAACCATTAAAAACCACGCAAAACCCTAAAAAATCCTAACAAACCCTAACACACACTAACAAACCCTAACAAACCCTAACAAACCCCAAAAAACCCTAAAAACATGATAAAACCCTAAAAGACCATAACAAACCCAAACAAGCCCTATCAAACTCCAAGAAGCACTACGAAACCTCAATAAACACAGAAAACCCAAAGAAACCCTAAAACCCCCTAAAACCCATAATAAATCCTAACATGACCCTAAAAACCCTAAAAACCCAAAAAAACCCTAAGCAAACCTAAGAACCTCTAACACAACCTTAGAAACCCTAACAAACCCTTAGAAACCCTAACACACTTTGTAACCCTAGCACAGCCATAGAAACCCCAACACACCCATAGAAACCCTAACACAACCTTAGAAACACTTAGAAACCATAACACACCCTTAGAAATCCAAATCCACCCCTAAAAACCCTAACCCTCCCTTAGAAAACCTAACACACCCTTAGAAACCCTAACAGACCCTTACACACCCTAAATCACTCTAATAAGAACTAAAGATTCCTAAAAAACCCTACCAACCAATAATAAACCCTAATAAACCCTAAAGTCTACTACTAATCCCTAACAAACACTAATAAATAGCTATAAACCCTAAAAACCCTATTAGACCCCCAATAAAAGCTAAAAAATATCTAAAATCCCAAATTTACAATAAAACACTATTAAACCATTTAAAATGCTAATATTCATAAAGAATCCCTAACAAACCTGCCAAAACCTTAAAAAATCATAAAAACCCATTAAAACCAAAAAAACCCTAAAAACCCTAAATACCCAAAAAAATTCCTAATAAACACTAAAAAACCTTAAAACCCCCTAAAACCCTTTAAAAACAAAAAAACCAAAGAAACACGAAAACAAACTTAAAAAATCCTAAAAAAAACCTCAAAAAAACCTCTAAAAACCCTAAAAACCTAAAAAACACTGAAAACACTCAAAAACCCTAAAAAGCATTAAAATTCCTAACAAAACCCTTACCAATCGTATGAAATCCTTAAAAACCTTAAAATCCCCCTAGAAAACTCTAAAAACCGGAAAAGATACACTAATACACCCTAAAGTACCCTAAAACCCCTAAAAACCCTAAAGAACCATAAAGAACCACTAAAGCCACTAACAATGCTACATAAACCCTATCAATTTCTACAAATACCCGAAAAATGCTTCAAAACCCACAAAACGCAACAAAACCCCCAAAAAATGCTAAAATAACCCTAACAAAGCATAACAAATCAAAACACACCCATAAAACCCAAAAAAGAAACATAAAACCCCAAACAACTCAAACAAACTGTAACAAACCCTAAAAACCCTAACAAAACCTAAAAAACCCTAACATACACTATTATCCCCTAAGAACCACTAATTAACCCTAATAACCCATAAAACCCACAATTAAACCCTTATAGACACTAATAAACACTAATAAATCGTAATAACCTGTAATAAACCCTAACAAACTCCTTTAGACTATAATAAATGCTACAAAATCCCTAAAAACCCTAATATACAATAAAAAACACTATTAAACCATAATAAACCCTAATAATCACTAAAAACACTTACAAACACTAACAAACCCGACATAAGGATACAAAAATCTCCAAATAATAGCCTACAAAACCCTACAATGCACTAATAAACCCTAAAAACCCTAATAACCCCAAAATAAATCGTAACAAACCCTAATAAATTGTAATAAACACAAATACACATTATTAAACCCTAATAAATAAAATAAACCCTAATTAATCTTAAATAACCCTAAAAGAGGTTGATAAACCCTAGAAAAATCTATTAATGCCTACAAATGCCCAATAAAACCCTAATATACAATAAAAAACACAAATAAACTGTAACAAATCCTAAATAACACTAATAAACCCTAAGGAACCCTAATAAACCCTAAAGAACCATATTAAACTCTAAAGAACACTAAAAACCCCTAAAGAACCCAAAAAATGCTAAAACAGATTATATAAACCCTAAAAACCACTACAATACCCAAACAAACCCTAAAACACACTAAAAAACACTAACACCCCTATCAATCCCAAAAAAACAAGTAAACCCATAAAACCCCCCAAAACCATTAACAAGCCATCAGATACCATAAAAACGATAAACACCCATAAACAACCCTTGAAAACCCTAAATACACTACAAACCATAAACACCCATTAAAACCATAAAAAGGCATTAAATAGATACATAAACCCTAAAAATGTCACATAAAACCTAAAAAGTGCATAAAAACACTAAAAACACAACATAAACCAAAATACACAACATAAACAAAAAAACACTACATAATCCATAAAAGCACTACATAAACCCAAGAACTGTAACATAAACCCTAAAAAACACAACATAAACCCTAAAAACGCAACCTAAACATTAAAAATCACTACATAAAACCTAAAAACACAATATAAACAATAAAAACACTACTTGAACACTAAAAACATTACATAAACCCTAAAAAATGTAATATAAATGCTTCATCACCCCTAAGAATGATACATAAACCCAGAAAACGTAACATATACCCAAAAAAATGCTACATAAATCCTAAACCATAAACACAATACATAAACCCTAAAAATGTTACATAAACCTGAAAAATGATATATAAAACCTAAAACCACTAACTAAACCCTAAAATTCTATATATAAATTAAAAAAACTACATAAACTCTAACAACACTAAAAAAACCCTAAAAAATGCTACAAAAACCCTAATGACGCTTCAAAACCCTCAAAAATATTAAACCCTAATACACCATAATATAAAAACTTAAACCCTAATAAACCCCTAATAAAATATAATAATCCCTAAAAACACCTTATAATCCCTAAAAACCTAAAGAAACTATACTCAACCCTAATAAAACCCCAAAAATACCTAACAAACCCTAATAAATGATAAAAAAAACATATAAATCCTAAAAACACGTTAAGAAAACCTAAACAACCCTAACCAACCCAAGATACTAATAAACACTAATAAACCCTAATAAACCCCCAAAAAACCTCTAATAATCCCTAATAAACAATAAATAAATCCAAATAAACCCTACTAAACCCTAAAAAACCATAACACATCATAATAACCCCAAATAAAACCCTACAAAACCATAATAAAGAAAAAAAGCTAGTATAACTTAAAATATTCCTAGAAAACCTCATAAACTCTAATATAACCTAATAACCCCTAAAAATTCTCACAAACATTAAAAAAATGATCAAAAAAATAAAAACGTGTTGTGTTACCTAAAAATACCTAAAAACACTAGTATAACCTAATAAAGAAAAAAAAAATCTAGTATACCTTAAAAATCCCTAGAAACCCTAATAAACCATAATAAACTCTAATATGACCTTAGAAACCCAAAAAAAGCTCAAAAATAAAAACCAATTTCTCACAAACAATAAAAACACACCATATTATCTAAAAAGACCTAATAAACATTAATATGACCTAATAAAACAAAAAAACTAACAAACCCCTAACAAACCCTAATAAACACTAAAAACCCCTAATAAACCCTAATAAAATCATTATAAACCCTAAAAATACCTTCTCAACCCTAATAAACCTTGACACACCATAATAAAACCCAAATAAACCTCAATAAACAAAAAAACGCAAACAAACGATTATAAAGCCCTAGAAAACCTAATAAACCATAATAAATTCTAATAAAGCTTAACAAACCAAAAAAATGATCACAAAGACTAAAAACATTCTAATAAAAAATAAAAATTCTTAACAACTGCTCATATATATTAACAAAAACTAAAAAGCACTCATATACCCAAATAAAAACAGTAACAAACCCTAGTAAACCCTAAAAATCCCTAACAAACCCTAATAAACCCTACTCAACCCTAATAAAACCTAATAAAACCCTAAAGATACCTACTCAACCCTAATAAAACCCTAAAAAATACTTATTCAACCCTAATAAACATTAACACACTATAATAAACCATAATAAACCCCACTAAACCCTTGAAATGCACTATGTTGCATTTGTTGTCAATGAGGTATGTTGTTGTCAAGGAATGAATGGATGGATGTCAAGGAGTTTCAATATGTGAATGACAAAGGATGTGATGGTGTTGGTGAGGACAAGAGAATGGCCATGGTACTAAGATGCATGTCACTTAGGAGATTCACTAAGTGACATAGGATGTTGTGGTTGAAACATTCTCTATGGATATCAGACGATTGTAGAACTGATCCTAATGTTTCAATACTTGTATCAAGATGATACTAAGTTACAACACTTGAAGAATGAATGATGATGGAGCATCATTAATATCTGACGATTGTTGAACTGCTCTTTAAAGTTCCAAGAACTTGTATCAACTGGATACAATGTCACAACATGATTAGAAGACCATGCATTGTTAAGACAATGCATGAGGAGATGAAGATGATCCATCCACACCTCCTCAGTGGATGAAGTAAGCTGAAGAAGTCCATGCACTATCACTTAGTGCATGAGAATTAGAAGAAGATCCAATTGATCTCTGATTAGATCAATGAAGCACATTGAAGATTATAAGTGATTCAGGAGTTCGGTTGATGAAGATGAACCTTTTGAATTTCATATCCTAAGTGAAGATCATATGAGGAGAAGTAATGGAATTCTTAAGAAGAAGAATAGAAGAAGTGGAGAAGAAATGGCTTGAATGGCACTTGGCATTTGTCTTATACTCATGGGTTACTTTGTTTTTGACAAAGTATTTGTACTGTCCTTTGCCAAAAAATATGGCCAGCCAAGGCACCTTGAGGGTTCAACCCCAAGGCATGGGTGCTAGGGCACCACGCCCATAGGGGAACCCGTGGGGCGAGCCCAGGGCGTCAGGACGCACCCAAGACACCGCATAGGCGTCTGGGGCACGCCCGGAGGAGCGCGGTAGGGGCGCATGAGCGCACCCGCGAGTGTCAAGCAGTGCATAGTGGGCGCCAGTGGCGCGCCCGAAGGAGCATAGTGGGCGCAGAGCGCGCCCGTAGGGAGAACTCGGCGCGGGGCGGCACCGAGAGGGGAGGAGATTCAATTGCTATTCTGATGGAAGTGCTTGGGTGATAAACCGCGGAAAAATCGGCCGCCGTTTCGATGTGGGATGCTGAATTTTTTCGCGGAGCGAATCCCAGCCGCTCATCTGATCTCGCGGACGATCGGCGCCGCTCATCTAATCTGTCGTGCTCCCGATCTGATCCAAGCCATCGAATGTTTTTGATCACCGCATCCAACGGCCCAGCATCTGTCTTCTTCCCCGAGCTCGCACGAGGCCACCCGCTAGTCCACCTTCGAACCAGGCACCACCCGACGACAGAATTTGAGCTCCCGGCCACCTCCGATCAAGCTAAAGCCACCATTGTGATCGTCTGGCCATAACGAACACATCCATGCGTAGAAATTGGCATGCATGCTAGTAATGAAGATATTCGTGTTCGGCCAAGGCAAGAGAATCTGCCGAGGCTATGAATGGTTTATGATTTGCATGGGCAGTGCTTAAAGAAGGTCGTGCATGCGTTCTAAGTCGCATGCACGTGAAGAAAGGGCAAATAAAAGAACCCGCGTTTGAACAGAGAGGAAATCAAGATTTGGAAGATTTTGAAGATCCGAAATCTTCGGGAGATCAAATATTTCTCACGCGGATGCACCGCCTCACCACTGCCTATAAAAAGAGAGGTTGAGCTCTCGTTTTTGCTTGCTGAAATTTTGTTGAAGATCCGGAGTCCCATGGGAGCGCTTAGCCTCGCGAAGTAGAAGCCCTGCGCGCATAACTTGTGCGGCAGAGAAGCCCGGAGCCATTTTTGGCTTCGTGAAGTCCCTTTTGCGCATCCCTTGCGCGAAAGAGGTGAAGGGGAGTCCCCTGCGCGCACTCCTTGCGCGACAGGAAGAGCCCGCTCTGTGCACCGTGCTTCCTGCACGGTTTGCACTTGCACAGCCAAGGTGTCCTTGACACACTTGCGCACCCGCGGTGTTATACCCTGCGTGCCCGCGGCTACCCATTGCATCATCTTGTGTTCTTTGAGGCTTGCGCGGAAGAATACTCCTTGCACCCTTGGAGCTTGCGCGACAAAAGTGTCTGCACCCTTGCGCGGCTCATATCTTGCACTCTTTGAAGAAGAAGTGGAAGTGGTCGCACCCCTTGCGCGCCCTTCACATTGGTAGGAGGTTTGGGTAGTATGAATTACACACCTTGTGTGTGTGTGCTTAATAGAGACTACACCCTAGCCGTATGTGTGCAAGGAGGAGAGGAAGACCACAACTAAATCCAAGTTGTGTGTGAAAGAAGTAGTGAAGGGCAAAGCCTTGTGTGCAAAGAAGACTAAAAGAATAAATTGTGTGTGCTAAACAAGAACAAGGCCGAACCTAGGTGTGTGCACCAAAAGTGAACACACTTAGAAGAATAAAGAAGTGGAAGACTCACACAAAGTATAACACACTTTTAAGTGTGTGAACAAATTGAACAAAGTGTGTGAAGTTCAAGGAAGGTGTGTGCTTGAAGTGATTACACCCTTTGAGGGTTTACTGCACCAAGAAGAGAAGAAGGGGAGTGCATTCTTGCATGCATGCACGTGCACACGTAAACAAGTCAAATCTTCTTGTGTGCATTTGAGGAGTCCAAGACCAGAAGATCTTGAAGAATCAGAGTTTCCATGCATTCAGTGCATGAAGTTGAATTGATGTGAGACTGGACCAGACTAAAGTTAAAGACATCAGTTGTCTGAGTATTCAGTAATTGAGAAGAGCCTGATCAATAGAAGTGATCAGAAGTTGCTGAGCAAGACCAACAGACCTTTTCAGAGGTTGTTGAAGTTTCTTGAAGAGAGAGGCCAGGTCATCCTTAGAAGAAGGAGATAAATCCTGAGCAAGACGAGAAGACCTGATCAACTCAAGTGATCAGAGGTACAGAGCAAGGCCAGCAGTCTTTATCCCAGACTGCTGAAGATACTTGAAGAAGCTTAAAGTGAAGAAGAGCTACTCGTGTGACTCGAGGAGCCAGGAGAAGCCCCCTGTGAGACTCAGGGTGGAAGAAGTCTTCAGTGGGATTCTGGAGCAGGCCAGTGGGACTCTGGTAACACTGTGGGACGCAGTATAAAGACCCTCCTGTGGGACTCAGGAGAGATACAGTGGGATGCTGTATTGACCATTGTAATACTAACAGATTATAATGGGAGAAACCATGTTGGGGCGTATAACCAACATGGCAAGGATGTAGGCCTTTGGTGCCGAACTTTGTAAATCCTTGTGTCCTGTGCCTTTTCATTACTGCATTATCCGGGAAAGGTTGAGAGACATAAGAAGATTGGATCGAGGCCTTAACAAGCCATAGAGGTTTAATTGATTAAGAATCAATTAGTAAAAAGTTTTAAAGGATCACTGATTCACCCCCTCCCCCTCTCAGTGATTCACACTGATCTGGGCACTTCAATTGGTATCAGAGGGAGGTTACCTCTAAAAGATCCAAGGGAGTCTTTATGAAGTGCAGATTTGAGGAAATGAGCGACCAGCCTCAAATGGAGATATCTGCCAAGACTCAGAAAAATAGAAAGAAGAAACAGGCCAAGAAGATGAAGAAAGCCTGTCCTAGCTGTGATGAAGTTGGAACAATGAAAGATCTTCAAAGTGCAATCTAATATCTTCAGAAGACAGTCCACAAGGAAGTGGCAATGTGTATAGCTACAGGCATCCTTGATCTTCAAGAAGAAAAATCACAGCTAGAAGAAGAAGCCAATGCAATGGAAGATCAATTGGCTAAAAGGGTTGGCATAACCAACACTCTCAGAAAGCTGGTGAAGGCTAAAGATGAAACAGTATCGCATTGCAATGAAAGATATGAAGACACTATTGAATAATTGCAAAGAAGTCTTTCTGAGAAAGAATTCTTTAACATAATGGTCAAAGATGTTTTCCATGCACTGGAAAAGAGGCACAAAGTTTCAATGAATGTCAGAGATGCTCAACATGAAGAAAAAGTCAAATTGGTGAAGGAGCTGTAAAATTCATTGCAAGAATTGAATAAGGTGCATGAAGACCAGATGAAACAACTGGTGGAGAATTGGGAAGGAAAGCTAAGAACTATTGAGGATGAGAAGAACTCCCTCAACATGAAATACTTAGAACTGGAGGTGATATTGAAACATCTGCAATCACCTAAAGCTGAATCCTCCCAGACAGCTGGAAGAATACATGTTGCTACTCAAGTATGCTTTGAGAAGGATGATTCTAAGAGAAAGACATCCTCTAATAAAAGTGCAACATCTTCTAGAAAGAAGGTACCATCCATACCATCTTGTACTGATGCTTCTAATTGTGTTTCCTCAAAAAGTGTAGGATGGAAGAATAATTCCAAACAAATATGGATGAAGACAGTAAAGAAGCAGAGCTCTCCTGAAACTGCACAACAGGTCAAGAAAAGTACCCTACAATCAGAAGTACTGAAGAGGTCAAGATTCGTGGGACAATGCTGGTGTTGTAACAAGTATGGGCATTGTGCAAAGGATTGTTGGTACAATCCACTGAATGCCAAAGCACAGAGGAAGCTCATGCCAAGGGGGAGCAAGCCAGAAGGAAGGAAGCAACATCCACAGGTCCAGAGACATCTGTTTACTGCAAATAGATTTGGATTACTTGACAACATCTGGGATGGTTGAAAAAGTGGTCAAAGAGTTGAAACATATCAATCTCCGAATGTATCCGAAGCTGGAATGAAGAGAAGATCACTAAACCTGGATAAGAGAGATTCCTTGGGAAGCAAGCAGAAGAAAGTGGAAGATGCTCCCAAGAAGAGTTTGAAGAATGAAGAGAAGTCCTTGGAGTCTAAATCCAAGAATGGTGATGCATCCAGAAGGACCACCAAGAAAACATGCTTCTACTGTGGAAAGAAAGGACACACCATGGATCTTTGTGAACAAGCCATGGAACTGAATAGAAGCAGACTGGACTCAAACAGACAATCAATCCAGAAGAAGCAGAAGGGATTGATTGAAAACAAGTTTCCTAAGAAAGGTAGCTTGACAGCATCAAAAGAACCATGTGGAACTTCCAGAACTGAGGCCACACTTACAAATGACTTACTATTCATATGGCCAAATCAGTTGCAACTTGCCAAAGATCTGCAAAGAGCTGAAGATGAAGTTCTGGCAATTGCTAAGGCAAAAGGGAAGAAAAAGATTTCACATGAAGATGTATTGAGATCCACACCAGCACAAACATCATTGAAGATCAAATGTGCAAGTGTGAAGAATGGTGAAAATGGGACATCTCGGTTGAGAGAATCTTCTCAACCTTGTTGTTCACATTGATGAACCAAGGAGGTTCCATCTTATTCTCTTATACTTCTGATATTTACATGTGCTAACATTGCAGGGAATTGAATATGATGATCATTCTCAGCTGGAGGATGGTTTGGAAGGAATGGAGTGCACCCCTTGAGGGGGAGCCTATCTGGAGAAGATGATATTTTGGGATTTAATATCATATTGAGAAAAGTGAAGGTATTCCAATCATATTTTCATCCCTTGTTTCTTAATTGTATTCATCATGACAATTAAGAGGGAGTATTGATTGAAGACAAATGAATGAAAGGGGGAGCTTTATCTTTGCACCTGAACTTTCTAATGAGTTTTGTGAAGTTGTGCATGATTTAGAAAATTCATTGTTATATCTGAAAAATTTCAAACCCCTAAGCATGATCTCACATGTGTAGAGAATTATGGACAGCTTTGAATTCCTTGGTTACATCACTCTTGTTTTCTACACCGGGTTAGCCCAAGTAGACTTAGAGTTGATCTACTAATGGTTCTTTGCTCAAGAGAACATGTGGCATCATCCCTCTCTCATTGTTTTTCAAGAAAATACTTTTCAAAGGGAGGAAGAGATTTTAGAAAGAGAACCACACCACACCTTTGCATTTGGTTGCCAATAAGGGGGAGAAATATTGGCACACATATTGACCCATTCATATGTGCTCTAGTGTATTGACAACAAATACAAAGGGGGAGATTGAAATGCACTATGTTGCATTTGTTGTCAATGAGGTATGTTGTTGTCAAGGAATGAATGGATGGATGTCAAGGAGTTTCAATATGTGAATGAAAAAGGATGTGATGGTGTTGGTGAGGACAAGAGAATGGACATGGTACTAAGATGCATGTCACTTAGGAGATTCACTAAGTGACATAGGATGTTGTGGTTGAAACATTCTCTATAGATATCAGACGATTGTAGAACTGATCCTAATGTTTCAATACTTGTATCAAGATGATACTAAGTTACAACACTTGAAGAATGAATGATGATGGAGCATCATTAATATCTGACGATTGTTGAACTTCTCTTTAAAGTTCCAAGAACTTGTATCAACTGGATACAATGTCACAACATGATTATAAGACCATGCATTGTTAAGACAATGCATGAGGAGATGAAGATGATCCATCCACACCTCCAAAGTGGATGAAGTAAGCTGAAGAAGTCCATGCACTATCACTTAGTGCATGAGAATTAGAAGAAGATCCAATTGATCTCTGATTAGACCAATGAAGCACATTGAAGATTATAAGTGATTCAGGAGTTCGGTTGATGAAGATGAACCTTTTGAATTCCATATCCTAAGTGAAGATCATATGAGGAGAAGTAATGGAATTCTTAAGAAGAAGAATAGAAGAAGTGGAGAAGAAATGGCTTGAATGGAACTTGGCATTTGTCTTATACTCATGGGTTACTTTGTTTTTGACAAAGTATTTGTACTGTCCTTTGCCAAAAAATATGGCCAGCCAAGGCACCTTGAGGGTTCAACCCCAAGGCATGGGCGCTAGGGCACCACGCCCATAGGGGAACCCGTGGGGCGAGCCCAGGGCGGCAGGACGCACCCAAGACACCGCATAGGCGTCTGGGGCACGCCCGGAGGAGCGCGGTAGGGGCGCATGAGCGCACCCGTGAGTGTCAAGCAGTGCATAGTGGGCGCTAGTGGCGCGCCCGAAGGAGCATAGTGGGCGCAGAGCGCGCCCGTAGGGAGAACTCGGCGCGGGGCGGCACCGAGAGGGGAGGAGATTCAATTGCTGAGCTGATGGAAGTGCTTGGGTGATAAACCGCGGAAAAATCGGCCGCCGTTTCGATGTGGGATGCTGAATTTTTCCGCGGAGCGAATCCCAGCCGCTCATCTGATCTCGCGGACGATCGGCGCCGCTCATCTAATCCGCCGCGCTCCTAATCTGATCCAAGCCGTCAAAGGTTTTTGATCACCGCATCCAACGGCCCAGCATCTGTCTTCTTCCCCGAGCTCGCACGAGGCCACCCGCGAGTCCACCTTCGAACCAGGCACCTCCCGACGACAGAATTTGAGCTCCCGACCACCTCCGATCAAGCTAAAGACACCATTGTGATCGTCTGGCCATAACGAACACATCCATGCGTAGAAATGGGCATGCATGCCAGTAATGAAGATATTTGTGTTCGGCCGAGGCAAGAGAATCTGCCGAGGCTATGAATGTTTTATGATTTGCATGGGCAGTGCTTAAAGAAGGTCGTGCATGCGTTCTAAGTCGCATGCACGTGAAGAAAGGGAAAATAAAAGAACCCGCATTTGAACAGAGAGGAAATCAAGATTTGGAAGATTTTGAAGATCCGAAATCTTCGGGAGATCAAATATTTCTCACGCGGATGCACCGCCTCACCACTGCCTATAAAAAGAGAGGCTGAGCTCTCGTTTTTGCTTGCTGAAATTTTGTTGAAGATCCGGAGTCCCGTGAGAGCGCTTAGCCTCGCGAAGTAGAAGCCCTGCGCGCATCACTTGTGTGGTAGAGAAGCCCGGAGCCATTTTTGGCTTCGTGAAGTCCCTTTTGCGCATCCCTTGCACGAAAGAGGTGAAGGGGAGTCCCCTGCGCGCACTCCTTGAGCGACAGGAAGAGCCCGCTCTGTGCACCGTGCTTCCTGCGCGGTTTGCACTTGCACAGCCAAGGTGTCCTTGACACACTTGCGCACGCGCGGTGTTATACCCTGCGTGCCTGCGGCTACCCATTGCATCATATTGTGTTCTTTGAGGCTTGCGCGGAAGAATACTCCTTGCACCCTTGGAGCTTGCACGACAGAAGTGTCTGCACCCTTGCGCGGCTCATATCTTGCACTCTTTGAAGAAGAAGTGGAAGTGGCTGCACCCCTTGCGCGCCCTTCACATTGGTAGGAGGTTTGGGTAGTATGAATTACACACCTTGTGTGTGTGTGCTTAATAGAGACTACACCCTAGCCGTATGTGTGCAAGGAGGAGAGGAAGACCACAACTAAATCCAAGTTGTGTGTGCAAGAAGTAGTGAAGGGAAAAGCCTTGTGTGCAAAGAAGACTAACAGAATAAATTGTGTGTGCTAAACAAGAACAAGGCCGAACCTAGGTGTGTGCACCAAAAGTGAACACACTTAGAAGAATAAATAAGTGGAAGACTCACACAAAGTATAACACACTTTTAAGTGTGTGAACAAATTGAACAAAGTGTGTGAAGTTCAAGGAAGGTGTGTGCTTGAAGTGATTACACCCTTTGAGGGTTTACTGCACCAAGAAGAGAAGAAGGGGAGTGCATGCTTGCATGCATGCACGTGCACACGTAAACAAGTCAAATCTGCTTGTGTGCATTTGAGGAGTCCAAGACCAGAAGATCTTGAAGAATCAGAGTTTCCATGCATTCAGTGCATGAAGTTGAATTGATGTGAGACTGGACCGGACTAAAGTTAAAGACATCAGTTGTCTGAGTATTCAGTAATTGAGAAGAGCCTAATCAACAGAAGTGATCAGAATTTGCTGAGCAAGACCAACAGACCTTTTCAGAGGTTGTTGAAGTTTCTTGAAGAGAGAGGCCAGGTCATCCTTAGAAGAAGGAGATAAATCCTGAGCAAGACGAGAAGACCTGATCAACTCAAGTGATCAGAGGTACAGAGCAAGGCCAGTAGTCTTTATCCCAGACTGCTGAAGATACTTGATGAAGCTTAAAGTGAAGAAGAGCTACTCGTGTGACTCGAGGAGCCAGGAGAAGCCCCCTGTGAGACTCAGGGTGGAAGAAGTCTTCAGTGGGATTCTGGAGCAGGCCAGTGGGACTCTGGTAACACTGTGGGACGTAGTATAAAGACCCTCCTGTGGGACTCAGGAGAGATACAGTGGGATGCTGTATCGACCATTGTAATACTAACAGATTATAATGGGAGAAACCATGTTGGGGCGTATAACCAACATGGCAAGGATGTAGGCCTTTGGTGCCGAACCTTGTAAATCCTTGTGTCCTGTGCCTTTTCATTACTGCATTATCCGGGAAAGGTTGAGAGACATAAGAAGAGTGGATCGAGGCCTTAACAATCCATAGAGGTTTAATTGATAAAGAATCAATTAGTAAAAAGTTTTAAAGGATCACTGATTCACCCCATCCCCCTCTCAGTGATTCACACTGATCTGGGCACTCCATCCCTAAAAAACCTAAATTTACCATCAAAAAGCCCTAAAACACATAATAAATGCTAATAAAACCTAACAAAGCTTAAAAGTTATAATAAACCCTAATAAACACTACTAAACCCTAAAACCCCCTAATATACCCTTTTAAAAATTAATAAGCCATAATGAACCGTAATAAACCCTAATAAATCCTAAACATACCCAAATATATCATAATATACCATAATATACCCTAATAAACCCAAATCAATCCTTATAAACCCTAAAAATACATAATACACCTTAATAAACCTTGACACACCATAATAAACCCTAATAAAATTCTAATAACCCCTACCAAACCCTAAAAATTCTAATATACCATTAAAAACCCCTAAAACCCTAACAAACCATAATAAATGTTAATATCACGTAAAAATCCTAAAAAATGCTAGTAAACCTTAAAAATACCTCTAACAATAATAATAGTAATAACACACGTGCATGTGCATATACATGTGCATGGTTTAAATAATAAATAATAACGCACGTGCATGTGCATATTCCAGCGCATTTTAATGTGAATGATAATAAATAATATATAATAACACACATACAAGTGCATGTGCATGTGCATGGTAATAAACAATAAATAATATCCAAGTCCACATGAATGTTCATATTATTGTGAATGATAATAAATAATAAATAATAACACATGTGATAATAGAATAATGCACGTGCATTGTGTGTGCACACTACTACAAAAACGACCAATATCATCTCTAGAGAAGTGCATTAACAGTGCTATAAAAAGTGTTGTTAATTGTGTTGAGGATATAGGGGGGTCCATTTTATCAATGCTTTGAAAAGAGATGATAATGGAACCTTTTAACAGCAGTAAATAAGCACTGAAAAAACACCCCTTTATCAGTGCTTTTTTAGCACTAATAATAGGGGACTTTTATCAACGCTTCTAAAAAGCACTGATAAAAGTAAAAACAATAAAAACAATAAAAAATAATAAAAAATATTTATATAATGCGGGGGGGAGCTTTTAATAGAGCTCTACCCCCCCATCAGTGGTAGGCAGAACCCCCCCCCCTCAATATCTCCCATGCATTGCCCTTCTCGCGCATCCCCCACACACGCTCACCTCCTTGCTTCCACCCGAACTCGAACCCGTGACCTCCCCCTTTGCATGCTTGCACCTTTACCACTAAGCCATTTCGTTTTTTCTCTATTTAATGATATATCTATTTATATATATATATATATATATATAGTTATATTTATTCGTATATTAATATAGATTCATATAAATATAAATATATTTAGTTATATTAATACACATATATTTATTCATATATTAGTGTGTATATATATATTCATTCTTATATTAATATATGTTTATATTAATATGTTTTTTATCCGTATATTTATTTTTATATTAATATATATTTATAATATTAGTTTTAAATACTTTTATAAAATATTTTTTTTATGTGAGTTTATAAATAAATAAATAAATACATACATACATATATACAACACACATACATAAATACACACACACACACACACACACACAGAGACACATATATATTTACGAATAAATACATATATATTTATTTGTGTGTGTATTTGAAAAGAAATAGAATGTTAAAACGACCATAACTTGTAATCTAGAAGCCCGTTTCCACTCCACAACCAGTCCAATGGATGAAAATGAAACAATCTTCGATATGATATGTGGTACAGGCCTTGCCGACATTCAGATCATATGATATACTTGTTGAATGTTAAAAGATCGGGGTATCCCGACTAAAGCCACTAACAACGCTACATTAACTCTATCAATTGACACAAAAACCCAAAAAATGCTTCAAAATACAAAAAACTCATCATAACCCCAAAAAATGCTAAAATAACCCTAACAAAGCATAAAAAATCCAAACACACCCATAAAACCCAAAAAACACTTAAAACTCCAAAAAACTCAAACAAACTATAACAAACCCTAAAAACCCTAACAAAACCTAACAACCCAGAATAACCACTAATAACCCCTAAGAACCACTAATAAACCCTAATAACCCCTAAACCCCACTATTAAACCCTAATAAACACTAATAAATCGTAATAACCTATAATAAACCCTAAAAAACTCTATTAGACCCTAATAAATGCTACGAAATCCCTAAAACCCCTAATATACAATGAAAAACACTATTAAACCATTTTAAAATCATAATAATCACTAATAACCCTTACAAACCTGACAAAATGATACAAAAAACCTCTAAAAAATAGCCTGCAAAACCCTACAACCCACTAATAAACCCTCAAAAACCCTAATAACCCCAAAATAAATCGTATCAAACCCTAACCACCCCAAATAAATAGAAATAAATCCTAAAAACGCCAAATAAATCGTAACAAACTAAAACAAACCATAACAAACACCTAATAAATAGCAATAAACTCTAACAAATCATAATAAACCCTAATAAATCATAATAAATCCAAATACTCAATACTAACCCCTAATAAATAAAATAAACCCTAATGAACCCTAATAAATCCTAAAAAACCCTAAAAATGTTGACAAACCCTAGAAAAAGATATTAATGCCTACAAAAGCCCAAAACCACCCTAATATACAATAAAAACGCAAATAAACTGTAACAAATCCTAAAGAATAATAATAAACCCTAAAGAACCCTAATAAACTCTAAAGAACCACATTAAATTCTAAAGAACACTAAATACACTAAAGAGCCCAAAAAATGCTAAAACACATTATATAAACCCTAAAAACCTCTACAATACCCAAACAAACCCTAAAACACACTAAAAACCCTAACAACCACTATCAATCCCAAAAAAAATAATACAATAAACCCCCCCCCCCCCCAAAAAAAAACCATTAAAAAGACATCAGATACCATAACAAACCATATACACATGTTAACAACTCTTAAAAACCCTAAAAAACACTACAAACCACAAACAACCATTAAAACACTAAAAAAGCATCAAATAGATACATAATCCCTAAAAATGTTACATAAACCCAAAAAATTAAACAAAACCCCTAAAAATGAAACATAAACCAAAAAAAACACATCATAAACCCAAAAAATGCTACATAAACCCTAAAAGCACTACATAAACCCTAGAACTGTAACATAAACCCAAAAAAACACCACATAAACCCCAAATAACGCAACATAAAAATTAACAAATGCTACATAAAACCTAAAAACACAATATAAACCCTAAAAACACTCCATGAACCCTATAAACGTTACATAAACCCTAAAAATGCAACATAAACGCTACAACACCCCTAGAAACACTACATAAACCCATAAAACGCAGTATAAACCCTAAAAAATGCTACATAAAACCTAAACCCTAAACATGCTACATAAACCCTAAAAACATTACATAAACCCTAAAACCACTAACTAAACCCTAAAAATGCTACATAAACTCTAACAACGCTACATAAACCCTAAAAATGCTTCAAAAACCCTAAAGATGCTTCAATACCCTCAAAAATATTAAACCCTAATATACCATAATATAAAACATTAAATCATAATAAACCCCTAATAAACCCTTAAAGAACCACTAAAGCCACTAACAACGCTACATAAACCCTAAAAATTTCTACAAAAAATCAAAAAATGATTCAAAACCCACAAAATGCAACAGAACCCCAAAAAAATGCTAAAATAACCCTAACAAAGCATAAAAAATCCAAACAAACCCATAAAACCCAAAAAACACATAAAACCCCAAATAACTCAAACAAACAGTAACAGACCCTAAAAACCCTTACAAAACCTAACAAACCCTAACAACCACTAATAATCCCTAAGAACCGCTAATAAACCCTAATAACCCCTAAAACCCACAATTAAACCCTAAAAACCCTAATATACACTAATAAATCGCAATTACCTATAATAAACCCTATAAAACTCTATTAGAACCTAATAAATGCTTCCAAATCCCTAAAACCCCTAAAATACATTAAAAAAACTATTAAACCATAATAAACCTTAATAATCAATAAAAACCCCAATAGACCCGACAAAACGCTACAAAAACCTCCAAATAATAGCCTACAAAACCCTACAACCCACTAATAAACCCTAAAAATCCCTAATAATCCCAAAATAAATTGTAACAAACCCTAAAAACCCCAAATAAATCGTAACAAATCCTAACAAAGCCAAATAAATCGTAACAAACTGAAACAAACCATAACCAACCCCTAATAAACTGTAATAAAACCTAACAAATCATAATAAACCCTAAGAAATCTTAATAAACCAAAATACGTGTTACTAAACACTAATAAATAAAAAAAACCCTAATAAATCCTGAATAACCCTGAAAAAGGTTAATAAACTCTATAAAAAGCTATTAATGCATAAACAAGCCCAATAAAACCCTAATATACATTAAAAAGGCTAATAAATTGCAACAAATCCTAAAGAACACTAATAAACCCTAAAGAACCATAATAAACACTAAAGAACCATATTAAACTATAAAGAACACTAAAAAACCCTAAAGAACCCAAAAAACACTAAAACACATTATATAAACCCTAAAAACTACTAAAATACCCAAACAAACCCTAAAATACACTAAAAACCCTCGAAACCACTATTAATCCAAAAAAAATTAATAAACCCAAAAAACCACCCAAAAAACCACTAAAAAGCCATCATATACCATAAAAAACCATAAACACTCGTTAACAACCCTTAAAAACCCTAAAAAACACTACAAACCATAAACAACCATTAAAACCCCAAAAAGGCTTCAAATAGATACATAAACCCTAAAATTGATACATAAAAACTAAAAAATTCATCAAAAACCATTAAAACACAACATAAACCAAAAAGCGCAACATAAACCCAAAAAACGCTACATAAACCCTAAAAGAACAACATAAACCCTAGAATTGTAACATAAACTCTAAAAAACACAATATAAACCCTAAAAATGCAAAATTAACATTAAAAACACTACATAAAACCTAAAAACACAATATAAACCCTAAAAACACTCCAGGGACCCTAAAAACCTTACATTAACCTTAAAAATGCTACATATATTCAACATCACCCCTAAAAATGCTACATAAAACGAGAAAAATGCAACATAAACCCTAAAAAGTTCTACATAAAACCTAAACCATAAACACGCTACATAAACCCTAAAAACATTATATAAACCCTAAAAATGATACATAAAATCTAAAACTGCTAACTAATCCCTAAAAACACTATATAAACACTAAAAATGCTACATAAACTCCAACAACGCTACACACACCCTAAAAATGCTACCAAAACCCAAAAGCTTCTTTAAAAACCTCAAAAATATTAAACCTTAATATACCAGAATATAAAAAATTTAAAACTAATAAACCCCTAATAAACACTAATAATCCTTAAAACACCTTATAATCCCTAAAATCCTAGGAAACTCTAATCAACCCTAATAAAACCCCAAAAGTACCTAATAAACCCTAATAAATGACAATAAAGCCGAATAAACCCTAAAAGCACGTTATGAAAACCTAAACAATCCTAACCAACCCTAATATACACTAATAAACACTAATAAACCCTAATAAACCCCAAACATACCCTAAAAAGCCCTAATAAACCATAAATAAATCCATATAAACCCTACTCAACCCTAACAAACCTTAACACACCATAATAACCCCTAATAAAACCCTACAAAACCCTAATAATGAACAAAAATGCTAGTATACCTTAAAAAATTTCTAAAAACCCTGATAAACTCTAATATAACCTAAAAACCCTAAAAATTCTCACAATGAATAAGAAAATTGTCATAAACAATAAAAACGTTCTATATTACCTAAAAAACATAAAAACACTAATATAACCTAATAATGACAAAAAACACTAATATACCTTTAAAATCCCAAGAAACCCTAATAAACCATAATAAACTCTAATAAAACCATAGAAACCCTAAAACACTCAAAACAACAATACTCTCACAAACAATAAAAACATGCTACATTATCTAAAAATACCTAACAAACCCTAATATAACCTAATAAAACAAAAAAACTAACAAACCCCTAACAAACCCTAAAAATCCCTAATAAAAATGAATAAAAATGAATAATCCCTAATAAAACCCTAAAATACATTCTCAACCCTAATAAACCTTGACACACCATAACAAAACCTAGTAAACCCCAACTAAACCCCAATAAACAAAAAACACAAAAAAACCATTAAAAAGCCCTAAAAACCCTAATAAACCATAATAAATTCAAATAAAAGATAAGAAACCATTAAAAATTCTCACAAACACTAAAAACATGCCAATAAAACCTAAAAAGTCATAAAAACCCCTCATATATATTAAAAAAACTAAAACACACTCATATACCCTAATAAAAACACTAAAAACCATAGTAAACACTAAAAATCCCTAACAAAGGCTAATAAATTGTACTCAACCCTAATAAACCCAAATAAAACCTTAAGGATACCGACTCAACCCTAATAGAACCCTAAAAATACCTACTTAACCCTAATAAACCGTAACACACCATAATAAACCATAAAAACCCCCCACTAAACCCCAAAAAACGCAAATATACCATTAAAATCCCTAAACCCCTAATAATTCGCTAATAAATAATAAATAATAACGCAAATCCAAGTGCATGTGCGTGTGAATGATAATAAATAATAAATAATAACGTATATCCAAGTGCATGTGCATGTGCATGTGCAAGTGCATGTGCATGTGCATGATAATTAAAAATAAATAATAACAAATTCCACATGAATGTGCATTTTCATGTGAATGATAATAAAAAATAAAAAATAACACATGTGATAATAGAATAACACAAGTGTGTTGCGTGTGCACGTGCATGAGAATAAATAATAATAACATGTGGGATAATAGAATAACACAAGTGTATTGCATTTTCATGTGCATGGTAATAAATAATATCTAATAACACATACGTATGTGCATTTACATGTAATGATAATGATAATGACGCATGCAAGTGCATGGTAATAAATAATAAATAACAACACACGTGCATGTGCCTTTTTATTTGATGATACAAACAACAACAAAAACAACAATAATAATAGTATAATGGAAGTGCATTTCATGTGCACATGTATAGTAGTAAATAATAAATAAATAATAGTAAATAAGAACGCACATGCATGTGCATATGCATTTACATTTGATAATAATATTAATAATACTAATTGTGATAATAATAATAATAATAATAACGCATGCACATGCATGGTAATAAATAATAAATAACAATGCACATGCATGTAGATTGAATGTGATAATGATAATAATAATGATAATGTTAATAATAATAATAATAATAATAATAATTGTGATAATAATAATAAAAATAAAAATAAAATAATAATACAAGTGCATTGCATATGCACGTGCATGGTAATAAATAATAAATAATAACGCATGTGTATATGCATTTGCATGTGATGAAAATAATAATAACAGCAACAGTAGTAGAAGTGATAATAGTAGTAGTACCAATGCTTGTGCTAATAGAATATTGCATGTGCATTATGTGTGCACGTGCATGGTAATAAATAATAACGTGCATTCATTGCATTTGCATGTGATGATGATGATGATGATGATGATGATGATGATGATGATGATAATAATAATAATATTCTTAATAATAACAACGCATGTGATAATAGAATAACACACATGCATTGAATGTGAATGTTTATGTATTTGCATGTGCATTTGTAGGTGCATTTGCATGTGATGATAACAACAGCAACAACAACAACAATAATAATAATATCAAAAATAATGTCAACGTATGTGATAATAAAATAACGTGTGTGCATTTCATGTGCACGTGCATGGGAATAAAAAATAAGTAATAATACACGTGCAGGTGCATGTGCATGTGCATGAGATGACGATAATAATAATAATAATAACAACAACAATAACTTCAATGCATGTGATAATAGAATAACGCACATGCATTTCATGTGCAGTTCATGATAATAAATAAAAACTCATAGCGCATGTGATGATAATAATAACAATAATAGTAATATTAATAATTATAGCACATGTGATAATATAATAACGCACATGTATTTAATGTATGTGTGTATGGTAATAAATAATAACACACGTGTATTTTTATTTGAATTTGATGATAATAACAGCAATAACAATAATAGTAATAATAACAATAAGAATAAAAATGCATGTGATAATAGAATAATGTAGGTGCATTGCGTGTTCACGTTCAAAGTAATAAATAATAACAGACGTGCATGTGCATTTGCATGCGTTGATTATGATGATGATAATAATAATAATAATAGTAATAAGAACAACAATAACATAGGCACATGCATGGAAATAATTAATAAATAATAAATAATAACGCATGTGCATCTGCATTTTCATGTGACGATAATAATAATAATAATAGTAATAACAATAATGATAATTATAATAATGATAATGATAATAATGATAATGATAATAATGATAATAATACCATGTTTGATGACCGAATAACACACGTCCTAACAAACCCTAAAAAAACCTAACAAACCCTAACAACCACTAATAACCCCTAAGAACCACTAATAAACCCAAATAACACCTGAAACCCACTATTAAACCCTAAAAACCTAATAAACACTAATAAATCATAATAACCTGAAATAAACACTAAAACGTTATTAGACTCTAATAAACGTGGCAAATTCCCTAAAACCCATAATATACATTAAAAACACTATTTAACCATAATAAATCCTAATAATCACTAAAAACCCTAACAAACCTGACAAAACCCTACAAAACCTGCCAAATAATAGCCTACAAAACCCTAAAACCCAATAATAAACCCTAACAAACCCTAACAAACTCTAATAACCCTATAATAAATCGTAACAAACCCTTATAACCCCAAAAAAATTGTAACAAATCTTAACAACACCAATTAAATTGTAACAAACTGAAACAAACCATAAAAAACCCCTTATAAACCGCAATAAACCCTACCTAATCATAATTAAGCCTAATAAATCATAATAAACCCAAATACACGTTAATAAACCCTAATAAATAAAATAACCCCTAAGAAACCCTAATAAATCCCAAATAACCCTAAAAAGGTTGATAAACCCTAGAAAAAGTTATTAATGCGTACAAAAGCCCAATAAAACCCTAATATACAATAAAAAAGATAATAAATAGTAAAAAATCATAAAGAACACTAATAAACCCTAAAGAACCCTAATATACACTAAAGAACCAAAATAAACTCTAAAGAACACAAAAAACCCTAAAGAACCAAAAAAATGCACTACTAGAAAATGAGGATTTACCAACAGTTCTGAACCATTGGGAAAGGCCAGAGAACCGTTGGTATACCTTATACCAACAGTTCTGGGACCGTTGGTATACCTTATACCAACAGTTCTGGGAACCATTGGTAAGTAAGCCATGGGGATATCTTTTCCCAATGGTTTACATATAACAGTTGGGATAGGTTAGAAAAATTAGCCTACACTAATGGTTCCCTAAATCATTGGAAAAAGTTTTTCCCAATGGTTTCCCGTGAACTGTTGGGAAAACCAACATTTTTCCATGGTTCCCAACGGTTTCTAAAACTGTTGGGAATGTATTTTAACCAATGGTTTCCTTTGAACCGTTGGTGAAAACTTTCTATGAATCCTATTCCAATGGATTGAAACCGTTGGCATAGGCTATGCTGTGCAAATTGCACAGCAGCCTGCAATTTGCACAGTAGCCAGTAATTTGCACAACACTGGTAACTCTTAAATATCCTTGAACATGAAATAACAAACTAAAACATAGATATACAGAACAAATTC
Source organism: Viscum album (assembly GCA_963277665.1). Classification (NCBI taxonomy): domain Eukaryota; kingdom Viridiplantae; phylum Streptophyta; class Magnoliopsida; order Santalales; family Viscaceae; genus Viscum; species Viscum album. The sequence goes on from OY728167.1 coordinate 792,134,937, forward strand.
ATACATATTTAACATATAATGAATCTGGATCTACACACATCTAGAATTAAATCAGAATTGATAACTTAATTATAAACATACATAATTAATTTAAACATACACATTTAAATGTTTTTTTCTAGAAATGATGTCCATTTGAAATAGAATACATGTACATGGAGTGATACCGGCCCCACCGTGCCTCAGATTGAGGTGAGGTTGAATCGTACACATCACAAATGACTCATGGATCGTTGTTCTAAAGTATCAACATATTCTGAAATCATTTGGTCGGTTTTCCGTATGTCATTTATTTTCACTTAAAATGTTCTTCATTTCAAAAAAATGAGACACTTTGAGTGGTGTTGGTCACACCATGACTCAGATTAAGTTGGGGCTGACTCATACACATCAAATATGATGAATCGATCGTTGTTCTAAAGTTTCAACACATTCAGAATGTGTTTGGTCAGTTTTCCGTATGCCAGAAGTTTTTAATTAAAATGTTGTCCATTTCAAATAAACATGACACTTTGAGTGGTTTCATCCACATCGCGCCTCGTATTGAGGTGGGGTTGACTCTTACACGTCACAGGTGACCCATGGATCGTTTTCCTAAGGTTTCAACAAAATCTTAATGTGTTAGGTCAGTTTTCCGTATGTCAGCTTTGGTTTTCACTTAAAATGATGTCCTTTTGAAACAAAAAAGAGACACCTTGAGTGGGGCTGAACACTATGCGCCTCGGATTGGGGTAGGGTTGACTCGTACATGGCACATATGACCCATGGATCATTGTCCTAATGTTTCAATAGAAACCAAATTCGTTTGGGCGGTTTTCCGTATGCCAGTTGTTGTTTTCACATAAAATCTCGTCCATTTTAAACAAAAGAGAGACACATTGAGTGGTGTCGGCCACACCGCGCCTCGAATGGAGGTGGGATTGACTCTTGCTCATCATATATGACACATGGATCATTGTGTGAAAGTATAAACACAATAAGAATCTGTTTGGTCATATTTCCGTATGTACTTAAAATGTTGTCCATTTTAAACAAAAGAGAGACACTTAGTGTGATCCTGGACACACTACGACTCGGATTGAGGCGCAGTTGACTCGTACATGTCACATATGACCCATGGATCGTTTTCATAAAGTTTCAATAGAATCCTAATTCATTTGTTCGGTTTACCGTATGTTATTTGTTGTTTTCAATTAAAATGAAGTCCATTTTTAACTATAGAGAGACACTTCGAGTGGTGCCGACCACTCCACGCCTCGGATTGAGGCTGGGTTGACACATACACGTCAGATATGAACCATGGATCATTTTTCTAATGTTTTAAAATAATCTGAATACTTTTATTAAGTTTTTTGTATATCATTTGTTGCTTTCACATAAAATGTTGTCCATTTCAAATAAACATGAGACACTTTGAGTGGTGCTGGACACACTGGGCCTCAGATTTAGGTGGGGTTGACTTTTTCACATCAAAAATGACTCATGGAAAGTTTTCATAAAGTTTTAAAAGAATTAGAATGTATTTGGTCGGTTTTTTGTATGTCTGTTGTTGTTTTCACTTAATATGTAGTCCATTTTGACCTATAGTGAGACAGTTCAAGTGGTTCCGGCCACACCGCACCTTAGATTGAGGCTGGGTTAACTCGTAGACATCACATATGACTCATGGATAGTTTCCCTAAAGTTTCAATGGAATCAGAATGTGTTTGGTCGGTTTTCTGTATGTCAGTTGTTGTTTCCACTTAAAATGATGTCCTTTTGAAACAAAAGAGAGACACTTTTAGTGGTTCCGGCCACACCGGGCCTCTAATTGAAGCGGGGTTGACTCGTACACGTCACATATGACTCATGGATCATTTTGATAAAGTATAAACACAATCTGAATGCATTTGGTCAGTTTTCCGTATGCTAGTTGTCATTTTCACTTAAAATGTTGTCCATTTCAAATAAACCTAAGACACATTGAGTGGTGTCAGCCACACCAGGCCTTATATTGAGGTGGGGTTGACTCGTACACGTCACAAATGACTAATGGAATGTTTTCCTAAAGTTTCAACACATTCTGAATGCGTTTGTTTGGTTTTCTGTATGTCACTTGTTGTTTTCACATAAAATGATGTACATTTTAAATAAAAGAAAGAAAATTTGAGTGGTTTCGGCAACACCGTGCCTCAGATTGAGGTGGGGTTGACCCGTACATGTCACATATGACCCATGGATCATTGTGCTAAAGTATCAAAAAAATCCGAATGTGTTTGGTGGGTTTTTCATATGCCAGTTGTTATTTTCATATAAAATGTTGTCTATTTCAAATGAACATGAGACATTTTGAGTGGTGTCGGCCACACCTGAGACATGGTATTACCATCTTGAAAAACAGACATGTACTTGGTTTATCTTCAAGGAACCAATATCACTAATGAGTAATAGAAACCATCCTGGAATCCCTCACCTAGAAACCAAAGCATTCATCCTAGAATTTCAAGTCTAAATTCCCTGAGCATGAAAAGTTAGTCCATGAGTCCTTAACATGTAACCCATGTCTTATCCTAACAAATGACAAGTAAAACAAATCAAACAAGGCATAATTCACATAACATGGAGAATGTACAACAATGCTTTGTATTCAAATTAAAGCATATCATCACATGCATTTTATGAGCATGAGCTAATAAGCTTACCAAGAAATTCATATAATTCAAGACATACAAAAATGGAATAATCTTAAATAACATTGCATGATCATAGAAATAAAAAAAGGCATGTGAAATCAGGGAGGAGGGTGGGCGGCTGTCTTGGGGTCCAGTGAGGCGGGTGGGGGGGCTGTCTGAGGGGCTATCCGGGGGGATGTCCGGGGTCCAGGGAGGAGGGTGGGGGGGTTGTCCAGGGGGGTGTCTGGGGGGCTGTCCGGGGGGTGTTCGGGGGCTGTTTGGGGACCAAGGACGAGGGTGGGGGGCTGTGCGGGGGGATGTCCAGGGGGTGTTCAGGGGTCTGTCCGGTGTCCAAGGAGGAGGGTGGGGGGCTGTCCAGGGGGGCTGTCCGGTGGGCTATCGGGGGGGTTTTCGGGGGGGGGGGGGGTGTACGGGGGGCTGTCAGAGGACCAAGGAAGGGGGTGGGGGCTGTCCGGGGGGCTATCTAGGGGGCTGTCCGGGGGGCTTTCTGGGGTCAAAGGAGGATGTTTTGGGGTTGTTCAGGGTCCAGGAAAGAGGGAGGTTGTCCGGGGAGTTCCCAAACACACAAAACTCTACAAACATGCCCAAGATACACCGCAACCACTAAAAGACGTCAACATCCATGAAAAAAGATAATATATAAAACTAACTCAACTCCAATACTATACTACGGGTCTAGATAAAACCAACAAATAGAATAGATTAAATATCGAATCTCAGTAATATTAGTAAAAAATGTAACAGATCAATTTGTCTCACATCATCATCACTATCATCGCCATCATCATCACCCTCATCCTCATGGTCATCATTGTCCTCATCATCATCCCTATCCTCCTCAACTCCCTCCTCCTCACCCTCACCCTCCGCCTCTCCCTCCTCCTCTGCATCTCCCACTTCCTCTCCCTCCTCTTCTACATCAAACTCCTCTCCATCATCATCATCAGGCTGGACATCATCTAGACCACCACTAGAACTACCACCTGGTGCACCATATATAGAACATATCAACGATATATATTTATCAAAATCTGGGTTGGCCTCTGGTGGAAGTGTTTGACGTAGAACATCAATAAATTTCATAAATGCTCTATTTTCCCTAGCAGACTGTTCTGCCGTCTCTATGGTCCTTTTGTCTATCTGTTATGCATGTGCCTTAACTTTTTGTAGCTCAGTGGAACTACAACTCGTACCTGAGGAGGGCCAATAATTCATTGGGGCTATCCTAGGTCAGCAACATACTCTCCCATAATGTTACTCTCCCAACACCTAATGTAAGTGATCCGTTGGCCCAAAATTATCTGGTTCTTGGGCATCGAGGGACTCTAAAGAAGCCTATTACAAATATAAATATATTATTAAGTTACAAAATAGATATTAAAATATAAAATCAATAGATTAAAACTTAAAATCTGCTGCTGAGTAGGTTCATTGACGGAACTTCCATCCTTTTTTCGTCCACTCGAGAAAAACAGTTCTGGTTGAAGCACACATCCTTCAATATTCAGTTTTTTCCTCTACAATGAAATTGAAAACTAAAGTTATAGGAAAACTTTATCAAACGATTAAATAATTTAGGAAACAAAAGAAATTTTAAGTCATAAAGAAAACGTATAAACAATTGTCATACCAGCTTTCTCTCATGATCTGGCATCGTAGTGCGTCCCAGTGTGTGGAGGTATTTTTTTACATCAATGTGTTTTTATTTTTTCCAGATTATTCCTAAATAAAATTTGATATTTCAAAGGATAATATTAATTCAAAACATGAAAGTTATTATTTAAATACCTCAAATGTAATTAATACCTTAAAATGAGTAGTCATCCAATGAGTAATCATCTGTCGATACTGCTCTATAGGACAATCATCCATCACTGGTACCGCCTCTAACTCAGTGCCAACTCTATAACGCTATCGAATATACAATGAATTCATGTAGGCTATCCAAATATCACCTAAATCCTTTAGACGTGGTGGTCGTGCACCCTCACCATCGGGAAAATTAAATCGAATCTGACACCAAAATATTAATTCATATAAATACAAAAATTATTCATGGCATTAAATACAACAGATTTTTTACCCATATCTATGCCCAAGATCTATCCTTGAACTCATGTGTCAACTGTATCCATGATAGAGTGCTGATAGGAATGATGTCAGAGTATTTGGAAAGCATCACAAAAAAACTCCGACATTGGTGCCCTGTTTTCTCAACCATTTGGTTGTCTTCATTGTAATTCACTATTACCTGTGTGCGGCGATTCCACACCGAATGCATGTGTGTACGCCCCCGCCCCTGCCTCCTATCAGTAGATGTATCTGTTATGAAGGAAAAACAAATATTTTATCAAAACATGCTATAATTAAAATAAATACTGGTATAAAAAATTGTTAGGATTCTATAAATATACCTGCATCAGTCTGATTGCTGAGCGTCGCTGGAACCACAAAAACTAATGGAACATCCTGAGGTGGAACAGGAGTTGAGGATGATGGAATATAGAAGCTTGGAGAGACAGAATTATAAGTAATAGAAGATTGGAAAATTGTATGAACGGATTCTGGATGGGGAGTGGGAATCATCAAGGGATATGAAAAGGATGGGTTAGAAGATGCAAAAGGTGGTGAAGACATGAGAGGCCTAAATATCCTGTGTGTCCCTAATGACACACCGGGATCAGAATTTGGGAAGGATGACATGTCACTAGGAGGGGCAGGGTCTAGTCGGGTACGTGAAGCTGCTCTTCTACCTCTGGTATGAACCCCCCTCATACCACGACCTGAGTACTAGGACCAATACTAGGCACCTCGTCGAATAACTGTCGACTTATAGGTGGATCCTAAAAAATGTCTACAAAAAAATTAATCACATTACATTAAATATTATTTAAATATATATATTTGAAATAAATTACTCATTGCAGACACTAATGGTGGAATGCCCATCTCCGCCATTCGACAATTGTTCTCCATCTTTTTTTCCTTCATATCTCTTCAATTGGCTGCATTTCTTGCTACTAAAAACAAATATGTAATTAATTAGAAAAAGGAAACTAATGTGTAACCCAAAAAACTAAATATATTAGAGAATAGGGGGATTTATAGGTAATTTAGCTATCAAATGTTTTAGAAGATCTTGAATGGATTTAATAAATCATAAAAGTTTTACTGTTCACCAAGTTAGAAATATTTTTTGACTAGGTTTGAATACAGTTCAATTCCAAATTATAAAATGCAATTCAAATAAAACTAGAATCAATAAATATTGAAAATTCACATAACGGTCAAGTCAGATAAAACATATTTGGGATCAAAACTAAATCAATTTGAATAGTACCAACCTTAACAACCCAACTTGAGGTAAACCAAAATAATTGAGAACATGAATGAATGATTCTACATATTTTCAACCATAACATCAGGTTCAAAATCAACCCTGAAAATTGAGCTATTGGAGTCATCAAAATAAATAAATGGATTGAATCCAATGGCAGTAGGGAAAGTGTCAATTCCATCATCACCATCATCAAAAATATGTCTTGTAATTACTTCAACTATGACACAAAATTCAGGTCAAAGTTGGTCTTTGACATAAAAAACAAGTTTATCCATTGATACCAACACATATGGTTCTTTAGTAGCTAGAGTGAGAGTCGTATTAATTAATTGAAATCCACAATCATCAATAAATGTGTCATGTATCGTCATTTAATCAAACCAATGGAATTTCATCATTGTGACTCGTCCATGAGAGTAATAATCCAATATTATTATTTTCTCAATGACTCCATAATAACCCTCATTTTCAAATCACGATCTAATATCTAATGCACTGGCATAACAAGATGTTGTGGCAGTAACCATAACACCATCATGTTGTGTTCTCATGTTCTTTTCTCATTCAGTGATAATAAATTTGTACCCATTGATAACAATTGATTTACAGTCACGAACCACAGTATTAGGACCAAAATCCAAAGCTATTATTTACTCAGAGATAGATTCAGTAGACAAACTCAATACCTGAAATATAAATGATTATTAAACTTAATTAAATATTTATTTAATTATTTTAAACAGTAATATTTTTATCTTAAATTTTATCCAAGAAGAAAACTATTTTCTATGCAAAGCCTCCCTATTTCTCAAAGATAAAGAATGATGCTTTCTATTTATTATTGTTTTATGTTACCTGAAGATAAAAAATATTAATAGTTTAACAGATATATATATATATGTAAGATGTACATATTCAATTTAGTTACCTGATATAGTCATCAAACAAAATCACAGTTGACCAAAACTGTGTGATGTGCCATCTCCAGCTCTTCATGGATTAATGTCTTCAATGTATATGATCCAGGAATTCCTCCTATTTGAGGAAGTGATGGAAAATTGGGTTCAATTTTCTCATACTTTTATTATTCATTTCTCATTGGTATGTTCATTCTTGTAGTAAGATTAGACAAATACACTGAGTTGAAATCCAAACATTCTTGAGCCAAGTAACCGTTCATGATAGAACCTTCGAGATGATTCCTGTTTCGGACATAAAACATTAATGTGTACATATTTCATTCTATTGGATACATCCAACGAAAAGAAACAGGTCGTCCAAGAAGTATTTCAGTGGGAATATGGATAGTCAGATGCAACATTGATGGGAAAAATGATGGAGGAAATATTTTCTCCAACTCAAACAAAATTAATGGGGCATCTGTCAAAATTTTTTGAAATAAATAATTGGACAACTTCTAAGCACAAAGATCCTTAAACAAAATGCACAAATGAATAACAGTAACCCTTACATTATCGTACCAAAGATGACGGATTTCTATTGGAAGCAACTCATGAAGAATAACGTGATAATCATGAGTCTTCAAAGATTTTAGCTCCAACTCTCTTCTGTTGACCCGTTTAGATATGTTTCTTGAATAGACATCAGGAACTCTAATATTCTCTAATACTTCTAGAAATTGTTTTTTTCGTAGGTTTCATCACATAAGAAGCAAATGGAAGTTACCATTTATTTTCAATGATACGCACATTATGCAATTCTGGTCTGATGCCCCAATTCACCAAGTCACGCCGAGATCGTAAATCATCTTTTGTCTTCCCCTTGACATTAAGAAGAATAGAAAACAAAATTTTGCATATATTCTTTTCAATATTCATTACGTCTAATCAATGAAGTAACAAATTGTTTGACCAATAATGCAAATAAAAAAAGATACTCATCTTCCTCCAATTGTAACAGGTTTCAGTAGAAACATTCTTTCTCTTTCCAGATTTCATTTGACCCTTCCCAAATGAAATAATGAAATCATTCAATTAATTAAGCACGTTAGTTCTAGACATATGATGAGGTGGATTATCAGTCTCTATAGTATTATCAAATATTCGATGATTATTTCTATATAGATGGTCCATTGGCAAGAATCGTTGATGTCCCATAAAACTGAAACTATATTGATGTTTCAGTCTTCTGGATCTTGTATTCTTCAAACAAATAGGACATGATAGTTTTCCCTTCTTGCTCCATCCATACATCATTGCATATGCTAGAAAATCATTGATCGTCCACATAAGTGCAGCACACATCTGAAACATGTCTTTCGAGCATGCATCTTGTGTGCGCGCACCCACATCCCAAAGATGTTTCAACTCTTTTATTTAAGGTTTCATGTATACATCAATATCAATGTCAAGATCCGAAGGGCTAGATATGTGTATACTCATGGAAGTGAAAGGTTTTTTCATACACAACCATGCGGGAGGATTATAAATGTGTATAAAAACTGTCCATGTGCTGTGTGAAGTAAGCATATACCCAAATGGATTAAAATTGTCCCATGAAAGACCAAGACTCACATTATGCACGTCAGCTACAAAATCAGGATGTCGAGCATAAAATCTATGCCATGAAAATCCATCTGCATGATGAACCAACTCATCATTAGTCTTCTTTATCTTGGTATCATGCCATATCATTTTTATTGATATGTCATCAGACATTTAAAGATTCTGGAGTATGGGGATTAATGGAAAGTTCCACATTACTTTCTGTGGAACACGGGATGGTGTTCCATCAGATTTTGACTTCCAGCGGGATGTGCCACATTTTATAAAATCATTTCATTCAGAGGTTTCCTCCTAGAATAAACTATAATCTTTCGGGAAAGCATGAATTTTTTTATTGAAATTTCAAGTTCCTCAACTAACATCCATGCCATATAGTGGTTTGAGGGAATATCTACATCATCTGGAAGTAAATCCTTCAAGAGGGTAAGAATGTAATCAATTGTTTTATTAGAAATCTCATACATAGTTTTCCCATGAAACAATCAGATTAAAAATTCCAACTTTTTCATTTTATCGCATTGTCGATATACTGGAGTCGTGGCAGCATCATTAAAATTTTTCACCCTATCAATATCATCATTTTCACTAGATGCATCATCTGTCCTCATATCGAAGTCTTCTTGAGTCGAAATCCTTTATTTTTCATGATAAAGAATAAATAGAAACCGATCATCTTACAAATTCTCCATTCCAGTCCTTCCATTTTGATCATCACCAATTTTGGATTTAATTTTCTCCTTATTATGATACACGCAAAGTAGTTTTCTTGAAAACCATATTTGGTTATGTGGTAGCTAACTTCTTCACGGCTCAACCATGGTCTACCAACACAATTAGAACATGGGCAGTGTATGCGACCACTATCTAAATTATTTTGAAATGCAAAATCTATAAAGTTCTCCAAATTGTTTTGAAAATCGCTCGAGATCCGATCGGTTTCATACATCCTACTTCTTTCCATTCTGTAAAAACAATTTATATAGGTCATTTTGTCATAAAAAATTCAATAGGATTGACCTTTAATAGAAAATACATTTAATTAAACGATAAAAGAAGAATTTTTTAGTTGATGTAGTGAATTATTAAAACAATGTAAAGAACAAGTACTCAAAAAATAAATTAAAGTTTATTTATAATCATTTTCATTAGGTCTATAATTTTCACATGCCTCAGGTCCCATTATGTGTTATAGGCATCTTAAATCATTCACTCATGTTCAATAACTCATTATTGGAACCTCTATGGCCATACCTTTCATTACTCAATTACATTCCCAATTCAAGTGCACCACATGGGTGAATAAATTTTAGGATTCTACACTAATAGGTTGTTCATGGATTGTAAAAATATTTAATTTCATAAAGTATATACAAAAACATTTATTTTTAAATTTGAGATTAATAATAAAGTATGTCAATGATAAAAACATTATTGAATTAAACGTGTGACTTATCGAACATTTTTATGGATCTCTACACATGCCAGCATGGCTAGTGAAAAGCACCCCACCCTCATAAAAGTGAGTATTGTCCAAGAACGACACATAATATTCAACAGACAATGAGAACCATATTTAATTGACCCTAAAGTTATATTAGTACATTCATCTTGGGGGAAATGGAATATATGATCCTGGTTAACTGATGAATTCAAAAGATCATATTCCATATGTTTGACACTATATAAGGTAAGAAATCATGTGAGGATGGGTATACATAATTCAATTTCATACATGCTAGTGAGAATGAAGGCTTGAATTAATGACTTGATTTCACTGATTAAATGAGGGTAGAGGTTACATAGGTTGTGTAAACAGAATGATTAAATAAGGGTAGATGTTGCATAAACTGTTCATGGTGGGGCAGTCTCAGTTGATTTACAAACTAAAATAAATTCCCATCATAGGTATCAATAAGAAACATCAGCATCAAATAAAACTCCAAATAAAAAAGGACTAAAAACATCATACATTTCAAGAATTAACTACAATGCATGGTTTATCCACATATTTAGTAGTAATTATATGTCTTAATCATGAACCACCTCTACAACTCCCATTTTTCACCAAAAAACATAAGGTAAATATCTCAAAATATCCTTAAAACAACTCATTAATAGGCTCAAAACGTAAATATAATCTTGAACCAACCATGGAATCTCTTTCACAACACATTCTCACACACCAGTTATCTCAAGTTTTACTAAATACCAAACATACTCACATAACATGTGTACTATAACAAATTACATTACACAAGCCTTATTAAAAAAATTATCATTTTAATAAAACACTTTCCTCAAGATTAAATCATTTCTAAAATATCTTTTGAAATCCATTTCAAATCACATATGTCTGCCTTTACCAACGGTTTTATGAAACCATTAGTAAAGGATCATTGATGAACCGTTGGTACAGGAGCGTTGGGAAAACCCAGATTTCCAATAGTGGATTCCACTAGATGAGGTATGAGTCCAATAGTGAATCATAAATCTAGATTTTCCCATCTAACTATCTAAGTCACCATGAATAGTCAAAAGAGGTGAGTACGATAATGAAGTTATGAGTATCATAATGAGGATCCTTATCAATATCAATCATATTATTCAGACCTCAAATCATATCTCAATCTCACCCCAATCTCCATCGATGTGAATAATCCCATTATCAACATCCATCAATTGTAATTACAAGAATTGAGAAAGTTACATTAATGAATTATTACAATTGAGGATCATCATAAAGTTCCAAATGAGTGGTAAAAAATCATCAATTCAATTCAAAACCCCTTATTTAATTCAATATTTATAATGGTTATCTATACCAACTTCCTTCCAAAAACTAATATGTAATTATAAAGAGGCCTTTAAAAAATCCTTTATTTCAAAACATCCAAAAGGCATTAAAGTATGTTTTACAATTAAAAATTCTCAATATTAATTCAAAACATGGGATTACAAACTATTTCCACATGAATGAATATGTAATTTAAAATTACCAAAGAATTCTCATTTAAAAAAAAATCATTCCAAGAGGGTTCATTGTCATTTCACAAATTAAATCATTTGAAACTACATAGAAAACATTAAATAGGACAACACATTTCATGAAAATCAATTTATTTCTTTATTTGAATAAAAACTGAAGACAAAGACTTAATTTTAACAATTCATTCTTTAAATAGTCTTTGAAAATAAATCTAAACAGTCATGGAATTGAATAATTCATAAATAATTGAATGTTTTCAAAATTATAGTCATCAAATTCATTAATTGTTCAATTCAATGAGAATAGGGTTAAATAATATTTCACAATGAATTTCAAGGAAAACATTCATAGAAACATTTCAAAAATTAATAAACACAAATAAATAAATTTCCAAATAACAATTAATTAAAAGATGAAGAAAAATAATAAAAACACATACTTAGAAAATATGGAATCCAACCGCAATGAATTTGAGATGTTTCTTCTTCGATGGAAGGTTAAAGATTTAATTAATTAAATGGATTGGAATGGAGAAAGTCTAGATTAAATAAAAACACAAAAAAATGATCAACACATCATAATCAAAAAATAAAACTAAAATATTAGATGAATAACAATAAGAACAAGGTAGAACGTAAATATTTTATGTGTATAAAGAAGAAAATAACTTATTTGAGATGAATCCGATGGAGTTTCAGTGGTTCAGATGGGGAAAGTCATGTTAGGAGCCAAGCGCTGTAGATTTAGGGTTCTGTCGTGAATGTGGGAGAGGTGTGGCAGAGTGTATTTGGGGTAAAACATTACCAATGGTTTTTAAAAACCATTGGTAAAGGGGTGTTTGACTCACCCTTTACCAGTGGTTCTTTTGAACCGTTGGTAAAGGGTGTCTTGGACCTTCTTTTCCAACGGTTTAAGAAAACCGTTGGTAAAGAAGTTGGGGAAAACCTCCCATTCAAGTAGTGATGCTAAAACACATTACATAAACCCTAAAAACCCCTACAATACCCAAAGAAACCCTAAAACTCACTAAAAACCCCTAACAACCCCTATCAATCCCAAAAAACAAATAAACCCTTAAAACCCCAAAAAACCATTGAAAACCCATCAAATACCATAAAAACCATAAACACCCTTTAACAACCCTTAAAAACACTAAAACCACTACAAACCATAAACAACCCTTAAAACCCTAAAAAGGCAACAAATAGATACATAAACCCAAAAAACGTTACATAAACCCTAAAAATGCATCATACACCCAAACAAACGCACTATAATTCTAAAAAATGAAACATAAACCCAAAAAATGCTACATAAACCCATAAATCACTACATAAACTCTAGAACTGTTACATAAATCCTAAACAACACAACATAAACATTAAAAGATACTACATAAAACCTAAAAACACAACATAAACCCTAAAAACACTACATGAACCCTAAAACATTACATAAACCCTAAAAATGAAACATAAATGCAACATCACCCCTAAAAATGCTATATAAAACCTAAAAAGGCAACATAAACCCTAAAAAATGCTACACAAAACCTAAACCCTAAACATGCTACATAAACCCCAAAAACGTTCCCTAAACCCTAAAAATGCTACATAAAACCTAAAACCGCTAACTAAACCCTAAAAATGCTACAAAAACACAAAAAATTCTACATAAACTCTAACAATGCTACACAAACACTAAAAAATGCTTCAAAACCCCTAATGATGCTTCAAAAGCCTAAAAAATATTAAACCCTAATATACAATAATATAAAAAAAATGCTAATAAACCCCTAATAAACTCTAATAATCCCTAAAAATGCCTTATAATCCCTAAAACCCTAAGATACACTACTCAACCCTAATAAAACCCAAAAATATGTAATAAACCCTAATAAATGATAATAAAACCAAATAACCCCTAAAAACACGTTAAGAAAACCTAAACAACCCTAACCAACCCTAATAGACACTAATAAACACTAATAAATCGTAATAAATCCCAAGAAAACCCTAAAAATCTATAATAAACAATAAATAAATCGAAATAAACCATACTCAACCCTAACAAACTTTAACACACCATAATGACCGCTAATAAAACCCTACAAATCACTAATAACAAAAAAAACACTATTATACCTTAAAAAATTCCTAGAAAGCCTGATAAACTCTAATATAACATAATAAACCCAAAAAACACTAAAAAATAATAAAAAATGAATACAAACAATAAAAACACGATATATTACCTAAAAAGATAGAAAAACACTAAAATAACCTAATAAAGACAAAAAACACTAATATACGTTTAAAATCCCTAGAAACCATAATTAACCAAAATAAACTCTAATATAACCTATGATACCCTAAAAACGATCACAAAAAAAATGCTCAAAAACAATAAAAAATGGTATATTATCTAAAAATATTTAACAAACCCTAATATAACCTAATAAAACCAAAAAACTAATAAACCCCATACAAACCTTAATAAACCCTAAAAATCCCTAATAAACCCTAATAAAAACTAATAATCCCTAATAAAGCCATAATGAAACCCTAAAAATACCTTCTCACCCCTAACAAACCTTGACACACCATAATAAAACCTAATAAAACCCAACTAAACCCCAATAAACAAAAAAACGTAAACAAACCATTAAAAATCCCTAGAAACCCTAATAACCCATAATAAATTCTAATAAAACCAAATAAACCATAAAAAATGCTCACAAACACTAAAAACAAACTAATAAAAACTAAAAAGTGCTAACAACTCCTCATATATATTAAAAAAACTAAAAAAACTCATATAACCTAATAAAAACACTAACAAACCCTTGTAAACCCTAAAAATCCCTAACAAACCCTAATAAACACTACTCAACCCTAATAAACCCTAATAAATCCCTAAAGATACCTACTAAGCCCTAATAAAACCCTAAAAATACCTACTCAACCCTAATAAACCATAACACGCTATAATAAACAATAATAAACCCCACTAAACCCTAAAAAAGCAAATATACCATTAAAAATCCCTAAACCCCCTAATAAATGCTAATAAAACGTAACAAAGCTTAAAAGAGCCAATAAACCCTAATAAACACTACTAACCCTAAAAACCCCTAATATACCCTCTTTAAAATTAATAAACCATAATGAATGATAAAAAATCCTAATAAATCCTAAACATAACTAAATATACCATTATATACCATAATATCTGCTAATAATACCAACTCAATCCTAATAAAACCCTACAAATACCTAATAAACCCTAATAAACCTTACCACACCATAATAAACCCTAATATAATCCTAATAACCCCCACCAAACCCTAAAAACGCTAATATACCATTAAAACCCCTAAAACCCTAACAAACCATAATAAATGTTAATAAAACCTAAAAATTATAAAAAATGCAATTAAACCCTAAAAATACCTCTAATAATAATAATAGTAATAACGCATGTGCATGTGCATATGCATGTGCATATGCCTGTGCATTTTCATGTGAATGATAATAAATAATAAATAATAAATAATAATGCATGTGAATTACATGTGTGTGTGCATGTTCATGTGAATGATACTAAATAATTACGCACCTCAAAGTGCATGTCCATGTGCATGGTAATAAAAAATAAATAATAACCAAGTCCGCATGAATGTGCATTTTCATGTGAATGATAATAAATAATAAATAAAAACACATGTGATAATAGAATAATGCACATGCATTTGGTGTGTAAGTGAATGAGAATAAATAATAACAACACATGTGATAATAGAATAACACAAGTGCATTGCATTTTCATGTGCATGATAATAAATAATATATAATAACTCACGTGCATGTGCATTTACATGTAATGATAATGATAATGATGCATGCACGTGAATGGTAATAAATAATAAATAACAACACACGTGCATGTGCATTTTTATTTGATGATAGAAACAATAATAATAATAATAATAATAATAATAATAATAATAGAATAACACAAGTACATTTCATGTTCACATGCATAGTAGTAAATAATAAATAAATAATTATAAATAAGAATGCACATGCATGTGCATGTGCGTTTACATTTGATGATAATATTAATAATATTAGTTGTAATAATAATAATAAAAACGCATGCACGTGCATGGTAATAAATAATAAATAAAAACGCACATGCATCCTCATTTTCATGGGATAATGATAATGATAATGATGAAAATAATAATAATAATAATAATAATAATAATAATAAATATTGTGATAATAATAATAATAAAAGAATAATACATGTGCATTGCATATGTACATGAATGGTAATAAATAATAAATAATTACGCACATGCATCTACGTTTTCATTTGATGATAGTAATAATAACATCAGTAGTAATAATAGTAGTAGTAGTGGAGATAATAGTAATAGTAAAAATACATTTGATAATAGAATATTGCATGTGCATTACGTGTGCACGTGCATGGTAATAAATAATAACGCATGTGCATTGCATTTGCATGTGACGATGACGATAATAATATTAATATTAATAATAACAACCCATGCGATAATAGAATAACACACATGAATTGAATGTGCGTGTTTGTTCATTTGCATGTGCATTTTCATGTTATGATAATAAAAATAACATCATCAACAACAACAAAAACAACTAAAATAATAATAATAACAATAATAATAAAAACGCATGTTATAATATAATAACGTGTGTGCATTGCATGTGCACGTGCATGGTAAAAAAAATATAATAATAATGCACATGCATGTGCATGTGCATGTGGATGAGATGATGAGAATAATAATAACAATAACAGTAATAATAAGTTATAGTTGTATGAAAAAACAGCTGACATGACAAAAATGATAGAAATGGGGTCTCGAAAAACCTAACAAATCACAGTCATTGAAACGGAATAACTTATTCTATGGGTGTCCATTTCCACTCCAAGAATAGTAAAACTGAATCTCATGGAAAGAACTATGATAGAAAAAGGTGTCGAAGGCAGAAAAGACACACATATCAGAAGTAATGACCATTTTAAGAAAGATTTGATAGGGATCCATACATGGAAATGAAGTTTTGGAGGCCTTCTGATGGGTTTATATGATTTTTGGGTCCCAAACATGACTTGAACTATGTTCAAGTCATCCTTCTTCGTATATCTCTTTGCTACTTCTAATTTTATATATGGTAGAGCACAATCAGACAACCGGAGTGAAAGTTATGGTCATTTGAAGTTGGACTTTATTTGGAGTGGTATTACTAATATATCATATATTTATTTGATCTTCTCATAGTTTATACTAATCTAGGTCCTCACTCATCTCACGAGATTCGATTTGACTGGTCACAATGCTCAAACGACCACCCAAAGGAGACATTATGCCTATTTTAGTGAGTTGCAGGTATCTTAGGTTTTTAGGTTCAAGAAGAGTTGCTCAGTTTAAAACGAAAATAACTTCTGCTATGTGTGTTAATTTTGAATCTACCACATATGAAATAAAATATTGTGAAAAGATACAAACTCTGGTAACCACTGGAACCCTTTATAATATTCTTCAACCCCCTAAAAGACCCAAAATCCCTTTGGATGGTCAAAAGATTGGATTATGGTGTCCATTTTGCAATAACTTCTTCTATGGGTGTTTGTTTTGACTCTACCACATATAAAATCGAAGCTTTTGACTATACCTACACTCCTATAACCACTGAAGCACCTTCTCACATCCTTGAAGGACCAAAAAGGTACTTAAACCCTCGAAAAGACCATAACTTCTACTCCGGGAGTCGTTTTTGCCTATACCATATATCAAATCGAAGATTTCGACTAGATCTAAACATTTGTGACCAATAGCAACTCATTTTATCGTTTTAAAAGTCCCAAAATGTCATTATGTCCTCCAAATGATGATAACTTCTACTCTGGGTGTCTGTTTCACATCTACCACATATCAAATAGAAGCTTCTGACTAGCTCTGCACATATGTAATAACCATGAACAACTAAATAACCCTAACAAACCAATAATAACTCCATAAACACTAAAAATCATTTAAAAAAATGAAAAACCCTAACAAACCCTAACAAACACTAACAAAACCTAATAAACCCAAAAAACCCTAAAAAACCCTAAAAAACCCTAAAAAACATAACAAACCCTAAAAAACACTAACAAACCCTAAAAAGCACTAACAAACCCCAAAAAGCACTAAGAAACCCCAATAAACCCAAAAAAACATGATGAGACCTAAAAAAACTGCTATGAAACCATAAGAAACCCTAACAAAACCCTAATAACCCTAAAAAACCCTAAGCAAACCTAAGAGACACTAACACACCCTTATAAACCCTAACACATCCTTAGAAATCGTAAAACACCCTTAGAAACCCTATCACACCCTTAGAAACCCCAACACAGCCATAGAAAGCCTAACACAACATTAGAAACCCTTAGAAACCATAGCACACCCTTAGAAACCCTAACCCGCCCATAAAAATCCTAACCCCCCCCCCCCGTAGAAACCCTAAAACACCCTTAGAAACCCTTAGAAACCCTTGGACACCCTAAATAACTCTAATAAGCACTAATAAACCCTAACAAACCCTACCAACCAATAATAAACCATAATAATAAAAAATAAACCCTAAATCCCACTACTAAACCCTAATAAACACTAATAAATCGTAATAAATGCTAAAAACCCTATTAGACCCTAATAAAAGATACGAAATACCTAAAAACCCAAATATAAAATAAAAATTCTATTAAACCATTCAAAACGTTAATATTCACAAAAAAACCCTAACAAACCCGGCAAAACCTAACAAAACCCTAAAAAACATAAAAACCCAAATAACCCAAAAACCCTATAAAACCATAAAACCCCCTAGAAACCCAAAAAAATCCTAAAAACCTGAAAAAAAAACATAAAAACCCAAAAAATCCTTAAAAACTCAAAAAGACCTCAATAAACACTAAAAACCCTAAAAACCACTAAAAACGCTACAAAACCCTAAAGAGCCTAAAAATGCCTAACAAAACCCTAACAAACCTTATGAAAACCTTAAAAAACCTAAACCCTCCCCCTTGAGAAAACCCTAAAAATCTTAAAATAAACCCTAATACACCATAAAGAACACTAAAGAACCCAAAAACCCTAAAGAACCACTAAAGCCACTAACAACGCTACATAAACCCTAAAAATTGCTACAAAAAACCGAAAAATTCTTAAAAACCCACAAAATTACTCAAAACACCAAAAAATGCTAAATTATCCCTAAAAAATAATAAAAATTTAAAACACACCCATAAAACCCAAAAAAACTCATAAAACCCCAAAAACTCAAACAAACTGTAACAAACCCTAAAAACCCTAACAAATCCTAACAAACCCTAACAACCACTAATAACCCCTAAGAACCACTAATAAACCCTAATAACCCCTAAAACCCACTATTGAACCCTAATAAACTCTAATAAAATGTAATTACCTGTAATAAACCCGAACAAACTCTATTTGATCCTAATAAACGCTATAAACCCCCTAAAACCCCTAATATACAATAAAAACACCATTAAACCATAATAAACCCGGATAATCACTAAAAACCCTTACAAACCTGAAAAAACGCTACAGAAACCTCCAAATAATAGCCTACAAAACCCTAAAACCCAATAATAAACCCTAAAAAACCCTAATAACCCCAAAATGAATCGTAACAAACCCTAACAACCCCAAATAAATTGTAACAAATCCTAATAACACAAAATAAATCATAAAAAACTAAAACAAACCATAACAAAAACCTAATAAACCGTAATAAACCCTAACAAAGCATTATAAACCCTAATAAATCGTAATAAACTCAAATACACGTTACTAAACCCTAATGAATAAACTAAAGCCTAATAAACCCCGATAAACCCTAAATAAACCTAAAAATGTTAATAAACACTAGAAAAAGCTATTAATGCCTACTAAATCCCAATAAAACCCTAATATACAATAAAAAATGCTAATAAGCTGCAACAAATCCTAAATAACACTAATAAACCCTAAAGAACCCTAATAAACCCTAAAGAACCATATTATAGTCTAAAGAACACTAAAAACCCTAAAGAACCCAAAAAATGCTAAAGAACATTATATACACCCTAAAACCCGCTATAATACCCAAACAAACCCTAAAAAAGACTAAAAACCCTAACAAACCCTATCAATCCCAAAAAAACAAATAAACCCACAAAAACCCCCAAAAACCATTCAAAATCCATCATACACCATAAACAACCATAAACACCCGTTAACAACCCTTAAAAATCCTAAAAAACACTACAAACCATAAGCAACCATTAAATCCCTAAAATGTCTTCAAATAGACACATAAACCCTAAAAATGTTACATAAACCCTAAAAAATGCAACAAAAACCCTAACAATGCAACATAAACCAAAAAACGCAACATAAACCCAAAAAATGCAACATAAACCCTAAAAGCACTACATAAACCCTAGAACTATAACATAAACCCAAAAACACAACATTAACCCTAGAAACACAACATAAATATTAAAAAATGCCACATAAAACCTAAAAACAGAATATAAAGTCTAAAACACTCCATGAACAACAAAAACGTTACATAAACCCTAAAAAATGTAACATAAATGCTACATCAGCCCTAAAAAACGCTACATAACCCCAGAAAACACAACATAAACCCTAAAAAATGCTACATAAAACCTAAACCCTTAACACGCTAATAAACCGTAAAAATGTTACACAAACCCTAAAAATGATACATAAAATCTAAAACCACTAACTAATCCCTAAAAACGCTACATAAACACTAAAAATGCTATATAAACTCTAACAACACTACACAAACCCTAAAAAAATGCTACAAAAACCCTAAAGATGATTTAAAACTCTCAAAAATATTAATCCCTAATATACCATAATATAAAAAATTAAACCCTAATAAGCCCCTAATAAACTCTAATAATCCCTAAAACACCTTATAATCCCTAAAATCCTAAGAAACTCTACTCAACCCTAATAAAACCCCAAAAATAACTAATAAACACTAATAAATGATAATAAAACCTAATAAACTCTGAAAACATGTTAATAAAACCTAAAAACCATAACAAATCCAAATAGACACTTATAAACACTAATAAACCCTAATAAACCCCAAACAAACCCCAAACAAACCCTAATAAACCATAAATAAAGCCAAAAAACCCTACTCAACCCTAAAAAACCTTTACACACCATGGAGGTATCCCCCGTTCGTTTCTGCTTTTTTTGATCTGGTGTTGGCTTTGTCGTGCCTTGCAGCTTCGGGATCTTTCTACGGCTTCAGATTTTTCATTGATGGCTTTGGATCACGTGGAGTTGACTCCCTCTCCCCTGGCATCAGATGCCCTATCTGGCTTCAGTTTGCACTTCGATTTTGGGTTCCCCGGTTGGTGTATGCCTTTCTAGATCTGGGTTCTTTCTGTGTTTTTGGGAGATTGGTGTTGGGCTTGGTGTTCTAGTCAGCTTCTTTGGTGCTCCCCTGTATTATGGACCTCGTCGCAGCTTCCGTGCATTCATCGCCAGCTACGGTGGGTTCCTCCTTGGCCCTGAGATCCGGTCATGGTTGTGGGGTACTTGAATTTTGGCTTCGATATCCCATCTTGACCACTTCTCAACCTGACAACGATCCTAGTGTGCTCCGGCCTCCTTAGGCTTCGCTCCATTGGCTTGGAGGGGCGAGGCCCTGCTTTTTGACTCCTCTGGTTTCATGCGCTCTTGATTTCTTGTTGCTGGTGAATTGTTGTGAGGTGCATGTTTGGTGGTGCTGAAGCTAGGTCGATGATGTTGCTGCTTTTGGTCTGGTGCTGCTATTAGTAGGCTCTGTTTGGATTAGAGGTGATGCTGGGGACTTTTCCATTTCTACTTTGTTTATTTTGTTTTCTTTTTGGTCTTTTTTTGGGTTTTTTTGGGTTTGGGTCTGTTAGGGGTTTTTGGCTGTGGGTCGTTTGACTCCTCCCCTCCTTTGTCTGTTGCATCTTTTTTTCTAATAAATTTGGAGGGGTGGTTGGGAATATCCTGGGCTCCATATCTTCATTTCCCTAGAAACCCTAATAAACCATAATAAACTCTAATATTACCAAAGAAAACCTAAAACGCTCACAAACCAAAACAAAATGCTCAAAAACATTAAAAACACGCTATATTATCTAAAATGACATAACAAACACTAATATAACCTAATAAAACCAAAATACTAATAAACCCCTTACAAACCCTAATAAAACCTAAAAATCCATAATAAAACCTAATAAAAATGAATAAACCCTAATAAATCCCTAACAAAACCCTAAAAATACCTTCTCAACCCTAATAAACCATGACACACCGTAACAAAACCTAATAAACCCCATCTAAACCCCAATAAACAAAAAAGTGCAAACAAACCATCAAAAATCCCTTGAAACCCTAATAAACCGTAATAAATTAAAATAAAAGCTAAAAAACCATTAAAAATGATCACGAACACTAAAAACACGCTAATAAAACCTAAAAAGTCAAAACAACCCCTCAGATATATTATCAAAAATTAAAAAACAATCATATACCCTAATAAAAACACTAACAAACCATAGTAAACCCTAAAAATCCCTAACAACCCCTAATAAACTGTACTCAACCCTAATAAGCCCTAATAAAACCTTAAAGATACCAACTCAACCCTAATATAACCCTAAAAATACCTACTCAACCCTAATAAACCTTAACCCACCATAATGAACCATAATAAACCCCACTAAACCCTAAAAATGAAAATATACCATCAAAAATCCCTAAAACCCCTAATAAATTCTAATAAAACCTGACAAAGCTTAAAAGCGCTAATAAATCCGAATAAAAACTACTAAACACTAAAAAACCCTAATATACCCTCTTAAAAATTAGAAAACCATAATGAACCATAATAAACCCTAATAAATCCTAAACATACCCAAATATACCATAATATACCATAATATACCCTAATAAACCCAACTCAATTCTAATAAAACCCTTAAAATACCTAATAAACCCTAATAATCCTTGAAACACCACAATAAACCCTAATAAAATCTTAATAACACCCACCAAACCCTAAAAATGCTAATATACCTTCAAAAAACCCTAAAACCTCTAAGAAACCATAATAAATGTTAATAACACCTAAAAATACTAAAAAATGATAGTAAACCCCAAAAATACCACAAATAATAATAGTAGTAATAATGCACGTGCATGTGCATATGCATGAGCATGGTTTAAATAAAAAATCATAACGCACGTGCATGTTTATATGCCTGCTCATTTGCATGTGAATGATAATAAATAATAAATAATAAATAATAACGCATGTGAATTGAATGTGTATGTGCATGTGCATGTGAAAGATAATAAATAATAAATAATAATGCACATCCAAGTGCATGTGCATGTTCATGTGCATGGTAATAAACAGTAAATAAAAAAAGTCCACATGATTGTGCATTTGCATGTGAATGATAATAAATAATAAATAATAACACATGTGATAATAGAATAACGCAAGTGCATTGCGTGTGCACGTGCATGAGAAAAAAATAATAATAACACATGTGATAATAGAATAACGCAAGTGCATTGCATTTTCATGTGCATGGTAATAAATAATATATAATCACACACGTGTATGTGCATTTACATGTAAAGGTAATGATAATGACGCATGCACGTGCATATTAATAAATAATAAATAACAACACATGTGCATGTGCATTTGTATTTGATGATACAAACAACAACAACAACAACAACAATAAGAATAGAATAATGCAAGTGCATTTCATGTTCATGTGCAGAGTACTGAATAATAAATAAATTAAATTAAATAAGAATGCACATGCATGTGCATGGGCCTTTACATTTGATAATAATATTAATGATACTAATTGTGATAATAATAATAATAACGCATGTGCGTGCATGGTAATAAATAATAAATAACAACGCACATGCATGTGGATTTTCATGTGATAATGATAATAATAATGATAATGATAATAACAATAAAAATAATAATAAAAACTGTGATGATAATAATAAAAATAAAAATAATAGATTAATACAAGTTCATTGCCTATGCATGTGCATGGTAAAAAATAATAAATAATAATGCATGTGCATCTGCATCTGCATTTTCATGGCATGATAATAATAATAACAGTAGTAGTAGTAGTGATAATAGTAGTAGTACCAATGCATGTGATAATAGAATATTGCATGTGCATTACATGTGCACGTGCATGGTAATAAATAATAATGCCTATTCATTTCATTTTCATGTGATAATGATGACGATGATGATGATAATAATAATAATAACAACAACAATGCATGTGATAATAGAATAACGCATATCCATTACATGTGCAGTTCATGATAATAAATAATAACTCATAGTGCACGTGATGATAATAATAACAATAATAGTAATATAAATAATAATATCACATGTGATCATAGAATAATGCACATGTATTGAATGTGCGTGTGTATGGTAATAAATAATAACCCACGTGCATTTATATTTTCATTTAATGATAATAACAATAATAACAATAATTGTAATAATAACAATAACAATAAAAATGCATGTGATAATAGAATAATGTAGCTGCATTGCATGTGCACTTTCAGGGTAATTAATAATAACGGACGTGCATGTGCATTTTCATGTGATGATAATAATAATAATAATAGTAATAATAATTATAATAATAACAACAACAACAGCATATGCATGTGCATGAAATAAATAATATATAACAGGTAATAAATAATAACGCATATGCATCTGCATTTTCATGTGACGTTAATAATAATAATAACAATAATAATAACAATAATGATAATTATAATAATGATAATGATAATAATTATAATTATAATTATGATAATAATAACGTGTGTGATAATATAATAACACACATCCTAACAAACCCTAACAAATCATAACAAACCCTAACGACCACTAATAACCCCTAACAACAACAAATGAACCTAAATAACACCTAAAACACACTATTAAAACCTAAAACCCTAATAAACACTAATAAATCATAGTAACCTATAATAATCCCTAAAAAACCCTATTAGACTAAAATAAACGCTACAAAATCCCTAAAATCCCTAATATACAATAAAAACCCAATTGACCCATAATAAATCATAAAAATCACTAAAACCCTAACAAACCCAACAAAACACTACAAAACCCGCCAAATTATAACCTACGAAAAGCTAAAACATGCTAATAAACCCTAAAAAACCCTAATAACCCCATAAAAAATTGTAAGAAACCCTAACAATACCAAATAAATCATAAAAAATCCTAACAACACCAAATAAATCGTAACAAACTGAATCAAACCATAACAAACCCCTAATAAACCGCAATAAACTCTAACAAATCATAATAAACACTAATAAATCGTAATAAACCCAAATACACGTTAATAAACCCTAATAAATAAAATAAACCCTAAGAATCCCTCATAAATCCTAAATAACTCTAAAAAAGGTTGATAAACCCTATAAAAAGCTATTAATGCCTACAAAATCCCAATAAAACCCTAATATACAATAAAAAGCGCTAATAAACCGTAGAAAATCCTATAGAACACTAATAAACTCTAAAGAATCCTAATAAACCCTAAAGAACCATAATAATCTCTAAAGAACACAAAAAACCCCTAAAGAACCCAAAAATTCTAAAACACATTACAGAAACCCTAAAAACTACTACAATACCCAAACAAAACCTAAAACATGAAAAAAAATCCTAACAACCCCTATCAATCCTAAAAAAACAAATAAACCCTTAAAAACCCCCAAAAACCCATTGAAAACACATCAAATACCATAAAACCATAAACACCCGTTAACAACCCTTAAAAACCCTAAAACCAATACAAACCATAAAAAAACCATTAAATCGCTAAAAAAGGCAACAACTAGATACATAAACCCAAAAAATGTTACATAAACCCTACAAATGCAACAAGAACCCTAAAAACACAACATAAACCCTAAAAACAAAACATAAACTCAAAAATGATACATAAACCCAAAAAGCACTACATAAACCGTAGAACCGTAACATAAACCCTAAACAATGCAACATAAACATTAAAAACGCTACATAAAACCTAAAAACAAAACATAAACCCTAAAAACACTACATGAACCCTAAAAAAATTACATAAACCCTAAAAATGCAATATAAAAGCTTCATCTCCCCTACAAATGCTACATTAATCCAGAAAATGCAAAATAATCCCTAAAAATGCTACAAAAAACCTAAACACTAAACATGCTACACAAAACCCTAAAAATGTTACATAAACCCTAAAAATGCAAATAAAGCCTAAAACCGCTAAATAACCCCTAAAAGCGATGCATAAACACTAAAAATGCAACATAAACTCAAATAATGCTACACAAACACTAAAAAATGTGACAAAAACCCTAAAGACGCTTCAAAACCCTAAAAATATTTAACCCTAATATACCATAATATAAAAAATTAAACCCAAATAAACCTATAATAATCTCTAATAATCCCTAAAAACATATTATAATCCCAAAAACCCTAATAGACTCTACTCAACCCTAATAAAACCCCAAAAATACCTAATAAACACTAATAAATGATAATAAAACCTAGTAAACCCAAAAAAATGCGTTAAGAAAACCTAAACAACCCTCACCAACCCTAATAGACACTAATAAACTCTAATAAACCACAATAAACCCCAAAAAATCCCTAAAAATCCCTAATAAACCATAAATAAATCCAAATAAACCCAAATCAACCCTAAAAAACCTTATCACAACATAATTACCCCTAATAAAACCCTACAAAACCCTAATAATGAAAAAATGCTATTATACCTTAAAAAATCACTAGAAATGCTGATAAACTCTAATATAACCTAATAAACCCTAAAAACACTCACAAAAAATAAACAAATGATCACAAACAATAAAAACATGCTATATTACCTAAAAAGATCTGAAAACACTAATATAACCTAATAAAGCAAAAACGCTAATATACCTAAAAAATCCCTAGAATCCATAATAAACAATAATAAACTCTAATATAACCTATAAAACCCTAAAAATGCTAAAAAAAACAAAATTCTCAAAAACAATAAAAAATGATATATTATCTAAAAAGACTTAACAAAAACTAATATAACCTAATAAAACAAAAAACAAATAAACCCCTAACAAACCCTATTAAACCCTAAAAATCCCTAATAAAACCTAATAAAAACTAATAAAACCTAATAAAACCATAAAAACACTAAAAATACCGTCTCAACCCTAATAAACCTTGACACACCATAATAAAACCTAATAAAACCCAACTAAACCCCAATAAACAAAAAATGCAAACAAACCATTAAAAATCCCTAGAAACCCTACTACACCATAATAAATTCTAATAAAACCTAATAAACCATAAAAATAACTCACAAACACTAAAAAACACTAATAAAACCTAAAACGTCCTAACAACACCTCATATATATTAAAAAAACTAAAAAAAACTCATATACCCTAATAAGAACACTAACAAACCATATTAAACCTTAAAAATCCCTAAAAACCCCTAATAAGCACTACTCAACACTAATAAACCCTAAAAAAACCCTAAAGATACCTACTCGACCCTAATAAAACCCTAAAAATACCTAATCAACCCTAATAAACCTTAAAACACAATAACAAACCATAAAAAACCCCTCTAAACCCTAAAATGAAAATATACCATTAAAAACCCTAAACCCCCTAATAAATGCTAATAAAACCTAACAAAGCTTAAAAGCACTAATAAACCCTAATAAACACTACCAAACCCTAAAAAACTCTAATATACCCTCTTAAAAATTAATAAACCATAATGAATGATAATAAACCCCAATAAATCCTATACATACCCAAATATACCATAATATACCATAATATACCCTAATAAACCCAACTCAATCCTAATAAAACCCAAAAAATATCTAATCACTACTAGAAAAACAGGTATTTGCGACGGGCTATTTGCGACGGGATCCCGTCGCAAATAGCCATTTGCGACGGGGTCCCGTCGCAAATAGCCCGTTGCTGAAAACGCCGTCGCAACTACACTTATTTGCGACGGGCCCGTCGCTAAAGACTGTTTTTGCGACGGGCATTCTCCCCGTCGCAAATAGTATTCCGTATTTTTGTAAAAAACTTTTAAAACAGTTTTTGCGACGGGACCCGTCGCAAATAGCTTTTGCGACGGTTCCGTCGCAAAAACTCTTTTTTAAAAAAATAAAAAAATAATAATAATACTAGTATTTGCGACGGGAGTGGGGACCCGTCGCAAATACTTTTTAAAAAAAAATAAAAAACTATTAATAATACTAGTATTTGCGACGGGCATAGTATCTCGTCGCAAATACTATAAAAAAAATAAAAAAAATAAATTATTAATAAATTATTTTAATTAATATAATAATAGAATTATAATTTACAAATGAAAATAATAAATTATTTTAATTACTATAATAATAGTAGAATTATAATTCAAAAATAAAAATAATAGAATATTAATAAATAATTTAACTAATATAATAATATTACAATTATAATTCATAAATAAAAAAAATATTAATAAGTTATTCTAATTAATATAAAAATAATAGAATTATTTTACATTCAAATATTAAAATAATTCAAGTATTACAAAAAAAATATTTAAATTATAATATTATAAAATTTTAATATATATATAAAATTTAATATTATAAAATATAAATAATATTATTATTCATATTAATATTGTTATTTAATAATATAATATTTTTAATATTTTATAATGAGACAGAAACTACGAATAGAAAAAAAAAATATTTTGATTTCACAAATTTTATAACAGAAATACAAACTCTAATCTGTAGGAGGGGGGGGAGGGGGGAGGTGGGGGATCTGCAGATGGTGGTGGAGGAAACTCCATCCCTAAAGCATGAGTGAGTCGGCGCATGTACTCCATCTGCTCCTGATGCTGCTGCTGCCACCGACTCGTATGCTCCTCGTACAGTTGCTGCTGGCGTCGAAGCTCCTCCTCATGCTGCTGACGCATCTGCTCCTGCTCCTGTCGGAGACTCTCTATCTGTGCAGTCTGAGATCGTAACTGATCCTCATACTGTGTAGAAGAAGATGCACGAGCTCCTCTCGAGCTGGACGCCGACATCGCAGCACTGCCATAATAATCTCTGGGAGTCAGTTGAGAGCCGATACCAACTACCCGGCCCTTCTCGAAGGCATACTGGGTGGCCTGCATCCATGCCGCCTCATCAAACTGACGGGCAGTGGTCTGATCTGATGACTCGGCCTGACTCTCAGGCCGGGCCTGTGCCGCTGCGGCCTCATATGACTCCTATAGTTGCAATTTAAAATTAAAATTGTGAATAAATTATATGCAGTTAATTTTTAAACTTGAAAACAAATAATACTGACCACGATGTGATGCTGACGATCACCTCTGAGCTCCCCAGTAGCAGGATCACTGTACATCCTCCAATATACGTCGTACTCTGTAATATCGGGGTGCTCGACAGCCTATAAGAATAAAAAATAAACTGTTAATATTTATAGTTATATAAAATATTTATAAATAATGTACGTACCAGATGCTGTCTATGAGTACTGAAAGAACGACTCCCAGCTCGATGAGTCACCTCCTGCCTCCCTCGATTCTGCCTCCCCACCGATGATCTCCTCTGAAAGGCACCACTCAACCAGTGCGCACATAATCCATCCCATACATGGGATGAAATATACTCTGGTCGGTGTGCTCTACATGACCCATCAAACTCTGACACTCCTGTTTTCTTCATCGCAGCTTTTCTTAAATTGTGCAAAAACGGACGAAGGCGATCACGCATGGCCACCTCCCATGCCTCGTGGATGGCGTCACGCATGGTATCCTCGATCGGATACCATAAACCCTACAAATAAATCAAAATATCAAGTTAGAAATGAGATAATTTTCAAAATAAAAATTATTTATTTACGTACGTACCAACCAATGGCCGAACATGGCCTGCTGCACATCAATGGGAATCTGCTCCCATGTGGTCCACGGCTGAGAGAAATAGTTGCGCAAAATAGTGCGGCCCTGTCCGACTGCTATATGCGAAAAACTGAAAAAATAATAAACATTTATTATGTGAATGGATTAATGAAACCTTAGTCAAATGCACAGGTTATTACACAGGTTATCACACCTCCGGGTGCGTGGATCAAACCCAAGATGTGGACGTCGCTCGGGGACGGGGTCAGGAATCATCAATCGTGCAAGACCGCGCCCCCTCCGCGTACTCCCTTGAGCGCCTGCAGGCTGAGGGTCATCTGCCAGCAACTCATCCGCATCGAAAGGCAGGTCAGCATCCGCCAACGCATGAAATGTGGCCTCGTCCATCTGAAACAGAAAATGTTAATGTTAGCAAATAATTGATAATTACTATTATATATACATATATACATATTATGATTGTATATAAATACCATGGAATTCTATAAGTGTTCATCTTCATCATCATCTTCTTATATGTCAATGTCATCTTCATATTCCTCCTCAACATCATCGAAATCCATTCGAGTTGCAGTTGATTCATCTCTTACCATTTCAAATTCATGTGTGACATCATTAACATCATCATCATCACCGACTCTTAAATGTGGGGTGTCGTCATCGATACTCATGTCTCTTTGTAAAAAAGATTGATTTTGAGTACTCTCTTGAAAAACTTCAATTCTTTTCACATCAGTGAAAGCACATTCACTTTGACTAAACTGATTGTCTCGAATTTTGATTTTTATTACACTCCACCAATCAGTCAAGTCTCTTGATGTTGCACAGTACTTTGCATAATAAACTTGATATGCCTGTTGAGCCAATAAGAATGGTTCATTTACTGCGAGAACACTTTTACATTTAATATCGATGATTCCATGAGTCGGATGAACACGCACGCCTCTCTCTGTATCCAACCACCTACATTTGAACATGGTTATGTAATGTTGTCCAAGATAACAGAGTTCAATGATTTCATCAAGTATGCCATAAAATTCAACTTCATTTTCTCGATGATGAGATCCTCTCAAGCTAACTCCACTGTTCATTGTTTTTTTCGATTCCCCATATGCATGTGTGTGGAATCGAAATCCATTCACCACATATGCATTATAAGTTTTAACAAGTTTGGAAGGTGGGTTACTCAATACACACAGCCGTTTGTCAATTTTATTAGCATGTCGAGACACCTGAAGATTTGTGAAATAATTATCAATATAGTAAACTATACATTGAATGAGTTGCTAAATGATAAAGAATTTATGTTACCAGTTTTTGAAACCACTGAGAGAAATTTTTCAGTCGACGTTCTTCGAGAGCAGCTGCTGTAATTTGTGGAATTTGTTTCTTGATATGATTATCATACAACCTATAAAAACCAAAGTTATTTACTATAACATAAATGATAGAATAAGTGATATAAACACTTACAGTACAACTGATGTCATCTCTTCACAGTTGAGAAGAACATACGTATGAGCTCTATGATGTTCATCATCTGAAAGCCAGCGTTCAGAAACTCCACCAAAACCAAGCTCTGATTGGTTGAAAACAGGTAATTGATTGTCGATTTCATCAATATTCCTCTCATTCCGTCCCATTCGGTTGTGTTTTGAAGGATACTCAGATTCAAAATAATGGGAGCAGAAAAAAGATATTTCCTCTTGCAAATAAGCTTCTGCAATAGATCCTTCAACAGATGCTTTGTTGCGTACTTTTCTTTTCAATTTTTGCATGCATCTTTCAAATGGGTACATCCATCGAAACTGTACCGGACCTCCACATTTGGCTTCATATGGAAAATGTAACATCAAATGTTCCATTGAGTCGAAGAAAGACGGCGGAAATATTTTTTCCAGTTTACATATAATTACAACAACATCTTTTTCAAGTTTGCCTAGAGCATCATAATCTGCCGTAGCCGCACAAATTTCCCGAAAAAAATGAGACATGTCTGTTATGGAATCCCAAATAACAGAATTCAACAGACCTCTTAATCCAATGGGTAGAAGTCTCTCCATTATAACATGACAATCATGACTTTTTAATCCAGTAATATGACCATTCTTTACACATCTACCCAAATTGGAAGCACAGCCATCTGGAAGTCTCAAATCTGCAATCCACTGACAAAATAATAAACGATTTTCTTTAGACAGTGTATAAGCTACTTTTGGTTTCAGTAACCTTTCTGTTCTGACATTCTCAAATAGTTCCAATTCTGGACGCCTACAAATTTGGGCAAGATCTAAACGTGCATTTACATTGTCTTTGCTCTTTCCTGACGTATCCAAAACTGTATGAAACAAATTATCAAAACAGTTCTTCTCAATATGCATGACATCTAACATGTGTCGGACCAACAAATCAGACCAATATGGCAAATCCCAAAATATGCTACGTTTAATCCAATTGTGTTCTTTCCCAAAACCAGAAATTTTCTGTTGGTTTATTGTGGGACCAAAAGTGATGGGAGGTAATGAAAATACAACCGATTTTAACTCCGAACCTGATAGCATTTTTGGAGGTCCATCCCTTTCAGCTGTTCCTTTTCTGAAATGAGATCTGTTTCTGCGAAAAGGATGATCAGCTGGAAGAAATCTGCGATGACAGTCAAAATAACACGGTTTCTTTCCATGAATGAGCATAAATGCTTTGTT
Organism: Viscum album; assembly: GCA_963277665.1. Classification (NCBI taxonomy): domain Eukaryota; kingdom Viridiplantae; phylum Streptophyta; class Magnoliopsida; order Santalales; family Viscaceae; genus Viscum; species Viscum album. The sequence continues at coordinate 792,167,377 of OY728167.1, forward strand.
CTCTCCCATACAGTAAGGACATGATTTCTGACCATGTGTACTCCAGCCAGATAACATCCCATAAGCCGGGAAGTCACTTATTGTCCACATCAATGCTGCTCTCAGTATGAAATTCTGTTTCGTTGAAACATCATATGTACTGACACCAGTACTCCACAATAAAATTAATTCATCAATCAATGGCTTCAAATAAACATCAATATTTTTTTTCGGATGTCCTGGAATTAGTAAAGTCAAAAAGATATATGGCTCCTTCATCAACATCCCTGGAGGTAAATTATACGGAGTTAAAAAAACAGGCCAACATGAATATTGACTACCATAAGATCCAAACGGGCAGAAACCATCAGTGGAAAGGCCCAGTCAAACATTTCTAGCTTCTAAAGCAAATGATGGATGCACTCTATCAAAATGTTTCCATGAATCACCATCGGCTGGATGATTCAAGCTTTTATCGGTTGAACTATTCTCTTTATTCCATGACATCATTGTCGCTGTATTCTTAGACATGAATAAACGCTGAAGTCTGGATGTAAGCGGAAAATATCTCAACTGTTTTACAGGAATCAAACCAGACTTCCCGTGTTGTCCTTCTTTATATCTCAGTTGCCCACATGTGGGACAACTATCCAACGACTCATTTTCCCCTGAATATAAAATGCAGTCATTTGAACATGCATGAATCTTCTGACAAGTAAGTCCCAAATTTCGAACCAACCTCTTACTTTCATAGTAATTTGCAGGTAAAACATTTCCTTCGGGTAACAGTGTTTTCAGCAAAGAAAATATCTGTTCAAAACAGGTGTTTGACATTCCGTTATCTGATTTGATAGCCATAAATTTTGCAACTGCTTATAATTTGCTCATCTTGCAGCCAGGATATAATGCATCCTCAGCAGACTTCAACAACTCATAAAATTCAGACGGTCCCAACTCAGGATTTGAAGCTATATCAGCCGGAGTTTCTGTATGTTGAACAGATGAACCTGCAACATCATGTACTAAATCTTGAAACTGGGATGGATCCGGAATCAAGTTGGTATCACCTGCTCTGGAACTGCGTTCACCGTGTTGATACCAAAAAACATAATCTGCTTGAAAACCAAAACGCAAGAGATGTTCCCCCACTTTTTCAAACGTGTCAAACGTTCTCAATGCACATTTTCTACAAGGGCATTTTATCTTTCCTTCTGAAACAAATTCTGGATTTGATGCCGCAAATGATAAAAAACTCTCCACACCCTCTATATATAATGGATTGAAACCAGAACCATTTGGATTTCTACGTTGATTTATCCATATGCGGTCATCTAATAATGACTGTTGACGACCTCGTTGTTCCATATTTTTCTATAAAATATAAAAGCATTACTGGTTTTGAATAATTTGTTAGAAAAAACACAAGCAAGGATTGAATATATTGAGAATAAAGCAAAACCTGTTACAAATATTGATAATTTTAATATTATATTGATTTTTTATTATTTTAATAACACTAATATAATTTTTTCATAAATATTAATTATATAATAATAACATTATTACATTATTAGTATATTTTATTATTAATATTAAAATAACATAATTTTTTATATTATATACAATTCTCCTTTCATCTGTGTGTTTAACATTCTGTCTCCACATGTAATATTCGCATTCACTTTCACCTCTCCATTGCCGAGTAGGTTGATAATTTTGAAAAAGAATGCGAATATTACATGTGGAGACAAAAAAAACACAGAAGAAAAGAGAATTGTATATAATATAGAAAATTATATTCTTTTAATATTAATAATAAAATATACAAATAATGTAATAAGGTAATTATTCCAAATTATTGGTAAGTATTTCAAATTATTGGTAATTATTCCAAATTATTGGTAATTATTCCAAATTATTGGTAATTATTCCAAATTATTGGTAATTATTCCAAATTATTGGTAGTTATTCTTAATTTTTGGTAGTTATTCCTAATTATTGGTAAATATTGGTAATTATTGGTAAATATTGGTAATTATTAGAAAATATTGGTAATTATTGGAAAATATTGGAAAATATTGGTCATTATTGGTAATTATTGGTGATTATTGGTAATTATTGGTGATTATTGGTAATTATTGGTGATTATTGGTAATTATTGGTGATTATTGGTAATTATTGGTGATTATTGGTAATTATTGGTGATTATTGGTAATTAATACTAATTATTGGTAATTAATACTAATTATTGGTAATTAATAATCATTATTACTAATTATTGGTAATTATAACTAATTATTCCTAATTAATACTAATTATTCCTAATTATTCCTAATTATTACTAATTATTGTTAATTATTACTAATTATTGTTAATTATTACTAATTATTACTAATTATTTCTAATTATTACTAATTATTTCTAATTATTACTAATTATTGCTAATTATTAGTAATTATTGCTAATTATTACTAATTATTGCTAATTATTATTAATTATTGATAATTATTAATAATTATTGATAATTATTGGTAATTATTACTAATTATTGTTAATTATTGGCAATTATTGGTAATTATTACTAAATATTGGTAATTATTACTAAATATTGGTAATTATTACTAAATATTGGTAATTAATACTAATTATTGGTAATTAAGACTAATTATTGATAATTAATACTAATTATTGGTAATTAATACTAATTATTGGTAATTAATACTAATTATTACTAATTATTGGTAATTATTACTAATTATTGGTAATTATTACTAATTATTCCTAATTATTCCTAATTATTACTAATTATTGTTAATTATTACTAATTATTGCTAATTATTACTAATTATTGCTAATTATTACTAATTATTGCTAATTATTACTAATTATTTCTAATTATTACTAATTATTTCTAATTATTCCTAATTATTTCTAATTATTACTAATTATTGCTAATTATTAGTAATTATTGCTAATTATTAGTAATTATTGCTAATTATTATTAATTATTGCTAATTATTAGTAATTATTGCTAATTATTATTAATTATTGATAATTATTAGTAATTATTGATAATTATTAGTAATTATTGATAATTATTGGTAATTATTACTAATTATTGTTAATTATTGGCAATTATTGTTAATTATTACTAAACATTGGTAATTATTACTAAACATTGGTAATTAATACTAATTATTGGTAATTAATACTAATTATTGGTAATTAATACTAATTATTGGTAATTAATACTAATTATTGGTAATTAATACTAATTATTGGTAATTAATACTAATTATTGGTAATTAATAATCATTATTACTAATTATTGGTAATTATTACTAATTATTCCTAATTAATACTAATTATTCCTAATTAATCCTAATTATTCCTAATTAATTCTAATTATTCCTAATTATTCCTAATTATTACTAATTATTGTTAATTATTACTAATTATTGTTAATTATTACTAATTATTTCTAATTATTTCTAATTATTACTAATTATTTCTAATTATTACTAATTATTTCTAATTATTACTAATTATTTCTAATTATTACTAATTATTTCTAATTATTACTAATTATTGCTAATTATTACTAATTATTGCTAATTATTATTAATTATTGATAATTATTAGTAATTATTGATAATTATTGGTAATTCTTACTAATTATTGGTAATTATTGGCAATTATTGTTAATTATTACTAAATAGTGATAATTATTGGTAATTATTCATAATTAATACTAATTATTGGTAATTAATACTAATTATTGGTAATTAATACTAATTATTGGTAATTAATACTAATTATTGGTAATTAATACTAATTATTGGTAATTAATACTAATTATTGGTAATTAATACTAATTATTGGTAATTATTACTAATTATTCCTAATTAATACTAATTATTCCTAATTATTACTAATTATTACTAATTATTGTTAATTATTCCTAATTATTACTAATTATTGGTAATTAATACTAATTATTGGTAATTAATACTAATTATAGGTAATTATTACTAATTATTGTTAATTATTGTTAATTATTACTAATTATTGTTAATTATTCCTAATTATTACTAATTATTGGTAATTAATACTAATTATTGGTAATTAATACTAATTATAGGTAATTAATACTAATTATTGGTAATTATTACTAATTATTACTAATTATTCTTAATTATTGATAATTATTGATAATTGTTCCTAATTATTAGTAATTAAATGAATAGTTATCAATAATTAGAAATAATAACCAATAATTACAAATAATAACATTATTAATATATTTTATTATTAATATTAAAATAATATAATTTTCTAATTTATATACAATTCTTCTTTGATCTGTGCGTTTTCTATCTCCACATACAAATAATACATGTGAAGACAGCAAACACACAGATCAAAAAAGAATTGTATATATATAAAAAATTATATTATTTTAATATTAATAATAAAATAAACTAATAATGTAATAATGTTTTTATTCCTAATTATTGGTATTTATTACTAATTATTAATATTTATTCTTAATTATTAAAAATTATTACTAATTATTCCTAATTACCATTAACTATAAACAATACTAATAATTTAAATTTATTAAGTAATAAAACAATGTAAACATAATTAAATTACAACTAATTAATAATAATTGAAACTAATAAAAAATTCAAAATAAATAAAAAATTAAAATGAAGATAAATACCTTGAAAATTGATCTGTTCTGATCGTTCTTGAAAACTTTAATATCAGCTCCGGAGAAAAAAATTAAACTGGAGAAAAACTCAACTCTAGAAATATAATTTTGAGAGAAGGAGAAGATAAGGAATGAGAATGAAATGAAAAAAACGGATGGGGGTATTTATAGGTTAGATTATTTGCGACGAGCCCATTTGCGACGGGATTCCCGTCGCAAATAGTATTATTTGCGACGGTACCCGTCGCAAATACCTTAGCCAACATTTATTACGGTCAACCGGTAAATAGTTATTTGCGACGGGACCCGTCGCAAATAACCCCTACCGACATAGTATTTGCGACGGGGGAATATTCCCGTCGCAACTACCTTTTACCGCCACCGGTTATTTGCGACGAGAATATTCCCCCGTCGCAAATAAGTTTCCCGCGATTTGGCACGCATCGCGGGAAAACTATTTGCGACGGGGAAAGCAATCCCGTCGCAAAAGCCTCCTTATTTGCGACGGGGAAATACCCCCGTCGCAAATAAGTTTTTAACATGACTATTTGCGATGGGAATAAATCCCGTCGCAAATAACCCGTCGCAATTGCTCATTTTTCCCGTAGTGAATAAACCCTAATAAACCTTAAAACACCATAATAAACCCTAGTAAAATCATAATAACTCCCACTAAACCCTTAAAAATGCTAATATACCATTAAAAACCCCTAAAACCCTAAAACCCATAATAAATATTAATTACACCAAAAAATTATAAAAAAATGCTTGTAAACCCTAAAAATACCTCAATAATAATAGCAATAATGCACGTGCATGTGCATATTCATGTGCACGGTTTAAATAATAAATCATAACGTACGTTCATGTGCATATGTCTGTACATTTTCATGTGAATGATAATAAATAATAAATTATAAATAATGACACATGTGAATTACATGTGTATGTGCATGTGAATTTACATTTGATGATAATATTAATAATACAAATTATAATAATAATAATAATAATAACGCATTAACATGCATGGTAATAAATAATAAATAACAACTCACATGCATGTTCATTTGCATGTGATAATGATAATAATAATGATAATAGTAATAATAATAATAATAATAATAAATTTTTTGATAATAATAATAATAATAAAAGAATAATACAACACTACTAGAAATTCGGGCTATAGCCACAATTTAAAACCATGACTATTGGTCCTCAAACCATGGCTATAGGTAATAGCCACGGTTTGAGAAACTATTGCTATGTTTGGTGTGTCTATAGGCCTAGATATATTACCAGGGTTTGGAATAGTGGAATTAGGTCTAGATCCATGGTTCAAATCGTGGCTCTAGGTATACAGCCACAGTTCAAACTATGGTAATATCACTATAGCCACAGTTTAGAACTGTAGCTATACTAGTATAGGGACACAATTTATAGCCATGGTTAGAAACTGTGGCATTAGACCATTAGCCAAGGTAAGAAACTATGGTAATAGACCTATAGACACAGTTAGAAACTGTGGCTATAGGGTCTGAAAAAACCATAAAAAAAACCCCCCACCCCCCTGCACAACCCCCCTGTAGTATCCCACCCCCTATAGCCCCCTCCCTCCTAGACTCCCCCACCCTACATACCCCCCCCCCTCTATTATACAACCCCCTCCCCCCTAAAAAGCCCCCTGGACAGCCCCCCCCCCCTACAAAGCCCCTCTCCTGGACACACCCTGGACACCCCCCCCCAGATAGACCCTGGACCCCACCCCAGGCAGACCCTAGACACCTCCCCCCAAGACCCTGGACACCCCCCAGACAGACCCTGGACGCCCCCGGATAGTCCTTGGACACCCCCATGCCCTAGACCCCCCAGATAGTCCAAGGATAGACTCCCCCCCCCCCCGAACCTTGGATACCCCCAGACAGACCCTGGACACCCCCTAAACCCTGGACACCCCCCAAAACCCTGGACAGATCCCCCTGGATAGCCCAAACCTCCACTACCCTAGACAGCCACCCCACCCTCCTGGACATACCCCGCAACCCCCCCCCCCCCCAAGAACCTGGACACCCCCAGACCCCCCACTCCCCAGGACAGACCCCCCTCCCACCCTCCTAGACAGACACTGGAACCCCCCAGAACCTGGACACCCCCAGACCCCGGACAGATCCCCCTGGACACCCCCCCAAACCTGGACACACCACCCCTTTCACCACCCTGCCAGTTACCCCCTCCTCCTTGCCAGACCCCCGACTAGTCTCCTCCCAATGCTAGTTCCCCCCCCATCCTCCTACCAGTTCACCCCTCCCCCTGCCAGTCCTACCCCCCCCCCCCAACCAGGACACCCTGGACAGATCCCCCAGGACACCCACCCAGAACCTGGACACCGCACCCTTTGCACCCCTGCCAATTACCCCCCTCCCCCTGCTAGACCCCCCTACCAGTCCCCTCTCAACCAGTCCCCTTCCCCTACCACCCCCCTGCTAGTTTCCCCCCTCACCATGCCAGTTCCCCGCTCCCCCTGCCAGTCCTTCCCCCCCCCCCTACCTGTTTCCCCTCACCCCTGCCCCTTCCAGCCCACACTTGCAACCCCGACCCCATTCCAGTCCCCTCCAAATTAAATTACACACGAAATCTACTTACATAATTAGAATTAAACAAATCCAAATATAAAAAAACACATAACTACACATACATGAGTCTCCCTATAAGAAAAACTATCAAATAAGTCTGGAACGAGCTCAAAAGTACCTAAAAAACATGGTAGAACATTGTATTACTCATCACTTATACCCACACCCCCCTCCCTGCCACCTACTGGACCCCTTAGACAGCAGCCCCAACCCCCCTAGATAGTAGCCCCCCTACTGGACCCCCCTGGATAGCAGCCCCCCTGCCCCACTTCCAGTCCCCTCTAAATTAAATTATAAACGAAATCTACTTACATAATAAGAATTAAACAAATCCAAATATAAAAAAACACATAACTGCACTTAAATGAGTCTCCCTCTAAGAAAAACTATAAAAAATGTCTGGAACCAGATCAAAAGTACCAACAAAACTAGGTAGAACATAGTAGTGCTTATCCCCTATATTGACACTTCTCCCCCCCTCCCTGCCCCCCAGTTGGACCCCCTTGATAGCTGCCCCAGCCCCCCTAGACAGTAGCCCCCTTGCTGGACTCCCCTGGAAAACAACCCCCCTACCCCCCTTCCAGTCCCCTCAAAATTAAATTATACATGAAATCTACTTACATAATAAGAATTAAACAAATACGAATATAAAAAACACATAATTTCACATACATTAGTATCCCTATAAGAAAAACTATCAAAGAAGTATGGGACCAGCTCAAAAGTACCTACAAAATAAGGTAGAACATAATAGTGCTCATCCCTTGTACCCACAATTCCCCCCCCCCCTCCCTACCCCCTACTAGACCCCCCGGGATAGCATCCCCATCCCCCCTGGACAACACCCCCCTACTAGACCCCCTGGACAACCCCCCCCCCCCCCACCCCGCCCCCCTACTGGACCCACACGGACAGCAGCCCCCCTGGATAGCACCCCCCCCCCACCCCCTTGCTGGACCCCCCAAGATAGCCTTACATGCTGGAAAATAGCCCCCCCCCCCCCCACCCCATACACATCTCTTGCACGTATCCTACGATATCCTTATGTAAGCAGATTGACCAAGCAGGTGAGATTTAGGATTTTACCTTAGATGTACCTACCAAATCATAACCTGTAGAGGATGCTTTACCTAGTGTTGAGAGAGTTGTTACCCTAGTGCCTTCAGATTTTTTATCCGTAGTATATTTATAATATTTCAATGAATTACTTCTTTTAGATTTCAGTGGAATTTTGAGTTATCAGGAACCTCATATTGCTGCATCTATATCTAGTGCTCCACCTCCCTCGACTTTAGTTGATTCTGATTCGATCTAATTTATAGCAAATAGTATCTCCATGTTGTTATAGGTGATGTGAATTCATCTCATCAGGATTAATTGAGGCAGATTCTGTACAATGGGTTTTCAAAGAATAGGTTGACTAGTTGAAAGTGATAACTACTCTACTCAAGATATTCATGGAGGAGAAGATTTATTTAGTAGTATGGAGAGATGAGTAAATATTATTATAGAATTTTTCAATATTATGAAGCCTTTACTCTATGTATCCAATACTTTAGTGGCTTCCGGATGGATGTCAAAAGTGAAACAGGAAAGTGGACTCCAAAGTTCGCACTATGACAGTTGCAGGGCACAAGCATTCGGCCCAACCGGATCGGGCTACACTAATCCAACAATCTCTCTTATTACATCCCTTGATGAGAAATAAGTTAAGAGTTCCCTTTATTCAATAAATCTGGAGAGTGTAGCTGGTCCTGATGGGTTGAAAAATTAATTCTTTATGTTCTACTGGGGCATAGTTCGTGATGAGCTCCTTAACGCTATGAGGGAGTTCTTTAACCATGCCTCAATGCACTATAGAATCAACTCAAATTTTATTTCCCAGATCCCAAATAAGGAAAATGATATGGATGTAAAGGATTTAAAACCTATATATATTAGCAATACCTTTCCAAAAATCATTAGAAAAATTATTGCTATGAGGTTTGGTCTCATTGCTCGTGGATTTATCTATTCAAATAAGCCCCCCTGACAGCCCTTGGACACCCCTGGACATCCCCCTGGACACCTCACTTGCACCCTTCCCCCTACCCCCTACCCTACATACCCCCCCGGACAGCCCTTGGACACCCCCCTGGACAACCCCTCAAAGACACCCCACCTGCACCCTCCCCTACCCTACAAACCTCCCTCGGACAGCCCTTGGACACCCCACCTGCTCCCTTCCCTATAGACCCCTCGTACATCCCTTAGACACCCCCTAGACATCCCCTCCTAGACACCCCTCCTGCACCCTCCCCCATGCCCTGCATACCCCCTTGGCACCCCCCTGGACAGCCCATGGACACCCAACTTGGACAGCCCCTCCTAGAAAATTCTATAGCCATAAGTACCTTCATTTCATTATGAAATAATGATAAAGGAACAATGCCTTGTAACTTTTCCTAGATTAGTCTTTGTCTAGCGTAGGCTAAATAATAGACTTCCACCACTTATCACTCGGACCCTCTAGTAGGATGGTTACAAAAATAACCTTATGAGACTCATAAATCTAAAGCTGGATAAAAATATCCTCAACCTTCAGTACCAAAAATAATTAATCCTAATAATATTGTTACATAGAAATTATTGTGGGGATACCATCTTGATTCCGGGGTACCTAGGTGAGCCTTCAAGATCGATTTATTTCGAGGCTTTTCATTCAGTCAGGTGGGACTTCTTATGGAATGCTTTCGATCTTCACAAATTTTCGGCTAGGTTCTCGTCTTTGGTTAAAAGATGCGTCTCTACCGCAATGTTCTCGGTGAACATTAATGGCAGTTTACATGGATACGTTTTGGAGAAAATAGGGCTCATGAAAGTGGATCCACTTTCACCTTTCCTTTTTGTGATTTTCATGGAGTTTTTCACGTGCATCTTGGAATGCAAGAGGCTGGGGGCTGGTGTGGTGGCTGGTGCATGCTGGAGTGGCTGGTGCGGGCGGGAAGGCAGGCGGTAGGGGATGGAAGGGGGCTGGGGGAGGCTGGAATATGTGGTAGGGGGATGATGTGTGCTGGATTGTAGGTGGCTGGGGGCTGTTGGTCATGTGGCAGGGGCTGGTGTAGGCTGGGATGTAGGAGGTTGGGGGGCTGGTGAGGGCTGGAACTGATGGCTCGAGCTATTTCTTAGGTGTCAGAGGGTTGGAATGAATGTTTTTCAGGAGGTTGGGGGTGGTTGCTGGTGTGGTGGCTCATGCGGGCTGGATTACAGGTGGTTGGGGGCTAGTGCATGCTCAAATGAAGGTGGAATGGGGATGGAATGCTGGTGGAAGGGGGTTGGTTGCATGTTCTGGGGGGATGGTGCGGGATGATTCGAAGGTGGGAGGGGGGATGTTGCGGGCTAGAATCCTGGTGGCAGTGGGCTGAAATAAAGGTGTAAGGGGGCTAGTGTGGGATGGATGTGGATAGAGTAGGGCCAAATCACGGCATTACCGTGGCGTGACCATGGCATGACAGCAACAAGACCGCGGCGTGACCGCGGCGTGTTGGCCCATTCCGGCGACATCTGCGGGGCAGCATCTTCCATATAGGAGCGAAGCAAGGGGAGGAGGTGGGGCAACATTCTGGCCATTGCCCCGCTGACAGAAATTGTGATTAGTCAGTCTCAACATTGATCAGAAGACTCATGGAATACTATCACTGCAAACTGCCACAGGGTGTCATCCTAGAGCTGGGCCAAATCATGACATTATCGTGGTGTGACCGCGGCGTGTTGGCCCGGTCCAGCGACATCTGCGGGGCAACATCATCTGGCAAGGAGCAAAGGGAGCGGGAGGAGGCTGGGAAACATATCGACCGTCGCCCCACTGGCAGAAATTGTGATTAGTCAGTCTCAACATTGATCACAAGACTCATGGAATACTATCACTGCTAACTGTCGCGGGATGTCGTCCTGAAGTAGGGCCAAATAACGGCGTGACCGCGGCATGTTAGTCTGGTCTAGCGACATCCGCAGGGAATCATCTTCCTGCTAGGAGAAAAGGGAGTGGGAGGAGGTAGGGCAACATTCCGGTCATCGCTCTACCAACAGAAATTGTTATTAGTCAGTCTCAACATTGATCATAAGACTCATGGAATACTATCACTACAAACCACCGCGGGGTGTCGCCCTTCAACATGGACAAATCACGACATTATCAGATCCTAACCGCGGTGTGACCGTGACATGAACGCGCCGTGTTGGCTCGGTCCAGTGACATCCACGGGGCAGCATCTTCCGGCTAGGAATGAAGGGAGTGGGAGGAGGCGGGGTGACATTCTGACCATCGCCCCTCCTACAGATGATATAACTGATCCACTATTTAATATGCTATAACAAATGATCTCCAAAGTAGGTTGTTGAGAGAGACACAATGATGAAACGTCTAAAGGGAAACAAAATGACGGAAAAGAATCATACACCCTACATAAACCATTTACAAATTCATTCACATTGTCTAAACATGGAAATGTTATTTATAATATTCAAAGCGTGAAAAGGAAAGTGTCATGGTCAAGGAATATGTCTACTCGGGCAATGCCATTTGATTTAAACGAGTATGATAATCCAATTTATATTATTCAAAGAAAAAAAACTAACTAGCCACAAAACAAACACCAACAAGAGGCCTATGAAAGACTCAAACTAAATCTAAACATGATACAAATAACTATCACTACACTTTGGTTTAGAGGAAAACGCACCTCCGTTGGAGGGGTTTTATTAAAAAATCATGGCATTGCTTTATCACATAATTCATTTAATTATATTTAACATCTATTCTAAAAGACATTCAGCACAAATCAAATGAAGTAATTTAAGCAACTAGATCAGCATAACTATCACTATGAGTTTTCATAGAAAATGCACCTCCGTTGGAGGGGTTTTATTATAAAAACATGACTTTATTTATCAAATGAAATAATTATATTAAAGAACACTTATTCAAGATATGAAATTCAATATAATTAAGCAGAATTATGAATGAATCTAAATTCAATTTAAATCATTCTTGAATTAATGAGGCTAGAAGAGGGATCCTACCTCAAGGAGGAGCTAAACCATCCACTTTAGCTCTTAAAACTTTCTAACTAAAATTTTCTACTACCCCACTTGGTATACACACCTTCACACACATGCAAGGACACCTAGACCCTATGCACACACCCGTATGGCCATGATCATTTGTAAGGGGATCCTTGCACATACGCTTATATGCATATACCAATCTCCACTCACCTATGTATGCATATATATATACATGGACACACATAGCCTCATATGTGCATAATCACTGCCATGGTTGACTATACACGTAACGGGGGAACCCACATCCATATACTTTCTTACCTATGCACACGCAGGTGAGTCGTCCTTAACTTGGCTACCCAAAACCAACGAGCATGGATCAACACTCTACAAAAAGGATATTAAGAACATTAAAACACATAAAGGATGCTACAAAACCAGTGAGAAACCAACCAACAACATTAAATCCTTACCTTGATTGGGAGAACCCAATCCATCTGAACCAACATGAAATGATCCAACACCCTACTGAAAACATAATATGGAGTCGAAACACTTAAATCCCAAGATACATGAGGTGCGAGAAAAGTAGTAACCATATAATCTTACCTCGGATCAAAGCTGGCGGACTGAATCAATCTGAACCCCATTTTTCCCCTTCGCAGAATATAATTACCCTTTGTCCATAGAAAGAAGTAAAAGGCCTAAGTGGCCAATGTGATAAAGAAAATAAAATAAAAACTAAACTAAAACATACCTGTCTCCTATGACTATACACGTCACTCCCCAACATATAAGAACCAAAATGCCCCATGGTTCAAATCATGTTCCTACAAGTAGGGGTGAAATAGATCCATGTTTCAAAATGATAATATAAAATAGTATATTCCTATTAATTAACAATTATTATTCCTATTAATGGTATACAATTAGTTTGGCTCGAGTTTTAGATTAATTGGGTTTTGTTCGATACAAGTTTTTATCCCACCCGATAATAAATGTTTACTAGAGGACCCAATTTCTAATCAAATAGAATATATCATAACAAAAAATGGATCCACACCTATGAAGAAGGTTGAACAAGATAAGAAAGAATTATTGATCATATATTATGATGAGTTATAAAAGTATAAAACAAAAAAAAATAAAAACATTTAGAGTTATCTAAATGATCAAGTGAATATGCAATTTTCAAAAAATAATAAACATGTCAAAGAAGAGAAAATCATGTTTCCTCAACATGAATGTTTAGAATGTGAGAAATAAGAAAGCGCATAGAAAATCGAACACTTTTGAGCTACAAAAAAAGTGCTACTATGGTGAGAAAAAAGCCTAATATCTTAGAAGTTGATAAACCCACCTTATTACCATACTTGTTGATATAAAACAACACTCGAATAGAAATTTCACATACCACGCACTTCACACACATATATATTTATTAAAGGAAAATAATATTTCAAAATAAATCCTTCATATAGTGTTGTTATTCCATTGAAAAAACAAACATGGAGAAAATAGGAAAATACATTCTTGTTAATCACATCTCCTAAAAAGTTTCAAAACCTTTCCCATGAGTTAATGCCATATTTATAGGGAACTTTTCATATGGATATCACTTTATAATTTAATAAAATATGGTTACCCATTCAACTGTATGTGAATCCAAAAAGAACAACACATTTATCCCTAAACCAATTTCCCTTAACATGCACCATGAACATATTAAAACAATATGCATTAGATAATATTTTCATTTTCAAATTATAACACTCCATTCCCATGACAATTGCATCCACAAAGCATCAATGGTATGAATAATTCTACACATAAAAAATTCTTAAAATTTTTATGAGCTCCAAATGATTTCACATAGAATATGATATTCTATATGAAACTAGAAACACATCATATATTGTTCACCTAAATCGCAATGAAATAATGTTCTCGTGGTATCTTCTATGTGAACTTCTAATGAATTATATCTACAAACACTGAAATGATAACTATTTTTACGTTTTAAGAAAACCAAAATCATTCATATATCACAGTATGATATTGATTTTCATGAATTCGTTAATATAATATTGAACATCAAATTATCCTACAAACAATCGAGCTCTTGGTTGACACTCGGGGTATGCCAAACTTGATTCAATAGAGTTTCATATATGTTTGTCCATGCCTACCATTATCCAGGATATCTCTCATCTTCCATGGGTTAATAGACTTTCTGTGATTTCTCATTATAGAAAATATTACATTAGCAAGGAGAATAAATAACGCTAAGTTTAGAGTAACCATTTCAGGTATTATATAACCATTCGTTAAGAGAAACCAAGAGAAAAAACCCTAACAAAAAACCAAAACATGAAAAATATTTTAACATATGAAACATTTTTTAATTCAATAAAATTATAAATATTATTCCTCATATTACATTATATCAAATATCAGTTCCTTTCAATGTTACATTGTGTCTTTTCCAATTTCATACCAATTATACAGTTACATTCTACATTATCAATTCACATTTCAATTGTGTCAATTCCAATTCACATATTGATAATTACAAATTCTAATTCACATGTCATGAGAAGAACAAATTCAATTCACAATTCTATTCGTTCCTTAATCAATTTCTTATTCCAAGTATAAGGCGCTAGACTCTTACCATCCATTCTCTAACCCAAGTTTATAGATATGAAAACCTCTTTGGTGGCCAAAGGATCATGGTCTTCGTCACCAATGGACCCACCAGGATATGTGGAAGGTCTAACAGTGAGGATTTGAGAAATTTCCATGGATTCTAAATAGAAGAGGTCACACACACGACATGATGAAAATATCATACATTATGCTGATACTACAAAACCAATGAAGACATTAGGGAGATTTTTCAAATCACCCAACTTAATAAAAATAATATTAATATGAAAACATAAAATTTTGATGAATGTAATCCACCATAATCCCATATGAAAATTGATAAATACACCACATCAATTCCATTAGTAGTATATCAAAGTGGAAAATAAAAGAAATTAACCAATTTAGAGTAGAAAGCGATGAATCTAGATGTTTGAATCAAAGAATGGATTGAGAGATCTATGATTCAAGGTATCTTACAAATGTGACAGTCATGAATTAGGGTTGAATGCTTGGAGAGATCTGTTCCGGAGAAAGTGAGATCGCGACGAAGGAAGTGAGCTCACCAAGTAGGGTTCATGCTCAGGAGGTAGGGTTGGTGGTGAGATCTAGTTGGAGGAGGAGATCTAATTTATTGGGAAGATCTGTTTGAGGAGATATTTTGTTCGAAGGAGGAAGTGATCTCACGGGTTCGTGATCGGGAAGTAGGGTTTGACGGAGGTTAGATTTGTTCAACGATGTGCAGAGAGATCTGTTCGCGGGTTACCTATGATTATTTGGGGGGTTTTTTCCCAACAGTTTCTAAAATTGTATCAAAATATTATTGGGGGGGGGGGTCCCTATGGTTTCTATAAATCGTAGGAAAATATTGTCTAATGTAATGTATTCCCAATGGATTAATAAAACAGTTGGGAAAACACATCCAATTATTACATAAACCAACGGTTTTTTCAAACCATTGGTATGAAGGTGTTGGTATAAGTGGGATTTCCACCAGTGAATGTAATGTAAAATATTATATTTAATCTAGCTATGTAAAGTTATATTCATGCAATGTTTTAGTGGAATCAACCCACCAAAAGGAGGACAGATTGTAGGATCCAAATCTATCTTTATAAGCTATAATTAAAAAAAGTGGACCTAATGGACTAGATTTTTAAAAGAAAAGGTGTTAAAGCCATACCAATAAAAACTAGTGGTATCATAAAAAATCAGATTTTTTGCAACTATAATCAATTATTGATTTGGTGAAAGCAATATGTTGAAAATAGGAGGACATATTTGGAGAAACCTAATCATGGTGAAATGGGGGAGTTAGAGATGGATTGTAATGGTTATTAAACCTTATCTAAGATTAAAGAAACCTATATATACTAAATACACCCCATTCCCCACCCCCTTTCCCCACTACCACACTGCCCACCCCCTCCCCCTACCATGCAGACCCCCCTACAGACCACCCCATTGCCCCCCGCCCTGCAGACCTCCCCACTCCACCCTGCCCACTCCACCAACCCACACCCCTCCCCCTACCCTGCAGACCTCCCCACCTCCCCACCTGCCCTACAGACCTCCCCCCTCACCCCTTCCCTATATACATCCCCTGCCCCCTGCCCCACTCCACCCTGCCCCTGCCCCCTGCCCCCTACCCCCTGCCCCCCTCCACCCTGCCCCTACCCCCTTCCCCTGCCCCCTGCCCCTGCCCCCCTCCTCCCTACCCCCTGCCCCCTCCACCCACCCCTTTCCCCCTGCCCCCTACTCTGCAGACCTCCCTCCTACCCCCTACCCCCTCCACCCTCCCCTTGCCCCTACCCCTTTCCCCCTGCCCCATGCCCCTACCCCTGCGCCCTGCCCCACTCCACCCTCCCCCTTTCCCCCTACCCCATGCCCCCCTCCACCCAGCCCCCTAGCCTTCATAAACCCCTCCACCCCCAACCCCCCTAGCCTGCACCATCCCCCTAGCCTACACCACCCACTATCCTGCACTAGCCCCCCAGCCTGCACAACCCCCTGTGAGTCAAAACAAATCATTGGAGATTCCTGTGGTGTCTCAAATGAGAGTATTAAGGATTAAAATTCAAAACATAAATGAAATAATGTAAAACAATCTATATAAGTATAAACTATCACAACAGGATCCTTGTATATATGCTCACATGGATAAGCATGGGTTATGATGCCTCATACAATATTTAGTTAAATGTTCCCATTACTACCATTGTTCTTCATAATGTCAATACATTTTGAGGAAGTTAATAGGTAATTTTGGATTCTTCATACAGTTATAAATCCAAATTGATTTGATTATATGATGCCTCAAGCAATATATCATAGCCTCAAAGAAATGACCTTTCTAAAAAAAATTGAATTGTGTTCCCAATGGAAATAGGATTGATGTATTTAATATCCACTACATTATACTTTTTTTGAATCAATGTAATAAAACTGGAATTGATTCCATAACATATAGAATCATGATTAAATAATTCTCTCATAGAATTATGTAAATAAACATCAACAATAACCATGTAAACCATAAATTTTTTTTTGACCCATCAGGTCTTACCACAGTCTCAAATAAAGAGAAGAGTGAAGTATTTACCTCCTTATCATCACTTGATTTAGTTAAAGACTTGTTTTGATTATTATAAAAAACACAAGTAATTTTATCCATCATCTAGAAGGTAAAATATTCTCCTTTATTTGAGAACAATCTTCCAAAATAGTTGACCATAACATCAGAAAATTTATTTTATGAGTTCTGTAAAGACCCATTGATTCTATGGATAGAGAATCCTCTTCCAATTCACTTTTCCTTGTGTAGATAATGAAAAATAAAGTTTTTCTATCTCCCTCATACATCCATATTATATTATACTGGATTTAGAATATACTTTCTTTCAGAAATTGGTTTCCATAAAGCTGAGACAGGGTTTTAATCTCATCATTTGAAGGATCATTATGATTCAGATTAATATTATGAAATTGTAGTAAGGATTTCCCAGGCTCTTTGATATCATTACCAATATTATAGAAATATACCATGTTTTTAATAAAAGAATTATCCTTTTAACATTCTTCAACTTTTTTTCCATGATTTGAAGAGGGCTTCCATAAATTTCCATGTTCCAAGTAATGAAGTTAATCTCCCTACAACCGGGAAAAAAAGTCAGGCATTGTTGAATTCAAATGGAAGGGGAGATAATGTCAATTTATTTGTGAAAATATCCACCATAAAAAGATTCTGATCATAGTGACATTTTTGGGAGAGCCAGACCCGATACATCAATAACATAATTATTTTCATCAACATGAACAAAAAATCAATCCAATTTTCTAGCTTGTAATACATTGATGGTGTATCTACACCAGGTTTAGTAACCACCCACAATTTCAACTTCAACAATTCTATATTTATTAAAATAGAATGAAAATTCAGAATCTTCCATCATATTGATATGTGGACCAGTTTTTTCTGCATGCCTTAGAATAGTGTTAAAACCCCTCAGAATCACCCAACTATATGAACACTAAGAAATTACCCCTTCAATATTATAAAAAATATCTATTGTTTTCATGTAAGAGTTAGAGGAATAAACAAAATATAGGGATATTAAAATTCATTGGATACCAATATCAACTAAAAAGTCATGTTGATTTCCTGTACATGAATGCATGCTGATACTATCATACATTAAAATATATAGATTCTCATAGTCATTATCACTTTATTTATGTGATACATAGGAATATCCAAGGGAGGACCATTTAAAGTCACTCCATTTTTTAAAACTCCATATTAGGTTTAGCTAAACTAATCATCATGGGTTTTTTGGCTGTAATAAAGTATCTCGAGGATGTGATTGTGGGAGAGTTCCCAAGACCTTGAAAATTACAAAATAGAATCTTCATTTATGAAGGGATGTCATAGCTCTTGTTTTGAAAAACGCAAGGAAACAAGAGAAATCAAATAAATTTCAAAACCTGTTATCAATTCCTAGAACCAATTGAGCATGATGAGTCAGCATAGCCTGGGAACTCCTGTACAAAATTTCCCCAAAACTATGAATCTCGTCATTGAAATCCCTTTCAAATTTCCTGAAAATTTTACATATTCATGAGAAACCAAGCGTGCGGGAAAGGAAAAATCAAAAAGTCCAATCAACTTACAGGATAGAATCCATGACCATTCAGTCTCTGGAGGAATGGAAAGGGAGGTGGAACAGTGAGAGAGATGGAGTATTCGTCTGGGGAGAGGGTTGAGGGTAAGAGGAGAAAGTTGAGCACAAGGGTGAGGAGTCCTCCGTGAAACAACGATGGCTGAGAAGTGTAGCAGCGACGTCGGGGAGGAGTGTGCGAAGAGCAGGTCCAGGTCAAGGGTTCGAGGAGTCATGGACACTGGGGAGGTGGAGCTCACGGATCATGGGAGGAGAAAAGGAGAGCATCGCGGAGAGCGTCACGGAGAGCGTCGCAGACTGGGGAGGAGGAGCTCGTGGATCGGGGGAGAAGAAGAGTCGCGGACTGGGGAGGAGGAGCCATATAGATAGTCAAAAAAAATTACTACTGTTTTTTTAATCTATGGCTATAAATTAGGATATAGCAACAGTTTTAATAGAACTGTGGGTATAAACTAAGCTATAGCGACATACTTATAAAATTGTGGCTATAGCTCTGTTTTTGAGTAGTGCAGGTGCATTGCATATACACGTGCATGGTAATAAATAATAATTAATAACGCACATGCATCTACATTTTCATGAGATAATAGTAATAATAACAATAGTAGAAATAATAGTTTTAGTAGTGGTGATAATTGTAGTAGTACTAATGAATGTGATAATAGAATATTGCATGTGCATTACGCGTGAACATGAATGGTAATAAATAATAATGCCCGTGCATTTCATTTGCATGTGATAATGATGATGATAATAATAATAATAATAATAACAATAACAATGCATGTGATAATAGAATAACTCATGTGCATTGAATGTGCATGTATGTGAATTCGCATGTGCATTTTCATGTGATAATAATGACAATAACCATAACAACAACAAGAACAACAACCACAATAATGATAATAACAATAATAATAACAACGCATGTGATAATAAAATAATGTGTGTGTAATTCATGTGCACGTGCATGGTAATAAAAATAATAATAATGCACATGAATGTGCATGTGAATGTGGATGAGATAATGCTAATAATAATAAAAAAAGTAATAATAAGTTATAGTTGTTTGAAAAAACAGCAGACATGACAAAAATTCTAGAAATGGTGTCTTGAAAAACCTAAAAAATCACTGAGTCATTGAAAAAGGAATAACATCTTCTTCAGGTGTCCATTTCCACTCTGTGAATAGTCAAATTGAATCTTATGGAACAAACTATGATAAAAACAGGTGTCGAAGGCCGAACAGACACACAGATCAGAAGTTATGACCATTTTATGTAAACTTTGACACGGATCTCTACAAAAAAATGGTGTTTTGGACTTGAACCATGTTAAATTCATCCTTCTTCATATATCTCTTCTTTACTTTCGATTTTAAATGTGGTAGAGCTCAAACAGACAATCGGAGTGAAAGTTATGGCTGTTTGAAGTTAGAATTTTTTTGGAGTGGCATAACTAATATATCACATATTGATTTGATCCTCTCATAGTTTCTACTAAACATGGTCCTCACTCATCTCACAAGATTCGATTTGACTGGTCACTACACTCAAACAGACACCCGAAGGAGAAGTTATGCCTATTTTAGTGAGTTGCGGGTTTCTTAGGTTTTTAGGCGCTATGAGAGTTGCTCATTTAAAACAAAAATAACTTCTACTACATGTGTTAATTTTGTCTCTACCACATATTAAATCAAGGATTGTGAAAATATACACAGTCCAGTATCCACTGGAACCCTTTCTGGCATTCTTCAACCCCCCCAAAGACCCAAAATCCCTTTGGATGGTCAAATGATTGACTTCTGGTTTCCGTTTTGCCATAACTTCTTCTATGGGTGTCCGTTTTGCCTCTACCACATATCAAATAGAATATTGCGACTATACCTACACTCTTATTACCACTAAATCACCTTCTCACATCTTTGAAGGCCCAAAAAGGTACTTAAACCCTCCCAAAGACAATAACTTCTACTCCATGAGTCCGTTTTTCCTCTACCATATATCAAATCGAAGCTTTAAACAAGATCCACACATCCATGACCAATAGGAACACCTTATCACGTTCTTAAAGTCCCAAAATTTCATTAATTACTCCAAATGACCATAATTTCTCCTCTAGGTGTCTGTTTCACCTCTACTACATATCAAATTGAATCTTGAGACAAGCTCTACACATCTGTGACAACCATGAACAAATAAATAACCCTAACAAACCATGAATAACAACATAAACACTATTACCCAATAAAAACCATGCAAAATCTTAACAAACCCTAAAAAACACTAAAAAACACTAACAAACTCTAACAAACCCTAAAAAAACTAACAAACCATAACAAACCCTAACAAACCCCAAAAAACCCTAAAAAACCCTAAAAACCCTAAAAACATAACAAACACTAATAAATGATAATAAACCCTAACAAACCATAACAAACCCTAAAAACACCAAACAAATCCCATGGAGCACTAAGAAACCCCAATAAAACCAAAAAACCTAAAGAAACCCTAAAAACCCCTTAGAAACCATAAGAAACCCTAACAAAACCCTAAATACCCTATCAAAACCCTAAGAAAACCTAAGAAACACTAATACACCCTTAGAAACCCTAACAAACCCTTAAAAACTCTAACACACCCTTAAAACCCATTAAACACCCTTAGAATCCCCAAAACACACATAGAAACTCTAACACAACCTTAGAAACCCTTATAAACCATAGCACTCCCGTAGAAACCCTAACCCGCCCATAAAAATCCTAACCCACCCATAGATACCCTAACACACCTTTAGAAACCCTAACAAACCCTTAGACACCCTAAATCACTCTAATAAGAACTTATAAATCCTAAAAAACCCTACCAACAAATAATAAACCATAATAAACCATAATAAACCCTAATAAACCCAAAATCCCACTACTAAACCCTAAAAAACATTAATATATCGTAATAAACCGTAAAAACCCTATTAGACCCAAATAATAGCTACACAATACCAAAAACCCCAAATATACAACAAAAATACTATTAAACCATTCAAAAAGCTAATATTTACAAAAAAAACCCTAACAAACCTGGAAATACCTGACAAAACCCTAAAAAAACCCTACAAACCCAAAAAACCCAAAAAACCCTACAACCCCTAGAAAGCCTAAAAAATCCTAAAAACCCTAAAAAACCCCCAAAAACCCAAAAACCCCTAAATACATGAAAAAACCGAAAAACCCAAAAACAAACCCAAAACCCTATAAAACCTCAAAAAACATCACAAAACCCTCAAAAACGCTAAAAACCCTAAAACCCCCCAAAAACGCTAAAACCCTAAAAGTCTAAAAATTCCTAAAAAAACCCTAACCAACCCTATTAAACCCTTAAAAGCCCTAAAAACCCCTAGAAACCCATACAAACTTTAAAAGACACCCTAATACAACATAAAGAACCCTAAGGAACCCTAAAAACCGTAAAGAACCCCTAAAGCCACTAACAACCCTACATAAACCCTAACAATTGCTACAAAAAACCGAAAAATGTTTCAAAACCCACAAAACACAACAAAACCCAAAAACGTTAAAATAACCCTAACAAAGCATAAAAATCCAAACACACCCATAAAACCCAAAAAAACGCATAAAAACCCAAATAACTCAAACAAACCGTAACAAGCCCTAAAAACCCTAACAAAACCTAACAAATCTAAAAACCACTAATAACCCCTAAGAACCACTAATAAACCCTAATAAACCCTAAAACCCACTATTAAACCCTAAAACCCCTAATAAACACTAATAACTTGTCATAACCTGTAATAAACCCTAACAAATTCTATTAGACCCTAATAAACACTAAAAAAGACCTAAAACCCCTAATATAAAATAAAAACACTATTAAACCATAATAAACCCTAATAATCAATAAAAAACCTAAAAAACCCAACAAAATGGTACAAAAACCTCCTAATAATAGACTACAACACCCTATGACCCACTGATAAACCCTAACAAACCCTAATAACACCATAATAAATCGTAACAAACCCTAAAAAACCCCAAATAAAACGTAACAAATCCTAACAACGCCAAATAAATCGTAACAAACTGAAAAAACCATAACAAACCCCTAATAAATCGCAATAAACCTTATCAACTCATAATAAACCCTAATAAATCATAATAAAGCCAAATACACGTTACTAAACCCTAATAAATAAAATTAACCCTAATAAACCCTAATAAATTCTAAATAACCCTAAAAAGGTTGATAAACCCTTGAAAAACCTATTAATGCTTAAAAAGCCCAATAAAACCCTAATATACAATAAAAAACACAAATAAACTATAAAAAATCCCAAAGAACACTAATAAACCCTAAAGAATCCCAATAAATCCTAAAGAATGATATTAAACTCTAAAGAACACTAAAAATGCTAAAGAACCCAAAAAAATGCTAAAACACATTATATAAACCCTAACAACCACTACAATACCCAAACAAACCCTAAAACACACTTAAAAACCTTAACAAACCCTCTCATTCCAAAAAAACAAATAAACACATAACCCCCCCCCCCCAATTAAACCATTAAAAATCCATCAGATACCATATAATACCATATACACACGTCAACAACCCCTAAAACCCTAAAAAACTAAAAAACATAAAACCCCATTAAAAGCCTAAAAAGGCTTTAAATAGATACATAAACCGAAAAAATGTTACATAAACCCTTAAAAATGCATTAGAACCCCTAAAAAGGCAACATAAACCAAAAAATGCAACATAAACCCTAAAAATGCATCCTAAACCCTAAAAGCACTACATAAGCCCTAGAACTGTAACATAATACCTAAAAAACACAACATAAACCCTAAAAAACGAAACATAAACATTCAAAAACTCTACATAAAACCTAAAAACACAATATAAACACTAAAAATGCTACATAAACCCTAAAAATGTTACATAAACCCTAAAAATGCTACATAAACGCTACATCATCCCAAAAAATGCTACATAAACCCAAAAAACACAATATAAACCCTAAAAATTCTACAAAAAACCGAAACCCTAAACACGCTACATAAACCCTAAAAATATTATATTAACCCTAAAAATGGTAAACAAAATCTAAAACCGCTAACTAAACCCTAAAAATTCTACATAAGCACTAAAATGCTATATAAACTCTAAAAATGCTACATAAACCCTAAAAAATGCTAGAAAAACCCTAAAGACGCTTTAAAAACCTAAAAAATATTAAAGCCTAATATACCATAATATAAAAAATTAAACACTAATAAACCCCTAATTAAGTCTAATAATCCTTAAAAACACCTTATAATCCACAAAATCCTTTTAAACTCTACTCAACCCTAATAAAACCCCAAAATAACTAATAAACCCTAATAAATGATAATAAAACCTAATAAACCCTAAAAACACGTTAAGAAAACCTAAACAACCCTAACCAACACTAATAGACCCTAATAAACACTAATAAACCCTAATAAACCCCAAAACAAACCCTAAAAAGCCTTAAAACCCATAAATAAAGCCAAATAAACCCTACTCAACCCTAAAAAACCTTAACACAACATAACAACCCCTAATAAAACCGTACAAAACCCTAATAAAAAAAATTATAGTATACCTTAAAAAACCATAGAAACCCTAATAAACTATAATATAACCTAATAAACCCTAAAAATGCTCACAAACAATAAAATACGATCACAAACAATAAAAACGCACTATATTACCTAAAAAGACCTAAAAGCACTAATATAACCTAATAAAGAAAACAAACGCTAATATACCTTAAAAATCCCTAGAAACCCTAATAAACCATAATAAACCCTAATATAATGAAACAAACCCTAAAATGCTCAAAAAACAAAAGGCTCACCAACAATGAAAACACACTATATTATATAAATACCTAACAAACACTAATATAAACTATAAAACAAAAAAAACTAATAAACCCCAAATAAACCCTATAATCCCTAATAAACCCTAATAAAAATGAATAAACCCTAATAAAACCCTAAAAATACCTTCTCAACCCTAATAAACATTGTCACACCATAACAAAACATAATAAAACCCAACTAAACCCCAATAAACAAAAAAAAGCAAACAAACCATTAAAAAGCCCTAGAAACACTAATAAACCATAATAAATTCAAATAAAAGATAATAAACCATTAAAAATGATCAAAAACACTAAAAACACAATAATAAAACCTAAAAACACATAACAACCCCTCATATAAATTAAAAAAAACTAAAAAACACTCATATACCCTAATAAAAACACTAACATACCCTAGTAAACCCTAAAAACCCCAATCAACCATACTCAACCCTAATAAAACCTTAAAGATACTGATTCAACCCTAATAAAACCCTAAAAATACCTACTCAACCCTAATAAACCTTAACACACCATAATGAACGATAATAAACCCCACTAGACCCTAAAAAATGCAAATATACCATTAAAAAGCCCTATAACCCCTAATAAATGCTAATAAAACCTAAGAAAACTTAAAAGCACCAATAAACCCGAATAAACACTACTAAATACTAAAAAACCCTAATATACCCTCTTAAAATTTAATAAACCATAATGAACCATAATAAACCCTAATAAATCCTAAACATACCCAAATATACCATAATATACCATAATATACCATAGTAAACCCAACTCAATCCTAATAATACACTAAAAATACCTAATAAACCCTAATAAACCTTGACACACCATAATAAACCCTAATAAAATCCTAATAACTCCCACCAAACCCTAAAAAATGCTAATATACCATTAAAAACCATAAAACCCTAACAAACCATAATAAATGTTAATAACACCTAAAATTCATAAAAATGATAGTAAACCCTAAAAATACCTCTAATAATAATATTAGTAATAACGCACGTGCATGTGCATATGCATGCGCATTTTCATGTGAATGATAATAAATAATAAATGATATATAATAACACATGTGAATTGCATGTGTATGTGCATGTGCACGTGAATGATAATAAATAATAAATAATAACCCACATCCAAGTGCATGTGCATGTGCATGTGCATGTGGATGGTAATAAACAATAAATAAAAACAAAGTGCACAAGAATGTACATTTTCATGTGAATGAAAAAAAATAATGACACATGTGATAATAGAATAACGGAACTGCATTGCGTGTGCACCTGCATGAGAATAAATAATAACAACACATGTGATAATAGAATGATGCAAGTGCATTGCATTTTCATTTGAATGGTAATAAATAATATATAATAATGCACGTGTATGTTCATTTACATGTAATGATAATGATAATGACATATGCACGTGAATGGTAATAAAAAATAAATAACAATGCACGTGCATGTGCATTTTTATTTCATGATACAAATAATAATAATAAATAAATAAATAAATAATAGTAAATAAGAACGCACTTGCAAGTGCATGTGCATTTACATTTTATAATAATATTAATAATACTAATTGTAATAATAAAAATAATAATAATAACCCATGCACGTGCATGGTGATAAATAATAAATAACAATGCACATGCATTTGGATTTACATATGATAATGATAATGATAATGATAATAATAAAAATAAAAACAATAAAAACTATGATAATAATAATAAAAAGAATAATACAAGTGCATTTCATATGCACGTGCATGGTAAAAAATAAAAAATAATAATGCACGTGCATCTTCATTTTCATGTGATGATAATAATAATAACAACAACAATAGTAGTAGTGATAATAGTAGTAGTACTAATGCATGTGATAATAGAATATTGCATGTGCATTATGTGTGCACGTGCATGGTAATAAATAATAACACGTGTGCATTTCATTTGCATGTGATGATGATGAAGATGATGATAATAATAATATTATTATTAATAATAATAACAATGCATGTGATAATTGAATAACGCATGTGCGTTAAATGTGCGTGTTTATGTATTTGCATGTGCATTTTCATGCGATGATAACAACAACAACAACAACAACAACCACAATAATAATAATAACAATAAGAATAACAACGTATGTGATAATAAAATAACGTGTGTGCATTGCATGTCCACGTGCATGGTAATAAAAAATAAATACTAATTCACGTGCATGTGCATGTGCATGTGCATGAGACGATAATAATAATAATAACAGTAATAATAATAATAATAATAAAAACAACAACGCATGTGATAATAGAATAATTCACGTGCATTTCATGTGGAGTGCATGATAATAAATAATAAATCATAGTGCACGTAAAGATAATAATAACAATAATAGTAATATTAATAATAATAGCGCATATGATAATAGAATAACGCACAGAGTATTAATAATAATAGTGCATGTGATAGTAGAATAACTCACATGTATTAATAATAATAGCGCATGTGATAATAGAATAATGTAGGTGCATTGTGTGTGCTCGTGCATGGTAATAAATAATAACAGACATGCATGTGCATTTTCATGTGATGATAATAATAATAATAATAAGAGTAATAATAACAAAAAAACAACAACAACATATGCACATGCATGAACATAATTAATATATAATAAATAATAAATAATAACGCATGTGCATCTACATTTGCATGTGACGATAATAATAATAATAATAGTAATAACAATAATGATAATTATAATAATGATAATTATAATAATGATAATGATAACAATAATAATAATAATAATTTGTGTGATAATAGAATAACACACATGCTAACAAACCCTAACAAAACCTAACAAACCCTAACAACCACTAATAACCCCTAAGAACCAATAATAAACCCAAATAACACCTGAAACTCACTATTAAACCCTAAAACCCTAATATACACTAATAAATCATAATAAACTGTAATAAACCCTAAAAACCCTATTAGACTCTAATAAATGCTAAAAAAGCACTAAAAACCCTAATATACAATAAAAAACACTATTGAACCATAATAAATCCTAATAATCACAAAAATCCTAACAAACCCGACAAAATGCTACAAAACCCGCTAAATAATATCCTACAAAACCCTACAACCCGCTCATAAACCCTAAAAATCCCAAATAACCCCATAATAAATTGTAACAAACCCAAAAAACCCCAAATAAATGATAACAAAATCTAAAAATGCCAAATAAATCGTAACAAACTAAAACAAACCATAACAAACCCCTAATAAACCGCAATAATCCCTAACAAATCATAATAAACCCTAATAAATCGTAATAAACCCAAATTCACATTAATAAACCCTAATAAAAAATAAACCCTAAGAAACCCTAATAAATACTAAATAACCCTAAAAAATGTCGATAAACCCTAAAAAAATCTATTAATGCCTACAAAAGCCCAATAAAACCCTTATATGCAATAAAAACACTAATAAACCATAACAAATTCTAAAGAACACTATTAAACCCAAAAGAACCCTAATAAACACTAAAGAACCATAATAAACTTTAAAGAACACTAAAAAACCATAAAGAACCCAAAAAACACTAAAACAGATTTCATAAACCCTAAAAATCACTACAATACCCAACCAAACCCTAAAACGCAACAAAAAACCCTAACAACCCCTATCAATCCTGAAAAAACAAATAAACCCTTAAAAACCCCCAAAAACTATTTAAAACCCATCAAATACCATAAAAACAATAAACACCCGTTAACAACCCTTAAAACCCCTAAAACCACTACAAACCATAAACAACCATTAAAACCCTAAAAAATACAACAAATAGATACATAAACCCAAAAAAAATTACGTAAACCCTAAAAATTCAACATAAACCCCAAAAAAACGCAACATAAAACCAAAAAATGCAACATAAACCCAAAAAAACGCTACATAAACCCAAAAAACACTACATAAACCCTAGAACGGTAACATAAGACCTAAACAACACACCATAAATATTAAAAACGCTACATAAAACCTAAAAACAAAACATAAACCCTAAAAACACTACATGAACCCCAAAAACGTTACATAAACCCTAAAAATGCAACGTAAATGCTAAATCACCCCTAAAATGCTACATAAACCCAGAAAACACAACATAAATCCTAAAAAATGCTACATAAAACCTAAACACTAAACATGCTACATAAACCCTAAAAACGTTACATAAACCCTAAAAATTTCTACATAAAACCTAATACCGCTAACTAAACCCTAAAAGTGCTAAATAAACACTAAAAATACTACATAAACTTAAACTACGGTACACAAACACTAAAAAATGATTCAAAACCCTAAATACGCTTCAAAATCATCAAAAATATTAACCCCTAATATACCATATTTTAAGACATTAAACCCCAATAAACCCCTAATAAACTCTAATAATCCCGAAAAAGCCTTATAATCCCTAAAAACCCTAGGAGACTCTACTCAACTTGTAATAAAACTCCAAACATACCTAATAAACCTTAATAAATGAAAATAAAAAATAATAAACCCTTAAAACACATTAAGAAAACCTAAACAACCCTAACCAACACGAATAGACACTAATAAACCGTAATAAACCCCAAAAAACCCTAAAAATCCCTAATAAACCATAAATAAATCCATGTTAACCCTACTCAACCATAACAAACCTTAACACACCATAATGTCCCCTAATAAAACACTGCAATACACTAATAACAAAAAAAATTCTAGTATACCTGAAAAATCCCTAGAAACCCTGATAAACTCTAATATAACCTACTAAACACTAAAGATGCTCAAAAACAAAAAAAATTATCACAAATAATAAAAACATGCTATAAAATCTAAAAAGATCTAGAAACACTAATATCACATAATAAAGACAAAAAACGCTAATATACCTTAAAAATCCCTAGAAAACATAATAAATCATAATAAACTCTAATATAACCTAGGAAACCCTAAAAACGCTCACAAACAAAAACAAAATGCTCAAAAACAATAAAAATTCTATATTCTCTAAAAAGACTTAACAAACACTAATATAACCAAATAAAACAAAAAAAACTAATAAACCCCTAACAAACCATAATAAACCCTAAAAATCCCTGATAAACCCTAATAAAAACTAATACACCCTAATAAAACCATAATAAAACCCAAAAAATACCTTCTCAGTCCTAATAAACATAGACACACCATAAGAAAACCTAATAAAACCAAACTAAACCCCAATAAACAAAAAATGCAAACAAACCATTAAAAAGCACTAGAAACCCTAATAAACCATAATAAATTCTAATAAAACCTAATAAACCAAAAAAAATGCTTGCAAACACTAAAAACATGCTAATAAAACCTAAAAAGTCTTAAAAACACCTCATATATAAACAAAAACTAAAAAACACTCATATACCCTAATAAAAACACTAACAAACCCTTATAAACACTAAAAATAGATAACAAACCCTAATAAACACTACTCAACCCTAATAAACCCTAATAAAACCCTAAATATACCTACTCAACCCTAATAAATCCATAAAAATACCTACTCAACCTTAATAAACCTTAACACATTATAATAAACCATAATAAACCCCACTAATCCCTAAAAACACAAATATACCATCAAAATCCCTAAAACCCATAATAAAGGCTAATAAAATCCAACAAATATTAAAAGCACTAATAAACCCTAATAAACACAACTAAACCCTAAAAACCCTAATATACCCTCTCAAAAATTAATAAACCAAAATTAATGATAATAAACCCTAATAAATCCTAAACATACCCAAATATACCATAATATTCCATAATATACCCAAATAAACCCAACTCAATCATAATAAAACCTTAAAAATACCTAATAAACCCTAATAAACATTAACACACCATAAAAACCCTAATAAAATCCTAATAACCCCCACCAAACCCTAAAAAATTCTAATATATCATTAAAAACCCTAAAACCCTAACAAACCATAATAAATGTTAATAACACCTAAAAATTCTAAAAAATTCCAGTAAACCCTAAAAAATACCTCTAATAATAATATAGTAATAACGCATGTGCATGTGCATATGCATCTGCATGGTTTAAATAATAAATCATAATGCACGTGCATGTGCATATGCCTGTGCATTTGCATGTGAATGATAATAAATAATAAATTATAAATAATAACGCATGTAAATTACATGTGTATGTGCATGTGCATGTGAATGATAATAAATAATAAATAATAATGCACATTTATGTGTATGTGCATGTGCATGTGCGTGTGCATATTCATGGTAATAAAAAAATAACAACCAAGTCCACATGAATGTTCATTTGCATGTGAATGATAATAAATAATAAATAGTAACACATGTGATAATAGAATAATGCACGTGCATTGCGTGTGCACGTGCATGAGAATAAATAATAACAACACATGTGATAATAGAATAATGCAAGTTCATTATATTTTCATGTTCATGATAATAAATAATATATAATAATTCATGTGCATGTGCATTTACATGTAATGATAATGATAATGAAATAATAAATAACAACGTATGTGCATGTGCATTTGTATTTGATGATACACACAATTATAATAATAATAATAATAATAATAGAATAACGCAAGTGCATTGCATGTTCACGTGCATAGTAATAAAAATATAGTAATAATGCACATGCACGTGCATGGGCATGTGGATGAGATTATTTTAGTAATAATAATAATAACAGTAATAATAAGTTATAATTGTTTGAAAAAATAGAAGACATGACAAAAATGCTAGAAATGGTGTCTCAAAAATCCTAACAAATCAAAGAGTCGTTGAAAAAGGCATAAATTCTTCTCTGGGTGTCAATTTCCACTCTGTGAATAGTCAAACTGAATCTCATGGAACGAGCTATGTTAAAAAGAGGTGTCGGAGGCCGAAACGACCCACATATAAGATGTTATGACCATTTTAAGAAAAATTTGACAGGGATCTGTACACCGAAATGGAGTTTTGGAGGCCTTCTGATGGGATTAAATTATTTTTGGGTCTCATACATGACTTGAACTTCCAGCCATCGTTCTTCGTAGATCTTTTCTCTACATTCGATTTGATATGTGGTACATCTCAAATAGACAACGGGAGCAAATGTTATGGCCGTTTGAAGTTGGACATTTTTTGGAGTGGTATAACTAATATATCTTATATTTCATTGATCTTCTCACAGTTTCTACAAAACATGGTACTCACTCATCTCACAAGCTTCGATTTGACTTGTCACAACTCTCAAACAAAAAACTGAAGGAGAAGTTTTGCCTATTTTAGTGAGTTGCGGGTTTCTTAGGTTTTTAGGCGCTTGGAGAGTTGCTTAGATTAAAAAGACAATAACTTCTACTACGTGTGTACATTTTGGCTCTACCACTTTTCAAATCAAAGATTATGAAAAGATACACACTATGGTAACCACTGGAACCCTTTTTGACATTTTAAACCCCCAAAAAGACCCCAAAACCCTTTCAATGGTCAAAATATAGGCTTTTGGAGTCCATTTTGCAATAAAATATTCTATGGGTATCCTTTTTGCCTATACTACATATCAAATCGAAACGTGCGACTAGAACTACACTCCTATAACCACTGAAGCACCTTCTCACATCCTTGAATGCCCAAAATGGTACTTAAACCCTCCAAAATACCATAACTTCTACTCCGGGAGTCCATTTTGCCTCTACCATATATCAAATCGAAGCATTCGACTATATCTACACATATGTGAGCAATAGGAACACCTTATCACATTCTTACAGAATCAAAAGGTCCTTATGTCCTCAAATGACCCTATCTTCTACTCTGGGTGTCCGTTTCACCTCTACCACATATCAAATTGAAGCTTTCGACTAGCTCTAAACATATGTGAAAAATACGAACAACTAAATTACCATACAAAACCATGAATAACCCCAAAAACACTAAAAACCAATAAAAACAACAAAAAACCATAACGGACCCTAACAAATCCTAAAAAACACTAACAAACCCTAACAAACCCTAAAAAACTGTAACAAACCCCCAAAACCCCTAGAAAAACATAACAAGCACTAAAAACCCCAAAAAACCTTAAAATCCCTAACAACCCCCAAGAATCACTAAGAAACCCCAATTAACACAAAAAACCTGAACAAACCCTAAAAACCCTATGAAACCATAAAAAACCTTATCTTAACCCTAAAAACCCTAACAAAACCCGAAGAAAATCTAACAAACACTAACAAACCCTTATAATCCCAAACACACCATTAGAAAACCTAACACATCCATAGAAACCCTAGCACACCCTTAGAAATCCCAACACACCCATAGAAACCCTAACACAACCTTAGAAACCCTTAGAAAGAATAACACACCCTTTGAAACCCTAAACCACCGATAAAAACCCTAACCCACCCTTAGAAACCCTAACACACCCTTAAAACCCTTACAAACCCTTAGACAGCCTAAATCACTCTAATAAGCACTAATAAATCCTAAAAAACCCTACAACCAATAATAAACCCTATTAAACCCTAAAGCCCACTACTAAACCATCTCCTCTCATCAAATGGTGGAGATGATGGTATAGGCACCTTATGGGTCTTGGTGCACAGTAGCGTTCAGGTTGTTTCGATTGACCCGAGCCTGCAATTTATTTCCATTAATGTCCGCTCGAATGATGATATTTTAACCCTTTCTTTCATTTATGCCTCCTAATCGTACAACACTCGGTGACTTCTCTGAAAGGATATAGATCGTGTTAGTGAAGGCATTGACAACAGTTGGGTGGTTATTGGGGACTTTAATAAAATCCTGAGGCCGGAGGAAAAACTGGGTCCACACTTCTCCCGTTCCGCTATAGAGGATTTTGAATCTTTCCTGGACCATTGCGATTTATCTGAGGTCTCCATTTCGGGGGCCACCTTCACATGCGGGCGATATACCATTAATGGCAGACAGGCTAGCATACTGGACAGATGCTTTGCACACATGGGTGATGGAGGATCCCTGATTGTTATTTCGATCTTTACTCTCCCGAAGTTTTACTGGGACCATAATCCCATGGTGGTTGAATTTCGAGACCAACTTTCTAGACCCACCCCCCTCCATTTTAAATTCAACAACGCTTGGATCACAATACTCGGGTGTAGGGAAGAGGTTCTAAAGGCATGTATCACCACTTTCACTGGCATCCCCCACTTCATTGTGATTTCGAAATTAAGAGAGGTTAAGCGCCGCTTAAGAGAATGGAGTAAGAAGTCCTTTTGAAAGTTGGATGATGATATTATTACGGCGGAATCTCATCTGGTTGCATGTCAAATCATAGCACAATAGTAGAATTTTCCATCAGGTGAGGAGCTTCACCTGCATACAATGCTTTATGAGTTATTGGCCCTAAAAAAAGCTTTCCAAAGCACATTTTAACGTTAAGTGGCTGCAAGATGGAGACCGAAACTCCAGGTTTTTCCATGGCTTTCACAGATAAAGGCACATGAAGAACAACTTGAGGGTTATCCAGGTTGGTGATAACACTTTTACCTCGGTTGAGGAAATTTCCAAGGCCACTGTGCACTATTTCCAAGGGTTGTACACATATGAAGGTCAAATATTCACCATGTTTGATAAATCCATTTTATCATGTGTTACAAAGATGCAGAATGAGGCTCTCACGGCAGCCCCTCTTGAGGGGGATGTTAAGGCAACAGTGTTCTCACTGAATCTGGATAGCACTGTGGGACCTGATGGTTTTGGAAATAAATTATTCATGTTCTACTGGGATATTCTTAATGCCGCAATTACTAATGCGGTGAGTGAATTATTTCATTCAGGATCTCATCCACATGGCGCAAGTGCCAATTTTATTTCATTGATACCAAAGTAGGAGAATGCAATTGCGATTGGCGACTTCCGCCTGGTAGCTTTTGGCAACACCATCCCAAAAATAATCATCAAAATTCTTGTAATCGGACTGGGGAAGATATTAGGCGACATCATTACCACACATCAATTTGGGTTCATCCCTGGAAGGAGCATACAAACCTGTCTTTTTACTGCTTTGGAGGGGGTCAATGTTATGCGGAAAAAGACAAAGAAAGGTAGCTTTTCTTTGAATCTGGATATTTTAAAGGCATTTGACACAATAAAGTGGAGTTTCATCTTTATGATCCTTAGCAGATATGGCTTCTCCAGCTGCTTCATCAGGATGATTGCTTCAATCCTCCACAGCGCAAGAGTTTTGGTTTTGATTAATGTCTCCCCATATGGATTTTTCACATGCTCTCATGGAGTTCATAAGGAGGATCCCCTCTCAGGTTAACTCTTTGCTATGGTGGAGGATTACATGAGTCGGTTAATTTATGATCTTGTGTAGGCGGGGATGTATTCTCCAATCAAAGCTGGTCGGAAACTTTTCATCCCCACTCATGTCCTCTTTTTGGATGATATCCTCTTTTTTGGGTAGGCTGATAAGCAGACTCTATCCATAGTTAAGGAAATATTCCACCACTATGAATGTGTGACTGGGCAGGCCATTAGTTGGATTAAGTCCTCAATTGTGTTTGGAAATGGTGTCTCTCCTGCAAAGCATACTCACATTTCCAATATGTTGGGCGTCAAGAGAGGCTCCCCCCTTCCCATACCTGGGAGTTCCCCTCTTCTGGGGGAGAGCCAGAAGCTGCTACTTTGAAGGCATCATTTCTAAAATCATCCAGAAAATGTCGAAATGGAAGGGAAAACATCTTTCGTAGGCTGGACGGGTCTCCTTGATTAACTCTGTTATCACCTCAATGTTTGTTCATGCCTTCTCTATTTATATATGGCCGTTGAGTCTCATCAAAAGTCTTAATGTCAAAAATAGAACCTTTTGTTGGATAGGTTCCACTACTGAGCAGATAATGATCTCTATTTCTTGGAATCATTACACAAAGCCGCTTGACATGGGTGGGCATGGAATTAAGGACCTGCGGTGGTTCAATGATGCTATGATTGGGAAATTTACATGGAGATTACTTAATCCTTAGAATGAAGGCCTTGACTTTCTCAAGGAAAGATTCACGCGTAGATTGTGTTTCGGATTTATGGGGAATCTTTCCTCCTCGGTCTGGCCGACATTAAGGTCCTCGTACAAGGATATTATGTCCAAAGCGAAATGGATCGTGTCCAGAAACTCTAGCCTTAACTACTGGTCAACACCATGGCTGGAATAGCCCATTGCAGATGTCGTAACGCCGCTGCATGACCTCTAGGACCTCAACATTGCTGATTTAGTGCGGCAATGTGATGACTCAACTGCCCCTCTTCCAAAAAGTTTTTCCATGCAAGTCCAACAATATACTTTTATTTACACTGACACTCTTATCTGGATGCCCAACATGGTTGGAAAATTCAACACCTGTGATTACTACCATTTGAAGTGCCCACCAGGTCTTGTCTCGCCGCCATGGATGACTAAATTCAGGACACCCTTCATTCCCCCATCGCACATCACTCTAATCTAGAAAATTTGGAGAAACAGGCTCCCGATACATGATCAGCTTCAAATTTCCGGAGGGAAACTTGCTTCTATTTGTTTCTTATGCAGGAGAGATAGAGAAAGTTGCAACCATATTTTCATGTACTGCACATTTGTTGTGGAGCTATGGCGCTACCTATCACAGAGCTTTGGGCTAGCCTGTTGTCTGGAAGGGCTGATATGTGATTTTCTGCATGGGCTGGTTGATCTGAACCGAAGAGAACGGGTCCAGAACCTGATGTTGGCTGGGGCGGCTGCTATCGTTCACTATATTTGGGCTTCCCGGAATGCAGTTGCATTTAATCGGTAGCCTCTCTCACTACAGGGGGGAGTGGTGTCCATCCACAAGGCTATTCACAGCACCTCACAGATACAAACTGGTTCGATGTTTAATGATGTTGAGGATATGACTATTCTGCATGCTCTTGGGGTGGCTAGAAGGAGCCGAAAACCTCTGGTCTTGAAGTATATTAGATGGATTCCGCCACTCCCATCACAGATAAAGGTTATCGTTGATGTCGCGACACTTGGATCTCCTAGGCCATCAGGGTGTGGGGGCGTATTTCGCAGCCCATGGGGCTTCTTGAAGGGCTGATTCTTTCAGTTCCTTGGGGATGGTTGTGCCTATGATGCGGAGCTGTGGGCGATCATAAAGGCCGTGAAGTTTGTATGCCTATTCACATGGTCACAGCTTTGGATTGAGTCAGACTCAATTCTTGTGGATGCTTCAATAAAGGGATGCTCCAGGGATGTTCCTTGGAGACTATTGCCACATTGGATCAAGTTCCTTGACCTATCTCAGAACCTGAATCTCAATGTCTCACACGTTAACAAGGAAGCTAACTCGGTTGTTAACGCCCTTTCCAAACAAGCAATTGTGGAGAGGGCCTCAATGTGGTCCTTTATCGCCCCACCTTATTGTATTTCGTTCATGGACTCAGATCAGAAGGGTGAAATTCAAACTCTCCCTTTTAGGACCATCTTGTAGCTGCCTTTTCCTTTTGAATTAAGTTTGCGAGGCTAGGCTCGCCTAGCCCCGAACCTCTCTTGCCACTACTAAACCATAATAAACTCTAATAAACCGTAATAAACCCTAAAAACCCTATTAGACCCCAATAAAAGCTACAAAATACCTAAAAACCCAAATATACAACAAAAATTCTATTAAACCATTCAAAACGCTAATATTCACAATAAACCCTAACAAACTTGGAAAAACCTGACAAAACCCTAAAAACCCTAAAAACCCCAAAACCCTTAAAAAACCCTAAAAACCCTAAAAACCCTAAAAACACAAACAAAACCCTAAAAAACCTAAAAACCATAAAAAATCCTAAAAAACCCTCAAAAATATAAAAAACCATTAAAACCTATATAAACTCTAAAAACCCCTAAAAAGCCTTAAAATGCCTATAAAACCCTAACTCACCATAGGAAACCCTTAAAACCCTTAAACCCCCTAGAAATCCCAAAAAAACTCAAAAGAAACCCTAATACCCCATAAAGAACCCTAAAGAACCCTAAATAACCCTAAAGAACCACTAAAGCCACTAACAATGCTACATAAACTCGAACAATTGCTACAGAAAACCAAAAAATTCTACAAAACCCAAAAAATGAAACAAAACCCCAAAAAATGCTAAAATAACCCTAGCAATGTATAAAAAATCCAAACACACCCATAAAACCCAAAAAAACACATAAAACCCCAAACAACACAAACTGACAATAACAAACCCTAAAAACCCTAACAAAACCTAACAATCCCTAACAACCACAAATAACCCCTAAGAACAACTAATAAACCCTAATAACCCCTAAAACCCACTATTAAACCCTAAAA
Source organism: Viscum album (assembly GCA_963277665.1). Lineage (NCBI taxonomy): Eukaryota > Viridiplantae > Streptophyta > Magnoliopsida > Santalales > Viscaceae > Viscum > Viscum album. The sequence continues at coordinate 792,205,989 of OY728167.1, forward strand.
ACCGTAATAAAAACTAATAAATCGTAATAACCTGTAATAAACCCTAAAAAACTCTATTAGACCCTAATAAACACTACAAAAGCCCTAAAACCCATAATATATAATAAAAACACTATTAAACCATAATAAACCCAAATAATCACTAAAAACCCTAACAAACCTGACAAAACACTACAAAAACCTCCAAATAATAGCCGACAAAACCTTACAACCAACTAATAAACCCTAACAAACCCTGATAACTCGAAAATAAATCTTAACAAACCCTAACAACCCCAAATAAATCGTAACAAATCCTAACAACGCCAAATAAATCGTAAATAATGTAACAAACCATAACAAACCCCTAATAAACCGCAATAAACCCTAGAAAATCATAATAAACCCTAATAAATCATAATAATCCCAAATACACATTAATAAACTCTAATAAATAAAATAAACTCTTATAAATCCTAAATAACCATAAAAAATGTTGATAAACCCTAGAAAAAGATAATAATGCCTCCAAATGCCCAATAAAACACAGTTATACAATAAAAAACACTAATTAACTATAACAAATCCATAAGAACACTAATAAACCCTAAAAAACCCTAATAAACCCCAAAGAACCATATTAAACTCTAAAGAACACTAAAAACCCTGAAGAACCCAAAAAATGCTAAAAGACATTATATGAACCCTAAAAACCGCTACAATACCCAAAAAAAGCGTAAAACACACTAAAAACCCCTTACAACCCTATCAATCCCAAAAAAACAAATAAACCCATAACCCCCCCCCCCCAAAAAAAAACCATTAAAAGCCATCAGATACCATAAAAACCATAAACACCCGTTAACAACCCTTAAAAATCCTAAAAAACTACAAACAATAAACAACCATTAAAACCCAAAAAAGTCTTCAAATAGATACATAAACCCTAAAAATGTTACATAAACCCTTAAAAATGAAACAAAAACCCTAAAAACGCAACATAAACATAAAAATGAAACACAAACCCAAAAAACGCTACATAAACCTTAAATGCACTACATAAATCCTAGAAGTGTAACATAAACCATAAAAAATAAAACATAAACCCTAAAAAATGAAACATAAATATTAAAAAACGCTACATAAAACCTAAAAACACAATATAAACTCTAAAAATACTACATGATCCCTAAAACCGTTACATAAACCCTAAAAATTCAACATAAACGCTACACCACCCCTAATAACGCTACATAAAACCCTAAAACGTGACATAAACCCTAAAAATGATACATAAAACCTATACCATAAAAACGCTACATAAACCCTAAAAACGTTACATAAACCCTAAACAAGATACATAAAATCAAAAACTGCTAACTAAACCCTAAAAATACAACATAAACACTAAAAATGCTACATAAACTCTAACAACGCTACACAAACCCTAAAAAATGATACAAAAACCTAATGATGCTTTAAAACCCTCAAAAATATTAAACCCTAATATACCATAATATAAATAATTAAACCCTTAATAAACTCTAATAATCCCTAAAAACAACATATAATCCCTAAAAAACCTAAGAAACACTATTCAACCCTAATGAAACCACAAAAATACCTAATAAACACTAATAAAAGATAATAAAACCTTATAAACCCTAAAAACACGTTCAGAAAACCAAACCGGCCCTAACCAGCCCTAATAGACACTAATAAACACTAATAAACCCTAATAACCCCCAAAAAACCCTAAAATCCCTAATAAACCATAAATAAATCCAAATAAACCCTACTCAACCCTAACAAACCTTAACACACCATAATAACCCCTAATAAAACCTTAAAAAATGCTAATAACGAAAAAAATTCTAGTATACCTTAAAAATCCCTAGAAACCCTGATAAACTCTAATATAACCTAATAAACCCTAAAAACGCTCCCAAATAAGAAAAAAATGATCACAAACAATAAAAATGTGCTATATTACCTAAAAAGGCCTAAAAACACTGATATAACCTAATAAGGACAAAAAATGCTAATATACCGTAAAAATCCCTAGAAACCCTAATAAAGCATAATAAACTCTTATATACCCAAAAAACCCTAAAACGCTCACAAACAAAAACAAAATGCTCATAAACAATAAAAAACGCTATATTATCTAAAAAGACCTAACAAACACTAATATAACCTAATAAACCATAAAAACTAATAAACCCCTAACAAACCCTAATAAACCCTAAAAATCCCTAATAAACCCTAATAAAAACTAATAAACCCTAATAAAAACATAATAAAATGCCAAAAATATATTCTCAACCCCAATAAACCTTGACACACCATAAAAAACCTAATAAAACCCAACTAAACCCCAATAAAAAACCCAAAAACACATTAAAAAGCCCTAGAAACCTAATAAACCATAATAAATTCAAATAAAAGCTAATAAACCATTAAAAATGCTCACAAACACTAAAAAAACAATAATAAAACTTAAAAATTCAAAACAACCCCTCATATATATTAACAAAAACTAAAAAACACTCATATACCCAAATAAAAACAATAACAAACCCTAGTAAACCCTAAAAATCCCTCATCAACCCTAATAAACCATACTCAATCCTAATACACCCTAATAAAACCTTATAGATACCAACTCAACCCTAATAAAACCCTAAAAATACATACTCAACCTTAATAAACCTTAACACACCATAATAAAACCTAATAAACACCCACTAAACCCTAAAAATGCATATATACCAGTAAAAAGCCCTAAAATCCCTACTAAATGCTAACAAAACATAAAAAGGCTTAAAAGCATTAATAAACCCGAATAAACACTACTAAACACACACAAAAACCCTAATATACCCTCTTAAAAATTAATAAATCATAATGAACAATAATAAACCCAAATAAATCATAAACATACCCAAATCTACCATAATATACCATAATATACCCTAATAAACCCAACTCAATCTTAATAAAACCCTAAAAATACCTAATAAACCATAATAAACCTTGACACACCATAATAAACCCTAATAAAATCATAATAACCCCCACCCCCCCCACACTAAAAAATGCTAATATACCATTGAAAACCCCTAAAACCATAACAAACAATAATAAATGTTAATAACACCTAAAAATCTTTAAAAATGATAGTAATCCGTACAAATATATCTAATAATAGTAGTAGTAATAACACACATGTCTGTGCATATGCATGTGCATTGTTTAAATAATAAATCATAATGCACGTGCATGTGCATATGCATGCGCATTTGCATGTGAATGATAATAAATAAAAAATTCTAAATAATAACACAAGTTAATTGAATGTGTATGTGCATGAGCATGTGAATGATAATAAATATTAAATAATTACCCACATACATGTGCATGTGCATGGTAATAAACAATAAATAATAACCATGTCCACATGAATGTGCATTTTCATGGGAATGATAATAAATAATAAATAATAACACATGTGATAATAGAATAATGCACGTGCATTGCGTGTGCATGTGCATTATAATAAATAATAATAACACATGTGATAATTTAATAATGCAAGTGCAATGCATTTTCATGTGCATGCTAATAAATAATATATAATAACACCCGTCCATGTGCATTTACATGTAATGATAATGAAATGACACATGCACGTGCATGGTAATAAATAATAAATAACAACGCATGTGCATGTGCATTTGTATTTGATGATAGAAACAACAACAACAACAAGAATAATAATAATAATAATCATAATAATAATAATAATAATAAAAATAATAATAGAATAACGCAAGTGCATTTCATGTGCAAATGCATTGTAGTGAATAATAAATAAATAATAATAAATAAGAACCCACATGCATGTGCATGTGTATTTACTTTTTATGATAATATTAATAACACTAATAATAATAATAATAATAATAATTCATGCACGTGCATGGTAATAAATAATAAATAACGACACACATGCCTGTGCATTTTCATGTGATAATGATAATAATGATGATATTGATAGTAATAATAATAATAACAATAACTTTCATAATAATAATAATACTAATAAAACAATAATACAAGTGCATTGCATATGCACGTACATGGTAATAAATAATAGATAATAACCCACGAGCATCTACATTTTCATGTGATGATAGTAATAATAACAGTAGTAGTAATAATAGTAGTTGTGGTGGTGATAATAGGAGTATTACTAATGCATATGATAATAGAATATTGCATGTGCATTATGTGTGCATGTGTATGTTAATAAATAATAACTCTGGTGCATTGCATTTTCATGTGATGATGATGATGATGATAATAATAATAATAATATTATTATTATTAATAACAATGCATGTTATAATAGAATAATGTACGTTCATTGAATGTGTGTGTATGTGCATTTGCATGAGGTGACAATAACAACAACAACAACAACAACAACAACAACCATGAATAATAATAATAACAACACATGTTATAATAAAATAACGTGTGTGCATTGCATGTGCATGTGCATGGTAATAAAAATATAATAATAACGCATGTGCATGTGCATGTGAATTTGCACGAGATGATGATAATAATTATAATAACAGTCTTAATAAGTTATAGTTGTTTGAAAAAACTGCAGACAGATCAAAAGTACTAGAAATGGTGTCGTAAAAAACCTAACAAATCACACAGTCTTTAAAAAGGGCATAACTTCTTCTTCAGGTGTCCATTTCCACTCTGTGAATAGTCAAAGTAAATCTCATGGAACGAACTATGATAAAAATAGGTGTCGGAGGCCGAACAAACACACAGAGCAGACATGGTCCTCACTTATCTCACGAGCTTCGATTTGACTAGTCACAACGCTCAAACGAACACCCAAAGGATAAGTTATGCCTATTTTAGTGAGTTGCAGGATTCTTAGGTTTTTAGGAACAAGGAGGGTTGCTCAATTTAAAATGACAATAACTTCTTCTATGTGTGTTCATTTTGGTTCAACCACATATTATATCGAAGATTGTGAAAAGATACGCACTTTGGTAACCACTAGAACACTTTCTGACATTCTTCAACCCCAAAAAAGACCCAGTATCCCTTTGGATGGTCAAAAGATTGGCTTAAGGTGTCCGTTTTGCAATAACTTCTTCTATGGGTGTCATTTTTGCCTCTACCACATATCAAATCGATGCTTGAGACTAGACCAACACTCGTATAACCACTAAAGCACCTTCTCACATCCTTGAAGGCCCAAAAAGGTACTTAAACACTCCAAAATACCATAACTTCTACTCCGAGAGTCCATTTTGAATATACCATATATCAAATTGAAGCTTTAGACTAGATATACACATATGTGACCAAAAGGAACACCTTATCACGTTCTTAAAGACTCAAAAGGTCCTTAAGTCTTCCAAGTGAACATAAATTCTGCTCTGGGTGTCCGTTTCACCTCTACCAGATATCAGATTTAAACTTTCGACTAGCTCTACACATCTGTGACAACCATGAACAACTAAATAACCATAACAAACCATGAATAACCCCATAAACACTAAAAACCATTAAAAACCACGAAAAACACTAGAAAACACTAAAAAACCCTAAAAAACACTAACAAAGCCTAACGAACCCTAACAAACCCAAAAAACCCTTAAAAACATAGCAAACCATAAAAACCCCTAAAAAACCTAACATGCCCTAACAAACCCCAAGAGGCAGTAAGAAACCCGAATAAACACAACAAACCTGAAGAAAGCCTAAAAAACCCTAAGAAACCATAATAAACCCTAACATTACCCTAAAAACCCTAAAAACCCTAAGCAAACCTAAGAAACACTAACACACCCTTAGAAACCCTAACACAGCCTTAGAAAATCTAACACACCCTTAGAAACCCTAGCGCACCCTTAGAAACACCAACGCACCCATAGAAACCCTAACACAACCTTAGAAACCCTTAGAAAACATAGCACACCCTTAAAAACGTGAACCCGCCCATAAAAAACATAACCCACCCTTAGAGACCCTAACACACCCTTAGAAACCCTAGAAAACCATTAGACACCCTATATCACTATAATAAGAACTTATAAATCCTAATCAACACTACCAACCAATAATAAACCATAATAAACCCTAATAAACCCTAAATCCCACTACTAAACCCTAATAAACACTAATAAATTGTAATAAACCCTAAAAAACCTATTAGACCCCAATAAAAGCTACAAAATACCTAAAAACCCAAATATAATACAAAAACTCTATTAAACCATTCAAAATTATAATATAAGAAAAAACCCTAACCAACCCGAAAAAACCAGACAAAACCCTAAAAAACCATTAAAACCCAAAAAACCCAAAAAACCCTAAACCCCTAAAAAATTCCTAAAAAACCCTAAAAGACCATAAAAACCCTAAAACCCATAAAAACTGAACAAACCAAAAAAACCAACAAAACACGAAAACAAACCTAAAACCTAAAAAACAACAAAAACCTCAAAAAACCCTATAAACCCTAAAAAACCACTAAAAAAGCTAAAAACCCTAAAAGCCAAAAAATTCCTAACAAAACCCTAACCAAACCCTATAAAACCCTAAAAACCCTAAAACCCTAAAAACCCTATAGAAAACACTAAAAACCTCAAAAGAAACCCTAATACACCTTAAAGAACCCAAAAAACCCTAAAAACCTAAATAAACCTAAAGAACCACTAAAGCCACTAACAATTCTACATAAACCCAATCAATTGCTACAAAAACCCAAAAAAGGATTCAAAACCCACAAAACGAAACAAAACTGCAATAAACTCTAAAAAACCCTAACAAAGTATAAAAAATCCAAACACACCCATTAAACCCAAAAAACGCATAAAACCCCAAACAACTCACACAAACCATAAAAATACCTAAAAACCCTAACAAATCCTAACAAACCCTAACAACCACTAATAACCCCTACGAACCACTAATAAACCCTAATAAACCATAAAACCAACTATTAAATCCTAAAAACCCGAATAAACACTAATAAATTGTAATAACCTATAATAAACCCCAACAAACTCTAGTAAACCCTAATAAACACTAAAAAAGCCCTAAAACACCTAATATACAATAAAAAACACAATTAAACCATAATAAACCCATCACTAAAAACCCTTACAAACCTGAAAAAATGCTAAAATAATCTTCAAATAATAGCCTCCAGAACCCTACAACCCACTAATAAACCCTAAAAAACCCTAATAACCCTAAAATAAATCGTAACAAACCCTAAAAATCCAAAAATAAATAATAACAAATCCTAACAATGCCAAGTAAATCTTAACAAATTAAAACAAAGCACAAAAAACCCATAATAAACCTTAATAAACCCTAAAAATCATAATAAACCCTAATAAATCGTAATAAACCCTAATAAATGTTACTGAACCCTAATAAATAGAATAAATCCTAATAAATCCTAAATAAACCTAAAAAGGTTGATAAACCCTGTAAAAATCTGTTAATGCATAAAAAAGCCCAATAAAACCATAATATAAAATAAAAAATGCTAATAAACGGTAACAAATCCTAATGAACACTAATAAATTCTAATTAACACAAATAAACCCAAAAGAACCATATTAAACTCTAAAGAACACTAATAAACCCTAAAAACCCAAAAAACACAAAAACACATTATATAAACCCTAAAAACTGCAATAATACACAAATAAACCCTAAAACACACTAAAAACTCTGACAATCCCTATCAATCCCAAAAAAACAAATAAAACCATAAAACCAACCAAAAAACAATTAAAAATCCATCATATACCATAAAAACCACAAACACCCATTAACAACCCTTAAAAACCCTAATAAACACTATAAACCATAAACAACCATTGAAACCCTAAAAAAGGCTTCAAATAGATACATAAACCCTAAAACGTTACATAAAATCTAAAAAATGGAACAAAAACCCTAAAAACACAACATGAACCCAAAAATGCTATATAAACCCTAAAAGTACTACATAAACCCTTGAACTGTAACATAAACCCTAAAAAACGGAACATAAACCCTAAAAATGCAACATAAACATTAAAAAAAGCAACGCAAAACCTAAAAACACAATATAAATCCTAAAAACACTACATAAACCCTAAAAACACTGCATAAACCTTAAAAAATGCAACATAATGCTAAATCACCCCTAAAATGCAACATAAACCCAAAAACGCAATATAAACCATAAAAAATGCTATATAAAACCTACACCCTAAACATGATACATAAACCCTAAAACTGTAACATAAACCTTAAAAATGATACATAAAACCTAAAACAGCTAACTAAACCCTAAAAATGCTACATAAACACTAAAAATGCAACATAAACTCTAACAACGCTACACAAACACTGAAAAATGCTACAAAAACCCTAAAGACGCTTCAAAACCCTCATAAATATAAAACCCTAATATACCATAATATAAAAAATTAAACCCTAATAAACCCCTAATAAACTTAATAAACTATAATAATCCCTAAAAACAGCTTATAATCCATAAAAACGCAAAAAAACATGTTAAAAAACCTAAACAATCCTAACCAACCCTAATAGACAGTAATAAACACTAATAAACCCTAATAAACCCCAAAAAACCCTAAAAAGCCCTAATAAACCATAAATAAATCCAAATAAACCCTAATCAACCCTAACAAACCTTAACACACCATAATAACCCCTAAGAAAACCCTACAAAATCCAAATAAAGAAAAAAAACGTAGTATACCTTACAAAATCGGTAGAACCCCTGATAAACTCAAATATAACCTAATAAACCCTAAAAACGATCACAAACAATAAAAAAATGATCACAAACAAAAAAAATGTGTTATATTACCTAAAAAGACCATAAAACACTAATATAACCTAATAAAGACAAAAAACGCTAATATACCTAAAAAATCCGTAGAAACCCTAATAAACCATAATAAACTCTAATATAACCTATGAAACCCTAAAAACGCTAAAAAACAAAAACAAAATGCTCACAAACAATAAAAAAATGCTACATTATCTAAAAATACCTAACAATCACTAATAAAACCTAATAAAACAAAAAACAACTAATTAATCCCTAACAAACCCTAATAAACACTAAAAATTCCTAATAAACCATAATAAAAACTAATAAACCATAATAAAACCATAATAAAACCCTAAAAATACCTTCTCAACCCTAATAAACCTTGAAACACCATAATAAATCCTAATAAAACCCAATTAAACCCCAATAAACAAAAAAACGCAAACACACCACTAAAAAGCCCTAAAAAACAAAAAAAACCTAAATAAATTCTAATAAAACTTTATAAACCAAAAACAATGCCCATAAACACAAAAAACAAGCTAATAAAACATAAAAATTCCTAACAACCACTCATATATATTAACAAAAACTAAACAACCCTCATATACCATAATAAATACATTAAAAAACCCTAGTAAACCCTAAAAATCCCTAACAAACCCTAATAAACCCCACTCAACCCTAATAAACACTAATAAAACCCTAAAGATACCTACTCAACCCTGATAAAACCCTTAAAATACCTAGTCAACCCAAATAAACATTAACACACCAAAATAAAGCATAATAAACCCCACTAAACCGTAAAAAACACCAATATTCCATTAAAAAGCCCTAAAACACCTAATAAATGCTAATAAAACCTAAAAATGCTTAAAAGCACTAATAAACCCTAATAAACACTACTTAACCCTAAAAACCCTAATATACCCTCTTAAAAATTAATAAACCATAATGAACCATAATGAACCCTAATAAATCCTAAACATACCCAAATATACCATAATATACTATAATATACCCTAATAAACCCATCTAAATCCTAATAAAACCCTAAAAATACCTAATAAACCCTAATAAATCTTGACACACCATAATAAACCCTAATAAAATCATAATAACCCCCACCCAACCCTAAAAAACACTAATATACCATTAAAAACCCCTAAAACCCTAACAAACTACAATAAATGTTAATATCACCTAAAAACCCTAAAAAATGCTAGAAATCCCTTAAAATACCTCTAATAATAATAATAGTAATAAAGCATGTGCATGTGCATATGCATGTACATGGTTTAAATAATAAATAATAATACACGTGCATGTGCATATTCCTACGCATTTGCATGTGAATGATAACAAATAACAAATAATAGATAATAATGCATGTGAATTTCATGTGCATGTGCATGTGCATTTGATTGATAATAAATAATAAATAATAATGCACATACAAGTGAATGTACATGTGCATGTGCATGTGCATGGTAATAAACAATAAATAATAACCAAGTCCACATTAATGTGCATTTGAATGTGAATAATAATAAATAATAAATAATAACGCATGTGATAATAGAATAACACACATGCATTGCCTGTGCACACTACTACAAAAACGACCTTTATCGGCACTAGAAAAGTGTATTAACAATGCTAAAAAAGCGCTATTAATCGAGGCGAGGAAATAGGGGGTCCCTTTTATCAGCGCTTAGAAAAGTGCTAAAAAAGGAACCATTTATCAGCACTAAAAAAGCGCCGATAGAAGACTCCTTTATCACCGCTTTTTATAGCACATATAAAAGGGGACTTTTAGCAGTGCTTCTAAGAAGCGCTGGTAAAAGTCAAAAAAATATAAAAAAATATAAAATATATTTATATAATGCGAGGGGGGAGATTTTAACAGTGCCCCCCCCCCCTTTATCAGCGATTGGCGGACCCTCATCAAACTCTCCCGCGCGCTGCCCTTCCCGCGCGTCCCCCACACGCGTACACCTCCTTGCTTCCACCCAAACTCAAACCCGTGACCTCTGCCCTTGCGTGCCTGGACCTTTACCACTAATCCATTTCGTTTTTTTCTCTATTTAATGATATATATATTTATTTATATATATAGTTATATATATTTGTATATTAATATAGATTCATATTAATATAAATATATTTAGTTATATTAAAACATATATATTTATTCATGTATTAGTATATATATATTCATTATTATATTAATATATATTTATATTAATATGTTTTTTATCTGTATATATATTTTTATATTAATATATATTTATAAGATTAGTTTTAATTACATTTATAAAATATGTTTTTATGTGTGTTTATAAATAAATAAATACGTACATATATACATCACACATACATACACACGCACACACACACACATATATTCACAAATAAATACATATATATATATGTGTATTTGAAAAGTCATAGAATGTTAAAACGACCACAACTTCTAATCTAGAAGCCCGTTTCAACTCCACAACCAGTCTAATCAAAGAAAATGAAACAATCTTCGACATGATTTGTGGTACAGGCCAAACGGACATCTAGATCATAAGTTATACTTGTTTGAATGTTAACAAATCTGGGTATCTCGACTAAAGCCACTAACAACGCTACATAAACCCTATCAATTGCTACAAAAACCATAAAAATGCTTCAAACCCCACAAAACACAACAGAACCCCAAAAACGCTAAAATAACCCTAACAAAGCACAAAAAATCCAAACACACCCATAAAACCCAAAAAAACGCATAAAACCCCAAACAATTCAAACAAACCGTAACAAACCCTAAAAACCCTAACAAAACGCAACAAACACTAATAACCCCTAAGAACCACTAATAAACCCTAATAGCCCCTAAACCCCACTATTAAACCCTAAAAACCCTAATAAACACTAATAAATCGTATTAACCTGTAATAAACCCTAACAAACTCTATTAGACCATTTCTAAAAAAACACTATTAGACCCCAATAAACGCTAAAAAACCCATAAAACCCCTAATATACAATAAAAACACTATTAAACCATAATAAACCCTAATAATCACTAAAAACCCAAACAAACCCAACAAATCAGTAAAAAAACCTCCAAATAATAGCATACAAAAACCTACAACCCACTAATAAACCCTAACAAACCCTAATAACCCCAAAATAAATTTTAAACAAACCCAAATGACCCCAAATAAATCGTAACAAATCCTAACAATGCCAAATAAATTGTAAAAAACTGAAACAAACCACAACAAACCCCTAATAAACAACAATAAACCCTAACAAAGCTTATTAAACCCTAATAAATCATAATAAACCCAAATACACGTTACTAAACAATACTAAATAAAATAAACCCTAAAAAACCCTAATAAATCCTAAATAACCATAAAAAGGTTCGTAAACCCTAGAAAAGGCTATTAATGCCTACAAAATCCCAATAAAACCCTAATATACAATAAAAACACCAATAAACCGTAAGAAATCCTAAATTACACTAATAAATCCTAAAGAACCCTAATAAACCCTAAAGAACCATATTAAACTCCATAGAACACTAAAAAACCATAAAGAACCCAAAAAATTCTAAAACACATTATATAAACCATAAGAACCACTTCAATACCCAAAGAAACCCTAAAACACACTAAAAACCCTAACAACCCTTATTAATCCCAAAAAAACAAATAAACCAATAAAACCACCCAAAAACCATTAAAAGCCATGCGATACCATAAAAAACCATAAATACCTTTTAACAACCCATAAAACTCTAAAAAAATTACAAACCATAAACAACCATTAAAACCCTAAAAAGGGATTCAAATAGATATATAATCCCTAAAAACGTTACATAAACCCGAAAAAATGTAACAAAAACCCCAAAAACGCAACATAAACCAAAAAATGCAACATAAACCCAAAAAATGCTATATAAACCCTAAAAGCACTACATAAACCCTATAACAGTAAAATAAACCCTAAAAACACAACATAAACCCTAAAAAATGCAACATAAACACTAAAAAAGCTACATAAAACCTAAAAACAAAACATAAACCCTAAAAACACTCCATGAACCAAACAAATGTTACATAAACCCTAAAAAATGCAACATAAATGTTACATCACCCCAAAAAATGCTACATAAACCTAGAAAATGCAACATAAACCCTAAAAAATGCTGCATAAAACACAAACCCTAAACAAGCTACAAAAACCCTAAAAATAAAAATAAACCCTAAAAGTGATACATCAAATGTTTAACTGCTAACTAAACCCTAAAATCGCTATATAAACTCTATAAATTCTACATAAACTCTAAAAATGCTACACAAACCCTAAAAAATGCAACAAAAACCTTAAAGATGCTTTAAAATCCTCAAAAATATTAAACCCTATTATACCATAATATAAAAAATTAAACCCTAATAAACACCTAATAAACTCTAATAATCCCTAAAATCCTAGGAAACTCTACTCAACCCTAATAAAACCCCAAAAGTACCAAATAAACCCTTATAAATGATAATAAAACCTAATAAACCCTAAAAAAGTGTTAAAAAAACCTAAACAACCCTATCCAACCCTAATAGACACTAATAAACACTAATAAATCCTAAGAAACCCCAAACAAACCCTAAAAGACCTAATAAACCACAAATAAAGTCAAATAAACCATACTCAACCCTAAAAAACCTTAACACACCATAATAAGACCTAATAAAACCCTACAAAATCCTAATAAGGAAAAAAATTCAAGTATACCTTAAAAATCCCTAGAAACCCTGATAAACTCTAATATAACCTAATAAACCCTAAAAAAGCTCACAAATAATAAAAAAAAGATCAAAAACCATAAAAATTCTCTATATTACCTAACAAGACATAAAATCACTAATATAACCAAATAAAGAAAAAAAATGGTAATATACCTTAAAATCCCTAGAAACCCTAATAAACCATAATAAATTTTAATATAACCAAAGAAACCCTAAAATGCTCACAAAAAAAACAAAACACTCAAAAACAATAAAAACGTGCTATAATATCTAAAAATACCTAACAAACACTAATATAACCTAATAAAACTAAAAAACTAATAAACCCCTAACAAACCCTAACAGACCCTAAAAAACCCTAATTAACCCTAATAAAAACTAATAAAACCCTAATAAAACCCTAAAAATACCTTATCAACCCTAATAAACCTTGACACACCATAACAAAAACTAATAAAACCCAATTAAACCCCAATAAACAAAAAAAAATGCAAACAAACCATTTAAAATCCCTAGAAACACACCATAATAAATTCAAATAAAAGCTAATAAACCATTAAAAATGCTCACAAACACTAAAAACACACTAATAAAACCAAAAATGTCATAAAAACCCCTAATATATATTAACAACAAATAAAACAACACTCATATGCCCTAATAAAAAAACTAATAAACCCTAGTAAACACTAAATATCCCTAACAAACCCTAATAAACCATACTAAACACTAATAAAACCATAAAGATTCCGACTCAACCCTAATAAAACCCTAAGAATACCTTCTCGAACCTAATAAACCATAACACACCATAATAAACCACAATAAACCCCACTAAACCCTAAAAATGAAAATATACCCTTAAAAAGCCCTAAAACCCCTAATAAATACTAATAAAACCTAACAAAGCTTTAAAGTACTAATAAACCTGAATAAACACTACTAAACACTACAAAACCCTAATATACCCCCTTAAAAATTAATAAATTATACTGAATCATAATAAACCCTAATAAATCCTAAACATACCAAAATATACCATAATATACCATAATATACCCTAATAAACCCAGCTCAATCCTAATAAAACCCTAAAAATTCCAAATAAACCCTAATAAACCTTGACACACCATAATAAACCCTAATAAAATACTAATAACCCCCACCAAACCCTAAAAAATTCAAATATACCATTAAAAACCCTAAAACCCCAACAAACCATAATAAATTTTAATAACACCTAAAAATCATAAAAATGATATTAAACCCTAAAAATACCTCTAATAATAATAATAATAACAATTCACGTGCATGTTCATATGCATGTGCATGGTTTAAATAATAAATCACAACGCACGTGCCTATGCATATGCACGCACATTTTCATTTGAATGATAATAAATAATAAATTATAAATAATAACGCGTGGGAATTGCATGTGTATGTGCATGTGCATGTGAATGATAATAAATAATAACGCACATCCAAGTGCATGTGCATGTTCATGTGCATGTGTATGTGCATGGTAATAAAGAATAAATAATAACAAAGTCCACATGAATGTGCATTTGCATGTGAATGATAATAAATAATAAATAATAACACATGTGATAATAGAATAAAGCAAGTGCATTGCATGCGCACGTGCATGAGAATAAATGACAATAACACATGTGATAATAGAATAACGCAAGTGCATTGCATTTTCATGTGCATTGTAATAAATAATATATAAAATCGCACATGTATATGCATTTACATGTAATGATAACGATAACGATGTATACACGTGCATGGTAATAAATAATAAATAACAAGGCACGTGCATGTGCATTTGTATTTGATGATACAAACAACAACAACAACAACAATAATAATAATAGAATAATGAAAGTTTATTACATGCGCACGTGCATAGTAGTAAATAATAAATAAATAATAGTAAATAAGAATGTACATGCATGTGCATGTGCATTTACATTTGACAATAATATTAATAATACTAATTGTAATAATAATAATAATAATAATAATAATAACTCATGCATGTGCATGGTAATAAATAATAATTAACAATGCACATGAATGTGGATTTGCATGTGATAATTATAATAATAATTATAATAATTATAATAATAATAATAAATACTATGATAATAATAATAATAATAAAATAATAATACAAGTGCATTGCATATGCACGTGCATGGTAACAAATAATAAATAATAACATACGTGCATCTTCATTTGCATGTGATGATAATAATAATAACAGTAGTAGTAGTAGTGATAACAGAAATAGTACCAATGCATGTGATAATATAATATTGCATATTCATTACATATGTACATGCATGGTAATAAATAATAACGTGCGTGCATTGCATTTTCTTGTGATGATGATGAAGATGATAATTATAATAATAATAATATTATTATTATTATTATTATTAACAACACATGTGACAATAGAATAATGAATGTGCACTGAATGTGCATGTTTATATATTTGAATGTGCATTTGCATGTGCATTTGCATGTGATAACAACAACAACAACAATAACAACAACAACAACAACCACAATAATAATAATAACTATAAAAATAATGAAGTATGTGATAATAAAATAATTTGTATGCATTGCATGTGCACGTGCTTGGTAATAAAAAATAAATAATAATGCACGTGCATGTGCATATGCATGTGCATGATATGATAATAATAATAATAATAATAATCGTAATAATAATAATAATAACAACAACGCATGTGATAATAAAATAATGCATGTGCATTTCATGTGGAGTGCATGATAATAAATAATAACTCATAATGCACGTGATTATAATAATAACAATAATAGTAATATTAATAATAATAGCGCATGTGATAATAGAATAACACACATGTATTGAATGTGTGTGTGTGTATGGTAATAAATAATTACGCATGTGCATTTTCATTTTCATTTGATAATAATAACAATAATAACAATAATAGTAATAATAACAATAACAATAAAAAGGCATGTGATAATAGAATAATGTAGGGGCATTGCGTGTTCCCGTGCATGGTAATAAATAATAACGGACGTACATGTGAATTTTCATGTGAGGATAATAATAATAATAATAATTGTAATAATAATAATAATTACAACAACAACAACATATTCACGTGCATGGAAATAAATAATAAATAATAAATAATAACGCATGTGCATCTACATTTTCATGTGACAATAAGAATAATAATAAAACAAGTAATAAAAATAATGATAATTATAATAATGATATTGATAATAATGATAATAATAACGCGTGTGATAATAAATAACACACGTCCTAACAAACACTAACAAAACCTAACAAACCCTAACAACCACTAATAACCCCTAAGAACCACTAATAAACCCAAATAACACATGAAACCCACAATTAAACCCTAAAACCCTAATAAATACTAATAAATCATAATAACCTCTAAAAACCTTAAAAAACCCTTTAAGACTCTAATAAACACCAAAAAATCCGTAAAACCCCTAATATACAATAAAAAACACTATTAAACCATAATAAATCCTAATAATCACTAAAAACCCTAACAAATCTGACAAAACACTATAAAACCCACCAAATAATAGCCTACAAAACCCTACAACCCACTAATAAACCCTAAAAAACCATAATAACCCCATAATAAATCATAACCAACCCTAACAAACCGAAATAAATCATAATAAATCCTAACAACGCCAAATAAATCCTAATAAACTGAAACAAACCATAACAAACACCTAAAAACAGTAATAAACCCTAACAAATCATAATAAACACTAATAAATTGTAATAAACCCAAATACACGTTAATAAACCCTAATAAATACAATAAAGCGTAATAAATCCTAAATAACCCTAATAAAGGTTGATAAACCCTAGAATAAGCTATTAATGCCTACAAAAGCCCAATAAAACCCTAATATACAATAAAAAATTCTATCAAAACATAACAAATCCTAAAGAACACTAATAAACCCTAAATAACCCTAATAAACCCTAAATAACCATAATAAACTCTAAAGAACACTAAAAACCCTAAATAACCCAAAAAACGCTAAAACACATTACATAAACCGTAAAAACTACTACAATACCCAAACAAACCCTAAAACACACTAAAAACCCTATCAATCCTCAAAAAAACAAATAAACCCTTTAAACCCCCCCCCCCAAAACCATTGAAAACCCAACAAATACCATAAAAACCATAAACACCCATTTACAACCCATAAAACCACTAAAAACCACTACAAACCATAAACAGCCATTAAAACCCTAAAAAGGCAGTAAATAGATATATAAACCCAAAAAACATTACATAAACCATAAAAATGCAATATAAACCCCAAAAACACAACATAAACACAAAAAATGCAACATAAACCCAAAAAACGCTACATAAACCCAAAAGCACTACACAAACCCTAGAACCATAACATAAACCCAAAACAATTCAATAGAAACATTAAAAAACACTTCATAAAACCTAAAAACACTACATAAACCCTAAATACACTACATGAACCCTAAAAACGTTACATAAACCCAAAAACATGCCACATAAACGCTACATCACCCCTAAAAACTCTACATAAGCCTAGGAAACGCAACATAAACCCTAAAATGCTACATAAAACCTACACCTTAAACATGCTACATAAACCCTAAAAACGATACATAAACCCTAAAAAAGGCAACATAAAACCTAAAACTGCTAACTAAACCCTAAAATCGCTACATAAACACTAAAAATGCTATATAAACTCAAACAACACTACATAAACACTAAAAAATGTTACAAAAACCCCAAAGACGATTCAAAACCCTCAAAAATATTAAACCCTAATATACTGTATTATAAAAAATTAAACCCTAATAAACCACTAATAAACTCTAATAATACATAAAAATGCCTTATAATCCCTAAAATAGCTAAGAGACTCTACTCAACCGTAATAAAACCCAAAAAATACCTAATAAACCCTAATAAATGATAATAAAACCTAATAAACACTAAAACCACGTTAAGAAAACCTAAACAACCCTATCCAACCCTAATAGACACAAATAAACACTAATAAACTTTAATAAACCCCCAAAAAAACCCTGAAATCCCTAATAAACCGTAAATAAATCCTAATAAACCCTACTCAACCCTAACAAACCTTAACACGCCATAATGACCCCTAATAAAACCCTACAAAACCCTAATAATGAAAACAAACACTAGTATGCCTTAAAAATTCCCAGAAACCCTGAAAAACTCTAATATTACCTAATAAACCCTAAAAATGCTCACTAACAATAAAAAATGGTCACAAACAATAAAAAACGCAATATTACATAAAAAGACCTAAAAACACTAATATAACCAAATAAAGACAAAAAACTCTAATATACCTTAAAAATCCCTAGAAACCATAATCAACCCTAATATAACCTAAGAAACCCTAAAAACGCTCACAAACAAAAACAAAACATTCACAAACAATAAAAAACGCTATATTTTCTAAAAAGATGTAGCAAACACTAATATAACGTAATAAAACAATAAAAACTAATAAACCCCTAACAAACACTAATAAAACATAAAAATCCCTAATAAACCCTAATAAAAACTAATAAACCCTAATAAAACAATAATAAAACCCTAAAAATACCTTCTCAACTGTAATAAACCTTGAAACACAATAACAAAACCTAATAAAACCAAACTAAACCCAAATAAAAAAGACGCAAACAAACCATTACAAGCCCTAAAAACCCTAATAAACCACAATAAATTTTAATAAATCATAATAAACCATAAAAATGCTCACAAACACTAAAAACAAGCTAATAAAACCTTAAAATTCCTAACAATCCCTCATATATATTTACAAAAACTAAAAAACACTCATATACCCTACTAAAAAACACTAACAAACCCTAGTAAACCCTAAAAATCCCTAACAAAGCCTAACAAACACTACTCAACCTTAATAAACACTAATAACACCCTAAAGATACATACTCAACCCTAATAAAACCCTAAAAATACCTACTCAACCCTAATAAACCTTAACACACTATAATAAACCATAATAAACCCCACTAAACCCTAAAAACATAAATATACCATTAAAAATCCCTAAAACCCCTTATAAATTCTAGTAAAACCTAAAAAGGCTTAAAAGCACTAATAAACCCTAACAAACACTACTAAACCCTATAAACCCTAATATACTCTCTTAAAAATTAAAAAAAATATAATGACCGATAATTGTAATGACCCAAACTTTCTTTAATGGAAATCCCTCTTGATCTAATTAAATGTCCCCTTATGTAAAATGTTTATATGAAAGTTGATCTTCTTTAGTTATATGTTTTTTGATTTTAAAATACTGTTAAAAATTGTGACTTTGCTAATATGTTCATCGAATAATGATCACATTATTAGTATAAATATAGGTCTTTAACGAATCCAATTTACATAGACAAAGGAAGCGATGGTCTCATCCAGTAGACATTCCCCATACAAAGCCCATTTATAAAGGCTCGGAAAATTGGTGGCATCATTGGGATTCTCTCTTGACCAAGCCCAAGCTGAGCTTCAACAGGTTAAGCATGAGCGGGACCGCCTACGAAAGAAGTGGAAGTTGATAGAGATTATCACCTGAGCAATATTATTTAAGCCACCCCAAGAGTCTGTCACCATCACACACCTTACTCTTCAATCTTATGTGGGTGTTATAAGGGGTTATGTAAAAAGACCTTAGCACTATGATTATGTACATTATTTTTGTATATAATAATGAATATACCTTCATTTTATTATTGTTACCTTGTAAGTATTTTTTAAAGCACAATTAGTATTTTTAGTTAATGTTCAACTAAGAAATCTATTTTGATGAATTAATGGATTTTTTAATTAAATAATATTTTAATAAAATATTATTATTATTATTATTAAATTAATTTTTATTAAATATAAATGATCTTGTAATTTTATGATTACAATTGTAATTTTTATTATGGTTTGAAAGCCATTTTTGTCTAAACTCGTGAATTTTTTATAAATGTCAGTTTTTATTTTAAAAGTGAAAATTAACATAATTAGAAAATTTTTTAGATAAAATAAATATTATTTCTATAATTAGGATGGCAAAATTTTCCAACGGTTAATTTTTCATAATTTTCTGAGACAGACAAATTTTTTGGTAAAAATTAAATACCATTTATATATATTATGTGTTTTATGACATCATAATGACCCAATAGTGATGTAATAAAATACTATATGCCTTATGATCGGCCAATATATGTTTTAACATTAAAATAAAGTGAATTTGTGTTTGTTTGAATTATTTTAAAAAGCATTAATGGCCTCTTCAAAGGTTATTAAACATCTTGTCTTTTTAAATTATTTTCCTTGGGATTGTGACTCACCTCCACATAAGAAACCCTGTTATTTTAAGAGGTTCGGACATTGGCCTTCTAAAATATTTTTTTCCACTTCCCTTTTCCATAAACCATGGTAAAAAACCATGGGCTAGATTGTGGTTTGGATTAGTTTAATGTGAGGTATCCCAAACCTAAATAATAAAGAATTCACTCACCTTTCCTATATAAACCTACCCAAGATCCCACTTCCTCCTCATTGAAAGCCTTTGGAGTTCGTCCAACCTCTACCCTCCTCTCTCTAGAATCCTCCCAAGGTACCCCAGATTCCAAGAATCCTCTCTTAAGCCTCTCTCAAGCCTTTGGAAGTACACTTCCAAGTAAGGGTTTTTTTCTTCCTTTCTGAATTTTGTCCAATTTTCTTAAGGTTTTAATGCCCTTTTAGTTTCAATTATAAATGTTGGGGTATGGATTCACACCTCTCCAATACATCCCTCATTATTTTTGAATGATTGGATACCCCTTTCTCTCTCATTAAATGCCTCCCATGTACACACGTTAATATGCTGAAATTTCGTAAGGAATTTCTCTTTCCTCTTTTACATTCAAGCACTTCTTTTGTATCATGAATCTAAATTCCATTAAAAAATTTGGGACATGTATCTATATTACCCCCTTACTTTCCATTTCATGTACATTTTATGAGACACCAATTTCTCTCTCATCAACCGTTTTTATGAATTCTTACGTCACACTGTTACGCCGCAGAAATTGCACTGATTTTCCAAGCCAATGTAATTGTACAGTGAATACAATGCCCATTTCTATATCAAGGGTATCCACCTTTATGCACATTTATTTATTGATTATAAAGTTTCATGAATTAATTCCATATTCCTTTATCATGGAATAAATGATTATGTTTTATGAATCCCTGTTATATGATCCATGTGGCACACTTATGCATGAAATGAAATGTTTAAAAGGGTGCACCCTTATAGCACTCCAATGCATTGGGTAAAGTATAGTATCATGATACGTCATGTGAAATGGGTGTTTACTCATGCTAATTCAAGTGCAACGAGGTTTTACTCGTTCTTCATGTGCAATGAGGATTTACTCATGCTCCATGTGGAATGAACCTTGGCTCATGCTAATTCCATGTTAAGTGTTGTTGCCACATTTACATATTATGATTGTCAATCATTATCATGCCTTTATGTTTATTCTTCTCTTGTGCTATATTGATATTCCTATTTTCTAAAATTTATAGTATTCCTCAAGTTATTCCATGATTATTCCCTTACTGGGCTTTATAGATCACTATTTTCTTATGCATGTCCTCAGGTTATCCCATACCATGATAAGTACGAGGGAATGTAGTGGTCATGTAATGGAATTTTTCAATAAAGATATTGTATTTCATGTTTTAAGTTGTTATGTAACGATACTAATTACCAAAGACACTATACCTCTCGATCTTCCATGTTGTATCAAGTGAAGATTATTTAATAAATTATGTTTAAGTTTTTAATAAAGAGCAGGGTTGTCATAGTTGGTATCAAAGGATAGGTTTAGTTATTTTTGGTATTAGGATTATGAAACCCTAGTGAAGCCTTAGAGACAAGACTATGTATAATAAAAACATACCTAAGTTTTGGTGAGTATTGAGTAAGTGGTTTATCATTAAAATACAACCATGTCTATATACCTGCAGGTAGAAGAGACTCTGGTACAGATGTATCCTAGAGGTAAAACCTGAAAACACCGCTTTGAGCTAGACTCGAACAGGAACTGATGCACGACAACGGGCCTTGCTTCACTCTTGGTTACGACACTCCCGGGGGATATGTTTTGGTAAATTCACAAGCTTAGTATAAAACATTATTAAGGAAAAAAAAATTCCCAAGAATATATGTTATAAACTATATTATGGATAATATAGACTGAAGCCAATAGATTCATATGTTAAGGAAATAAAATTTGTTTATAAGTTGTTAGTTTTTTCCTTGTATTACCCTTTATGTGTTACCCCTAACTTTCCTTTTATTCCAGCCAATGGTCGGTAATAGGAGGACTCGGGCTAACAACCGATGTGAAGATGAATGTGATGATTGAACTAATGAGATTCCCAATCCAATGGGAGCAGGAATTGAGAACTTTTTCATGCTTCTCTCTTAGCTAACTCAAGATTTGAATAGAAACATGGGTCAATAGGAACATTCAACCCCCCTAAGAAAGAACAAGTCACTATCAAGAGCTTCATGAGATAAAGGCCTCCTACCATTAATGGATCATATGATCCCTCAATCACGAAACAATGGATCAACTCCATTGAAAAGATCTTCACCATCCTTCAATGTTATGAACAAGAGAAGGTTCCCTTTGCTGCTTATCGTATGGAGGGTGAAGCTTATAAATAGTAGACGTTGATCAAAAATATGAAGCCTGAGGAGGAGATCGAGGTGTTGGAATGAAAGGATTTTTGGAAGATGTTTTTCAACAAATATTTTCCGTGAACCATCCTACTTAAGATGGAAAGGGACTTCTTTTCCCTAAAGAAAAAAGATGACGAATCTATTATAGATTATGAGGAAAACTTCACAAGGCTTTCACAATACGCTTCTGGCTTTGTTGTTACACCTGAATGCATGGTTTACCGCTTGTTTGGTGGGCTGAAACCTAGCCCGTAGAAAGCATTGGCAATCCGTGACTTCGACAGCTATGAGAAAATTGTCTGATGTGCCCTCAAGGTCGAAATAGAGATCATAGAATCTCAGGGGTATCATGGGGATAAAAAGCTTAAGGTGGACTTCAATGCCGGTGGTCCGATGGATATATCCAATGGTACTAAGATGATACAACACCCCACTTTACAAAGGTTCGGAAAGAAGCACCCTAGAAATTACCTGAAGGGGATGAGGAAATGCTTTAAGTGTGGAAGAGAAGGGCACCTGGCTGTTAATTGTCAGCAAGAAAAACCTGCAGCTGTAACAGAGGAGAGGAACACTCCATTCAAACCTCAATGCATTGTTAATTGCTACCAATACAAAGAAATAGGTCATCTTGCAAATCAGGTCCCTAAGCCGAGGGTTTTCGGAGGCAACCAACAGCCTCCAAGGCTGCAAGGGAGAGCTTTTTCCATCACTACTACCGAAGTGAACCCGGACAACGATGTGGGGACATGTACGCTAGTTATTCATTCAAGAATAGTGAACATAATTTTTTATTCAGGTTCTATGAATTATTTTATATCTCGAAAGTTTAGTAGAATAATCCCATCACCACCACAAATCTTGGAAATGAAGATGTCAGTGAGTATGGAAAATGGGGTAATCATTGCATACCATTAATATAACTCCTCCCCTATCATAATCTGTGGATTAAACTTCCCGATGAACCTCGTAAAACTCCCTCTGGTGGAATTTGATGCAATTCTAGGCATATATTGGATTTCCATTTATAAATCCAACATAAATTTCCCTGAGAGGGAAATGACTCTCCATTTGGAAAATCGACCCCCGATTCTTTACAAGTACAAGGAGGAAGATGAATCTTCTTTAGCTCAATAATCTCAAGCATGGATATTACTTCCCTATGATCATGCATATCTATCTCAGATGATTGAGTCTAAGGAGGCAACCATACTAGAGGACATGCCTATTGTGAGGGAATTCGCTGAAGTGTTTCTTGAGGAATTGTCTGGTCTTCCTCCTAGTAGAGATGTTGAATTCTCTATTGAACTTATACCCGGTGCATTACCAATATCCAAGACATCATATAGAATGGATTTTGTGGAGCATGAGGAGCTGAAAAAACAACTACAGGAGAATATATATAAAGGGTTTATACACCCATGTGCTTCACCATGGGGTGCAGCAGTCCTCTTCATCAAGAAGAAGGATGGGTCATTGCACCTTTTCATCTATTATCGTAAGCTCAACAAAATCATGATAAAGAACAAGTATCCTCTCCCATGAATTGATGAATTGTTCGATCAGCTGCATGGAGCACAATAATTCTCCAAGGTGGTTTTTCGGTCGGGATATTATCAAGTAAGGGTGAAGAAAGAAGATATCCCCAAGACTGCTTTTCGTATAAGATACAGGCACTATGAATTCATAGTAATACATTTCAGACTCGCTAATGCTCCAGTAATCATCATGTACTTGATGAATAGAGTCTTTAGAGATTACATTGACAAATTTGTGGTAGTATTTATAGATTATATTCTAATATAATCCAAAACCAAGGAGGATCATTAGGAGTATCTGATAATTGTACTAGAGACCTTGCGTAAGGAGAAGATCTATGCAATTACAGCAAGTGTGAGTTCTGGTTGATGGAGGTCTCATTCTTGGGCCATGTCATCACAAGCAATGGTATATCTGTGGATCCCTCCAAAATAGATGCAATTGAGGGATGACTGAGGCCAAAATCGAGAATGGATATCCGTAGCTTCTTGGGGTTAGTTGGATATTATCGAGGATTTTTGAGAAATTTCTCACGATTGTCCAACCCTCTTAACAATCTAACTCGGAAGGGGGTAAAGTTTTATTGGAGTAATGAATGCAAAGAAAGCATCAAGGAGTTGAAAAGGAGGCTTATCACTGCGCCCGTTCTCACTTTACCCACAAGTGGATATCTTTTTGTGGTATTCAGTGATGATTCGATGAAGATCCTGGGATGTGTGTTGATGAAAAATGACAAATTCATTGCCTATGATTCAAGACAATTGAATGTTCATGAACATAACTATCCAACACATGACCTCGACATGGTCACTAATGGAAAATAGACCTATACCCACGGTTTTGCGAAAAACCGTGGGTATATGGGAGCCCAATACCCACGGTTTAAGAAAACTTTGGGTATATGTATAGTGTGGGAACCTATACCCAAGGTTCTGGAAAACCGTGGGGATAGAGTTTTTTTCGATGGCCTATACCCACGGTTTTGTAAAACCGTCTGTATAGGTGTTTATTTCAATGCCTATCCCCACTGTTTTTCAGAAATCGTGGGGATACATTTTTTTTGAAGGACAATACCCACGGTTTTTTAAAACTGTGGGGATATCTTCCCCACATTATGGCGGAAAAAAACGCACGGGAAAACAAAAATAATTTGGCGGGAAAATCTATACCCATGATTTTAATTAATATATTTAGGTAGATAGAAATTTATAAGAAAATTATTTCTGCATCTTGGTTGGTTAGGCGTTGCATAATTGTTGCAGCGGTTGAGGTATTGATTCCCGCTGGCTTTGTTTTTTTAAATACAAAGATGAGGATTAGTATATTATTATAAATACAGATGTATATAAGGATAGGCGTATTAGTTTAGTTGGTTAAGCTCTTCCAGTACGCTGTGCAGACGTGGGTTCGAAACCTGCTAGATTCTTTTTTTCGTAATATGGCCTTATATTAATATATATTTACGAATATAGATATATATTACTATAAATTCATTGGATGAAGTGGAAAAGTCCGTCGTAATTTCTGTCAGGTCGCGGGTTGGCACGGGTTCAACACCCAACAGCTACATTTTTCTAATATTTTTACCCACAGTTCAAAAACCATGGGAAGAACACTTTGACAGCGTGGAGGATGGGTTGACATGGTGTAAAATAAATATACCACGGTTTTTCAAACCGTGGGGATAGATCAAGACCCCTATACCGACGCCACTCAGCCCCACGGTTCTAAAAACCGTGGGTATAGGCTATACCCATGGTTTTTGGGGCTACACCCACGGTTTTGAACCGTGGGTATAGGTAGTTTTTCCAGTAGTGGGTTTCAGTGATCTTCGCATTGAAATTTTGGTGGCACTATTTGTTTGGAGAGAAGTTTGAAATATATATGGACCACAAAATCCTCAAGTATATATTCACACAAAAAGAGTTTAAAATGCGGCAACGAATATGGTTAGAGCTGACAAAAAACTATGACTTCTCAATCCATTAATATCCTGGGAAAGTGAACAAGGTGGAGAATTCCCTAAATAGAAAGGACCCAGTGATTCTATCATTGATGAGAATTTAAAAGGATCAAATATTCATAGATTTTCTGAAGATAGACATGGGAATCATAAAGAAGGGAGCATCATCAATCTTTTCGCAAATGATTTCTCAACCGTCACTTTTGGAAAGGATAAAGGATTCTCAAAATGATGATGTGCGAATTCAGTAAAAATATGTAGCTATCAGAAAAGAGAAATCCTTGGAGTTTAATGTTAAAGAAGAAGGAATTGTGAGATTTGGGAAAAGACTATATGTTCCATCAAGTCCAAAGCTGAAGAAGGAACTTTTGAATGATGCACATGGTTCAAATTTCTCTATTCACCCAAGAAACAAAAATATGTATCAAGATCTCCAAGAGCATTATTGGTGGGATAATTTGAAGAAGTAGATCACTGAATATACATCAAAGTGGCTGGTGCGTCATCAAGTGAAGGAAAAGAGGAATAATTCTAAGGGTATGGTGCAACCATTTCCCATACCAGAATGGAAATGGGAGAACATCACCATGGACTTTGTCACCAGACTTTCAGAGACATCCATAGGCAACAATGCAATCTGGGTTGTTGTGGATCATCTTACAAAGACTGCACACTTCATTGCTAATCAGGAGGATTTTTCATTGGATCAATTGGCACAAATATATATCATGGAAGTGGTAAGGCTACATGGAGTACCACTATCTATTGTGTCTGGTCGAGATCCAAGATTCACCTCTACGTTTTGGAAGATTCTTCAACATGCTCTGAAAACTGAACTGAACATTAGTACGGCTTATCATCCTCAAAATGATGGCCAATCTGAGCGGACTATCCAAACACTTGAGGACATGTTGAGAGCATTCTCAATGGACTTTAAAGGAGGATGAGATAAACATCTTCCTCTGGATGAGTTGTCTTATAATAATATTTTCCACTCGAGCATCTAAATGGCACCATATGAAGACCTTTATGGAAAAAGGTGCAGAACACTGGTGTGTTGGGATGAGGTCAATGAGCGTAAGCTGCATGGACCATAAATGGTCAAAGAAATGGTGGAGAAGGTGAAAACCATTCTGCAACATATCAAGGTAGCCCAGAGCCGATAGAAAAGTTATGCAGATAACCGTTGATGAGACCTTGACTTTAATGTTGGAGACATGGTATTTCTACACATATCTCTGTGGAAGAAGGTCATGATGTTTGGAATGAAAGTGAAGTTAAGTCCAAGGTACATCGGCCCCTTCGAGATTCTTGATCGTGTCGGGGTTGTGGCCTATTGACTAGAAATTCCACCTACCATGGAGAAACTACATGATGTCTTTCATTTGTCCCTCTTAAGGAAGTACATATCAGACCCTTCACATATAATCTCTTCATATATGGTATAGTTAGAGGATGATCGTTCTTATGAGGAGAAACCAGTGAAGATCTTTGATCGTAGAGAAAAGGTTCTACAAAATAAAACAATGACCCTTGTTAAGGTGTTGTGGTGAAACCACAAGTTTGAAGAAGCGACCTAGGAATCAGATAAAATGATGATGCAGAATTACCCACATATGTTTTAGTATGGGAAAAGAAAAATTCGAGGGAAAAATTTTTTAAGGGGGGAAGATTGTAACGACCCAAACATTCATTAGTGGAAATCCCTCTTGATCTAATTAAATGTCCCATTATGTAAAATTTTTATATAAAATTTCAACTTTTTTGGTTATATGTTTTTGGATTTTAAAATACTGTTAGGAATTGTGACCATTGCTAATATGGCCATTGAATAGTGATCACATGATTAGTATAAATATAGGTCTTTAACGAATCCAATTTACTCAGACAAAGGAAGCGATGACCTCATCCAGTAGACGTGCCCCATACAAATCCCATTTTTCATAGCTCCGAAAAGAGGTGGCATCATTGGGCTTTGATCTTGACCAAGCCCAAGATGAGCTTCAATAGGTTAAGCTCGAGTAGAACCTCCTACGAGAGAAGTGGAAGTTGATAGAGATTACCACCAGAGCAATGTTATCCGAGCCACCCCAAGAGTCTGTCACCATCACACACCTTACTCATCAGTATTATGCAGGTGTTATGATGGGTTATATAACAAGACCATATCACTATGGTTATGTACATTATTTTTGTATATAATAATTAATATACATTCATTTTATTATTGTTACCTTGTAAATAGTTTTTAAACCACAAATAGTATTTTTAGTTAATGTTCAACTAAGAAATATATATTGATGAATTAATGGATTATTGAATTAGATAATATTTTAATAAATAATAATTATTATTATTAAATTAATTTTTATTAATTATAAATGATCGTATAATTTTATGAATTCAATTGTAATTTTTATTAAGGTTTGAAAGCCATTTTTTGTCAAAACTCGTGAATTTTCAATAAATGTCAGTTTTTATATTAAAAGTGAAAATTCACATATTTAGAAATAATTTTAGATAAAATAAACATTATTTCTATAATTAGGATGTCAAAATTTTCCAACGGTTAATTTTTCATAATTTTCTGAGACAGACAAATGTTTGGGTAAAAATTATATATCGTTTAAATATATTATGTGTTTTATGACATCATAATGACCCAATAGTGATGTAATAAAATAATATAAGACTTATGTTCGGTCAATATATGTTTTACCATTAAAATAATGTGATTTTGGGTTTTTTTTACTTATTTTACAAATCATTAATGGACCCTTCAAGGCCTATTAAACATCTTGCCTTTTTAAATTGTTTTCCTTGGGAGTGTGACTCATCTCCACATAAGTAACCCTGTTATTTTAAGATGTTAGTACTTTAACCTTATAAAATATTTTTTTACACTTCCCTTTGACAAAAACCATGGGCATAAATGATGGGCAAGTTTGTGTTTTGGATTAGTTTAATGTGAGGTGTCCCAAACCTAAATAATAAAGAATTCCCTCGCCTTTCCAATATAAACCCACCCAAGCTCCCACTTCCTCCTCACTCAAAGCCTTTGGATTTCATCCAACCTCTGACCTACCCTCTCTATAATCCTCCCAAGGTTCCCCAAGATCCCAAGAAGCCTCTCTCAAGCCTTTCTCAATCCTTTGAAAGCACACTTCCATGTAAGGGGTTTTTTCTTCCTTTCACATTTTTGTCCAATTTTATTAATGTGTTTATTCCCTTTTCATTTCAATTATAAATGTTGTTGTATGGTTTGTCACCTCTCCCATACTTCCCTATTTAATTTTTAATGATGGGATACCCCATTCTCTCTCATTAAATGCCTCCCATGTACACCCATTACTATGCGGATATTCCGAAAGGAATTTCTCTTTCCTCTTTTACATTCAAGAAATTATTTTGTATCATGACTCTAAATTCCATTAAAATTGTTGGGACATGTATCTATATGACCCCACTACAGTCCATTTCATGTAAATTATATGATACACCCCTTTCTCTCTCATCAACCATTTTTATTAATGCTTACATCATGTCGTTACGCTGCCTAAATTGAACAGATTTTCCAAGCCAATGTCATTGTGCAGTGAATACCAGGCCCATTTCTCTATCAAGGGTATTCAACTTTATGCACATTTACATATTTATTGTAAAGTTTCATGTATGAATTCCACATTCCTTTATCGTGGAATAAATTAGTATGTTTTATAAATCCCTATTATATGATCCATGTGGCACACTTATGCATGAAATTAAATGATTAAGAAGGGTGCGCCCTTATAGCACTTAAATGAATTGGGTAAAGTATAGTATCATGATACATCATGTGAAATGGGTTTTTACTAATGATAATTCATGTTCAATTATTTTTTACTCGTTCTTCATGTGCAATGAGGATTTACTCATGCTCCATGTGCAATGAGCCCTGGCTCATGCTAATTCAATGTTAAGTGTTGTTGCCACATTTCCATGTTATGATTGTCAAGCTTTATCATGACTTTATGTTTACGATTCTCCTGTGATCTATTGATATGCCTATTGTCAAACATGTATTGTTTTCCTCATGTTATTCCATGATTATTCCCTTACTGGGCTTTACAGCTCACCCTTTTTTTTTGCATGTCCTTAGGTTATCCCATGAAATGCTAAGTACGAGGGAATGCAGTGGTCATGTAAAGGAAGTTTTAAAAAAAGATATTGTATTTCATGTTTTAAGTTGTTATGTAATGATCCTAATCCCCGAAGATACTATATATCTAGATCTTCCATGTTGTATCAAGTTAAGTTTATGTAATAAATTATGTTTAAGTGTTTAATAAAGAGCAGGGTTTTCATAATAATAAACCGTGATAAATCCTAAACATACCCAAATATACCATAATATACCATAATATAACCTAATAACCCCATCTCAATCCTAATAAAACCCAAAAAATACCTAATAAACAATAATAAACCTTAACACACCATAATAAACCCTAATAAAATCCTAATAACCCCCACCAAACCCTAAACAGTGCTAATATACTATTAAAAACCCTAAAACCCTAACAAACCATAATAAATGTTAATAAAACATAAAAATTCTAAAAAATGCTAGTAAACCCTAAAAATAACTCTAATAATAATAATAATAGTAATAACGCACGTGCATGTGCATATGCATGTGCATGGTATAAATAATAAATCATAACACACGTGCATGTGCATAAGCCTACGCATTTTCATGTGAATGATAATAAATAATAAATAATAAATAATAATCCATGTGAATTACTTGTGTATGTGCATGTGCATGTGAATGATAATAAATAATAAATAATAATGCACATCCAAGTTCATGTGCATGTGCATGTGCATGGTAAGAAACAATAAATTATAACCAAGTCCACATGAATGTGCATTTTCATGAGAATGATAATATATAATAAATAATAGCACATGTGCTAATAGAATAGTGCACATGCATTGCGTCTGCATGTGCATGAGAATAAATAATAATAACACATGTGATAATAGAATAATTCAAGTGCATTGCATTTGCATGTGCATGATAATAAATAATATATAATAACACCTGTGCATGTGCATTTACATGTAATGATAATGATAATGATGCATGCACGTGCATGGTAATAAATAATAAATAACAACACATGTACATGCACATTTTTATTTTAAGATACAAGAAAATATAATAATAATTAAAATAAAAATAATAATAAAAATAATAATAGAATAACGCAAGTGCATTTCATGTGCGCATGCATAGTAGTAAATAATAAATAAATAATAATAAATATGAATTCACATGCATGGGAATGTGCCTTTACATTTGATGATAATATTAATAATATTAATTGTAATAATAACAATAATAACGCATGAATGTGCATCGAAATAAATAATAAATAACAACGCCCATGGATGTGCATTTGCATGTGATAATGATAATAATAATGATAATGATAACAATAATAATAATAATAGTAATTGTGATAATAATAACAATAATAAAAGAAAAATACAAGTGCATTGCATATGCACGTTCATGGTAATAAATAATAAATTATAATGCATGTTCATCTACATTTTCATGTGATGATAGTAATAATAACAGCAATAGTAATAATAGCAGTAGTAGTGGTGATAATAGTAGTAGTACCAATGCATGTGATAATATAAGTTTGCATGTGCATTACGTGTTCACGTGCATGGTAATAAATAATAATAACAACGCATGTGATAATAAAATGATGTGTGTGCATTCCATGTGCACGTGCATGGTAATAGAAATATAATAATAACACATGTTTATATGCATGTTTATGTGGATAACATGATGATAATAATAATAATAATAACATTTATAATAAGTTATAGATGTTTGAAAAAACAGCAGACATGACAAAAATGCTAGAAATTGGGTCTCGAAAAACCTAACAAATCAAAGAGCCATTGAAAAAAGCATAACTTCTTTATTCGTGTGTCCATTTTTGCTCCGTAAATAGTCAAACTGAATCTCATGGAACTATGATAAAAATATGTGTCATAGGCTGAACAGACACACAGATCAGAAGTTATGACCATTTTAAGAAAAATTTGATAGAGATTCATACACAGAAATGGAGTTTTGGAGGCCTTATGATGGATTTATAGTATTTTAGGGTCTCAAACGTCACTTGAGTTGTGTTCAAGTCATCCTTCTACATATATGTCTTCACTACTCTCAATTTGATAGGTGGTAGAGCTCAAACAGACCACCGGAGTGAAAGTTATGGTTGTTTGAAGTTGGACTTCTGTTTGGAGTGGTATAACTAATATATCATATATTTATTTCATCTTCTCATAGTTTCTACAAAACTTGTTACTCAATAATCTCACAGAATTCAATTTTAATCATCACAGTGCTCAAACGGACACCTAAAGGAGAAGTTATTAATATTTTCATGAGTTGCGGTTTTCTAAGGTTTTTAGGTGTTAAGAGAGTTGCTCAATTTAAAACGACAATAACTTATGCTACGTGTGTTCATTTTGGATCTACCACATATCAAATCGAATATTGTGAAAAGATACACACTCTAGTAACCACTATAACCCTTTCTGACATTCTTTAACCTCCAAAAAGAACCAAAATCCCTTTGGATGGTCAAAAGATTGGCTTCTGGTGTCCGTTTTGTAATAACTTCTTCTATGGGTGTCTGTTTTCCCTCTACCACATATCAAATTGAAGCTTATGACTATACCTATACTCCTATAACCACCGAATCACCTTCTCACATTCTTGAAGTCCCAAAAAGGTACTTAAACCCTTCAAAAGACCATAACTTTTACTTCGGGAGTCCGTTTTGCCTCTACCATATATCAAATAGAAACTTTCGACTAGAACTACACATATGTGACCAATATGAACACCTTATCACATTCTTAAAGTCCCAAAAGGTCCTTAATTCCTCCAAATGACCATAACTTCTGCTCTGGGTGTCCGTTTCACCTCTACTACATATCAAATTGATTCTTGCGACTAACTCTACACAGCTGTGACAACCATGAAAAACTAAATAACACTAACACACCATAAATAACCCCATAAACACTAAAAACCATTAAAAACCATGAAAAACTCTAACAAACCCTAAAAAACACTAACAAACCCAAACAAACCCTGATAAACCCTAACAATCCCTAACAATCCCTAAGAAACACCAAAAACCCTAAAAAACATAACAAACCCTAACAACCCCTAACAAACCCTAACAATCCCTAACAAGACCAAAAAACCCCCAATAAGCACTAAAAAATCCCAATAAACGCAAAAAACCCAATGAAACCCTAAAAACCCTAACAAAAATCCTAAGAAAACCTAAAAAACACTAACACACCCTTAGAAACCCTAACACACCCTTAGAAACCCTAACACAACCTTAGAAACACTAAAACACCCTTAGAAACCCCAACACACCCATAGAAACCCTAACACAACCTCATAAACCCTTAGAAACCATAGCACAACCTTAGAAACCCTAACCCGCACATAAAAACCCTAGACCACCCTTAGAAACCCTAACACACCCTCAAAAACCCTAATAAACCCTAAAGACGACTACTGAACCCAAATAAACACTAATAAATCGTAATAAACCCTAAAAACCCTATTAGACCCCAATAAAAGCTACAAAATACATAAAAACCCAAATATACAACAAAAATTCTATTAAACCATTCAAAACACTAATATTCACAAAAAACCCTAACAAACTCGGCAAAATCTGACAAACCCCTAAAAAACACAAAAACATAAAAAACCCAAAAAAACCCTAAAAAACCCTAAAAAACCCTAAAAAATCCTTAAAACCCTAAAAACCCCAAAACCACCTAAAAAACACTAAAACCCTTATAAACAGGAAAAAACAGAAAAAACCCAAAAAACCTAAAAAACCCTAAAAAAACATTAAAAACCTCAAAAAACCCTAAAAAATTGCTAAAAACACTAAAAAACCCTAAAAATGCTACAAAATCTCCAAAACCCCTAATATAGAATAAAAACACTATTAAACCATAATAAACCCAAATAATCACTAAAACCCTAACAAACCAGACAAAACTCTACAAAAACCTCTAAATAATAAACTATAAAACCCTACAACCACCTAATAATCCCTAACAAACCCTAATAACCCGAAAATAAATCTTAATAAACCCTAAAAACCCCAAATATATCCTAACAAATCCTAACAATGCCAAATAAATTGTATCAGACTAAAAAAACCATAACAAACCCCTAATAAAATGCAATAAACCCTAACAGATCATAATAAACCCTAATAAATTGTAACAAACCAAAATACCCGTTACTAAACCCTAATAATTTAAAGAAACACTAATAAACCCTAAATAACCCTAAAAATGGTTGATAAACCCTAGAAAAAGCTATTAATGCCTAAAAAGTCCAATAAAACCCTAATATACAATAAAAATGCTAATAAATTGTAACAAATCATAAGGAACACTTATAAACCCTAAAGAACCCAAATAAACCCTAAAGAACCATATTAAACTCTTAAGAACAATAAAAATCTATAAAGAACCCAAAGAAAATTCTAACACACATTATATAAACCCTCAAAACCGCTACAATACCCAAACCAACCCTATAACACACTAAAAACCCTAAAAACCCCTATCAATTCCAAACAAACAAATAAACCCATAACCCCCGCCCCCAAACCATTAAAAAGCCACCAGGTACAATAAAAACCCATAATCACCTATTAACGACCCTTAAAGCCCCTAAAAAACTACAAACCATAAACAACAATTAAAACAAAAAAGGCTTCAAATAGATACATAAACCCTAAAAATGTTACAAAAACCCTGAAAAATGCAACCAAAACCCTAAAAACACAACATAAAAAAAACACAACATAAACCCAAAAAACACAACATAAACCCTAAAATCACAACATAAACCCTAGAACTGTAACATAAACCCAAAAAACAACACATAAACCCTAAAAAACACAACATAAACATTAAAAACCCTACATAAAACCAGAAAACACAATATAAACCCAAAAAACACTACATGAACTCTAAAAACATTACATAAACCCTAAAAAATACAACATAAATGCTACATCACCCCTAAAAATGCTACATTATCCCAGAAATGGCAACATAAACCCTAAAAATTGCTACATAAAACCTAAACCCTAAACACACCACATAAACCCTAAAATCGTTACATAAACCATAAAAATGATACATAAAATCTGAAACTGCTAAATAAACCCTAAAAATGCTAAATAAACACTAAAAATTCTACATAATCTCTAACAATGCTGCACCAACCCTAAAAAATGTTACAAAAACCCTAAAGACACTTTAAAACCCTCAAAAATATCAAACCCTAATATAGCATAATATAAAAAATTAAACCCTAATAAACCACTAATATACTCTAATATTCCCTAAAAAAATCTTATATCCCTAAAACCCTATGAAACTCTACTGAACCCTAATAAAACCCCATACAATATTTAATAAACCCTAATAAATGATAATAAAACCTAATAAACCCTAAAAACACGTCATGAAAACCTAAACAACCCTAAACAATCCTAAGAGACACTAATAAACACTAATAAACCATAATAAACCCCAAACAAACCCTAAAAGCCCTAATAAACCATAAATAAAGCCAAATAAACCCTACTCAACCCTAAAAAACCTTAACACATCATAATAATGCCTAATAAAACCCTACAAAACCATAATAAATGAAACAATTGCTTGTATACCTTAAAAAATCCCAAGATACCCTGATAGACTCTAATAGAATATAATAAACCTTAAAAATTCTCACAAACAAAAACAAAACAATCACAAACAATAAAAACGTGTTATATTACATAAAAAGACCTAAAAATTCTAATATAACTTAATAAAGACAAAAAATGCTAATATACCATAAAAATACCTAGAAACCCTAATAAACCATAATAAACTCTAATATAACCTAATAAATCCTAAAAATGCTCACAAACCAAAACAAAATTCTCACAGAAAATAAAAACACAATATCTTATCAAAAAAAATCTAACAAACACTAATATAACCTAATAAAACAAAATAACTAATAAACCCCTTACAAACCCTAATAAACCCTAAAATTCCCTAATAAACCCTAATAAAAATTAGTAAACCCTAATAAAACCATACTAAAACCCTAAAAATACCATTTCAACCCTAATAAACCTTGACACACTGTAAAAAAACCTAATAAATCCTAACTAAACCCCAATAAACAAAAAAACGCAAACAAACCATTAAAATGCCCTAAAACCCCTAATAAACCAAAATAAATTCAAATAAAAGATAATAAACCATTAAAAATGCTCACACACACTAAAAACACACAAATAAAACCAAAAAAGTAATAACAACCCCTCATATATATTAAAAAACTAAAAAACACTCATATAACCTAATAAAAACACCAACAAAACCTAGTAAACCCTAATAAACCATACTCAACTCGAATAAATCCTAATAAAACCTTAATGATACCGACTCAACCATAATAAAACCCTAAGAATACCTACTCAACCCTAATAAACCTTAACACACCATTATAAACCATTATAGACCCTACTAAACCCTAAAAAACACAAATATACCATTCAAAAGCCCTAAAACCCCTAATAAATGCTAATAAAACATAAAAAAGCTTAAAAGTGCGAATAAACCTGAATAAACACTACTAAACACTAAAAAACCCCTAATATACCCTCTTAAAAATTATTAAACCATAATAAACCATAAAAAACCTAATAAATCCTAAACATACCCAAATATACCATAATATACCCTAATAAACCCAACTCTATCCTAATAAACCCCTAAAAATACCTAATAAACCATAATAAACTTTTACACACCATAATAAACCCTAATAAAATCCTAATAACCCCCAAAAAACCCTAAAAACGCTAATATACCGCTAAAAAACTCTAAAACCCTAACAAACCATAATAAATTTTAAAGACGCCTAAAAAACCGAAAAAATGTTAGTAAACCCTAAAAATACCATTAATAATAATAGTAGTAATAACGCACGTGCATGTGCATATGCATGTTCCTGGTTTAAATAATAAATCATAATGCATGTGCATGTGGATATGCCTGCGCATTTGCATGTGAATGATAATAAATAATAAATTATGAATAATAACACATGTGAATTGCATGTGTATGTTCATGTTCATTTGAATGATAATAAATAAAAAGTAATTACGCACATATAAGTGCATGTGCGTGTGTATGTGCATGTGCATTGTAATAAACAATTAATAATACCCAAGTCCACATGAATGTGCATTTTCATGTGAATGATAATAAATAAAAAATAATAACTCATGTGATAATAGAAAAATGCACATGCATTGCGTGTGCACGTGCATTAGAATAAATAATAATAACACATGTTATAATAGAATAATGCAAGTGCATTGCATTTGCATGTGCATGATAATAAATAATATTTAATAATGCACGTGCATGTGCATTTACATGTAATGATATTGATAATGACGCATGCACGTGCATGGTAGCAGATAATAAATAACAATGCACGTGCATCTGCATTTGTATTTGATGATACAAACAACAACAATAAGAATAATAATAATAATAATAATAATAATAATAGAATAATGCAGGTGCATTTGATGTGCACATGCATAGTAGTAAATAATAAATAAGTAATAAATAAATAATAAAAAATATAAACGCACATGCTTGTGCATGTGTATTTACATTTGATGATAATATTAATAATACTAATTGTAATAATAATAATAACCCATGCATGTTCATGGTAATAAATAATAAATAACAACGCACATGCATGTGCATTTGCATGTGATAATGATAAAAATAATGATGATGATAATAATAATAATAATAACAATAAAAGATGTGATGATAATAATAATAATAACAATAATAATAATAATAAAATAATAATACAAGTGTATTGCATTTTCACGTACATCGTAATAAATAATAAATAATATTGCACGTGCATCTATATTTTCATGTGATGATTGTAATAATTACAGCAGTACTAATAATAGTAGTAGTACTGGTGATAATAGTAGTAGTACTAATGCATATGATCATAGAATATTGCATTTGCATTACATGTGCATGTGTATGGTAATAAATAATAACTCCCGTGCGTTGCATTTGCATGTGATGGTGAGGATGATGATGATAATAATAATAATATTATTAATTATATTAATAATATCAATGCATGTGATAATAGAATAATTCATGTTCATAGAATGTGAATGTATTTTCATTTGGATGTGCATTTTCATGTGATTATAATAACAACAACAACAATAACAATAGCTAGAACAACAACAACAACAACAACAACCATAATAATAATAATAACAATAATAATAACAACGCATGTGATAATAAAATAACGTGTGTGAATTGCTTGGGCAACTGCATGGTAATAAAAATATAATAATAATACATTTACATGTGCATGTTCATTTGAATGATATGAGGACGATAATAATAACAATAATAGTAATAATATGTTATAGTTGTTTAAAAAAACAGCAGACGAGACAAAAGTGCTAGAAATGGTGTCTTGAAAAACCTAACAAATCATAGTCTTTAAAAAAATCATAACTTATTTTCAAGTGTCCATTTTCACTCTGTTAATAGTCAAACTAAATATAATGGAACAAACTATGATAAAAATAGGTGTCAGAGGCTGAACCGACACACATATCAAAAGTTATGACCGTTTTAAGAAAAATTTGACAGGGATCCGAAAACGGATATGTATTTTTGGAGTCCTTATAATGTGTTTTTGGATTTTTAGGGTCCCAAACATGACTTGAACTTGGATTAAGTTATCCTTCTGCGTAGATATTTTTGCTGCCTTTAATTTGATATGTGGTAGAGCTCCAACGGACAACCGGAGTGAAAGTTATGGTCGTTTAAAGTTGGACTTTTTTGGAGTGGTATAATTAATATATCATTTGTTTCTTTGATCTTCTAAAAGTTTCGATTATACTTGGTCCTCACTCATCTCACGAGCTTCGATTTTACTAGTCACAGCACTCAAACGGACACCTGAAGGAGAAGTTATGCCTATTTTAGTGAGTTGTGGGTTTCATAGGTTTTTAGGCACTAGGAGGGTTACTCAATTTAAAACGATAATAACATCAGCTACGTGTGTTCATTTTGGATCAACAACATATTAAATCGAATATTGTGGAAATATAAACACTCTGTTAACCACTATAACCCTTTCTGACATTCTTCAAACCCCAAGAAGACCCAAAATCCCTTTGGATGGTCAAAATATTGGCTTCTGGTGTCTGTTTTTCAATAACCTCTTCTGTGGGTGTCTGTTTTGCCTCTACCACATATCAAATCGAAGCTTGAGACTAGTCCTACACTCCTATAACCACTAAAGCACCTTGTAACATCCTTGAAGGCCCAAAAAAGTACATAAACCCTCCAAAAAACCATAACTTCTACTCTGGGAGTCCGTTTTGCCTCCACCATATATCAAATCAAAGCTTTCAACTATATGTACACATCTGTGACCAATTGGAACAACGTATCATGTTCTTAAAGACCCAAAAGGTCCTTAATTCCACTAGATGACCATAACATCGGCTTTCGGTGTTCGTTTCACCTCTACCTCAAATCAAATTGAAGCTTGCGACTAGCTCTACACATCTATGACAAACATGAACAACTAAATAACCCTAAAAACCATGAATAACCCCATAAACACTAAAAACCATTAAAAACCACAAAAACCCTAACAAAACCTAACAAACACTAAAAAACACTAAAAAAAACCTAACAAGAACTATCAAACCCTAACAAACGCTAAGAAACCCCAAAAATAACCTTAAAAACATAACACACCCTAACAAACCCTAACAAGCCCTAACAAACCCCAAGAAGCACTAAGAAACCCCAATAAACATAGGAAATCTGAAGAAATCCTAATAAACCCCTAAGAAACAATAATAAACCCTAACATAACCCTAAAAACAAAAAAACCCTAACAAGACCATAATCAAACCAAAGAAACACTAAGACAACCTTAGAAACCCTAATTCACCTTTAGAAACCCTAACACACCCTTAAAAACCCGAGCACACCCTTAGAAACCCCAACACACCCATAGAAACCCTAACACAACCTTAAAAATGATTAGAAACCATAACAAACCCTTAGAAACCCTAACTCAACCATAAAAACCCTAACCCACCCTTATAAACCCAAACAAACCCTTAGAAACCCTAAAAACCCTTAGACACCCTTAATCACTCCAATAAGAACTAATAAATCCTATAAAACCCTACCAACAAATAATAAACCATAATAAACCATAATAAACCTTAAAGACCACTACTAAACTCTAATAAACACTAAAAAATTGTAATAAACCCTAATAACCCTATTAGACCCCAATACAAGCTACAAAATACATAAAACCCAAATATAAGACAAAAACACTATTAAACCATTCAAAATTCTAATATTCACAAAAAACCCTAACAAACCCGACAAAACTTGACAAGACCCAATAAAAACCATAAAACCCCAAAAAAAGACCCTAAAACCCATAAAATCCCTAAAAATCCTAAAAACCCTAAAAAATCATTTAAAACCCTAGAAACCCTAAAACCCCTAAAACCCCTAAAACCCGAAAAAACAAAAAAGGCCGAAAACAAACCTAAAACCCCTAAAAACCTCAAAAAAACCTCAACAAATGCTAAAAAACCTAAACACCACTAAAAACACTCAATAACCCTAAAAGGCCTAAAAATACATAACAAAACCCTAACCAACTCTATGAAACCCTTAAAACCCTAAACACCCCCTAGCAAACCCTAAAAACATCAATAGAAACCCTAATACAGCCTAAAGAAACATAAAAACCCTAAAACCCCTAAAGAACACTAAAGAACCACTAAAGCCACTAACAATGCAACATAAACCCCATTAATTGCTAAAAAACCTGAAAAAATGCTTCAACACCCACAAAACACAACAAAACCCCAAAAAGAACTAAAATAACCCTAACAAAGCATAAAAAATCCAAACACACCCATAAAACCCAAAAAAACGCATAAAACCTCAAACAACTCAAACAAACCGTAACAAACCCTAAAAACCCTAACAAAACCTAACAAACCCTAACAACAACTAATAACCCCTAAGAACCACTAATAAATTG
This sequence comes from Viscum album, assembly GCA_963277665.1. Lineage (NCBI taxonomy): Eukaryota > Viridiplantae > Streptophyta > Magnoliopsida > Santalales > Viscaceae > Viscum > Viscum album. The sequence goes on from OY728167.1 coordinate 792,248,366, forward strand.
AAATAACCCATAAAAACCACTATTAAACCCTAAAAACTCTAATAAACACTAATAACTCGTAATAACCTGTAATAAACCCTAAAAAACTCTATTAGATCCTTATAAACCATAAAAAGGCCTAAGACCCTTAATATAAAACAAAAAACACCATTAAAGCATAATAAATCCTAATAATCACTAAAAACCCTAACAAACCCGACAAAACGCTACAAAAATATCCAAATAATAACCTACAAAACCCTACAACCCAATAATAAATCCTAAAAAACCCTAATAACCCCAAATTAAATCATAATAAACCCTAACAACCCCAAATAAATTGTAACAAATCCTAACAGCACCAAATGAATCCTAAAAAAATAAAACAAACCATAACAATCCCATAATAAACCCTAGTAAACCCTAACAAATCATAATAAACCCTAATAAATCGTAATAAATCCAAATACATGTTAATAAACACTAATAAATTAAATAAACACTAATAAACCCTAATAAATACTAAATAACTCTAAAAAAGGTTGATAAACCCTAAAAAAAGCTATTAATGCCTACAAAAGCCCAATAAAACCCTAATATACAATAAAAAACGCTAATAAACTGTAAATTTTTTAAAGAACACTAATAAAACCTAAAGAACCCTAATAAACCCAAAAGAACCGTATTAAACTCAAAAGAACACTAAAAACCCAAAAGAACCCAAAAAAATGCACAAACACATTATATAATCCCTAAAAACTGATAAAATGCCCAAACATACCCTAAAACACACTAAAAAACCTTAACAACCCCTATTAATCCCAAAAAAACAAATAAACCCATAACCCCCCCCCAAAAAAAACCATTAAAAACCATCAGATTCCATAAAAACAATAAACACCTGTTAAAACCCCTTACTACTAATTTAATTTTTTATTAAAACACATTCTTGGAAAAAGTGTGAAACCATCAAGCACAAATAGAAGCATTAAACACAGTATCACACAACAAAACCCTTAAAGGAAAACTTAAACTTATTAGATGTGACCTCCCTAAATAGTTTCCAGGATAGATCTATTACCTCTTTGTTCTGACCGTCATTGAGAATGTCTTCAAAATGTTGGGCTTGTTTATCCCTTGTCTTTAAGAACTCCTCCACTATTAACTTCTTGTCATTAAAGCCTCTCGTCAGAATTTGAAATTGTTTCTCGATCCATCTGCTAAGTTCCATGTTTGTAACTACTTGCACTGGATGTCTGATCAACTTTTATACATCCTCTCTGGAAGCTTAAATGGTTATGGTAGTATCCACCATCTCTTCGTCATAATGCATAATGAGGTCCATATTCTTGACTATTTCCTCTATACCATCTACGTGCTGTGAACTAGCAGCAATCACCAGTGGAGCACCACCACTTTTATCCTGCTCCCCCAACACCCCCACCATTCCAACCTCAGAAGATAAATCTTCTATCTGGTTTTCCTCCCACCCTACTTCTCGTTGTCTTCCCTCTTTGTCCAGGCCTTCATCCACCCCGGGAACTCCTGCCCCTTAGCATCTCCCACGGAAGCTGAGTGATTCTGCTTACTCATAATGTTGGTGGCCAGTTCCACACCTGTCATCGATGGAGGACCTTGTTGTACAATAATTTCACTCTTACACGATGGCTTCCCTGACGATCTGGTGACTATTGTCTTCTGGGTGTCTGAATAATCCTTACGGGGTCTTGGTTTTTTATCCACCTTGAGGACTGGGAAATTCCCAGTCACGATGCTTCCTTGTTTACCTTTCCTTGATCCAATTACCACAAGAGTGTCTTGATCGTAGACCATGTATGGGTGATAATCCCCTTCTATATCGCTGGATTCCATATTGTATGTGTGTATCGAACAGGCTTGTTTGCGCTTCCATCTTTGGATGACGGTTTTCCATCCTTCAGAGCCCAAATTCTCCTTCCCAGCCTGGTTCAGTGCCAAGAAACTATTATGTATCAATATAGACGTAGAATATTTTCAAAGGATAGGTAGCCGGTGTTGTGGAGACACTGCCCCCCGTGTCGTTCATGTTTTGTATCTCCCCATGAACCCTTCCTTAAACTGTAATACCGACACCACCCTGGAATAAAAGTTGAACAGTTACCTAGCCAGAATTCACCCCTCCGCCCTTAGTAGTCTCACTAATAGAGAGAGCAATTATAGAGCAGGGACCTCCCAAGGAGTGCTATTTCAAATTGGGAGCGCCTAAATCATTAAGCAACCTTGAAAAAATGTCCTTTAATCATAGGCCTTGGATCTTATTTCACGGCTTGTCACACTTAGAAGTAAGGAAGGGAGCTGAATCAAGAGACACTATCCCCTCTGCCTCCTTCACATGGATACAGTTCTCAGACCTCCTCTTGCACACTTCCTTCTGATCCCCATGTTTGTTGCACGAGGAGCAGAAATCAACCCATGTATCAAAGAAAAATGGTTTCTTAAACGGAAATTATTCACCTACAACAATCCACACAAAATGAGTTGGACCCTTTGAAACATCCACTTCAACACATATTCGTGGAGACACTGGGTGGCAAATAGCCCTAGTTCAAAGGTGTTGTTGGGTAACGGGGTATTAGGGTGGCCTCCCCACCTGCACACCACATGTCCCTAGATAGGCCCAAGGTGGCCAACCCTTGGCCTTAGGCCAGTAACATACACCCGAAAAAGCACTTCATAAACCCTAGAATTATAACATAAACCCTAAAAAACATATCAAAAACCCTAAAAAAGCAACATAAACATTAAAAAACGCTACATAAAACCTAAAAACCCAATATAAACCCTAAAAAATCCACATAAACCCTAAAAACATTACATAAGCCGTAAAAAAAAGCAATATAAACGTTACATCACACCTAAAAACGCTACATAACCCTAGAAAACGCAAAATAAAACCTAAAAAATTCTACATAAAACCTTAACCCTAAACATGCTACATAAACCCTAAAACCCTTACATAAACCCTAAAAATGAAACATAAAACCTAAAACTACTAAATAAACCCTAAAATGCAACATAAACACTAAAAATGGTACATAAATTGTAACAATGCTACAAAAACCCTAAAATATGCTACAAAAACCCAAACGACGCTTCAAAAACCTCAAAAACATTAAACCATAATATACCATAATATAAAAAAATTAAACCCTAATAAACCCCTAAGGAACTACTAAAGCCACTAACAATGCTACATGAACCCTAACAATTGCTACAAAAAACCATAAAATGATTCAAAACCCACAAAATGAAACAAAACCCCAAAAATGCTAAAATAACCCAAACAAAGCATAAAAAATCCCAAAACACCCATAAAACCCAAAAAATGCATAAAACCCCAATCAACTCAAACAAACCGTAAAAAAACCTAACAACCCTAACAAAACCTAATAATCCCTAACAACCACTAATTACCCCTAAGAACCACTAATAAACCCTAATAACCCCTAAAACCCACTATTAAACCCTAAAAACCTTAATAAACACTAATAAACTGTAATAAACTGTAATAAACCCTAACAAACTCTATTAGACCCTAATAAATGCTAAGAAAACCTTAAAACCTATAATATACAATAAAAAACACAATTGAACCCAAATAAAACCTAATAATCACAAAAAACCCTAACAAACCTGAAAAAACGCTACAATAACCTCCAAATAATAGCCTACAAAACCCTACAACACACTAATAAACCCTAACAAACCCTAATAACCCCAAAATAAATCGTAAAAAACTCTAAAAACCCCAAATAAATCATAACAAATCCTAACAATGCCAAATAAATCATAAAAAACTGAAACAAAACATAACAAACACTAATAAATAGCAATAAACCCTAACAAAGCATAATAAACCCTAATAAATCGTAATAAACCAAAATACACATTACTAAAACCTAATAAATAAAATAACCCCTAATAAACCCTAATAAATCTTAAATAGCCCTAAAAAGGTTGATAAAACCTTGAAAAAGCTATTAATGCCTACAAAAGACCAATAAAACCCTAATATACAAGAAAAACGCTAATAAAATGTAACAAATCCTAAAGAACACAATTAAACCCTAATGGACCCAAATAAACCCTAAAGAACGATATTAAACTCTAAAGAACACTAAAAAATCCTGAAGAACCCAAAAAACGCTAAAACACATTATATAAACCCTAAAAACTGCTACAATACCCAAACAAACCCTAAAACACAGTAAAAAACCCTAACAACACATATCAATCCCAAAAAAAATTAACCCATAAAACTCCCCCAAAACCATTAAAATCCATTAGATAACCTAAGAACTCATAAACACCCATTAACAACCCTTAAAAACCCTAAATAACACTACAAACCATAAACAACCATTAAAACCCTAAAAAAGGCTTCAAATAGATGCACAAACCCTAAAAACGTTACATAAACCCTAAAAAATGCCACAAAACCCCTAAAACGCAACATAAACCAAAAAACGCAACATAGACACAAAAAATGCTAGATAAACCCTAAAAGCACTACATAAACCCTAGAACTGTAACATAAACCCTAAAAAACACAACATAAACCCAAAAAATCCAACATAAACATTAAAAAATGCTACATAAAATATAAAAACACAATATGAACACAAAAAACACTCCATAATCCCTAAAAATGTTACATAAACCCAAAAAATGCAACATAAACATTATATCACCCCTAAAAATGCTACATAAACCTATAAAACTCAACATAAACCCTAAAAAATGCTACATAAAACCTAAACCCTAAACACTGTACATAAACCCTAAAAACGTTACATGAACCTTAAAAATGATACATAAATTCGAAAACTGCTAACTAAACCCTAAGAACGCTATATAAACACTAAAAATGCTACAAAAACTTTAACAACGCTACAAAAACCCTAAAAAATTCTACAAAAACCCGAAAGATGCTTTAAATGCCTAGAAAATAGTAAACCCTAATATACCATAATATAAAAAATGAAACCCTAATAAACACCAAATAAACTCTAATAATCCCTAAAAACACCTTATAATCCCTAAAATCCTAATAAACACTACCCAACCCTAATAAAACCCCAAAAATACCTAATAAACCATAATAAAAGATAATAAAAACTAATAAACCCTAAAAACACATTAAGAAAATCTAAACAACCCTAATAGACACTAATAAACACTAATAAACCATAATAAACCCCCCAAAACTCTAAAAAGCCCTAATAAACCATAAATAAATCTAAATGAACCCTACTTAACACTAAAAAACCTTAACACACCAAAATAACCCCTAACAAAACCCTATAAAACCCTAATAAAGAAAAAAAATGCTAGAATACATTAAAAAACCCCAAGAAACCCTGATAAAATCTAATATAACCTAATAAATCATAAAAATACTTGAAAATAATAAAAAAACGATCACAAACAACAAAATGAACTATATTACCTAAAAATACCTTAAAACACTAATATAACTTAATAAAAAAAATTCTAATATACCTTAAAATCCCTAGAAAACATAATAAACCATTATAAACTCTGATATAACCAAAGAAACCCTAAAACGATCACAAACAAAAACAAAACATTCAATAAAAATAAAAACATGCTATGTTATCTAAAAATACCTAACAAACACTAATATAACATAATAAAACAAAAAAGTAATAAACCCCTAACAAACCCTAATAACCCATAAAAATCCCTAATAAACCCTAATAAAAACGAATAAACCCTAATAAAACCCTAAAAATACCTTCTCAACCCTACTAAACCTTGAAACGCCATAACAAAACCTAATAAAACCCAACTAAACCCCAATAAACAAAAAAATGAAAACAAACCATTAAAAATCCCCAGAAACCCTAATAAAGCATAATAAATTCCAATAAAAGCTGATAAACCATTAAAAATGCTCACAAACACTAATAACACGCTAATAAAACCTAAAAAGTCATAAGAACCCCTAGTATATGTAAAGACCCATAAAATTCAAGGGAATTGTTTTTTTCTTAATTTTCTTTGGGATTTTACAAGAACACAGTTTCTGACGGCACCTGATTCCGAGGCCCGGTGAGCCCGGAATAATTTTCCGAAGTTTAGCTCGGGTACGTTCAGTGAACGAACGAGCGGGTTTTTATAACTTTTGATCCGGTGCTCGGAATTGAAATCTGATGGCACCGATAAAACCGCAGTGCCGGTAAATTCGTAAGAAGACCTTTACTGGAGTTGCGTTTTCTCGGGAGGAGTTGTTAAAAATTTGGGAATTAAAAGTTATGTAAAATAAACTGTGTACAAATTTATTTTATCCATGGTAGTTTAATTCTCTCATGGGAAGTTGTTGGTGGGGCCCACAACCACCCAACTTCCCATGTGAGGTTATGAGGGTTGTGGGGCCCACACGAATCCCACCCATTCATATTCCCTAACTCCCTTAAACTCTCCATTTAATATGACAACATAGGTTTCATTAATTAAGTGGTTTTGTTTTTGAATTTTGTAATTTTGAAAAGCATGGAATAAACAATTAAAATAAGGGGTGACCTTATTTTAATTTGGGTTAGCTTGCCGTGAGAGGATTGGGGGGAAGAAATGCTCTAATTCTTGAAGTTCATCATGTTCCTTGAAGAATGCGAATAACACTAACGCGCCTTCCTTCGTTTCTTCTTCCCGTGACAATGGAAGGGAGACACCGTTCCTCCTTGGACGATCTCCATCAATGTGTACGGAAACCTCTTCCGCGACGCCTTCTTCCGTGAAGTTCATTTCTGCGACGAACCATCGTTCAACGATTTCATCGAGGTAGGGGTTAATTTCTTCTTCGTGAAGACTTTTGTCGTCGTTCGTCGTATCCTAATTCAGCAGCCTGTTATCGCAATAACGGGAGGAGGTCGGACCGCACGAACACGACCAACTCTCCTCCCCCCTTGATGCTTGATTTTTGATGCGGCATGAGCAAGGCAGCGTGGTGCCATTTCAGCGCGCGGAAATAATGAAGAATGGGCAGAGAAGCGCAGCGTCGTCGCGCCGCGCCGTTGAAGTTGAACAAAGTCGCGGCGCTGTCACGCCGCGCCAGAGAACCTCGAAGAGGCCGCGGCCTATGGCTGCGGTGGTGCGGGGAGCAGCAGCCAGAATCGTCGGTCGTCAGAGCAAGGAGTAGGGACCCGCAGGGGGGTCCCGCAGTGACTCACCGGCCGGCCAAGTCGGCCGGTTAACATGAAGGCCGGGGGTTGTAACCCCCGGCTGGCCAAAGGAGCAGCCCCCCCCCCCCCACGTGGGGGCTGCGGTTCTTCAATCAGGGGGCAGCGTGCCCCCCCTATTCTGCCCAGCTCGGCACCGGCCGAGCTGGCCAGGTGGGCCGCCCGAGCGCGCCAGGCAGGGCCGCACCCAGGCCAGGCCGGGCCGGGCCGGCCCGCGCCAGCCGGGCCAGCCCGCGCCCAAATGGGCCAGACTTGGAACTGGGTCGGGTCGACCCGGGTCGGCCCGACCCAGGGGGTCTCGGGCCGGGTCGGTCTCGGGCCCAAACCCCCCATTTTTGGACCTCTTTCGGTCTATTGCCCATATCGTGGGCTACAGACCTCCAATCGACGCACCGTCAGCTGCGATGTGATACTTGGATCGAGACGGTCATTTTGGTATATTACACTCAAGGTTTTGGGGGAACTTTTTGTATGGACAGGTTGGTTCGAACACGAAACCAACTAGGCCCTCGGATCGGAAACACTTATAACTTGAGCTCCGGACGAATGATTGACGTGCCGTCAACTTTGTTGGATTTCTCTTAGTGAGACGGATCATTTGGCTTACTCCGATCGAGGTTTGGACGCAGATGGAGTACGTTCGGGTTGGTTTTGACTTAAAAACCAACTGGGCCCCTGGAACGAAAAGGCCAATAACTCTCAGACTGGGTGTCCGAATGACGCGCGTCTGTCACGTTGAGTTCCTGTTGACGATACGAAACTTTGGGATACATCAACTACGGACTTCGTTTCAGTTGATTTATCAGCCCCTCGGCTCGTGGAGAGGACCCTCCCCAAACGAGCTTGCTGTGTGCAGGAACCCTAGAGCTGGATGCGACTGCGACGATGATGACGACTGTACCAAAATCCTCCGTGGGTTCTACTGCGACGACTACAACACTCAGTGATCCTGAGTTGATTAGTGTTACCGATCCTGTGTGGGTCAGATCCTGTGTGGGTCAGCACTCAGCGGTCCTATGTGGGCCAGCGCATACTGAACCTGTGTGGGTCATTGTGGGGGTTAGTACTTATCGATCATGTGTTGGTCCGACGGCTTAGATGAATCAGTGGCTACATCTGATCATCTCTATCATCTTACGAAGAAGTATACCTGTGTGAGCTGAGTCTTGACTTTCAATCATTATCTTCGATATGATTGACTTGCTTTCCTATGTGGATTGTGTTGTGCTATCCTATGTGGACGTGATCGAACTTGGGCTCAGATGCTGGAGTCGAACTGGAGTTGATGACTTAGGTATATGTATAGGAATATACCTAAGTAATGTTGGTTGTTAATTCGTGATTGTATGTTTCTTTTCTGGATTATCCTTTGTGGATTCTAGGAGACCTTCGGGGGTCTCGAGGTCCCTACTGATTAGCTTATACTCACCCCTGCACAGGCTATGCCCACACTATGTTGTGTTGGATGTAGACGACGGATAGCGCTGATCGTGGTAGAGGCTAGTGGAGCAGTCGGTACCTGGAGGTGGACCACTAGGCGGGACGTACACGGAGTGGACAGCTGGACCCGAGGAGCTGAGGTGGCTATCTGTACCAACCCTTCAAGTGGGACTACCAGTGGACGGCTCGACGTTGCTGCTTTACTTTTAGTTGTTGTACTTTCTTTCTAGTTGTACTTTACTTTCAATTTGGGTTTGTATTCTGGCCCATTTACTTTCCGCACTTACTTGTACTCAGTTTACTTAGTGTTTACATCTCCTGGCTTACTCTATGGTATTTGTTAACTTATAAAGGCAATTCCTTCCTCTTTTTGTAGGGATATATGCTTTGGTGCTAGTCGACAGCCCCTGGCCTATGGGAGGCGGGCATGGGGTAGTCACGGCACGGGTCCCGAGGACGGGTCGTGACAAATTGGTATCAGAGGAGTTCAGTTCTACCATAGAACTTAGGACATTGATCTTTTTCTATGTGAAGCAATAGTGTTAGGAGTATTGATTTTGGATATCAGTCCAGGGAGTCCAGTGTTGGTGTGGCGGCCAACGTATCCGTACACCAGGACCCTGACTTCTGATTTCCGACTTAGTGCACGAAAACATTAATTGCATGTGTGTTTCAAGTTTTCTTTGTGATTAATTTGTGTCAGCTCACCAGGTATACTGTATTGACCGTGGATCACCTGTCTCTTTTCAGGATGGCCCCATGACGACAGTCATCTAGGGTTCTGAGCTTCGTGCGAGACTGCAGACCACCGAGTGACGAGGCCACGGTGCAGGGCCCTATTACTGCAGAGGCATCGGTGGTATCACTACCCGCTGAGCCACCAATGCCACCAGCCCCAGTTGTTGAGATTGAACATTGCCTTGGTGCACTTCACGAGTTCCAGCATCTGAGACCACCCAGGTTCCGCGGGGAGACGGACCCTCTGGCAATCAGGGATTGGATGGAGGCGGTTGTGAGAGTTTTCAGGTTAGTGGGGAAACTAGCTGACCTCATGGTGATCCTCGCAGCAAGCCTCCTGCACGTGGCAGCAGGCAGATGGTGGAGCTTAATGCTCCAGGTGCACGACGAGGCATCACTCCTCTGGATGGACATTGAGAGCTTCTTCAGCTCGGAGTTCGTCCCAGCCACCCTCCATGTGGTGCGCATCCATGAGCTACTACAGCTGCGGTAGGGCAGTATGATGGTCGCCCAGTACTCGGCGAGATTTACAGACCTCTCGCGCTATTCGACGGACATGGTATGGGACCCATTCTTCCAGGCCCGGACCTTCGAGCAGTGATTGAGGCATGAGATCAGGACATCACTGATCTCCCTCAACATTCTGACACAGGCAGGGGTACTGTAGCGAGCCCTTATTATTGAGAGCTTTCTTGCTGAGCCAACACCAGCAGAGAGACCTACCGCAGGGCGGCACATAGTAGAGTATTCTGCAGCAGGCAATCGACGTATGACACATGGGTCCAGGCGGACCAGACCCTCAGGAGAATGACCTCAGGACAATGGCTCAGAGGTGCGGGGAACACAGTGCAGATCCAGTCATATGAGAGGCAGACAGTGCTATGCATGCGGCGGGCAGGGCCACATGGCTCGTGACTACCCGACCCGCCGTGTCGGGGAGCAACAGACAATTGAGGGGCCACCCAAGCAGAGGCAGAGGGTCGACCGTGGCGGTCCACAGGGAGTAGGCGGACGAGGCAGAGGAGCTGGCCGAGCAGCAGGTGGTGGGCGACGCTTTGAGGCTCTACCCCCACCACCACGAGGAGGCCCACCCCGATCACAGGGAGCTGGCGGGCATAGTCAGGCACAGCTTTGGGCAGTGGAGGACGACAACCACGGCGCGCCCAAGATGATTCTAGGTACTATCTGTGTCTACTCCTTCCTTTATGCAGTTCTTATAGACACAGGAGCAAGTCATTTTTTCATTGTCGATGCCCTTTTTCGGAGTTTGGAGATTCTGACGGAGCCGTTGGCTCGATCTTTACGGTTAGAGACTCCTACGGGAGTATACTCGACTATTACACACTGGTGCCGGAAGTGTGATCTTACTCTAGGAGGCAAGAGCTTCAGCTGGGATCTTCTTGTAGCGGTGTCAAGGCCTTAAGACGTCATCTTGGGCATGGATTGGTTATCTACAGTCCATGCTCAGATCGACTGCATTAAGCGCAAGGTGCGATGTGTTTGCACCGATGGGAGCAGGTTCACCTTCACCAGTGAGAAGGGAACCTTTGCAGCATAGGATGGACTCAAGAAGAGGATAGGATAGCCCATCACTCATCAGTTGGCTAGCCTCATCCTAGGAGCAGTTGACGTGTGGAGTCTGAGCTTACCTGCAGTGGTGGATCAGTATGCGGACGTTTTTCTCGACGATGTATCAGGACTACCTTCTCACGGAGAGGTAGACTTTTATATTGACCTGTACCCTGGGAAAGCCCTAATATACACCCCAGCATATCGGATGGCTCCTTCCGAGCTTCGAGAGATACAGTTACAGCTGGAGGACATGCAGGGCAATGGATTCATCTGACCCAGTGTTTCACCCTGGGATTCTCCAATTTTGTTCGCCAAGAAGGCGGACGAGAGCTTGCGACTGTGTGTCAATTACCATCACCTAAACCAGGTGACCGTGAGGAACAAGTATCCACTAACAAGGATTGACGACCTCTTTGATCAGCTCAAGGGAGCACATTGGTTCTCGAAGATAGACCTCAGGTCAGGCTATCATCAGCTCAGAGTTCGAGACGAGGACGTGCAGAAGACGGCCTTCAGATATCGGTATGGCCACTATGAGTTCTTGGTTATGCCTTTCGGCGTAACCAACACTCCAGCAGTGTTCATGGGTCTCATGAACAGGATCTTTCAGCCATACCTCTATTGATTTGTCGTAGTCTTCATCAACGACATATTGATATACTCGACGACTGAGGAGGAGCACGCCTACCACTTGACGGTTGTACTAGACACACTCTGAGAGAACCAACTTTATGGTAAGCTCTCGAAGTGTCAATTCTGGATACGTGAGGTCCACTTCTTGGGACATGTCATCTCTGAGGTGGGAGTTGTGGCGGATCCTGCGAAGATCAAGGCAGTGCTAGCTTGGGAGCCACCCAAGAGCGTGACGGAGGTGCGGAGTTTCTTGGGGCGAGCTGGGTACTACCGGAGATTTGTGCCAGACATTTCCAGAGTTGCGGCACCACTCTCAGCTTTGACAAATAAGGGGAAACCCTTTGTGTCGTTAGAGAGATGTTAGCAGAGCTTCCAGGAGCTGAGACAGAGATTGACCAGCGCGCCTATCTTGAGGCTACTGGAGGAGGGAGTAGGGTACGTAGTCTACTGCGATGCATCAGGGACTGGACTCGGATGTGTCCTGATGTAGTATCGGGCTGTGATCGCCTATGTATCACTTCAGTTGAGGTAGCATGAGCAGAACTACGCTACCCATGACCTGGAGTTAGCAAAAGTGGTCTTCGCTCTGAAGATGTGGCGACACTATCTGATGGGAGAGCGCTTTACAGTCTACTCTGACCACCAGAGTCTCAGGTACATATTCTTGTAGAAGGACCTGAATCTGAGATAGCGGCGATGGATTGAGTTCCTCCATTACTATGACTTTGAGATAGTCTTTACTCCAGGGAAGGGGAACGTAGTAGCTGATGCTCTCAGTAGGAGGATGGGCATTCAGCTACTCGGTGAGGAGACGAAGCAGCTAACTGCTTTGCAGATATCCTTCATGGATAGAGATGAAGCAGACTTTCTTCAGTCACTCAAAGTCACTCCTCCACTACTGCAGTGGGTCAGAGAGGCACCGCATGGGGATAATGACTGTGAGACGCAGCGTGCACAGATATCCTCGGGACAGGCACCTGATGGATTATTTGTAGGAGGAGAACACGTTGTCCTGTTCAGAGGACATACTGTGGTACCAGTTGCTTTATAGGAGGAGGTGCTGAGAGATTTTCACACTTCCCCTTTAGCGGTACATCCAGGAGTGGCGAAGATGTACCGGGATCTTAGACGACAACACTGGTGGTCGGGTATGAAGAAGGTTGTGGCAGAGTTCGTTTCACGATGCCTCACCTGCCAGCAGGTGAAGGCAGAGCACCAGGTACCAGCAGGCTTGGTACAACACTTGGAGGTCCTGGAGTGTAAGTGGGATGGGATATCTATGGATTTCGTGACTGGAGTTCCACACACTTCCAGAGGTCATGACTCCATTTGGGTGATTGTCGACCGACTCACCAAGTCAGCCCACTTCTTACCCATCAGAGAACAGGGCTCATTAGATAGCTTAGGATGCCTCTACATTCAGGAGATCGTACGACTTCATGGTGTGCCATCCTCTATCATCTCCGATCGAGATTCTCTCTTTACTTCCCAGCATTGGAATGGGTTGCAGGAGGAATTCGGGATGCAGCTACGTCTGAGCACCTCCTTTCACCGTCAGACGGATGGTCAGATGGAGAGGACCATTCAGACTCTCGAGGACATGCTCCGTGCATGTTTCTTCATCTTTGGTCACAGCTGGGAGAACCATCTACCCTTGGTGGAGTTCACATACAACAACAACTACCACTCCAACATCGGGATGGCACCATACAAGGCATTATACGGCCAGCCTTGCAGATCACCTCTGTGCTGGACAGACCCTTGGGAGTCAGCACTTGTGGGACCGGAGATGGTCCAGGCCATGACGGAGAAGGTCCAGGTCATCCAGGAGCGGATGAGGATAGCTCAGATCCGGCAGAAGTCTTATGTTGACAGGAGGTGGAGGCCACAAGAGTTCGAGGATGGTGACCACGTCTTCTTGCAGGTCTCACCTCGACGTGGATTACGTAGATTTGGAAGAGGCAGCAAGTTGTCTCTGTGCTTCATCGGACCATTCCATGTCATCAGCAGGATTGGCGAGGTGGCTTATCGCCTGGCTCTACCACCTCAGTTGCACCGGGTGCACGACATCTTTCACGTATCTCACCTGAGGAGATACGTGCACGACCCGACGCATATCATCGACCATGGGGAGATGTAAATTGATGATGGGGTGACTTTTGCGGAGGTCCCATTGGAGATCGAGGATCGACCGGAGTGGGTCCAACGTGGATGGTCGATTCCTCTAGTGTGCATCAGGTGGCAACACGAGAACCTTCAGGAGAGAACTTGGGAGCGGGAGACATAGATGCGTGCACATTACCCACATTTTTTTTCCTAGTTTATGATGTATCTTTATGGGGATGTAAATCCCTGAGGTGGGAGTAATGTAAAGACCCGTAAAATCCAAGTGAATTTTTTTTCTAAATTTTCTTTGGGATTTTACAAGGACGCAGTTTCTGACGGCACCTGATTCCGAGGCCCGGTGAGCCCGGAATAATTTTCCGAAGTTTAGCTCAGGTACGTTCAGTGAACGAACGAGCGGGTTTTTCTAACTTTTGATCTTCTACTCAGAATTGAAATCTGAGGGCAATGATGAAACCGCAACACCGGTAATTGATTAAGAAGACCTTTACTGGAGTTTCGTTTGCTCGGGAGGAGTTGTTAAAAATTAGGGAATTAAATGTTAGGTAAAATAAATTGTGTACAAATTTATTTTATCCATGGTAGTTTAATTCTCTCTTGAGAAGTTGTTGGTGGGGCCCACAACCACCCAACTTCCCATGTGAGGTTATGAGGGCGGTGGGGCCCACACGAACCCCACCCTTTCATATTCCCTAACTCCCTTAAACTCTCCATTTAATATGAAATCATAGGTTTAATTAATTAAGTGGTTTCCTTTTTGAATTTTGTAATTTTGAAAAGCATGGCATAACCAATTAAAATAAGGGGTGACCTTATTTTAATTTGGGTTAGCTAGTTGTGAGAGGATTGGGGGTAGAAAAGCTCTAAGTCTTGAAGTTCATCATATTCCTTGAAGAATGCGAAGAACACCGACGCACCTTCCTTCGTTTCTTCTTCCCGCGACAAAGGAAGGGAGACACCATTCCTCTTCAGACGATCTCCGTCAATGTGTACGAAACCCTCTTCTGTGACACCTTCTTCCGCGACGTTCATTTCCGCGATGAACCATCGTTCAACGATTTCATAGAGGTAGGGGTTAATTTCTTCTTTGTGAATACTTTCGTCGTCGTTCATCGTTCCCTAATTAAGCCGCCTGTTATCACAATAACGGGAGGAGGTCGGACCACATGAACACAGACGACTCTCCTCCCCCCTTGATGCTTGATTTTTGTTGCGGCACGAGCAAGGTAGCGCGGTGCCATTGCACCGCACAGAAATAATGAATAATGGGCAGAGAAGCGCGACGGCATCGCGCCGCGCTGCTGAAGTCGAATAAAGTCGCGGCGCCATCGTGCCCCGCCGGAGAACCTCGAAGAGGCCGCGGCCGGAGCGGGGTCGTGGAAGAGGGGCACGACGTCGGCACACCGCGCCCATCGGACATGGCCGTAGCCTATGGCCGCGGTGGTGCGGGGAGCGGCAGCCGGAACCGCTGGCCGCCAGAGCAAGGATGCGGGACCCACAGGGTGTCCCGCGGTGACTCACCGGCTGGCCAAGCCAGCCTGTTACCATGAAGGCCGGGGGTCGTAACCCCCGGCTGGCCAAAGGAGTGCCCCCCCCCCCCACGTGGGGGCCGCGGTTCTTCAATCAGGGGGGGCAGCACGCCCCCCTGTTCCACCCAGCTCGGCACCGGCCGAGCTGGCCACGCAGGCCGCCCGAGCACGCCAGGCTGAGCCGGGCCGCGCCCAGGCCGGGCCGGGCCACGTCCAAATGGGCCGGACTCAGAATCAGGTTGGGTCATCCCGGTTCGGGCTGACCCAGTGGGTCTCGGGCCGGGTCGGTCCGGGCCCAAAACCCCCATTTTCAGACCTCTTTCGGTCTTTTGCCCATATCTTGGGCTATGGACCTCCGATCGACACACCGTCAGCTATGATGTGATCCTTGGATCGATACGGTCGTTTTGGTGTATTACACTCAAGGTTTTGGAGAACTTTGTGTATGGCCGGGTTGGTTCGAACACGAAACCAACCGAGCCCTCAGAGCGGAAATGCTTATAACATGAGCTCCGGACGTCTGATTGACATGCCGTCGACTTTGTTGAATTCCTCTTATTGAGACAGACCATTTGGCTTACTACGGTCGAGGTTTGGATGCATATGGAGTATGGATGGGTTGGTTTTGACATAAAAACCAATCGAGCCCCTGGAACGAAAAATCCAATAACTCTCAGACCGAGCATCTGAATGACGCGCCCTCTGTCATGTTGAGTTCTTGTTGATGATACAGAACTTTTGGATACTTCAACTCCGGAATTAGTGTCAGTTGATGTATCAGCCCCTTGGCTCATGGTGTGGACCCTCCCCAAATGAGCTTGCTGTGTGTGGGAACCCTAGAGCTGGCTGCGGCTGCGACGACGATGACGACTGTACAGAAATCCTTCGTGGGTTCGACAGCGACGACTATAGCACTCCGTGTTCCTGAGTGGATCAGTGCTACCGATCATGTGTGGTTCAGATCCTGTGTAGGTCAGTGCTCAACAGTCCTGTGTGGGCCAGCGCATACCGATCTTGTGTGGGTCAGATCCTGTGTGGGTCATTGTAGGGGTTAGTACCTATCAATCCTGTGTGGGTCCGATGACTTAGATGAATCAGTGGATACATCTGATCATATCTATCGTATTACGAATAAGTATACCTGTGTGAGATGAGTCTTGAATTTCAATCATTATCATCGATATGATTGACTTTCTTTCCTATGTGGATTGTGTTGTGCTATCATGTGTGGACCTGATCGAACTTGGGCTCAGATTCTGAAGCCGAATTGGAATTGATGACTTAGGTATATGTAGGGGAATATACCTAAGTATTGTTGGTTGTTACTTCGTGATTGTATATTTCTTTTTTGGATTATCCTTTGTGGATTTTGGGAGACCGTCAGGGGTCTCAAGGTCCCTACTGAGTAGCTTATACTCACCCCTTCATAGGCTATGCCCGCACTACGTTGTGTTGGATGCAGACGACGGACAACGCTGATCGTGGTAGAGGCTAGTGGAGAAGTCGGTACCTGGAGGTGGACCACTGGGCGAGACGTACACGGAGCGGACGACTGGACCCGAGGAGCTGAGGTGGCTATTTGTACCCACCCTTCAGGTGGGACTACCAGTGGACGGCTCGACGTTGCCGCTTTACTTTTAGTTGTTGTACTTTCATTCCAGTTGTACTTTAATTTCAGTTTGGGTTTGTATTTTGGTCCATTTACATTCCGCACATACTTTTACTCAGTTTACTTAGTGTTTACTTCTCCTGGCTTACTCTGTGGTGTTTGTTTACTTATAAAGGCAATGCCTTCCACTTTTGTTGGGATATACGCCTTGGTGCTAGTCACCAGCCCCTGTCCTATGAGAGGAGGGCTTGGGGTAGTCATGACATGGGTCCTGAGGACGGTTCGTGATAGTATATATTATCAAAAACTAAAAAACACTCATATACCCTAATAAAAACACTAACTAACCCTAGTAAACCCTAAAAATCCATAACAAGCCCAAATAAACCATACTCAACCCTAATAAACCCTAATAACACCTTAAAGATACCAACTAAACTCTAATAAAACACTAAAAATACCTACTCAACCCCAATAAACCTTAATACACCATAATAAACCAAAATAAACTCCACTAAACCATAAAAAAATGCAAATATACCATTAAAAATCCCTAAAACCCCGAATAAATACTAATAAAACCTAACAAAGCTTAAAAGTGCTAATAAACACGAATAGACACTACTAAAAACTAAAAAACCCTAATATACCCTCTTAAAAATTAATAAACCATAATGAATGATAAAAACCATAATAAATCTTAAACATACCAAAATATTCCATAATATACCATAATATACCCTAATAAACCCAACACAATCCTAATAAAACCCTAAAAATACCTAATAAACCCTAATAAACCTTGACACACCATAATAAACCCTAATAAAATCCTAATAACCCCCACCAAACCCTAAAAACACTAATATACCATTAAAAACCCTAAAACCCTATGATACCATAACAAAGGTTAATAACACCTAAAAATCCTAAAAAATTATAGTAAACCCTAAAAATACCTCTAATAATAATAGTAGTAATAACACACGTGCATGTTCATATGCATGTGCATGGTTTAAATAATAAATCATAACACGCGTGCATGTGCATATGTCTGTGCATTTTCATGTGAATGATAAGAAATAATAGATTATAAATAATAACGCATGTGAATTGCATGTGTATGTGCATGTTCATGTGAATGATAATAAATAAAAAATAATAACGCACATCCAAGTGCATGTGCATGTGCATGTGCATCTGCATGGTAATAAAAAATAAATAATAACATATTCCACATGTATGTGCATATTCATGTGAATGATAATAAATAATAAATAATAACACATGTGATAATAGAATAATGCAAGTGCATTGTGTGTTCACGTGCATGAGAATGAATAATTATTACTCATGTGATAATAGAATAACACAAGTGCATTGCATTTTCATGTGCATGGTAATAAATAATATATAATAACGCACGTGTATGTGAATTTACATGTAATGATAATGATAAGGACGCATGCAAGTGCATTGTAATAAATAATAAATAACAATGCAAGTGCATGTGCATTTTTATTTGATGATAAAAACAACAACAACAACAACAACAAAAACAATAATAGAATAAGGCATGTGCACTGCATGTGCACGTGCATAGTAGTCAATAATAAATAAATAATAGTAAATAAGAATGAACATTCATGTGCATGTGCATTTACATTTGATTATAATATTAATAATACTAATTGTAACAATAATAATATTAATAATGCATGCACGTGCATGGTAATAAATAATAAATAACAGCACACATGATTGTGGATTTTCATGTGATAATGATAATAATAATGATAATGATAATAATAATAATTAATAATAATAATAATAACTATGATAATAATAATAATAATAAAATAATAATAAAATTGTATTGCATATGCACGTGCATGGTAATAAATAATAAATAATAACGCACGTGCATCTGCATTTGCATGTGATGATAATAATAATAACCATAGTAGTATTAGTACTGATAATAGTAGCAGTACCAATGCATATGATAATAGAATGTGAATTATGTTTTCACATGCATGTTAATAAATAATAATGTGCATGCATTTCATTTTCATGTGATGATGATGGTGATGATAATAATAATAATATTATTATTAATAATAATAATAGCAATGCATGTGACAATAGAATAACGCACATGCATTGAATGTGCGTGTTTTTGTATGTACATGTGCATTTGCATGTGCATTTTCATGTGATGATAATAACAACAACAACAACAACAACAAAAACCACAATAATAATAATAACAATAATAATAACATTGTATTTGATAATAAAATATCGTGTGTGCATTTCATGTGCACGTGCATGGTAATGAAAAAATAAATAATAATGCACGTGTATGTGTATGTGCATGTGCATGTGCATGAGATGATAATAATAATAAGAATAATAATAATAGTAATAATAATAATGATAATAACAATGCATGTAATAATAGAATAACGCACATGCATTGCATGTGCAGTGCATGATAATAAATAATAACTCATATCGCACGTGATGATAATAATAACAATAATAGTAATATTAATAACAATTTCACATGTGATAATAGAATAATACACATGTATTTAATGTGTGCGTATATGGTAATAAATTATAACGCACATGCATTTGAATTTTCATTTGATGATAATAACAATAATATGAATAATAGTAATAATAACAATAACAATAAAAATGCATGTGATAATAGAATAATTTAGGCGCATTGCGTGTGCACGTATAGGGTAATAAAAATAATGTACGTGCATGTGCATTTGCATGTGATGATGATAATAATAATAATAATAATAGTAATAATAATAACAACAACCACAACATATGCATGTGCATGTAAATAAATAATAAAAAAAATAATAAAAAAATAATGCATGTGCATATGCATTTTCATGTGACGATAATAATAATAATAATAATAGTAATAATATTAATTATAATTATAATAATGATAATGATAATAATGAAAATGATAATAATGATAATTATAACCTGTGGGATAATAGAATAATACACATCTAAACAAACCCTAACAAAACCTAACAAACCCTAACAACCACTAATAACCACTAAGAACCTCCAATAACCCCAAATAACACCTGAAACCCACTATTAAACCCTAAAACCCTAAAACCCTAATAAACACTAACAAATCATAATAACCTGTAATAAACCCTAAATACCCAATTAGACTCTAATAAACGCTACAAAAGACCTGAAACCCCTAATATACAATAAACACACTATTGAACCATAATAAACTTTAAAAATCACTAAAACCCCTAACAAACCCGACAAAACACTACAAAACCCACCAAATAATAGTAACAAAACCCTAGAACCCACTAATAAACCCTAAAACACCCTAATAACCCCATAATAAATCATAACAAACCCTAACAACTCCAAATAAATTGGAACAAATCATAACAACGCCAAATAAATCGTAACAAACTGAAACAAACCATAACAACCCCCTAATAAATTGCAATAAACCCTAACAAATCATTAAAAAATCCTAATTAATCGTAATAAACCAAGATACATGTTAATAAATCCTAATAAATAAAATTAACCCTAAGAAACCCTAATAAATCCTAAATAACCCTAAAAAAAGTTGATAAACCCTAGAAAACGCTATTAATGCCAAAAAACCCTAATAAAACCCTAATATATAATAAAAAACGTTAATAAACAATAACAAATCCTATAGAACACTAATAAACCCTAAATAACTCTAATAAACCCTAAGGAACTGTAATAAACTCTAAAGGACACCAAAAAGCCCTAAAGAACCCAAAAACGCTAAAACACATTACATAAACCCTAAAAATCGCTACAATACCCAAAAAACCCTAAAACACACTAAAAACCCTAACAACACCTATCAATCCCAAAAAAACAAATAAACCCTTAAAACCTCCCCAAAAACCATTGAAACCCCACTAAATAGCATAAAAACCATAAACACTCGTTAAGAACCCTTAAAATCCCTAAAAACAACTACAAACCATAAACAACCATTAAAATCGTAAAAAAATGAAACACATAGAGACATAATCCCAAAAAACATTACATAAACCCTAAAAATGAAAAATAAACACTAAAAACACAACATAAACCCAAAAAGTGCAATATAAACCCAAAAAATGCTACATTGACCCAAAAATCACTACATAAACCCTAGAACTATAACATAAACCTTAAACAACACAACATAAACAATAAAAAATGCTACATAAAACCTAAAAACACAACATAAACCCTAAAAACACTACATGAACCCTAAAAACGTTACATAAACCCAAACAAATGCAACATAAACGCTACATCACCCCTAAAAATGCTAAATAATCCCAGAAAACGCAACATAAACCCTAAAAATTCTACATAAAACATAAATCATAAACACGCAACATAAACCCTAAAACGTTAAATAAACCTTAAAAAATTCTACGTAAAACCTAAAACCGCTAACTAAACCCTAAAAGTGCAACATAAACACTTAAAATACTACATAAACTCAAACAACGCTACAAAAACACTAAAAAATGCTACAAAAACCCTAAAGAAGCTTCAAAACCCTAAAAATATTAAAACCTAATATACCATAATATAAAACATTAAACATTAATAAACCCCCAATAAACTCTAACAATCCATTAAAACTCTTGATAATCCCTAAAAATCCTAAGAGACACTTATCAACCCTAATAAAACCCCAAAATAACTATTAAACCTTAATAAATGATAATAAAACCTAATAAACCCTAAAAACACGTTAAGAAAACCTAAACAACCCTAACCAACCCTAATAGACACTAATAAACACTAATAAACCATAATAAACCGCAAAAAATCCCTAAAAATCCCTAAATAACCATAAATAAATCCAAATAAACCCTACTCAACCATAACAAACCTTAACAGACCATAATGACCACAAATAAAAACCTAAAAAACTCTAATAATGAGAACAAACGCTAGTATACCTTAAAAATCCCTAGAAACATTTATAAACTCTAATATAACCTAATAAACCCTAAAAAAACTCACAAACAATAAAAAAATGATCATAAACTATAAAAACAAGCTATATTACCAAAAAAGACCTAAAAACACTTATATTACCTAATAAAGACAAAAAATGCTAATATACCATAAAAATCCCATGAAACCATAATAAACTCTAATATAACCTATGAAACCCTAAAATTGCTCACAAAAACAAAACAAAACACCCACAAACAATAAAAAACAATATATTATCTAAAAATACTAAACAAACACTAATATAACCTAATAAAATAAAAAACCTAATAAACCCCTAACAAACCCAAATAAATCCTAAAAGTCCCTAATAAACCCTAATAAAAACTAATAAACCCTAATAAAACCATAATAAAACCCTAAAAACCTTCTCTACCCTAACAAACCTTAACACACCACAATAAAACCTAATAAAACCCAAATAAACCCCAATAAACAAAAAACGCAAACAAACCATTAAAAAGCCCTAGAATACCTAATAAATTGTAATAAATTCTAATAAAACCTAATAAACCATAAAAAATGCTCACAAACACTAAAAACTTGCTAATAAAACTTAAAAAGTCATAACAACCCCTTATATATTTTAACAAACACTAAAAAACACTCATATATCCTAATAAAAACACTAACAAACCCTAGTAAACCCTAAAAATCCCTAACAAACCCTAATAAACACTACTCAACCCTAATAAAACCAAAAATATTCCTAATCAACCCTAATAAAACCATAAAAATACCTACTCAACCCTAATAAACCTTAACACAATATAATAAACCATAATAAACTCCACTAAACACTAAAAAATGAAAATATACCATTAAAAAGCCCTAAACCCTTAATAAATTCCAATAAAACCTAACAAAGCGTAAAAGTACAAACAAACCCTAATAAACACTACTAAACCCTAAAAACCCTAATATACCCTCTTAATAATTAATAAACCATAATGAATAATAATAAACCCTAATAAATCCTAAACATACCCAAATATACCACAATATACCATAATATACTCTAATAAACCCAACTCAATCCTAATAAAACCCTAAAAATACCTAATAAACCCTAATAAACCTTAACACACCATAATAAACCCTAATATGATCCTAATAACCCCCACCAAACCCTAAAAACGGTAATATACCATTAAAATACCTTAAACACTAAGAAACAATAATAAATGTTAATAACACCTAAAAATTCTAAAAAATGCTAGTAAACCCTAAAAATAACTCTAATAATAATAATAGTAATAAGGCATGTGCATGTGAATATGCATGTGCATGGTTTAAATAATAAATCATAATGCACGTGCATGTGTATCTTCCTGTGCATTTTCATGTGAATGATAATAAATAATAAATTATAAATAATAACTCATGTGAATTACATGTGTATGGGCATGTGAATGTGAATGATAATAAATAATAACGCACATCCATGTGCATGTGCGAGTGCATGTCCATGTGCATGGTAATGAACAATAAATAATAACCAAGTCTACATGAATGTGAATTTTCATGTGAATGATAATTAATAAAAAGTAATTACACATGTGATAATAGAATAATGCACGTGCATTGGGTGTGCATGTGCATGAGAATAAATAATAATAACGCACGTGATAATAGAATAATGCAAGTGCATTGCATTTGAATGTGCATGAAAATAAATAATATATAATAATGCACGTGCATGTGCATTTACATGTAATGATAATGATAATGATGCATGCATGTGCATGGTAATAAATAATAAACAACAATGCACGTGCATGTGCATTTGTATTTTATGACACAAAAAAAACAACAACAACAACAATAATAATAATAGAATACCGCAAGGGCATTTCATGTGCATGTGAATATTAGTAAATAATAAATAAATAATAATAAATAAGAACGCACATGCATGTGCATGTGCATTTACATTTGATGGTAATATTAATAATATTAATTGTGATAATAATTTTAACAATGCTTGCACATGCATAGTAATTAAAAATAAATAACAATGAACATGCATGTGAATTTCCATGTGATAATGATAATAATAATGATAATGATAATGATAATAATAATAATAATAATAATAATTGTGATAATAATTTTAATAAAAGAATAATACAAGTGCATTGCTTATGCGCGTGCATGGTAGTAAATAATAAATAATAACGCACGTGCATCTACATTTTCATGTAATGATTGTAATAATAACATAAGTAGTAATAATAGTAGTGGTGGTGGTGATAATAGTAGTAGTACCAATGCATGTGATTATAGAATATTGCATGTGCATTACGTGTGCACGTGCATGGTAATAAATAATAACACCCATGCATGGCATTTGCACGTAATGATGATGATGATAATAATAATAATAATAATATTATTATTATTAACAATACACATGATAATAGAATAATGAATGTGCATTGAATGTGTGTGTATGTACATTTGCATGTGCATTTTCATGGGATGATAATAACAATAACAAAAACAACAACAACAACCACAATAATAATTATAACAATAATAATAACAATGCATGTGATAATAAAATAACGTGTGTGAATTGCATGTGCACGTGCATGGTAATAAAAATATAATAATAACGCATGTGCATGTTCATGTGCATGTGGATGACATGATGGTGATGATAATAACAATAATAACAGTAATAATAAGTTATAGTTGTTTGAAAAATAGCATACAAGAAAAAAATGCTAGAAATGGGGTGTTGAAAAACCTAAAAAATCACATAGTCATTAAAAAGGAATAACTTCTTCTTCAGGTGTCCTTTTCCAATCCTTGAATAGCCAAAATGAATATCATGTCATGAACTACCATAAAAATAGGTTCCAGAGGCCGAATAGACACACAGATCCGAAGTTATGACCGTTTTAAGAAACATTTGACAAGAATCCGTACATAGAAATGGAGTTTTGGAGGCCTTCTATGGGTTTCTGGGATTTTAGGGTCTCAAACATGACTTGAACTATGTTCAAGTCATCCTTCTACATATATCACTTCGCTAATTTGGATTTGATATGTGGTAGAGTTCAAACAGACAACTGGAGTGAAAGTTATGACCGTTTGAAGTTGGAAGTTTAGAAGTGGTATAACTAATATATCTTATATTTATTTTATCTTCTCATAGTTTCTACTAAAATTGTTCCTCACTCATCTCACGAGATTCGATTTTACTGGTCACATCGGTCAAACAGACACCCGAAGGAGAAGTTATGTCTATTTTAGTGAGTTGCGGGTTTCATAGGTTTTTAGGCACTAGGAGAGTTGCCCAATTTAAAACGACAATTACTTCTTCTATTTGTGTTCATTTTGACTATACCACATATCAAATCGAATATTGTGAAAAGATACACACTCGGGTAACCACTGGAACCCTTTCTGACATTCTTCAACCCCCCAAAAGACCCAAAATCCCTTTGGATGGTCAAAAGATTGGCTTCTGTTGTTCATTTTTCAATAACTTCTTCTATGGGTGTCTGTTTTGCCTCTACCACATATCAAATCGAATCTTGTGACTAGACCCACACTCTTATGACCACTGAAGCTCCTTCTCACATCCTTGAAGGCCCAAAAAGGTACTTAAACCCTCCAAAAGACCATAACTTCTACTCCGGGAGTCCGTTTTGCCTCTACCATATATCAAATCGAATATTTCAACTAGATCTACACATTTGTGACCAATATGAACACCTTATCACGTTATTAAAGACCCAAAAGGTCCTTAAGTCCTCAAAATGACCATAACTTCTGCTCTTGGTGTCCGTTTCACCTCTACCACATATCAAATTGAAGCTTGCGACTAGCTCTACACATCTTTGAAAACCTTGATCAACTAAATAACCCTAAAAACCATGATTAACCCCATAAACACTAAATACCATTAAAAACCATGAAAAACTCTTAAAAAACCTAAGAAACCCTAAAAAACACTATCAAACACTAACAAACCCTAACAAACCCTAACAAACCCAAAAAAACCCTAAAAACATAACAGACCCTAAAAAACCCTAAAAAACCTAAGAATCCCTAGCAAACACCAATAAGTTCTAAGAAACCCCAATAAACCCTAAAAAACCATAAAAACCCAAATAAATCATAAGAAACCCTAACAAAAAGCTAAATACCCTAAAAACTCTATTCAAACCTAAGAAACACTAACACACCCTTAGAAACCCTAAAAACCATTAGAAACCCTAACACACCTTTAGAAACCCTAGAACACCCTTAGAAACCCCCACACAACCATAGAAACCCTAGCACAACCTTAGAAACCCTTAGAAACCATAGCACACCCTTTGAAACCCTAACCCACCCATACAAACCCTAACACACCCTTAAAAACCCTAAAAACCCTTAGACACCCTAAATCACTCTAATAAGCACTAATAAATCCGAACAAACCCTACCAACCAATAATAAACCATAATAAACACTAATAAACCTTAAAGCCCATAACTAAACCATAATAAACACTAATAAATCCTAATTAACCCTAAAAACCCTATTAGACCCCAATAAAAGCTAAAAAATACCTAAGAACCCAAATATACAACAAAAATGTTATTAAACCATTCAAAACTCTAATATTGAAAAAAACTCTAAAAACGCGGCAAAACCTGACAGAACTATAAAAAACCGGAAAAAACCCAAAAATCCAAAAAAACCCAAAAAACCCTAAATAATCATAAAAACCCTAAAAACCCTAAAACCCCCCCAAAACCCCTAAAAAATAAAAAAAACTGAAAAACAAACTGGAAAACAAACCTAAAACCCCTTAAAAAGAATAAAAAAAACCTCAAAAAACCTCTAAAAACGCTAAAAACACTAAAAAGCCTAAAAATGCTTAACAAAACTCAAACCAAACCTATTAAACCCTTAAAAATCCTAAAAACCCCAATAAAAACCTAAAAACCTCAAAAGAAACCCTAATACACTATAAAGAACCCTAAAAACCCTAAAGAACCACTAAATCCACTGACAACGCTGCATAAACCCTAACAATTGCTACAAAAAACCGAAAAATGCTTCCAAACCCAAAAGAAGATACAAAACCCCCAAAAACACTAAAATAACCCAAACAAAACATTAAAAATCCAAACACACCCATAAAACCCAAAAAACTCATAAAACCCCAAAAAACTCAACCAAATTGTAACAATCACTAAAAACCCTAACAAACCCTAACCACCACTAACAACCCCTAAGAACCACTAATAAACCCTAATAACCCCTAAAACCCACTATTAAACCCCAAATAACCTAATAAACACTAATAAATCATAATAACCTATAATAAAACCTAACAAACTCTATTAGACCCTAATAAACGCTGAAAAATCCCTAAAACCCCTAATATACAACAAAAAACACTATTAAACCATAATAAACTCTAATAATCACTAAAAAACATAACAAACCCGACAAAACACTACAAAAACCTCCAAATAATAGCCTATAAAACCCTAAAACCCACTAATAATCCCTAAAAACCCTAATAACCCCAAAATAAATCATAACAAACCCTAACAACCCCAAATAAATCTTAACAAATCCTAACAACACCAAATAAATTGTAAAAAACTGAAACAAACCATAACTAACCCCTAATATACTGTAAAAACCCTAACAAATAATAATAAACCCTAACAAATCATAAAAAAAATAAATACACGTTACTAAACCCTTATAAATAAAAAACCCCTAATAAATCCAAAATAAACCTAAAAAGGTTGATAAACCCTAGAAAAAGCTATTAATGCCTACAAAGGCCCAATAAAACCCTAATATACAATAAGAAACACAAATAAACTGTAACAAATCCTAAAGAACCCTAAAGAACCCTAAAGAACCCTAATAAACCCTAAAGAACCATATTAAACTCTAGAGAACACTAAAAACCCCTAAAGAACCCAAAAAACACTAAAACATGTTATATAAACCCTAAAAACTGCTACAGTTCCCAAACAAACACTAAAACACACTAAAAAACCCTAATAACCCATATCAATCCCAAAAAAACAAATAAACCCATAACCCCCCCCCCCACCCCCAAAAAAACCATTAAAAAGCCATCAGATACCATAAAAAACCATAAACACCTGATAACAACCCCTAAAACTCCTAAAAAACTACAAACCATAATCAACCATTAAACCCCTAAAAAAGGCTTCAAATAGATACGTAGACACTAAAAACGTTATATAAACCCTTGAAAATGCAATAAAAACCCTAAATACGCAATATAAACCAAAAAACGCAACATAAACCGAAAAACGCTACATAAACCCTAAAATCACTACATAAACCCAAGAATTGTAACATGAACCCTAAAAAACACAACATAAACCATAAAAAATGCAACATATACATTAAAAATGCGACATAAAACCTATACACACAATATAAACCCTAAAAACACTACATGAACCCTAAAAATGGTACATAAACCCTAAAAAAATTAACAAAAATGCTACATCACCCCTAAAAATGCTCCATAAACCCAAAAAATGCAACATAAATCCTAAAAATGCTAGATAAAACCTAAACCCTAAACACGCTACATAAACCCTAAAAATGTTACATACACCCTAAAAATGATATATAAAATCTAAAACTGCAAACTAAACCCTAAAAACAAAACATAAACACTAAAAATGCTACATAAACTCTAATAACGCTACACAAAACCTAAAAAAAGCTACAAAAACCCTAAAGACGCATTAAAACCATCGAAAATATTAAACACTAATATAATATAACATAAAAAATTAAACCCTAATAACCCCATAATAAACTCTAATAATCCCTAAAAACACCTTATAATCCCTAAAAATCCTAAGAAATTATACTCAACCATAATATAACCCCAAAAATACCTTATAAACCCTAATAAATTATAATAAACCTAATAAACTCTAAAAACATGTTAAGAAAACCTAAACAACCCTAACCAACCCCAATAGACACTAATAAACACTAATAAACCGTAATAAACCCCCAAAAACCCTAAAAATCCCTAATAAACCATAAATAAAGCCAAATAAACCCTACTCAACCCTAATAAACCTTAACACACCATAATAACCCCTAATAAAACCCTAAAAAACCCTAATAATGACAAAAATTCTTGTATACCTTAAAAAATCCCTAGAAACCTTGATAAACTTTAATATAACCTAATAAACCCTAAAAATGCTCACAAACAATAAAAAAATGATCACAAACAATAAAAAAACTCTATATTACATAAAAAGACCTTAAAACACTAATATATCCTAATAATGATAAAAAATTCTAATATACCTTAAAATCCCTAGAAACCCTAAGAAGAGAGAGGCCTTGGATCAGCGGCTCTCCTCTCCCCTCATGCCGCTAGGGTTCCTCCTCACTTCTTCTTCCTTCCCCCTCCGGCTTGGTCTGGCCTCGGTGATCGTATCTTCTTTCTGGAATTGCACTGATGGAAGTTTCTCTCACGCGTCACGACTTTGATCTTCCCTGTGGTGGCCTCATCGCGCTTGGTGGCACCGATTTCCTTCGGTTTCGGTTCACGCTCTATTGGCTCCAGCTCATGTGCACGTGCATTAGAATAAATAATAATAATGCACGTGCATGTGCATATACATGTAATTGCATGTGCACGTGCATTAGAATAAATAATAATAACACATGTGATAATAGAATAACGTTATTGCATTGCATTTGCATGTGCATCATAATAAATAATATATAATAATGCACGTGCATGTGAATTTACATGTAATTATAATGATAATGACGCATGCACATTCCTGGTAATAAATAATAAATAACAATGCATGTGCAAATGCATTTGTATTTGATGATACAAACAACAACAACAACAACAACAACAACAACAACAACAACAACAACAACAATAATAATAATAATAATAATAATAGAATAACTCAAGTTCATTTCATGTGCACGGGCATAGTATTAAATAAGAAATAAATAATAATAAATAAGAACGCCCATGCATGTGCATGTGAATTTACATTTGATGGTAATATTAATAATACTAATTGTAATAATAATAACAATAATAACGCATGCGCATGAATGGAAATAAATAATAAATAACAACACACATGCATGTGAATTTGTAAGTGATAATGATAATAATAATGATAATAATAATAATAATAATAATAATAACTGTGATAATAATAATAATAATAAAAGAATTATACAAGTGCATTGCATATGTACGTACATGGTAATAAATAATAAATAATAACGCACATGCATCTACATTTTCATGTGATGATAGTAATAATAACAGTAGTAATAATAATAGTGGTGGTGGTGGTGATAATAGTAGTTGTACTAATGCATATGATAATAAAATATTGCATGTGCATTACGTGTGCATGTTTATGGTAATAAATAATAACTCTCGTGCATTGCATTTTCATGTGATGACGATGATAATAATAATAATAATAATATTATTATTATTATTATTATTAACAATGCATGTGATAATAGAATAACCCACATTCAATGAATGTGCGTCTATATTCATTTGGATGTGCATTTGCATGTGACGATAATAACAATAACTACAACTACAACAACAACAACCACAATAATAATAATAACAATAATAATTACAACACATATGATAATAAAATAACGTGTGTGCATTTCATGTGAAAGTTCATGATAATAAAAATATAATAATAACGCACGTGCATGTGCATGTTCATTTTTATGAGATGATAATAATAATAAAAATAATAACACTAATAATAAGTTATAATTGTTTGAAAAAATAGCAGACAGGAAAAAAGTGCTAGAAATTGTGTCTCGAAAAACCTAACAAAATCAAGAGTCATTAAAAAAGAAATAACTTCTTATTCAGGTGTCCATTTCCGCTCTGTGAATAGTCAAACTAAATCTCATGGAATGAACTACGATAAAAACAGGTTCTTGAGGCCGAACAGACACATAGATCAAATGTTATGAACGTTTTAAGAAAAATTTGACAGGGATCTGGACACAGAAATGGAGTTTTGGAGGCCTTATGATGGGTTTTTTGGATTTTAGGGTCCTAAACATGAATTGAACTTTTCTAAAGTCCGCCTTCTATGTAGATATCTTCACTTCCTTGGATTTAATATGTGGTAGAGCTCAAACAGACAAACGTATTGAACGTTATGGCCATTTGAATTGGACTTTTTTTGGAGGGGTATGACTAATATATCTTTTTTTTCATTGATCTTATCGCAGTTTCGGTTAGACATGGTCCTCACTCATCTCACAATCTTCGATTTTACTAGTAACAATGCTCAAACAGACACTTGAAGCAGAAGTTATGCTTATTTAAGTGAGTTGTGAGTTTTTTATGTTATCTGACGCTAGGAGGGTTGATCAATTTGAAACGACAATAACTTCTGCTACGTGTGTTCATTTTGGCTCTACCACATATCAAATCAAAGATTGTGAAAAGATACACACTCTGGTAACCAATGTAACCGTTTATGATTTTCTTCAACCCCCCAAAAGACCCAAAGTCCCTTTGGTTGTTCAAAAGATTGGCTTTTGGTGTCCGTTTTGTAATAACTTCTTCTATGGGTGTCTGTTTTGCCTTTACCACATATTGAATCAAACCTTGAGACTATACCTACACTCCTATAACCACTGAAGCACCTTCCCACCTCTTTGAAAGCCCAAAAAGGCACTTAAACACTCAAAAGACCATAACTTCTACTCCGGGAGTCTGTTTTTCCTATACCATATATCAAATCAATGATTTTGACTAGATCTACACATCTGTGACCAATAAGAACACCTAATCACGTTCATAAAGACCCAAAAGGTCCTTAAGTCCTCCAAATGACCATAACTTCTGTTCTGGGTGTCCGTTTCAACTTTACGACATATCAAATTGAAGCTTGCGACTAGCTCTACAAATCTGTGACAAACACGAACAACTAAATAACACTAAAAACCATGAATAACCCCATAAACAATAAAACACATTAAAAACCACAAAAAAACCCTAAAAACCACTAACAAACCCTAACAAATCCTAAAAAACACTAACAAATCCTATCAAACCCTAACAAACCCCAAAAACCCTAAAAAACTTAACAAACCCTAAAAACCCTAAAAACTGCTAACAAGCCCTAAAAACCCCAAAAACCACTAAAAAACCCCAATAAACACAAAAAAACCCCGAAGAAACCCTAGTAAACCACTATGAAATCATAATAAACCCTAACATAACCCTAAAAACCCTAAATCCCTAACAAAACCCTAATAAAACCTAAGAAACACTAACACACCCTTAGAAACCCTTACAACCCCTTAGAAACCCCAAAACACCCTTAGAAACCCTAGAACAACTTTAGAAATCCCAACACAGCCATAGAAACCCTAACACAACCTTAGAAACCCTTAGAAACTATAGCACACCCTTAGAAACCCTAACCCGCTCATAAAATCCCTAACCCACCCATAGAAACCCTAACACACACATAGAAACCCTAAAAACCCTTAGAAACTGTAAATCACTCGAATAAGAACTAATAAATCCTAACAAACCCTACCAACCAATAATAAACCATAATAAACCATAATAAACCCTAAATCTCACTACTAACCCCTAATAAACACTAATAAATCGTAATAAACCCTAAAAACACTATTAGACCCCAATAAAAACTACAAAATACCTAAAAACCTTAATATACAACAAAAACTCTATTAAACCATTCAAAATGCAATTATTCACAAAAAACATCTAACAAGCCCAGCAAAACCTGACAAAACCCTAAAAACCATAAAAACCCAAAAAACCCAAAAACCCAAAAAAATCCTAAAAAACCCTAAAACCCTAATAAATCTTAAAACCCTTAAAAACATAAAAAAATGAAAACAAAACCAAAAAAACCAAAAAAAACCCTAAAAAAACTCAAAACCCTAAAAAACCCCCAAAAAACCTAAAAACCACAAAAACGCTAAAAACCCCAAAAGCCTAAATATGCCCCCAAAAAACCCTAACCAACCCTATGAAACCATTTAAAACCCTAAAACCCCCTAGGAAACCCAAAAAACTTCAAAAGAAACCCTAATACACCCTAAATAACCCTGAAAAAACTAAAAATCCTAAAGAACCCTAAGGAACCACTAAAGCCACTAATAATGCTTCATAAACCCTATCAATTGCTACAAAAATACGTAATATTCTTCAAAACCCACAAAATGCAACAAAACCCCAAAAAACTCTAAAATAACCCTAACAAATTATAAAAAATCCAAACACACCCATAAAACCCATGAAAACGCATAAAACCCCAAATAACTCAAACAAACCGTAACAAACCCTAAAAACCCTAAAAAACCTAACAAACCCTAACAACCACTAATAACCCCTAAGAACCACTAATAAACCCTGATAATCCATAAAACACACTATTAAACCCTAAAACCCCTATGAAACACTAATAAATTGTAATAAGATATAATAAACCCTAGCAAACTCTATTAGACCCTAATAAATGCTGAAAAAGCCCTAAAACCCCAAATATACAATAAAAACACTATTAAACCATAATAAACTCAAATAATCACTAAAAAACTAAACAAACCTGAAAAAATGCTACAAAAAGCTCCAAATAATATCCTACAAAAACCTAGAACCCTCTAATAAACCCTAACAAACCCTAATAACCCCATAATAAATCGTAATATGCCATAACAACCCCAAATAAATTGTAATAAATCCTATCAACGACAAAAAATTTTAACAAATGAAAAAAACAATAACAAACCCCTAATAAACCCCAATAAACCCTAACAAATCATAATAAACCATAATAAATCGTAATAAACCCAAATACACATTACTAAACCAAAATAAATAAAATAAACCCTAATAAACCCTAATAAATCCTAAATAACCCTAAAAAGCTGATAAACCCTAGAAAATGCTATTAATGCCTACAAAAGCCCAATAAAACTCTAATATATGATTAAAAATGCTAATAAACTATAACAATTCCTAAAGAACACTAATAAACCCATAAGAATCCTAATAAACCCTAAAGAACCATATTAAACTCTAAATAACACTAAAAATGCTATAGAACCCAGAAAAAAAGCAAAAACACATTATCTAAACCCTAAAAACCGCTACAATACCCCAAAAAACCCTAAAACACACTAAAAAACCCAAACAACCTCTATCAATTACAAAAAATACAAATAAACCCATAAACCCCCCCCCCCAAACATTAAAAAGCCATCATATACCATAAAAAACCATAAACACCCGTTAACAACCCTTAAAACCCCTAAAAACCTTAAAAACACTACAAACCATAAACAACCATTAAAGCCCTAAAAAAGTATTCAAATAGATACATAAACCATAAAAATGTTACATAAACCCTAAAAATGCAACAAAAACCCTAAAAATGCAACATAAACCTAAAAATGAAACTTCAACCCAAAAAATGCTACATAAACCCTAAAAGCAATACATAAACCCTAGAAGTGTAACATAAACCCTAAAAACACAACATAAACCCTAAACAACGCAACATAACCTTTAAAAAACGCTACATAAAACCTAAAAACACAATATAAACCCTAAAACACTACATGAACCCTAAAAGCGTTACATAAACCCAAAAAATGCAACATAAACGCTACATCACCCCTAAAAATGCTACATAAACCCAAAAAATGCAACATAAACCCTAAAAATGTTGCATAAAACCTAAAACCTATACACGCTACAAAAACTATAAAAACGTTACATAAACCCTAAAAATGATACATAAAACCTAGAACCGCTAACTAAACCCTAAAAATGCTACATAAACACTAAAAATGCTACATAAACTCTAACAACTCTACACAAACCCTAAAAAATGCTATAAAAACCCAAAAGATGCTTCAAAACCCTCAAAAATATTAAACCCTAATATACAATAATATAAAAAATTAAACCATAATAAACCCATAATAAACCCCTAAAGAACCACTAAAGCCACTAACAATGCTACATAAACCCTAAAAATTGCTACAAAAAACCGAAAATGCTTCAAAAACCAACAAAATGAAACAAAAACAAAAAAAAAATACTAAAATAACCCTAACAAAGCATAAAAAATCTAAACACACCCATAAAACCCAAAAAAATGCATAAAATCTCAAACAACTCAAACAAACCGTAACAAACCCTAAAAATCGTAACAAAACCTAACAAAACCATGAAACCACTAATAACCCCTAAGAACCACTAATAAACCCTAATAACCCATAAAACCCACTATTAACCCCTAAAAACCCTAATAATCACTAATAAATTGTAATAACCTATAATAAACCCTAACAAACTCTATTAGACCTTAATAAATGCTACAAAATCCCTAAAACCCCTAATATGCAATAAAAATAGTATTAATCCATAATAAACCATTATAATCACTAAAAACCCTAACAAACCTGACAAAATGCTACAAAAACCTACAAATAATAGCCTACATAACCCTAAAACCCACAATTAAACCCTAACAAACCCTAATAACCCAAAAAATGTAACAAACCCTAACAACCCCAAATAAATCGTAACAAATCCTAACAACCCCAAATAAATCATTAAAAACTGAAACAAACCATAAAAAACCCCTGATAAACTGCAATAAATCCAAACAAAACATAATAAACCCTAATAAATTATAATAACCCCAAATACACGTTACTAAACCCTAATAAATAAAATAAACCCTAATAAATCCTAAATAACCCTGAAAATGTTGATAAACCCTAGAAAAATCTTTTAATGCCAACAAAATCCCAATGAAACCCTAATATACAATAAAAACGTAAATAAACTATAACAAAACCTAAAGAACACTAATAAACCCTAAAAAACCCAAATAAACCCAAAATAACCATATTAAACTCAAAAGAACACTACAAAATCATAAAGACCCCAAAAAATGCAAAAACACATTATTTGAAACCTAAAACCGCTACATTACCCAAACGAACCCTAAAACACACTAAGAACCCTAACAACTCCTATCAATCCCAAAAAAACAAATAAACTCCTAAAAAACTCCAAAAATCATTAAAAATCCATCAGATTCCATAAAAAACCATAAACACCTGTTAATTACCCTTAAAACCCTAAAAACACTACAAACCATAAACAACCATTAAAACCCTAAAAAAGGCTTCAAATAGATACACAAACCCTAAAAACGTTACATAAACCCTAAAAAACCCAACAAAATCCCTGAAAACCCAACATAAACCAAAAAACGCAAAATAAACCCAAAAACGCTACATAAACCCAAAAAGCCCTACATAAACCCTAGAATTGTAACATAAAGCCTAAAAAACACAACATGAACCCTAAAAACAGAACATAAACATTAAAAATGATACCAAAAACCTAAAAACACAATATAAACCCTAAAAACTCCATGAACCCTAAAAACGTTACATAAACCCTAAAAAATGCAACATAAATGCTACATCACTCCTAAACACACTACATAAACCCAGAAAACACAACATAAACCCTAAAAAATGCTACATAAAACCTAAATCATAAACATGCTACATAAACCCTAAAAACAGTACATAAACCCTTAAAATGATACATAAAATCTAAAACCGCTAACTAAACCCTAAAAACACTACATAAACACTAAAATTGATACATAAACTCAAACAATGCTACAAAAACCCAGAAAAATGCTACAAAAATCCTAAAGACACTTTAAAACCCTCAAAATATTAAACACAAATATACCATAATTTAAAAAATTAAACCCTA
Source organism: Viscum album (assembly GCA_963277665.1). Taxonomy (NCBI): domain Eukaryota; kingdom Viridiplantae; phylum Streptophyta; class Magnoliopsida; order Santalales; family Viscaceae; genus Viscum; species Viscum album. Next base: position 792,285,164 of record OY728167.1, read on the forward strand.
ATAAACCCCTAATAAACTCTAATAATCCCTAAAAACACCTTATAATCCCTGAAATCCTAAGAAACTCTACTTAACCCTAATAAAACCCCAAAAATACATAATATACCCTAATAAATGATAATAAAACCTAATAAACCCTAAAAATATGTTAAGAAAACCTAAAAAGCCCTAACCAACCCTAATAAACACTAATAAACACTAATAAACCCTAATAAACCCCAAAAAACCCTAAAAATCACTAATAAACCATTAATAAAGCCAAATAAACCCTACTCAACCCTAAAAAACCTTAACACACCACAATAACCTATAATAAAACCCTATAAAACCCTAATTAAGAAAAAAAATTCAAATACACCTTAAAAAATCCCTATAAACCCTAATAAACACTAATACAACCTAATAAACCCTGAAAAAACTCAAAAACAATAAAAAAACGACCACAAACAATAAAAATGTGCTATATTACCTAAAAAGACCTAAAACACTAATATAACCTAATAAATACAAAAATGATAAGGTAATGGATTTCAACCCTCGAGATTTGGAATTGAGTTAAGGCATTGAATCTTACCCGACGAGTTTCTCCACGGGCATGAAAAAACGTTTTGCAACGAAACGACAACGATGGACTCTGGCTGTTTCTATGGCTACCTGTGATGATGGTGATGGCGGGATTGCGATACCATCTAGTGTAATGATGATGGCAGGCAACTTGATGTGATGTAGGCAGTTGTGGGTAATCATGACCCGAGATGTTTTGGATTCTGTGTTTTTTGAATTTCAAATTTTGAATTTTGAACTCTGTTTTTGGGTTCTTTGAATCTATAACTCGTACTTGTTGTTCCAGTTACCGCTCACCAATAAAGCGGACTATTTGAAAATCAAAAAAAAATTGATAGTCAATAAACATCGAACAAACCCTAATAAACCCTAAAAGTCCCTAACAAATCCAAATAAAAAAGAATAAACCCTAATAAAACCCTAAAAATACCTTCTCAACCCTAATAAACCATGTCACTCCAAAACAAAACCTAATAAAACCCAACTAAACCCCAATAAACAAAAAAATGCAAACAAACCATTAAAAAGCCCAAAAATCCCTAATAAACCATAATAAATTCAGATAAAAGCTAATAAACAATTAAAAATGCTCATAAACACTAAAAACACATTAATAAAACATAAAAATTCATAGAAACCCCTCAGATATATTAACAAAAACTAAAAAACAATCATATAGCCTAATAAAAACACTAAAACCCTAGTAAAACCTAAAAATCCCTAACAAACCCTAATAAACTATACTCAACCCTAATAAACACTAATAAAACCTTAATGATACCGACTCAACCCTAATAAAACCCGAAAAATACATACTCTACCCTAATAAACCTTAACACACCATAATAAACCATTATAAACCCCACTAAACCCTAAAAACAAAAATATACCATTAAAAAGCCCTAAAACCACTAATAAATGCTAATAAAACCTAACAAATCTTAAAAGCACTAAAAAAACTGAATAAATTCTATTAAAGACTAAAAAACCCTAATATACCCTCTTAAAAATTAATAAACCATAAGAAACCATAATAAACCCTAATAAATCCTAAACATACCTAGATATACCATAATATACCATAATATACCCTAATAAGTCCAACTCAATCCAAATAAAACCCTAACAATTCTTAATAAACCCTAATAAACCTTGGCACACCATAATAAACCCTGATAAAATCCTAATAACCACCACCAAACCCTAAAAAATGCTAATATACCATTAAAAAATCCTAAAACTCTAACAAACCATAATAAATGTTATTAACACCTAAAAATCCTAAAAAATTATAGTAAACCCTAAAAATACCACTAATAATAGTAGTAGTACTAACACACGTGCATGTGCATATGCATGTGCATGGTTTAAATAATAAATCATAATGCACGTGCACGTGCATATGCATGCACATTTTCACGTGAATGATAATAAATAATAAATTATAAATAATAATGCATGTGGATTGCATGTGTATGTGCATGTGCATGTGAATGATAATAAATAATAAATAATAAATAATAACGCACATCCATGTGCATGTGCATGGTAATAAAAAATAAATAATAACAAAGTCCACATGAATGTGCATTTTCATGTGAATGATAATAAATAATAAATAATAAGACATGTGATAATAGAATAATGCATGTGCATTGCGTGTGCAGGTGCATGAAAATAAATTATAACAACACATGTGATAATAGAATAATGCAAGTGCATTGCATTTTCATGTGCATGGTAATAAATAATATATAATAACGCATGTGTATGTGCATTTACATGTAATGATAATGATAATGACGCATGCACGTGCATGATAATAAATAATAAATAACAACTCACGTGCATGTGCATTTATATTTGATGATACAAACAATAATAATAATAATAGAATAACGCAAGTGCATTGCATGTGCATGTGCATTGTAGTAAATAATAAATAAATAATAGTAAATTAGAACACACATGCATGTGCATGTGTATTTACAGTTGATAATAATATTAATAATACTAATTGTAATAATAATAATAATAATGTGTGCACGTGCATGGTAATAAATAATAAATAACAATGCACATGCATGTGAATTTGCATGTGATAATGATAATAATAATGATAATGATAATAATAATAATAATAATAATAATAATAACTGTGATAATAATAATAATAATAATAATAATAATAAATGAATAATACATGTGCATTGAATATGCACGTGCATGATAATAAATAATAAATAATAATTCACATGCATCTGCATTTTCATGTGATGATAATAATAATAACAACAGTAGTAGTAGTAGTGATAATAGTAGTATTACCAATGCATGTGATAATAGAATATTGCTTGTGCATTACGTGTGCACATGCATGGTAATAAATAATAACCCACATGCAATTCATTTTCATGTGATGACGATGATGATGATAATAATAATAACAACAATAACAACAACAACAAAATAATAATAATAATAACGTATGTGATAATAAAATAACACATGTGCATTGAATGTGCATGTTTATGTATTTTCATGTACATTTTCATGTGATGATAATTACAATAACAGCAACACCGAAAACCACAACAACAACCACAATAATAATAATAACAATAAGAATAAAAATGTATGTGATAATAAAATAACGTGTGTGCAATGCATGTATACCTGCATGGTAATAAAAAATAAAAAATATTTCATGTGCATAAGCATGTGCATTTTCATGAGATGATAATAATAATTATAATAATAACAGAAATAATAATAATAACAACAACAACAACGCGTGTGATAATAGAATAGCGCACGTGTGTTGCATGTGTAGTGCATGATAATAAATAATTACTCATAGCGCACGTGATAATAATAATAACAATAATAGTAACATTAATAATAATAGAGCATGTGATAACACACATGGGTTGCGTGTGCGCTTGCATGGTAATAAATAATAACGGACGTGCATGGGCATTTTTATGTGATGATGTCAATAATAATAATAATAGTAATAACAACAACAACAACAACAACAACATATGGACATGCATGGAAAAAAATAATATAAATTAAATAATAAATAATAACGCATGTGCATCTGCATTTGTATGTGACGATAATAATAATAATACTAATAATAGTAATAACAATATTGATCATTATAATAATGATAATGATAATAATGATAATAATAAATTGTGTGATAATAGAATAACACAGGTCCTAACAAACCATAACAAAACCTTACAAACCCTAACAACCACTAATAACCCCTAAGAACCACTAATAAACCCAAATAACACCTGAAACCCACTATTAAACCCTAAAACCCTAATAAAAACTAGTAAAACATAATAACATGTAATAAACCCTAAAAAATCATATTAGACTCTAATAAGTGCTACAGAAGCCCTAAAACCGCTAATATACAATAAAAAACACTAGATAACCATACTAAATCATAATAATCCCTAAAAATACTAACAAACCTGACAAAACACTACACAACCCACCAAATAATATCTTACTAAATCCTTCAACCTGCTAATAAACCCTAAAAAATCCTAATTACCCCATAATAAATCGTAACAAACCCTAATAACCCCAAATAAATCATAACAAATCCTTTCAACACCAAATAAATCGTAACAAACTGAAACAAACCATAACAAACCCCTAATAAACCGTAATAAACCCTAGCAAATCATAACAAAACCTAATAAATCTTAATAAACCCAAATACACGTTAATAAACCCTAATAAATAAAATAAACACAAAGAACCCTAATAAATACTAAATAATCCTAAAAAAGGTTGATAAACCCTAGAAAAAGCTATTAATGCCTAAAAAAGCCCAATAAAACCCTAATATACAATGAAAATTCTAATAAACCATAACAAATTCTAAATAATACTAATAAACCCTAAAGAACCCAAATAAACCCTAAAGAACCATAATAAACTCTAAATAACACTACAAAACCCTAAAGAACCAAAAAACTGCGAAAACACATTACCTAAACCCTAAAAACTGCTACAATACCCAAAAAACCCTAAAACCCACTAAAAACCCTAACAACCCCTATTAATCATGAAAAAAAATAAATCCATAAAACCCCAAGAAAACCATTGAAAACCCATCAAATACCATAAAACCATAAACACCCGTTAACAGCCCTTAAAACCCCTAAAAACCACTACAAACCATAAACAACCATTAAAACCCTAAAAAGTCAATAAATAGATACACAAACCCAAAAGACGTTAAATAAACCCTAAAAATGCAACACAAAACCTAAAAATTCAACATAAAACTAAAAAACGCAACATAAACACCAAAAACGCTACCTAAACCCAAAACACAATACATAAACACTAGAACCATAACATAATCCCTAAACAATGCAACATAAACCTTAAAAACGCTACATAAAACCTAAAAACATAACATAAACCCCAAAAACGATACATGAACCTGAAAAACATTACATAAACCCTAAAAAATGAAACATAAATGCTACATCACACATAAAAATGCTACATAAACCAAGAAAATACAGAATAAACCCTGAAAAATGTTACATAAAACCTCAACACTAAACACACTACATAAACCCTAAAAATGTTACATAAACCCTAAAAACTGCTACATAAAACCTAAAACCACTAATTAAACCCTAAAAGCGCTACATAAACACTAAAAATGATACATAAACTCAAACAACTCTACACAAACACTATGAAATGCTACAAAAACTCTAAAGACGCTTCAAAACCTTCAAAAATATTAAATCCTAATATACCATAATATAAAAAATTAAACCCTAATAAACCCCTAATAAACTCTAATAATCCCTAAAAATGAATTATAATCCCTAAAAACCCTTAGTGAGTCTACTCAACCCTAATAAAACCACATAAATACCTAATAAACCCTAATAAATGATAATTAAAACCTAATAAACCCTAAAAACATGTTAAGAAAACCTAAACAACCCCATCCAACCCTAATAGACACTAATAAACACTAATAAACCCTAATAAACCCCAAAAAACCTTAAAAGCCCTAATAAACCACAAATAAATCCAAATAAACCCTACTCAACCCTAACAAACCTTGACACACCATAATGACCCATAATAAAAACCTACAAAACCCTAATAATGAACAAAAATTCTAGTATACCTTAAAAAATCCATAGAAACCCTGATAAACTCTAATATACCATAATAAACCCTAAACACGCTCACAAACAATAAAAAAATTATCACAAACAATAAAAACATGATATATTAACTTAAAAGACCTAAAAACACTAATATAATCTAATAAAGACAAAAAAGGCTAATATACCTTAAAAATCCCTATAAACCATAATAAATCATAATAAACTCTAATATAACCCAAGAAACACTAAAAATTCCCACAAACAAAAAAATGCTCTCAAACAATAAAAAATGCTATATTAACTAAAACGTCTTAACAAACACTAATATAACCTAATAAAAAAACAAATAATCCCATAACAAACCCTAATAACTCTTAAAAATCCCTAATAAACCCTAATAAAAACTAATAAACCCTAATAAAGACATAATAAAACCCTAAAAATACCTTCCCAACCCTAATAAACCTTGACACACCATAATAAAACCTAATAAAACCCAACTAAACCCCAATATACAAAATAACGCAAACAATCCATTAAGAAGCCCTAGAAACCCGTATAAACCATAATAAATTCTAATAAGACCGAATAAACCATAAAGATGCTCACAAACACTAAAAACAAGCTAATAAAACCTAAAAAGTCCTAAGAACCCCTTATATATATTAAAAAAACTAAAAAACACTCATATACCCTAATAAAAACACTAATAAACCCTAGTAAACCCTAAAAATCCCTAACAAACCCTAATAAACACTACTCGGCCCAAATAAACCCTAATAAAACCCTAAAGATACCTACTCAATCCTAATAAACTCTAACACACTATAATAAACCATAATAAACCCCACTAAACACTAAAAAAATGCAAATATACCTTTAAAAATCCCTAAAACCCCTAATAAATGTTAATAAAACCTAAAAAATCATAAAAGCACTAATAAACGCTAATAAACACTACAAAACCCTAAAAAACCACAATATACCCTCTTGAAAATTAATAAACCATAATGAATGATAATAAACCCTAATAAATCCTAAACATACACAAATATACCATAATATACCATAATATACCCTAATAAACCCAACCCAATCCTAATAAAACCCTAAAAATACCTAATAAACCCTAATAAACCTTAACCCACCATAATAAAACCTAACAATATCCTAATAACCCCCCACCAAACCCTAAAAAATGCTAATATACCATTAAAAACCCATAAAACCCCAAAAACCATAATAAATGTTAATAACACCTAAAAATTCTAAAAACTGCTAGTAAACCCTAAAAATATCTATAATAATAATAAGAGTAATAACGTACGTACATGTGCATATGCAGGTGCATGGTTTAAATAATAAATCTTAACGCACGTGCATGTGAATATACCAGTGCATTTGCATGTGAATGATAATAAATAATAAATTATAAATAATAACACATGTGAATTACATGTGTATGTGTATGTACATATGAATGATAATAAATAAAAAATAATAACGCACATCCAAGTCCTTGTGCATGTGCATGTGCATGTGCATGGTAATAAACAATAAATAATCACCAAGTCCACATGAATATGAATTTTCATGTGAATGATAATAAATAATAAATATTAATACATGTGATAATAGAATAATGCATGTGCATTGTGTGTGCATGTGCATGAGAATAAATAATAATAACACATGTGATAATATAATAACGCAAGTGCATTGCATTTTCATGTGCATGATAATAAATAACATATAATGACGCACGTGCATGTGCATTTACATGTAAGAATAATGATAATGACACATGCACGTGCATGGTAATAAATAATAAATAAAAAGGCATGTGCATGTGCATTTTTATTTAATGATACAAACAAAAATAAAAATAATAATAATAATAATAATAGAATAACGCAAGTGATTTTCATGTGCACGTTCATAGTAGAAAATAATAAATAAATAATAATAAATAAGAACACACATGCATGTGCATGTGCATTTACATTTGATGATAATATTAATAATACAAATTGTAATAGTAATTATAACGCATGCACGTGCATGGTAATAAATAATAAATAACAACGCACATGCATGTGCATTTTCATGTGATAATGATAATAATAATGATAATGATAATAATAATAATAATAATAATAATAATAATAATAATAATTGTGATACTAATAATAAGAATAATAAAAGAAAATATTAGTGCATTGCATATGTGCGTGAATGGTAATAAATAATAAATAATAACGCACGTGCATCTACATTTTCATTTGATGAATGTAATAATAACATCAGTAGTGATAATAGTAGTATTAGTGGTGATAATAGTAGTTGTACCAATGCATTTGATAATAGAATATTGCATGAGCATTACGTGTGCACGTGCATGGTAATAAATAATAACGCCCAAGCATTGCATTTTCATGTGATGATAATGATAATAATAATAATATTATTAATATTAATAATTAAAATGCATGTGATAATAGAATAACACACATGATTTGAATGTGTGTGTATGTGCATTCGCGTGTGCATTTGCATGTGATGACAACAACAACAACAACAACAACTACTACTACTGCTACTACTACTACAACAACCACAATAATAATAACCATAATAATAATAACACATGTGATAATAAAATAACGTTTGTGCATTTAATGTGAACGTGCGTGGTAATAAAAATATAATAATAACAAACATGCATGTTCATGTTCATGTAGATGAGATTATTATAATAATAATATTAATAACAGTAATAATAAGTTATAGTTATTTGAAAAAACAGCATATGGGACAAAAATTCTAGAAATGGGGTCTCAAAAAACCTAACAAATCACAGAGTCATTGAAAAAGGAATAACATCTACATCGGGTGTCCATTTCCGTTCCATGAATATTCAACCTAAATATCATGGAACAAATTACGATAAAAAAATGTGTTGGAGGCCGAACAGACACACAGATCAAAAGTTATGACTGTTTCATGAAACATTTGACAGGGATCTAGACACGGAAATGGAAATTTGGAGGCCTTATAATGGGTTTCTAGGATTTTATGGTATCAAAAATAACTTGAACATTGTTCAAGTTGTCCTTCTGCGTAGATCTCTTTGGTACATTCCATTTGATTTTTGGTGGAGCTCAAACGGACAACCGGAGCGAAAGTTATGGCTGTTTGAAGTTAGAATTTTTTGGAGTGGTACAACTAAAATAAAATATATTTATATGATCCTATCATATTTTCTACTAAATTTTTTCATCACTCATCTCACGATATTCTATTTGACGGGTCACAATGCTCAAACGGACACCCGAAGGAGAAGTTATGCCAATTTTAGTGAGTTGCAGGTTTCTTAGGTTTTTAGGCGCTATGAGAGTTACTCAATTTAATATGACAATAACTTCTGCTACATGTGTTCATTTTGGATTTACCACATATAAAATCGATTATTGTGAAAATATACACACTCTGGTAACCACTGGAACCCTTTCTGGCATTCTTCAACCCTCAAAAAGACCTAAAATCCATTTGGAGGGTCAAAAGATTGGCTTCTTGTGTCCATTTTGCAATAAATTCTTCTATTAGTGTCCGTTTTTCCTCTACCACATATCAAATCAAAGATTGAGACTATAACTACACTCCTATAACCTCTGAAGCACCTTATCACATCCTTGAAGGCCCAAAAAGGTACATAAACCCTCCAAAATACCATAACTTCTACACCGGGAGACCGTTTTTCCTCTACCATATATCAAATCGAAGCTTTCGACTAGATCTACACATCTGTGACCAATAGGAACACCTTATCACATTATTAAAGTCCCAAATGGTCCTTAAGTCCTCTAAATGACCATAACTTCTGCTCTGGGCTTCCGTTTCACCTCTACCACATATCAAATAGAATCTTACGAGTAGCTCTACACATCTCTGACAACCATGAACAACTAAATAACCTTAAAAAACCATGAATAACCCCATAAACACTAAAAACCATTAAAAATCATGAAAAACACTAACAAAACCTAACAAACACTAACAAACACTAAAAAACCATAACAAACCCTAACAAACCCTAACAAACCCTAACAAACCCTAAAAAACCTTAAAAACACAACAAACCATAAAAAACTCTAACAAACTCTAACAAACCCTAAAAATCACTAAAAAACCCGAAGAAGCACTATGAAACCCCAATAAACCCAAAAAAACCAGAAGAAACCCTAAAAACTACTAATAAACCATAAGAAACCCTAACAAAACCCTAAAAACCCTAAAAAACCCTAAGCAAACCTAAGAAATACTAACACAACCTTAGAAACCCTAACACACCCTTAGAAAACCTAAAACACCCTTATAAACCCTAGCACACCCTTAGAAACCCCAAAACACCCATAGAATCCCAAACACAACCTTATAAACCCTTAGAAACCATATCACACCCTTAGAAACCCTAACCTGCCATTAAAAACCCTAACCCACCCTTAGAAACTCTAACACACCCTTCGAAACCCTAACAAAACCTTAGACACCCTAAATCACTCTAATAATAACTAATAAATCCTAACAAACCCTACCAACCAATTATAAACCATAATAAACCCTAATAAACCCTAAATCACACTACTAAACCTTAATAAACACTAATAAATTGTAATAAACCCTTAAAACCCAATTAGACCCCAATAAAAGCTACAAAATACCAAAAAACCCAAATATATGACAATAATGCTATTAAACCAATCAAAATGCTAATATTCACAAAAAAACCCTAACAAACTTGGAAAAACCGAGTAAAACCCTAAAAACACTAAAAACCCAAAAAACCCAAAAAACCAAAAAACCCTAAAAAACCTAAAAACCTTAAAAATCCTAAAAAATCTTAAAACACATAAAAAATCCTAAAACCCCTAAAAACAAGAAAAAACCAATAAAACCCCAAAACCCCCGAAAACAAACCAAAAAGCTTAAAAAACCACAAAAACTCCTCAAAAAACCTCAAAAAACGCTAGAAACCCTAAAAAACATTAAAAACAATAAAAGAGCCTAAAAATCCTAAAACTTCCTAACAAAACCCTAACCAATCCTATGAAACCCATAAAAACCCTAAAAACCCCCTAGAAAACCCAAAATACACCCAATAAAACCCTAAAAACCTCAAAAGAAACCGTAATACATCATAAATAACCCTAAATAACCCTAAAAAACCCTAAAGAACCACTAAAGACACTAAAAACGCTACATAAACCATAAAAATTTCTACAAAAAACATAAAAATGATTCAAAACCCAAAAAACACAACAAAACCCCACAAAATGCAACAAAACCCTAAAAAATGCTAAAATAATCCTAACAAAGCATAAAAAATCCACACACACCCATAAAACCCAAAAAAACACATAAAACCCCAAACAACTCAAACAAACCGTAACAAACCCTAACAACCACTAATAATGTAGTACCCAAAAAATTTTATGTTATCTTTTTCTATTCATCACTGAGTTACATTCTATTCATCACTATGTTCCTTTGAAACAACACTAGGTAATTTAGGAGATAGCTAAAACCTTTCTATTAAACATAAATTTCTCATTTCTATGTTTGGAATTTGGAAAAATGATCATCTAGAGTTGTGTTCAGTAAGTCATTTGGATTCTAATAGAACAAACTTGATTTTTGGTTAATAGTAACATACCCTTATAAATAGTAACATGACCCTTATGAATAGTAAATAATATTATTATTTTATTTTCTTAAGGAAATATGATAATGGGATCTTGATTAATCTTTCAATGTCACATAAAACTAACTGCACTTCAAAATTGTTATTTTTCAAATTAACTATGGCCTAATTTAAAAATTAAATTAATAATATTTAGGAAATTATTTTTGAAAAATGTATTTCACTTTTTAATTCTACACGTCGAAAAATTGTTGGGGTGAATTTTTGGGATTTTTCTGAAAATCTGGAATTTTTTATGAATAGTGAAATACGGTAAAATACCGTATATTCAATTTATCAGTTAAATACACTATTAATGACATCACAAGTGATGCAATGACAGTTGGTTCGAACTCACATTAAATTATTAATATTATGTGTCACATGAAACCACACTATTTGGTTGTCTTGAGAGAAATAATAAATTAATGATTTTAATATTCAAATTATACCCCTCTCCTCCACTATAAAAATCCCCAAACACTACCTCTTCTCTACACTCCTATAAGACTTGAATCTCCTCAATGACCTGCCCAATTACCCTTCCTGAGTCTCTTCCCCACGTCCAAGAGCTGCTGGTCTCACCAAAACACCAAAACCAAAGCCCTTAAGAAGGATCTCAAGGAGAACAGATCGAGAGGTAAACAACCTCTTTTATTTTCATTCTTTTCATTCATTTTATGATGTTCTCTTCCATTTCATTTGGCATGTGTTGGGATATTTCATTAAATATTCCCCCTTACTTTCCATATTATGTATGGATGTTGAGATATTTCATTCCTCTAATAAAACTATTTTTATGAAATTTTAAGAGACGTCGTTAGGCTGCTGAATTTTCATGAGAAATTTATCATGTTTTCATTCATTTTATGATTCCTTTATTTTCTTCTTCTTTCCTCACCTCATCTTACCCAGGGGCATGTATACTCCATAATCTTTTATTTTATGGATGTTCTAATTTTTATGAAAAATTATTCATCATTATTCTTCTCCTCTCCCACTTATTTAAGGAATAAAAACATTGTTCGTGATGTGTCGAATTACCGACATCTTGGACGATGTAATTTCAATTTACATTAATTATTTCATGTATGGTCAGGAAACCAAATATATGGTTGATCCAGGTCATAATAATTTTTTTTATATTGGTTAATGTTCTGTAATCTTTACACATTATTAATATGGAATAAAAATACAAAACAATTTTATTTAGCACAAAAACTGCCAAGCCAAATTCAAGCGTTTATCTTTAAACTCAGCGAATGAGTCATCATCATAGTATATAAACAGAATAATTATAAGACCATTTATGTCTCATTAATTTTACTAATAATTTATATTAACAATTCTGGATGTTTAACAATATTTCAAACCAACTTCCATTCATGAATATAAGTAAACGAAGCATGAAACCAAGTAAGAAAATGCTTCCAAAACAATTAAATTTAACCTCTTAAATCAATCAAAAAGGCCATTAATGAATTAAATATGGTTATACCATATCAATTATATATAAAATAGGTTCTGTAATTATAAATTAATAATCCTAATTTGTTTATTCATGTCTTTAAAAACAAGACAAGAACACCTTCAATCATAAGGTAAGGGATTCTCTCTCAAACTTTTATTCAAGAATCCACCCTATTTTGTGTGTTTTTTGTTTTTAATTTCTAATGATGGGGTAAGTTTTATCATCTCCCCAATAAAGAACTTATGATATATAAGTCATGGGATAACCATTTATCTCTCATTAATCCCTTGAAAGAACACTCGTTACCATGCCAAAATATTTGTAAGAGGTTTTCTCATCTCACCTTCAATTCTGTGGGATCTCCATTGTTCACCTATTATTTCTTATATGTGGTATAGGTGTAATTCCATTTGGCATATGTTATCAAGTATACCATTATATTCATTGTATTTTGTGACTATTTTGGTGGTTATTAACTCTTTTTCTTACGAGTCAATTGAATACAACACGGTAATAATCTTTGTCTCAATTTTCACTTCGTTGTTACATGCTTAGTAATTGTGCACCTACTCTTTCTTATGTGGTGTACCTACTACCCATTTGATATCATATTTCAATTGAAATTATATTCCATTTAAATATCCATATTATCATATCATGTATATTATTATTGTCTAAGTCATATACTATTTTACATACGGTATTTATTTTGAATGTTGTTTTGACTGTGGAAATGTTGATGAATATGTATCCTTAATTATATACAAATAATGTAAATACATATTTCTCTTGTATTGAATATATTTTTAATGAATTATTTGGATTTTTAGGTGGGTGGGGCCCACTACAGCCCCTCAATGCATCGGTAGGTCTCATGAGACAAAACAGTTTGGCGACAGACCCTTCGAGTTTGTTTCAAAAAATTAGACAGGTTTCTACCCATAGAACTAAACCATTTTTACGGTATTATGGTTCTTGTGCCAGATACATGAAATCCAAATAATAAGCATTATCTTTATTCATTATTGATTATTATTATTATCCATGAGGTTTTTACTATGACAAAATATATGGATGCAGTTTCATTCTCAGGTTATTAGTGGCATTAGTTGATCATTTTTTCACTATGCCATCTTGATTATGTCAGATTGATTATGATTCAATTATTTTTTTACTCATGCTTCCACTATTTGTTACCCTTACTGAGCATTTTAACTCACCCCTTTCATTGTTTACCTTCAACAGGTTATGAAGAGGAGGTCATTTATTGAGTGCTTGTGGATGCAGTTTTTGTTTTTCATTATGTATTGTATCTTGTAACCTTATACAATGTAATTTATGTTAAATAAATGTATCTAGTTTCTTCAAGACTACTAAACTGATCATTCCTTCGATATTTTCATTTTTTCTAACAATTCCAATATCACAAGTAATGCACCAACTCCTGTCTAGAGGGATCAGGGTGTTACAATTGGTATCAGAGGAATTTTAGTAGGAAACATGGAAACTAGAGTAGGAAATATATAGTAGGCAACAAATCCCTAAGGTAGAATTTGAGGATAAACTTACAAGAACATCCTGGTATTTTGTTAATGAATAGATTATGTGGATCTTTCAAGCAATACATCCCTGTCTAGATACGAGCAGGTTGAGGCAGCTTTGGCACAGATGTATCTAGGGGTAAAACCCGAAAACACCACTTTGGGTTAGACTCAAATGGGAAAAGGTACATGACAATGAGCCTTGCTGCACTCTTGGTTACGACACACCCAGGGGATATTCTTAGGATAATTCATATTTTCTTTACAATCCATTATTAAGGAGTTTAATGTAAATTTTACCTTAGAGAAACCTTGTTTATAAGATTATCTATGCATAGAAGTTAAATATATGTTGAGTTCTTTTATATTTAATTTTTTTAAACTAATCTAGTTTATCCCATTATTTAGAAATGGCGTCTAATGGAAGAAGGGTAATCAATACTCATGGGAAAGGTAGGGATTTCTCTACTGATCAAGTCAACACAGTCAATGTTGGAGCAGATCATATCATGAATATATTGGGACAACTTACTCAAGTTGTAATAAATAACAATTCCACACCTGTGTTGGATCGTTTCATGCGGCAGAAGCCCCCATATTTCAGTGGGACTAATAATCCAGTGGAAGCTGAGAAATGGATCAAGTCACTTGAAAATTTATTCATGGCATTAAGATGCAATGAAAATGAGAAGGTGGTGTTGGTAGTATATTGTCTCAAGGGTGATGCTAACCAATGGTGGTCCCTGATTCAGAACACCATGGAGGAAGAAGAAATAGAAGATATGGAGTGGAGGACTTTTAAGGAAATATTCTTCAAGAAATATTTCCCTCATGAGTGAAGAACTGAAATGAAGCAGAGATTCCTTAGCTTGAAACAAAGGGAAGAAGACAGTGTTGTAGAGTATGAGGCTACTTTTACAAGGATGTCCAGGTATGCTGTAGATTACGTACATGACTCGGCAGACAAGATTGATCATTTCTTTGAAGGTCTTAAGCAATGTATTCAGAGGGAACCGGCTTCTCGAACATTTTCATCATATGATGGAATTTTATCAAGTGCCATCAAAACATAGAGGGAATTTTCTAGATCAAATCTTTTCAAAGGAAACCAAGATAAGAAGCGGTACTATGATAACAAAGGAAAATGAGAAGCACTGAAGAAGAGAAATGGAACGAATAGTTTTCCATTATGTGAGAATTTTGGAATGAATCATCTCAGGAAATGCTTGAAAGGCATGGGAGTCAGCTATAACTGCAGAGAAAAGGGTCATCAATCTGATGAATGAAAGGGGAAGAAAAAATTCAATGATGTTCAATGCTATAATTTCAGAGAGATGGGACACTATGAAAATGAGTGTCCTAAACTCCAAGGAAACATGACTCAGAAAATGCCAAGAGATCAAGGGAGAGCTTATGCGATTACAACTACGGAGGTTGAAGTTCATAATGATGTGGTGGCAGGTACTTTAATTGTTTCCACAAGCACAGCCAATACTTTATTTAATTCTGGATCATCACATTCATTTATATCCTCTCAATTTTCTAAGAAAATTAGATATGTCCAATTTGATTTAAGAAACGAGTTGTCAGTCAAAAATCCCATGGGATGTATCATTTCAACAAAGGCATGTCGACTAGTCCCCCTCCAAACACCAAAATGTGCTTTAGTTGCCAGCCTTATCATCATACCCATGACTGAAATTGATATAATTCTTGGTATGGATTGGCTATCAAATTATGATGTGAGGATTTATTTCAAGAGAAAGGAAGTTACAATTTTTGGAAATGGTGTAGAATCCCTTGTATTTAGGGCAGAAACTTCACCACCTGATTCTTATCTAGAACCACCCCCAGTAGCACTATTGAATGAAATACTTGGACAGAAAGATAAACCAATATCTATGGGAGAGGGAAGAAATATTCAAATTGAAGATGTGAACATAGTGAAAGAGTACATTTATGTATTTCCAGAGGAATTACCTGGACATCCTCCAGAGCGGGAAATTGAGTTTTCCATTGACTTAATTCCTGGTGAAATACCTATATCAAAGACCCCATGTAGAATGGCCACTGTGAAGCTAGTGGAGCTAAAGAAACAACTAGAAGAGTTGAGTGACAATGGATTTATTCGACCTAGTGTTTCTCCATGGGGAGCCCTAGTCTTGTTTGTAAAGAAGAAAGATGAATCCATGAGGCTAGGCATTGATTACAATGTAATCAATGCTATTAAAATAAAGAATAAGTATCCTCTACCCTGGATTGATGATTTATTTGAACAACTTCATGGAGCTCAATACTTTTCAAATATTGACCTTCAATTTGGATATCATCAATTGAGTGTGAGGAAGGAAGATATTCTGAAGACAGCATTTCGAACCAGGTATGGGCATTACGAGTTTACAGTGATGCCTTTTGGAATGACAAATGCACCATCTGTTTTCATGGATTTAATGAATAGAGTTTTCAAGGAATATCTTGATAACTTTGTTGTGATATTCATTGATTATATCCTCGTATACTCAAAAATCCATGAAGACCATGATAGTCACTTGCGAGTTATTCTGGGAACTCATAGAAGAAATCAATTATATGGGATGCTTAGCAAGTGTGAATCCTGGATTCAGTTAGTTTCTTTTCTTGTCCATATTGTCTCGATGGATGGAATCCTAGTTTATTAGGCTAAGACAAAGGAAATCCACGATTGGCCCATGCCAACCAACATAACTGAGGTACGCAGTTTTATTAGTTTAGCAGGTTATTATCAGCGTTTTGTGCAGAATTTTTTCCGACTGGCTAACCCGCTAACGAAGCTCACACGAAAAGGGGTTAAATTTGTTTGGACAAAATATTTTGAAGAATGTTTCGAAGAACTGAAGTGAAGAATATTCAATGCTCTTATATTTACTCTACCATCGGGGAATGACGAGTTTGTTATTTATAGTGATGCTTCAAAGAATGGACTTGGTTGTGTCCTTATGAAAAATGATAGGGTTATTGCTTATGCATCACGACAGCTAAAATTTCATGATCAACACTATACTACTCATGATCTTGAGTTAGCTGCTATAATATTTTCTTTGAAGATATGGATACATTATCTCTATGGTAAAAAATGAGAGATTTATACTGATCACAAGAGTTTGAAGTATATTTTCTCACAGAAAGAACACAACATTAGGTAATATAGATGGATTGAACTACTCAAGGATTATGATTACACGATAAACTACCACCCAGGGAAGGAAAATAAGGTGGAAGATTCTTTGAGCAGAAATGATCATGTAGTTTTGAACAAGATGAGTGTTGAAAGGGATCCTATTTTCATGGATCTAATAAAGATGGATATGGGAATAACCATGTAATGTGAAACATCAATGCTTTTTCAAATGGTTTCCAAACCATCTCTACTAGAAAGGATAAAATGTTCTCAATCTGATGATGAGTAATTTCAAAAGAATATTAAAGCTATGAATGATGGGAGATTGAGTGAATTCATATATGAAGATGGAATTTTCGGATTTGGGAAGAGACTTTGTGTTCCCAATATACCTGATCTAAAAATGGAATTGTTGGATGATGCACATATTTCCAATTTCTGTATACAACCTGGTAGCACTAAGATGTATAGAGATTTGAAAGAACATTTTTGGTGGGACAACATGAAGAGAGATATTGCTGATTTTGTGTCAAGATGTATGGTTTTTCCACAAGTGAAAGCTGGAAGGCAACATCCTGGAGGATTATTGAAACTTCTTCCCATACATGTGTGTAAATGGGATGATATCATGATGGAATTTGTCATGGGACTACAAAAGTCTCATAGAAGGAATGATGCAATATGGGTCATTGTTGATAGTCTAACCAAGTCAACACATTTTTATGCTATAAGAGAAGATCTACCACTTGAACATCTAGAAAGACTATATATTAATGAATTTGTGAGACTTCATGGAGTACCCCTATCAATTGTTTCTGATCTTGATCCACGTTTTACATCAAGATTCTAGAAAATTCTTCAGAAGGCCCTAGATACTGATCTTCATTTGAGCACTACCTACCACCCACAAACTGATGGACAATCAGAACAGACTATTCAAACATTGGAAGTCATGTTGAGGTCTTGTTCACTTGATTCTCAAGGCATGTGGGATCAGTATTTAACTCTCATAGAATTTTCCTACAAAAATAGCTTCCATTAAAGTATTTAGATGGCACCCTATGAAGTATTGTATGGGAGGAGATGTCGTACACCAACTTGCTGGGATGATGCTGGTGAATGAAATCTCATGGGCCCAGAACTTGTTGAAGAAACAACTGAGAAGGTGAAGAATATCCAGAACCATATCAAAATAGCTCAAAGTAGGAAAAAGAGATATGCAGATAACTGAAGGAAGGATTTGGAGTTTCAATAAGGTGATCACATTTTCATAAAGGTATCTCTATGGAAGGGTATTATATGATTCGGCAAGAAGGGAAAGTTAAGTCCCAGGTACATCAGACCTTTTGAAATTCTCGACCAAATTGGAGTTGTAGCTTACCGTTTGGCAATGTCGCCAAGTCTCTCCAAGGTTCACAATGTGTTCCATGTGTTAATGTTAAGAAAGTACATGCCAGACCCAACACATGTACTCACTTATGAAGAAGTCGAACATGAGCCAGATCTATCTTATTGTGAAGAGCCTATCACGATTCTTAATACTAGAGAACAAGTATTGAGAAATAAGATGACTCGTCTAGTAAAGGTTCTATGGAGGAACCATAAGATGGAGGATGCAACATGGGAGCCTGAGGAGCTTATGTTAAAGACATACCTGAATCTTTTTTGGTAATATTTTTTAAATTTAGAAGATGAAATTTTCCGAAGGAGGGAATAATGTAGTACCCCAAACATTTTATGTTATGTTTCTCTATTCAACACTGAGTTACATTCTATTCATCACTGTCTTCCTTTGAAACAATACTAGGTAATTTATGAGATAGTTAAAACCTCTCTATTAAACATAAATTTCTCACTTCTATGTTTTTAATTTCGAAAAATGATCATCTAGAGTTGTGTTCAGTAAGTCATTTGGAGTTTGGTAGAACAAACTTGATTTTTGGTGAATAGTAAAATAACCTTATGAATAGTAATATGAATAGTAACATGACCCTTATGAATAGTAAATAATATAATTATTTTATTTTCTTAAGGCAATATGATAATGGGATCTTAATTAATTTTTCAATGTCCCATAAAACTAACTGCACTTAAAAATTGTTATTTTTCGAATTAACTATGGCCTTATTTAAAAATTAAATTAATAATATTTAGAAAATTATTTTTTAAAAATTCATTTCCCTTTTAAATTCTACACGTTGAAAAATGTTAGGGGTAAATTTTTGGGATTTTTCTGAAAATCTGGAATTTTTTATGAATAGTGGAATACGGTAAAATACTGTATATTCAATTTATCAGTTAAATACACTACTCATGATATCAAAAGTGATGCAAGGCCACTTTTTTCAAACTCACATGCACTTATTACTATTAGGGGTCACATGAAACCACACTATTTTGTTGTCTTCAGAGAAATAATAAAATAATGAATTTAATATTTAAATTATACCCCTCTCCTCCACTATAAACCCCCCCCCCCCACCACTACGTCTTATCTTCACTCCTCTAAGACTTGATGATCCTCAATGATCGGCCCAATTACCCTTCCCAATTATCTTCCCCTAATCCTAGAGCTGCTGGTCTCACCAAAAAACCAAAACCAAGTCCCTTAAGAAGGATCTCAAGGAGAAGAGATCAAGAGGTAAACAACCTCTTTTATTTTCATTCTTTTCTTTCATTTTATGTTATTTTCTTACTTTCCCTTTGGCTTGTGTTGGGATATTTCATTAAATATTCCCCTTTAATGTCCATATTATGTATGAATGATGATATATTTCATTCCTCTCATCAAACTATTTTTATGAAATTTTAAGAGACGCCGTTAGACTGCCGAATTTTCGTGAAAATTTATCAAGTTTTCATTCATTTTAAGATTCCGTTCTTTTATTCTCCTTTACTCACCTCATATTAACCAAGAGGCATGTAGGCTCCAGAATCTTGTATTTTATGGATGTTCTAACGTTTATGAAAAAATCTTCATCATTATTCTTCTCCTCTCCCACTTATTTAAGGAATAAAAACATTGTCCGTGATGTGTCGAATTACCGACATTGTGGACGATGTAATTTCAATTTCCATTAATTATATAAAGTCTGGTCATGAAACCAAATATATGGTTGAACCAGGTCATAATAAATGTGTTTTATCTTGATTAATGTTCTGCAATCCTTACACATTCATAATATGGAATAAAAATACAAAACAATTTTATTTAGCACAAAAAATGCCAGGCCAAATTCAAGCGTTTAACTTTAAACTTATCGAATGAGTCATCATCATAGTATATAACCAGAATCATTATAAGATCATTTATGTCTCTTTAATTTCACTAATAATTTATATTATAAATTCTGGATGTTTAAACATATTTCAAACCAACTTCCATTCATGAATATAAGTAAACAAAGCATGAAACCAAGTATGAAAATGCTTCCAAAACAATAAAATTGAATCTATTAAATCCATCAAAAAAGCCATTAATGAACTAAATAAGGTTATACCATATCAATTAAATATAAAATAGGTTCTATAATTATGAATTAATAATCCTAATTTGTTTATTCAGTTCTTTAAAAACAAGACAAGAACACCTTCAAGCATAAGGTAAGGGATTCTCTCTCACACTTTTATTCAAGAAGCCACCCTATTTTGTGTGATTTTTTTAAATTTATTATGATGGGGTATGTTTTCTCATCTCCCCCATACTTCCCTTATGATATATATATCATGGGATAACCTTTTATCTCTCATTAATTCCTCTCAAGAACACTCGTTACCATGCCAAAATATTTGTAAGAGGTTTTCTCATCTCACCTTCAATTCTCTGGGATCTCAATTATTCACCTTTTATTTCTTATATGAGGTATAGGTATAATGACCCACAATTTACACGCATGGTTATTAATTTATAATTGAATCACACTTATTACAACATATAACAAAACTATGGTAGGACCGTATAGGTATTGTGTCATTAGAAACTGGGAATCATAAACAACTGGTTAATAATTCATCTACATTGTCTCCCGTTTATTTCATCATATCTAGAGTCCGTTTTGGAATATCCTACTTAATACCCTTCCTCCTAACCCGTGGAAAATAAAACATAAAAAATGGTGAGCTCAAATGCTAAGTAAGGGTAAAAAATGAAATATCAATCATATCATATTCATATGAACCTAACATTTTGAAAATCTTAACCTGCAAAAGAGACCATAATATCATAACATGGGATAAATCATAGTAGTGAATTGTAATCCCAATAATGATAACTTAAAACATGAAAATTTGTGTCATACACACATAATCATAGAAAATAATTTCATTTTAGTCAAGATTCATTGCCAATACTATAATAACGGACAAAGTCCATTACTGAACTGAGTTCACTCCTCGTTCCAGTCCTGTATCACTGAACTGGATTAACCTGCCATTCCAGCCATGTCTATCTCATGAGATATAAATCTTTACCCAATGCATTGGAGGGAGATATAGTTCCCACCAATCTCAAAATGAAACCATTCTTATGTGTAACAAAAAATCATAAATCATACATCGTAGCACAATAAATGTCATAAAAATGGGATTCTTAAAAATCATGATATCATAAAACAATTCATATAAGATAAAGGACTTCATAAAAATAATTCCATCACAACATAATAAAATCAATGTAATAATAGGGATAGAAACAGAACCCTATATTATCTTAGACGAAAAATAATTTTGATAAAACACTTGAACTCCATTCTTGAGGAAAATATCCTTTCTACTTCAAAAAAACATTTTTTCCTTTCTTAACATGTCATACAATTTTAAAATAAAAGAAGTTAATTAAAAATAAACATGAAAACTTGTAAAGGAAGCTACATGGAAATAATTTTCTTTGAAATCATAAAAATCCATTCATGACTTAAAAGTTAAAAAAACATTCTTCTCGTACTTTGGCTGGAAAATTCAAAAATTATCTCGTATTGAAAACGACAAAGGATTCCTTTCATATCTTTTACTAAAAATTTACCAATAGGTAAAATTGGATTTAAACAATTTTAGGAGGATAGAAATAATATTACATATTGAGGAAACATGGATTTGGATGATAAACATGCCCAGTAAATTCTAATGTATAATCAATCTCGTATAAAAAAGAGATTGTGAGATTTTCCCCTTACATTAGGTCCGATATGCTTTGTACGTATCCGAACCTCCTCTTCATCAACACACCTCTTTGAAACCTCCTCTTATGATACTAAAATTGGTCTTTAAAGAATACCATGACCTCTAGTATGTTTCTAGGGATGTTGATAAAAGAAATGGGCAGGGTTTGGCCGATTCTGAATGCTCAAAGTTGTGTAAAGAGGAGAGGGAGGAGGTGCCCTTTTATAAGGGAGGAGAGGGACGCCTTAAGAAAAAGATAAAATATTATTTTATAATAAAGACATATTTGTTTTATAATAGCTCCAAATTAATTTATTGAGAAGCTAAAGTGGGTATGGGTCGAAATACTCTCAACCAATAGGATTGATACAAGTTTAGGTAACTATTCTAACCTTATCATTTATATTTAACTCTATGTTAAATAATTTAACTTTTTCTGTCTTCTTGTTTTCTTACACTATATGGTTAATAAACTTACTATAAAAAGACAAAAGAACCCCAAGTGGTTCATTATTAATATATATAACCTTATCTAAGTCATTTGGCCGAACCTTATATTTTTAGGAATAGAATAACAATTAATAATATAATATTTGTTTTAAACATTATTTTATGTCAATTTTGAAACTATTTGGTAATTGATTTTTGTGAAAATCATAACAGCATGATTAGTTATAAAGAAGATAATTAAATCAATACTAACATGTCATATTATCCTATAAAATTAGTGGAATTCATAAAAAGTCTCAAATTACATTTATTTTGGTATATATAAAATCAATTATGTTAATTTTCATTATTAAGGTAATTACTGCATTATCATTGTGTCATAAATAAATTAAATTATTTTATGTATAAAAATTATAAATAAAAAACCATTAGGTAGTAAATCTTTTTATATTTCTAAAGAATATTTTAAGTCGAATTTATCTTATGAATAACCCTATATTAAAAATGTTTTACTTATTAAATGTTGATTTTAACTCTTTTAACTCTTCTTTAAATAAAATAATAATAAGTGTCCTAATCCAATCCAAGTGGACCTAAAGGGTAATATTTTATTACAAAGGTTTTTTTGGTCAAATAACAGTTATCCAATAAAATTAGGACATGTGTTATGGTATTAATAATATCATTTTTACCCTTAATTACGTTATTTAATTTTAACCGTGTTAAATAAAAGTAAAAAGTTACTATTCACCAAAAATTATTTTTATCTTGTTGAACCCCATTTTACTCCTTAATATTAACCGTTTCTCTCGTATTTTTGAAATTCAACACACAAAAGCAGTAAAATTAAGTTTTATGTACAATTGCAAATTCTCCTAGGAGGCGGGTAAAAGACGGTGAAAAGTTCAATAAAAGTTTTATATATCTAAAATTATTATAAAATTACTCAAATGAATTACATTGAACTTATATAAGTATTATGTGTCTATTTTGACCTAAAATAAATTTAAATAAAATAAATGGTTATTTAAATAAAAAGTCGGTTTTAACTAATAACTTAGTGTTTTCACTATTCATCAAAAATTGAATGTTTTCAGAAAAATACCAAAATTTTACCCTAGGCTAATTTTGATATTCGGAATCCAAAAATGAATTCCATTTTGAATGGTAAAATTTATTATATTTTAAAAAGTGGGTAATACTATTCATAATGGCTAGTTTATATAATATTTTAATAGCATATCGTTGTTTAATAAAACTCGCTATTGCGTACAACACACGCTATCGTGGAGGGTCGCGATTGCGTTTAAAGAAAGCCAAGCTAGTTTTGTGTGTAGTGAAAGATTCCTTTGATGTCGCGTATAACATAAGACATAAAAAAAATACTTCTCATAAACTATCAGGGTGTTACATTCTACCCCCCTTAAAATGAATTTCGCCCTCGAAATTCGTCACTTTGTAACAAACAGATGAGGATAACACTCCCTCATTATATCCTCAAGATCCCATTTAGCTTATTATAATTGGTGATTCTTCCATAAAACATTCACCAAGCGATTGGTCTTGTTCCATAGAAATTTTTTGCTGCGATCCAGAATCTCTATCGGTTGTTCATCATAAAAAAGATCTTGCTCCAATGGTACAACTTCTGAGCTTAGTACATGTGAAGGATCAGGTATGTACTTTCTCAGGAGTGATACATGGAACATATCGTGAACTTGAGAGAGATTCTGTGGAAGCGCCAATCGGTATGCTACCTTCCCAACACGATCCAGTATTTCAAAAAAACCGATATACCTAGGGCTCAGCTTTCCCTTCATTCAAAATATAATTAATCTCTTCCAATGAGATATTCCTAAGAACAATTTATCACCCACTTCAAAATCTAGGTCTTTTCATCAGTTATCGGCATAACTTTTTGGTCGACTCTGAGCTTCTCTTATGTGTTGTTGAATTGATCAGACCTTTTCTGCCATCTCGTCAACAAGATCAGGTCCTAATAGCTTTCTTTCCCCAACTTCATCCCAGCAAGTTGCAGTTTGACATTTCTTTCCATAGAGAGCTTCATAAGGAGCCATCTGAATAGTGGAGTGAAAGCTATTATTATAAGAAAATTATCCCTAAAGTAGGTGTTGATCCCAACCACCTTTGAAATCCATAGAGCAAGCTCTCAACATGTCTTCTAGAGTTTTAATTGTCCTCTCAGACTGACCGTCTGTTTGAGGATGATAAGCAGTGCTGAAACTCAACTCTGTATCTTGAGTATGCTGAAGACATTGCCAAAACATTGAGGTAAACCTCAAATCCCGATCAGATATAATGGAAAGTGGTACTCCATGCAATATTACCACTTCCTTCACATATATCCTGACAAGTTGATCCAGAGAAAAATATTCTCTAATAGAAATGAAGTGTGCTGACTTCGTAAGATGATCAGCTATAACCCAGATAGCATTATTACATTTAGATGTTTTAGGAAGTCCAGTGACAAAGTGCATGGTGATGTTTTCCCTTTTCCATTCTGGTATGGGTAATGGTTATAACATCCCCTTATACTTCTACCTCTCATCTTTATCTTGCTGACAAACCAAGCATCGAGAGACATATTCAGAAACATCTCTTTTCATGCCATCCCACCAGAAGTACTCTTTCAGGTCCATATACATCTTCGTGCTTCCATGATGAATAGAGAATGAAAAACTATGAGCCTTATCCAGAAACTCCATATTTAATTCTGTGATGGGAGGAACACAAACCCGATTCCAGAACCTTATTATCCCATCACAATCAATGTTGAATTTAGGAACATTTCTCACCTTATTTTGTAACTCTACATCTTATTTCTGTGCCTCTTTAATCTTCACATGCATAGATGGTTGAAAATTCATTTGAAAAAGATAAGATTTTCCCCCTTCCATTATAATTCCAAGATACATCCTTTGTAAATCCATAAATATTGGATCTTTTGAGATCCTCATCATGGATAATCTAGCATGGTATTATCAACTTAATGCATCTGCCACCTTGTTTGCTCTCCCAGGGTGATAATGAATTGAGCAGTTGTAGTCCTTAATCAACTCCAACCATCTTCTTTGGCACATATTCAGCTCCTTTTGTGTGAAAATATTCTTTAAACTTTTATGATCAATATAAATATCACACCTTTCACCATAAATATAATGCCTCCATATTTTTATTGCAATTATTACCACGACTAACTCCAAATCATGAGTTGGGTAAATTTGCTCATGGGTTTTCAACTGTCGTGAGGCATAAGCTCTCACCATATCATTTTTCACGAGAACGCACCCCAGACCCTTCTTGGATGCATCATTGTAGATCACAAACCTTTCTCCACTACATGGTAGTGTGAGCACATGTGCATTGGATAACATTCATTTTAACTCTTTGAAATTATCTTCACACTCCTCCGTCCAAATGAACTTAACTCCTTTTCGAGTCAACCTGGTGAGTGGATTAGATAACCTTGAAAAATATTTCACAAAACTTCGATAATATCCATCCAGACCAAGAAAACTTCAGATCTCAGTTATTTTTGTTGGTCTCGACCATCTTTCGATAACCTTTGTTTTTGCTGGATCCACAGATATCCCCTTTTTTAGATTATATGCCCCAAAAATGAATCATTTTGAATCCAAAATTCACACTTGGTAAATTTGGCATAAATCTTCTCCTTTCTCATGGTCTTTAATACAATTCTCAAGTGATTATCATGTTCTTCCTTACTCTTTGAATAGACAAGAATATCGTCTATAAAGACTACCAAAAACTGATCAAGATAGTCTCTAAAGGCTCTATTCATCAGATCCATGAAGATATCATGGGAATTAGTAAGACCAAATAACATCACTATAAATTCATAGTGTCCATACCTTTTACGGAAAGTCTTCTTTGGTATATCCTCCCTTTTGACCCTTAATTGATGATACCCTGAACGAAGATCAATCTTGGAAAAGTATTGAGCTCGGAGTATGTGGTCAAATAAGTCATCAGTGCGTGGGAGAGGATATTTTTTCTTGATAGTGATCTTGTTATGTTTTCAATAATTAATACAGAGTCTCATTGATCCATCTTTCTTCTTAACAAATAGAATAGGTGCCCCCCAAGGTGATGCACTAGGGCATATGAATCCTTTATCAGGATTCTCCTGGATTTGCTTCTTCAATTTTTGAAACCCAATTGGGTCCACTCTATAAGGTGTCTTTGAAATAGGCATTACACCCAGTATGAGTTCTATTGAAAACTCAACTTCACGATTTGGTGGAAGACCGGGCAATTCCGCCAGAAAGACATCATCAAACTCCCGTACAATGGGTGTATTCTTAATCATGAGTTTCTCGCCAACCATTTGAGATAAATAACCTTCATTTAGTGGAATCACGACCCATAAGATGGAAGAAATTTCCAACAAAAGGTCATGTTCATCCTTGCATCGATAGATGATCATAGATTGATCTGGAATATAAAATGTGACTTCCCTTCTTTGGAAATTGATATGTGATCCATATAAACCATTCCAATCCATGCCAAGAATCACATCAAATTCCACTATGGGAAGGATCACAAGATTTGCAGGAAACACTTTCCTAAAAATTTCAATCAGAGAAGAATTGTAAACTTTTGATGCGACCATTGTGCCATTATAAGTTGTCACAGCTAACTCAACATCTTATTGTTGAGGTAATATGGAGATAATCTTAGAAAATTATTCAGAAATAAAAGTGTGGGTGGATCCAGAATCAAATAAAACATTTTATACTTTAGATTGGATGGTAAATTTACCTTTCACCACATCATTATCGTACTCCACATTGCCAATGGTAATTGCATATGACATTCCTTTGTCTTTGGCCTTAAGAGTTTGTTGACGTCGATCATCATCAACAACCCTTGGATTTGGGCATTGATTGGCATAATTCCCCATATCCTTGCACTTGAAACATTGAAGTGTTGGAGGTGCATTCTGTGTATCCCTTTCTTTGTTCACATCATTAGACATCTTCTTCCCGTTATTTCGACATTCAATTTCCTGATGACCTTCTTTTCCACACTTAAAACATTTTATTGTACCTTTAAGACAATTCCCTCCATGTTTATTTCCACAATTTGAGCATAAATAAAAACTCATCTTCTTTTCAGTGTGGTCTTCATATTTTCCTTTGAATTACATTTTCCTCTTCTTATCGAAACCATATGACTGATGGGTTACTCCAATCTCCATCTCAACCTTGAGAGCACATCGAACAATTTCCTCGTAGCTATTGAAGTACCTTATGGCTAATGCCCTTTGAAGACTTGGTTTTATGCCACTAAAGAATCAATCGATTTTACTCTCAGGTTGGATAATAATTCTGGAATCGTACCTTGCAAGTCTTATAAAATTTGCTTCGTAGGTACCAACAGTTTCATCATCCTTTTGCTTCAGTTCAAGAAACTCTTTCTCCATCTTTGTTCGAATAATACGAGAGAAGTACGTATTGAAGAATATGTTCTTGAACTCATCCCATTCCATGGACTCAATTTCATCTCTTTGCCACGTATTCTTGATAAGATTCCACCATTGATCAAATTCTCCTTCCAAATGATATACTGATAAGATGACTTTATCATTCTCAGAACATTGAAGGACTGAAAATATCTTTTCAGTGGTACTGATCCATTTTTCAGCCACTAATGGATCAGAAGACCTGTTGAATGAAGGTGGACACTGCCTCATGAAGGATTCAACAGAATGTTTCTCCTTCCATTGCTCGTTTGGATGTCCTGCATGATTCATAGCTTGAGAAAGTTATGTGAGCATGGCTACAAGATTTTTCATTCCATCTCCCATAACATTTTGTTGCTCAGGTGGAAAATCATTGCATTGTCTGTCACATTCATCATTAACACAGTTCCTTCGGGTTCCTTCCATTGACTAACACCAAGAAGCATAGTGTGAGAAACAGTAATTACAAAAGGAAAACCACATAATTAGTAAAAAAAATTCACACTTTAGGCCTTATCATAGTTTATTCATGGCCATTTATAAAACACTAAGATTATGTAGTATGCTTAGACATATCCTTAGGCTTATTACTAAGGTTTTAACATCCTAGTTTCCAAAGGTTGACTATACCTTTCCTCTGATACTAACTATAACGACCCATACTTTACATACATGGTTATTACTTCAGAATTGAAGCACACTTATTTCAACATATAAAAAATCCATGGTAGGACCATATAGGTATAGTGTATTTAGAAACTAGAAAACATAAACAACTGGTTCATAAATCACCTACATTGTCTCCTGTTTATTTCTTCATATCTAAAGTTCCTTTTGGCATATCCTACATAATGCCCTTCTTCCTGACCTGGGGAAAAGTAGACATACAAAAGGGTGAGCTCAAATTCTCAGTAAGGGTAAACAAAGAAATATCAATCATATCATATTCATATGAACATAACATTTTGATTATCATAAACTGCAAAAGAGATCATAATATCATAACATAGGATAAATCATAGTAGTCAAATGTAATCCCAATAATCATAACTTAAAACATGAAACTTTGTGGCATACACACATAATCATAGCAAATTATTTATTCATTTCCAATACTATCATAGAGGACAAATTCCATTACTGAACCGAGTTCACTCCTCATTCCAGTCCCGTATCACTGAACCGGAATAACCTGCCGTTTCAGCCATGTCTATCTCATGAGATATAAATCATCACCCAATGAATTGGAGGGAGATATAGGTCCCACCCATCTCATAATGAAAGAATTCTTATGTGTGCCACAAAATCATAAATCATACATCATATCATAATCCATATAATAAAAATGGGATTCTTAAACATCATGACATCATAAAACAATTCATATAAGATAAAGGACTTCATAAAAATAATTCCATCACAACATATTCAAATCAATGTAATAATAGGGAGAGAAAAAGAAACCTATATTTTCTTAGATTGAAAATAATTTTGGTAAAACACTTGAACTCCATTCTTGTGGAAAATATCCTTTTTCACTTAAAAAAACATTTTTCCTTTCTTTACATGTCATACAATTTTAAACTAAAAGCAGTTGATTAAAAATAAAATTGAAAACTTGTATAGGAAGATTCATGGAAATAATGATTTATGAAATCATAAAAATACATTCATTCCCAATAAGTTAAAAAAACATTCTTCTCGTACATTGGCTGGAAAAGTCAAAAAGTTTCTCGTACTGAAAACGAAAAAAGATTCCTTTCATATCTTTTACTAAAAATTTACCAATAGGTAAAATTGGATTCAAACAATTGTAGGAGGATAGAAATAATATTAAATATTGAGGAAACATGGATGTGGATGATAAAAATTCTCCAGTAAATTTTGAAGTATAAACAATCTTGGATAAAAATGAGATTGTGAGATTTTTCCCTTACCTTTGGTCCGATATGCTTTGTACATATCTGAACCTCCTCTTCTTCGGCACGCCTCTTTGAAACCTCCTATTAGGATACTAAAATTGGTATTTTAAGAATACCAGGACCTCTAGTATGTTTCTAGGGAATTTGAGAAGGAAAATTGGCGGGGGTTGGCCGAGTTTGACTGCTCAAAGTTGTGTAAAAAGGAGAGGGTTGAGGTGCCCTTTTATAAGGGAGAAGAGGGGCACCTTAGGAAAAACATAAAATATTAATTTATAATAAAGTCATATTCGGTTTATAATAGCTCCAAATTGATTTATTTAGAAGCTAATATAGGAACGGGTCGAAATACTCTCAACCAATAGGTTTGAGAGAGGTTTAGGTTACTATTTTAACCTTATCATTTTAATTTAACTCTATGTTAAATAATTTAACTTTTACCGTTTCTTCCTGTTTTCTTACACTATATGGTTAATAAACATACTATAACAATCCCAAAGAACACCAAGTGGTTCATTGTAAATATATATAACCTTATCTAAGTCATTTGGCCGATCCTTAGATTTTTAGGAATAGAATAACAATTAATAATATAATATTTGTTTTAAACACTATTGTTTTTCAATTTTAAAACTATTTGGAAATTGATTTTTTTTTAAATCATAACAGCATGATTAGTTTGAAAAAAATTAATTAAATAAATACTAACATGTCATATTAACCTAGAAAATTATTGTAATTAATAAAAATTCTCAAATTACATTTATTTGGGTATTTATAACATCAATTATGTTAATATTTCATTAATAAGGTAATTACTGCATCATCATTGTGTCATAAATAAATTAAATTATTTAATGCCTAAAAATTATAAATAAAAAATAATTATGTAGTAAATATTTTTAGATTTCTAATGAATACTGATAGTCGAATTTATCTTATGTATAACCCTATATTAAAAATGTTTTACTTATTAAACTTTGATTTTAACTCTTTTAACTCTTCTTTAAATAAAATAACAGTAAGTGTCCTAATCTAATCCAAGTAGACCTGAAGGGTAATATTTTATTCCTAAGGTTATTTTTGGTCTAATTACACCTATCCAATAGAATTAGGACATGTGTTAGGGTAATAATATTATCATTTTACCCTTAATTACCATATTTACTTTTAACCGTGGTAAATAAAAGTAAAAAGTTACTATTCACAAAAAAATTATTTTTATCTTATTGAACCACATTTTACTCCTTGATATTAACCGTGACTCTCGGATTTTCGTAATTCAACTCACAAAAGCGTTAAAATTAATTTTTATGTACAATAGCAAATGCTCCTAGGAGGTGGGTAAAAGACGGTGAAAAGTTCAATAAAAGTTTTATTTATCTAAAATTATTATAAAATGACTCCGATGAATTACATTGAACATATATAAGTATTATGTTTCTATTTTGACCAAAAATAAATTTAAATAAAATAAGTGATTATTTAAATAAAAAGTCGGTTTTAACCAATAACTCAGTGTTTTCACTATTCATCAAAAATTGAATGTTTTCAGAAAAATACCAAAATTTCACCCAAGTCTAATTTCGATATTCCGAATCCAAAAATGAAGTCCATTTTGAGAGATAAATTTTATAAAATTTCAAAAAGTGGGTATTACTATTCATAATAGCTAGTTTATATAATATTTTAATAACATATCGTTGTTTAGTGAAACTTGCTATTGCGTACAACACACGCTATCGTGGAAGGTCGTGATTGCGTGTAAAGAAAGCCAAGCTAGTGTTGTGTGTAGTGAAAGATTCTTTTGATGTTGCGTATAACATAAGACATAAAAAAAATATACATCTCATAAACTATCAGGGTGTTACAATAAGTGTACTACCATTTGTCATATGTTATCAAGGTTATCATTATATTCATTGTATTCTGTGACTCTTTTGGTGGTTATTAACTATTTTTCTTACGACTCAATTGAATACAAAATGGTAACGAGCTTTGTCTCAATTTTCACTTCATTGTGACTTTCTTAGTAATTGTGCACCTACTCTTTCTTATGTGTTGTACCTACTACCCATTTGATATCACTTTTCAATTGAAATTATATTCCATTTAAATATACCTATTCTCATATCATGGATATTATTATTGTATAAGTCGTGTACTATTTTACATACGGTATTTATTTTGAATGTAGTTTTGACTGTGGAAATTTTGATGAATATGTATCCTCTATTCTATACGGATAATGTAAATATATATTGCTCTTGTATTGAATCTATTTTTAAATAATGATTTGGATGTAGATGGGGTGGGGACCTCTAAAGCCCCTCGATGCATCAGTAAGTCTCATTACACAAAACAGTTTGGCGATAGACCCTTCAAGTTTGTTTCAAAAAATCAGAAGGGTTTCTACCCATAGAACTAAACCATTTTTACTGTATTATGGTTCATGTTCCAGATACATGGCGTCTAATTAATAATCATTCTCTTTATTCATTATCGGTTATTATTATTATCCATGAGGTTTTCACTATTAAAAAATCTATGGATGTCGTTTCATTCCCAGGTTATTAATGGAATTAGTTGTTCATTTATTCACTATGCCATCTTGATTATGTTATATTGATTATGATTCACTTATTTTAGTACTCATGCTTCTGCTATTTGTTACCCTTACTGAGCATTTGAACTCACCCCTTTCATTATTTACCTTCAACAGGTTATGAAAATGAGGTCATTTATTGAGTGCTTGTGGATTCAGTTTTGGTTTTTCATTATGTATTGTATCTTGTAACCTTATCCAATGTAATTTATGTTAAATCAATGTATCTAGTTTCATCAATACTACTAAACTGATCGTTCCTTCGGAATTTTCATTCCTTCTAACCATGTAAACATCACATGTAATGCACCGGCTCCAGCCTAGTGGGGTCAGGGTGTTACAAATAACCCCTAAGAACCACTAATAAACCCAAATAACCCTGAAACCCACTATTAAACAATAAAAACCCTAATAAACACTACTAAATCGTAATAACCGGTAATAAACCCTAAAAAACTCTATTAGACCCTAATAAACGCTAAAAAAGTCCTAAAACCCATAATATACAATAAAAACACTATTTAACCATAATAAACCCTAATAATTACTAAAAACCAAAACAAAACCGACAAAACGCTACAAAAACCTCCAAATAATAGCCTACAAATCCCTACAACCCACTAATAAACCCTATCAAACCCTAATAACCCCAAAATAAATTGTAAAAAATCCTAACAACCCCAAAAAAATCGTAGCAAATCCTAAAAATTCCAAATAAATCGTAACAAACTGAAACAAACCATAAAAACCCCTAATAAACCGCAATAAACCCTAACCAATCATAATAAACCCTAATAAATCGTAATAAAACCAAATACACGTTACTAAACCCTAATAAATAAAATAAACCCAATAAACCCTAATAAATCCTAAATAACCCTAAAATGGTTGATAAACTCTTGAAAAAGCTATCAATGCCTACCAAAGCCCAATAAAACCCTAATATACAATAAAAAACAACGAGAAACTGTAAAAATTCTTAAAGAACACTTATAAATTCTAAATAACCCTAATAAACCCTAAAGTACCATATTAAACTCTAAAGAACTCTAAAAACCACAAAGAACCCAAAAAAAATTTAAACACATTATATAAACCTTAAAAACAACTACAATACCCAAACAAACCCCTAAAACAAACTAAAAACCCTAACAACCCCTTTCAATCCCAAAAAAACCCATAAACCCACCACCCCCACCCCCCCAAACCATTAAAAAGCCATCAGATACCATAAAAACCCATAAACACCCATTAACAACCCTTAAAACACTAGAGAAAACTACAAACCATAAACAACCATTAAAACCCTAAAAAAGGCTTCAAATTGACACACAAACCCTAAAAACGTTACAAAAACCCTTAAAAATGCAACAAAACCCGTAAAAATGCAACATACACCAAAAAATGCAATATAAACCCAAATAACGCTACATAAACTTTAAAAGCACTACGTAAACCCTAGAGTTGTAACATAAACCCAAAAAAGACAACATAAACCCTAAAAACTCAACATAAACATTAAAAAACACTACATTGTACCTCAAAACACAATATAAACCCTAAAACACTACATGAACCCTAAAAATGTTACATAAACCCTAAAAAATGCAACATAAATGCTACATCACACCTAAAAACGCTACATAAATCCAGAAAACGCAACATAAACCCTAAAAATGCTACATAAAACCTAAACCCTAAGCATGCTACATAAACCCTAAAAATGTTTCATAAACCCTAAAAATGATAAATAAAATCTAAAACTGCTAACTAAACACAAAAAATGCTACATAAACACTAAAAATGCTACATAAACTCTAACAATGCTACACAAACCCTAAAAAATTCTACAAAAACCCTAAAGACGCTTTAAAACCCTCAAAAATATTAAACCCTATTATACCATAATATAAAAAATTAAACCCTAATAAACCCCTAATAAACACTAATAATCCCTAAAAACACCGTATAATCCCTAAAAACCTATGAAACTCTACTCAACCCTAATAAAACCCCTAAAATACCTAATATAACCTAATAAATTATAATAAAACCTAGTAAACCCTAAAAAACGTTAAGAAAGCCTAAAAAACCCTAACCAACCCTAATAGGCACTAATAAACACTAATAAACCCTAATAAACCCCAAACAAAACCTAAAATGCCCTAATAAACCATAAATAAATCCAAATAAACCCTACTCAACCCTAACAAACCTTAACACACCATAATAACCCCTAATAAAACCCCAAAAAATCCTAATAAAGAAAAAAAATTCTAGTATACCTTAAAAAATCCATACAAACCATGGTAAACTCTAATATAACCTAATAATCCCTAAAAACTCTCACAAACAATAAAAAAATGATCCCAAACAATTAAAACGCGCTATATTACCTAAAAAGACCTAAAAACACTAATATAACATAATAAAGGAAAATAATGATAATATACCTTAAAAATCCCTAGAAACCCAAATAAACCATAATGTACTCTATTATAAGCTATGCAACCCTAAAAATGCTCACAAATAAAAAAAATTCTCACAAAAAATAAAAACATGCTATATTATCTAAAAAGGCCTAACAAACACTAATATAACCTAATAAAACAAAAAACAAATAAACCCCTAACAGACCCTAATAAACCCTAAAAATCCCTAATTAACCCTAATAAAAACTAATAAACCCTAATAAAACCATATTATAACCCTAAAAATTACTTCTCAACCCTAATAAACCATGAAACACCATAAAAAACCTAATAAAACCCAACTAAACCCCAATAAACAAAAAAAGAAACCATTAAAAACCCTTGAAACCATAATAAACCATAATAAATTCAAATAAAAGCTAATAAACCATCAAAAATTCTCACACACACTAAAAATGCTAATAAAACCTAAAAAGGCAAAACAACCCCTCATATATATTAACAAAAACTAAAAAACACTCACATACCCTAATAAAAACACAAACAAAACATATTAAACCCTAAAAATGCAGAACAAACCCTAATAAACCATAATCAACCCTAATAAACCCTAATAAAACCTTAAAGATACCAACTCAACCCTAAAAAACCCCTTAAAATACCTACTCTACACTATTAAACCTTAACACACTATAATAAACTATAATAAACCCCACTAAACCATAAAAATGGAAATATACCATTAAAAAGCCCCAAACCCCTTAATAAATGCTAATAAAACCTAAAAAAAGATTCTAAGTGCTAATAAACTAGAATAAACACTACTAAATACTAAAAACCCATTATATATCCTCTTAAAAATTAATAAACCATAATGAACAATAATAAACCCTAATAAATCATAAACATACCCAAATATACCATAATATACAATAATATACCCTAATAAACCCAACTCAATCCTAATAAAACCCTAAAAATACTAAATAAACCTTGACACACAATAATAAAGCCTAATAAAATCCTATTAACCCCCAAAAAACCCTAAAAAATGCTAATATACCATTAAAAAACATTAAAAACCTAACAAACCATAATAAATGTTAATAACACCTAAAAATTATAAAAAATGACGGTAAACCCTAAAAATACCTATAATAATAATAGTAGTTATAATTCACGTGCATGTGCATATGCATGTGCATGGTTTAAATAATAAATCATAATGTAGGTGCATGTGAATATGCCTGCGCATTTGCATGTGAATGATAATAAATTGTAAATTATAAATAGTAACGCATGTG
The DNA here is from genome assembly GCA_963277665.1 of Viscum album. Classification (NCBI taxonomy): domain Eukaryota; kingdom Viridiplantae; phylum Streptophyta; class Magnoliopsida; order Santalales; family Viscaceae; genus Viscum; species Viscum album. Next base: position 792,322,184 of record OY728167.1, read on the forward strand.
AATTGCACGTGTATGTGCATGTGCATGTGAATGATAATAAATAATAATTTATTATTTATATACAAGTGCATGTTAATGTGCATGTTTATGTGCATGTGCATGTACATGTGTATGTGCATGTGCATGGTAATAAACAATAAATAATAACCAACTCCACATGAATGTGCATTTGCATGTGAATGATAACAAATAATAAATAATAACACATGTGATAATAGAATAATGCACGTGCATTATGTGTGCACGTGCATTAGAATAATTAATAACAACACATATAATAATAGAATAACGTAAGTGCATTGAATTTTCATGTGCATGATAAAAAATAATATATAATAATGCGCGTGCAGGTTCATTTACATATAATGATAATGATAGTGATGCATGCACGTGAATGGTAATAAGTAATAAATAATAACGCAAGTGCATGTGCATTTGTATTTGATGATACAAACGACAACAACAAAAATAATAATAATAAATATAATATTAATAATAATAGAATAATGCAAGTTCATTTCATGTGCACATGCATGGTAGTAATTAATAAATAAATAATAATAAATAAGAACACGCATTCATGTGCATGTGCCTTTACATTTGATGATAATATTAATAATACTAATTGTAATAATAATAATAATAATTCATGCACGTGCATGGTAATAAATAATAAACAACAACCCACATGCATGTACATTTTCATGTTATAATGATAATAATAACGATAACGATAATAATAATAATAATAATAATAATACAAGTGCATTGCATATGCAAGTACATGGTAATAAATAATAAATAATAATGCACGTGCATATACATTTGCATGTGATGATAGTAATAACAACCACAATGGTAATAATAGTAGTATTAGTGGTGATAATAGTAGTAGTACTAATTCATATGATAATAGAATATTGCATGTGCATTACGTGTGCATGTGTATGGTAATAAATAATACCTCTCATGCATTGCATTTTCATGTGATGATGATGATGATAATAATAATATTATTTTTATTATTAATATTAATAATAACAATGCATGTGAAAATAGAATAAGGCATGTTCATTGATTGTGCATTTGGATGTGCATTTACATGTGATGATAACAACAACAACAACAACAACACAACCACAATAATAATAATAATAATAATAACAACAACACATGTGATAATAAAATAGTTTGTGTGCATTTCATGTGCATGTGCATGGTAATAAAAATATAATAATAACTCATGTGCATGTGCATGTGAATTTTCATGAGATGATGATAATAATAATAATAATAATAAGAGTGATAATAAGTTATAGTTGTTTGAAAAAACAACACAGAGGACAAAAGTGCAAGATTTGGTGTCTCGAAAAACCTAACAAATCATAGAGTAATTAAAAAAGGCATAACTTCTTCTTTATGTGTCCATTTCCACACCATTAATAGTCAAACTAAATCTCATGGAAAGAATTACAATAAAAACAGGTGTCAGAGGCCGAACAGACACACAGATCAAAAGTTATGACTTTTTTAAGAAAAATTTGATAGCGATCCGGACACAGAAATCGAGTTTTGGAGGCCTTCTAATGGGTTTTTGGGATTTTAGGGTCCCAAATAATAATTTAACTTTTTTAAAGTTAGCCTTTTGCATAGACCTCTTCATTTACTTGGATTTGATATGTGGTAGAGATCAAATAGACAACTAGAGTGAAAGTTATGACCGTTAGAATTGAACTTTTTTTGGAATAGTATAACTAATATATCTTTTGTTTCTTTGATCTTATGATAGTTTCGATTAGACTGGTCCTCATTCATCTCAAGAGCTTCGATTTTACTAGTCACAACACTCAAACGGACACCCGAAGGCGAAGTTATGCTTATTTTAGTGAGTTGTGGGTTTCTTAGGTTTTTAGGCGCTAGGAGGGTTGCCCAATTAAAAATGACAATAACTTCTGCTATGTGTGTTCATTTTGGCTCTACCACATATCAAATCGAAGATTGTGAAAAGATACACAGTCTAGTAACCACTAGAACCCATTCTGACATTCTTCAACCCCCCAAAACACCCAAAATCCCTTTGGATGGTCAACTGATTGGCTTCTGGTGTCCGTTTTGCAATGAAATCTTCGATGGGTGTCTGTTTTGCCTCTACAAATATCAAATCAAAGCTTGAGACTAGACCTACACTCATATAACCACTAAATCACCTTCTCACATCCTTGAAGGCCTAAAAAGGTACTTAAACCCTCCAAAATACCATAACATCTACTCCGGGAGTCCGTTTTGCCTCTACCATATATCAAATTAAGGCTTTCGACAAGATCTACACATATGTGACCAATAAGAACACCTTATCAAGATCTTAAAGACCCAAAAGGTCGATAAGTCCACCATATGACCATAACTTTTTCTCTGGATGTCTGTTTCACCTCTACCACATATCAAATTGAACCTTACGACTAGCTCTACACATATGTGACAACCATGAACAACTAAATAACCCTAAAAACCATGAATAACCCCATAAACACTAAAAACCATTAAAAACCACGACAAACCCTAACAAACCCTAAAAAAACCTAACAAACACTAACAAACCATAACAAACCCTATCAAACCCCAAAACAACCATAAAAAACATAAAAAACCCTAAAAACCCCTAACAAACACTAACAAGCCCTAACGAACCCCAAGAGGCACTAAGAAACCCCAATAAACACAAAAAAACTGAAAAAAATACTAAAAACCCTATGAAACCATAAGAAACCCTAACATTACCTTAAAAACCCTAAAACCCCTAACAAAACCTAATCAAACCTAAGAAACACTAACAAACCCTTATAAACCCTAACACGCCCTTAGAAACCCTAACACACCCTTAGAAACCCTAGCACACATCTAGAAACCCCAACACACCCATAGAAACCCTAACACAACCTTAGAAACCCTTAGAAACCAAAGAATGCCCTTAGAAACCCTAACCCACCCATAAAAACCCTAACCCATCCTTAGAAACCCTAACACACCCTTAGAAACCCTACGAAACCCTTAGACACCCAAAATCACTCTAATAATAACTAATAAATCCTAACAAACCCTACCAACCAATTAATAACCCTAATAAAACCAAATAAACCGCAAAGCCCACTACAAAACCCTAATAAACACTAATAAATCGTAATAAACCCTAAAAACCCTATTAGACCCCAATAAATGCTACAAAATACCTAATAACCCAAATATACAACAAAAACGTTATTAAAACATTCAAAATGCTAATATTAAAAAAAACCCTAACAAACCTGGAAAAACTTGACAAAACACAAAAAAACCATAAAAAACCCAAAAAACCAAAAACAAAACCCTAAAAAACCCTAAAAACCCTAAAAAAGTCCTAACACCCCTAAAAACCCTTAAATACCCTAAAACCCTTAAAACCCGAAAAAGACAAAAAAACCAGAAAACAAACCTAAAATACCCTATAAAACCTCAAAAACCCCTTAAAGACCTAAAAACCACTAAAAATGCTAAAAAACCCTAAAAAGCCTAAAAATTTATAACAAAACCCCAACCAACCCTATAAACCCATAAAACCCCTAAAACCCCCTAGAAAACCCTAAAAACCTCAAAAGAAACCCTAATACACCTTAAAGAACCCTAAAAACCCTAAAGAACACTAAAGAACCACTAAATCCACTAACAACACTACACATACCCAATCAATTGCTACAATAACCCGAAAAATGATTCAAAATCTACAAAACGCAACTAAACCCCCAGAAATGCTAAAATAACCCCAACAAAGCATAAAAAATCCAAACACACCCATAAAACCCATAATAATTCATAAAACCCCAAACAACTCAAACAAACTGTAACAAACCCTAAAAACCCTAGCAAAACATAACAAACCCTAACAACCACTATTAACCCCTAATAACCACTAATAAACCCTAAAAACCCTAAAACCCACTATTAAACCCGAAAACCGCTAATAAGCACTAATAAATTGTAATAACCTCTAATAAACCCTAACAAGCTCTATTAGACCCTAATAAATGCTACAAAATCCCTAAAACCCCTAAGATACTATAAAAAACACGACTAACCATAATGAACCCTAATAATCACTAAAAACCCTAACAAACCCGACAAAATGCTATAGAAACCTCCAAATAATAGCCTACAAAACCCTACAACCCACTAATAAACCCTAAAAACACTAATAACCCCAAAAAGCGTAACAAACCCTAACAACCCCAAATAAATCGTAACAAATCTTAAAAACTCCAAATAAATCGTAAAAAACTGAAACAAACCATAACAAACCCCTAATAAACCCCAATAAACCCTAACAAATCATAATAAACCCCAATAAATCATAATAAACCCAAATACATGTTACAAAACCCTAATAAATAAAATAAACCCTAATAAACCCTAATAAATCCTATATAACCCTAAAATGGTTCATAAACCCTAGAAAAAGCTATCAATGCCTACAAATGCCCAATAAAACCCTAATATACAATAAAAATTCTAATAAACTGTAACAAATCCTAAAGAACACTAATAAACCCTAAAAACCCTAATAAATCCTAAAGAACCCTATTAAACTCTAAAGAACACAAAAAACCCTAAAAAACCCAAAAAATGCTAAAACACATTATATAAACCCTAAAAACTGCTATAATACCCAAATAAAACATAAAAAACACTAAAAAAATTCTAACAACACCTATCAATCCCAAAAAAACAAATAAACCCATAAAACCCCCCAAAAACCATTAAAAAGCCATCAGAAGCCATGAAAACCATAAACACCCGTTAACAACCCATAAAATCCTTAAGAACACTACAAACCATAAACAACCATTAAAACCCCAAAAAAGGATTCAAATAAATACATAAACACAAAAAACGTTAAATAAACCCTAAAAATGCAACAAAAACTCTAAAAACGCCACATAAACCAAAAAACACAACATAAACCCAAAAAACGCTATATAAACCCTAAAAGCACTACATAAACACTAGAACTGTAACTTAAACCCTAATAAACATAACATAAACCATAAAAAACTCAACATAAACATTAAATAATGCTACATAAAACCTAAAAACACAATATAAACCCTAAAAACACTACATGAACCCTAAAAATGTCACATAAACCCTAAAAAATGCAACATAAATGATACAGCACCCTCAAAAAGGTTACATAAACCCAGAAAATGCAACATAAACCGTAAAAAATGCTACATAAAACCTAAACCCTAAACACGCTATATAAACCCTAAAACGTTACATAAACAATAAAAATGATACATAAAACCTAAAACCGCTAACTAAACCCTAACAATGCTACATAAACACTAAAATTTCTACATAAACTCTAACAAACGCTACACAAAATCCTAAAAAAAGCTACAAAAACCCAAAATATTCTTCAAAACCCTCAAAAATATTAAACCCTAATATATCATAATATAAAAAATTAAACCCGAAAAACCCCCTAAAAACTCAAATAATCCCTATAAACACCTTATAATCCCTAAAAACCATAAGAAACTCTACTCAACCCTAATACCCCAAAAATACCAAATAAACCCTAATAAATGATTATAAAACCTAATAAACACTAAAAACTTGTTAAGAGAACAAAAACAACCCTTACCAACCCTAATAGACACTAATAAACACTAATAAACCCTAATAAATCCCAAAAAACCCCTAAAAATCCCTAATAAACCATAAATAAATCCAAATAAACCCTGCTCATCCCTAACAAACCTTAACACGCCATAATAACACCTAATAAAACCCTACAAAACACTAATAAAGAAAAAAATGATAGTATACATCAAAAAATCCCTAGAAACCCTGATAAACTCTAATATAACCCAATAAACCCTAAAATAATCACAAAAAATAAAAAGAGATCACAAAAAATAAAAATGCGCTATATTACCTAAAAAGACTTAAAAACGCTAATATAACCAAAAAAGGTAAAAAAACGCTAATATACCTTAAAAATCCCATGAAACCCTAATAAACCATAATAAACTCTAATATAACGTATGAAACCCTAAAAACACTCACAAACAAAAACAAAATGCTCACAAAAAATAAAAACATGCTATATTATCTAAAAAGACCTAACAAATACTAATATAACCTAATAAAACAAAAAAAACTAATAAACCCCTAACAAACCCTAATAAACCATAAAAATCCCTAATAAATCCTAATAGAAACTAATAAACACTATTAAAACCATAATAAAACCCTAAAAATACCTTCTCAATCCTAATAAATCTTGAAACACTATAATAAAACTAATAAAACCCTACTAAACCCCAATAAACAAAAAATTGCAGAAAACCCATTAAAAATCCCTAAAAACCTAATAAACCATAATAAATTCTAATAAAACCTAATAAACCATAAAATATTATCACAGACACTAAACACACAATAATAAAACACCAAAAGTCCTAACAATCGCTCATATATATTATAAAAAACTAAAAAAATGCTCATATACTCTAATAAAAATAGTAACATACCCTAGTAATCCCTAAAAATCCCTAAAACCCTAAAAAACCCTACTCAACCCTAATAAACCCTAATAAAACACTAAATATACCTACTAAACCCTAATTAAACCCTAAAAATAAATAGTCAACCGTAATAAACCTTAACACACCATAATAAACCTTAATAAACCCCATGAAACCCTAAAAATGCAAATATACCATTAAAAAGTCCTAAAACACTTAATAAATTCTAATAAAACCTATCAAAGCTTAAAAGCACTAATAAACCCCAATAAACACTACTAAACCCTAAAATCCCCTAATATACCCTCTTAAAAATTAATAAACCATAATGAACCATAATAAACCCTAATAAATCCTAAACATACCCAAATATACCATAATATACAATAATATACCCTAATAAACCCAACTCAATCCTAATAAAACAATAAATACACTTAATAAACCCTAATAAACCTTGACACACCATAATAAACCCTAATAAAATTCTTATAACCCCCACCAAACCCTAAAAACGCTCATATTCCAATAAAAAACCCTAAAACCCTAACAAACCATAATAAATGTTAATAACACCTAAAAATCCAAAAAAATTATAGTAAACCCTAAAAATGGCTCTAATAATAACAATAGTAATAACGCACGTGCATGTGCATATGCATGCGCATGGTTTAAAAAATAAATCATAATGCATGTGCATGTGCATATGCCTGCGCATTTTCATATGAATGATAATAAATAATAACGCATGTGAATTGCATGTGTATGTGCATGTGCATGTGAATGATAATAAATAATAAATAATTACGCACATCCAAGTGCATGTGCATGTGCATGTACATGTGCATGGTTATAAACAATAAATAATAACCAAGTCCACATGAATGTTCATTTGAATGTGAATGATAATAAATAATAAATAATAACACATGTGATAAGAGAATAATTCACATGCATTGCGTGTGCACACTGATACAAAAATAGCCTTTATCAGTGATAGAAAAGTGATTTAATAGCACTAAAAAAAGTGTTTTTAATCAAGACGAGGATATAGGAGGTCCCTTTTATCAACGCTTAGAAAAGCGCTCATAAAGACACCTTTTATCAGTACTAAAAAACGCACTGATAAAAGACACCTTTATCATAGCTTTTTTTAGAGCTGATAAAAGGGATCTTTTATCAGCGCTTCTAAAAAGGGCGGATAAAAGTAAAAAAAATAAAAAATATATAAATAATGCGGGGGGGGGGGGGGGGGAGGGGGAGCTTTTAACTGCGCTTGACCCCCCCCCCCCCAATCAACACTAGGCGGACCCACCTCAATCTCTCCCGCGCGCTGCCCTTCCCAGGCATCCTCCACATGCGCGCACCTCCTTGCTTCCACCCGAACTCGAACCCATGACCTCTCCACTTGCGTGCCTACACCATTACCACTAAGCCATTTCCTTTTTTTCTCTATTTAATGATATATCTATTTATTTAAATATATATTTATATTTATTCATATATTAATATAGATTCATATTAATAAAATTATATTTAGTTATATTAATACATATATATTTATTCATATATTAGTATATATATATATTCATTATTATATTTATATATATTTATATTAATATGTTTTTATCCATATATTTATTTTTTAATTAATATATATTAATAAGATTAGTTTTAAATACATTTATAAAATATTTTTTTTGTTTTTTTATAAATAAATAAATATATACATATATACAACACACACACACACACAGACACATATATATTTATGAATAAATACAGATATATGTGTATTTGAAAAGCCATAGAATGTTAAAATAAACATTACTTCTAATCTAGAAGCCCGTTCTAACTCCACAACAAGTTAAATAGATGAAAATGAAACAATCATCGATATGATATGTGGTACGGGCCTAACGGTCATCCGGATCAGATGTTATACTTGTTTGAATGTTAAAAAATCGGGGTATCCCGACTAAAGCCACTAACAATGCTATATAAACCCTCTCAATTGCTACAAAAATCTGAGAAATGCTTCAAACCCCAAAAACCCCCAAAAAATGCTAAAATAACCCTAACAAAGAATAAAAAATCCAAACACACCCATAAAACCCAAAAAAAACACATAAAACCCCAAACAACTCAAACAAACTGTAACAAACACTAAAAACCCTAACAAAACCTAACAAACCCTAACAACCACTAATAACCCCTAAGAACCACTAATAAACACTAATAACCCCTAAAACCGACTATTAAACCCTAAACACCCTAATAAACACTAATAAATTGTAATAATGTGTAATAAACTCTAACAAACTCTATTTGAACCTAATAAACACTACAAAATCCCTAAAACCCCAAATATACAATAAAAACACTATTAAATCATAATAAACCATAATAATTATTAAAAACCCTAACAAACGCGACAAAACGCTACAAAAAACCTTTAAATAATAGCATACAAAAACCTACAAACCACTAATTAACCCTAGCAAACCCTAATAACCCCAAAATAAATCGTAACAAACCCTAACAGCCCCAAATAAATCTTAACAAATCTTAACAATTCCAAATAAATCATAAAAAACTGAAACAAACCATAACAAACCCCTAATAAACCGTAATAAACCCTAACAAAGCATAATAAACCCTTATAAATCGTAATAAACCCAAATACATGTTTCTAAACCCTAATAAATAAAATAAACCCGAATAAACCCTAATAAATCCTAAATAACCCTAAAAAGGTTGATAAACCCAAGAAGAAAGCCATTAAAGCCTACAAAAGCCCAATAAAACCCTAATATACAATTAAAAATGCTAATAAATTGAAAAAACTCTTAAAGAACACTAATAAACCCTAAAGAACCCTAATAAACCCTAAAGAAGCATATTAAACTCTAAAGAACACTAAAAACCACAAAGAAGCCAAAAAATGCCAAAACACATTATATAAACCCTAAAACCCGCTACAAAACCAAAATAAACCCTAAAACACACTAAAAAACCTAACAACCCCTATCAATCCTCGAAAAACAAATAAACCCATAAACCCCCCCCCCCCAAAAAAAACCATTAAAATGCCATCAGATACCATAAAAAACCATAAACCCCCGTTAACAACCCTTAAACCCCCTAAAAACAATACAAACCATAAGAAACCATTAAAACCTTAAAAAAGGCTTCAAATAGATACATAAACCCTAAAAACGTTACATAAACCCTAAAAAATGCAACAAAAACCCTAAAATTGCAACATAAACCAAAAAACGCAACACAAACCCAAAAAAGGTACATAAACCCTAAAAGCACTACATAAACCATAGAACTGTAACATAAACTCTAAAAAACACAACATAAACCCTAAAAAATACCACATAAACATTAAAAAAATACTCTATAAAACCTAAAAACAAAATATAAACCCTAAAAAAACTCCATGAACACAAAAAACGTTACATAAACCCTAAAAAATACAACATAAAAGCTACATTAGCCCTCAAAACGCTATATAAACCCAGAAAATGCAACATAAACCCTATAAAATGCTACATAAAACCTAAACCCTAAACACACTACATAAACACTAAAAAGATTACATAAACCCTATAAATGATACATAAAATATAAAACTTCTAACTAAACCCTAAAAACGCTACATAAACACTAAAAATGCTACATAAACTCTAACAACACTACACAAACCCTAAAAAATGCCACTAAAACCCTAAAGACGCTTTAAACCCCTTGAAAATATTAAACCCCAATACACCATAACATAAAAAATTAAACCCTAATAAACCCCTAATAAACATTAATAATCCCTAAAAACACCTTATAATCTCTAAAATCCTAAGAAACTCTACTCAACCCTAATAAGGCCCCAAAAATACCTAATAAGCCATAATAAATGATTAGAAAGCCTAATAAATTATAAAAACACGTTAAGAAAACCTAAACAACCCTAAAAAACCCTAATAGACACTAATAAACACTAATAAACCCTAATAAACACAAAAAAAATCCTAAAATCCCTAATAAACCATAAATAAAGCCAAATAAACCCTACTCAACCCTTACAAACCTTAACACACCATAATAACCCCTAATAAAACCCTAAAAATCCTCTAATAAAGAAAAAAATGGTAGTATACCTTAAAAATCCCTAGAAACCCTAATAAACTCTAATATAACCAAATAAACCCTAAAAATGCTCACAAATAATAAAAAATGATCACAAACAATAAAAATGTGCTATATTACATAAAAAGACCTAAAAACTCTAATATAACCTAATAAAGACAAAAAACACTAATATACCTTAAAAATCCTTAGAAACCTTAATAGACCATAATAAACTCTAATATAGCCAAAGAAACCAAAAAATGCTCACAAACAAAAAACCAACCGCTTACAAACAATAAAAAAATTCTATATTATCTAAAAAGACCTAACAAAAACTAATATAACCTAATAAAATTAAAAAAAACTAATAAACCCCTAACAAACCCTAATAAACTCTAAAAATCCATTATAAACCCTAATAAAAATGAATAAACCCTAATAAAATCCTAAAAATACATTCTCAACCCTAATAAACCTTGACACGCCATAACAAAACCTAATAAAAACCAACTAAATCCCAATAAACAAAAAAACGCAAACAAATAATTAAAAAGACCTAGAAACCCTAATAAACCATAATAAATTCAAATAAAATCTAATAAACCATTAAATATACTCACAAACACTAAAAACATGATAATAAAACCTAAAAAGTCATAATAACCCCTCATATATTTTAACAAAAACTAAAAAAACTCTCATATACCCTAATAAAAACACTAACAAACCCTAGTAAACCCTAAAAATCCCTAACAAATCCTAATAAACCATATTCAACCCTAGGAAACCCTAGTAAAATCTTGAATATACCGACTCAAGCCTAAAAAACCAAAAAATACCTAATCAACCCTAATAAACATTAACACAACGTAATAAACCATAATAAACCTCACTAATCCCTAAAAACACAAATATACCATTAAAAATCCCTAAAACCCCTAATAAATACTAATAAAACCTAACAAGGCTTAAAAGTTCTAATAAACCCGAATAAACACTACAAAACACTAAAAACCATAATATACACTCTTAAAAATTAATAAACCATAATAAACCCTAATAAATCCTAAACATAAATAAATATACCATTATATACCATAATAAACCCTAATAAATTCTTAATAACCCCCACCAAACCCTAAAAAATGCTAATATAGCATTAAAATTTCTTAAAAACCTAACAAACCGTAATAAATGTTAATAACACTTAAAAATCCTAAAAAATGATAGTAAACCCTAAAAATACCTCTAATTATAGTAGTAGTAATAATGCACATTCACGTTCGTATACACGTGCATGGTTTAAATAATAAATCATAACACACGTGCATGTGCATATGAATGCGAATTTTCATGTGAATGAAAATAAATAATAATTTATAAATAACAACGCATGTGGATTGCATGTGTATGTGCATGTGCATGTGAATGATAATAAATAATAAATAATAATGCACATCCATGTTCATGTGCGTGTGCATGTGCATGGTAATAAAAATAAATAATAACAAAGTCCACATGAATGTGCATTTTCATGTGAATGATAATAAATAATAAATAATAACACATGTGATAATAGAATAACGCAAGTGAATTGCGTGTTCACGAGCATGATAATAAATAATAATAACACATGTGATAATAGAATTACGTAGGTGCATTGCATTTTCATGTGCTTGGTAATAAATAATATATAATAACGCACATGTATGTTCCGTTACATATAATGATAATGATAATGATGCATGAACATGCATGGTAATAAATAATAAATAACAACGCTTGTGCATGTGCATTTGTATTTGATGATACAAACAACAACAACAACAACAACAACAATAATAATAATAGAATAACGCAAGTGCATTGCATGTGTACGTGCATAGTAGTAAATAATAAATAAATAATAATAAATAAGAACACACATGCATGTGCATGTGCATTTACATTGGATAATAATATTAATAATACTAACTATAATAATAATAATAATAAAGTATGCACTTGCATGGTAATAAATAATAAATAACAACGCACATGCATATGGATTTCCAAGTGATAATGATAATCATAATGATAATTATAACAACAACAACAACAACAACAAAAATAATAATAACTATGACAATAATAATAATAATAAAATAATACAAGTGCATTGAATATGCACATGCATGGTAATAAATAATAAATAATAATGCATATGCATCTGCATTTTCATGTGATGATAACAATAATAACAGCAGTAGCAGTAGTAGTGATAATTGTAGTAGTACCAATGCATGTGATAATAGAATATTGCATGTGCATTATGTGTGCACGCGCATGGTAACAAATAATAACTCACATGCATTTCATTTTCAGGTGATGATGATGATGATGATAACAATAAAAATAATAATAACATTAATATTAATAATAACAACACATGTGATAATAGAATAACACACGTGTATTCAATGTGTGTGTTTATGTATTTTCATGTGCATTTGCATGTGATGATAATAACAATAACAACAACAACAACAACCACAATAATAATAATAACAATAAGAATAACAATGTATGTGATAATAAAATAATGTGTGTTCATTGCATGTGCACGTGCATGGTAATAAAAAATAGATGCACATGCATGTGCATGTGCATGTGCATGAGATGATGATAATAATAATAATAATAATAATAATAATAACAGTAATAATAATAATAATAACAACAACAATGCATGTGATAATAGAATAATGAACGTGCATTGCATGTGGAGTGCATGATAATAAATAATAACTCATAGCGCACGTGATGATAATAACAACAATAATATTAATATTAATAATAATAGCGCATGTGATAATAGAATGACGCACATGTATTGAATGTGCTCGTGTAGGGTAATAAATAATAACGCATGTGCATTTTCATTTTCATTTGATGATAATAACTATAATAACAATAATAGTAATAATAACAATAACAATAAAAGTGCATGTGATAATAGAATAATGTAGGTGCATTGTGTGTGCGCGTGCATGGTAATAAATAATAACGAACATGTATATGCATTTTCATATGTTGATAATAATAATAATAATAGTAATAATAATAACAACAACAACAACAACATATGCCCATTCATGGAAACAAATAATAAATAATAAATAATAAATAATAATGCATGTACATCTGCATTTGCATGTGATGATAATAATAATAATAATAGTAATAAAAATAATGATAATTATGATAATGATAATGATAATAATGATAATAATAATATGTGTGATAATAGAATAACACACATCCTAACAAACCCTAACAACCACTAATAACCCCTAAGAACCACTAATAAACCCAAATCACACCTGAACCCGACTATTAAACCATAAAACCATAATAAACACTAATAAATAATAATAACCTATAATAAACCCTAAAATTCCCAATTAGACTCTAATAAACTCTACAAAAGACCTAAAACCCCTAATATATAATAAAAACACTATTGAACCATAATAAATCCTAATAATCACTAAAAACCCTAACAAACCCGACAAATCACTACAAAACCCACTAGATAATTGCCTACAAAACCCTACAACCTGCTAATAAACCCTAACAAAACTTAATAACCCCATAATAAATCATAACAAACCCTAACAACCCCAAATAAATCGTAATAAATCCTATCAACACCAAATGAATCGTAAAAAACTAAAACAAACCATAACAAGCCCCTAATAAACATCATTAAACCCTAACAAATCCAAATAAACCTTAATAAATCGTAATAAACTCAAATACACATTAATAAACCCTAATAAATAAAATAAACCCAAAGAAGCTCTAATAAATCCTAAATAACTCTAAAAAAGGTTGATAAACCCTAGAAAAAAGCTATTAATGCCTACAATAGCCCAATAAAACCCTAATATACAATAAAAAATCTAATAAACCGTAACAAATCCTAAAGAACACCAATAAACCCTATAGAACCCTAATACACCCTAAAGACCCATAATAAACTCTAAAGAACACTAAAAAACCCTAAAGAACCCAAAAAGGCTAAACCACATTACATAAACACTAAAAACCACTACAATTCCTAAACAAACCCTAAAACACATTAAAAACCCTTACAATCCATATCAATCCTGAAAAAATAAATAAACACATAAAAACCCCAAAAAACCATTGAAATCCCATCAAATACCATAAAAACCATAAACACCCGTTAACAACCCTTGAAACCCCAAAAAACCACTACAAACCATAAACAAACATCAAACCCCTTAAAAAGGAATCAAATAGATAAATAAACCCAAAAAACATTACATAAACCCTAAAATGCAAAATAAACCCTAAAAATGCAACATAAACCCAAAAAATGTAACATTAACCCAAAAAACGCTACATAAACCCAAAAAACATTACATAAACCTTCGAACTGTAACATAAACCCTAAAAAACGCAACATAACCATTAAAAATGCTACATAAAACCTAAAAACACAATATAAACCCTAAATAACCACATAAACTCTAAAAGGTTACATAAACCCTAAAAAATGCAACATAAACGCAACATCACCCCTTAAAACGCTACATAAACTCAGAAAACGCAACATAAACCCAAAAAAATTCTACATAAAACCTAAACCCTAAACATGGTGCATAAACCCTAAAAACATTACAAAAACCCTAAAAATTCTACATAAAACCTAAAACCACTAACTAAACCCTAAAAGGGCTACATAAACACTAAAAATGCTAAAAAATTCAAACAATGCTACACAAACACTAAAAAATGGTACAAAAACCCAAAAGACGCTTCAAAACCCTCAAAAATATTAAACCATAATATACCATAATATAAAAAATTAAACACCAATAAACCCATAACAAACTCTAATAATCTCTAAAAACACCATATAATCCATAAAAACCCTAAGAGACTCTACTCAACCCTAATAAAACCACCAAAATACCCAATAAACCCTAATAAATGATAATAAAACCTTATAAACTCTAAAAACACATTAAGAAAACCAAAACAACCCTAACCAACCCTAATAGACACTAATAAACACTAATATACCCTAATAAACCCCCCCAAAACCCTAAAAATCCCTAATAAACCATTTAAAAATCCAAATAAACCCTACTCAACCCTAACAAACCTTAGCACACCATAATGACCCCTAATAAAATCCTACAAAACCCTAATAATGAAAAATATGCTAGTATACCTTAAAAAATCCCTAGAAACCCTGATAAACTCTAATATAAACTAATAAACCCTAAAAACATTTTCAACAATAAAAAAGATCACAAACAATAATAACACGCTATATTACCTAAAAATACCTAAAAACACTAATATAACCTAATAATGAAAAAAAACGCTAATATACCTTTAAAATCCCTAGAAACCATAAAAACAATAATAAACTCTAATATAACCAAAGAAACCCTAAAAATGATAACAAAAAGAAGCTCAAAACAATAAAAAATGCTATATTATCTATAGGACATAACAAACACTAATATAACCTAATAAAACAGAAAAACTAATAAACCCCTAATAAACCATAATAAACCCTAAAAATCCCTAATAAACCCTAATAAAAATAATAAACCCTAATAAAACCACAATAAAACCCTAAAAATCCCTTCTAAAACCTAATAAACCTTGAAAGACCATAATAAAACCTAATAAAACCCAACTAATCCCAACAAACAAAAATATGCAAACAAACCATATAAAAGCCTTAGAAACCCTAATAAACCATAATAAATTCTAATAAATCCTAATAAACCCCCAAAAATGATCACAAACACTAAAAACATGCTAATAAAACCTAAAAAGTCCTAACAACCCCTCATATATATTAACAAAAACTAAAAAACACTCATATACCCTAATAAAAACACTAACAAACCCAAGTAAACACTAAAAATCCCAAACAAACCCTAATAAACACTACTCCACCCTAATAAACCCTAATAAAACACTAAAGCTACCTAATCAACACTAATAAAACCCTAAAAATACCTACTCAACCCTAATAAACCTTAACCCACTATAATAAACCACAATAAACCTCATTAAACCCTAAAAACGTAAATATTCCATTAAAAAGCCCTAAAACCCCTAATAAATGATAATAAAATCTAACAAAGCTTAAAAGCACTAATAAACCCTAATAAACACTTCTAAACCCTAAAAACCCAAATATACAATCTTTAAAATTAATAAACAATAATGAATGATAATAAAACCTAATAAATCCCAAACATACCCAAATATTTCATAATATAACATAATATACCCTAATAAACCCAAATCAATCCTAATAAAACCCTAAAAATATCTAATAAACACTAACAAACCTTAACACACCGTAATAAACCCTAACAAACTCTTAATAACCCCCAATAAACCCTAAAAACGCTAATGTACCATTAAAAACCCCTAAAACCCAAACAAACCATAATAAATGTTAATAACACCTAAAAATTCTAAAAAATTCTAGTAAACCCTAAAAATACCTCTAATAATAATAAGAGTAATAACACACATGCATGTGCATATGCATGTTCATGGTTTAAATAATAAATCATAACACACGTGCATGTGCATATTCATGTGCATGGTTTAAATAACGAATCATAATGCACGTGCATGTGCATATGCATGCACATTTTCATGTGAATGATAATAAGTAATAAATTATAAATAATAACGCATGTGAATTGCATGTGTATGTGCAAGTTCATGTGGATGATAATAAATAATAAATAATAACGCACATCCAAGTGCATGTGCATGTGCATGGTAATACCCAATAAATAATAATCAAGTCCACATGAATTTTCATTTTCATGTGAATGATAATAAACAATAACACATTTGATAATAGAATAATGCACGTGCATTGTGTTTGCACGTGCATGACAATAAATAATAACAACACGTGTGATAATAGAATAACGCAAGAGCATTGATTTTCCATGTGCATGATAATAAATAATATATAATAACGCACGTGCATGTGCATTTACATGTAATGATAATGATAATGACACATGCACGTGCATGGTAATAAATAATAAATAACAAGGCACGTGCATGTGCATTTGTATTTGATGATACAAACAAAAATAATAATAATAATAATAATAATAATAGTATAACGTAGGTGCATTTCATGTGCACGTGCATAGTAGTAAATAATAAATATATAATAACAAATAAGAACACACATGCATGTGCATTTGCATTTACATTTGATGATAATATTAATAATACTAATATTAATAAAATAATAATAATGCATGCACATGCATGGTAATAAATAATAAATAACAATACACATGTGCAGGTGCATGGTAATAAAAATATAACAACAACGCACATGCATGTGAAGGTGCCTATGGATGAGATGATGATGATAATAATAATAACAGTAATAATACGTTATAGTTGTTTGAAAAAACAGCAGAGATGATAAAAATGCTTTGGGTGTCCATTTCACCTCTACCACATATCAAATTGAGGCTTACGACTAGCTCTACACATCTGTGAAAACCATGAACAACAAAATAACCCTAACAAACGATGAATAACCCCATAATCACAAAAAACCATGAAAAGGCATGCAAAACCTTAAGAAACCCTAACAAACCCTAAAAAACACTAAAAAACCCTAACAAACACTAACAGATCCCAAAAAACCCTAAAAATACATAACAAACGCTAACAACCCCTAATAGACCCTAACAAGCCCTATCAAACCCCAAGAAGCACTAAGAAACCCCAATAATCCCAAAAAAACCTGAAGAAACCCTAAAAACCCACTAAGAAACCAAAAGAAACCCTAACAAAACCCTAATCAAACCTAAGAATCTCTAACACACCCTTAGAAACCCTAAGGAACCCTTAGTAACCCTAACCCACCCTTAGAAACCCAAGAACACCCTTAGAAACCCCAACACACCAATAGAAACCCAAACACAACCTTAGAAACCCTTAAAACCATAGCACACCCTTAAAAACCCTAACCCACCCCATAAATTCCCTGACCCACCCTTAGAAACCCTAACACACCCTTAGAAACCCTAACAAACACTTAGACACCCAAAATCATTCTAATAAGCACTAATAAATCCTAACAAACCCTACCAACCAATAATAATCCATAATAAACCCTAATAAACCCTAAATCCCACTACTAAACCCTAATAAACACTAATAAATAATAATAAACCCTAAAATGCTATTAGACTCCAATAAAAGCTACAAAATACCTAAAAACCCAAATATACAACAAAAATTCTTTTAAACCATTCCAAATGCTAATATTCACAAAAAACTCTAACAAACTCGGCAAAACCTAATAAAACCCTAAAAACCCTAAAACCCCAAAAAATCCAAAAAAACCCTAAAAACATCCTAAAAACCCCTATAACCCTAAAAAATCCTAAAACCCTAAACATCCCTAAAACCCCTAAAAACACGAAAAAATAAAAAAAAAACCTGAAAAAAACTTAAAAACCCCTAAAAAACCTCAAAAAACCTCAAAAAACCACAAAAAATGCTAAAAACCATAAAACCCCTAAAATTCTAAAAAAACCCTAAAATGCCTAAAAATGCTTAACAAAACCCTATCCAGCCCTATGAAACCCTTAAAACCCCAATAAACCCCATAGAGAACCCTAAAAACCACAAAAGAAACCCTAATACACCATAAAGAACCCTAAGGAACACTAAAAAACCCTAAAGAACCACTAAAGCCACTAACAACTCTACATAAACTGTAAAAATCGCTACAAAAAATCGATAAATCCTTCAAAACCCACAAAACAAAACAAAACCCTAAGAAATTCTAAAATTACCTTAAAAAAGCATAAAAAATCCCAACACATCCATAAAACCCGAAAAAAAAGCATAAAACCCCAAACAACTCAAAAAACTGTAACAAACCCTAAAAACCCTAACAAAACCTAACAAACACTAACAACCCCTAAGAACCACTAATAAACCCTAATAACCCCTAAAACTCACTATTAAACCTTAAAAACCATAATAAACACTAATATACCGTAATAACCGGTAATAAAACCTAAAAAACTCTATTAGACAATAATAAACTCTACAAAATCCCTAAAACCCCTAATATACAATAAAAAAATACTATTAAACAATAATAAACCCTAATAATCACTAAAAACCCTAACAAACAAGACAAAACACTACAAAAACCTCCAAATAATAGCCTACAAAACCCTACAACCCACTAATAAACCCTAGAAAGTCCTAATAACCCCAAAATAAATCGTAACAAACCCTTACAACCCAAAATAAATCCTAAAAAATCCTAACAACATCAAATAAATCGTAATAAACCGAAACAAACCATAATAAACTCCTAATAAACCCCAATAAACCCTAACAAATCACAATAAACCCTATTAAATCGTAATAAACCCAAATACACGTTACTAAAACCTAATAAATAAAATAAACTACAATAAACCCTAATAAATCCTAAATAACCCTAAAAAAGGTTGATAATCCCTTGAAAAAGCTATTAATGCCTACGAAAGCCCAAAAAAACCCTAATATACAATAAAAAATGCTAATAAACTGTAACAAATCCTAAAGAACCCTAATAAACCCTAAATAATCCTAATAAACCCTAAAGAACCATATTAAACTATAAAGAATACTAAAAACTCTAAAGAACCCAAAAAAACACAACATAAATTCTAAAAAACGCAATATAAACATTAAAAAATGATACATAAAACCTAAAAACATAATACAAACCGTAAAAATACAACATGAACCCTAAAAACGTTCCATAAACCCTCAAAAATGCTACATCACCCCTAAAAATGCTACGTAAACCCAGAAAATGCAACATAAACCCTAAAAAATGATACATAAAACCCAAACCCAAAACATGCTACATAAACCCAAAAAACGTTACATAAACCCGAAAAATGATACATAATATCTAAAATTGCTTACTAAAGCCTAAAAACGCTACATAAACACTAAAAAAACTACATAAACTCTAAAAATGCTACACAAACCCTAAAAATGCCACAAAAACCCTAAAGACGCTTTAAAACCCTCAAAAATAATAAACCCTAATATACAATAATATAAAAAATTAAACCCTAATAAAGGCCTAATAAACTTTAATAATCCCTAAAAACACCTTATAATCCCTAAAACCCTAAGAAACTCTACTCAACCCTAATAAAACCCAAAAATACCTAATAAACCCTAATAAATGATAATAAAACCTAATAAACCCTAAAAATAGGTTAAGAAAACCTAAACAGCCCTAACCAACCCTAATAGACACTAATAAAAACTAATAAACCCCAAACAAACCCTAAAAGGCACTAATAAAAATTAAATAAAGCCAAATAAACCCTACTCAACCCTAACAAACCTTAACACACCATAATAGCCCTTAATAAAACCCTACAAAACCCTAATAAAGAAAAAAATTGCAAGTATACCTTAAAAAATTCGAAGAAACCCTGATAAACTCTAATATAACCTAATAAACCCTAAAAACGCTCAAAAATAATAAAGAAATGATCACAAACAATAAAAACGCTCTATATTACCTAAAAAGACCTAAAAACACCAATATAACCTAATAAAGACAAAAAATGCTAATATACCTTAAAAATCCCTTGAAACCCTAATAAACAATAATAAACTCTAATATATCATAACAAACCATAAAAATTCTCACAAACGAAAACAAAATGCTCACAAACAATGAAAACACACAATATTATATAAAAAAACCTAATAAACACAAATATAACCTAATAAAACAAAAAAAAACTAATAAACCCCTAACAAACCCTAATAAACCCTAAAATCCCTAATAAAACCTATTAAAAACTAATAAACCCTAATAAAACCATAATAAAACCCTAAAAATTCCTTGTCAACCCTAATAAACATTGAAACACCATAACAAAATCTAATAAACCCCAACTAAACCCCAATAAACAAAAAAACGGAAACAAACCATTAAAAAGACCTAGAAACACTAATAAACCATAATAAATTCAAATAAAAGCTAATAAAACATTAAAAATGCTCACAGACACTAAGAACATGCTAATAAAACCTAAAAAGTCCTAATAACCCCTCATATTTATTAACAAAAACTAAAAAACACTCATATACCAAAATAAAAACCCTAACAAACCCTAGTAAACCCTAAAAATCCATAACAAACCCTAATAAACCGTACTCAACCCTAACAGACCCTAATAGAACCTTAAAGATACTGACTCAACCCTAATAAAACCCTAAAAATACCTACTCAGTCCTAATAAACCTTAACACACCATAATAAACCATAATAAACCCCACTAAACCCTAAAAAATGCAAAAATACCATTTAAAAGCCCTAAAACCCCTAATAAATGTTAATAAAACCTAACAAATCTTAAAAGTGCTAATAAACCTGAATAAAAACTACTAAACACTAAAAAACCCAAATACGCCTTCTTAAAAAATAATAAACCATAATGTACCATAATAAACCAAAATAAACCCTAAACATTCCCAAATATACCATAATATACCATAATATACCCTAATAAAGCCAACTCAATCCTAATAAAACCCTAAAAATACCTAATTAACCTTAACACACCATAATAAACCCTAATAAAATCCTAATAACCCCCACCAAACCCTAAAAACACAAATATACCATTAAAAACCCTAAAACCCTAACAAACCATAATAAATGTTAATAATACCTAAAAATCATAAAAAATGATAGTAAACCCTAAAAATACCTCTAATAATAATAATAGTAAAAACGCACGTGCATGTGCATATTCATGTGCATGGTTTAAATAATAAATCATAATGCACGTGCATGTGCATATGCTTGCGCATTTGCATGTGAATGATAATAAATAATAAATTATAAATAATAACACATGTGAATTGCATGTGTATGTGCATGTGCATGTGAATGATAATAAATAATTACTCACATACAAGTTCATGTGCATGTGCATGTGCATGTGCATGTGCATGGTAATATACAATAAATAATAACCAAGTCCACATGAATGTGCTTTTTCATGTGAATGATAATAAATAATAAATAATAACACATTTGATAATAGAATAACGCATGTGCATTGTGTGTGCCCGTGCATTAGATTAAATAGTAATAACACATATGATATAGAATAACGCAAGTGCATTGAATTTGAATGTGTATGATAATATATAAAATTTAATAACGCACGTGCATGTGCATTTACATGTAATGGTAATGACAATGATGCATGCACATGAATGGTAATAAATAATAAATAACAACGCACGTGCATGTGCATTTATATTTGAGGATATAAACAACAACAACAACAACAACAATAACAACAATAACAACAATAACAACAACAATAATAACAGTAATAGTATTAAAATTAATAATAGAATAATGCAAGTGCATTTCATGTGCATGTCCTTAGTAGTAAATAATAAATAAATAATAATAAATAAGAATGCACATTCATGTGCATGTGCATTTACATTTGATGACAATATTAATAATACTAACTGTAATAATAATAAGAATAATAACGCTTGCACGTGCATGGTAATAAATAATAAATTACAACGCACATGCATGGGTATTTGCATATGATTATGATATTAATAATGATAATGATAATAATAATAACAATAATAATAATAATAATAACCGTGATAACAATAATAAAAATAATAATAAAAGAATAATACAAGTGCATTGCATATGCACGTACATGGTAATAAATAATAAATAATAACACATGTGCATCTCCATTTGCATGTGATAATAGTAATAATAACAGCAGTAGTAACAGTAGTAGTAGTAGTGGTGATAATAGTAGTATTACTAATGCCTATGATAATAGAATATTGAATGTGCATTACGTGTTCATGTGTATGGTAATAAATAATAACTCTCATGCATTTCATTTGCATGTGATGATGATGATGATGATGATAATAATAATAATAATTATAATAATAATAATATTAATAAGAATATTAATAATAACAATGCATGTGATAATAGAATAACCCATTGTCAATGAATGTGGGTGTATGTACATTTGGATGTTCATTTTCATGTGATAACAATAACAACAACAACAACAACAACAACAACAACAACAACAACAACAACAACAACAACAACCACAATAATAATAATAACAATAATAATAATAAAAATAATAATAATAACGTATGTGATAATAAAAAAACTTGTGTGCATTGAATGTGCACGTGCATGGTAACAAAAATATAACAATAATGCACATGCATGTGCATGTGCATTTTCATGAGATGAGGATAATAATAGTAATAATAACCGTAATAATAAGGTATTATTGTTTGAAAAAATAGCAGATAGGACAAAATTGATAGAAATGGTGTCTCGAAAAATGTAACAAATCACATAGTCATTAAAAAAGGTGGAACTACTTCTTCAGATGTCCATTTACACTTCTTTAATAGTCAAAATAAATCTTATGGAACGAACTACAATAAAAACAGGTACCGGAGGCTGAACAGACACATGGATAAGAAGTTATAACCGCTTTAAGAAAAATTTGACAGGGATCCTAACACGAAAATAGAGTTTTTTAGTACTTCTTATCGGTTTTTGGGATTTAGGGTCCCAAACATGACTTGAACTTTCTTCAAGTTATCCTTCTGCATAGATCTCTTCACTGCCTTCGATTTGATATGTGGTAGAGCTCAAACGGACAACCAGAGTGAAAGTAATGGCCGCTTGAAGTTGGACTTCTTTTCAAGTGGTATAACTAATATATCTTTGGTTTATTTAATCTTCTCACAGTTTTGATTAGACTTGGTCCTCACTCATCTCACGAGATTCAATTTTTCAAGTCACAGCGCTCAAACAGACACCCGAAGGAGAAGTTATGCCTATTTTAGTGAGTTACGGGTTTATTAGGTTTTTAGGTGCTAAGAGGGTTGCTCAATTTAAAATGAGAATAACATATTATAAGTGGGTTAATTTTGTCTCTACCACATATCTAATCAAAGATTGTGAAAAAATACACACTCTGGTAACCACTGGAACCCATTCGGACATTCTTCAACCCCCCAAAAGACCCAAAATCCATTTGGATGGTCAAAAGATTGCCTTTTGGTGTCCGTTTTGCAATAACTTCTTTTATGGGTGTCCATTTTGCCTCTACCACATATAAAATTGAATATTGAGACTAGAACTACACTCATATAACAACTGAAGCAGCTTCTCACATCCTTGAAGGCCCAAAAAGGTACTTAAACCCTCCCAAAGAGCATAACTTCTACTCTGGGAGTCCGTTTTGCCTCTACCATATATCAAATCGAATCTTTTGACTAGATCTATACATCTATGACCAATAGGAACCCATTATCACGTTCTTAAGGATCCAAAAGGTCATTAAGTCCTCAAAATGACCATAACTTCTGCTCTGGGTGTCCTTTTCACCTCTATCACATATCAAATTGAAGCTTGCGACTATCTCTACACATCTGTGACAACCATGGACAACTAAATAACCCTAACAAACCATGAATAACCCCATAAACAATAGAAAAAATTAAAAACAATTAAAAACACTAACAAACCCTAAAAACCCTAACAAACCCCAAAAAACCCTAACAAACCCTAACAAGTCCTAACAAACCCAAGAAGCACTAAAAAACCCCAATGAACACACCAAACCTTAAGAAACCCTAAAAACTCCTATGAAACCACAAGAAACTCTATCATAACCCTAAAAACCCTAAAAACACTAACAAAACCCTATGCAATCTCAAGAAACACTAACACACCCTTAGAAACACTAACACACCCTTAGAAAACCTAACACAACCTTAGAAACCCTAGAACACCCTTAGAAACCCCAATGCACCCATAGAAACTCTAACACAACCTTAGAAACCCTTAGAAACCATAACACACCCTTAGAAACCCTAACCTGCCCATAAAAACCCTAACCAACCCGTGAAAACCCCTAACACACCCTTAAAAACCCAAATAATTCCTCAAACACCCTAAATAACTCTAATAATAACTAATAAATCCTAACAAACCCTACCAACCAATAATAAACCATAATAAACCTTAATAAACCCTAAATCCCATTACTAAACCCTAATAAACACTAATAAATTGTAATAAACCCTACAACCTCAATTAGACCCCAATAAAAGCTACAAAATACCTAAAAACCAAAATATACAACAAAAAAGCTATTAAACCCTTCAAAATTCTAATAATCATAAAAAAACCCTTGCAAACCCGAAAAAACCTGACAAAACCCTAAAAATCCATAAAAACCCAAAAAACCCCTAAAACCCCTAAAAAACCCTAAAAACCCTAAAATCCATAAAAAATCCTAAAAACATTAAAAAACCCTAAAACCCCTAAAACCACTAAAAATAGAAAAAACCGAAAAAACCCAAAAACAAACCTAAAAACCCAAAAAAAACCTAAAAAACCTCAAAAAACCCAAAAAAAAACTAAAAACCACTAAAAATTCTAACAAAACCCCTAAAAGCCTAAAAATTCCTAAAAACTCTAACCAACCCTATGAAATCCTTCAAACCCTAAAAACCACCTAAAAAACCCTAAAAACCTCAAAAGAAACCCTAATACACCCTAAAGAACCCTAAAACCCCTAAAACCCTGAAAGAACCATAAAGAACCACTAAAGCCACCAAAAATGCTACATAAACCCTATCAATTGCTATAGAAACCCAAAAAATGCATCAAGACCCAAAAAATGCAAAAAACCCCCAAAAATGCTAAAATAACCCTAACAAAGCATAAAAAATCCAAACACACCCATAAAACCCAAAAAAATGCATAAAACCCCAAACAACTCAAACAAATGGTAACAAACCCTAAAAACCTAACAAACCCTATCAAACCCTAACAACAACTAATAACCCCTACGAACCACTAATAAACCCTAATAACCCATAAAACACAATATTAAACCCTAAAAACCCTGATAAACACTAATAAATCGTAATAACCTGTAATAAACCCTAAAAAACTCTATTAGACCCTAATAAACACTACAAAAGCCCTAAAACCCCCAATATACAATAAAAACACTATTAAACTATAAAAAACCCTAATAATCACTAAAAACCCTAACAAACTCGACAAAACACTACAAAAATCTCAAAATCATAGCCTAAAAAACCCTACAACCCACTAATAAACCCCAAAAATCCCTAATAACCCCAAAATAAATCGTAACAAACCCTAACAACCCGATATAAATCAAAAAAATCCTATCAATGACAAATAAATCATATCAAACTGAAATAAACCATAACAAACCCTTAATAAACCCCAATAAACCCTAAAAAATCATAATAAACCCTAATAAATCGTAATAAACCCAAATACACGTTACTAAACCCTAGTAAATAAAATATATCCTAAATGACCCTATAAAATGATGATAAACCCTAGAAAAAGCTATTAATTCCTAAAAAAGTCCAATAAAAACCTAATATACAATAAAAAAAGCTAATAAACAGTAACAAATCTTAAAGAACACTAATAAACCCTAAGGAATCCTAATAAACCTTAAAGAGCCATATTGAACTCTAAAAAACACTAAAAATTCTACAAAACCCAAAAAAAACTCTAAAACACATTATATAAACCCTAAAAACCACTACAATACCCAAACAAACACTAATACACACTAAAAAGTCTTAACAACCACTATCAATCCCAAAAAAAGAAATAAACCCATAACCACCCCCCCCCCAAACCATTAAAAAGCAATCAGATACCATAAAAAACCATAAACACCAGGTTAACAACCCATAAAAACCCAAAAAAAAACTAAAAACCATAAACAAACATTAAACCATAAAATGGCTTTAAATAGGTACATAAACCCTAAAAACGTTACATAAACCCTTAAAAATTCAACAAAAACCATAAAAACGAAACATAAATGAAAAAATGCAACATAATCCCACAAAACACAATATAAACCCTAACAGCACTACATAAACCCAAGAACTCTAACATAAACCCTAAAAAACACAACATAAACTCTAAAAAACGCGATATAAACATTAAAAATGACACATGAAACCTAAAAACACAATATAAACCGTAAAAACACTACATGAACCCTAAAAACGTTCCATAAATCCTCAAAAAGGCTACAAAAATGCTACATCACCCCTAAAAACTCTACGTAACCACAGAAAATGCAACATAAACCCTAAAAAATGCTACATAAAACCTAAACCCTCAACATGCTACATAAACCCTAAAAATGTAACATAAACCCTAAAAATGATACATAAAATCTAAAACTGCTTACTAAAGCCTAAAAACGCAACATGAACACTAAAAATACTACATAAAATCTAACAATGCTACACAAACCCTAAAAAATTCTACAAAAACCCTAAAGATGCTTTAAAACCCTCAAAAATATTAAACCCTAATATACCATAATATAAAAAATTAAACCCTAATAAACTCCTAATAAACTCTAATAATCCCTAAGAACACATTATAATCCCTAAAACCCTAAGAAACTCTACTAAACCCTAATAAAACCCCAGAAATACCTAATAAACCCTAATAAATGATAATAAAACCTAATAAACCCTAAAAACACGTTAAGAAAACCTAAACAACCCTAACCAACCCTAATAGACACTAATAAACACTAATAAACCCTAATAAACCTCAAACAAGCCCTAAAATCCCTAATAAAAATAAATAAAGCCAAATAAACCCTACTAAACCCTAACAAACCTTAACACACCATAATAGCTCTTAATAAAACCCTACAAAACCCTAATAAAGAAAAAAAATGCTAGTATACCTTAAAAAATTCGAAGAATCGCTGATACACTCTAATATAAGTTAATAAACCCTAAAAACGCTCAAAAACAACAAATAAACGATCACAAATAATAAAAACGCGCTATATTACCTAAAAAGACCTAAAAACACCAATATAACCTAATAAAGACAAAATATGCTAATATACATTAAAAATCCCTTGAAACCCTAATAAACCATAATAAACTCTAATATAACCTAAGAAACCCTAAAAATTATTACAAAAAAATGCTCACAAACAATAAAAACATGGTATATTATATAAAAAGACCTAATAAACACAAATATAACCTAATAAAACAAAAAAACTAATAAACCCCTAACAAACCCTAATAAACCCTAAAAATCCCTAATAAACCCTAATAAAAACTAATAAACCCTAATAAAACCATGATAAAACTATAAAAATTCCTTCTCAACCCTAATAAACATTGACACACCATAACAAAAGCTAATAAAACCCAACAAAACCCCAATAAAAAAACACAAAAAAAGCATTAAAAAGTCCTAGAAACCATAATAAACCATAATAAATTCAAATAAAATCTAATAAACCATTAATAATTCTCACAATCACTAAAAACATGCTAATAAAACCTAAAACGTCCTAAAAACCCCTAATATAATTGATAAAAACTAAAAAACACGCATATACCAAAATAAAAACACTAACAAACCATAGTAAACCCAAATAATCCATAACAAACACTAATAAACCGTACTCAACCCTAACAAAGCCTAATAAAACCTTAAAGATACCGACTCAACCCTAATAAAACCCTAAAAATACCTACTCGGTCCTAATAAACCATAAAACACCATAATAAACCATAATAAACCCCACTAAACACTAAAAACACAAATATACCATTAAAAAGCCCTAAAACCCCTAATAAATGCAAATAAAACCTAACAAAGCTTAAAAGCGCTAATAAACTCTAATAAACACTACTAAACACTAAAAAACCCTAATATACCTTCTTAAAAATTAATAAACCATAATGAACCATAATAAACCCAAATAAACACTAAGCATACCCAAATATACCATAATATACCATAATATACCCTAATAAAGCCAACTCAATCCTAATAAAACCCTAAAAATGCCTAATTAAGCTTAACACACCATAATAAAACCTAATAAAATCGTAATAACCCCCACCAAACCCTGAAATCAAAAATATACCATTAAAAACCTTAAAACCCTAACAAATCATAGATATTGTTAACAACACCTAAAAATCATAAAAAATGATTGTAAATCCTAAAATTACCTCTAATAATAATAGTATTAAAAATGCACGTGCATGTGCATATGCATGTGCATGGTTTGAATAATAAATCATAACGCACGTGCATGTGCATATGCCTGTGCATTTTCTTGTGAATGATAATAAATAATAAATTATAGATAATAACGCATGTGAATTCCATGTGTATGTGCATGTGAATGTGAATGATAATAAATAATAAATAATTACTCACATACAAGTGCATGTGCATGTGCATGTGTATGTGCATGTGCATGGTAATAATAAATAAATAATAACCAAGTCCACATGAATGTGCTTTTTCATGTGAATGATAATAAATAATAAATAATAACACATGGGATAATATAATAAAGCACGTGCATTGCATGTTCACGTGCATTAGAATAAATAATAATAACACATGTGATAATAGAATAACGCAAGTGCATTGCATTTGCATGTGTATGATAAAAAATAATATATAATAACGCACATGCATGTGCATTTATATGTAATGGTAATGATAATTATGCATGCACATGCATGGTAATAAATAATAAATAACAACGCACGTGCATGTGCATTTGTATTTGATGATACAAACAACAACAACAACAACAATAACAACAAAAAAACAACAATAATAATAATAATATTAAAATTAATAATAGAATAACGCAAGTGCATTTCATGTGCACGTGCATAGTAGTAAATAATAAATAAATAATAATAAATAAGAATGCACATGCATGTGCATGTACATTTACATTTGATGAAAATATTTATAATACTAATTGTAATAATAATAATAATAATAATAATGCATGCACATGCATGGTAATAAATAATAAATAACAACGCACATGCATGCGCATTTGCATGTGATAATGATATTAGAAATGATAATGATAATAATAATCATAATAATAATAATAATAATAACTATGATAATAATAATAATAATAATAACAGTGATAATAATAATAAAAATAATAATAAAATAATAATACAAGTGCATTGCATATGCACGTACATGGTAATAAATAATAAATAATAATGCACGTGCATCTCCATTTCCATGTGATGATAGTAATAATAACTGCAGTAGTAATAATAGTAGTAGTAGTGGTGATAATATAGTAGTACTAATGCCTATGGCAATAGAATATTGAATGTGCATTACGTGTGCATGTGATGATGATGATGATGATGATAATAATAATAATAATATTATTATTATTATTATTAATGCATGTGATAATAGAATAACCCACTGTCATTGAATGGGGGTGTATGTACATTTGGATGTGAATTTGCATGTGATAACAAAAACAACAACGATGAAGATGACCACAATAATAAAAATAATAATAATAATAATAACACATGTGATAATAAAATAACGTGTGTGCATCGCATGTGCACATGAATGGTAATAAAAATATAACAATAATGCACATGCATGTGCAGGTGCATTTTCATGAGATGAGGATAATAATAGTAATAATAACAGTAATAATAAGATATAGTTGTTTGAAAAAATAGTAGATAGGACAAAAGTGCTATAAATGGTGTCTCGAAAAACCTAAAAAAATCACATAGTCATTAAAGAAGGTGAACCTTCCTCTTCAGCTATCCATTTACACTTCGTGAATATTCAAACTAAATCTTATGTAATGAACTAAAATAAAAACAGGTGTTGGAGGCTGAACAGACACACAGACAAGAGGTTATGACCGCTTTAAGAAAAAATTGACAGGGATCCAGACACGAAAATAAAGTTTTGTAGGCCTTCTGATGGGTTTTGGGGATTTAGGGTCCCAATAATGACTTGAACATTCTTCAAGTTATCCTTCTCCGTAGATCTCTTCGCTGCTTTCGATTTGATATGTGGTAGAGCTCAAACAGACAACCAGAGTGAAAGTAATGGTCATATGATGTTGGACTTTTTCTGAAGTGGTATAACTAATATATCTTATGTTTCTTTGATCTTCTCACAGTTTCGATTATACTTGGTCCTTGCTCATCTCATGAGATTTGATTTTACTACTCACAGCAGTCAAACAGACACCCGAAGGAGAAGTTATGCATATTTTAGTGAGTTATAGGTTTCTTAGGTTTTTAGGCGCTAGGAGGGTTGCTCAATTTAAAATGACAATAACTTATGCTACGTGGGTTCATTTTGACTCTACCACATATCTAATCAAAGATTGTGAAAAAATACACACTCAGGTAACCACTGGAACCCTTTCTGACATTCTTCAACCCCCCAAAAGACCCAAAATCCATTTGGATGGTCAATAGATTGGCTTCTGGTGTCTGTTTTGAAAGAACTTCTTCTATGGGTGTCCATTTTACCTCTACTACATATCAAATTGAATATTGAGACTAGACCTTCACTCCTATAACCACTGAAGCACCTTCTCACATCCATGAAGGCCCAAAAAGGTACTTAAACCCTCCAAAAAAGCATAACTTCTACTCCGGGAGTCCGTTTTCCCTCTACCATATATCAAATCGATGATTTCGACTAGATCTACACATCTATGACCAATAGGAACACATTATCACGTTATTAAGGACCTAAAAGGTCCTTAAGTCATCCAAATGACCATAACTTCTACTCTGGGTGTCCATTTCACCTCTACCACATATCAAATTGAAGCTTGTGACTAGCTCTACACATATGTGACAACCATCGACAACTAAATAACCCTAAAAACCCATGAATAACCCCATAAACACTAAAAACCATTAAAAACCATGCAAAACACTAAAAAACCCTAAAAAACTCTAACAAACCCCAAAAAACCCTAAAAAAATTACAAACCCTAAAAAACAATAACAAATCCTGACAAGCCCTAACAAACCCCAAGAAGCATAAAAACTCCAATGAATACACCAAACCTGAAGAAACCCTAAAAACCCCTAAGAAACCATAAGAAACACTAACATAACTCTAAAAACCCTAAAAACACTAACACAACCCTATGCAAACCCAAGAAACACTAACACACCCTTAAAAACACTAACACACCCTTAGAAACCCAAACACACCCTTAGAAACTCTAACACACCCTTATAAACCCTAGAACACCCTTATAAACCCCAACGCATGCATAGAAACTCTAAAACAACTTTAGAAACCCTTAGAAACCATAACACACCCCTAGAAACCCTAACTCACCCATAAAAACACTAACCAACCCTTAAAACCCCTAACACACCCTTAGAAACCCTAATAATTCTATAGACACCCTAAATTACTCTAATAAGAACTAATAAATCCTAACAAACCCTACCAACAAATAATAAACCTTAATAAACCTTAATAAACCCTAAAGCCCTCTACTAAACCCTAATAAACACTAATAAATCGTAATAAAGACTAAAAAAACAATTAGACCCCAATAAAAGATACAGAATACCTAAAAACCCAAATATACAACAAAAATGCTATTAAACCATTAAAAATTCTAATATTCACAAAAACAAACCATTGCAAACCCGAAAAAACTGACAAAACCCTAAAAAAACCATAAAAACCCAAAAAACCCCAAAAAACCGTAAAAAACCCTAAAAACCCTAAAAACCCTAAAAACCCTAAAAGCCCTAAGAAATCCTAAAAACATTAAAAAACCCCCAAAATCCCCAAAACCACTAAAAATAGAAAAAACCCAAAAAACCAAAAAACAAACCTAAAACCCCAAAAAACCCTCAAATAAACCTCAAAAAACCCAAAAAAACTAAAAACCACTAAAAACTCTAACAAAACCATATAAAGCATAAATATGCCTAAAAAACTCCAACCAACCATATAAAACCTTTAAAAACCCTAAAACCCACATAGAATACCGTAAAAACCTCAAAAAAACCCTAATACACCCTAAATGACCCTAAAACCCCTAAAAACCCAAAAGAACCATAAAGTACCACTAAATCCACTAACAACGATACATAAACCCTATCAATTGCTATAGAAACCCAAAAATTGCATCAAAACCCACAAAACACAACAAAACCCCAAAAAATGCTAAAATAACCGTAACAAAGCATAAAAAATCTAAACACACCCATAAAACCCAAAAAATTCATAAAACCCCAAACAACTCAAACAAACAGTAACAAACCCTAAAAAACCTAAAAAACCCTATCAAACCCTAACAACCACTAATAACCCCTAATAACAACTAATAAACCCTAATAACCCATAAAACACAATATTAAACACTAAAAACCCTAATAAACACTAATAAATCGTAATAACCTGTAATGAACCCTAACAAACTCTATTAGACCCTAATAGGCACTAAAAAATCCCTAAAACACCTAATATACACTAAAAACAGTATTGAACCATTATAAACCCTAATAATCACTAAAAATCCTAACAAACTCGACAAAACGCTACAAAAATCTCCAAATAATGGCCTACAAAACCCTACAACCCACTAATAAACCCAAAAAAACCCTAATAACCCCAAAATAAATCGTAACAAACCCTAACAACCCTATATAAATCAAAACAAATCCAAACAATGCCAAATAAATCGTAAAAAACTGAAATAACCCATAACAAACCCCTAATAAACCCCAATAAACCCTAGAAATCATAATAAACCCTAATAAATCGTAATAAACCCAAATACACATTACTAAACCATAATAAATAAAATAAATCCTAAATAACCTTAAAAAATGTTGACAAACTCTAGAAAAAGTTATTAAGGCCAACAAAAACCCAATAAAACCCTAATATACAATAAAAACTCTAATAAACTGTAACAAATCCTAAAGAACACTAATAAACCCTAAAGAACCTAATAAACCCAAAGGAACCATATTAAACTTTAAAGAACACTAAAAACCCTAAAGAACTAAAAATATGATAAAAACACATTATATAAACACTAAAAACCACTACAATGCCCAAACAAACCCTAAAACACACTAAAAACCATAACAACCCCTATCAATCCCAAAAAAAACAAATAAACCCATAAACCTCCCAAAAACCATTAAAACGCCATCAGATACCATAAAAAACCATAAACACCTGTTAATAACCCTTAAAACCCCTAAAAACACTAAAAACCATAAACAACCATTAAAACCATAAAAAAGGATTCATATAGATACATAAACCCTAAAACATTACCTAAACCATAAAAAATGCAACAAAAACCCTAAAAATGCAACATAAACCAAAAAACGCAACATAAACCCAGAAAACACTACCTAAACCCTAAAAGCACAACACAAACCCTTGAACTGTAACATAAACCCTAAAAAACACAACATAAACCATAAAAACGCACCATAAACATTAAAAAATTCTACATAAAATCTATAAACACAATAAAACCCCTAAAAACACTACATGAACCCTAAAAACATTACATAAACACAAACAAATGCAACATAAATGCTAAATCACACATAAAAACCCTACAAAAAACCAGAAAATGCAACATAAACCCTAAATTTTTTACAGAAAACCTAAATCCTAAACACGCTAAATAAACCCTAAAATTGTTACATAAACCCAAAAAATGATACATAAAACCTAAAACCGCTAACTAAACCCTAATAATGCTACAAAAACACTAAAAATGCTACATAAACTCTAAAAATGCTACACCATCCATAAAAAAGCTACAAAAACCCTAAAGACGCTTAAAAACACTCAAAAATATTAAACCCTAATATTTCATAATATAAAAAATTAAACCCTAATAAACCCCTAATAAACACCTAAAGAACCACTAAAGCCATAAACAATGTTACATAAACCCTTACAATTACTAAAAAGCTAAAAAATGATTCAAAAACCACAAAACACAACAAGTCCTCAAAAGACGCTAAAATAACCCTAATAAAACATAAAAAATCTAAACACACCCATAAAACCCGAAAAAGCAAAAAACCCCAAACAACTCAAACAAACCGTAAAAAACCCTAAAAACCCTAAAAACCCTAACAAAACCTAACAAACCCTAACAACCACTAATAACCCCTAAGAATCACTAATAAACCCTAATAACCCCTAAAACCCACTATTAAACCCTAAAACCCCTAATAAACACTAATAAATCGTAATAACCTATAATAAACCCAAAAAAACTCTATTAGACCCTAATATAGTCTAAAAAAGCCCTAAAACCCCAAATATACATTAAAAACACTATTAAACCATAACAAACCCTAATAATCACTAAAAACCCTAACAAACCTGACAAAACGCAACAAAAACCTCCAAATAATAGCCTTCAAAACCACACAACCAACTAATAATCCCATACAAACCCTAATAACCCAGAAAATAAATCGTAACAAATCCTAACAACCCCAAATAATTTGTAACAAATATTATCAATGCCAAATAAATTGTAACAAATCCTAACAACGCCAAATAAATCATAACAAATGGAAAAAAATCATAACAAACCCCTACTAAACCGCAATAAACCCTAACAAATCATAATAAACCCTAATAAATCGTAATATACCCAAATACATGTTTCTAAACCCTAATAAATAAAATAAACCCTAATAAACCCTAATAAATCTTAAATAACCATTAAAAGGTTGATAACCCCAAGAAAAAGCTATTAATGCCTACAAAATCCCAATAAAACCCTAATATACAATAAAAACGCTAATAAACTATAACAAATCCTAAAGAACACTAATAAACACCCGGGAACCCTAATAAACCCTAAAGAACCATATTAAACTCTAAAAAACACTAAAAAACACTAAAGAACCCAAAAAATGCTAAAACACATTATATAAACCCTAAAAACCACTACCACACCCAAACAAACCCTAAAACTGACTAAAAAACCCTAACAACCCATATCAATCCCAAAAAACAAATAAACCCATAAAACCCCCAAAAAACCATTAAAAGCCATCAGATACCATAAAAAACCATAAACACCCGTTAAAACTCTTAAAAACCATAAAAACACAACAAACCACAAACAACTATTAAAACCCAAAAAAATGATTCAAATAGATACATAAACCCTAAAAATGTTACATAAAACCTAAAAAAAGACAACAAAAACCCTAAAAATGCAACATAAACCAAAAAACCCAACATAAACCTAAAAAATGCTTCATAAACCCTAATAGCACTACATAATCCCTTGAACTATAATGAAACCCCTAAAAACAAAACATAAACCCTTAAAAACGCAACATAAACATTAAAAAATGCTACATAAAACCTAAAAACACGATATAAACACTAAAACACTCCTTGACCCCTAAAATTGTTACATTAACCCTAAAAAATGCAACATAAACACTACATCACCCCTAAAAACACTACAAAAACCAAGAAAACGGAATATAAACCCTAAAAAATGCTACATAAAATGTAAAACCTAAACGCACTACATAAACCCAAAAAAATTACATAAACCCTAAAAATGATACATAAAATATAAAACCACTAACTAATCCCTAAAAATGCTACATAAACACTAAAAATGGTATATAAACTCTAAAAATGCTACACAAACCATAAAAAATGTTACAAAAACCCTAAAGATGCTTGAAACCCCTCTCTAATATTAAACCATAACATACCATAATATAAAAAAAATAAACCCTAATAAACTCTAATAATCCCTAAAAACACCTTATAATCCCTAAAATCCTAATAAACTCTACTCAACCATAATAAAACCCCAAAAATACCTAATAAACCATAATAAATGATAAAAAAACCTAATAAACCCTAAAAACACATTAAGAGATCCTAAACAGCCCTAACCAACCCTAATAGACACTAATAAATACTAATAAACACTAATATACCACAAACAAACCCAAAAGGCCCTAATAAACCATAAATAAAACCAAATAAACCCTACTCAACCCTAAAAAACCTCAACACACCATAATAACCCCTAATAAAACCCTACAAAACTCTAAAAAATAAAAAATGCTAGCATACCTTAAAAATTCCCCAGAAACCTAGATAAACTCTAATATAAAATAATAAACCCTAATAATGCTCACAAACAATAAAAAAACGATCACAAACAATAAAAACGCACTATATTAACTAAAAACACCAAAAAACACTAAATAACCTAATAAAGAAAAAAATGCTAATATACCATAAAAATCCCTGGAAACCCTAATAAAACATAACAAACTCTAATATAACCATAGAAACCCTAAGATGCTCAAAAACAAAAAAAAAACACTCACAAACAATAAATACACAAAATATTATCTAAAAAGACCTAACAAACACTAATGTAGCCTAATAATACAAAAAAACTAATAATCCCCTAACAAACCCTAAAAAACACTAAAAATCCCTAATAAACTCTAATAAAAATGAATAAACCCTAATAAAACCCTAAAAATACCTTCTGAACCCTAATTAACCTTGACACACAATAACAAAAAACTAATAAAGCCCAACTAATCCCCAATAAACAAAAAAACACAAACAATCCATTAAAAAGCCCTAGAAACTCTAATAAACCATAATAAATTCAAATAAAATCAAATAAACCATTAAAAATGCTCACAAACACTAAAAACATGCTATGAAAACCTAAAAAATCATAACAACCCCTCATATATATTAAAAAAAACTAAAAACCACTCATATACCCTAATAAAAACACTAATAAACCCGAGTAAACCCTAAAAATCCCTAACAATCCCTAATAAACTGTACCCAACCCTAATAAACTCTAATAAAACCTTAAAGATAATGAATCAACCCTAATAAAACCCTTAAAATACCTACTCAACCCAAATAAACCTTAACACACCATAATAAACCCCACAAAACCCAAAAAACCCAAATATACCATTAAAAATCCCTAAAACCCCTAATAGATGCTAATAAAACCTAACAGAGCTTAAAAGTTCTAATAAACCCGAATAAACACTACTAAACGCTAAAAAACCCTAATATACCCTATTAAAAATTAATAAACCATAATGAACCATAATAAACCCTAATAAATCCAAAACATTCCCAAATATACCATAATATACCATAATATACCCGAATAAACCCAACTCAATCCTAATAAAACCCTAAAAATGCCTAATGAACCCCAATAAACCTTAACACACCATAATAAACCCTAATAAAATCCTAATAACCCCCACCAAACACTAAAAAATTCTAATATACCATTAAAATCCCTAAAACCCTAACAAACCATAATAAATGTTAATAACACCTAAAAATCCTAAAAAATGATAGTAAACCCTAAAAATACCTCTAATAATAATAGTAGTAATAACGCACGGGCATGTGCATATGCATGTGCATGGTTTAAATAATAAATCATAACGCATATGCATGTGAATGATAATAAATTATAAATAATAAATAATAACGCATGTGAATTGCATGTGGATGTGCATGTTCATGTGAATGATAATAAATAATAAATAATAACGCACATCCAAGTGCATGTGCATGTGCATGTGCATGGTAAGAAACAATAAATAATAACAAAGTCCACATGAATGTGCATTTGAATGTGAATGATAATAAATAATAAAAAATAACACATGTGATAATAGAATTACGCACGTGCATTAGAATAAATAGTAATAACCCATGTGATAATAGAATAATGCAAGTCCATTGCATTTGCATGTGCATGATAATAAATAATATATAATAACACACGTGCATGTGAATTTACATGTAATAATAGTGATAATGACGCACACACGTGCATGGTAATAAATAATAAATAACAATGTACATGCATGTGGATTTTCATGTGACAATGATAATAATTATGATAATGATAATAATAATAATAATAATAATAACTGTGATAATAATAATAATAATAAAATAATAATACAAGTTCATTTCATATGCATGTGCATGGTAATAAATAATAAATAATAACACACGTGCATCTGCATTTTCATGTGATGATAATAATAATAACTGCACTAGTAGTAGTAGTGATAATAGAAGTAGTACCAATGCATATGATAATAGAATATTGCATGTTAATTACTTGTGAACATGCATGGTAATAAATTATAATGCACGTGCATTTCATTTTCATGTGATGATGATGACGATAATAATAATAATAATAATAATAATAATAACAATGCATTTGATAATAGAATAATGCATGTGCATTGAATGTGCATGTTTATGTATTTGCATGTGCATTTTCATGTGCATTTGCTTGTGATGATAATAACAACAACAACAAAAAACACAATAATAATAATTTCAATAAGAATAACAACATATGTGATAATAAAATAACGTGTGTGCATTTCATGTGCACATGCATGGTAATAAAAAATAAATAATAATGCATGTGCATGTGCATGTGCATGTGCATGTGCATGTGCATGTGCATGAGATGATAATAATAGTAATAATAATTACAGTAATAATAATAATAATAACAACAACTCATGTGATAATAAAATAACTCACGTGCATTGAATGTGCAGTGCCTGATAATAAATAATAACTCATAGCGCACATGATGATAATAATAACAATAATAGTAATATTAATAATAATAGCGCTTGTGATAATAGAATAACGCAAACGTAATGAATGTGCGCGAGTATGGTAATAAATAATAACTTACGTGCATTTGAATTTGCATATGATGATAATAACAATAATAACAATAATAGTAATAATAAAAATAACAATTAAAATGCATGTGATAATAGAATAATGTAGGTGCATTGCCTGTGCGTGTGCATGGTAATAAATAATGACGGACGTGCATGTGCATTTTCATGAGATGATAATAAAAATAATAATAATAACAACAACAACAACAACAACATATGCACATGCATGGAAATAAATAATATATAACAATTAATAAATAATAACTCGCGTGCATCTTCATTGGCATGTGACGATAATAATAATAATAATAATAGTAATAGTAATAACAGTAAAGATCATTATAATAATGATAATGAAAATAATGATAATTATAAGAATGATAATTATAACATGTGTGATAATAGAATAACACACATCCTAACAAACCCTAACAAAACCTAACAAACCCAAACAACCACTAATAACCCCTAAGAACCACTAATAAACCCAAATTACACCTAAAACCCACTATTAATCCCTAAAACCCTAATAAACACTAATAAATCATAATAACCTGTAATAAACCCTAAAAACCCTATTAGACTCTAATAAATGATACAAAATCCCTAAACCCCCTAATATACAATAAAAAACAATATTGAACCATAATAAATTTTAATAATCACTAAAAACCCAAACAAACCCGAAAAAACACTACAAAACCCGCCAAAAATTAGCGTAAAACCCCTACAACCTGCTAGTAAACCCTAACAAACTCTAATAACGCCATAATAAATTGTAACAAACCCTAACAACCCAAAATAAATCGTAATTAATCATAACAACACCAAATAAATTGTAACAAAATTTAACAAACCACAACAAACCCCTAATAAATCGCAATAAACCCCAACAAATCATAATAAACCCTAATAAATTGTAATAAACCCAAATAGACGTTACTAAACCCTAATAAATAAAATAAACCCTATGAAACCCTAATAATGCCTAAATAACCCTAAAAAGGTTGATAAACCCAAGAAAAAGCTATTAATGCCTACAAAATCCCAATAAAACCCTAATATACAATAAAAATGCTAATAAACCGTAACAAATCCTAAAGAACACTAATAAACCCTAAAGAACACTAATAAACTCTAAAGAAACATAATAAACTCTAAAGAACACTAAAAAACCCTAAAGAACCCAAAAAACGCTAAAAAACATTACATAAACCCTAATAACGGCTACAATACCCAAACAAACCCTAAAACACACTAAAAACCCTTACAAACCCTATCAATCCCGAAACAACAAATAAACCCTTAACCCCCCCCCAAAAAAAACCATTGAAACCCCATCAAATACCATAAAAACCTTAAACACCCCTTAATAACCCTTAAAACCCCTAAAAACCACTACAAACCATAAACAACCATTAAAACCATAAAAAGGCCACAAATAGATACATAAACCCAAAAAACGTTACCTAAACCCAAAAAATGCAACATAAACCCTAAAAACGCACCATAAACCCAAAAAATGCAACATAAATCCAAAAAACGCTACATAAACCCAAATAGCACTACATAAACCCTAGAACAGTAACAAAAACCCTAAACAATGCAACATAAACATTAGAAAATGCTACGTAAAACCTAAAAACACAACATAAACACTAAAAACACTACATGAACACTAAAAATGTTACATAAAAACTAAAAAATGCAACATAAACGCAACATCACCCCTAAAAATGCTACATAAACCCAAAAAACGCAACATAAATGCTAAAAAATGCTACATAAAACCTAAACCCTAAACACGCTACATAAACCCTAAAATGGTACATAAACACTAAAACATGATACATAAAACCTAAAATAGCTAACTAAACCCTAAAAGCACTTCATAAATACTAAAAATGCTACATAAACTCAAACAACACTACACAAACACTAAAAAATGCTACAAAAACCCTAATGACGCTTCGAAACCCTCAAAAATATTAAACCCTTATATACTATAATATAAAAAATTAAACCCTAATAAACCCCTAATAAACCCTAAACAATGTAACATAAACATTAAAAATGCTACATGAAACCCAAAAATAGAACATAAACCCTAAAAGCA
Organism: Viscum album; assembly: GCA_963277665.1. Lineage (NCBI taxonomy): Eukaryota > Viridiplantae > Streptophyta > Magnoliopsida > Santalales > Viscaceae > Viscum > Viscum album. The sequence goes on from OY728167.1 coordinate 792,364,847, forward strand.
CCACATAAACCCTAAAAACATTACAAAAACCCTAAAAAATGCAACATAATCGATACATCACCCCTAAAAATGATACATAAACCCATAAAACGCAACAAAAACCCTAAAAATTATACATAAAACATGATCCCTAAACATGCTACATAATCCCTAAAAACATTTCATAAATCCTAAATATGATACGTAAAACCTAAAACCGCTAACTAAACCCAAAAGGTGTTACATAAACTCTACAAATGCTACACAAACTCAAACAACGCTTCACAAACACTAAAAATGCAACAAAAACCCTAAAGACGCTTCAAAACCCACAAAAATATTTAAACCTAATATACCATAATATATATCAATAAACCCTAATAAACCCCTAATAAATTCTAATAATATCTGGATGCACATTATAATCCCTAAAAACCTTAAGAGACTCTACTCAACCTTAATAAAACCCAAAAATACCTAATAAATCCTAATAAATGATAATAAAACCAATTAAACCCTAAAAACATGTTAAGAAAACCTAAAAAACCCTAAACAACCCTAATAGACACTAATAAACACTAATAAACCATAATATACCCCAAACAAACCCTAAAAATCTCTAATAAACCATAAATAATTCCAAATAAACCCTACTCAACCCAAACAAACCTTAACACACCACAATGACCCCAAATAAAACCCTACAAAACCATAATAACGAAAACAAATGCTAGTATACCTTAAAAATCCCTAGAAACCCTAACAAACTCTAATATAACCTAATAAACCCTAAAACACTCACAAACAATAAAAAATGATCAAAAATAATAAAAAAATTCTATATTACCTTCAAAGACCTAAAAACACTAACATAACTTAATAAAAACAAAAAACACTAATATACCTTAAAAATCCCTAGAAACCATAATAACACATAATAAACTCCAATATAACCTAATAATCCCTAAAAACACTCAAACCAAAAAAAATGATCACAAACAATAGAAATTGCTATATTATCTAAAGAGACTTAACAAACACTAATATAACCAAATAAAGTAAATAAACTAATAAACCCCTAACAAACCCTAATAAACCCTAAAATTCCCAAATAAACAACAATAAAAACTAATAAAACCCAATAAAACCATAATAAAACCCAAAAATACCTTCTCAACCTAATAAACGTTGACATGCCTTAATGAAACCTAATAAAACCCAACTAAACCCCAACAAAAAAAACGCAAACCGACCAATAAAAATCCCTAGAAACCCCAATAAACCATAATAAATTCTAATAAAACCAAATAAACCATAAAAAAATTCTCACAAACACTAAAAAAACACTAATAAAACCTAAAAAGTACTAACAACCCCTCATATATATTAACAAAAACTAAAAAACACTCATATACCCTAATAAAAACACTAACAAACCCTAGTAAAACCTAAAAATCCCTAACAAACCCTAATAAACACTACTCAACCCTAACAAACCTTAATAAAACCCTAAATATATCTACTCAACCCAAATAAAACACTAAAAATACATACTCACCCCTAATAAACCTTAACACACTATAATAAACCATAATAAACCCCACTAAACCCTAAAAAATTCAAATATACCATGCATGTGAATGCGTCTAAAAATTTCTACTAAACCCTAAAAATACCTCTAATAATAATAGTAATAATAATTCACGCGCATGTACATATGCATGTGCATGGTTTAAATAATAAATCATAATGCACGTGCATGTGCATATGCCTGCACATTTCCATGTGAATGATAATAAATAATAAATTATAAATAATAACCCATGTGAATTCCATGTGTATGTGCATGTGCATGTGAATGATAACAAATAATAAATAATAAATAATAATGCACATACAAGTACATGTGCATGTTCATGTGAATGGTAATAAAAAATAAATAATAACAAAGTCCACATGAATGTGCATTTGCATGTGAATCATAATAAATAATAAATAATAACACATGTGATAATAGAATAATGCATGTGCATTGCGTGTGCACGTGCATGAGAATAAATAATAATAAAACATGTGATAATAGAATAATTCTAGTGCATTTCATTTTCATGTGCATGATAATAAATAATATATAATAATGCACGTGTAAGTGCATTTACATGTAATGATAATGATAATGACGCATGCACATTCATGGTAACAAATAATAAATGACAACGCATGTGCATGTGAATTTGTATTTGATGATACAAACAAAAATAATAATAATAATAATAATAATAGAATAATGAAAGTTCATTTCATGTGGATGTGCATAGTAGTAAATAATAAATAAGCCGTAATAAATAAGAAGGCACATGCATGTTCATGTGCATTAACATTTGATGAGAATATTAATAATACTAATTGTAATAATATTAATAATAACACATGAACGTGCATGGTAAAAAATAATAAATAACAATGCACATGCATGTGCATTTGAATTTGATAATGATAATAATAATGATAATGATCAAAATAATAATAATAACAACAATAAAAACTGTGATAATAATAATAATAATAAAAGAATAATACAAGTGCATTGCATATGCACATGCATGGTAATAAATAATTAATAATAACACATGTGCATCTACATTTTCATGTGATTGTAGTAATAATAACAGTGGTAGTAATAATACTAGTAGTGGTGGTGATTAAAGTATTAGTACCAATTCATGTGATAATAGAATATTGCATGTGCATTATGTGTGCACATGAATCGTAATAAATTATAACACCCATGCATTTCATTTGCATGTGATGATGATGATGATGATGATAATAATAATAACATTATTAATATTAATATTATTATCAATAACAACGCATGTGATAATAGAATAATGCACGTGCATTGAATATGTGTGTATGTGCATTCGCATGTTCATTTTCAGGGGATGATAATAACAATAACAGCCACAAAAACAACAATAACAACCACAATAATAATAATAATAATAATAATAACAACACATGTGATAATAAAATAATGTGTGTGCATTGCATGTGCACGTGAAAAGTAATAAAAATATAATAATAACGTACGAGCATGTGAATGTGCATGTGGATGAGATGATGATAATAATAATAATAACATTAATAATAAGTTATAGGTGTATGAAAAAACAGCAGACATGAAAAAAATTCTAGAAATGGGGTCTTGAAAAACCTAAAAAATATCAGAGTCATTGAAAAAGACATAACTTATTCTTCAGGTTTCCATTTCTGCTCCATTAATAGTCAAACAGAACCTCATGGAACAAAATACGATAAACACATGTGCTGGAGGCCGAACAGACACATAGATCAATAGTTATGACCATTTTAAGAAAAACATGATAGGGATCCGTACACGGAAATGGAGTTGTGGCGGCCTTATGATATTTTTCTAGGATTTTAGGGTCTCAAACGTGACTTGAAATATGTTCAAGACATCAATCTGCGTAGATATCATCACTACTTTCGATTTGATATGTGGTAGACCTCAAACGGACAACCAGAGCGAAAGTTATGGTCGTTTGAAGTTGGACTTTTTTAGAGTGTTACAACTAATATATATTATATTTCTTTGATCTGATCATAGTTTCTACTAAACTTGGTCCTTACTCATCTCACGATATTCTATTTAAATGGTCACAGTGCTCAAACGGACACCTGAAGGCAACATTATACCTATTTTAGTGAGTTGCAGGTTTCTTAGGTTTTTAGGCACTATGATAGTTGCTCAATTTAAATTGACCATAACTTCTTCTAAGTGTGTTCATTTTGGCTCTACCACATATAAAATCGATGATTTTGAAAAGATACATACTTTCGTAATGACTGGAACCCTTTATGGCATTCTTCATCCCCCCAAAAGACCCAAAATCCCATTGGATGGTCAAAGGATTGGCTTCTGGTGTCTGTTTTGCAATAACTACTTCTATGGATGTCTGTTTTGCCTCTACCAAGTATCAAATCGAAGATTGGGACTAGACATACACTCCTATAACCACTGAATCACCTTATCACATCCTTGAAGGCCTAAAAAGGTACTTAAACCCTCCAAAAGACCATAACTTCTACTTCAGGAGTCCGTTTTGCCTCTACCATATATCAAATCAAAGATTTCAACTAGATATACACATTTGTGACCAATAGGGACACCTTATCATGATATTAAAGTTCCAAAATGTCCTTGAGTCCTCCAAATGATCATAACTTTTTCTCTGGGTGTCCGTTTCACCTCTACCACATATTAAGTTGAAGCTTGCGACTAGCTCTACACATCTATGACAACCATGAACAACTAAATAACCCTAACAAACCATGAATAACCCCATAAACAATAAAAACCATTAAAGACCATGAAAAACCCTAAAAAAGCCTAACAAATCCTAACAAACACTAACAAACCCTAAAAAAACCTAACAAACCCTAACAAACCCTAAAAAACCCTAAAACCCCCCAAAAACCCAAAAAAACATAACAAACTCTAACAAACCCTAAAAAACCCTATCAAAACCTAAAAACCCCTAATAGGACCTAACAAACCCCAAGAAGCACTAAGAAACCCCAATAAACCCTAAAAAAACCCGAAGAAACCCTAAAAACCCCTAAGACACTATAAGAAACCCTAACAAAACCCTAAGCGAACCTAAGAAACACTAACACACCCTTAGAAACCCTAAAAAACCCTTATAAACACCAACACACCCATAGAAACCCTAGCAGCTATTTAGAAACCCCAACACACCCATAGAAACCATAACACAACCTTATAAACCCTTAGAAACCATAACACACCCTTAGAAAACCAAACCCACTCATAAAAACCCTAACCCACCCTTAGAAACCATAACACACCCTTAGAAATCCTAAAAACCCTTATACACCCTAAATCACACTAATAAGCACTAATAAATCCTATCAAACCCTACCAACCAATAATAAAACATAATAATCCCTAATAATCCCTAAATCCCACTACTAAACCCTAATAAATCGTAATAAACCCTAAAAACCCTCTTAGACCCCAATAAAAGCTACAAAATACCTAAAAACCCAAATATACAACAAAAATTATATTAAACCATTCAAAACACTAATATTCATAAAAAACCCAAACAAACCCGGAAAAACCAGACAAAACCCTAAAAAACCCTAAAAACCCAAAAAACCATAAAAAACCCAAAAAACCCTAAAAATTCATAAAACCCTAAAAAAACCTGAAACCTCAAAAAACATGAAAAATCAAAAAACCACGAAAAAAATACTATAAAACCCTAAATAACCTCAGAAAAACCTCAAAAAACTCTAAAAACCCTTAAAACCCCTAAAATGTTAAAAATACATAAGAGCCTAAAAATACCTAACAAAACCCTTACCAACCTTATGAAATCCTTAAAAACCCTAACCCCCCCCCCAAGAAAACCCTAAAAACATCAATAGAAACCCAAATACCCTATAAATAACCCTAAAGAACCCTAAAAAACCCTAAAGAACCACTAAAGCCACTAACAAAGCTACATAAACACTAACAATTGCTCAAAAAACTGAAAAATTCTTCAAAACCCACAAAACCCAACAAAACCCCAAAAACGCTAAAATAACCCTGACAAAGCATAAAAATCAAGCACACCCATAAAACCCAAAAAAAAACATAAAACCCCAAACAACTCAAACAAATCGTAACAAACCCTAAAAACCCTAACAAAACCTAACAAACCCTAACAACCACTAATAACCCCTAAGAACCACTAATAAACCCTAATAACCCCTAAAACCCACTCTTAAACCATAAAAACCCTAATAAACACTAATAAATCGTAATAACCTATAATAAACCCCAAAAAACTATATTAGACCCTAATAAATGCTAAAAAAGCCCCAAAACTCTTAATATACAATAAAAAACACTATTAAACCATAATAAACCCAAATAATCACTTAAAACCCTAACAAACCCGACAAAACACTACAAAAACCTCCAAATAATAGCCTACAAAACCCAACAAAACCCTACAACCCACTAATAAACCCAAACAAACCCTAATAACCCCAAAATAAATCGTAACAAACATTAAAACCCCCAAATAAATCATAACAAAACCTAACAACTATAACACCCCAAGCTTCCAAGGTACGCTTCACTTTGAATAATAGTGTAGCGTGCGTTGTACTCAACTTCGAGTTCTAACACACCGCGACCAATCAAAGTAGCCGTTATGAATAGTAATACCCACTTTTTGAAATTATATAAATTTTATATTTCAAAATGGAATTCATTTTTGGATTTGGAATATCAAAATTAGCCTATGTTGAATTTTTGGTATTTTTCTGAGAAATTCCAATTTTCTATGAATAGTAAAAAAATACTTAAACACAACTTTTTAAATCAAAACAATTTATAGGGATAAATTATACTATTGAGTGGTTTTAAAGTATAATTAGAATATAATTTCACCATTTTATCCAATGGTGGTCATTTGAATTAATTTCACTTTGAAATTGGACATAAACAATTGTCAATCTTTTGATTGATATTGTTTCTTAAAAACACGCTATTTATTTTGACAACGGGAATTAATTATAAAATTAATTAATGAAACTTATATGTTTGTAATTTTTTAAAATAGAAATCATTTTGGAATTCAGAATATCAATTATATCCTAGGGTGAATTTTTCGTATTTTTCGGAAAAACTTCAATTTTCGATGAATAGTGAAACCACTAAGTGGTAGTTTAAAAACTAATTTTTTGTGTAAATGAAACATTACCACTTCTGTGTATTGAATTTAAAAAATCTGACAAACATGGTTTTCATTAGTAAGAAAAATATGATTCAATGAGATGAAAATAATTATTGGTGAATATTAACTTTTAAATTTTATTAATCGCTATTAAAGGTAATTAGTGAAATTTATGGTAAAAATGATATTGTAAAAATATGAAAATATCTTGACACTTGTATTACCTTTATTTGATGAGTCATGGCCGACCAAGGCAATCCATTGGTCAACATGGGGACCCCATGGAGCCACACGGGTGAGAAAATGACATTAATAACTTTTTATTTAAAGTAAAAATAAAATTGTCACAAACATGTGTTGTTTTACTAAAACAATTATTACTTGGGGTTATATAAGTTAACTTCTTGACTATAAATATTAATTGGAAAGATATAAAATATTTCCTACATCATGATATTTTTTTTATAATTTTTAGTCAATAAATAAATTAAAAATGTTTATGACACAATGATGATGCAGCGATTACCTCATTAATCAACGATTTAAATAAGATGAAATGATAATGTAAAATCTAAGACATAAACTTGTCAAAAACCTACTTGATGAGTATATTCCGAACCCTTATCACCTTTTCCTCGAAATATATAATTTTAGGACCTTTGAAATCCGAAAATCACTTCATAATAATGTAACATTTCATGACTTCCCAAGAGTGCCCCTCCTCTCCTCTTAGAAAAGGCCCCCATCTCTACCACCTTATTAACACCATCAAAACCATTTTTCCTGGCCAACCTCTGCCCAAATAATCTCTAAACTTCCCTATCTTAATCATAGAAGCCTTACTATGGGTAGAATTCTTCCCAAGGAAGCCTTTGGCTCAAATCAAAAAGAGTTACCCGATTTTAAGGTAATGTCTTCTCTTATGTTCTTTTGTTTTATTTTTCTTCTCCAACCACTTAAACTCTTTTTATTCCTTTAGTTTGTAACAAAAATAGTATATTCAATATACTAGGATGTTTTTCTTATATTTATTTGATTTACACTTACACACACCTTCATCTAATGGTTAAAGAATATATTGTTTCTGTGGGTGGCGAATTACTGCCTCATGAAACGATGATTGTTCAATATTCTTTAAACACCTCTCATGGTGGCCATTAAGTTGTCACTATATTTATATATAATATATATTATGTTTATGTTTTCCTTATGCTTCTGTATTTTTCATTTATGGCATACCTCACTACGGCAAAAAAAGGCATTTAGCGGCGGTTTTCAAAAACCGCCGCTAAATCGTGCGTCGGGAAACCGTCGCAGAACGTTTCGCGGCGGTTTTTGCTTTTTTAATTTTTTTTAATTTTATATACTTATTTATTTATTTATTTATTTATTTATTTCATATTTATTTATTTATTTACTTTTCGTATATCTTTATTTTATTCATTTTATTTCCTATTTATTTTATTTCGTATTTATTTTATTTATTTACTTTCGTATTTATTTTTTATTTTTTTTATTTCATATTTATTTTTTATTTATTTTATTTCGTATTTATTTATTTATTTATTTTATTTCATATTTATTTATTTATTTATTTATTTATTTCATATTATTTTATTTAGTTTATTTATCCATGCATGCACATCCCATGCACATGCACATGCATGCCCATTAATGCCCATGCAATATAAATAAATTCTGCGTCTGGTGAGATTTGAACCCCTAACCTCTTGCATATTTTCCAAAGACATTACCACTCCAGCAAGCTCGCCATGTGGTTAATAAACAGAAATTAATATACTTATATATATTAATTGAAAAAACAAATAATACATAAATAATAGATATAAACTCGATAATAATAAATAATAAATAATAAATAATAAATAATAAATAATAAATAATAAATAAATAATAAATAATAAATAATAAATAATAAATAATAAATAATAAATAATAAATAATAAATAAATAATAAATAATAAATAATAAATAAATATAAATAATAAATAATAAATAATAAATAATAAATAATAAATAATAAATATTAAATATTAAATATTAAATATTAAAAAATAAATAATAAATAATAAATAATAAATAATAAATAATAAATAATAAATAATAAATAATAAATAATAAATAATAAATAAATATAAATAATAAATAATAAATAAATAAAAATAATAAATAATAAATAAATATAAATAATAAATAATAAATAAATATAAATAATAAATAAATATAAATAATAAATAATAAATAAATAATAAATATAAATAATAAATAATAAATAAATATAAATAATAAATAATAAATAATAAATAATAAATAATAATAAATAATAAATAATAAATAATAAATAATAAATAATAAATAATAAACAATAAATAATAAATAATAAATAATAAATAAGGAATAATAAATAATAAATAATAAATAATAAATAATAAATAATAAATAATAAATAATAAATAATAAATAAATATAAATAACAAATAATAAATAAATATAAATAATAAATAATAAATAAATATAAATAATAAATAATAAATAATAAATAATAAATAAATATAAATATAAATAATAAATAATAAATAAATATAAATAATAAATAATAAATAAATATAAATAATAAAAAATAATAAAATATAAATGATAAATAAATATAAATAATAAATAATAAATAATAAATAATAAATAATAAATAATAAATAAATATAAATATAAATAATAAATAATAAATAATAAAATAATAAATAATAAATAATAAATAATAAATAATAAATAAATATAAATAACAAATAACAAATAAATATAAATAATAAATAATAAATAAATATAAATAATAAATAATAAATAATAAATAATAAATAAATATAAATATAAATATAAATAACAAATAATAAATAAATATAAATAATAAATAATAAATAAATATAAATATAAATAACAAATAATAAATAAATATAAATAATAAATAATAAATAAATATAAATAATAAAAAATAAATAAATATAAATGATAAATAAATATAAATAATAAATAATAAATAATAAATAATAAATAAATATAAATATAAATAATAAATAATAAATAATAAAATAATAAATAATAAATAACAAATAATAAATAAATATAAATAATAAATAATAAATAAATATAAATAATAAATAATAAATAATAAATAATAAATAATAAATAAATATAAATATAAATAAAAAATAATAAATAAATATAAATAATAAATAATAAATAAATATAAATAATAAATAATAAATAAATATAAATAATAAATAAATATAAATGATAAATAAATATAAATAATAAATAATAAATAATAAATAATAAATAAATATAAATATAAATAATAAATAATAAATAATAAATAATAAATAAATATAAATAACAAATAATAAATAAATATAAATAATAAATAATAAATAAATATAAATAATAAATAAATATAAATAATAATTAATAACTAAATATAAATAATAAATAATAAATAATAAATAAATATAAATGATAAATAAATATAAATAATAAATAATAAATAATAAATAAATATAAATATAAATAATAAATAATAAAAAATAAAAAATAAAAAATAACTAATAAATAATAAATAATAAATAATAAATAATAAATAATAAATAAACATAAATAATTAATAAATATAAAGAATAAATAATAAATAATAAATAATAAATAATACATAACCAGTTACAAATAATATATAATAAATAAATTAAAGTATATTATAAATAATAAATAATAAATAATAAAGGAAACACATGAAAAATGTATGAAAAGACGTGATAAGGGATGAAAAATCATGAAAATGCATGAAAAAGGATGGAGAAGCATATGAAGAATGAGGTATTAGAAAGAATGAGAACGCATGAAAACTCGTGACGACTCTGGAAAACTCCTTAATAATTCAACATAATCATCATAATAACCCACAAAAAACCATTGAAAACAATAAAAAGTCATGGAAATCCAAATTAACAGCAATAAATGGAGCTACCGTTAAAACCCGTCAAAACGGTCATAAAGAGACAAAAACATTGGACTCACATTAACGGAGATAAGTTAAGATCCGAGAGTCCGTTTTAGATCCGTGACCTGTCAAATCAAAGATCCTGAAATGATCTTCAACCTGAAAGGTGAAAGAGTCCAAATGGACAGGCGGATCGGAAGTTACGACCATTTAAAAAAAAAGCTGACGGGGAACAGGTGCTAGAAACGAGGCATTGAAAAACATAACAAACCTGATACCCACTAAAAAGGCCATAACATATGATCTAGGAGTGCATGTGGGCGCCGAGACCAGTCAAACTGAAGCTCATAGAACGAGCTATGATCTGGAAGGTGGAGGAGGCCGAACTGACACGCGGATCGAAAGTTAGGTCCGTTTGAAGACAAGTTCGACGGGACACCGGTGACGGAAATGGGGTTTTAGAGGCCTTCAGAGGGGTTTTTGGGGTCAAAAAACAAGATAAAAGCTTACTTCTATTGAATTGGTGCGTAGCTCTCTTCGCTGGCTTTGATTTGATATGTGGTAGAGCCCAAACGGACACCCAGAGCAAAAGTTATGGCCGTTTGAAGTTGGAGAACTTTTTTCAACTTTTTTATAACTCTAATATCTTCCACACCTTAGACCGTCTCACGGTTTTGATTATATGTGCCTCTAGATCTCTTCATGAGCTTCGATTTGACTAGTCGTGGCGCTTCAACGGACGCCCGGATCAAAAGTTATGGTCGTTTTAGTGATTTCGGGGTTTCTCACGTTTTTTTATTTTTTTCATTTCATTTCGCCGCGGTTTTACCGAAACCGCCGCTATTTCGCGACGGTTTTTTAAAAAACCGCTGCTAATCCTCGAATAAAATTTTAAAAAAATAAATAAATTTTAAAAAAATAAATTTTTTTTTGCCGTTTAGCGGCGGTTTTTTCGCGGCGGTTTTTAAAACCGCCGCGAAATGCCGGCCCGAAACGCATTTCGCGGCGGTTTTTAAAACCGCCGCTAAACGGAGGTTTTCTCGTTGTGCCTTTATGATTTCCATTATCGGTAAACGCGATAATTTCATTTTAGGAAGTGCGGACTACCACCCCCTTAAAATGATTTGAATGATTAATGCCATATGTGGGACATGTAAAGGATTGAGTAAATGATATTATATATGATTTTATACTCGAATTATAATATACCTTTATATAATTATTATTCATTCCATTAAATACGAAATATAAATGAAAGTAGCATTCATGCGTACGTACGGATTACCGTCTCCATGAACGGTGCATTTCATTTCTTACCTCTAAATGTTATGTAATATTATAAATGCATATATATACTGGATATATATGATATATATAATACCTACATCATGAATATAATTCTGGATATAATGGATATTTTACCACATGAACAAATTGTAATTATAAGATGTTTATTTTTGACTCAAGTACCAAAGATCGACAAAATGACTATTATTAACTTAAATAATTACATAATGATCATAACATGGTAATAAGTGATATAAATGGAATAATGAACTTGAAAAATGTTCTTAAGAAATTAGAAATTAACTCTAGTTTATTATTCAGGAGGTTAAAGAACGGTCGAGTCAAGTCGGACACGAGGTAAGGGACTTCGTCTCAATCTCCATTCATTGAGGAATATTTTTTTTATACACAACTATCTTTTTTATGGTGTATAAACCCCTTTTAATTTTACATTTATTCAAAAGGAATCTATTTTATACGAATATTTTTACTAAACGACAAAAGGGAATGTTTATTTTCCGTACATATGTGGCGACAATGACTTCTCCACCGTCGTGACCATTATTTGAGTTTCGGCTTCCTCTACAATCCAAAACTTTTTTTAAATGAAAAATAAATACCAAGTTTTACTTTTCTTTTATTTGGGTATTTAAAATGTTTTTATTATATCAATGTGTTGTATTGATATCTTGTGATTGAAATGTGGAAATGTTATTATAACGACCCGACCTTTTCTTGCATTACTATTACATCATTTCAAAGATAAACAACATAATAGTATTACACATGGAGGATCCAAAGGTTTAGTGTTTTGGGAAAACTAGGACCATACATAATAAATACAACATCAAGCATAAACATTTATTTAATTTCTTCTTCTATAGCTTCTTAGTAGCACTTGTCCTCTCCTTAGTACATGTAGCCACCTGAGGATATATATCAAAAGGGGTGAGCTAAAAGCCCAGTAAGAGGATAGATAAGAACAATACATCATGGGGTGAGCATAATCATAACATAGGCAAAAGATCATGATCATTAGAGGAGCATAAGTAAAAGACTTGAAATGTGGCAATGCATAAAAATAAAACATCATGTATTAGTGGTTAACTACGACACATACTTGTGAACAATGTTAGCATCATGTTCACACATCATTTCACATTTACTCATGAGATCCATCCCTTTACCCAATGCATTGGTGCGCTGTATAATTCTGGGCGCACCCATCACATTTAAACATTCATATTGCACTATATAATTCCGGGCGCACCCGTCACATCATAACATTATCATTATCATCATTTCCACATAGAACACATATAAAACATGTACATAAATAAACCATGGAAGGGAATGGGTTTCATCTCATAATAACACATTCATAAGCTTTGGGTTCCCAAAAGAAAGAGGGAACAACATACTTGATACAAGAACCATCAACCTTGAATGAGAGGTAAAAGGTGAGATCTTGAAAGAAGAGTTCTTTTGGAAAAAATTTTTATGGACATAAAAACCATTGAAAAACATGTATATTCAATAAAATTAAAGGAAATGATGAACAAATGTTCTTTGATGAGTAACCATATCAAAAATGGAGTGAAAGAGGGAGAACCCGAAGGAAGAAAATTGGGTTCGAGATTTCCCCTTACCTTATACTCGAATGCCTCCTTCTCTTTAATGTCCTGTATAATGACATTATATTAATTAATTAGAAATTCCAGAACCTTTTATACATTAATAGGTTTCATTATGGTTTTATTATTTCATATTATGTTCCTTTGGATGACTTATAGAGTTTAAAAACATTGTTCGGGGATGTTCGTTTTTATGGATTTCTTGAGCGGTCCACTTGTATTCTTAAATTGATGTTTGGGTAGATCATGGGTAAACATACAGAACTGATACTACATGATATTACAGTAGATTTAATAATTTTATAGTTAATTATATTAGATCCAAGTGGACGAATCATTAGATAAAAATTTAATGATGGTTATTTTGGTTAATTTGGGCGGTTTTTGGATCACAACGATCTTGTTTTAAAATTTAACTTGGTAATAAGGCCATAGGTTATTTACAGAACTTAAAATAGAAAATAATACATATAAAATATTTTGGTTCAACCATAAAATGGTTTCATGACCAGATTTTAGGTAGAAATGGAAGAAGAGAACATGTTGTTTTTGAAGGTGATAAATTTAACACCTCATGAACAACGTTCTCTTTAATAAAATAAAAGGAAGAGGGAAAGGGTGTGGGGTGATAGAATATAACAATAGAATCATAATATTAAATTATATATATAATACTGGATTTACATAACAATTTGGATGAAGATAGGTAGGGAGAGATCAAGAAAGAAACTTGAACTTGAAAGGAAATTAAAGGAGAAGAGAGAGAGAAATTACCTTTAGAATCATCCTCTAGAGTTCCTCTTTAAGGAAACTAGGCTTGGACTTTTGATGAGACCAGTAGCTTTTGGATGTGGGGGACGAGCTAGGGAAGGTGTTTGGGCAGAGTTTAGAGAAGGATTGGAGCTTGAGAGGTGTGAGGAAACGAGGGAGTGAAGGGTGGCTTTTATAGTGGAGGGGAGAGGGGTTTCCTTAATATAAAATTGATTAGTTTATTAATTTCACCTAAGAAAAGGAATAGTGAGTCTTGGATGACCAAGAATAGTGAAAAAGGCATCTGAGTTCGGGATTTGGGTGCTTACATCACTTGTGATATCAGGAATTGTGGGTTTTAATTAAAATTTATTTATATGGTAAATTAATGTATTCTACTATTCACAAAAAATTAAAGTTTCTCAAAAAAATACCAAAAATTTACCCCAACCATTTTTCGACGTGTAGAATCCAAAAATGAAGTCCATTTTTCAAAAATAATTTTCTAAATATTATTAATTTAATAATTAATAAAAATCATAATTTACTTAAAAAAACAGTTTTTAAGATTAAAACTGAATTTATAGTTCTTTCAAAAATTAAGTAGGGTCTTATAAAATTATCCAAAAACTATTATACATTGATTCAATAATTTATGATTAAATTACAGGAAAATAAATATTCTTTTAAATTATTTAATTAATTATAATTAATTATTTATGACTTATAAAATACCAAAAACGTTTACTAAGGTCAAATTGTCACTTTCTAAGATGTCTAAATTTTATTTTATTATTCATAGGTAATTTTACTCTTATTTATTATTCATAAGGGTCATATTACTATTCATAAGGGTAGGTTACTATTCATAAGGGTAGGTTACTATTCACCAAAAATTATTTTTGTTTCATTAGACTCCAAAAACTATCTTGAACATAATCGTGTATGTCGTATTTTTAAAATTCCAAACATAGGGGTGACAAAATTATGTTTAAAGTTCACTTATCACTTAGTAGTTCATTATTTTGTGTTTTAATGACATAGATATAAGAAGGGAATTTTCTATTGAAATACTTTGGGTCGTTACATTCTTCCCCACTTAAGAAATTTCTCCCCCGAAATTTTACTTTACACAAACAGGTTTGGGTACTTCTCTTTCATTGCCTCTTCCGGTTCCCAAGTTGTTTCCTCAAACTTATGGTTCCTCCACAACACTTTGACAAGGCGGGTTGTCTTGTTGCATAGAACCTTATCACTTTGGCCCAAAATTTTTACCGGCTACTCCTCATAGGAGAGATGATCATCCAGCTGTACCACCTCTGAGTTTAGTACATGTGAGGGGTCTGGTATGTACTTATTCAGTAGTAATACATGAAACACATCATGAACATGAGCCATATTTGGTGGAAGTTCCAGACGATAGGCCACGAATCCTATACGATCAAGGATCTCAAAGGGGCCAATGTACCTTGGTCTTAGCTTCCCTTTCTTCCCAAATCTCATGACTCTTTTCCATGGAGATATTCGAAGGAAGACTTTATCTCCAACGTCGAACTCCAAGTCCCTTCGACGATTGTCAGCATAGCTCTTTTGCCGACTTTGAGAAGCTTTGATGTGTTTCTGGATGACTTGAACCTTCTCGGTCATCTCCTACACAAGATCGGGTCCAAGTATCGTTCTTTCTCCAACTTCATCCCAACAGGTTGGAGTTCTACATCGCTTCCCAAAAAGAGCTTCATACGGAGCCATCTGAATACTCGAGTGGAAGTTATTATTGTATGAGAACTCAACCAATGGATGGTGCTGATCCCATCCACCTTTGAATTCTAGAGAGCATGCTCTTAGTATATCTTCGAGCATCTGAATAGTCCTTTCAGACTGGCCATCAGTTTGGGGGTGATAGGCCATGCTGAAATTTAATTCAGTACTCAAAGCATGTTGAAGGCTCCTCCAGAATTTAGATGTGAACCTTGGATCACGGTCAGAGACAATCTAGAGTGGAACACCATGAAATCTCACTACTTCCTTCACATATATCCTTGCAAGCTTTTCAAGTGAGAGGTCTTCCCGAATAGCGATAAAATGGGCAGTCTTGGTGAGTCGATCAACCACAACCCATATCGCATTATTTCCTCTTGACGTTTTCGAGAGACCCATGACAAAGTCCATAGTAACATTTTCCCATTTCCACATGGGTATAGGCAATGGCTGCATCATACCTTTGGACTTTTTCCGCTCAGCTTTAACATGCTTACATACCAAGCACCTTGATATATATTCCGTAATCTCCTTCTTCATGTTATCCCACCAGAAGTGTTCTTGGAGATAACAATACATCTTGGTACTTCCAGGATGAATAGAGAAAGTTTAGCTATGTGCATTATCCAATATCTCCTTCTTTATCCCGGGTGATGAAGGCACACAAAGCCGCATTCCAAACCGAATCACACCATCATCGTCGATATGGAACTCTTGCAGGTTCCCTTCCTTTACTGCATTCACCCTCTTTTGTATCTCCGCATCATCCCTTTGTGATTCCTTAATCTTCTGTTGGATGGATGGTTGTGCAATCATTTGCGCAAGGTAGGATGTATCCCCTACCCTTACAATTCCCAAATCCATCCTTTGAATATCCAAGAAGATAGGGTCTTTCTCAATCCTCAACATGGATAGAGTAGCATGTTCTTTCCTGCTTAGAGCATCAGCTACCTTGTTCGCCTTTCCAGGATGATAGTGAATAGAGCAATCATAATCCTTGATTATCTCTAACCATCTCCTTTGACGCATGTTGATCTCCTTTTGTGTGAATATATACTTTAGGCTCTTTTTGTCGGTGTATATGTCACACTTCTCACCATAAAGGTAGTGCCTCCAAATTTTCAAGGCAAAAATCACGGATGCCAGCTCTAGATCATGCGTCGGGTAGTTCTGCTCATGGATCTTCAACTGTCATGAGGCGTAGGCTATCACATTATCATTTTGCATGAGTACACAAACCAAGCCTTTCTTTGAAGCATCATTGTATATCACAAAACTTTCTCCACTTTTCGGTAGTGTGAGTACATGTGCAGTGATCAGCTTTCTCTTTAGCTCCTTGAAGCTTCCCTCACATTCTTCCGTCCATACATACTTTACCCCTTTCATTGTTAACTTAGTTAGCGGGCTTGACAATCGTGAGAAGTTTCTCACAAAACGTCGATAGTACCCAGCTAATCCAAGAAAAATATGGATTTCTGTGACACTAGAGGGCCTGGGCCATTCTTCAATCACCTTTGTCTTTGAAGGGTCTACAGAAATTCCCTCGCTTATGATCACATGTCCCAAGAACGTGACTTGATTCATCCAAAAGTCACACTTGCTGAACTTGCAGTACAACTTCTCCATTTTCAATGTCGTCAACACAAGTCTTAGATGTTCTTCATGTTCCTACTTTCTCTTGAAGTAGATGATAATATAATCGATAAACACTACTACAAATTTGTCGAGGTAATGTCTAAAGACTCTATTCATCAAATCCATGAAGATTGCAGGGGCATTAGTAAGTACGAAGGGAATCCCCAAAAACTCATAGTGCCCATACCTTGTACGGAAGGCAGTCTTCTGAATATCTTTCTTCTTCACCTTTACTTGATGATATCTAGAACGAAGATCCACCTTTGAGAAGTATTGATCTCCTCTTAACTGATCGAACAAGTCATCAATCCTTGGGAGAGGATACTTTTTCTTTATGGTGATCTTGTTGAGTTCACGATAATCGATACACAGCCGCATGGTACCATCCTTCTTCTTCACAAAGAGCACTAGCGCACCCCAAGGTGATGCACTAGGGTGTATGAACCCTTAGTCCAGATGCTCTTGCAGCTGCTTCTTTAAATCCTCCAGTTCGATAGGAACCATCCTATAGGGGCACTTCGAGATAGGAGTAGCTCCGGGTATGAGTTCAATTGAGAACTCTACCTCACGATCCGGGGGAATTCCGGGTAACTCTTTGGGAAATACATCAACGTATTCCCTTACGATGGGCATTTCCTCAAGGTTGTAACTTTCCTTTGACTCAAACATTTGGGCGAGGTATGATTCTTCATAGGGAATCACCACCCACACCATTGAAGGATTTTTCAAAGGATATTCATGATCTTCCTTGAATTTGTAGAGGATCATGGGATGGTTCGGAATATGAAAATATATTTCCTTTTCCCGAAAGTTGATATGTGCTCTATATAACGAGAGCCAATCCATTCCCATTATAGCGTCGAATTCCACCAAGGGAAGTATTACGAGATTTTCCGGAAGAATCTTCCCACATATGTCAACAGGAGAAGAGTCAAACACTTGGGTTGAAATGATTGCACCACTTGGTGTTTTTACAGATATCACTACTTCAAGGTTTCGGGGCTTCGATTCTATAGTTCTAGCAAACTTGCAAGATATAAAGGAATGCATAGAACCAGAATCAAATAAGACTTTTTCTATTCTTGAGTGAATAGGAAGTGTACCTTTTACGACTTCATTATCATGTTCCACCTCCGCAGTAGTGATGGCATAAGCCTTCCCTTTTTCCTTTGGATTTGGTGGTTGTTGGCGCTGATTACCCTCAAGAGCTCAAGGTTTAGTGCACTAGTTTGAATAGTTCCCTAGCTCCCTACAGTTGTAGCATTGAACCACGAGTGGTTCTCTCCTTTCATCAGCTACATTATCCTTCATTTTCATGTCTTTTCGATACTCGTGAGCTTGGTTTCCTTCCTTCCCACACTTAAAGCATTTCGCCGTACCTTTGAGGCAGTTCCCATGGTGCAACTTCCCACATTTTTGGCATGTGGGTCATTGTGTTTTCTTCCCATCTTTATCACTAGATCCACCAGCTTGAAACTCCATCTTTCTTTTCTTATCACCATAGCCATGGGACCATTCTCCAAACTCTATCTCCACTTTGAGATCACACCGAACAACTTCTTCATAACTCCCAAAGTCTCGAATTTCAAGAGCCTTTCGAAGATGTGGTTTTAATACACTAAAGAATCTATCAATTTTTCTATCATTGTCGATAACAAAACCCGAAGCATACCTTGCGAGCCTTGTGAAATTTTCTTCATAGGTTGCGACATATTATCCTTATTTTTGCTTGAGCTCTATGAATTCTCTCTCTATCTTCGTGCGAAGAGTTCTTGGGAAGTAATTATTAAGAAACATTATCTTAAAGTCTTTCCATTCCATTTATTCAATTTCCTCCCTTGGCTTGGTGTTCTTAATCAAAGACCACCATTGATCGGCTTATCCATCTAGATGATAAACAGCTAGAGTCACCTTCTCCGTCTTAGAACAGTGAAGAACAAAAAATATCTTCTCCATGGAGTTGACCCACTGTTCCGCAACTAGTGGATCGAAAGATCCACAAAACGTCGGTGGTCGTTGCCGCATAAAACATTCGATAGCTAGTTGCTCCCTCTTTGGTGAAGGATGACGTTCCCCATTATTATAGTTATTATTCATAACCCAATATAATTGGGTAAGAATCGCCATGAAGTTTTGAACTCCACCTCCAAAATCATTGGGGATGTCGTTCGGGCAATCGTTGCATTGTCCCTCGCAAGAGTTGTTGGCCTGATTTCTCCTGGTTCCCACCATTTTCTAAAATAGAAAAGGTTAGAACAAAACATAAGTAAAAAAGTCATGAATAACTTATTCATTTAAACAATTATACCAAAAACATAACATATGGGATCCCTAGGTAAATATTCTTCTGTACATATTTGTACTTATTCTCATGCTAGAGGTTTTCTCTAGGGTTTACTAATCCTAATTCCCAAATTAAATAAACCTTTCCTCTGATACCAACTATAACGACCCGGCCTTTTCTTGCATTACTATTACATCATTTCAAAGATAAAAAACATAATAGTATTACACATGGAGGATCTAAAGGTTTGGTGTCTTGGGAAAACTAGGACCATACGTAATAAATACAACATCAACCATAAACATTTATTTAATTTCTTCTTCTATAGCTTCTTAGTAGCACTTGTCCTCTCCTAATACATGTAGCCACCTGAGGATATACATCAAAAGGGGTGAGCTAAAAGCCCAGTAATAGGATAGATAAGAACAATACATCATGGGGTGAGCATAATCATAACATAGGCAAAAGATCATGATCATGAGAGTAGCATAAGTAAAAGACATGAAATGTGGAAATGCATAAAAATGAAACATCATGTCTTAGGGGTTAACTACCACACATACTTGTGAACAAAGCTAGCATCATGTTCACACATCATTTCACATTTACTCATGAGATTCATCACTTTACCCAATGCATTGAAGCGCTGTATAATTTCGGGCGCACCCGTCACATTTAAACATTCATATTGCGCTATATAATTCCGGGCGCACCCGTCACATCATAACATTATCATTATCATGATTTCCACATAGAACACATATAAAACATGTACATAAATAACCCATGGAAAGTAATGGGTTTCATCTCATAATAACACATTCATAAGCTTTGGGTTCCCAAAAGAAAGAGGGAACAACATACTTGATACAAGAACCATCAACCTTGAATGAGATCTTGAAAGAAGAGTTCTTTTGGAAAACATTTTTATGGACATAAAAACCAGTGACAAACATGTATATCCTATAAAATTAAATGAAATGATGAACAAATGATCTTTGAGGATCAACCATATCAAAAATGGAGTGAAATAGGGAGAACCCGAAGGAAGAAAATTGGGTTCGAGATTTCCCCTTACCTTATACTCGAATGCCTCCTTCTCTTTAATGTCCTGTATAATGACATTATATTAATTAATTAGAAATTCCAGAACCTTTTATACATTAATAGGGTTCATTCTGGTTTCATTATTTCATATTATGTTCCTTTGGATGACTTATAGAGTTTAAAAACATTGTTCGGGGATGTTCGTTTTTATGGTTTTCTTGAGCGGTCCACTTGTATTCTTAAATTGATGTTTGGGTAGATCATGGGTAAACATACAGAACTTAAACTACATGATATTACATTAGCTTTAATAATTTTATATTGAATTATATTAGATCCAAGTGGACGAATCATTAGATAAAAATTTAATTATGGTTATTTGGGTTAATTTGGGCGGTTTTTGGATCACAACGATCTTGTTTTAACATTTAACTTAGTAATAAGGCCATAGGTTATTTCCAAAACTTAAAATAGAACATAATACATATAAAATATTATATTTCAACCATAAAATGGTTTCATGACCAGATTGTAGGTATAAATGGAAGAAGAGAACATGTCGTTTTTGAAGGTGATAAATTTAACACCTCATGAACAACGTTCTCTTTAATAAAATAAAAGGAAGAGGGAAAGGGTGTGGGGTGATATAATATAAAATTAGAATCATAATATTACATTATATATATAATAATGGATTTACAGAACAATTTGGATGAATATAGTTAGGGAGATATCAAGAAAGGAACTTGAACTTGAATGGAAATTAAAGTAGAAGAGAGAGAGAAATTACCTTTAGAATCCTCCTCTTGAGATCCTCTATAAGGAAGCTAGGATTGGTCTTTTGATGAGACCAGAAGCTTTTGGAAGTGGGGTATGAGCTAGGGAAGGTGGTTGGGCAGATTTTAGAGAAGTCTTGGAGCTTGAGAGGTGTGAGTAAAAGAGGGAGTGAAGGGTGGCTTTTATAGTGGAGGGGAGAAGGGTTTCCTTAATATAAAATTGATTAGTTTATTAATTTCACTGAAGACATGGAATAGTGAGTCTTGGATGACCAAGAATAGTAAAAAAGGCATTTGAGTTCGGTATTTGGGTGCTTACATCACTTGTGATGTCAGGAATAGTGGGTTTTAATTAAAATGTATTTATATGGTAAATTAATGTATTCTACTATTCACAAAAAAATTCAAGTTTCTCAGAAAAATCCCAAAAATTTACCCCAACCATTTTTCGACATGTAGAATCCAAAAATGAAGTCCATTTTTCAAAAATAATTTTCTAAATATTATTAATTTAATAATTAATAAAAATCATAATTTACTTAAAAAAACAGTTTTTAAGATTAAAACTGAATTTATAGTTCTTTAAAAAATTACGTAGGGTCTTATAAAATTATCCAAATACTATTAGAAATTGATTCAATAGTTTATGAATATATTACAGGAAAATAAATATTCTTTTCAATTAATTAATTAATTATAATTAATTATTTATGACTTATAAAATACCAAAAACGATTACTAAGGTCAAATTGTCACTTTCTAAGATGTCTAAATTTTATTTTATTATTCATAGGTAATGTTACTCTTATTTACTATTCATAAGGGTCATATTACTATTCATAAGGATAGGTTACTATTCACCAAAAATTATTTTTGTTTCATTAGACTCCAAAAACTATCTTGAACACAACTGTTTATGTCAGATTTTTAAAATTCTCAACATAGGGGTGACAAAATTATGTTTAAAGGTCACTTATCACTTAGTAGTTCATTATTTTGTGTTTTTATGACATAGATATAAGAAGGGAATTTTCTATTGAAATACTTTGGGTCGTTACAGTTATGTTTCCTTTATGCATGTTTTATGTGATACGATTATGTTATGGTTTATGATATGTTTAAACCTGTTCATATGAGGAATGCATTGGACTTAATAAGTGACGGGTGGAGCCCTCTATAGCTGCTCGATGCATTGGTAGGTCTCATGAGACAAACTAGTGTCTTGGCACGAGACCTTGAAAAAATCTTATTTTTAGTCTTGGAACAAGGCCTTGGGTAAGAGGTTATGATTGTCTGGCATTATGCATTCCATCATTATGAAAGTGGTTATTGATATTTCATGTTATTATTCGACTAGTAGAATATCCATGTGAATAATTAAATGACATTATTTAATTTTATTTTGCCATATAATGCTTAATTTCAAGTTTAAAAGGATTTTGTTTCAGTTATACATTGTCTTAAATATTTATGTTTAGTTATGAAAGTTTCCACTGTATTGTTATCCTTACTGAGTGTTTGAGCTCACCCCTTTCAATGTTTTAATTTTTCCAGGATGTGAAGAAATATTTTATGAATGACCTGCAGGGATAGTATGAGGGGATATGAAGACAATATATTGTTGTAGTTTTTTGTACTTTATGATGTAATGTAAGACTTATGAATGTATCTAGTGTTCCAAGGATAAAAACTAATCGGTCTTTCGAGACTTGATCTTTTGTGATCATGCCAATTTTACATAATAAGGCACTGACTCTTGGAAACTAGGGTCGGGGTGTTACAACAACGCCAAATAAATTGTAACAAACTGAATCAAACCATAAAAAACCCCTAATAAACAACAATAAACCCTAATAAATCATAATAAACCCAAATACACTTTTATAAATCCTAAAAATAAAATAAAACCTAATAAACCCTAATAAATCCTAAATAACCCCAAAAATGTTGATAAACCATAAAAATCTACTAATGCCTACAAAACCCCAATAAAACCCTAATATACAATAAAAACTGCTAATAACCTGTAACAAATCCTAAAGAACACTAATAAAACCTAAATAACCCTAAAAAACACTAAAGAACCACATTAAACTCTAAAGAACACCAAAAACCCTAAAGAACCCAAAAAAACACTAAAACACATTATATAAACCCTAAAAACCGCTACAATACCCAAAAAAACCCTAACACACACTAAAAAACCCTAACAACCCCTGTCAATAACAAAAAACAAATAAACCCACATCCCCCCACCAAACCATTAAAAATCCATCAGATACCATAAAAAATCATAAACACCCGTTAACAACCCTTAAAATCTTTAAAAAAACTACAAACCATTAACAACCATTAAAATCCTAAAAAGGCTTCAAATAGATAAATAAAACCTAAAAATTTTACATAAACCCTTAAAAATGCAACAAAAACCCTAAAAATGCAACATAAACCAAAAAACACAACATAAACCCAAAAAACGCTACATAAACCCTAAAAGCACAACATAAATCCTAGAACTGTAACATAAACCCTAAAAACACAACATAAACCTTAAAAAATGCACCATAAACATTAAAAAAATCTACATAAAACCTAAAAACACAATAAAACCCTAAACACACTACATGAACCCAAAAAACGTTACATAAACCCTAAAAAATGCAACATAAATGCTACATCACCCTTAAAAACGCTACATACTCCCAGAAATCCCAACATAAACCCTAAAAAATGCTACATAAAACCTAAACCCTAAACACGCTACATAAACCCTAAATATGTTACATAAATCCTAAAAATGATACATAAAATCTAAAACTACTAACTAAACCCTAAAATGCTACATAAAATCTTAAAATGCTACATAAACTCTAACAAGGCTACACAAACCCTAAAAAATGCTTCAAAAACCCAGAAGAGGCTTTAACCCGCTCAAAAATATTAAACCCTAATATACCATAATATAAAAAATGAAACCCTAATAAACCCCTAATAAACTCTAATAATCACTAAAAACACCTTGTAATCCCTAAAAACCCTAATAAACTCTACTCAACCCTAATAAAACCCCAAAAATACCTAATAAACTTTAATAAATGATAATAAAACCTAATAAACCCTAAAACACATTAAGAAAAACTAAACAAACAAAACCAACCCTAATAAACACTAATAAACACTAATAAACACTAATAAACCCTAATAAACCCAAACAAACCATAAAAGCCCTCATAAACCATAAATAAATCCAAATAAACCCTACTCAACCATAACAAACCTTAACACACCATAATAACCCCTAATAAAACCCTACAAAACCCTAATAAAGAAAAAAAATGCTAGTATACCATAAAAAATCCGTAGAAACCCTAATAAACTCTAATATAACCTAATAAACCCTAAAAACACTCACAAACAAAAAAAAAACAACCACAAACTATAAAAATTTGCTATATTACCTAAAAATATCTGAAAACACTAATATATCCTAATAAAGAAAAAAAATGCTAATATACCTTAACATCTCTAGAAACACTAATAAACCATAATAAACTCTAATATAACCTTAGAAACCCTAAAAATTCTCAAAATCAAATACAAAATGATCACAAATAATAAAAACACGCTATATTATCTAAAAGGACCTAACAAACACTAATATAACCTAATAAAAAAACTAACAAACCCCAAACAAACTCTAATAAACCCAAAAAATCCCTAATAAACCCTAATAAAAACAAATAAACCCTTATAAAAACATAATAAAAACCTAAAAATACCTTCTCAACCCTAATAAATCTTGACACACCATAACAAAACCTAATAAAACCCAACTAAACCCCAATAAACAAAAAAACACAAATAAACCATTAAAAACCCCTAGAAACCCTAATAAACCATAATAAATTCAAATAAAAGCTGATAAACCATAAAAAATGATCCCAAACACTAAAAACATGCTAAAAACCTAAAAAGTCATAACAACCCCTCATATATATTAAAAAAACTAAAAAACACTCATATACCATAATAAAAACACTAACAAACCCTAGTAAACACTAAAAAACCCTAACAAACCCTAATAAACCATACTCAACCCTAATAACCTTAATAAAACCTTAAATATACTGACTCAACCCTAATAAAAC
The DNA here is from genome assembly GCA_963277665.1 of Viscum album. Lineage (NCBI taxonomy): Eukaryota > Viridiplantae > Streptophyta > Magnoliopsida > Santalales > Viscaceae > Viscum > Viscum album. Next base: position 792,390,930 of record OY728167.1, read on the forward strand.
CCTAAAAATACCTACTCAACCCTAATAAACCTTAACGCACCATAATAAACCATAATAAACCCCACTAAACCCTAAAAAATGCAAATATATCATTAAAAACCCAAAAACCCCTAATAAATGCTAATAAAACATAACAAAGCTTAAAGTGCATTTGCATATGAATGATAATAAATAATAAATAATAACACATGTGATAATAGAATAATGCATGTGCATTTCATGTGCACGTGCATTAGAATAAATAATAATAACACATGTGATAATAAAATAACGCAATTGCATTGCCTTTGCATGTGCATGATAATAAATAATATATAATAACGCACATGCATGTGCATTTACATGGAAAGATAATGATATTGATGAATGAATGTGCATGGTAATAAATAATAAATAACAACGCACGTTCATGTGAATTTGTATTTTATGATACAAACGACAACAACAACAACAACAACAACAATAATAATAATAATAATAGAATAACGCAAGTGCATTTTATGTGCACGTGCATAGTAGTAAATAATAAATAAATAATAATAAATAAGAATGCACATGCATGTGCATGTGAATTTACATTTAATGATAATATTAATAATACTAATTATAGTAATACTAATAATAAAAACGCATGCACATGCATGGTAATAAATAATAAATAACAACGCACGTGCATGTTCATTTGTATGTGATAATGATAATAATAATGATAATTATGGTGATGATAGTAATAATAATAATAATAAAAACTGTGATAATATTAATAATAATAATAATAATAAAAGAATAATTCAAGTGCATTGCATATGCACATATATGGTAATAAATAATAAATAATAACGCACATGAATCTACATTTTCATGTGATGATAGTAATAATAATAGTAGTAGTAATAATAGTAGTAATAGTGGTGATAATAGTAGTAGTACTAATGCATATGATAATAGAATATTTCATGTGCATTACGTGTGCATGTGTATAGTAATAAGTAATAACTCTCGTGCATTGCATTTGCATGTGATGATGTTGATGATAATAATAATATTAATAAAATTAATAAAAACAATGCATGTGATAGTAGAATAATGCATGTTCATTGAATGTGCATGTATTTTCATTTGGATGTGCATTTTCCTGTGATGATAATAACAACAACAACAACAACAACAACAACAACATGAACAACAACCACAATAATAATAATAACAATAATAATAATAATTCATGTGATAATAAAATAACGTGTGTGCATTTCATGTGCACGTGCATGGTAATAAAAATATAATAATAACACACGTTCATGTGCATGTGCGTCTTCATGAGATGATGTTGATAATAATAATAATAATAACAGTAATAATAAGTTATAGTTGTTGGAAAAAACAGTAGACAAGATAAAAGTGCTAGAAATGGTTTCTCGAAAAACCTAACAAATCATAGAGTCATTAAATAAGGCACAACTTCTTCCTCAGGTGCCAATTTTCTCTCTGTGAATATTCAAACTAAATCTCATTGAATGAACTACGATAAAAACAGGTGTCGGAGGCCGAACAGAAACACAGATTAGAAGTTATGACCATTTTAGGAAAAATTTGACAGGGATCCAAACACGGAAATGGTGTTTTGGAGGACTTCTGATGGGTTTTTGGGATTTTTGGGTCCTAAACATTACTTTGACACTGTTCAAATTATACTTCTATGTAGATCTATTCACTTCCTTTGATTTGATAGGTGGTAGAGCTCAAACAGACAACCGGAGTGAATGTTTTGGTCGTTTGAAGTTGGATTTTTTTGGAGTGGTGTAACAAATATATCTTATGTTTCATTGATCTTCTCACAGTTTTGATTAGACTTGGTCCCCACTCATGTCACAAGCATCAAATTTACTAGTCACAAAACTCAAACGGAGACCCAAAGGAGAAGTTATGCCTATTTTAGTGAGTTGTGGGTTTCTTAGGTTTTTAGGCGCTATGAGGGTTGCTCAATTTAAAACCACAATAACATCTGCTACGTGTGTTAATTTTGGCTCTACCACATATCAAATCAAATATTCTGAAAATATACACACTCTGGAAACCACTAGAACACTTTCTGACATTCTTTAACCCCCCAAAAGACCCAAAATCCATTTGGATTGTCAAAATATTTGCTTTTGGTGTCCGTTTTGCAATAACATCTTTTATGGGTGTCCGTTTTGCCTCTACCACATATCAAATCGAATTTTGAGACTAGGCATACACTCTTATAACCACTGAAACACCTTCTCGCATCCTTGAAGGCCCAAAAAGTACATAAACCCTCCAAAAGACCATAACTAACACTCCGGGAGTCCGTTTTTCTTCTACCATATATAAAATAAAAGATTTCGACTAACAAACCCTAAAAAACCCTATCAAACCCCAAAAACCCGTAAAAAACATAAAAAACCCTAAAAACATAAAAAAACCTAAAAAACCATAAAAAACCCTAACAAGCCCAAACAAACCCCAAGAAGCACTAAGAAACCCAAAATAAACAACCCCCCCCCCCCCCCCGAAGAAACCCTAAAAACCCTAAAGAAACCATAAGAAACCACAACATTACCCTAAAAACCCTAACAAAACCCTAAGAAAACCTAAGAAACACTAACATGCCCTTAGAAACCCTAACACACCCTTAGAAACCCTAAAACACCCTTAAAAACCCTAGCACACTCTCAGAAATCCCAATGCACCCATAGAAACCCTAACACAAACTTAGAAACCCATAGAAACCATTACACACCCTTAGAAACCCTAACCCACCCCTAAAAACCCTAACTCGCCCTTAGAAACTCTGACACACCATTAGAAGCCCTAGAAAACCCTTAGACACCCTAAATCACTCTAATAAGAACTAATAAATCCTAACAAACCCTACCAAGAAATAATAAACCATAACAAACCCTAATAAACCCTCAAGGCCACTACTAAACCCTAATAAACAATAATAAATTGTAATAAACCCTTTTAGACCCCAATAAAAGCTAAAAAATACCAAAAACCCCAAATATACAACAAAACACTATTAAACCATTAAAAATGATAATATTCACACAAAAATCCTAACAAACCCAGCACAACCTGACAAAACCCTTAAAAACCATAGAAACTCATAAAGGATGGTGGCTCTAGCAACTCTGGCGATTCTGGTGATTCGGCTCCTTCGCGATGGCAGCTTCCTCCAAGGTTGAAGACGATGGAAAATGAAGCACCTCCCACCCTCTCTGTGAGGGAGGACCCTCACTCAGAGGACTTCTCGTCACTCTCCTCTGCTGACTTGTTACCCTCTTTCCTAAAAATGGTGCTCGGCCCGAAGGTTCCGGAGTTTTTTGAAGGTTGTACACAACTTCCCCTCTCGATTCGGGAGTTCACTGAGGCTTAGGACCTGCATCGCCTGACTCTGGTAGAAAGCTTCCCGATGTGGTGACCCCCGGTGGTCACTTTTGATAGGTTCGTATCGGCTTTCTAGAATCTTAGGGCTCAGGCGACTATAGGCCTGATCGATAGATCCCACATCATGATTCGCTTTTCCTCAAAGGAAGACCTGGTCCTTGCCTGGTAAGTGGATCCTCGGTCGTGCAATGGTTCTTGTTTCTCCCTCTTTCGGTGGAGCTTTGACTTTCATCTGAAGCAGAGTTCCCCGATTGCTGCTACCTGGGTGAGATTTCCTGAGCTTCCCCTTCCCTTTCAAAATATCTCTATTATTTCGATGCTTGGGAATTTGGTGGGGAGGTTCCTTTGGGTGGATAGTAGGACTAGGGCCCTTTGTCATCTGGTTTCACCAAGGGCCTTTGTTAATGTTTATGCTTTGAAGTCTCCAGTGGATGCTGTATGGATTGTAGTGGGGGAAGAACTCAGATGGAGACAGCCTGTTATCTTTGAGCAATGGCTAGTTTTCTGCTCTTCTTGTTGGAGCTTTGGGCACAGTGACCAATCTGGAGGATGTTCTGGCCCTGTCAGTGGTTGTGGTTCTTTGGCTTGCATGTCTTCTGGTGAGAGCATCCTCCCTCTGGTGGAGGTGAAGGGGAAAACGGGGGTGGCTGAGCAATTATACTCCCAAACTTTGGTTTCTGATGTTCCCTGCTCATCTAATTTGATGGCTAGAAGTGATTTAGAGGTTGCCCTGATGGATTCGGATGGCTTCATTTTAAGTCTGGATGGAAGTGCTGGTGTTTCGGGAGATGCGGATGAAGATGAAGTGCTGCTGGCTGAGAGGGATAATCGGGTTTCTGCTGAAGGTTTTCATGAGTGTGGTGACTCCCCTAGGAGGCAGACAGATTTAGGGAAGGCTGTTGTGATGGGTGTCTGGAAAGAAAATGTGGAAGATCCATGTGCTCTTGATCTGGGACAAGATGATATAGCTGGATTGAAGGTTAATGAGATCACTGATGGATCCTTTACAGTAGTTGAGGTTGTTGTGATTGCTCCAAACAATTTCCAGGTTGCAGCCTTGGCTGAGCCAGCTGTGGTGGATGTGGTGGTGGCAGATGTCGTGAAGGAGGCAGTGGTTGTTTAGGGCCCAAGGACTGGGGATGAGTGGAGCTTTTCTTCAGCTGAGGAAAGTTCTATGGCGGAAGAGGAGACCTGGATCCCTAGGGTGCATTACATGAATTGGCGTGATGCCCCTCTGGTTATTTCCGGGTGTCCCGACGTGGGGGGACCTGACATGGGGTCTGTGCTATCTCTTCCCTTTGACAGCACAAGCGGTGATGAGGATCTTCCCAGTGCCCAGTTTTGGAACCCTCTGCCAGGAAATGCTGGTGACGGTGATCTGTCCATGGACCTGTAGAGGGATAGGGTTCTTCATGGTGTTCCCTCTACTGAATATTATTGTGTGCAGTTGCATGAGATGGTGTGGGTTGAACGGGAAAGGTTCCCGCTTGAGGGTGAAGCTAAGAGGCTTGCGGAGAATTTTGTTGAGTCTGATCGACGGATAAAAATTTCTATGGTCGGGTCAAAGGAGGAAAGAACCAGAGGAGGTTCCGAAACTCCTAGGTCAGATTATAAGAAGGGGAAGGCACCATCGGCTATCAGTGATGGTTTCACTTGTGCGAAGTCAGGTGTTGAAGCCAGATCCACTTTCGCATCTCCGAGATGAAGACGGAGGAGGGAGTATTCTTACCTCCCACATCCCATGGCAACTAGGGCATCTTCACGAGCTGTCAGACTTAATCTAAGGGTGAATAAGCAAGAGCGACTTTCAATTTCCACTGAGCAAGAGAAGGCTAAGATGTAGCTCCTTTCTAGGCTTGGCATGCAAGAGGATTTTGAGTCTGGATGGGACTCAATAGACATGGGTACTGAGTTAGAATTCAGTTTTTCTGATGTGGGCGACGGCTTTGGTGTGGGCATGGGGTTTCGTAGTGCAGAGATAGATGACTTTGGTGGCGATGTTGACTGATCCTCCTCTTGTGTTCTTTCCCTTTTGGACTTTCTTGACTTTTTTGTTTTTTCTTTTTGTTTTTCTTCCTTTCTTTTTGTGGCCTTCGGGCTGAGGTTATATGGGGTTTTGGGTGTGGATCGGTGGATCCCTCCCCTTCCTTGTCTGCAGTGTCTTTGTGTCTTTTCTTTTAATAAATTTTGGGGGGTGCTAGGAATAGCCTGGACCCAAGCCTTCCTTGCCCTAAAAAACCATAAAAACCCACAAAACCCCAAAAAACCCTAAAAAACCCTAAAATCACTAAAAACCCTAAAAAATCCTAAAAACCCCTAAAAATTGTATAACCCCTAAATACCGAAAAAATATAAAAACCTTGAAAACAAACCTAAAAAAACCTTAAAAACCTCAAAAATCCCTAAAAAACCAAAAAACACTAAAAATGATAAAAAAATTTAAACCCCTGTAAATGTCTAAAAAAACCTTAACCAACCCTATGAAACCCTTAAAACCCCATAACAAACCATAAAAACCTCAAAAGAAGCCCAAATACACCCTAAAGAACCCTAAAAACCTAAAAACCCTAAAGAACCACTAAAGCCACTAACAACACTACATAAACCCTATTAATTGCATAAAAACCCGAGAAATGCTTCAAAACCCACAAAATGCAAAAAACCCAAAAAAATACTAAAATAACCCTATCAAAGCATAAAAAATACAAACACACCCATAAAACCCAAAAAAAGGCATAAAACCCCAAACAACTCAAACAAACCGTATCAAACCTTAAAAACACTAACAAAACCTAACAAACCCTAAAAACCACTAATAACCCCTTAGAACCACAAATAAACCCTAAAAATCCATAAAACCCACTATTAAACCCTAACAACCCGAATAAACACTAATAAATCGTAATAACCTCAAATAAACCCAAACAAACTCAATTAGACCCTAATAAACACTACAAAATCCCTAAAACCACTAATATACAATAAAAACACTATTAAACCATAATAAACCCTAATAATCACTAAAAACCCTAACAAACTTGACAAAATGCTACAAAAATCTCCAAATAATAGCCTACAAAACCCTACAACCCACTAATAAACCCTAAAACTGCTAATAACCCCAAAATAAATCGTAACAAACCCTAAAAACACCAAATAAATCGTAACAAATCCTAAAAACACCAAATAAATCGTAACAAACTGAAACAAACCATAACAAACCCCTAATAAACCCCAATAGACCCTAACAAATCATCATAAACTCTAGTAAATCATAATAAACCCATATATAAGTTAATAAACCCCATTAAATAAAATAAACCCTAATAAACCCAAATAAATCTTAAATAACCTTTAAAGGTTTATAAACCCTAGAAAAGGCTATTAATGCCTACAAAATCCAAATAAATCCCTAATATATATTAAAAAAACGCTAATAAACAATAAAAAATCTTAAAGAACACTAATAAACCCTATAGAACCCTAATAAACCATAAAGAACCATTTTAAACTCTAAAGAACACTAAAAACCCTTAAAAAAAGCCAAAACAAATGCTAAAAGAAATTATATAAACCCTAAAAATAGCTACAATACACAAACAAACCCTAAAACACACTAAAAACCCTAACAAACCCTATCAATCCCAAAAAAACCAATAAACCCATAAAACCCCCCAAAACCCATTAAAAATCCATCAGATATCATAAAAAAACATAAACACCCGTTAACAACCCTTAAAACCCCTAAAAAACAATACAAACGTCAAACAGCCATTAAACCCCTAAAAAAGGCTTCAAATTGATACATAAACCCTAAAAACGTTACATAAACCCTTAAAAATGCAACAAAAGCCCTAAAAAAGTAACATAAACCAAAAAACGCACCATAAATCCAAAAAACGCTATATAAACCCAAAAAGAACTACATAAACCCTAGAAATATAACATAAACCCTAAAAAACACAACATAAACTCTAAAAACGAAACATAAACATTAAAAAATGCTGCATAAAACCTAAAAACACAATATAAACCCTAAAAACACTCCATGAACCCTAAAAACATTACTTAAACCTTAAAAAATGCAACATAAACACTACATCACCATTGAAAACGCTACATAAACCAAGAAAACACAACATAAACCCTAAAAAATGTTACATAAAACCAAAACCCTAAACACGCTATATAAACCCTAAATACTTTACATAAACCCAAAAAATGATAGATAAAATCTAAAACCACTAGCTAAACCCTAAAAACGCAACATATACACTAAAATGCTACATAAACTCTAACAACGCTACACAAACCCTAAAAAATGCTACAAAATCCCTAAAGATGCTTTAAAACCCTCAAAAATATTAATCCCTAATATACCATAATATAAAGAATTAAACCCTAATAAACCCCTAATAAACACTAATAATCCCTAAAAACACATAATAATCCCTAAAATATTAACAAATTATACTCAACCCTAATAAACCCAAAAAATACCTAATAAACCCTAATAAATGATAATAAATCATAATAAACCCAAAATACACATTAAGAAAACCTAAACAACAAAAACCAACCCTAATAGACACTAATAAACACTAATAAATGCTAATAAACCCCAAACAAACCCTAAAAATCCCTAATAAGCCATAAATAAATCCAAATAAACCCAACTCAACCCTAACAATCCATAACACACCACAATAACCACTAATAAAACCCTACAAAATCCTAATAAAGAAAAAATGGTAGTATACCTTAAAAAATCCCAAGAAACCCTGATAAACTCCATTATAACCTAATAAATCATAAAAACGCTCACAAACAATAAAAAACGATCAAAAACAATAAAAACCCAATATATTATCTAAAAGACCCAAAAACACTAATATAACCTAATAAAGACAAAAAATGCTAATATAACTTAAAAATCCCTAGAAACCCTAATAAACAATAATAAACTCAAATATAACCAAAGAACCCCTAAAACGCTCACAAATAAAAACAAAATTCTCACAAATAATAAAAACACGCTATATTATCTAAAAAGACCTAACATACACTATTATAACCTAATAAAACAAAAAAAACTAATAAACTCCAAACAAACCCAAATTAACCCTAAAAATCCCTAATAATCCCTAATAAAAATGAATAAACCCTTATAAAACACTAATAAAACCCTAAAAATACCATCTCAACCCTATAAACCTTGACACACCATAACAAACCCTAATAAAACCCAACTAAACCCCAATAAACAAAAAAACGCAAACAAACCATTAAAAAGAACTAGAAACCCTAATAAACCATATTAAATTCAAATAAAAGATAATAAAACATTAAAAATGCTCACAAACACTAAAAACACGCTAATAAAACCTAAAAAGTCATAAAAATCCCTCATATATAGTAACAAAAACTAAAAAATGCTCATAAACCCTAATAAAAACACTAACAAACCCTAGTAAACCCCAAAAATCCCTAACAAACCCTAATAAACCATACTCAACCCTAATAAACCCTAATAAAACCTTAAAGATACTGACTCAAGTCTAATAAAACCCTAAAATACCTACTCAAACCTAATAAACCTTAACACAACATAATAAACCATAATAAACCCCACTAAACCCAAAAAAAGCAATTATAACATTAAAAAGCCCTAAAACCCCTAATAAAGGCTAATAAACCCTAACAAAGCTTTAAAGCGCTACTAAACCCGAATAAAAACTACTAAACATTAAAAAACCCTAATATACCCTTTTAAAAATTAATAAACCATAATGAACTCTAATTAAACCTAATAAATCCTGAACATACCCAAATATACCATAGTATACAAAAATATACCCAAATAAACCTAATTAAATCCTAATAAAACCCTAAAAATACCTAATAAACCCTAATAAACCTTGACACACCATAATAATCCCTAATAAAATCTTAATAACCCCCACGAAACCCTAAAAAATGCTAATATTCCTTTAAAAACCCTAAAAACCTAAGAAACCATAATAAATGTTAATAACACCTAAAAATCCTAAAAAATGATAAAACCCTAAAAATACCTCTAATAATAATAGTAGTAATAATGCACGTGCATGTGCATATGCATGCGCATTTTCATGTGAATGATAATAAATTATAAATTATAAATCATAACGCATGTGAATTGCATGTGTATGTGCATGTGCATGTGAATGATAATAAATAATAAATAATTACACACATCCAAGTGCATGTGCATGTGCATGGTAATAAACAATAAATAATAACAAAGTCCACATGAATGTGCATTTTCATGTGAATGACAATAAATAATAAATAATAACACATGTGATAATAGAATAACGCAAGTGCATTGTGTGTGCACGTGCAGGAGAATAAATAATAATAACACATGTGATAATAGAATAATGCTAGTGCATTGCATTTTTATGTGCGTGGTAATAAATAATATACAATAACGCACATGTATGTGAATTTACATGCAATGATAATGACAATAACGCATGCACGTGCATGGTAATAAATAATAAATAACAATGCACATGCATGTGCATTTGTATTTGATGATACAAACAATAATAATAATAACAATAATAGTAGTAGTAGTAGTAGTAGTAATAATAATAAAATAATAACGCAAGTGCATTGCATGTGCACGTGCATAGTAGTAAATAATTAATAAATAAAAGTAAATAAGAATGCGCAAGCATGTGCATGTGCCTTTACATTTGATAATAATATTAATAATACTAATTGTAATAATAATAATAATAATAATGCATGCAGGTGCATGGTAATAAATAAAAAATAACAACGCACATGAATGTGGATTTTCATGTGATAATTATAACAATAATGATAATAATAATAACTGTAATAATAATAATAATAAAATAATAATACATGTGCATTGAATATGCACGTGCATGGTGATAAATAATAAATAATAACGCACGTGTATCTGAATTTGTATGTGATGATAATAATAGTAAGATCAGTTGTAGTAGTAGTGATAATAGTAGTAATACCAATGCATGTGATAATAGAATATTGCATGTGCATTACGTGTCCACGTGCATGGTAATAAATAATAACGCGCATGCATTGCATTTGCATGTGATGATGATGACGATGATAATAATAATAGTAGTAATAATAATTATTATTATAACAACAACGCATGTCATAATAGAATAACGAAAGTGCATTGAATGTGCGTGTTTATGTATTTGCATGCGCATTTTCATGTGAATTTGTATGTCATGATAATAACAATAACAACAACGACAACAACAACAACAACAACCAAAATAATAATAATAACAATAAGAATAACAACGTGGGTGATAATAAAATAACATGTGTGCATTGCATGTGCATATGCATTGTAATAAAAAATAAATAACAATGCACGTGCATGTGCATGTGCATGTGCATGTGCAAGTGCATGAGATGATGATGATAATAATAATAATAATAATAACAGTAATAATAATAATAATAACAACAACAACAAAAACTCATGTGATAATAGAATAACGCATGTGCATTGTAGGTGCACTGCATGATAATAAATAATAACTCATAGTGCACGTGATGATAATAATAACAATAATAGTAATATTAATAATAATAGTGAAAGTGATAATAGAATAGCGCACATGTATTGAATGTGCCTGTGTATGGTAATAAATAATAACGCACGTGCATTTTAATTTTCATTTGAGGATAATAACAATAATAACAATAATAGTAATAATAACAATAACAATAAAAATCCATGTGATAAAAGAATAATGTAGGTGCATTGTGTGTTCGCATGCATGGTAATAAATAATAATGGAAGTGCATGTGCATTTTCATGTGATGATGATAATAATAATAATAGTAATAATAATAATATCAATAACAACAACATATGCACGTTCATGGAAATAAATAATATGTAATAAATAGTAAATAATATTACATGGGAATCTGCATTTTCATGTGACGCTAATAATAATAATAATAGTAGTAACAACAATAATTATAATTATAATAATGATAATGATAATAATGGTAATGATAATAATGATAATAATAACATGTGTGATAATAGAATAACACACATCCTAACAAACCCTAACAAAACCAAACAAACCCTAACAACCACTAATAACACCAAAGAACCACTAATAAACCCAAATAACACATGAAACCCACTATTAAACCTTAAAACCCTAATAAACACTAATAAATCATAATAACCTGTAATAAACCCTAAAAACCATATTAGACACTAATAGATGCTACAAAATCCCTAAAACACATAATATCCAATAAAAACCCTATTGGACCATAATAAATTCTAATAATCACAAAAAAATATAACAAACCTGAAAAAATACTACAAAACCCACCAAATAAAATCCTACAAAACTCTACAACCTGCTAATAAACCCTAAAAAACCCTAATAACCCCACAACAAATCGTTACAAACCCTAACAACCCCAAATAAATCGTAACAAATCATAACAACAACAAATAAATCGTAACAAACAGAAACAAACCATAACAAACCCCTAATAAACAGTAATAAACCCTAAAAATCATAATAAACCCTAATAAATCTTAATAAACCCAAATACACGTTAATAAACCCTAATAAATAAATTAAACCCTAATAAATCCTAAATAACCCTAAAAAAGGTTGATATACCCAAGAAAAATCTATTAATACCTAAAAAATCCCAATAAAACCATAATATACAATAAAAAATGCTAATAAACTATAACAAATCCTAAAGAACACTAATAAACCCTAAATAACCCTAATAAACCCTAAATAACCATAATAAACTCTAAAGAACACTAAAAAACACTAAAGAACCCAAAAACACTAAAACACAATACCTAAACCCTGAAAACCGCTACAATACCGAAACAAACCCTAAAACACACTAAAAAACCCTAACAACCCCTATCAATCCGGAAAAAACAAATAAACCATTAAAAACACCAAAAACTATTGAAAACCCATCAAAAACCATAAAAACCATAAACAACCATTAACAACCCTTAAAAAACCTAAAACCACTACAAACCAAAAACAACCATTAAAAAAAGGCAACAAATAGATACATTAACCCAAAAAAAGTTTCATAAACCCCAAAAAATCAACATAAATCCTAAAAACGCAACATAATCCAAAAAAACGCAACATAAAAACAAAAAACGTTACATAAACCCAAAAAACACTACATAAACCCTAGAACTGTAACATAAACCCTAAACAACGAAACATAAACATTAAAAAATGCTACATAAAACATAAAAACACAACATAAACCCTAAAAACACTACAAGAACCCTAAAATGTTACATAAACCCTAAAAATGCAACATAAACGCCACATCACCCCTAAAAATAGTACATAAACCTAGAAAATGCAACATAAACCAGAAAAAATGCTACATAAAACCTAAACCCTCAATAGGCTACATAAACCCTAAAAACATTACATAAACCCTAAAAATGATACATAAAACATAAAACCGCTAACTAGACCCTAAAAGTGCTACATAAACACTAAAAGTGCTACATAAACACAAACAACACTACACAAACACTAAAAAATTCTACAAAAACCCTAAAGATGTTTCAAAACCATCAAAATAATTAAACCCTAATATACAATAATAATAAAAACTAAACCCTACTAAACCCCTAATAAACTCTAATAATCTCTAAAAACGCCTTATAATCCCTAAAAACCCTATGAGACTCTACTTATCCCTAATAAAAGCACCAAATTACCAAATAAACCCTAGTAAATGATAATAAAACCTAATAAACCCTAAAAAAACATTAAGAAGACCTAAACAACTCTAACCAACCATAATAGACACTAATAAAAACTAAAAACCATAATAAACCCCAAACAAACCCTAAAAATCCCTAATAAACCATAAATAAATCAAAATAAACCCTACTCAGCCTTAACAAACCTTAACACACCATAATGACCCCTAATAAAACCCTACAAAACCCTAATAACGAAAACAAACACTAGTATACCTTAAAAACTCACTAGAAACCCTTATAAACACTAATATAACCTAATAAACCCTAAAAACGCTCACAAACAATAAAAAATGATCACAAATAATAAAAACATGCTATATTACCTAAAAATACCTAAAAACACTAATATAACCTAATAAAGACAAAAAATGCTAATATAGCATAAAAATCCCTAGAAACTGTAATAAACCATAATAAACACTAATATAACCAAAGAAACCCTAAAAATGCTCCCAAACACAAACAAAATGCTCACAAAAAATGTCTATATTGTCTAGAAAGACTTAACAAACACTAATATAAGCTAATAAAAAAACTAATAAACTTCTAACAAACCCTAATAAACCCTAAAAATCCTTAATAAACCCTAATAAAAACTAATAAACCCTAATAAAACCATAAAAACCATAAAAATACCTTCTCAACCCTAATAAACCTTAACAGACCATAATAAAACCTAATAAAACCCAACTAAACCCCAATAAACAAAAAACGCAAACAAACCACTAAAAGCCCTAGAAACCCTAATAAACCATAACAAATTCTAATAAAACCTAATAAACCATAAAAAATTATCCCAAACACTAAAAACACACTAATAAAACTGAAAAAGTCCTAAAAACCCCTCATATTTTGTAAGATCCCAGTTTTTAAAAAAATAAATAAATTGAAATGAATGAAGCTTTGTTTAAAGTTGATATTTATAACTAGCCTTTAGATATAATTTTTTCCACTTCTATGTTTTGAATTTCAAAAAAACTGTCGTCTACAATTTTTTTCAATAAGTTATTTAGAGTCTGATGAAACCAACTTGTTTTATTTTGTGAATAGTAACACACCCTTATTAATAGTAATATGAATAGTAATATGACCCTAATGAATACTAAATTTTATTTTTATTTTATTATCTTAAGGCTTTAAGATAATAACATCTTTGTTAATTTTTCATCGTGATATAGAAGTTGCTATAGAATTAGAATTGTTAATTTTTGAATTGAGTATGCTTTTATTTAAAAATTAAATTAATTATAATTAGAAAATTATTTTCAAAAAATGGACATCATTTTTGAATTCTACAAGTCAAAAAATGGTTAGGGTAATTTTTTGGATTTTTTCTGAAATTAGTGTTTTTTCGGTGAATAGTGAAATACAATAAAATACCGTATAATCAAATTATCAGTAAAATACACTATTTATGACATCATAAGTGATTCAAGGACACTTGGTTCGAACACACATGCCATTATTACTATTTGATATCACATGAACTATGACTATTCATAATCTTGGGCAAAAATGTTATATTAATGATTAAAATAAAGAAAAATACCCCCTCTCCTCCACAATAAATACCACCCTCACTCCCCTCTTCTTCCCCGACCTCTCAAGACTTGATCCATTCCTATTTTCTTCCCAATACTACTCCCAAGGCTCTTCCTTACATCCTAGAACTTCTGGTCTCACCAAAAGACCAAAACCAAAGCCCTTAAGAAGGATCTCAATGAAAAGAGATCAAGAGGTAAACATCCTCTTTTATTTTTCTTTCTTTTCATTCATTTTATGTTATTCTCTTCATTTAAATATTTAATTATGTTGGTATATTTCATTCCATATCCCCCCTTACTGTCTATATTATGTATTATTGATGATATATTCCCTTTCTCTCATCAAACCATTTTTATGAAATTTTAAGAGACGCTGTTAGGCTGCCGAATTTTCTTTAGAAATTTCTCAAGTTTTATTTTATTTCATGATTCCTTTTTCTTATTTCCTCACCCTCACTTATCCAGGAGGAATTAAATCTCCAGAATAATGTATCTTCTGGATGTTCTCATGTTCCTAGAAAATTCTTCACCATTGTTCTTCTACTCTCCCACTTATTCAAAGAATTAAAAACATAGTCCATGATATATCGAATTACAGACATTGTGGACGATGTGATTTCATTTTTCTTTAAATAATTCAAGTATTTTCATTAAACCATTTTTATGGTTGAACTAGGTTATAATATATGTATTATTTCTAATCAATGGTTCTAGAATTCGTTTTAACACATGGTTTTAATTTATAAAATGAAATGAGGTCGTTATTATCAAAGAAACACTAAATTGATCTAAACAAACGTCATTAATGTTATAACTTAGGAATCATCCTCAAATTAAACATCAAAATGATAAATTTTATAAATTATGATACTGTAAATATGTAAATATCTTTCCATTACAATTTTGGAATTTCACTTCAAATCGACAAGAACATCCACCACGAACCAATCATGGAAATCAAGTTGAGAACTCACCCCAAAATAGTGCAAAGAGAAAAATACTAACAATTAAAGGGTGAAATGATGGTATGAAATGATAATATAAGATGTTATAAACATGAAAATGTTTCTGTAAACTACTAATAACACTATTTTAACCATTATACTAGAATATTAAACCATTTTGATGTAAGACAGACCCGAGGTAACAGAATTCTTAACCCGATTTCCATTATTTGGGTTAACCTTCTACCTCATTATTTATGTGCTATTTAAATAGTTTGTGAGATGGTTTCTGTTTATATTAGGTTTTATTATTTTTATTTATAGTATATATACATACTCCATCTACTCTATTAATTCTCTCTTCAATTATATGATATTTAAAAGGGGATTTTCTTTGAAAATCCTCTTTTTAAATTCGGTTTTACAAATTCCAAAGTAATGTTTTAAAGGAAATATTCATGTCTTATGTTTATGTTTTGGTACTTGGGAATTATTTATGATGAAGGTTGGGTCCTATATATCACTCTAACTCATTGGGTATGAGTAAGTAGGAGGTCGGTCGTATGGTTACTCCAAGTGTAACTGCGATGGTTACACAAAGTAAGGTATCCGTGTGGTTAAAATTTATAAGGTAGCCATGAATGGTTACTAGATTATGTATGTAATTCCCCAAGATACGTTTATGATTATATTTATGTTCTCATGTTTTTTTTGATCTTGGGTAAATATCATGTTACACAAATTAAGTATATATGGGTGACAAGAATTTCTTTTGAAAATGCTTTCATCCCTTACGAGTATTCATGGACTAATGTGATCTTTCCTTATTTTCCATCCCTTACTGAGATTTTGTGCTCATCCCTAGTTTTTAAATGGTTTTCACAGGTTAATGGATGTTTAAGACAAGTATGTATGCCATGTTAAATTTTGTATAATTGTCAAGGAGTCCTATTTTAAGTTTTAATGACTTATATTTTGAAAGAAATGGAAACTGTTTTTATGGTATCCACTCTGTAATAATGTGTAATGTTATGGATGTATTTTTTTAATTCTCTAAAGATATACACTTGAAAAGATACTCAAATTAAAAGGAAGTTTTTTCTTGACTAAATTCAAGATTATGTATGTAATAAGGTCGGGTCCTTATAGTTGGTATCAGAAGAAAGGTTTAGACAACTTTAAGGATTAAGAGTTTTTGTTAAACATATGGTTAGTCTGTATGTCTATTATTTAAGTTAAATCCTTGTTTTATAACTTTTCAGATTAAGGAAAGTCAGTTACAAATAGAAGGAGTAGGATCTCAAATTACATTTCTATCTCTTCTTGATGACTTTCTTGCAATAATTATTGCAACGTCATGTCCAGACGACTTTGAAACATTTTCTAACATACAACTTACTTGCAAGCAATTGTTTGAGATATCAAACACCTCCACTATACCTCGATACCATCATGGATCATGGGTTGTATTTAATCAAATCCTATTTTCTCAATATTCTCATATTTTCATGAAAGGTAAATATTATCAAGGAATTTTCAAATATTTTACGTTATCAAGAGTTTTTGAAGCATATTGTGATTTTGAAAGAGGTGCTGAATAAGGAGACCCTTGTGTAACCTATTTATATTTTCTTTTACAATATTCTCTTTCAGCACATAATTATGGTATTTTAAAAGGACCATTAATTGAAATTTTCAACTCAAACTCGGTCTGACTATTTTATAAAAAACAATTTTTATCAGATGTTTTGAAATTATATGTCATACATTATTATTTTCCAGAACTATTTTTCTGTGAACACCCATATGACCCTAGTTGTACAAGGTGTATTTGGATAAAGGAAGAAAATGATTTTGAAGTATCTATAAATAATTTTTTTAATGCATGGACATTCTATTTACATGAGCAAGATGATGATGAGACCAGGTGGACACCATGATCAAGGTACCCTCACTTGTTTAATTAGTAAATAAAATTGCGAGGACGCAATTTCTGAAAGGTGGGGATAAAGTAACATCCCGGTTTTAAAAAAAAATTGAAATGAATGAAACTTTGTTTTATGTGTATATTTATAACTAGCCTTTAGACATAATTTTTTCCACTTCTATGTTTTGAATTTCAAGAAACTGTCGTCTACAATTTTATTCAGTAAGTTATTTGGAGTATGATGAAACCAACTTGTATTTTTGTTAATAGTAACATAGCCTTATGAATAGTAATATGAATAGTAATATGACCCTAATGAATAGTAAAATTTATTATTATTTTATTTTCTTAAGGCTTTAAGATAATAACATCTTGGTTAATTTCTCATCGTGATATAGAAGTTATTATAGAATTAGAAGTGTAAATTTTTGAATAATGTATGCTTTTATTTAAAAATTCAATTAATAATATTTAGAAAATTATTTTCAAATAATGGAATTTATTTTTTAATTCTGCACATCAAAAAATGGTTAGGGTAAATTTTGGTGTTTTTTCTGAAATTCTTGATTTTTTTGTGAATAGTGAAATGTGATAAAATACCGTATAATCAAAATATCAGTAATATACACTATTTATGACATAATAAGTGATGAAAGGGCACTTGGTTCGAACTCACATGACATTATTACTATTTTAGGTCACATGAAATCAGACTATTCATAATCTTGGGCAAAAATATTATATTAATGATTAAAATAATGAAAAATACCCCCTCTCCTCCACTATAAATACCACCCTCACTCCCCTCTTCTTCCGACACCTCTAAAGCCTTGATCCATGCCTATTTTCTACCCAATACTCCTCCCAAGGATCAATCCCACGTCCTAGAGCTACTGGTATTACCAAAAGACCAAAAACAATTCCCTTAAGAAAGATCTCAAGGAGAAGAGATCAAGAGGTAATCATCCTATTTTATTTTTCATTTTTTTCTTTCATTTTATGTTATTATCTTCCTTTACCTTTTAAATTATATTGGAATATTTCATTCAATATCCACCCTTACTTTCCATATTATGTATGAGTGATGATATAATCCCTTTCTCTCATCAAAATATTTTTATGAAATTTTAAGAGACGTCGTTAGGCTGCCAAATTTTCGTGAGAAATTACTCATGTTTTCTTTTATTTCATGATTCCGTTTTTTTCTTTACTTGCCCCCTATTATCCTAGAGTAATTAAATCTATAGAATCATTTATATTCATTATGTTCTCGTGTTCATGGAAAATTCAACATCATTTTTCTTCTCCTCTTCCACTTATTCAAAGAATTAAAAACATTGTCCATGATGTGTCGAATTATCGACATCGTGGACGATGTGATTTAATTTTTCCTTAAATCCTTCAAGTATGGTCATAAAACCATTTTTATGGTTGAACCAGGTTATAATATTCGTATTATATCTCATCAATGGTTATGGAATTCGTTTTAACACATGGTTTTAATTTATAAAATGAAATGAGGCCGTTATTATCAAAGAACCACTAAAATGATATAAACGAACATCATTAATGTTTTAACTTGTGAATCATCCTCAATTTAAAGCTCAAAATGATAAATGGTATAAATTATGGTACTGGAAATATGAAAATACCTTTCCATTATAATTCTGTAATTTCACTTCCAATCGACAAGAACGTCCACCATGAACCAATCATGGGAATCAAGTTAAGAACTCACCCAAAAACAGTGCAAGGAGCAGAATACTAACAATTAAAGGGTGAAATGATGTTATGAAATGAAAATATAAGATTTTATAAACGTAAAAATGTTTCTTTAAACTTATAATAACACACTTTTAACCATTATAGAGGAAGATCAAACAAGTTTTAAGTAAGATAGACCCGAGGTAGGGGAATTCTTAACTCGGTTTCCATTCTTTGGGGTAACCATCTACATCATTATTTATGTGCTATTTAAATTGTTTGTGTGATGGTTTGTGTTTATATTATGTTTTATTTTGTGAATTTATAGTATATATACCTACTCCATCCACTCTATTGAGTCCCTATTTAATTTTATGATATTTATAAGGGGATTTTATTTAAAAATCCTCTTTTTAAATTCGATTTTACGAAATTCCAAAGTAATGGTTTTATGGAATTATTCATGTTGTATGATTATGTTTTGATTATTGGGAATTATTTATGATGAATTTTGGGACCTATATCTCCCTCCAATTCATTTGGTATGAGTATGTTGGAGGTCGGACGTATGGTTACTCCAAGTGTAACTATGATGGTTACACAAAGTAAGGTAGCCGTGAGGGTTACAAATTATAAGGTAGCCATGAATGGTTACAAGATTATGTATGTAATTCCCCCAGATACATTTATGATAATATTTATGTTCTCATGTTTTGTATGGATCTTGTGTAAATCTCATTTTACACAAGGTAAGTATATATGGGTGACACGAATGTCTTTTAAAAATGCTTTCATACGTTTCGAGTATTCATGGACTAATGTGATCATTCATTATTTTCCATCCCTTATTGAGATTTTGTGGTCATACCAAGTTCATAAATGATTTTCACAGTTTAATGGATGTTTATGACAAGAAAGGAATCCATATTAAATGTTAAATAATTGTTAAGGAGTTGGGTTTTAAGTTTTAATGTTTTATATTTTGAAAAAAATGGAAACTGTTTTTATGGTATCCACTCTGTAATAATGTGTAATGTTATGGATGTATTGTCCTAATTCACTTATTCTATAAACATGAAAATATCATCAATGTAAAAGGATGTTTTTTCCTGACTAAATTCTATATTATGAATGTAATAAGTCCGGGTCCTTATATATATTAACAAAAACTAAAAAACACTCATATATCTTTATAAAAACACTAACAAACCCTAGTAAACCTTAAAAATCCATAAAAATCCCTAACAAACACTACTCAACCATAATAAACCCTAATAAAACCCTAAAGATACCTACTCAACCCTTATAAAACCCTAAAGATAATAACTCAACCCTAATAAAACCCTAAAAATACCTTCTCAACCATAATAAGCCTTGACACACTATAATAAACCATAATAAACCCCACTAAACCCTAAAAAACGAAAATATATCATTAAAAAGCCCTAATACCCCTAATAAATGCTAATAAAACCTAACAAAGCATAAATGCACTAATAAACCGTAATAAACACTACTAAACCCTAAAAACCCTAATATACCCTCTTAAAAAGTAATAAACCATAATGAATGATAATAAACCCTAATAAATCCTAAAAATAACCAAATATATCATAATATACCATAAGATACCCTAATGAACCCAACTTAATCCTAATAAAACCCTAAAAATTCCTAATAAACTCTAATAAACATTAACACACCATAATAAACCCCAATAAAATCCTAATAACCCCCACCAAACCCTAAAAAATGCTAATATACAATTAAAAAACCCTAAAAACCTAAGAAACCATAATAAATGTTAATAACACCAAAAAATTATAAAAAATGCTAGTAAACCCTAAAAATACCTCTAATAATAATAATAGTAATAACGCATGTGCATGTGCATATACATGTGCATGGTTTAAATAATAAATCATAACGCACGTGCATGTGCATATGACTGCGCATTTTCATGTGAATGATAATAAATAATAAATTATAAATAACATCGCATGGAAATTTCATGTGTAATGCATGTGCATTTGAATGATAATAAATAATAAATAACAACACACATCCAAGTGCATGTGCATGTGCATGTTCATGGTAATAAACAATAAATAATAACCAAGTCCACATAAATGTGCATTTGCATTTGAATTATAATAAATAATAAATAATATCACATGTGATAATAGAATAATGTATGTGCATTGCATGTGCACGTACATAAGAATAAATAATAATAACACATGTGATAATAGAATAACGCAAGTGCATTAAATTTTCATGCGCATGATAATAAATAATATATAATAACGTACGTGCATGTGCATTTACATGTAATGATAATGACAATGACACATGCACGTACATGGTAATAAATAATAAATAACAATGCACGTGCATATGCATTTGTATTTGATGATACAAACAACAACAATAATAATACTAATAATAATCATAACAATAGAATAATGCAATTGCATTTAATGTGCACGTTCATAGTATTAAATAATAAATAAATAAAAATAAATAATAATTCACATGCATGCGTATGTCCATTGAAATTTGATGATAATATTAATAATACTAATAGAAATAATAATAATAATGCATGCACTTGGATGGTAATAAATAATAAATAACAATGCACATGCATGTGCATTTTCATGTGATAATGATAATAATAATGACAATGATAATAATAATAATAATAATAATAATAATAATAATAATAATAATAATAATTGTGATAATAATAATAATAATAAAATAATAATACAAGTGAATTGCTTATGGACGTGCATGGTAATAAATAATAAATAATAACGCATGTGCATCTACATTTTCATGTTATGATAGTAATAATAATAGAAGTAGTAATAATAGTAGTAGTAGTGGTGATAATGGTAGTAGTACCAATGCATGTGATAATAGAATATCACACCTGCATTATGTGTGCACGTGCATGGTAATAAATAATAACACCCATGCATTGCATTTGCATGTGATGATGATGATGATGATGATGATGATGATGATGATGATAATAATAATAATAATAACTACAACAACACATGTGATAATAGAATAATTCACGTGAATTTAATGTGCATCTATGTACATTCGCATGTGCATTTTCATGTGCTGATAATAAAAAAAACAACAACAACAACCACAATAATAATAATAACAATAATAATAACAACGCACGTGATAATAAAATAATGTGTGTGCTTTGCATGTGCATGCGCATGGTAATAAAAATATAATAATAACTCATGTGCATGTGAATGGTCATATGGATGAGATGATGATAATAAAAATAATTACAGTAATAAAAAGTTATAGTTGTTTGAAAAAGCAGTAGACAGGACAAAAATGCTAGAAATTGGGTCTCGAAAAACCTAACAAATCACAAAGTCATTGAAAAAAGCATAAATTCTTCTTTGGGTGTCCATTTCCGCTATGTGAATAGTCAAAAAGAATCTCATGGAACGAACTACGATAAAAATAGGTTTAGGAGGCTGAATAGACACACAGATCAGAAGTTATGACCATTTTAATAAAAATTTGATAGGGATCCATACAAGGAAATGGAGTTTTGGAGTCCTTATGATGGGTTTCTGGGATTTTAGGGTCTCAAAACTGACTTGAATTGTGTTCAAGTCATCCTTATGTGTATATCTCTTCACTAATTTTGATTTGATATGTGGTAGGTCTCAAACGGACAACTAAAGCGAAAGTTATGGCCGTTTGAAGTTGGAATTTTGTTCTGGAGTGGTATAACTAATATATGTTATATTTATTTGATCTTCTCAAAGTTTCTACTAAACTTGGTCCTCCCTCATCTCACGAGATTCGATTTCCCTGGTCACAGCGCTCAAACGGACACACTAAGGAGATGTTATTCCTATTTTAGTGAGTTGCGGGTTTCTTAGGTTTTTAGGTGCTAGGAGAGTTGATCAATTTAAAATGACAATAGCTTCTGGCACACATGTTTATTTTGTCTCTACCACATATCAAATCGAAGATTGTGATATGATACAAACTCTGGTAACCACTGTAACACTTTCTGACATTCTTCAACCACAAAAAATATCCAAAATCCCTTTGGATGTACAAAAGATTGGCTTCTGGTGTCTGTTTTGTAATAACTTCTTCTATGGGTGTCTGTTTTGCCTCTACCACATATCAAATAAATGATTGCAACTATACCTACACTCCTATAACCACAGAAGCACCTTCTCACATCCTTGAAGTCCCAAAAGTGTACTTAAGCCCTCCAAAAGACCATAACATCTACTCTGGGAGTCCGTTTAGCCTCTACCATATATCAAATCAATGATTTCGATTAGATCTACACATATGTGACCAAGAAGAACACCTTATCACGTTCTTAAAGTCCGAAAAGGTCCTTAAGTCTTCTAAATGACCATAACTTCTGCTCGGGGAGTCCGTTTCACCTCTACCACATTTCAAATTGAAGCTTGTGATTATCTATACACATCTTTGACAACCATGAACAACTAAATGACCCTAACAAACCACAAATCACCCCATAAACACTAAAACCATTAAAATCCATGAAAAACCCTAACAAACCCTAAAAAACCCTAACAAAAACTAACAAACCCTAACAAACCCTAAAAAACCCCAAAAAACAGAAAAAAACAAACCCTAACAAACCCAAACAAACCCTAACAAACCCTAACAAACCCAAACAAACCCAAACAAGCCCTGACAAACCCCAAGAAGCACTAAGAAACCCCAAAAAACCCAAAAAACCTAAAGAAATCCAAAAAACCCCATAGAAAAAATAAGAAACACTAAAAAACCCTAAAAACCCTAACAAAAACTTAATCAATCTTAGGAAACACAAACACTCCCTTAGAAACCCTAACACACCCTTAGAAACCCGAACACACCCTTAGAAACCCTAGCACACCCTTAGAAATACCAACACACCCATAGAAACCCTAACACAACATTAGAAACCCTTAGAAACCACAGCACACCTTTAGAAAACCTAACCCACCCATAAAAAACCTAACCCACCCTTAGAAACCCTAACACACCCTTAGAATCCCTAACAAACCCTTAGACACACTAAATCACTCTAATAAGCACTAATAAATCCTAACAAACCCAACCAACCAATAATCAACCATAATAAACCATAATAAAACCTAAATCCCACTATTACACCCTAATAAACACTAATAATTCATAACATACCATAAAAACCCTATTAGACCCCAAATAAAAGCTACAAAATACCAAAAAACCCAAATATACAACAAAAATGCTATTAAACCATTTGAAACGCTAATATTCACAAAAAACCCTAACAAACCCGGAAAAACCTGACAAAACCCTAAAAAACCCTAAAACCCCTAAAAACACAAAAAAATGAAAAACCCCAAAAAACTGACATAAAAAACCATAAAATACCTTAAAAACAATAAAAACCCTAAAAACCCCAAAAAATGATAAAAACCCTAAAAAGGCCAAAAAAGGCCTAACAAAACACTAACCAAACCCTTAAAACCCATAAAAACCTCCTAGAAAACACTAAAAACCTCAAAAGAAACCCTAATACACCATAAAGAACCCTAAAGAGACCTATAAACCCTAAAGAACCAATAAAGCCACTAACAATGCTAGATAAACCTCAACAATTGCTACAGAAAACCGAAAAATGCTTCAAAACCGAAAAAAAAAGAAACAAAACTATAAAAATGCTAAAATAACCCTAACAAAGCATACAAAATCCAAACAACCCCATAAAACCCAAAAAAACACATAAAACCCCAAACAACTCAAACAAACCATAAAAAAACCTAAAAACCCTAACAAAACTTAACAAACCCTAACAACCACTAATAACCCCTAAGAACCACTAATAAACCCTAATAACCCCTAAACCCCACTATTAAACCCTAAAAACTCTAATAAACACTAATAAATTGTAAAAACCTACAATATACCCTAACAAACTCTATTAAACCCTAATAAACACTATAATAGTCCTAAACCCCCTAATATACAATAAAAACACTATTAAACCATAATAAACCCTAATAATCAATATAGACCCTAACAAACTCAACACAACTCTACAAAAATCTCCAAATAATAGCCTAAAAACCCTACAACCCACTAATAAACCCAAAAAAACCCTAATAAACCCAAAATAAATCGCAAAAAACCCTAAAAACACCAAATAAATCGTAAAAAATCCTAACAAAGCTAAATAAATCGTAACAAACTGAAACCAACCATAACAAACCCCTAATATACCACAATAAACCCTAAAAATCATAATAAACCCTAATAAATCGTAATAAACCCAAATACATGTTACTAATCCCTAATAAATAAAATAAACCCTAATAAGCCCTAATAAATCCTAATAAACCTAAAAATGTTTGATAATCCCTAGAAAAAGCTATTAACACCTACAAAAGCCCAATAAAACCCTAATATACAATAAAAATGCTAATAAACTGTAAGAAATCCTAAAAAAACACTAATAAACCCTAAAGAACCATAATAAACCCTAAAGAACCATATTAAACTCTAAAGAACACTGCAAACCCTAAAGAACCCTAAAAAAAATGCAAAAACACATTATATAAACCCTAAAAACCGCTACAATTCCCAAACAAACCCTAAAACACACTAAAAACCCTAACAAACCCTATCAATCCCAAAAAAACAAATAAACCCATAACCCCCCCCCCAACAATATTAAAAATCCATCAGATACCATAAAAAACCATAAACACCCGTTAACAACCCTTAAAACCCCTTATGAAAATACATACCATAAACAGCCATTAAATCCCTAAGAATGGCTTCAAATATATACATAAACCCTAAAAACGTTACATAAACCCTTAAAAATGCAACAAAAACCCTAAAACACATCATAATCCCAAAAAAAGTAACATAAACCCAAAAAACTCTACATAAACCATAAATGCACAACATAAACCCCAGAACTGTAACATAAACCCACAAAACACAACATAATCCCAAAAAATGAAACATAAACATTAAAAAATGCTACATAAAACCTAAATATACAATAAAACCCTAAAAACACTACATGATCCCTAAAAACATTACATAAACCCTAAAAAATGCAACATAAACGCTACGTCACCCCTAAAAACGCTACATAAACCCAAAAAACGCAACATAAACCCTAAAAATGCTACATAAAACCTAAACCCCAGACATGCTACATAAACCCTAAAAACATTACATAAACCCTAAAAATGATACATAATATCTAAAACTGCTAGCTAAACCCTAAAAACGCTACTTATACATTAAAAATACTACATAAACTCTAACAACGCTACACAAACCCTAAAATATGCTACAAAAACCCTAAAGACGATTTAAAACCTTCAAAATATTAAACCATAATATACCATAATATAAATAATTAAACCCTAATAAACCCCTAATAAACACTAGTAATCCCTAAAAACACCTTATAATCCCTAAAATCATAAGAAACTCTACTCAACCCTAATAAAACCCCAAAAATACCTAATAAAACCTAATAAATGATAATATAACCTAATAAACCCAAAAAACACATTAAGAAAACCAAAACAACCCTAACCATCCCTAATAGACACTAATAAACACTAATAAACCCTAATAAACCCCAAACAAACCCTAAAAGCCCTAATAAACCATAAATAAAGCCAAATAAACCCTACTCAACCCTAACAAAACTTAACACACCATAATAACCCCTAATAAAACCCTACAAAACCCTAATAAAGAAAAAAATGATAGCATACCTTAAAAAATCACTAGAAACCCGGATACACTCTAATATAACCTAATAAAGCCTAAAAATGCTAAAAAAAATAAAAAAATGATCACAAACAATAAAAAAATGATCACAAACAACAAAAATGCACTATATTACCTAAAAAGTCCTAAAAACACTAATATAACCTAATAAAGACAAAAAATGCTAATGTACAATAAAAATCCCTAGAAACCCTAATAATACATAATAAATTCTAATATAACCTAAGAAAACCAAAAAATGCTCACAAACAATAAAAACATGGTATATTATCTAAAAAGACCTAACAAACACTATTATAACATTATAAAACAAAAAAACTAACAAACCCCTAACAAACCCTAATAAACCCTAAAAATCCCTAATAAACCCTCATAAAAACTAAAAAACCTTAATAAAACAATAATAAAACCCTAAAAATACCTTCTCACCCCTAATAAACCTTGACACACCGTAACAAAACCGAATAAAACCCAATGAAACCCCAATAAACAAAAAACGTGAACAAATCATTAAAAAGCACTAGAAACCCTAATAAAAAATAATAAATTCAAATAAAAGCTAATAAACCATTAAAAATTCTCACAAACCCTAAAAACACACTAATAAAACATAAAAAGTCCTAAAAACCACTCATATATAATAACAAAAACTAAAAAACACTCATATACCCAAATAAAAACACTAACAAACCCTAGTAAACCCTAAAATTCCCTAACAAACCCTAATAAACCATTATCAACCCTAATAAACCCTAATAAGACCTTAAAAATGCCGACTCAACCCTAATAAAATCCTAAAAATACCTACTCAACCCTAATAAACCTTAACACACCATAATAAACCATAATAAATGCCACTAAACCCTAAAATGCAATAATACCATTAAAAAGCCCGAAAACCCCTAATAAATGCCAATAAAACATAACAAAGCTTAAATTCGCTAATAAACCCGAATAAACACTAATAAACACTAAAAACTCTAATATACCATCTTAAAAATTAATAAACAATAATGAACCATAATAGACCCAAATAATTCCTAAACATACCCAAATATACCATAATATACACTAATAAACCCAACTCAATCCTAATAAAACCCTAAAGATACCTAATAAACCATAATAAAACTTGACACAACATAATTAACCCTAATAAAATCATAATAACCCCCACCAAACCCTAAAAAATGCTAATATACCATTAAAACCCCTAAAACCCTGACAACCCATAATAAATGTTAATAACACCTAAAAATTCTAAAAATTATAGTAAACCCTAAAAATACCTCTAATAATAATAGCAGTATTAACGCATGTGCATGTGCATATGCATGTACATAGTTTAAATAATAAATCATAATGAACGTGCATGTGCATATTCTTGTGCATTTGCATGTGAATGATAATAAATAATAAATTATAAATAATAACGCATGTGAATTGCACATGTACATGCATGTGCATGTGAATGATAACAAATAATAAATAATTGTGCACATACAAGTGCATGTTCATGTGCATATTCATGTGCATGTGCATGTACATGGTAATAAACAACAATTAAAAACCAAGTCCACATGAATGTGCATTTGCATTTGAATGATAATAAATAATAAATAATAACACATGTGATAATAGAATCACGCTTGTGCATTGCGTGTACACATGCATTAGAATAAATAATAATAACACATGTGATAATAAAATAACTCAAGTACATTGCATTTGCATGTGAATGATAACAAATAATATATAATAATGCATGTGAATGTGCATTTACATGTAATGATAATGATAATGACGCATGAACGTGCATGGTAATTAAAAATAAATAACAACACACGTGCATGTGCATTTGTATTTGATGATACAAATGACAACAACAACAACAACAACAACAATAACAAAAATAATAATAGAATAACTCAAGTGCATTTCATGTGAACATGGATAGTAGTAAATAATAAATAAATAATAATAAATAAGAATGTACATTTCTGTGCATGTACATTTACATTTGATGATAATATTAATAACACTAATTGTAATAATAATTATAATAATTCATGCACGTGCATGGTAATAAATAATAAATAGCAACGCAAATGCTTGTACATTTGCATGTGATAATGATTATAATAATGATAACAATAATAATAATAATAATATTAATATTAACTGTGATAATAAAAATAATAATAATAGTAATAA
The DNA here is from genome assembly GCA_963277665.1 of Viscum album. Taxonomy (NCBI): domain Eukaryota; kingdom Viridiplantae; phylum Streptophyta; class Magnoliopsida; order Santalales; family Viscaceae; genus Viscum; species Viscum album. The sequence continues at coordinate 792,420,372 of OY728167.1, forward strand.
AAGAATAATACAAGTGAATTTCATATGCACGTACATGGTAATAAATAATAAATAATAATGTGTGTGCATCTACATTTGAATGTGATGATAGTAATAATAACAACAGTAGTAATTATAGTAGTAGTATTGGTGATAATATTATTAGTACTAATTCATATGTTATTATAATATTGCATGTGGATTACATGTTCTTGTGTATGTTAATAAATAATAACTCTCGTGCATTGCATTTGCATGTGATGATGATGATGATGATGATGATGATGATGATAATAATAATAATAATAATAATAATAATAATAATAACCCATGTGATAATAGAATAACTCACGTTCATTGAATGTGCATGTTTGTGTATTTGGGTGTGAATTTCAATGTGATGATAATAAAAAAAAAACTACAACAACATCATCAACAACAACAACCACAATAATAATAACAACGATTGTGATAATAGAATAACGTGTGTGCATTGCTTGTGCATGTGCATGGTAATAAGAATATAATAATAAGGCACATGCATGTGCAGGTTCATTTGCATGTAATGATGATAATAATAATAATAAGAGTCATAATAAGTTATAGTTGTTTGAAAAAACAGTAGACATGACAAAAGTACTAGAAATGGTGTCTCGAAAAACCAAAGAAATCACAAAGTCATTAAAAAAGGCATAACTTCTTCTTCATGTGTCTATTTCCACTCCATGAATACTCAAACTAATTCTCATAGAATGAACTACACTAAAAATAGATGTCAGAGGCCTAATAGACACACAGATCAGATGTTATGACTGTTTTAAGAAAAATTTGATAGGGATCTGGACACGGAAATGGAGTTTTGGAGGCCTTCGGATTTTTTTTGATTTTAGTGTCCCAAACATGACTTTCACTATGTTAATGTTATCCCCTTTTGTAAATCTCTTCACTGCCTTCTATTTGATATGTGGTAGAGCTCAAATGGACAACCGGAGTGAATGTTATGGTCGTTTGAAGTTGGACATTTTTTGGAGTGGTTAACTAATATGTCTTCTATTTCTTTGATCTTCTCACTGTTTCCATTAAACTTGGTCCTTACTCATATCACGCGCTTCGATTTTACTAGTCACAACACTCAAACGGACACTCGAAGGAGAAGTTATGTCTACTTTTGTGAGTTGCGGGTTTCTTATGTTTTTAGGCTCTAGGAGGGTTGCTCAATTTAAAATGAAAATAACTTCTTATACGTGTGTTCATTTGGGCTCTACCACATATCAAATCGAAGATTGTGAAAAGATACAAACTCTGGTAACCACTGGAAACCTTTCTGACATTATTTAACCCCTAAAAAGACACAAAATTCCTTTGGATGGTCAAAAGATTGGCTTTTGGTGTATATTTTGCAATAACTTCTTCTATGAGTGTCTGTTTCGCCTCTACCACATATCAAATTAAAGCTTGCGACTAGATCTATACATCTGTGACAACCATGAACACCTAAATAACCCTAAAAACCCATGAATAACCCCATAATCACTAAAAACCATTAAAAACCACGCAAAACACTAACAAACCCTAACAAATACTAAAAAACCCTAACATACCCTTCAGACCCTAACAAACCCCAGAAAACCCTAAAAATATGACACACACTAAAAAAACCTAACAAACCCTAACAAGCCCTAACAATCCCCAAGAAGCACTAAGAAACCCAAATAAACACAAACAACCTAAGAAACCCTAAGAAACCATAAGAAACCCAAACATAACCCGAAAAACCCTAACAAAACCCCAAGCAAACCTAAGAAACACTAACACACCCTTAGAAACTCTAACACACAATTAGAAACCCTTACACGCCCTTAGAAACCCTGGAACACCTTTAGAAACCCCAACACACCCATAGAAAAACCAACACAACCTTAGAAACCCTTAGAAACCATACCACACCTTTAGAATCCCTAACAAACCCTTAGACACCCTAAATCACTCTAATAAGAACTAATAAATCCTAACAAACCCTACCAACCAATAATAAACCATAATAAACCCTAATAAACCATAAAGCCCACTAATAAACCCTAATAAACACTAATAAATCATAAAAACCCCTAAAAACCCTATTATACCCCAATAAAAGCTACAAAATACCTAAAAACCCAAATATAAAACAAAAATGCTATTAAACCATTCAAAATGCTAATATTCACAAAAAACCCTAACAAACTTGGCAAAAACTGACAAAACCCTAAAAACCCATAAATACCCTAAAAACCTAAAAAAACCCTATAAACCGTAAAAACCCTAAAATATCCTAAAAACCCCTAAATCCTTAAAAACCCTAAAAGCCCTAAAAACCATAAAAAATCATAAAAAACCCTAAAAACCTAAAAAATCTTCAAAAACCCTAAAAAATCCATAAAAACCTAACAACCACTAAAAACACTAAAAAACACTAAAAAGCCTAAAAGTGTCTTACAAAACCCTAACCAACCCTATAAAACCTTTAAGAACCCTAAAAACCCTACATAACCACTAAAGTCACTAATAATGCTACATAAACCCTATCAATTGCTACAAAAACATGAAAAATGCTTCAAAACCCTCAAAAAACAACAAAACCCCAAAAAATGCAAAAAAACCCTAACAAGTATTAAAAAATCCAAACACACCCATAAAACCTAGAAAAACGCATAAAACCCCAGACAACTCAAACAAACCATATCAAACCCTAAAAACCCTAAAAAACATAACAAACCCTAACAAACACTAATAACCCATAAGAACCACTAATATACCCTAATAACCCATAAACCCCACTATTAACCCCTAAAAACCCTAATAAACACTAATAAATTGTAATAACCTATAATAAACCCTAACAAACTCTATTAGACGCCAATAAACACTAAAAATCCCAAAACCCCCTAATATAGAATAAAAAACACTATTAAACCATAGTAAACCCAAATAATCACTAAAACCCCTATCAAACCCGACAAAATGCTACAAACATCTCCAAATAATAGCCTAAAAAAGCCTAAAACACACTAATAAACCCAAAAAATCCCTAATAACCCCAAAATAAATCGTAACAAACCCTAAAAACCCCAAATATATCATAACATATCCTAAAACCGCCAAATAAATTGTAACAAACTGAAACAAACCCCAAATAAACACCAATAACCCCTTACAAATCATAATAAACCCTAATAAATCGTAGTAAACCCTAGTAAATAAAATAAACCCTAATAAATCCTAAATAAAACTAAAAAAGGTTGATAAACACTAGAAAAAGTTATTTTTGCCTACAAAAGCCCAATAATACCATAATTTACAATAAAAACGCTAATAAACAGTAACAAATCCTAAAGAACACAAATAGACCCTAAATAACCCTAATAACCCCTAAAGAACCACGTTAAACTCTAAAGAACACTAAAAAACCCTAAAGAACCCAAAAAATGCTAAAACACATTATATAAACCCTAAACACCGCTATAATACCCACACAAACCCTAAAACACACTAAAAATCCTAACAACCCCTATCTATCCCAAAAAAACAAATAAACCCATAAAACCTCAAAAAAACCATTAAACAGCGATCAGATACCATAAAAAACCATAAACACCCCTTACAAAACCCTTAAAAACCCTAAAAACACTACAAACCATAAACAACCATTAAAACCCTAAAAAAGGCTTCAAATAGAAACATAAACCCTAAAAACATTACATAAACCCTAAAAATGCAACAAAATTTTAGAAACACAACATAAACCAAAAAAAGAAACATAAACCCAAAAAAACCCTACATAAACCCTAAAAGCACAACATAAACCCTAGAACATTAACATAAACCCTAAAAAACACAACATAAACCCTAAAAATGCAACATAAACCATGAAAAACACTACATAAAACCTAAAAACAAAATATAAACCCTAAAAACACTACATGTACCCTAAAAACATTACATAAACCCTAAAAAATGCAACATTAATGCTACATCACCCCTAAAAATGCGACATAAACCCAGAAAACGCAACATAAACACTAAAAAATGCTACATAAAACCTAAACCCTAAACATGCAACATAACCCCTAAAAACGTTACATAAACCCTAAAAATGATACATAAAACCTAAAACCTCTAACTAAACCCAAAAAATGCTACATAAACAAAAAAAAATGCTACATAAACTCTAACAAGGATCCACAAACCCTAAAAAATGCTATAAAATCCCTAAAGACGCTTCAAAACCCTCAAAAATATTAAAACCTAATATACCATAATATAAAAAATTAAACCCTAATAAACACCTAATAAACCCCTAAAGAACCACTAAAGCCAATAACAACACTACATAAACCCTAAAAATTTCTAAAAAATCGAAAAATGCTTCGAAACCCACAAAACGCAACAAAACCCCAAAAAACGCTAAAATAACCCTAACAAAACATAAAAAATCCCAATACACCCATAAAACCCTGAAAAACGCATAAAACCCCAAACAACTCAAACAAACCATAATAAACCTTAAAAACCCAATGAAAACCTAAGAAACCCGAACAACCACTAATAACCCCTAATAACCACTAATAAACCCTAATAACCCCTAAAACCCACTATTAAACCCTAAAAACCCTAATAAACACAAATAAATCGTAATTGCCTTTAATAAACCCTAAAAAACTCTATTAGACCCAAATAAATGCTACAAAATCCCTAAAACCCTTAATATACAATAAAGAACATTATTAAACCATAATAAACCCAAATAATCCCTAAAAACCATAACAAACCCAACAAAACGCTACAAAAACCTCTAAATAATAGCCTACAAAACCCTAAAACCCACTAATAAACCCTAAAAACCCAAATACCCCAAAATAAATAATAACAAACCCTAACAACCTCAAATAAATTGTAACAAAACCTAACAACTCCAAATAAACTGTAACAAACTAAAACAAACCATAACAAACCCCTAATAAACCGTAATAAACCCTGACAAAGCATAATAAACCCTAATAAATCATAATAAACCCAAATACATATTACTAAAACCTAATAAATAAAATAAAACCTAATAAACCCTAATAAATCATAAATAACCCTAAAAATGTTGATAAACCCTAGAAAAAGAAATTAATGCCTACAAAAGCCTAATAAAACCCTAATATACAATAAAAATGATAATAAACTGTAACAAATCCTAAAGAACACTAATAAACCTTAAAAACCATAATAAACCCTAAATGACCATATTATTCTCTAAAGAACACTAAAAACCTTAAAGAACCCAACAAAAATGCAAAAACACATTATATAAACCATAAAAATCGCTACAATACCCAAAAAACCCGAAAACACAGTAAAAAATCCTAAAAACCTCTATCAATCCCAAAAAACAAATCCAATAAAAAACCCCATAAAACAATTAAAAATCCATTAGATACCATAAAAAACTATAAACACCCGTTAATAACCCTTAAAAGCACTAAAACACTACAAACCATAAACAACCATTAACACCCTAAAAAGGATTCAAATAGATACATAAACCCTAAAAACGTTACATAAACCCTAAAAATGAAACAAAAAACCTAAAAACGCAACATAAACCAAAAAACACAACATAAACCCAAAAAACGCTACCTAAACACAAAATGCACTACATAAACCCTAGAACTGTAACATAAACCTTAAAAAACACAACATAAACCCTAAAAAATGAAACATAAACATTAACAAATGCTACCTAAAACCTAAAAACACAATATAAACCCTAAAAAAACTCCATGAACACTAAAACCATTACATAAACACTAAAAAATGAAACATAAACGCTACATCACCCCTAAAAACGCTACATAAACCCAGAAAATTCCACATAAACCCTAAAAAATGCTACATAAAACCTAAACACCAAACACTCTACATAATCCCTAAAAACATTACATAAACCCTAAATTTGACACATAAAATCAAAAATCGCAAACTAAACCCTAAAAATGCTACATAAACACTAAAAATGCTACATAAACTCTAACAATGCTACACAAACCCTAAAAATGATACAAAAACCCTAAAGACACATTAAAACCGTAAAAAATATTAAACCCCAATATACCATAATATAAAAAATTAAACCCTAATAAACCCCTAATAAACTCTAATAATCCCAAAAAACACCTTATAATCCCTAAAATCCAAATAAACTATACTCAACTCTAATAAAACACCAAAAATACCTAATAAACCCTAATAAATGACAATAAAACCAAATAAACCCTAAAAACACTTTAACAAAACCTAAACAATCCTAAAAACCCTAATAGACACTAATAAACACTAATAAACCCTAATAAACCCCAAACAAACCCTAAAAAAACCAAATAAACCATAAATAAATCCAAGTAAACCCTACTCAACCCTAAAAACCTTAACACACAATAATAACCCCTAATAAAACCTTACAAAACCCTTATAAAGAAAAAATGCTACTATACCTTAAAAATTTTCTAGAAACCCTGATAAACTCTGATATAACATAATAAACCCTAAAACACTCACAAACAATAAAAAAATGATCACAAACAATAAAAAAAGCTCTATATTACCTGAAAAGACCTAAAAACACTAATATAACTTAATAATGACAAAAATGCTAATATACAGTAAAAAACCTTAGAAACCCTAATAAACCACAATAAACTCTATTATAACCAATGAAACCCTAAATCAATCAAAAACAAAACAAAACACTAAAAAATATATAAACACGATATATTATCTAAATAGACCAAACAAACACTAATATAACCTAATAAAACCAAAAAAACTAATAAACCCCTAAAAACCATAATAAACCCAAAAATTCCCTAATGAACCCTAATAAAAACGAATAAACCCTAATAAAACCCCAATTAAACCCTAAAAATACCTTTTCAACTCTAATAAAACTTGACACACAATAACAAAACCTAATAAAACCCAACTAAACCCCAATAAACAAAACAAACACAAAAATTCATTAAAAATCCCTAGAAACCCAAATAAACCACAATAAATTTAAATAAAATCTAATAAACCATTAAAAATGCTCACAAACACTAAAAACACACTAATAAAACCTAAAAAGTCATAACAACCCCTAATATATATTAACAAAAACTAAAAAACACTCATATATCCATATAAAAACACTAACAAACCCTAGTAAACACTAAAAAACCCTAACAAACCGTACTCAACCCTAATAAACCCTAATAAAACCTTAAAGATACCGACTCAACCCTAATAAAACCCTAAAATACCTAATCAACCATAATAATCCTTAACACTCCATAATAAACCATAATAAACACCACTAAACCAGAACAAACCCAAATATACCATTAAAAAGACCTAAAACCCCTAATAAATGCTAATAAAACCTAACAAAGCTTAAAAGTGATAATAAACCTTAATAAACACTGCTAAACACTAAAAAACCATAATATACCATCTAAAAAATTTATAAACCATAATAATCCATAATAAACCTGAATAAATCCAAAACATACACAAATATACAATTATATACCCTAATATACCCTAATAAACCCAACTCAATCCTAATAAAACCCTAAAAACACCTAATAAACCCTAATAAACCTTGACACACCATAATAAACCCAAATAAAATCCAAATAACCCCACCAAATCATAAAAAATTCTAATAAACCATTAAAAAACCTAAAACCCTAACAAACCATAATTATTGTAAATAACACCTAGAAATCCTAAAAATTTATAGTATACCCTAAAATTGCCACTAATAATAGTAGTAGTAATAACACATCTGCATGTGCATATGCAGGTGCATGGTTTAAATAATAAATCATAATGCACGTGCATGTGCATATGCATGCACATTTTTATGTGAAGGATAATAAATAATAAATTATAAATAATAACGCAAGTGAATTGCCTGTGTATGTGCATGTGCATGTGAATGATAATAAATAATAAATAATAGCGCTCATCCAAGTACATGTGCATGTGCATGTGCATGTGTATGGTAATAAACAATAAATAATAACAATGTCCACATGAATGTGCATTTTCATGTGAATGATAATAAATAATAAATAATAACACATGTGATAATAGAATGATGCAAGTGCATTGCGTGTGCATGTGCATGAGAATAAATAATAATAAAACATGTGATAATTGAATAAAGCAAGTGAATTTAATTTTCATGTGCATGGAAATAAATAATATATAATAACACACATGTATGTGCATTTACATGTAATGATAATGATAATGACGCATGCACTTACTTGGTAATAAATAATAAATAACGCAAGTGCATGTGCATTTGTATTTGATGATACAAACAACAACAACAACAACAACAATAATAATTATAGAATAACGCAAGTGCATTGCAAGTGCACATTAATAGTAGTAAATAATAAATAAATAATAGTAAATAAGAATGCATACGCATGTGCATGTGCATTTACATTTGATAATAATATTACTAATACAAATTATAATAATAATAATAATAATAACGCATGCACGTGCATGATAATAAATAAAAAATAACAACACACATTCATGTGGATTCACATGTGATAATGATAATCATAATGATAATGATAATGATAATAATAATAATAATAATAATAACTATGATAATAATAATAATAAAAGAACAATACGGGTGCATTGCATATACACGTGGATGGTAATAAATACTAAATAATAACGCGCGTGCATCTCCTATAAATCATTTGTTTCTTCATAAAAGCCACTTTGAGGAGAAAGTGGGAAACACACAGATAAAATTACACTGACACCATTCAAAATTCAAATCACAAAAACAAAATACAAATTCAAAAGGCCGTCGTGGGAGCAGACACGTCGACACAGACCGCAAATCACGCACCCGCCCACGAATCCTGTATCGAGTACTGCGTTAAACATTGTTGCAAATGAATCACTGCACCTTCCACAACGTCTCTGCCATCATCACACCTCCACCATCACTTCGCACCACTGAACAAAGGTCTAGCCTACTGGAACACCATTCTCCACTCGAACAACAGATCCCAATGCTTCATTGATATCCACCACACAAAAGCGGCCTGGAGAGGAGAGACGAACCACAAAGCCAGGGCGGAGTGGAAATAGCTAAACGCCTCCACAGAGAATCACGACCTTCTCAAGAATGATACCAACAAAACATTGAGAAAAACCAAAACAAAATAAACTAGAAACCATCAATTAACTTAACGCCGAGAAGTGCCGGCAAGAACAACCACATCATCGTGAAAGAAAACTAAGGGCCAAGCTAGGATCTCGAATCCTTCCTCAAAACCACCATATTGAGTGACATAACCACCGTCACCGGTGAAAAAGACAACACAAACTAGAACAGGAACCGAAAGGGGAAAACCCGAAACTAAAGGGAGGAATATCTAAAGCGGATTACGCAAAAAAGTACAAGGGAGAAATAGAGATCTAGAAGCCATCACCAATAAGCCGACCACCCTAACTGGATGTCAGAGGAAACTTCACCGCAATGAATTGAGCCAAACCCATCACCGCCATCATTTGAAGAGACTACATATCCAACCGATGCAGACAACCGACACGTATCTCCACCCTCAGACCACATTAGGCCGGATCTCGACCACATCGAGCCTCCATGGAGAAGCCAAGACAATCGAAGGTCGTAGGCGTTCGACGCCACCGAAGCCCAATGGTAGCTACTTCCCACGACACCGCCAGAGCACCCACGAACCCTCGGAAAAGGACCTCGCACCTCGATGATGAGGAAAAATCGAGAGCCCGGATGTCGACACAGCAAGAGGGGCAAACCCGAAGTCGTCGATAGCCGAGGAAAAATCCACAGTCGACCGAGTTGAGTAGGCAGTGACGGGAAACCCTAGTGTTGAGGAGGAACCCTTACGGGCGCATCAGAACTTATAAATAATGCATGTTCATCTGCATTTGCATGTGATGATAATAATAATAATAGCAGTAGTAGTAGTAGTGATAATAGTAGTAGTACCAATGCATGTGATAAGAAAATATTGCATGTGCATTATGTGTGCACGTGCATGGTAATAAATAATAACGTGCATGCATTGCATTTGCATGTGATGATAATGATGATGGTGATGATAATAATAATAATTATATTATTATTATTAAAAATAACAACGCATGTGATAATAGAATAATGCATGTGCATTGAATGTGTGTGTCTATGTATTTTCATGTGCATTTGCATGTGAATTTGCAGGTGATGATAAAAAAAATAACAACAACAACCACAATAATAATAATAACAATAAGAATAACAACATATGTGATAATAAAATAACGTGTGTGCATTGCATGTTCATGTGCGTGGTAATAAAAATTAAATAATATTGCACGTGGTTATGCATGTGCCTGTGCATGAGATGATAATAATAAAAATAAAATTTAAAGTAATAATAATAATAATAATAATAATAACCACACATTAGATAATAGAAAAACACACATGCATTGCATGTGCAGTGCATGATAATAAATAATAACTCATAGCGCACGTGATGATAATAATAACAATAATAGTAATATGAATAATAATAGCGCATGTGATAATTGAGTAACGCACATGTATTGAAGTGCACGTGTGTGGTAATAAATAATAATGCACGTGAATTGTCATTTGAATTGGATTATAATAACAAAAATAACAATAATAGTAATAAAAACAATAACAATAAAAATGCATGTGATAATAGAATAATGTAGGTGCATTGCATGTGAGCATGCATGGTAATAAATAATAACGGATGTGCATGTGCATTTGCATGTGATGATAATAATAATAATAATAATAATAACAACAACAATAACATATTCATGTGCATGTAAATAAATAATAAATAATAAATAATAATGCATGCGCATCGGAATTTGTATTTTACTATATTAATAATAATAATAATAACAGTAATAACGATAATTATAAGTATAATAATGATAATGATAATAATGATAATAATAATGTGTGTGATAATAGAATAACACACGTCCTAACAAACCCTAAATTACCTAAGAAACCCTAAAAACCACTAATAACCCCTATGAACCACTAATAAACCCAAATAACACCTGAAACCCACTATTAAACCCTAAAACCCTAATATACACTAATAAATCATAATAACATGTAATAAACCCTAAAAAACCCTATTAGACTCTAATAAATGCTAAAAAATCCCTAAAACAACTAATATACAATTAAAAACACTATTGAACCATAATAAATCCTAATAATCACTAAAAACCATAACAAACCCGACAAAACACTACAAAACCGGCCAAATAGAATCCTACAAACCCCTACAACCTGCTAATAAACCCTAACAAACCCTAATAACACCACAATAAATCGTTACCAACCCTAACAACCCCAAATAAATCGTAACAAATCCTAACAACACCAAATAAATCGTAACAAGATGAAACAAACCATAACAAACCCCTAATAAGCCGTAATAAACCCTAACAAATCATAATAAACCCTAATAAATTGTAATATTCCCAAATACACGTTAATAAACCCTAATAAATAAAATAAACCCTAAGAAACACTAATAAGTCCTAAATAATCTTTAAAAAGGTTGATAAACCCTAGAAAAAGCTATTAATGCCTACAAAAGCCCAATAAAACCCTAATATACAATAAAAAATGCTAATAAACCACAACAAATCCTAAAGAACACTAATAAACACTAAAGAACCCTAATAAACCCTAAAGAACCATAATAAACTCTAAAGAACATTGAAAAACCCTAAAAACCCAACAAATGCTAAAACACATTACATAAACCCTAAAAACAGCTTCAATACCCAAACAAAGCCTAAAAAACACTAAAAACCCTAACTACCCCTACCAATCCTGAATAAACAAACCCTTAAAACCCCCCCAAAAACCATTGAAAACCCATCAAATACCATTCAAACCATAACCACTAGTTAACATACCTTAAAAACCCTAAAACCACAACAAACCATAAACAACCATTAAAAGACAAAAAAGGGAAAAAATAGATACATAAACCCAAAAAACGTTATATAAATAATAAAAATTCCAAATAAACCAAAAAACGCAACATAAACTCAAAAAACGCTACATAAACCCTAAAAGCACTACATAAACCATAGAACCGTAATATAAACCCTAAACAACGTAACATAAACATTACAAAATGCTACATAAATCCAAAAAACACAACATAAACCCTAAAAACACTACATGAACCCTAAAAACCTTACATAAACCCTAAAAAAGCAACATAAACGCTACATCACCCCTAAAAATGCTATATAAACCCAGAAAACACAACATAAACCATAAAAAATGCTACCTAAATCCTAAACCCTAAACATGCTACATAAACCCTAAAGGCATTACATAAACCCAAAAAAATGCTACATAAAACCTAAAACCGCTAACTCAACCCAAAAAGAGCTACATAAACACTGAAAACTCTACATAAAGTCAAACAATGCTACACAGACACTAAAAAATTCCACAAAAACCCTAAAGAAGATTCAAAACTCTCAAAAATATTATACCCTAATATACCATAATTTAAAAAATTAAACCCTAATAAACCCCTAATAAACTCTAATAATCCCTATGAACAGCTTGTAGTCCCTAAAACCCCTAAGAGACTCTACTGAACCCTAATAAAACCCCAAAAATACGAAATAAACCCTAATAAAAGATAATAAAACCTAGTAAACCCTAAAAACATGTTAAGAAACCTAGACAAACCTAAACAACCCTAATAGACACTAATAAACACTAATAAACCATAATAAACCGCAAACAGACCCTAAAAATCCCTAATAAACCATAAATAAATCCAAATAAACCCTACTCAACCCTAAAATACCTTAACACACCATAATGACCACTAATAAAACCCTACAAAACCGTAATAATGAAAATAAATGCTAGTATACCTGAAAAAATCCCTAGAAACCCTGATAAACTCTAATATAACCCAATAAACCCTAAAAAAGCTCAAAAACAATAAAAAATGATCACAAACAATAAAAACATTCTATATTACCTAAAAAGACCTAAAAACCCTAATATAACCTAATAAAGACAAAACACGCTAATATACCTTAAAAATACCTAGAAATGATAATAAACCATAATAAACTCTAATATAACCTAAGAAACCCAGAAAATATAAAAAACAAAAACAAAACACTCAAAGACAATAAAAAACTCTATATTATATAAAAATACTTAACAAACACTAATATAACCTAATAGAACAAAAAAAACTAATAAACCCCTAACAAAGCCTAATAAACCCTAAAAATCCCTAATAAACCCTAATAAAAACTAATAAACCCTAATAAAAACATAATAAATCCCCAAAAATACCTTCTAAGCCCTAATAATCCTCTACACACCATAATAAAACCTAATAAAGCCCAACTAAACCCCCAATAAACAAAAAAATGCAAACAAACCATTAAAAAGCCCTATAAACCCTAATAAACCATAATGAATTCTAATAAAACATAATAAACCCTAAAATATGCTCACAAACACTAAAAACACGCTAATAAAACATAAAAAGTCCTAACAACCCCTCATATATATCCACCAAAATAGAAAAACACTCATATACCCTAATAAAAACACTAACAAACCCTAGTAAACACTAAAAATCCCTAACAAACCCTAATAAACACGACTCAACCATAATAAAACCTAATAAAACCCTAAAGATACCTACTCACCCCTAAAAACCCCCTTAAAATACCTACTCAACCTTAATAAACCTTAACACACTATAATAAACCATAACAAACCACAATAAACCCTAAAAAATGCAAATATTTCATTAAAAAAATCCCTAAAACCCCTAATAAATTCTAATAAAACCTAAAAAATCTTAAAAGAACTAATAAACCCTGATAAACACTACTAAACCCTAAAAACCCCTAATATACCCTCTTAAAAATTAATAAACCATAATGAACGATAGTAATCCCTAATAAATCCTACACATACCCAAATATATAGTAATATACCAAAATATACCGTAATAAACCTAACTCAATCCTAATAATACCCTAAAATACCTAATAAACCCTAATAAACCTTAACACACTATAATAAACCTTAATAAAATCCTAATAACCCCCACCAACCCCTAAAAATGGTAATATACCATTAAAAACCCTAAAACCCTAACAAACCAGAATAAATGTCAGTAACACCTAAAAATTCTAAAAAATTCTATTTAACCCTAAAAATACTTCTAATAATAATAATAATAATAATGCACGTGGATGTGCATGTTCATATGCATGTCCATGGTTTAAATAATAAATCATAATGCACATGCATGAGCTTATGCCTGCGCATTTTCATGTGAATGATAATAAATAATAAATTATAAATAATAATGCATGTGAATTACATGTGTATGTGGATGTGCATGTGAATGATAATAAATAATAAATAATAATGCAGATCCAAGTGCATGTGCATGTTCATGTGCATGTTCATGTGCATGTGCATGTGCATGTGCATGTGCATGTGCATGTGCATGGTAATAAACAATAAATTATAACCAAGTCCACTTGAATGTGCATTTTCATGTGAATGGTAATAAATAATAAATAATTTTTTTATTTTTTTAATAAAAGCAGTGACATTAATTGGTCTCCCAAGTCGTGCCCCAAAAATGAATTTATTAATTTCAAAAGTAACAATACAGACATGAGGTGTAAAGATCTTACACCAAAATGTATTTAGGGGGATACCAGCCAAGATTAAGAGAAATGAAACATGCAAAAGGACAGCGCCGTTAGTGATCGCCTTCAAAAGTTGTCTCAGAAGTTGTAGGAGGGCTGAGACTCCCATGCAAGCTTTGAAAACTTCACAGCCTCCCAGCGTGAGATCACTCGACAAGACCACTGAAACCTTGTCATTCAAACCCATACAGTTAGCCTCCCCTCTCATGTCACTTCTCCTGTGATGAGACCTCCAGCCTCCTTTTCTGGTCTTCATTGCTGTCTGGATACCTTTTTCATTTGGATCACCCGACCATTTTCCAGCTGCAGGCTTAAAGGATCTAGATTTTCCTTCACTATTCATATCAAGAGTGAAGTAAAATGTAACAACCACCACATTTAAGATCCTCCTAAAATCTAATAGAAAACTGGAGAACCACGGTTTTGTTCTTATTGCTGAATTCCGGAAAAAATGCGGAAAAGGAAAAAAGACATGTGTCAGTGATAGAACCCATACAGCCCATGGAATCAACCTCAAACTTGATAAGAGTTGGGAACACCAACTACAACCCACTTGTGGCTTGTGTCAGTGAGTCCAGAATGTCTCAAGCAAAAGCCATCTCAAAAAACAAAACCCAACAGAGGAAGACTTTCCGCACCAAATGATCCATCCGAGAAGAAAACAAAGCAACAAAACTGAAGTTGTAATCATCTAGTCTAACTGGCCATGGGTACGCCACCAAGGGGATCTAAGCCTGCATAACTTTATCTCTCAATGATCCAACAGAAGCAACACCAACATTTTCCAGCAACCTCAAACAAAGAAAACGATTAACAGAAAGATCATTCCCAGGGAATATCTCTAAATAACAATGCATGTGCACGTGCATTTGTATTTGATGATACAATAACAACAATAATAATAATAATAATAATACTAATAGAAATAGAGTAACACAAGTGTATTTAATGTGCACATGCATAATAGTAAATAATAAATAAATAAGAATTCACATTCATGTGCATGTGCATTTACATTTGATTATAATATTAATAATAAAAATTGTAATAATAATAAGGCATGCACATGCATGGCAATAAATAAAAAATAACAATGCACATGCATGTGAATTTTCATGTGATAATGATAATAATAATAATAATAATAATAATAATAATTGTGATAATAATAATAATAACAAAATAATAATACAGGTGCATTGCATATGCACGTGCATGGTAATAAATAACAAATAATAATGCACGTGCATCTACATTTTCATGTGATGATAGTAATAATAGTAGTAGTAGTAATAGTAGTAGTAGTGGCAGTGATAATAGTAGTAGTACCATTGCATGTGATAATAGAATATTTCATGTGCATTACGTGTGTACGTGCATGGTAATAAATAATAATGTGTGTGCATTACATTTGCATGTGATGATGATGATGATGATAATAATAATAATAATGATATTAATAATAACAATACATGTGATAATAGAATAACACACATGCATTTAATGTGCGTGTATGTGCATTCTCAGGTGCATTTAATGTGATGATAATAACAATAACAACAACAACAACAACAAAAAAGAACAACCACACCAATAATAATAACAATAATAATAACAATGCATGTGATAATAAAATAACATGTGTGCATTGCATGTGCATGTGCATGGTAATAAAAATATAATAATAACGCACATGCATGTGCATGTGAATGTGGATAAGATGATGATAATAATAATAATAAGAGTAATAAAAAGTTATAATTGTCTGAAAAAATAGCAGACATGATAAAAATGTTAGAAATGGGGTCTCGAAAAACCTAATAAATCACATGTCATTGAAAAAGGCATAACTTCTTATTGGGTTGTCCATTTCTGCTTAGTGAATAGTAATACTGAATCTAATGGAATGAATTACAATAAAAACTGGTTTCAGAGGCTGAAGAGACACACACAACAGAAGTTATGACCATTTTAAGAAAAATTTGACAGGGATCCGTACACAGAAATGGAGTGTTGGAGGCCTTCTGATGGGTTTTTGGGATTTTAGGGTTTCAAACATGACTTGAACTATATTAAAGTCTTCTTTATATGTAGATCTATTTTCTGCCTTCGATTTGATATGTGGTAGAGCTCAAACGGACAACCGTAGTGAAAGTTATGGCCGTTTGAAGTTGGACATTTTTTGGAGTGGTATAACTAATATATCTTCTGTTTCTTTGATCTTCTCACAATTTCCTTTAGACTCAGTCCTCAATCATCTCACTATCTTCAATTTTACTAGTCACAGTGCTAAAACGGACACCCGAAGGAGAACTTATGCCTATTTTAGTGAGTTGTAGGTTTTTTAGGTTTTGAGGCGCTAGGAGGGTTGCTCAATTTAAAACGACAATAACTTCTGATACGTGTGTTCATTTTTGCTCTACCACATATCAAATTTAATATTGTGAAGAGATATACACTTTGGTAACCACGGGAACCCATTCGGACATTATACAACCCCCAAAAGGACACAAAATCTAATTGGATGGTCCAAAGATTGACATCTGGTGTCAGTTTTGTAATAACTTCTTCTATGGGTGTTCGTTTTGCCTCTACCACATATCAAATCAAAGCTTGAGACTATACCTACACTCCTTTATCCACTGAAGCACCCTCTCACATCCTTGAAGGCCCAAAAAGGTACTTATTCCATCTAAAAGACCATAACTTCTACTCCAAGAGTCCGTTTTTCCTCTACAATATATCAAATCATAGCTTTCCACTAGATATACACATCTGTTAGCAATAAGAACACCATATCAAATTCTTAAAGACCCAAAAGGTCCCTAAGTCCTCTAAATGACCATAACTTCGGCTATGGGTGTCCGTTTCACCTCTACCTCATATGAAATTGAACCATGCAACTAGATCTACACATTTGTGACAACCATGAACAACTAAATAACCCTAACAAACCATGAATAACCCCATAAACACTAAAAACCATTAAAAACCATTCAAAACCCTAACAAACCCTAACACACCCTAGAAACACAAAAAGACCAGACAAACCCAAACAAACCTAACAAACCCTAAAAAACCCTAACAGGCCCTAACAAACCCCAAAAAGCACTAAGAATCCACAATAAACCCAAAAAAACCGAATAAACCCAAATAACCCATAAGAAACTATAAGAATCCTAAAAACCCCTAGAAACCCTAAAAAACCCTAAGCAAACCTAAGAAACACTAACACACTCTTAGAAACCCTAAAACACCCTTAGAAACCCTAACACACCCTTAGAAACCCCAGCACACCCTTAGTAACCCCAACACACCCATAGAAACCCAAACACAACCTTAGAAACCCTTAGACACCATTGCACACCCTTAGAAACCCTAACCCACCCATAAAAACACTAACCCACCCTTAGAAACCCTAACACACCCTTAGAAAGCCTAAAAAATCCTTAGACACCCTAAATCACTATAATAAGCACTAATAAATCCTAACAAACCCTACCAACTAATAATAAACCATAATAAACCCTAATAACCTCTAAAGTCCACTACTAAACCCTAATAAACACTAATAAATTTTAATAAGCCCTAAAAACCCTATTAGAACCCAATAAAAGCTACAAAATACCTAAAAACCCAAATATACAACAAAAATTCTCTTAAACCATTCAAAATGGTAATATTCACAAAAACCCCTAATAAACCAGGAAAAACGAGGCAATACCCTAAAAAACCCAAAAACCTAAAAAACCCAAAAAAACCCAAAAAACCCCTAAAAATCTTTAAAAATCCAAAAAACCCAAAAAAACCCTAAAACCACTAAAAACACGAAAAAACTGAAAAATCCCAAAATTAAACCTGAAAACCATAAAAAAACCTCAAAAAACCTCAGAAAACTGCAAAAAATGCTAAAAACCCCTACAAAGCCTAAAAATGCCTACCAAACCCATAACCAACCCTATGAAACTCTTAAAAACCCTAAAACCCCCTAGAAAGCCCTAAAAACCTCATAAGAAACCCTAATACACCATTAAGAACCCTAAAGAAACCTAAAAACCCTAAAGAACCACTAAAGACACTAACAACGCTACATAAACCCTAACAATTGCTAAAAAAACCAAAAAATTCTTCAAAACCCATAAAATGCAACAGAACCCTAAAAACACTAAAATAACACTAACAAAGCATAGAAAATCCAAACACCCATAAAACCCAAAAAAACGAATTAAACCCCAAACAAATCAAACAAACCATATCATAACTTAAACACCCTAACAAATCCTAAAAAACTCTAGTAACCACTAATAACTCCTAAGAACCACTAATAAACCCTAATAACCCATAAAACCCACTATTAATCCACCCTAATAAACACTAATAAATCGTAATAACCTGTAATAAACCCTAAAAAACTCTATTAGACCCTAATAAACTCTACAAAGTCCCTAAACCCCATAATATACAATAAAAACACTATTAAACCATAATAAACCCTAACAATCATTAAAAACCCTAATAAACCTGATAAAACGAAACAAAAACCTCCAAATAATTGCCTAAAAAACACTACAACCCACTAATAAACCTTAACAAACCTTAATAACCCAAAAATAAATTGTAACAAACCCTAACAACCCCAAATAAATCGTAAAAAATCATAACAATGCCAACTAAATCGTAAAAAATGAAACAAACCGTAACAAATGCCTAATAAACCGTAATAAACTCAAAAAAATCATAATAAACACTAATAAATCTTAATAAACCCAAATACAGGTTACTATACCCGAATAAATAAAATAAACCCTAGTAAACCCTAATAAATCATAAATAACCCTAAAAAGGTTGATAAACCCTATAAAAAGATATCAATGCCTACAAAAGCCCAATAAAACCCTAATATACAATAAAAACGCTAATAAACTGTAACAAATCCTAATGAAAACAAATAAACCCATAAAACCCCCCAAAACACCATTAAAAAGCTATTAGATACCATTAAAACCAAAAACACCTATTAACAACCCTTAAAACCCTAAAAAACTAAAAAACATAAACAACCATTAAAACCCTAAAAAAGGCATCAAATAGATATATATACCCTAAAAACATTACATAAACCCTTAAAAATGCAACAAAAACCCTAAAAATGCAACATAAACCAAAAAATACAACATAAAACCAAAAAATGCTACATAAACCCTAAAAGCAGTACATAAACCCTATAACTGTATCATAAACCCCAAAAAACACAACATAAACCTTAAAAACACAACATTAAAATTAAACAATGCTAAATATAACCTAAAAACACAATATAAACCCTAAAAACACTACATGAACCCTAAAAACACTACATAAACCCAAAAAAATGAATCATAAATACTACATCACCCCTAAAAATGCTACATAAACCCAGAAAACGCAACATAAACCCTTAAAATTCTACATAAAATCTAAACCCTAAACACGCTACACAAACCCTAAAAATGTTACATAAACCCTAAAAATGATACATAAAATATAAAAATGATAACTAAACCCTAAAAATTCTACATAAACACTAAAAATGCTACATAAACTCTAACAACGCTTCACAAACCCTATAAAATGCTACAAAAACCCTAAAGATGCTTTAAAAACCTCAAAAATATTAAACCCTAATATACCATAACATAAAAAATTGAACCCAAATAATCCACTAATAAACTCTAATAATCCCTAAAAACACCTTATAATCCCTAAAAACCTGAGGAAACTCCACTCAACCCTAATAAAACCCGAAAAATAACTAATAAACCCTGATAAATGATAATAAAACCTAATAAACCCTAAAAGCATGTTAAGAAAAACTAAGAAACCCTAACCAACCCTAATAGACACTAATAAACACTAATAAACCCTAATAAACCCCAAAAAACCTCCTAAAATGCCATAATAATCTATAAATAAATCCAAATAAACCCTACTCAACCATAACAAACCTTAACACACCATAATAAGACCTAATAAAACCCTAAAAAACCCTAATAAAGAAAACAAATACTCGTATACCTTAAAAAATCCATATAAACCCTGATAAACTCTAATATAAGCTAATAAACACTAAAAATGCTCACAAACAATAAAAAATGATCACAAACATTAAAAACGCGCTACATTACCTAAAAAGACCTAAAAACACTAATATTACCTAATAAAGACAAAAACTTCTAACATACATTAAAAATCCATAGAAACCCTAATAACCCATAATAAACTCTAATATGACCTAAGAAACCCTAAAAATGATCACAAACAAAAACAAAATGCTCACAAACAATAAAAACATGCTATATTATCTAAAAAGACCAAACAAACACAATTATAACAAAATAAAACAAAAAAACTAATAAACCCCTAACAACCCCTAATAAACCCAAATAAACCATAATAAAACTAATAAACCATAATAAAACCATAATAAAACACTTAAAATACCTTCTCAACCCTAATAAACCTTGACACACCATAACAAAACCTAATAAAACCCAACTAAACCCCAATAAAAAAATGCAAATAAACCATTAAAAATCCCTTGAAACCCTAATAAAAAATAGTAAATTCAAATAAAATCTAATAAACCATTAAAAATGCTCACAAACACAAAAAACATGCTCATAAAACCTAAGATGTTCTAACAACCCCTCATATATAATAACAAAAACTAAAAAACACTCATATACCCTAATAAAAACAATAACAAACCCTAGTAAACCCTAAAAATCCCTAACAAACCCTAATAAACCATACTCAACCCTAATAAACCCTAATAAAACCTCAAAGATACCGACTCAACCCTAATAAAACCCTAAAAATACCTAATCAACCCTAATAAACCTTAACACCCAATAATAAACCATAATAAACCCCATTAAACCCTAAAAAACGCAAATATACCCTTAAAAACCCCTAAAACCCCTAATAAATGCTAATAAAACATAACAAAGCATAAAAGCGTTAATAAACCCTAACAAACAATACTAAACACTAAAAAACCCTAATATACCCTCTTAAAAATTAATAAACCATAATGAACCATAATAAACACTAATAATTCCTAAACATACCCAAATATACCATAATATACCCTAATAAACCCAACTCAATCCTAATAAAACCCTAAAAATATGTAATAAACCCTAATATACCATGACACACCATAATAAACCCTAATAAAATCCTAATAACCCCCAACAAACCCTAAAAAATTCTAATATACCATTAAAAACCCCTAAAACACTAACAAACCATAATAAATGTTAATAACACCTAAAAATCCAAAAAATGATAGGAAACCCTAAATATACCACTAATAATAATAGTAGTAATAACGCACATGCATGTGCAGATTCATGTGCATGGTTTAAATTATAAATCATAACGCACGTGCATGTGCAAATGCTTGCGCACTTGCATGTGAATGATAATAAATTATAAATTATAAATAATTACGCTTGTGATTTGCATGTGCATGTGCATGTGCATGTGAATGATAATAAATTAGAAATAATTACACACATACAAGTGCATGTGCATGTGCATGTGCATGGTAATAAACAATAAATAATAACCAAGTCCACATGAATGTTCATTGGCATGTGAATGATAATAAATAAAAAATAATAACACATGTTATAATAGAATAATGCACATGCATTGCATGTGTAGATGCATTTGAATAACTAATAATAACACATGTGATAATAGAATAACGCAAGTTCATTGCATTTACATTTTCATGATAATAAATAATATATAATAACGCACGTGTATGTGCATTTACATGTAATGATAATGATAATGACACATGCACATGCATGGTAATAAATAATAAATAAAACGCATGTTCATGTGCATTTTATTTGATGATACTAACAACAACAACAACTACTACTACTACTACAACAACAACAACAATAATAATAAAATAACACAACTGCATTTCATGTGCACATGAATAGTAGTAAATAATAAAAAAAAAATAATAAATAAGAATGCACATGCATGTTCATGTGAATGTGCATATATATTTGCTGATAATTTTAATAATACAAATTGTAACAATAATAATAATAATAACGCATGCACGTGCATGGAATAAATAATAAATAACAATGCACATGCTTGTGCATTTGCATGTGATAATGATAATAATAATGATAATAATAATAATAATAATAATAATTGTGACAATAATAATAATAATAATAATAATAATAATAGAATAATACAAGTGCATTTCATATGCACGTACATGGTAATAAATAATAAATAACAATGCACGTGCATCTACATTTTCATGTGATGATAGTAATAATAACAGTAGTAGTAGTAGTTGTGGTGGTGGTGAAAATAGTAGTAGTACTAATGCATATGATAATATAATATTGCTTGTGCATTACGTGTTCATGTGTATGGTAATAAATAATAACTCACGTCTATTGCATTTTCATGTGATGATGATGATGATAATAATAATAATAATAATATTATTATTATTATTATTATTATTAACAACGCATGTGATAATAGAATAATGCATGTTCCTTGAATGTGTGTGTAAGTGAATTTGGATGTGAATTTTCTTGTGATGATAACAACAACAACAACAACAACAACCACAATAACAATAAAAACAATAATAATAACAACACATGTGATAATAAAATAACATGTTTGCATTGCATGAACACATTCATGGTAATAAAAATATAATAATAACATAGGTGCATGTGCATGTGCATGATGATAATAATAATTATAACAACAGTAATAATAAGTTATAGTTGTTTGAAAAAACAGCAGACATGACAAAAGTGCTAGAAATGGTGTCTAGAAAAACCTAAAAAATCATAGAGTCATTAAAAAAGGAATAAATTCTTCTTTGGGTTTCCATTTATGCTATGTGAAAAGTCAAACTCAATATCATGGAACAAACTACGATAAAAACAGGTGCCGGAGGCCGAAAAGGCACATAGATCAGAAGTTATGACCGTTTAAAGAAAAATTTGACAGGGACCCAGAAACCGAAATGGAGTTTTGGAGGCCTTCTGATGGGTTTTTGGTATTTTAGGGTCCCAAACATGACTTGAAATCTTTTCAAGTTAGCCTTCTGCGTAGATATCTTCGCTCCCTTCAATTTGATATGTTGTAGAGCTCAAACGGAGAAACGGATGGAAAGTTATGGTCATTTGAAGTTGGACTTTTTTAGATTAGTATAACTAATATATCTTCTGTTTCTTTGATCTTCTCATAGTTTCCATTAAACTTGGTCCTCACTCGTCTTAGGAGCTTCGATTTTACTAGTCACAGCGCTCAAACGGACACCCGAAGGAGAATTTATGCAAATTTTAGTGAGTTGTTTGTTTCTTAGGTTTTTAGGCGCTTGGAGGGTTGCCCAATTTAAAATGACAATAACCTATGATACATGTGTTCATTTTGGATCTACCACATGTCAAATCTAATATTGTGAAAAGATACACACTCTGGTAACCACTGGAATCCATTCTGGAAATATTCAACCCCCCAAAAGACCCACAATCACTTTGGATGGTCAAAATATTGGCATCTGGTGTCCGTTTTGCAATAACTTCTTCTATGGGTGTCTATTTTGCCTCTACCACATATCAAATAGAATCTTGAGACTAGACCTACATTCCTATAACCACTGAAGCACCTTCTCACATCCTTAAAGGCCCAAAAAGGTACTTAAATCCTCCAAAAGACCATAGCTTCTACTCCGGGAGTCCGTTTTGCCTCTACCATATATCAAATCAAAGATTTGTACTATATCTACATAGATGTGACCAATGGGAACACATTATCACATTATTAAAGACCAAAAAGTTCCTTAAGTCCTCCAAATGACCATAACTTCTACTCTAGGTGTCTATTTCACCTCTACCACATATCAAATTGAAGCTTGTGAATAGCTCTACACATCTGTGACAACCATGAACAACTAAATAACACTAACAAACCAAGAATAACCACATAAACACTAAAAACCGTTAAAAACCACGCAAAACCCTAACAAACATTAACAAACCCTAACAAAGACTAACAAACCCTAACAAACCCTTAAAGAACCTAACAAACCATAACAAACCCCAAAAAACCCAAAAAACATAACAAACCCTAAAAAACCATAACAAACCCTAAAAAGACCAAACAAACCCCAAGAAGCACTATGAAACCCCAATAAACACAAAAAACCCCAAAGAAACCCAAAAAAACCCCAATGAAACCATAAGAAACCCTAACATAACCCTAAAAACCCTAAAAAACCTAAAAAAACCCAAAGCAAACCTAAGAATCACTAACACACCCTTAGAAACCCTAACACACCCCTAGAAACCCTAACACATCCTTAGAAACCCTAGCACTCCCTTAGAATCCCCAACGCACCCATGGATACCCGAACACAACCTTAAAACACCTTAGAAACCATATCACACCCTTAAAAACCTAACTGAACCATAAAACCCCTAACCCACCAATAGAAACCCGAACACACCCTTAAAAACCCTAACAAACCCTTAGACAACATTAATCACTCTAATAAAAACTAATTAATCCTAACAAACCCTACCAACCAATAATAAACCATAATAAACCCTAATAAACCCTAAATCCCACTACTAAACCCTAATAAACACTAATAAAACATAATAAACCCTAAAAACCCTATTAGACCCCAATAAAAGTGACAAAATACCTAAAACAATATACAACAAAATGTTATTAAACCATTCAAAATACTAATATTCACAAAAAACACTAACAAACCCGACAAAACTTGACAAAACCCTCAAAAACCATAAAAACCCAAAAAAAACCCCTAAAAGCCCAAAAAACCCAAAAAACCCTAAAACCCCTAAAATCCCAAAATCCCCGAAAAAAACCTAAAACCCCAAAAAACCTCAAAAAAACCTCAGAAAACCCTAAAAATCCTAAAAAAATCTAATAAACCCTAAAGAACCACTAAAGTCACTAACATCACTACATAAACCCTATCAACTACTAAAGAAACCTAAAAAATGCTGCAAAACCCACAAAATGCAACAAAACCCCAAAAAATGCTAAAATAACCCTAACAAAGCATAACAAATCCAAACACACCCATAAAATCCAAAAAAACGCATAAAACCCCAAAAAACTCAAACAAATCGTAACAAACCCTAAAAACCCTAACAAAACCTAACAAACCATAACAACCACTAACAACCCCTAGGAACCACCAATAAACCCAAATAATCCATAAAACCCACTATTAAACCCTAAAAACCCTAATAAACCCTAATAAATCGTAATAACTTATAATAAACCCTAAGAAACTCTATTAGACCCTAATAAATGCTACCAAAACCCAAAACCCCCTAATATACAATAAAAACACTATTAAACCATAATAAACCCTAATAATCACTAAAAACCCCAACAAACCCGACAAAACGCTACAAAGATCTCCAAATAATAGCCTACAAAATCCTACAGCCCACTAAGAAACCCTAAAAACCCTAATAACCCCAAAATAAATCGTAACAAACCCAAAAAATCACAGATAAATCATAAAAAATCCTAACAATGCCAAATAAATCGTAACAAACTGAAACAAACCATAACAAACCCCTAATAAACCCTAATAAACCCTAAAAAATCATAATAATCCATAATAAATCGTAATAAACCCAAATACATGTTACTAAACCCTAATAAATAAAATAAACCCTAATAAATCCTAAATAACACTAAAAAAGGTTGATAAACCCAATAAAAAGCTATTAATGCCTACAAAATCCCAATAAAACCCTAATATACAATAAAAACACTAATAAACTGTAAAAAAATCCTAATGAACGCTAATAAACCCTAAATAACCTTAATAATTCCTAATGAACCATATTAAACTCTAAAGAACACTAAAAAACCCTAAAGATCAAAAAAACGCTAAAACAGATTATTTAAAACCTAAAAACCGCTACAATACCCAAAAGAACCCTAAAACACACTAAAACCCTAACAACACCAATCAATCCCAAAAAAACAAATAAACCCATAAAACCACCCAAAAACCATTAAAAAGCCATCAGATACCATAAAAAACCATAAACACCCGTTAACAACCCTTAAAAAAACTAAAAAACACTACAAACCATTAACAACCATTAAAACCCTAAAAAAGGATTCAAATAGATACATAAACCCCAAAAATGTTACATAATCTATAAAAAATACAACAAAAACCCTAAACACACAACATAAACCTAAAAATTCAACATAAAACCAAAAAACGCTACATAAACTATAAAATCACTACGTAAACCCTAGAATTGTAACATAAACCCTAAAAACGCAACATAAACCCTAAAAACGCAACATAAAGATTAAAAAATGCTACATAAAACCTAAAAACACAATATAAACCCTAAAAATAATACATGAACCCTAAAAATGTTACATAAACCCTAAAAATGCAACATAAACGCTACATCACCCCGCAAAATGCTACATATTCCCAGAAAACACAACACAAACCCTAAATATGCTACATAAAACCTAGAAACAAATCATGCTACATAAACCCTAAAAACATTACATAATCCCTAAAACTGATACATAAAACATAAAACTGCTAATGAAACCCTAAAAATGCTACATAAATACTAAAAATGCTACATAAACTCCAACAATGCTACTAATACTCTAAAAAATGCAACAAAAACCCTAAATATGCTTCAAAACCCTCAAAAATATTAAACCCTAATATACCACAATATACAAAATTTAACCCTAATAAACCCCTAAAGAACCACTAAAGCCACTAACAATGCTACATAAACCCAAACAATTGCTATAAAAAAACTGAAAAATGCTTCAAAACCCACAAAACGCAAAAAATCCCAAAAAATTACTAAAATAACCCTAACAAAGCATAAACAATCCAAACACACCCATTACCCCCCCCCCCAAAAAAAAAGCATACAACCCAAAACAACTCAAACAAATCGTACCATACCCTAAAAACCCTAACAAAACCTTAAAAACCCTAACAAACACGAATAACCCCTAAGAACCACTAATAAACCCTAATAACCCCTAAACCCCACTATTAAACCCTAAAAACCCTAATGAACACTAATAAATTCTAATAACCAGTAATAAACCCTAACAAACTCTATTAGAACCTAATAAACGCTCTAAAAGCCTTGAAACCCCTAATATACAATAAAAACACTATAAACCATAATAAACCCTAATAATCACTAAAAACCCAATCAAACTCGACAAAACGCTACAAAAACCTCCAAATAATAGCCTACAAACCCCTACAACCCACTAATAAACCCTAATAAACCCAAAATAAATTATAACAAACCCTAACAACCCCAAATAAATCGTAACAAATCCTAACAACGCCAAATAAATTGTAACCAACTCAAAAAAACCATAATAAACCCCTAATAAACCGCAATAAACCCAAACAAATCATAATAAACCCAAATAAATTGTAATAAACCCAAATACATGTTACTAAACCCTAATAAATCCTAAATAACCCTAAAAATGTTGATAAACCCTAAAAAAAGCTATTAATGCCTACAAAAGCCAAATAAAACCCCAATATACAATACAAAATGCTAGTAAACTGTAACAAATCCTAAAGAACACTAATAAACCCTAAATAACCCTAATAAACCCTAAAAACCCATATTGAACTCTAAAGAACACTAAAAACCCCTAAAGAACCCAAAAATGTTAAAACGCATTATATAAATCCTAAAAACCGCTACAATACCCAAACAAACCCTAAAAACACAAAAAAAACTAACAACCTCTATCAATCCTAAAAAAACAAATAAACCCATAAACCCCCCCCCCCTAAAAACCCTCAAAAAGCCATCAGATACCATAAAAAACCATAAACACCCATTAACAACCCTAAAAACCCTAAAAAGCACTAAAAATCATAAACAACCATTAAAACCCTAAAAAGGCTTCAAATAGATACATAAACACTAAAACGTTAAATAAACCCTAAAAATGCAACAAAACCCCTAAAAACGCAACATAAACCAAAAAATGAAACATAAACCCAAAAAATGCTATATAAACCTTACAAGCACTACATAAACCCTTGAACTGTGACATCAACCCTAAAAACACAACATAAACCCTAAAAATGCTACATAAACATTAAAAACGATACATAAAACTTAAAAACACAATATAAACCCTAAAAAGACTCCATTAACCCTAAAAACTTTACATAAACACTAAGAAATGCAATATAAACGCTACGTCACCCCTAAAAACACTACATAAACCCATAAAATGCAACATAAACCCTAAAAACAACTTATAATCCCTAAAATCCTATGAAACTCTACTCATCCATAAGAAAACCCCAAAATACCTAATAAAACCTAATAAATGATAATAAAACCTAATAAACCTGAAAAACATGTTAACAAAACCAAAACAACCCTAACCAACCCTAATAGACACTAATAAACACTAATAAACCCTAATTAACCCCCAAAAATCCTAAAAAACTATAATAAAAAATAAATAAATCCAAATAAACCCTACTCAACCATAAAAAACCTTAACACACCATAATAACCCCTAATAAAACCATAAAAAACCTAATAATGAAAAAATCATAGTATACCTTAAGAAATCCCTAGAAACCCAAATAAACTCTAATATAACCTAATAAACCCTAAAAACACTCACAAATAACAAAAAAATGATCACGAATAATAAAAACGTGCTATATTACCTAAAATACATAAAAACACTAATATATAACCTAATAAAGACAAAACATGCTAATATAAATAAAAAATCCCTAAAAACCCTAATAAACTATAATAAACTCTAATATAACCAAAGAATCCCTAAAACACTCACAAACAAAAAAATGCTCACAAACATTAAAAACACCCTATATTATCTAAAAATACCTATGAAACATTAATATAACCTAATAAAACCAAAAAACTAATAAACCTCTAACAAACCCTAATAAACCCTAAAAATCCCTAATAAACCCTAATAAAAATGAATAAACCTTAATAAAACCCTAAAAATGCCTTCTAACCATAATAAACCTTTACAGACCATAACAAAACCTAATAAAACCCAACTAAACCCCAATAAACCAAAAAAACAGGCAAACAAACCAATAAAAATCCCTAAAAACCCTAATAAACCATAATAAATTCAAATAAAAGCTAATAAACCATTAAAAATTCTCACAAACACTAAAAACACGATAATAAAACCTAAAAAGTCATAACAACCCCTCATATATATTAACAAAAACTAAAAAACAATCATATACCCTAAAAACACTAAAATACCTACTCAACCATAATAAACCTTAACACACCGTAATAAACCATAATAAACCCCACTAAACCCTAAAATGCAAATATATCATTAAAAATCCCTAAAACCCCTAATAAATTCAAATATAAGCTAATAAAGATAAAATGCGCTAATAAACCTGAATAAACACTACTAAACACTAAAAAACCATAATATACCCTCTTAAAAATTAATAAACCATAATGAACAATAATAAACCCTAATAAATCCTAAACATATACAAATACACCATAGTATACCATAATATACCCAACTCAATCCGAATAAAACCATAAAAATACCTAATAAACCCTAATAAACCTTGACACACCATAATAAACCCTAATTAAATTCTAATAACCCCCACCAAATCCTAAAAAATGCTAATATACCATTAAAAAACCCAAAAACCCTAACAAACCATATTAAATGTCAATAACACCTAAAAATCCTAAAAAATGATAGTAAACCCTAAAAATATCTCTAATAATAATAGTATTAATAACGCACGTGCATGTGCATATGTATGTGCATGGTTTAAATAATAAATCATAAAGCACATGCATGTGCATATGCATGCACATTTTCATGTGCATGATAATAAATAATAAATTATAAATAATAACGCATGTGAATTGCATGTGTATGTTCATGTGCATGTGAATGATAATAAATAATAAATAATAATGCACATCCAAGTGCATGTTCATTTTCATGTGCATGTGCATGTGAATGAAAATAAATAATAAATTATAACACATGTGATAATAGAATAATGCAAGTGCATTGCGTGTGCACGTGCATGAGAATAAATAATAATAACACATGTGATAATAGAATAAAGCAAGTGAATTTCATTTTCATGTGCATGGAAATAAATAATATATAATAATGCACATTTATGTGCATTTACATGTAATGATAATGATAATGATGCATGCACGTACATGGTAATAAATAATAAATAACGCAAGTGCATGTGCATTTGTATTTGATGATACAAACAACAACAGCAGCAATAATAATAATTATAGAATAACGCAAGTGCATTGCATGCGTACGTTCATTGTAGTAAATAATAAATAAATAATAGTAAATAAGAACACACAAGCATGTGCATGTGAATTTACATTTGATAATAATATTAATAATACTAATTGTAATAATAATAAAAATAATAAAGCATGCACGTGCATGGTAATAAATAAAAAATAACAATGCACATGCATGTGGACTTGCATGTGATAATGATAATCATAATGATAATGATAATAATAATAATAATAATAATAACTATGATAATAATAATAATAAAACAATAATACATGTGCATTTCATATGCACGTTCTTGGTAATAAATACTAAATAATAATGCACGTGCATCTGTATTTGCATGTGATGATAATAATAATAACAGCAGTAGTAGTAGTAGTGATAATAGTTGTAGCACCAATGCTTGTGATAATAGAATGTTTCATGTGAATTATGTGTGTATGTGCATGGTAATAAATAATAATGAGTGTGAATTGCATTTGCAAGTGATGATGACGACGACGACGATGATAATAATAATAATATTATTATTATTATTATTATTATTATTAACAACGCATGTGATAATAGAATAATTCACGTGCATTGAATGTGTGTGTTTGTGTATTTTCATGTGCATTTTCATGTGATGATAAAAACATTAACAACAACAACAACCACAATAATAATAATTACAATAATAATAACAACGTATGTGATAATAAAATAACGTGTGTGCATTGCATGTGCATGTTCATGGTAATAAAAAATAAAAAATAATCCACATGCATGTGCATGTGCCTGTGCATGAGATGATAATAATAATAATAATAATAAAATTAATAATAATAATAATAATAACAATGCATATGATAATAGAAAAACGCACATGCATTGCATGTGCAGTGCATGATAATAAATAATGACTTATAGAGCACGTGATGATAATAATAATAGTAATAGTAATATTAATAATAATAGTGTATGTGATAATAGAGTAACGCACATGTATTGAATGTGCATGTGTATGGTAATAGATAATAATTCACGTGCATTTGCATATTCATCTGATGATAATAACAATAATAGTTACAATAACAATAACAATAAAAATTCAGGTGATAATAGAATAATGTAGGTGCATTGCGCGTGTGCGTTCATGGTAATAAATAATAATAGATGTGCATGTGCATTTGCATGTGATGAAAATAATAATAATAATAATAGTAATAATAGTAATAATAAGAACAACAACAACATATGCTCGTGCATGGAAATAAATAATATATAATAAATAATAACGCATGTGCATCTGCATTTTTAAGTGACGATAATAATAATGAGAATAATAATAGTAATAACAATAATGATAATTATAATAACAATAATGATAATAATGATAATGATAATAATAACGTGTGTGATAATAGAATATCACACGTCCTAAAAAACCCTAACAAAACCTAACAAACCCAAACAATCACTAATAACCCCTAAGAACCACTAATAACCCCAAATAACACATGAAACCTACTATTAAACCCTAAAACCTTAATAAACACTAATAAATCATAATAACCTGTAATAAACCCATAAAACCCTATTAAACGCTAATAAATTCAAAAAAACCCCTAAAACCCCTTATATACAATAAAAACACTATTGAACCGTAATAAACCCTAATAATCACTAAAAACCCAAACAAACCCGACAAAACACAACAAACCCCGCCAAATAATAGCCTAAAAACCCATACAACCCACTAATAAACCCTAACAAACCCTAATAACCCCATAATAAATCGTAACAAACCCTAACTAACCCAAATAAATCGTAACAAATCCTAGTAATGCCAAATAAATCGTAACAAACTGAAAAAAACCATAATAAACCCTTAATAAAGCCTAACAAATCATAATAATCACTAATAAATTGTAATAAACCCAAATACACATTAATAAACCCTAATAAATAAAATAAACCCTAAGAAATTCTAATTAATCCTAAATAACCCTAAAAAAGGTTGATAAACCCTAGAAAAAGCTATTAATGCCTACAAAATCCCAATAAAACACTAATATACAATAAAAACGCTAATAAACCCTAAAAAATCCTAAAGAACAATAATAAACCCTAAATAACCCTAATAAACCCTAAAGAACCATAATAAACTCTAAAGAACACTAAAAACCCTAATGAACCCAAAAAACGCTAAAACACATTACATAAACCCTAAAAGCCGCTACAATAACCAAAAAAACCTAAAAACACACTAAAAAACCCAAGCACACCCTATCAATCACAAAAAAACAAATAAACCTTTATAAACCACCAAAAAACCATTGAAAACCCATCAAATAACATAAAAACCATAAAAAATCATTAACAACCCTTAAAAACCCTAAAATCCAGTACAAACCATAAACAACCATTAAATCCCTAAAAAAGGCAACAAATAGATATATAAACCCAAAAAACGTTACATAAACCATAAAAATGCAACATAATCCCTGAAAACACAACATAAACCCAAAATACGCAACATAAACCCAAAATACGCTACTTAAACCCAAAGAGCACTACATAAACCCTAGAACCGTGACATAAACACTAAACAACACAACATAAACATTAAAAAAATGCTACATAAAACCTAAAAACACAACTTGAAACATAAAAACACTAAATGAACCCTAAAAACGTTACATAAACCCTAAAAAATGCAACATAAACACTACATCACCCCTAAAAACGCTACATAAACCCAAAAAATGCAACATAAATCCTAAAAAATGCTACATAAATCCTAAACCCTAAACACACTACATAAACCCTAAAAACATTACATAAACCCTAAAAGATGCTACATAAAACCTAAAAATGATAATTAAACCAAAAAATCATTACATAAACACTAATAATGCTACATAAACTCAAACAACGCTACACAAAACACTAAAATATGCTACAAAAACCCTAAAGAAGATTTGAAACCCTCAAAAATATTAAACCCTAATATACCATAATATAAAAAATTAAACCCTAATAAACCCCCAATAAACTCAAAAAATACCTAAAAACACCTTATAATCCCTAAAAACCCTAAGACACTCTACTCAACACTAATAAAACCCCAAAAATACCTAATAAACCCTAATAAATTATAATAAAACCTAATAAACCCAAAAACACGTTATGAAAACCTAAAAAACCCTAACCAACCCAAATAGTCTCTAAGAAACACTAATAAACCATAATATACCCCAAAAAACCCTAAAAATCCAGAATAAACCACAAATAAATCCAAATAAACTCTACTCAACCCTAAAAAACCTTAACACAAAATAATTACCCCTAATAAAACCCTACAAAACCCTAATAACGAAAAGAAATGCTAGTATACCTTAAAAAATCCCTAGAAACCCTGATAAACTCTAATATAACCTAATAAACCATAAAAAACATTCAAAAACAATAAAAAATGATGACAAACAATAAAAACACGCTATATTTCCTAAAAATACCTAAAACACTAATATAATCTAATAATGAAAAAATGCTAATATACCTTAAAAATCCTTAGAAATGATAATAAACCATAATAAACTCTAATATTACCTAAGAAACAGAAAAAATCTCACAAAAAAACAAAATGCTTAGAAACAATAAAAAACGCTATATTATCTTAAAAGACTTAACAAACACTAATATAACCTAATAAAACAAAAAAACAAAGATACCTCTAACTGTCATGACCCGCCTTCACCAAGATGAGGGAAGGGACAGCAGATTTCCAAACTCTTCCTTCTTCAAGTTGAAGGAGAGATAATGACCTCCGAGACCCGCCTTCAATAGGTCCCGGAGTGGCGACTAGCACCAAGGGTGTAAAATCACACACTAAATGGAAGGCATTACCCTTTTTCTTTTAATTGGATCGGGAGATAA
Source organism: Viscum album (assembly GCA_963277665.1). Lineage (NCBI taxonomy): Eukaryota > Viridiplantae > Streptophyta > Magnoliopsida > Santalales > Viscaceae > Viscum > Viscum album. Next base: position 792,455,610 of record OY728167.1, read on the forward strand.
GTTGGTAAATCCCACAACACCAAAAATGAAGTACAAGTATGGCTGAAAGTAAACCATTCCCACATGCATGTTCAAAGGTAAAAGATACAAGGCACAAAACTCCAAAGGTAAAAAGGTACCCATAAAAGGAAATCTACAACAGTAGTTGCCCCAAGGGTCTGAGCTAGTATGGTCCCGCACGATCCCTGAAGTCCTCCTAGAAACCTGAAATAAATTTTATATACGTATGGTGAGCATACATGTATACTCAATAGGGAAAACCAATGACTCTCGTGCACAAGTGAGGAGACATTCTAATGTACTGTGGAAAAAGAGATAACCAAACACCCAACAAGGAAAATCTATCCACCCAACCTCACCAATGCACGCTCCCCAAATAACGCAAGTCAAGTAATGTATAGTAATAGAACATCGATATTTGGGTACCTCGGGCCACTTTCCCACTAGTTATTGAAGACATCCTATGCATCGAACCAATCCCGCCATTCTTACCGCAGTCCCACTGCCACATCCCGCCCGCACACACATGGTCCATATCCTCACGCAGTCCCACTGCCAAACCCCGCTCATAGACACCTAGGCCACAACCACACATCCCGAAGACACTTGGGAAACAAACTTCCCGCAAACACCTGGTCCAACCACCACAACTACCATGCCCGAAGATTCTTAGGCTAATAATGGACTTCAGGCCATCACAGCCTGCCTGAAGATTCTTGGGATATTTGGGAAAGGGAGAAGAAAAGGAGCTAATAACCAACCACTCATAGGAGTGTTGGGAAAAACACCCTCTCCTATGAAATGGGAGTGTTTGTAACATAAGTTCTCAACTTGGGTGGGGCGTGAATAAGAAATATAAAAACTAAAAGTATATACATAAGTAAACAAGCACTAAACCCAACTTGGGGTTCCGGAACTAGCCTAAGCACAAACACTGCGTTACTATTCATTCAGGAATGATATACCACCCACAGCCAGGTCACGATCCATCCCATAACCAATTTCCCCATTTAAACCATTCTTGTTCTCATGTTCAAGTGATCCCATTTATAAGAAAACTACACTACTGGGAAACTAACAGGCACAACTACCTTCCAGAAAAGGGAAACAACCAAATGAAAATTTATGAATTCGCATCCGGTTATCTTGTAAAGTCACAACAACTAGGGATTATGTGAGATCCCTCAAAATACTAGAAACAAAACAAACCCCGAGACAGAGCCCCATGTTCCCAAAATCCAGGAGCCAACGGTTTCTAAACAATAGAGGATCCCACCCAAATTCGTGTCATAGCAAAGAAATCACACAGCCTCAGATTCACAACCAGAGAAAGTATAACAATAGGGGATCCCATCCCCACCCAGATCACCCCAATAATCTAATCCTCCATCCAAGAACACCATAAATTCACCTGCAATCGGCTAGTGAAAGAAAAAAACCAAACCACTACGATCAACACAAGGCAGGCCCATGCAAGTATTTTCAGATTTAAAATATTTAACACACTCCATGGTTTCAATTCCACTGGGCTTTAACCGGGGTTTTCACAGAAAAGGGTTGATCCTGGTGCTTTCAATTTATTTAACCGAGTATACGTAATTAACCAATTCCATGTAACAGTTATTTAAACATCCAGGGTCACCGAGGTTCATTAGTTCATAAATAAAGACCACCAACAGTCGTGATTTTCAATGAGCATAGGACCACACAGTTGACAACACATATCAACATAAAAGAGTACAACAGAACATCGATCACACCCCCTTTAATTCTTTAAAGGTCCGTTCATTATCATCATTAGGTTTGGTTTAATCAATTTCCACAGAGAAAAAAGCATACCCACCCTGCATGATTCACATAAGGGAGAGACAAAGGAGAAAATCCCTACTTGATTGATCAAGGATTGACATTTTTCTCCATGCGCCAAGAATAGGGGATGCATGATTTGCAGGGGAGGGACATCAGGAACTCCAAGGATGAGGAGACGACTCGAGCGCAGGCACACCACAAGTCTCGGGAAGGGGGGGGGACTCCAGGCACACTAGGGAGAAGGAGAGGAGTCAGAAAAAAGGAAGAAGAGAAGGAAGAACTTACTCTGTGATATATAGATAAAATCCCGTTGTTTCGAGATATGGGGATTTTGACCACCTTGAGTGTCAGATCATTTTTTCCCATGTGGTTTTGGAGGTTACAAATGATGGTATTAAGTTGTTATTTAATATCCCCCATCGGGGATATTTCTTGAGATTTTTAGGTCTTAATTATGGGCTTTAAAAAGGGTAAAAAAAATTAATTTACTTCGGGAGCAGAAAGGTCAGGAACTAAAAAAGAACGAAGAGGACACGGTTCCACCGTCACGGTGTCACCCTCACGGTGTCACCATCACAGTTCCACCATCACGGTGCCACCTTCACGGTGTCACCCTCACGGTGCCATCGTCATGGTTCCACCGTGACCGGTGCTACCATCACGGTACCACTATTTTTGTGGAGCCTCACTTGTGGCAAAGTAATGGGACTGGAGGGTCTGGGCCATTACATTAGATACCTATCAAACTATTCTCACCCTCGAGAATAAAAAAAACCAGAAGAGAAGAGAGGGTCCAAAAAACCACCTCAAAAGATACCTCTCAGGAGTGAACCTCATCTTTATCTAGAAACACCTGCCTCTCAAGAACCAAGCAACATACTGGGGTCAAACTGCCCAGTCATATGGGTTAGGGAGTCTATTCCCCCATGTCAAGATACTATCTGCTTTGGGTGGAACTGACTCTCCCACACGGGTTTAATTGCATCCACCTTAATGCATCTTGATTAGGGTTCGAGTCCTCCCCTCCCCATAGCCATGACTTATAACACACATTCAGAGAATAAGGAAACCACACATTCAATAGTCAACAAGGTGAAGCGTTCCATCACAAACAAGTATAAAAAGAACATCAAAAAACTCAAAACAACTCTGGGTACTGGGCGCACATTTGTGCTTCCCGTTCCTAGGTATTCTCCTCAATCCCACCATTCTTCCACAACACCTGAACTAAAGGAATGGTTCACCCACGAAGCACCTTCTCTTCACGATCATCGATCCTCACTAGTCTTTCCACGAAGGTCACATCATCCTCGATATCTAGTTCTCCCCAGTCGAGGACATGTGAATCGTCATATAGATACCGACAGAGCTGGGACACAAGGAAAACATCATGTATCCTCATTAGCGGCAGTGGTAGGGCTACCTGATAAGCCACTTCACCGACCCGCCGCAACACTTCGAATGGTCCGATGAATCTGGGAGAAAGCTTACTCACTCTACCGAACCTCCGTTTTCTACACCGAGGGGAGAACTTCATGAACACGTGGTCTCCAACCTCAATCTCTAAGGACCTCCTCCTGCTATCATTATACAACTTCTGTTAGTCCTGGGCCGCCTTCATCCTTTCCCGTATAATATTAACCTTCTTTATCGTGCTCTGAACCACCTCCAGGCCAAGAACGCTCATTTCCCCAACCTCAGTCCAGCACATCGGTGAGTGACACGACCTTCCGTATAAGGCTTAAAACAGATCCATGCCAATGGTAGAGTGATAACTATTATTGTAGGCGAACTCTACCAGAGGCAAGTGTCGCACCCACGATCCTTATGATTCCAGAACACATGCCCGCATCATATCCTCCAAAGTATGGATGGTGCGATCTGTCTGTCCATCTATCTGGGGATGGAAAGAAGTGCTAAGACGTAGCTGGGTGCCAAAAGCATGCTGCAATCATCTCCAGACTCGTGAGGTAAACCGTTCATCCCTATCCGATACTATGGATCTTAGAACTCCGTGAAACCGCACCACCTCATCCACGTAAGTTCGTGCGAAGGCATCCACTACACCTGACTCCTTGATCGCCAGAAAGTGAGCCGACTTCGTCAATCGGTCCACCACTACCCAGATAGCGTCGCAACCTCCTTGAGCCTTAAGTAGACTTGTGACTAAATCTATCGATATTTCATCCCACTTCCACTCGAGAACATCCAAAGGATGCAACAAATCGCCTGGAACACGGTGTTCAGCCTTCACCTGCTGACACGCAAAGCATTTGGCCACGAACTCTGCCACTGCCTACTTCACCCCGGGCCACCAGAACTGACTTCTATAGCCCCATTACATCTTGGAAACTCTTGGGTGCACTACTAGGGGTGAGTTGTGGAAGTCACTAAGAACTCTTTCGCGCATGGCCTCTAGAACAAACAACTTTTCTCGAAAAAGTACCTGATTCAGACCATCATATATCCACCCATTCGGAGCATCCCTTAGTTGACCTGGTCACGCATCACCTCACTTTCCTAGTCTCCCCATTGGAACTCCTCTACCTACCGAAATAGAGAAGATTGCACTGGCATCTGATATGGGAAACCTCTACCACCTTCCATCCTTGCATCTAAGTGCAGGGAAGCAAACTCCTCCATTTCCTTCCAAGCATCTTCCGACTCCCGGACCGCATCCTTTTGTGATTTTATGCTCAAGGCATTGAAAAATGCATTCCCCCTTTCTAAGGTGTAGGAAATATCGAAGTTGTAGTCCTGAAGGAACTCCATTCACCTCTGCTGCCGCGAGTTCAGGTCCTTCTGGGAGAAGATATACTTCAAGATCTTGTGGTCCGTGAAGACTAAAAAGTGCTCCCCGATGAGGTACTGCCACCACAACTACAGTGAAAACATGACTGCCGTAAGATCTAGATCATGGGTGGCATAGTTACGCTCATGGGGACGTAACTTCCTAGACCCATAGGTGATCACCCCCTGCCACTGCATCAGCACACATCCGAGGCCTTACCCTGAAGCATCACAGAACACCTAATATGATGCCCCTTCTTCTGGAAACCTCAGCATTGGGGAAATTGTCAACTTTTACATTAGATAACTGAAAGCCGCCTCACACTACCCATTCCACACGAAAGGCTGGTCCTTCTTGGTCAAGGCTGTCAAAGGTTCCACAACTCGGGAGAATTTGGGCACAAACCTCTGGTAATAACCTTCCATCACGAGGAAACTATGAACATCTGCCATGTTCTTGGGTGATGCGCAAGAAAAAACTGCCTCAACCTTCGATGGGTCCACCACTATCCCCTTCTCAGACACCATGTGCCCAAGGAAATGCACTTCTTGCGTCCAGAACTTTCTCTTGGACAGTTTCCCATAGAGCTGGTGTCGTCAGAGGACCTCTAAAACCGTTCTCAGATGCTCACCGTGATCCTACTTTGATCTTGAGTAGATCAAGATGTCGTCAATAAACATGACCACGAATTGGTACAGATATTCCTGTAAGATGAAGTTCATGAGCCCCATGAACACAGCTGGTGCGTTCGTAACACCAAACGACATGAATACAAACTCGAAGTGCCCATATCTCCACTTGAAGGCAGTCTTCGAGATGTCACCCTCGTTCACCCTAACTTGGTGATATCTAGACCGCAGATTGATCTTTGAGAACCAACCTGCTCCCCTCATCTGGTTGAAGATATCATCTATCCTTGGGAGAGGGTAGTGATTCTTGACTGTCACCTAATTCAGTCTCTTGTAGTCTATGCACAGACTTAGACCACCATCCGCCTTCTTCTCAAACAACACAGGAGCACCCCACAGTGACACACTTAGCCGAAAAAATCCTTCTTCATCAGATCGTCAATCTAGATCCGTAACTCCCCCAGCTCAGAAGGTGTCATCCGATAGAGAGCCATCAAAATCAGAAGAGCACCAGGTTGCATGTGTATCCTAAACTCAACATCACGTCGAGGGGGTAGAGTCGCCACCTCCTCAGGAAAGACGTCCATAAACTCACAAATGATTCCTGGGACTTCCACTATTTCTACATCTACTGACTCTACTGATAGTTTAGCCAACAAGGAAAGGAGGGGCTCCCCTCACCCGCTACTTCTCTGACAACCCTGCTCGCCGACAAAAGTTACACGTTGACCACCCTAATATTAAAACACAACCCTTCCTCGGAAGAAGTCAATGATGAACCACACAAAGAATAGTCATTCAATGCCTAAGATGAAATCGTATGGCTGTATCTGCAACAATAGCAGATGCCTGATAGACTGATGCAGCCCTATAATCATTCTACACCCTCGGAAAGCATAAGACAAGTCAGTCTGACCTCCGACTAGCATGATCTACACCAAAGGCACTGAAAGTCTCTCAACGTCTAAACCCAAATCACGGTCCAGATCGGGTGTAACAAAGGAGTTCGAAGCTCTGGTATTTAACAAGGCATAGGCAAGAGTACTAAAAAAGCTGATCGTACCTCAAACGACCTCTGGCCCTTCTAGAACTGCTGCCTCTACAACATGCAACTGCCCACGCCCAGATCCTCTGCCTCTCTGCTATCAGCCGCCTCCCCGACCATGCCCTGGTCGAGGTCCCTGAGGAGCGCCCTGAGGTCGGCCTCCTCCTGCAACGTCTGCCCTCTGAGGGGCGGGAGCCTACAGCCCCTGCTGCTTGTGCTGAAAGAGCCTGGTTGGAAACTATTGTGGCTGAAGTGGGCGCTAAACTTGTCCACCACCGCCGTACTACACTCTGTCCGGGCACTGATTCTGAAGATTTTCATGGCTCCCACAGACGAATCACCTCGGTCCTGGGCCTGAAGGAAAAGGGCGAGGACCGGGGGATCAGAACTGGAACTGCTGAGGCCTGCTTCCTGTCGGTCGAAACCTAGAGGGTCCTGATTCCAGAGGCCTACTGTTGACGGCCTTACACTTCGACGAGCCCAAGTGGATCCCCTCTCATGACACACCTCCCAGCATGTGCATCCTCTCCACCACTTTATCCTTCTTCTGCACCTCCAGTTATGTTGGTAAGGAAAAGGGAACAACAACATACTTAAGTGAAGGTCAGAGTGCCTCCTCTAGACGTCTTGCCCGAGACTCCTCATCTGGAAAGAGGTCTGGAGCATAGCAGAGGATATCCTTGAACTTGATCCCCAACTCTCTCACTTACATACTCCCCTTCTGGAGGGAGAGTAGCTCCTGTCTCTTCTTATCCATCATCGTGGAAGAGAGGAATTCCGTTCGGAACTCCTTCTCGAAGTCAGCCCACGCAACCTCAGTCTCCCTCCTCTCTCAATGATAAAGCGTCCACCACTGACGTGTTGCTCCCCGCTTCTGGATGACATCGTGAGGAACCCAGTACTTCATCAGAGCCCAAATCAAGCCGAAAGCTTTCACTAGCTCCTCGAGCCAGCTCTCCGTCTCTACATCTGAGATGCTGGCCTCGTACTTCCTGAGGTTCTGTCACTGAAAATCTCAAAGAGTCTTCTTCCACTGGTCATCATCCTCCTCTCGGTTTATCCTCTTTCGATCGTCCAAGTCAACCTCCTGGGCCTCGATCTTCCATACTACTCGTGGTCGCCTCCCAGGTTCCATAACTTCAAGGTAAACAAGGAATGCCTAAGCCTGAGTATTATAGAATATTGTTCTTAAATTTTCTTAAACATCCTCATTTATTTTGAATCCCCAAGACACCCATGAAACACAAGAACACAAGTCATTACGATTCATGTACCTTTCCTAGGGCCTCTACCCAGAAATCAGCGTGGCCTCACTTGGTCGTTCGGTAGGTCCAGAGTCCTTACATTGGATCATGGGGGGACCTAAAATCCTATGTCCTAGCTGGTCTTCCCTACCCTAATTCATGCACCAAGGTCAACCAACACCATTGCCCTACCATCTCATGCAATCCTCACTGTTCCTAATTCCAGACTACATCTTATCTCTCAAACCTCTCCTCTGATACCATTCTGTCACGACCCGCCTTCACCAAGATGAGGGAAGGGACAACAGATTGTCAGACCCTTCCTTCTTCAAGTTTAAGGAGAGATAATGACCCCTGATACACACCTTCTATAGGTCCCGGAGCAGCGACTAGCACCAAGAGTGTAAAATCACACACTAAATGGAAGGCATTACCCTTTTTCTTTTAACGGGATCGGGAGATAAGATGGTAAATCCCACAACACCAAAACGGAAGTACAAGTACGGGTGAAAGTAATCCATTCCCATATGCATGTTCAAAGGTAAAAGATACAAGACACAAAACTCCCAAGGTAAAAAAGATACCAAGATATGGAAATCAACAACAGAAACTGCCCCAAGGGTCTGAGCTAGTATGGTCCTGCATGATCTCTGAAGTCCTCCTGGTGGTCTAAAAGTAGTTTTACATACGTAGGGTGAGCATACAAGTATACTCAGTAGGGAAATACAAAGACTCTTGTGAACAAGTGAGGATACATTATAATGTCCCGTGGAAAAAGAGATAACCAAACACCCAACAAGGAAAAGCTACCCACCCAACCTCACCATGGAATGCTCCCCAAATAACACAATTCAAGTAATGTATAGTAATAGAACATCGATATTTGGGTACCCCATGCCACTTTCCCACTAGTTATTGAAGACATCCTATGCATCGAACCAATCCCGCAATTCTTACCGCAGTACCACTGCCACACCCCGCCCGCACACACCTGGGCCATATCCTCACGCAGTCCCACTGCCAAACCCTGCCCGCAGACACCTGGGCCACAACCACACATCCTGAAGACACTTGGGAAACAACCTTCCTACAAACACCTGGGCCAACCACCACAACTACCCTACCCAAAGATTCGTGGGCTAATAATGGACTTCAGGCCATCACAGCCTTCCCAAAGAGTCTTGGGCTATTCGAGAAAGGGATTAGAAAAGGAGATAATAACCAGCCACTCATAGGAGTGTTGGGAAAACACCCTCCCCCATGAAATGGGAGTGTTCAGCACTTAAGTGCTCAACTTGGGTGGGGCGTGAATTAGAAACAAAAAAACTACAAGTATATGCATAATTAAACAAGCACTCAACCCAACCTAGGGTTACGAAACCAGCCTAAGCACAAACACCGCGTTACTATTCATTCATGAAAGGTATACCACCCACAGCCATGTCACAATATATTCTAGAACCTATTTCCCCATTTAACCCATTTTTGTTCTCATGTTCAAGTGATCCCATTTAGATGAAAACTACACTACTGGGCAACTAACAGGCACAAATACCAGCCAGAATAGGCAAGCAACCAAACAATAATTTAATCATTCAAACCCGGTTATCTTGTAAAGTCACAACAACTAGGGATCAATTGAGATCCCTCGAAATACTGGAAACAAAAAAAAACCTCGAGGCACAGCCCCATGTTCCCAAAATCCAGGATCCAATGGTTTTTCATCAATAGAGGATCCCACCCGAATTCGTGTCACAGCAGAGCAACCACACAACCTCAGATTCACAAACAACGAAAGTATAACAATAGGGGATCCCATCCCCACCCAGATCACCCCAGAAATCTAATCCCCCATCCAGGAAAACCATAAAGTCACCTGAAATCATCCAGTTAAAGAAAACAACCAAACCACTACCACCAACACAAGGCTGGCCCATGAATGCATTTTCAGATTTAAAATATTTTACACACTCCATGATTTCAGTTCCACTAGGCTATAACTGTGGTTATCACAGAAAGGGGTTGATCCTGGTGCTTTCAATTTATTTAACCGAGTATAGGTAATTAACCAATTCCATGTTACAGTTATTTAAACATCCAGGGGCATCGAAGTTCATTAGTGCATAGAGAAATACCACCAACGACCATGATTTTCAGTGAGCATAGGCTCATACAATTCACAACACATATCAACATAAAAGAGTACAACAGAACATCGATCACACCCCATTTCATTCTTTAAAGGTCAATTCATTACTTCATTAAGTTCGGTTTCATCAATTTCCAACGATACAAAAGCATACCCACCCCGCATGATACATAGAAATGAGAGATGAAAGAGAAAATACCTACTTGATTGATCAAGGATCAACGTTTTTCTCCACACGCCAAGATCAGGGGATGCGCGATTTGTAGGGGAGGGATGTCGGGAACTCCAAGGACAAGTATACTACTCGAGCACAGGCGCACCACAAGTCTCAAGAAGGGGGGAGGGACTCTAGGTGTACCAGGGAGAAGGAGAGGAATCAACCAAAATGAAGAAGAGAAGGAAGAACTTCCTCTGTGATATATAGATAAAATCTCATTGTTACGGTATATGGGGATTTTGAACACCTTGAAAGTCGGATCATGGTTTCACACGTGGTTTGGGCGGTTACACATGTTGGTATTAAGTTGTTATTTAATATCCCCCATCGTGGATAATTCTCAGGATTTTTAGGTATTAATTATGGGAATTAAAAAGGGTAAAATAATTAATTTACTACGGGAGTGGAAAGGTCAGGAACTGGAAAAGAATGAAGAGGACACGGTGCCACCGTCACGGTGTCACCCTCACAGTGTCACCTTCACGGTGCCACCCTCACAGAGCCACCTTCACGGTGTCACCCTCACGGTGCCACCCTCACGGTTCCACCGTGAATGGTGCCACTGTTGCGGTGAAACCTTGATCGGTGCCACCATCACGGTGCCACTATTTTGGTGGAGCCTCACTTTTGGCAAAGTAATGGGCCAGGAGGGTTTGGGCTGTTACACTAACAATCCCTAATAAATGAAAAAAATCTCTAATCAACCCTAATAAAAACTAATTAACCCTAGTAAAACCATAATAAAACCCTAAAAATACCTTATCAACCCTAATAAACCTTGACACACCATAATAAAACCTAATAAAACCCAAATGAACCCTAATAAACAAAAAAAATAAAAACAAGCCATTAAAAAGTCCTAGATACCCTAATAAACAAAAATAAATTCTAATAAAACCTAATAAACGAGAAAAAATGCTCACAAACACTAAAAACATGCTAATAAAACCTAAAAAGTCCAAACGACCCCTCACATATTTAAAAAAAAACTAAAAAACACTCATATACCCTAATAAAAAAACTAACAAACCCTATTAAACCCTAAAAATCCCTAACAAACCCTAATAAACACTACTCAACCATAATAAACCCCAATAAAACCCTAAAGATACCTAATCAACCCTAATAAAACCCTTAAATACCTACTCAACCTTAATGAACCTTAACACACTATAATAACCCATAATAGACCCCACTAAACCCTAAAAACGCAAATATACCATTAAAAATCCCTAAAACCCCTAATAAATTCTAATAAAACCTAACAAAACTTAAAATCACTAATAAACCCTAATAAACACTAAAAACCCTAAAAATCCCTAATATACCCTATTAAAAATTAATAAACTATAATGAATGATAATAAACCCTAACAAATCTAAAACATACCCAAATATACCATGATATACCATAATATACCCTAATAAACCCAACTCAATCCTAATAAAACCGTAAAAATACCTTATAAACCCTAATAAACCTGAACAAACCATAATAAACCATAATAAAATCCTAATAAACCCCACCAAACCCTAAAAATGCTAATATACCATTAAAACCCCTAAAACCCTAACAAACCATAATAAATGTTAATAACACCTAAAAATTATAAAAATTGCTAGTAATCCTTAAAAATACCCCTAATAATAATAATAGTAATAATGCACGTGCATGTGCAGATGCATGTGCATGGTCTAAATAATAAATCATAACGCACGTTCATGTGCATATGCCTGCGCATTGAATGATAATAAATAATAAATTATAAATAATAACGCATGTGAATTACATGTGTATGTGCATGTGCATGTGAATGATAATAAATAATAAATAATAACGCATATACAAGTGCAAGTGCATGTGAAAGTGCATGTGCATGTGCATGTGCATGGTAATAAATAATAAATAATAACCAAGTCCACATGAATGTGCATTTTCAGGTGAATGATAATAAATAATAAATAATAACACATGTGATAATAGAATAATGTACATGCATTGCGTGTGCACGTGTATGAGAATAAATAATAAAAACACATGTGATAATAGAATAACACAAGTGCATTGCATTTCCATGTGCATGAGATACTAAATAATATATAATAATGCACGTGAATGTGCATTTACATGTAATGATAAAGATAATGACGCATGCACGTTCATGGTAATAAACAATAAATAACAAATCCCGTGAATGTGCATTTTTATTTGATGATACAAACAATAATAATAATAATAATAATAATAATAATAATAATAATAATAATAATAACTATAATAACAGAATTACACAAGCTCATTTCATGAGCATGTGCATAGTAGTAAATAATAAATAAATAATAATAAATAATAACGCACATGCATGTGCATGTGCATTTACATTTGATGATAATATTAATAATATAAATTGTAATAATAATAATAATAATGCATGCACGTGCATGGTAATAAATAATAAATTACAACGCACATGCATGTGCATTTTCATGTGATAATGATAATAATAATGATAATGATAATAATAATAATAATAATAATAATAATAATAATAATAATTGTGACAATAATATTAATAATAAAATAATAATACAAGTTCATTGCATATGCACGTGCATGGTAATAAATAATAAATAATAACATAGGTGCATCTACATTTTCATGTGATGATAGTAATAATAACTGCAGTAGTAATAATAGTAGTAGTAGTGATGATAATAGTAGTAGTACCAATGCATGTGATAATAGAATATTTCTTGTAAATTACGTGTGCACGTGCATGGTAATAAATAATAACGCATGTGCATTGAACTTTCATGGAATGATGATGATGATCTTAATAATAATAATAATAATAATAATAACATCGCATGTGATAATAGAGTAACACACGTGCATTGAATGTGAGTGTAATAATAACGCATGTGATAATAAAATAATGTGTGTGCATTACATGTGCACATGCATGGTTATAAAAATTTAATAATAAATCATGTGTATGTGAATGTGCATTTGAATGAGATGATAATAATAATAATAATAATATGTGTAATAAAAGGTTATAGTTGTTTGAAAAAACAGCAGACAGATAAAAAATGATAGAAATGGGGTCTCGAAAAACCTAACAAATCACAGAGTCATTGAAAAAGGCATAACTTCTTCTTCAGGTGTCCATTTCCACTCCATGAATAGTCAAAATGAATCTCATGAAATGAACTACGATAAAACTAGGATCCGGAGGCCGAACAAACACACAGATCATAAGTTATGACCATTTTAATAAAAATTTGATAGGGATCCGTACACAGAAATTGAGTTTTTGAAAACTTATAATGAGTTTCTTAGATTTTAGTATCTCATACATGACTTGAACTATATTCAAGTCAACCTTCTGTGTAGATCTCTTCGCAACTTTTGATTTGATATGTGGTAGAGCTCAAACAGACAACCGGAGAGAAAGTTATGGCCGCTTGAAGTTGGACTTTTTTTGGAGTGGTATAACTAATATATCTTATATTTCATTTATTGTCTCATAGTTTCGACTACACTTGGTCCTCACTCATCTCACGATCTTCTATTTTACTAGTCATTGCACTCAAACGGACACCTGAAGCAGAAGTTATGCCTATTTTAGTGAATTGTGGGTTTCTTAGCTTTTTAGGCGCTAGGAGAGTTTTGCAATTTAAAACGACAATAACTTATTCTACGTGTCTTAATTTTGGCTCTACCACATATAAAATCCTAGATAGTGAAAATATACACACACTGGTAACCACTTCTTAACTTTCTGACATTCTTTATCCCCCAAACGACCCAAAATCCCTTTGGATGGTCAAAAGATTGGATTCTCGTGTCCGTTTTGCAATAACTTCTTCTATGGGTGTCCGTTTTGCCTCTACCACATATCAAATTGAAGCTGGCGACTATACCTACACTCTTATAACAACTTAAGCACATTATAACTTCCTTGAAGGCCCAAAATGGTACTTAAATCCTCAAAAGACCATAACTTCTACTCTGGGAGTCCGTTCGGCCTCTACCATATATCAAATCGAAGCTTTTGACTAGATCTACACATTTGTGACCAATAGAAACACTTGATCACGTTATTAAAGTCCCAAAAGGTATTTATGTCCTCCAAATGACCATAATTTCTGCTCTGGGTGTCCGTTTCACCTTTACCACATATCAAATTGAAGCTTGCGAATAGCTCTACACATCTGTGAAAAACACGAACAACTAAATAACCCTAACAAAACATGAATAAACCCAAAAACACTAAAAATCATTAAAATCCATGAAAAACCCAAACAAACCCTAAAAAACCCTAACAAACACTAACAAACCCTAATAAAACCAATAAAACCCTAACAAACCCAAAAAAACCCAAAAAAACCTCAATAATCCCTAAAAACATAACAAATCCTAACAAACCCTATAAAACCCTAAAAATCCCTAAAAAACCCTAACAAACCTCAATAAGCACTAAGAAAACCCAATAAACCCAAAAAAGCCGAATAAACCCTAAAAACCCCTATGAAACCATAATAAACCCTAACAAAACCCTAAAACCCTAACAAAACCCTTTGAAAACCTAAGAAACATTAACACATCCTTAGAAACTTTAACACCCCCTTAGAATCCCAAACACACCCTTAAAAACCGTAGAGCAACATAAGAAACCCCAACACACCCATAGAAAGCCTAACACAACCTTAGAAACCCTTAGAAACCAATGCACACCATTAGAAACCCTAACCCGCCCATAAAAACCCTAACCCACCCTTATAAAACCTAACACACCATTTGAAAACCTAACAGTCCCTTAAACACCCTAAATCACTCTAATAAGCACTAATAAATCCTATGAAACCCTACTGACCAATAATAAACCATAATAAACACTAATAAACCCTAAAGCACACTACTAAACACTAATAAACACTAATAAATTGTCATAAACCCTAAAAACCCTATTAGACCCCAATAAAAGCTACAAAATACCTAAAACCCCAAATATAAAAAAAAAATCTATTAAACCATTCAAAACGGTAATATTCACAAAAAACCCCTAACAAACCCGGCAAAACTTGACAAAACCCTAAAAACCCAAAAAACCCAAAAAATCCTAAAAAACCCTAGAAACCCTAAAAAATCCTAAATACCCTAAAAAACCCAAAAACCCCAAAAACCACGAAAAACCCTAAAAACCCGAAAACAAACCTAAAAACCCTAAAAAACCACAAAAAACGCTAAAACCCCTAAAACCCTAAAAAATGCTAAAAAAAATAAAATGCCTAAAAATGCTTAACAAACCCCTAGCCAACACTATGAAATTCTTAAAAACCATAAAACCCCCTAAAAACCCTAAAAACCTCAAAAGAAACCATAATACATCATAAAGAACCCTAAAGAATCCTAATAAGTCCTAAAAAACCACTAAAGCCACTAACAACGCAACATAAACCCTAACAATTTCTCCAAAAAACCAAAAAAATGCTTCAAAACCCACAAAATGCAACAAAACCATAAAAACACTAAAATAACCCTAACAAAGCATAAAAAATCCAAACACACCCATATAACCCAAAACACGCATAAAACCCCAATCAACTCAAAAAAACTGTAACAAATCCTAAAAACACTAACATAACTTAACAAACCCTAACAACAACTAATAACCCCTAAACCCCAATTAAACCCTAAAAACCCTAATAAACACTAATAAATCATAATAACCTGTAATAAACCCTAAAGACTCTATTAGACCCTAATAAATGCTACAAAATCCCTAAAACCCCTAATATACAATAAAAAACACAATTCAACCATAATAAACCCTAATAATCACAATAAACCCAAACAAACCCGAAAAAATGCTAGAAAAATCTCCATATAATAGCCTACAAAACCCTATAACCCTCTAATAAAACCTGACAAACACTAATAACCCAAAAATAAATCGTAACAAACCCTAACAACCCCAAATAAATCGTAACAAATCCTAACAACGCCAAATAAATCGTAACAAACAGAAACAAACCATAAAGAATCCCTAATAAACTAAAATAAACCCTAATAAATCATAATAAACCCTAATAAATCGTAATAAACCCAAATAAACGTTACTAAAACCTAATAAATAAAATAAACCCTAATAAACCTTAATAAATCCTAAATAACCCTAAAAGGGTTGATAACCCCTAGAAAAAGCTTTTAATGCCTACAAAAGCCCAATAAAACCCTAATATACAATAAAAATGCTAATAAAATTTAACAAATCTTAAAGAACACTAATAAACCCTAAAGAACCCTAATAAACCCTAAAAACCCATATTAAACTCTAAAGAACACTAAAAACCCTAAAGAACCCAAAAATGCTAAAACACAATATATAAACTCTAAAACCGCTAAAATACCCAAACAAACCCTAAAACAATCTAAAAAACATTAACAACCCCCATCAATACCAAAAAATAAAATAAACCCATAACACCCCCCACCAAACACAATTAAAAGGCCATCAGATACCATAAAAAAGTATAAACACCTGTTAACAACCCTTACAAACCCTAAAAAAGCTAAAAACCATAAACAACCATAAAAACCATAAAAGACACTTCAAATAGATTCATAAACCCTAAAAATGTTACATAAATCCTTAAAAATTCCACAAAACCCTAAAAACACAACATAAACTAATAAACGCAACATAAACCCAAAAAACACTACATACACACTATAATCACTACATAAACACTAGAACTTGAACATAAACCCCAAAAACACAATATAAACCCTAAAAATCACAACATAAACATTAAAAAATTCTACATATAACCTAGAAACACAATATAAACCATAAAAACAGTACATGAATCCTAAAAACGTTACATAAACCCTAAAAAATGAAACATAAATTCTACATCACCCCTAAAACGTTACATAAACATAGAAAACGCAACAAAACCCCTAAAAAATGCAACATAAAACCTAAACCCTAAACACACTCCATAAACCCTAAAAACATTACATAAACCCTAAAAATGATACATAAAATCTAAAACTACTAACTAAACACTAAAAACGCTACATAAATACTAAAAATGCTACAGAAACTCTAACAATGCTACACAAACCCTAAAAAATGCTACAAAAACCCTAAAGATGATTTAAAACAACCAAAAATATTAAACCCCAATAAACCCCTAACAAACTCTAATAATCCCTAAAAACCCTGAGAAACTTTACTCAACCCTAATAAAACCCCAAAAATACCTAATAAACTGTAATAAATGATAATAAAACCTAATAAACCCAAAAAAACACGTTAAGAAAACCTAAACAACCCTAACCAACCCTAATAGACACTAATAAACACTAATAAACACTTATAAGGTCCAAACAAACCCTAAAAGACCCTAATAAACTATAAATATATCCAAATAAACCCTAATCCACCGTAACAAACCTTAACACACCATAATAACCCCTAATAAAACCCTACAAAACCCTAATAAAAAAATGCTATTATACCTTAAAAACTCCATAGAAACCCTGATAAACTCTAATATAACCTAATAAACCCTAAATATGCTCACAAACAATAAAAAATGATCACAAACAATAAAAACATGCTATATTACCTAAATTGACCTAGAAACAATAATATAACCTAATAAAGACAAAAAATGATAATATACATTAAAAATACCTAGAAACCCTAACAAACAATAATAAACTCTAATATAACATACGAAACCCTAAAAATTCTCACAAATAGTAACAAAACACTCACAAACAATAAAAAGACCGAACAAACACTATTATAACCTAATAAAACAAAAAAACAAAAAAACCCCTAACAAACCCTAAAAAACCCTTAAAATCCCTAATAAACCATAATAAAAACTAATAAACCCTAATAAACCCCTAATAAATCCCTAAACATACCTTCTCAACCCTAATAAAGCTTAACACACCATAAAAAACCTAATAAAACCCAACTAAACCCCAATAAACAAAAAAATGCAAACAAACCATTAAAAAGCCATAGAAACTCTAATAAAAAACAAAAATTCAAATAATAGCTAATAAACAATTAAAAATGATCACAAACACTAAAAACACTCAAATAAAACCTAAAAAGTCATAACAACCCTCAAATATATTAACAAAAACTACAAAATACTCATATACCCTTATAAAAACACTAACAAACCCTAGTAAACTCTAAAAATCCCTAACAAACCCTAATAAACCGTACTCAACCCTAAGAAACCCTAATAAAACCTTAAAGATACCGACTCAACCCTAATAAAAACGTAAAAATATCTACTCAACCCTAATAAACCTTAAAACACCCTAATAAACCATAATAAACCCCACTAAACACTAAAAAGTGCAAATATACCATTAAAAGCCCTAAAACCCCTAATAAATGCTAATAGAAAATAACAATGCTTAAAAGCACCAATAATCCCAAAAAACACTACTAAACACTAAAAAACCCTAATATACCCTCTTAAAAATTAATAAACCATAATGAACCATAATAAACCCTAATAATTCCTAAACATACCCAAATATACCATAATATACCTTCATATACCCTAATAAACCCAACTGTGTCCTAATAAAACCCTAAAAATACCTAATAAACCCTAATAAACCTTGACACACAATAATAAACCCTAATAAAATCCTAATAACCCCCACCAATACCTAAAAACACTAATATACCATTAAAAACCCCTAAAACCCTGACAAACCATAATAAATGTTAATAACACCCAAAAATCCTAAAAAATGATTGTAAACCCTAAAAATACCACTAATAATAATAGTAGTAATAACCCACATGCATGTGCATTTGCATGTGCATGGTTTAAATAATAAATCATAATGCACGTGCATGTGCATATGCTTGCGCATTTGCATGTGAATGATAATAAATAATAAATTGTAAGTAATTACGCATGTGAAATGCAAGTGTATGTGCATGTGCATGTAAATGACAATAAATAATAAATAATTGTGCACATACAAGTGCATGGGCATGTGCATGTGCATTGTAATAAACAATAAATAATAACCATGTCCACATGAATGTGAATTTTCATGTGAATGAAAATAAATAATAAATAATAACACATGTGATAATAGAATAACACACGTGCATTCTGTGTGCACGTGCATTAGAATAACTAATAAAAACACATGTGATAGTAGAATAACGTAAGTGCATTGCATTTTCATGTTCATGATAATAAACAATATATAATAGGGCACGTGCACGTGAATTTACATGTAATGATAATTATAATGACACATGTACGTGCGTGGTAATAAATAATAAACAACAATGCATGTGCATGTGCATTTGTATTTGATAATACAAACAACAACAACAACAACAACAACAACAATAATAATAATAGAATAACACAAGTGCATTTCATGTGCATGTTCATAATAGTAAATAATAAATAAATAATAATAAATAAAAATGCACATGCATGTTCTTGTGCATTTACATTTGATGATAATATTAATAATTCAAATAGTAATAATAATAATAATAATAACACATGCACGTGCATGGTAATAAATAATAAATAACAATGCACATTCTTGTACATTTTCATATGATAATGATAATAAAAATGATAATAATAATAATAATAATATTAATAAATATTGTGATAATAATAATAATAAAAATAATAATAAAAGAATAATACAAGTTCATTTCATATGCACGTACATGGTAATAAATAATAAATAATAATGCATGTGCATCTACATTTTCATGTGATGATAGTAATAATAACAGCAGTAGTAATAATAGTAGTAGTGGTGGTGTTAATAGTAGCAGTACTAATTCATATGATAATAGAATATTGCATGTGCATTACGTGTGCATGTGTATGGTAATAAATAATAACCCTTGTGCATTGAATTTGCATCTGATGATGATGATGATGATGATGATGATAATAATAATATTATTATTAATAATAATAACAATGCATGTGATAAGAGAATAATGCACGTTCATTGAATGTGCTTGTATGCGCATTTGTATGTGCATTTGCATGTGATGACAATAACAACAACAACAACAACCACCACCCCAATAATAATAACACAACAATAATAACAACGCATGTGATAAAAAATAACGTGTGTTCATTGCATGTGCACGTGCATGGTAATAAAAATATAATAATAATGCACGTATAGGTGCATGTGCATTTTCATGAGATGATGATAATAATAATAATAATAATAATAATAATAATAATAATAATAATAATAATAACATTAAGAATAAGTTATAGTTGTTTAAAAAACAGCAGACATGACAAAAGTGCTAGAAATGGTGTCTCGAAAAACCAAACAAATCACAGGAGTCATTAAAAAAGGCATAAATTATTCTTCAGGTGTCCATTTTCATTACTTTAATAGTCAAACTAAATCTCATGGAACGAACCACAATAAAAACAGGTGCTGGAGGCCGAACAGACACATTGATCAGAAGTTATGACCGTTAAAAAAAATTGTAAGGGATCCTTACACAGAAATGGATCTTTAGATACCTTTTGTTGGTTTTTTGGGAGTTTAGGGTCCCAAAAATGGCTAGAAATTTTTTCAAGTTAGCATTATGCGTAGATCTCTTCGCTTCCTTCGATTCGGTATTTGGTAGAGATCAAACGGACAACCAGAGTGAAAGTTATGGTCGTTTGAAATTGGACTTTGTTTTGGAGTGGTATAACTAATATATCTTCTGTTTCATTGATCTTCTCACAGTTTCCATTAGACCTGGTCCTCACACATTTCATGAGATTCGATTTTACTTGTCACAGTGCTCAAACGGACACCCGAACAAGAAGTTATGCCTATTTTAGTGAGTTGCGGGTTTCATAAGTTTTTATGCGCTAGGAGGGTTGCTCAATTTAAAATGACAATAACATCTTCTACGTGTGTTCATTTTGGCTCTACCACCTATCAAATCAAAATTTGAGACTAGAACTACACTCCTATAACCACTGAAGCACCTTCTCACATCCTTGAAGGCCCAAAAAGGTACTTAAAACCTCCAAAAGACCAAAATTATACTCCGGGGGTCCGTTCTTCCTCTACCATTTATCAAATTGAAGCTTTCGACTAGATATACAAATCTGTGACCAATAGGAAAACCTTATCACATTCTTAAAGACCCAAAGGGTCTTTAATTCCTCCAAATGACCATAACGTTTTCTCTGGGTGTCCGTTTCAACTCTAGCACATATCAAATTGAAGCTTACGACTAGCTCTACACATATATGACAACCATGAAGTACTAAATAACCCTAAAAAACCATGAATAACCCCATAAACACTAAAAACCATTAAAAACCACGAAAAACCCTAACAAACCCTAACAAACACTAACAAACCCTTACAGACCCTAACAACCCCTAACAAACCCCAAAAAACTCTAAAAACATAACAAACCCTAAAAACCCTAACAAACCCTAACAAGCCCTAACAAACCCCAAGAAGTAATAAAAACCCCAATAAACACAAAATACCCGAGGAAACCCTAAAAACCCCTAAGAAACCATAAGAAATCCTAACATAACCCTAAAAACCCTAACAAAACCCTAAGCAAACCTAAGAAACACAAACACACCCTTAGAAACCCTAACACACCCTTAGAAACCCTAACACACCCTTAGAAACCCTAACACACCCTTAAGAACCCTAGCACGCCATTAGAAACCCCAACACACCCATAGAAACCCTAACACAACCTTAGAAACC
This sequence comes from Viscum album, assembly GCA_963277665.1. Classification (NCBI taxonomy): domain Eukaryota; kingdom Viridiplantae; phylum Streptophyta; class Magnoliopsida; order Santalales; family Viscaceae; genus Viscum; species Viscum album. The sequence goes on from OY728167.1 coordinate 792,477,299, forward strand.
CTTAGAGACCACAACACACCCTTAGAAACCCTACCCCGCCCATAGAAACCCTAACCCACTCTTAGAAACCCTAACACACCCTTAGAAACCCAAAAAACCCCTTAGACATTCAAAATCACTCTAATAAGAACTAATAAATCCTAACAAACCATACTAACCAATAATAAACCATAATAAACCTTAATAAACCCTAAAGCCCACTACTAAACACTAATAAACACTAAAACCCCTATTAAACCCCAATAAAACTACAAAATACCTAAAAACCCAAATATACAAGAAAAGCGCTATTAAACCCTTCAAAATGCTAATATTAAAAAAAACCCTAACAAACCCGGTAAAACCTGACAAAACCCAAAAAAAACCATAAAAACCCAAAAAACCCAAAAAACCCAAAAAACCCAAAAAACCCTAAAAATTCCTAAAACCCCTAAAAACTCTAAAAAACTGTAAAACACCTAAAAACCTGAAATAAAACTTTAAAAAACCAAAAAAACCCTAACAAACATAAAAACCCACAAAACCCCCTAAAAACCCTAAAAACCACTAAAAAGGCTAAAAACCCTATAAATGCTAAAAATGAATAACAAAACCCTAACCAACCCTATGAAACCCTTAAAACACCTAAAACCCCCCCAACAAACCCTAAAAACCTCAAAAGAAACCCAAATACACCCTAAAAAATCCTAAAAACCCTAAAAACCCTATAGAACCCAAAAGAAGCACTAAAGCCACAAACAATGCTACATAAACCCAATCAATTGCTACAAAAACTTGAAATTTTTTTCAAAACCCATAAAATGCAACAAAACCCCAAAAAACGCTAAAATAACCCCAACAAAGCATAAAAATCCAAACACACCCATAAAACCCAAAAAAATGCATAAAACCCCAAATTAATCAAACAAACCGTATCAAACCCTTAAAACCATAACAGAACCTAACAGACCATAACAACCACTAATAACCCCTATGAACCCCTAATAAACCCTAATAACCCATAAAACCCACTATTAAACCCTAAAAACCCTAATAAACACAAATTAATCGTAATGACCTGTAATAAACCCTAACAAAATCTATTAGACCCTAATAAACACTACAAAATCCCTAAAACCCCTAATATATAATAAAAACACTATTAAACCATAATAAACCCTAATAATCACTAAAAACCCCTACAAACACAACAAAATTCTACAAAAATCTCCAAATAATACCCTACAAAACACTACAACCCACTTCTAAAGCCTAATAACACCAAAATAAATCGTAAAAACCCTAACAACCCCAAATAAATCGTAACAAATCCTAACAACGCCAAATAAATTATAAAAAACTGAAACAAACCATAACAAACCCTTAATAAACCCCAATAAACCCTAATAAATCATAATAAACCCTAATAAATCATAATAAACCCAAATACAAGTTACTAAACCCTAATAAACAAAATAAACCCTAATAAACCCAAAATAAACCTAAAAAAGGTTGATAAATCCTAGAAAAATCTATTAATGCCTACAAAAGCCCAATAAAACCCTAATATACATTAAAAATGCTAATAAACTGTAACAAATCCTAAAGAACACTAATAAACCCCAAAGAACCCTAATAAACCCTAAAGAAGCATATTAAACTCTAAAAAACACAAAAAAAACCCTAATAAAACCAAAAAGACACTAAAACACATTATATAAACCCTAAAGACCACTACAAAACCCAAATAAACCCAAAAAACACTAAAAACACTAACAAGACCTATCATTACAAAAATAAAAAATAAACCCATAACACCCCCCCCCCAAATAACCATTAAAAATCCATCAAATTCTATAAACGACCATAAATACCCGTTAACAATCCTTAAAAACCTTAAAAAAATACTACAAACCATAAACAACAATTAAAACCCTAAAAAAGGCTTGAAATAGATACATAAACCCTAAAAACGTTACATAATCCCTAAAAACGTTACATAAACCCTAAAAATGAAACAAACACCCTAAAAACGCAACATAAACAAAAAAACGCAACATAAACCCAAATAGCACTACATAAACCCTAAAAGCACTACATAAACCCTAGAACTCTAACATAAACCCTAAAAACACAACATAAACCCTATAAAACGCAACATAAACATTAAAAAAATGCAATATAAAACCTAAGAACACAATATAAACCCTAAAAACACTACATGAACCCTAAAAACGTAACATAAACACTAAAAAATGCAACGTAAACACTACAACCCCACTAAAACTGCTACATAAATCCAGAAAATGCAACATAAACCCTAAAAATTCTACATAATACCTAAACCCTAAACACGCTACACAAACCCTAAAAACGTTACATAAACCCTAAAAATGATACATAAAACCTAAAACCGCTAACTAAACCCTAAAAATGCAACATAAACACTGAAAATGCTACATAAATTCTAACAACGCTACACAAACCCTAAAAAATGCTACAAAAACGCTAATGACGCTTCAAAACCCTCAAAAATATTAGACCCTAATATACCATAATATAAAAAATTAAACCCTAATAAACCCCTAATAAACCCCTAAAGAACCACTAAATCCACTAACAATGCAACATAAACCCTAACAATTGCTACAAAAAACCAAAAAATGCATCAAAACCCACAAAACACAACAAACCCCAAAAAAGCGCTAAAATAACCCTAACAAAGCATAAATAATCCAAACACACCCATAAAACCCAAAAAAATGCATAAAACCCCAAACAACTCAAACAAACCGTAACAAACCCTAAAAATCCAAACAAAACCTAAAAAATCCTAACAACCACTAATAACCCCTAAGGACCACTAATAAACCCTAATAACCCCTAAAACCCACTGTTAAACCCTAAAACCCTAATAAACACTAATAAATCGAAATAACCTATAATAAATCCTAAAAACTCTATTAGACCCTACTAAATTCTACAAAATCACTAAAACCCCTAATATACAATAAAAACACTTTTAAACCATAATAAAATATAATAATCACTAAAAACTCTAACAAACCTGACAAAAAGCTACAAAAAGCACCAAATAATAGCCTACAAAACCCTACAACCCACTAACAAACCCTAATAACCCCAAAATAAATTGTAACAAACCGTAACAACCCCAAATAAAATTTCAAAAATTATAACAATGCCAAATAAATTGTAAAAAAATGAAACAAAGAATAATAACCCCTAATAAACCACAATAAACCCCAACAAAGCATAATAAACCCTAATAATTCGTAATAAACCCAAAAACACGTACTAAACACTAATAAATAAAATAAACAATAATAAACCCTAATACATCCTAAACAACCCAAAAAAGGTTGATAAACCCTAGAAAAATCTATTAATGCCTAAAAAAGCCCAATAAAACCCGAATATATAATAAAAAATGCTAATAAACTGTAAAAAATCATAAAAGAACACTAATAAACCCTAAAGAACCCTAATAAACCCTAATGAACCATATTAAACTCGAAAGAACACTTAAAACCCTAAAGAACCCAAAAAATGCTAAATCACATTATATAAACCCTAAAACTGCTACAATACCCAAAAAAACCCTAAAACAAACTAAAAACACTAAAAACACCTATCAATTCCAAAAAAAACAAATAAACCAATAAAACCCTCCAAAAACCATTAAAAATCCATCACATACCATAAAAACCCATAAACACCCGTTAACAACCCATAAAAACCCCAAAAAACACTAAAAACCATAAAAAACCATTAAAACCTTAAAAAGTGTTCAAATAGATACATAAACAATAAAAAAGTTACATAAACCCTAAAAAATGCAAAAAAACCCTAAAAACGCAACATAAACAAAAAACACAACATAAACCCAAAAAACACTACATAAACCCTAAAAGCACTACATAAACCCTAGAACTGTGACATAAACCATAAAAAACACAACATAAACCCTAAGAAATGCAACATAAACATTAAAAAATGCTATATAAAACCTAATGACACAATATAAAACCTAAAAACACACCATGAACCATAAAAACGTCACATAAACAACAACAAAATGCAGCATAAATGCTACATCTCCCCTAAAAATGCTACATAAACCCAGAAAATGCAACATAAACCCTAAAAAATGCTTCATAAAACCTAAACACTAAACAAACTACATAAACCCTAAAAACGTTACATAAACACTAAAAATGATACATAAAATCAAAAACTGATAACTAAACCCTAAAACGCTACATAAACACTAAAAATGCTACATAAACTCTAACAATGCTACACAAACCATAATAAATGCTACAAAAACCCTAAATACACTTTAAAAACATCAAAAATATTGAACCCTTATATACCATAATATAAAAAATTAAACCCCAATAAACCCCTACTAAACTCTAATAATCCCTAAAAACACCTTATAATCCCTAATATCCTAAGAAACTCTACTCAACCCAAATAAAACCCTAGAAATACCTAATAAACCCTAATAAATGATCATAAAACCAAATAAACTAGAAAAACACGTTAAGAAAACCTAAAAACCCTAACCAACCCTAATAGACACTAATAAACACTAATAAACCCTAATAAACGCCAAACAAACCTTTAAAAGCCCTAATAAACCATAAATAAACACAAATAAACCCTACACAACCCTAACAAACCTTCACATGCCATAATAACCCCTAATAAAACCCTACAAAACCCTAATAAAGAAAAAAAAAATCTATTAAAGCTTAAAAAATCCCTAGAAACCTTGATAAACTCTAATATAACCTAATAAACCATAAAACGCTCACAAATAATAAAAAAATGATCACAAAAAATAAAAACACGCTATATTACGTAAAAAGACGTAAAAAACTAATATAACCTAATAAAGGAAAAAATGATAATATAACTTAAAAATCCCTAAAAACCCTAATAAACCATAATAAACTCTAATACAACCAAAGAAACCCTAAAATGCTCATAAAAAAACAAAACGCTCACAAACAATAAAAGCACACAATATTATCTAAAAAGTCCTAACAAACACTAATATAAAAGATAATAAACCATTAAAAATGGTCAAAAACACTAAACACACTTTAATAAAACCTAAAAAATCATAACAACACCTCATATATATTAACAAAAACTAAAAAAACCTAATATACCCACTTAAAAATTAATAAACCATAATGAACGATAATAAACCCTAATAAATCATAAACATACCTATATATACCATAATATACCATAATATACCCTAATAAACCCAACTCAATCCTTATAAAACCCTAAAAATACCTAATAAACCCTAATAATCCTTAACAGACCATAATAAACCATAATAAAATCCTAATAACCCCCACCAAAACCTAAAAAATTCTAATATACCATTAAAAACCCTAAAACCCTAACAAACCATAATAAATGTTAATAACACCTAAAAATTATAAAAAATGCTAGTAATCCCAAAAAATACCCCTATTAATAATAATATTTAGAACGCACGTGCATGTGCATGGTTTAAATATTAATCATAACGCACGTGCATGTGCATATGCATGCGCAGTTTCATGTGAATGATAATAAATAATAAATTATAAATAATAACGCATGTGAATTAAATGTGTTTGTGCATGCGCATGTGAATGATAATAAATAATAAATAATACACATGTGATAATAGAATAATGCACGTGCAATGCGTGTTCACGTGCATGAGAATAAATAATAATAACACATGTGATAATAGAATAACACAAGTGCATTGCATTTCCATGTGCCTGATAATAAATAATATATAATAACGCATGTGCATGTGCATTTACATGTAATGATAATATTAATGATCCATGCACGTGCATGGTAATAAACAATAAATAACAATGCATGTGCACATCCACATTCATTTGTATTTGATGATACAAACAAAAATAATGATAATAAGAATAATAATAATAATAGAATAACACAAGTGCATTTCATGAGCAGGTTCACAGTAGTAAATAATAAATAAATAATAATAAATAAGAATGCACATGAATGTGCATGTGCATTTACATTTGATGATAATATTAATAATACTAATTGTAATAATAATAATAACACATGCACGTGCATGGTAATAAATAATAAATAAAAACACACATGAATGTGTATTTTCATGTGATAATGATAATAATAATGATAATGATAATAATAATAATAATAATAATAATTTTGACAATAATAATAATAATAAAAGAATAATACAAATGCATTGCATATGCACGTGCATGGTAATAAATAATAAATAATAACGCAGGTGCATCTACATTTGCATGTGATGATAGTTATAATAACAACAGTAGTAATAATAGTAGTAGTGGTGGTGATAATAGTAGTAGTACCAATGCATGTGATAATAGAATATTTCATGTGCATTACGAGTGCACGTGCATGGTAATAAATAATAACGAATGTGCATTATAATTTCATGTGATGATGATGATGATACTAATAATAATAATAAAATTAATAATAACAATGCATGTGATAATAGAATAACACATGTGCATTGAATGTGTGTGTAATAATAACAACACATGTGATAATAAAATAATGTGTGTGCATTGCATGTGCACGTTCATGGTAATAAAAATATAATAATAACTCACGTGTATGTACATGTGCATGTGGATGAGATGATAAAAATAATAATAATAATAATAATAAGAGTAATAAAATGTTATAGTTGTTTGAAAAATAGAAGACAGAACAAAAATGATAGAAATGGGGTCTCGAAAAACCTAACAAATCACAAAGTCATTGAAAAAGGAATAAATTCTTCTTCTGGTGTCCATTTCTGCTCCATGAATAGTAAAACTGAATCTCATGGAACGAACTATGATAAAACTAGGTTCCGGAGGCTGAACAGACACACAAATCAGATGTTATTACCATTTTAATAATCATTTGACAGGGATCCGTACATGGAAATGGAGTTTTGGAGACCTTCTGATGGGTTTCTGAGATTTTAGGGTCTCAAACATGACTTGAGCTATATTCAAGTCATCCTTCTATGTAGATCTCTTCACTACTTTTGATTTGATATGTGGTAGATCTCAAATGGACAACCGGAGCTAAAGTTATGACCGCTTGAATTTGGACTTTTTTTGGGGTGGTATAATTAATATATCTAATATTAATTTGATCTTCTCATAGTTTCTACTAAACTTGGTCCTCACTCATCTCAAGATCTTTGATTTTACTGGTCACAGCACTAAAACAGACACCTGAAAGAGAAGTTGTGCCTATTTTAGTTAATTGCGGGTTTCTTAGGTTTTTAGGCGCTTGGAGAGTTGCACAATTTAAAACAACTATAACTTCTGCTACATGTGTTCATTTTAGATCTACCACATACAAAATCGTAGATTGTGAAAAGATACACACATTGGTAACCACTGCAGCCCTTTCTGACATTCTTTATCCCCCCAAAAGACCCTAAATCCCTTTGGATGGTCAAAAAATTGGATTTTGGTGTCCGTTTTTCAATAACATTCTTCTATGGGTGTCTGTTTTGCCTCTAACACATATCAAATCGAAGCATGCGACTAGACATACACTCTTATAACCACTAAATCACATTCTCACATATTTAAGGCCCAAAAAGGTACTTATACCCTCCAAAAGACCACAACTTCTACTCCGGGAGTCCGTTTTGCATCTACGATATATCAAATCGAAGCCTTCGACTAGATCTACACATCTATGACCAATAAGAACACCTGATCACATTCTTAAAGTCCCAAAAGGACATCATGTCCTCCAAATGACCATAAATTCTGCTCTGGGGGTCCGTTTCACCTCTACCACATATCAAATTGAAGCTTGTGACTAGATCTACACATCTGTGACAACCATGAACAACTAAATAAACCAAACAAAACATGAATAACCCCATAAACACTAAAAACCATTAAAAACCATGTAAAACCCTAAAAAACCCTAACAAACCCTAAAAAAACTAACAAACCTTATTAAACCCTAACAAACCCTATCAAACCCAAATAAACCCTAACAAAACCCAAAAAACCCTAAAAAAAGCTAACAAACCCTAAAAAACCCTAAAAAACTCCAATAAGCACTAAGAAAACCGAATAAACCAAAAAACACAAGGAAACCCTAAAAACCCCTAAGAAACCAAAAGAAACCCTAACAAAACCCTAAAAAAACCTAAGAAACACTAACACACCCTTAGAAACCGTAACACACCCATAGAAACCCTAACACAACCTTATAAACCCAAGAACACCATTAGAAACCCCAACACACCCATAGAAACCCTAACACAACCTTAGAAACCATTAGAATCCAAAGCACACCCTTAGAAACCCTTACACGCCCATAAAAACCCTAACCCACACTTATAAACCCTAACACACCCTTAAAAAACCTAACAAACCCTTAGACACCCAAAATCACTCTAATAAGCATGAATGAATCCTAACAAACCATACCAACCAATAATAAACCATAATAAACCCAAATTAACCCTAAAGCACACTACTAAACCCTAAAAACACTAATAAATAGTCATAAACCCTAAGAACCCTATTAGACCCCACTAAAAGCTACAAAATACCTAAAAACCCAAATATACAAAAAAATTCTATTAAACCATTCAAAATGAAAATATTCACAAAAAACCCCAACAAAACCCTAAAAACCCAAAAAACCTAAAAAACCCTAAAAAACCTAAAAAACCCTAGAAACCCTAAAAAATCCGAAAAACCCTAAACACCCCTAAAAACCCTAAACCCCCTAAAAACACGAAAAAACCAAAAAAAAAACCTGAAAACAACCCTAAAAACGCTAAAAAAACCCTCAAAAGCCCAAAAATTCCTAACAAACCCCTAACCAAGCCTGTAAAACTCATAAAAACTATAAAAACCCTAGAAAACCCTAAAAACCTCAAAAGAAACCCTAATACACCATAAATAACCGTAAAAATCATAAAAACCCTAAAGAAACAATAAAACCACTAACAATGCTACATAAACCCTAAAAATTGCTACAAAAAACCAAAGTAATGCTTCAAAACCCACAAAATGCAAAAAAACCGTAAAAAACACTATAAAAACCCTAACAAAGCATAAAAAATCCAAACACACCCACATAACCCAAAAAACGCATAAAACCCCAAACAACTCAACCAAACCATAACAAACCCTAACATAACCTAACAAACCATAACTACCACCAATAACCCCTAAAACCCCCTATTAAACCCTAAAAACCCTAATAAACACTAATAAATTGTAATAACCTGTTATAAACCCTAAAAAACTCTATTAGACCCTAATAAACGCTACAAAATCCCTAAAACCCCTAACATACAATAAAAACACTATTAAACCATACTAAACCGTAATAATCACAATAAACCATAAAAAACCAAACAAAACGTAACAAAACCTCCAAATAATCTCCTAAAAACCCAACAACCCACTAATAAACCCTAATAAACCCTAATAACCCCAAAATAAATCGTAACAAACCCTAAAAACCCCAAATAAATCATAACAAATCCTAAAAACACCAAATAAATCCTAACAAACTGAAACAAACCATAACAAATGCCTAATAAACCGCAATAAACCCTAACAAATCATAATAAACCCTAATGAATCATAATAAACCCAAATACATGTTACTAAACCCTAATAAATAAAAGAAACCCCAATAAACCTTAATAAATCCAAAAAAACCCTAAAAAGGGTTGATAAACCCTAGAAATAGCTATTAATGCCTACAAAAGCCCAATAAAACCCTAATATACAATAAAACTACTAATAAACTGTAACAAATCCTAAAGAACACTAATAAAACCTAAAGAACCCTAATAAACCCTAAAACCATATTAAACTCTAAAGAACACTAAAAACCCTAAAGAACCCAAAAAAATGATTAAACACATTATATAAACCCTAAAAACCACAAAAATACCCAAACAAACCATAAAACACACTAAAAACCCATAAAAACCCCGAGCAATCCCAAAAAAAATAAACCCATAACCCCCCCCCCAAACACCATTCAAAAGCCATCAGATACCATAAAAAATCATAAACACCCGTTAACAACCATTAAAACCCCTAAAAACGACAAACCATAAACAACCCTTAAAACCTTAAAGATGCTTCAAATAGATACATAAATCCTAAAAACATTACATAAACCCTTAAAAATTCCACAAAAACCCTAAAAACACAACATAAACCAAAAAACGCAGCATAAACCAAAAAAACACTACATAAACCCTAAAAGCACTACATAAACACTAGAACTGCAACATAAACCCCAAAAAACAAAACATAAATCCTAAAAAACACAATATAAACATTAAAAATTTCTACATATAACCTAAAAACACAATATAAACCCTAAAAACACAACATGAACCCAAAAAACGTTACATAAACCCTAAAAAATGTGACATAAATGCTACATCACCCCTAGAAATGCTATATAAACCTAGAAAATGCAACATAAACCCTAAAAAATTCTACAAAAAACATAAACCCTAAACACGCTCCATAAACCCTAAAAATGATACATAAAATCTAAAACTGCTATCTAAACCCTAAAAACACTACATAAACACTAAAAAATGCTACAGAAACTCTAACAATGCTTCACAAACCCTAAAAAATGCTACAAAAACCTTAAAGATGCATTGAATCCCTAAAAAATATTAAACCCTAATAAACCCCTAATAAACTCTAATAATCCCTAAAAACCCCAAGAAACTCTACTCAACCCTAATAAAACCCCAAAAATACATAATAAAACCTAATAAATGATAATAAAACCTAATAAACCCTAAAAACACATTAAGAAATCCTAAATAACCCTAACCAACCCTAATAGACACTAATAAACAGTAATAAACCCTTATAAATCCCAAAAAAACCCTAAAAAGCTCTAATAAACCATAAATATAGACAAATAAACCCTACTCAACCGTAACAAACCTTAACACACCATAAAAACCCCTAATAAAACCCTACAAAACCCTAATAAAGAAAAAAATGTTAGTATACCTTAGAAACTCCCTAGAAACCCTAATAAACTCTTATATAACCTAATAAACCTGAAAAATGCTCACAAACAATAAAAGATAATCACAAACAATAAAAACGTGCTATATTACCCAAAAAGACTGAAAAACACTAATATATCCTAATAAAGACTAAAAATGGAAATATACAATAAAAATTCCTAGAAAACCTAATAAACCATAATAAACTCAAATATAACCTAAGAAACCCTAAAAATGCTCACAAACAAAAACAAAACACTCACAAAAAGTAAAAGACCTAACAAACACTATTATTACCTAATAAAAAAAGCTAAACCCCTAATAAACCCTAATAAACCCTAAAAATCCCTAAAAATACCTAATAAAAACTAATAAACCCTAATAAACCCATAATAAAACACTAAAAATACCTTCTCAACCCTAATAAACCTTGACACACCATAACAAAACCTAATAAAACCCAAATAAATCCCAATAAAAAATTGCAAACAAACCATTAGAAAGCCCTAGAAACCCTAATAAAAAATAATAAATTCAAATAAAAGCTAATAAACCATTAAAAATGATAACATACACTAAAAACACACTAATAAAACCTAATAAGTCATAACAAGCCTCATATATATTAATAAAAACTGGAAAACAATCATATACCCTAATAAAAACACTAACAAACCCTACTAAACCCTAAAAATACCTAGCAAACCCTAATAAACCGTACTCAACCGTACTCAACCCTAATAAACCTTAAAGATACCGAATCAACCCTAATAAAACCCTAAAAATATCTACTCAACCCTAATAAACCTTAACACACCATAAAAAACCATAATAAACCCCACTACACTATAAAAAGTGCATATATACTATTAAAAAGCCCTAAAACCCCTAATAAATGCTAATTAAACATTACAAAGCTTAAAAGCGCTAATAAACCCAAATAAACACTACTAAACACTAAAAAACCCTAATATACCATCTTAAGAATTAATAAACCATAATGAACCATAATAAACCCTAATAATTCCTAAACATACCCAAATATACCATAATATACCAAAATATACCCTAATAAACCCAACTCAGTCCTATTAAAACCCAAAAAATACCTAATAAACCCTAATAAACCTTGGAACACCATAATAAACCCTAATAAAATCCTAATAACCCCCGCCAAACCCTAAAAAACATGAATATACAATTAAAAAACCCCAGAACCCTGACAAACCCTAATAAATGTTAATGACACCTAAAAATCCTAAAAATTGATAGTAACCCCTAAAAATACCTCTAATAATCATAGTAGTAATAACACAAATGCATGTTCATATACATGTGTATGGTTTAAATAATAAATCATAATGCACATGCATGTGCATATGCCTGTGCATTTTCATGTGAATGAAAATAAATAATAAATTATAAATAATTACGCATGTGAATTGCATGTGAATGTGCATGTGCAGGTGAATGATAATAAATAATAAATAAATACGCACATACAAGTGCATGTGAATGTGCATGTGCATGGTAATAAACAATAAATAATAACCATGTCCACATGAATATGCATTTTCATGTGATTGATAATAAATAATAAATAATAACACATGTGATAATATAATAACGCACGTGCATTGTGTGTGCAGGTGCATTAGAATAACTAATAACAACACATGTGATAATAGAATAAATCAAGTGCATTTCATTTGCATGTGCATGATAATAAATAATATATAATAATGCACGTGCACATGCATTTACATGTAATGATAATGATAATGATGCATGTACGTGCATGGTAATAAGTAATAAATAATAACACACATGCATGTGCATTTGTATTTGATGATACAAACAACAACAACAACAACAACAGCAGCAATAATAATAAAATAATGCAAGTGTATATCATGTGTACGTGCATAGTAGTAAATAATAAATAAATAATAATAAATAATAATTCACATGCATGTGCATGTGAAATTACATTTCATAATAATATTAATAATACTAATTTTAATAATAATAATAATAACACATGCACGTGCATGGTGATAAATAATAAATAACACCGCACATACTTTTTCATTTGCATGTGATAATGTTAATAATAATGATAATGATAATAATAATAATAATAATAATAATAATTTCCCCACCATTGGTGGTGGGGTGGTAAGGGCTTAGGGGGTGAGGGGCAGGTTGCGGGGTCAAGTCCTTGGGCTTGTGATTTACATGTAATTTTCTTCCTTGTGTGTGTGCTGCTTTCGCGGTTGTACCCAAATTTTAAAATAATAATAATAATAATAATAAATACTGTGATAATAATAATAATAATAAAATAATAATACAAGTGAATTTCATATGCACGTACATGGTAATAAATAATAAATAATAACACACGTGCATCTACATTTTCATGTGATGATAGTAACAATAACAGCAGTAGTAATAATAGTAGAAGTGGTGGTGATAATAGTAGCAATACTAATGCATATGATAATTGAATATTGCATGTTCATTACGTGCACATGTGTATGGTAATAAATAATAACTCTTGTGTATTGCAATTCCATGTGATGATGACAATGATAATCATAATAATAATATTATTATTAATATTATTAATCACAATGCATGTGATAATAGAATAACGCACGTTCATTGAATGTTCTTGTATGTGCATTTGGATGTTCATTTGCATGTGTTGATGATAACAACAACAACAACAACAACAACAACCACAATAATAATAACAATAATAATAACAATGCATGTGATGATAAAATAACGTGTGTGCATTGCATGTGCACGTGCATGGTAATAAAAATATAATAATAACGCACATTCATGTGCATGTGAATTTGCATGAGATGATGATAATAATAATAATAATAACTGTATTAATAAGTTATAGTTGTTTGAAAAAACAGCAAACAAGACAAAATTGCTAGAAATGGTGTCTTGAAAAACCTAACAAATCACAGAGTCATTAAAAAAGGAATAACTTCTTCTTCAGGTGACCATTTATGCTCCGTGAATAGTCAAACTAAATCTCATGGAATGAACTACAATAAAAACAGGTGATGGAGGCCGAACAGACACACAGATCAGAAGTTATGACCATTTTAAGAAACAATTGATAGGGATCTGGACACGGGAATGGAGTTTTGGAGGCCTTCTGATGGGTTTTTTGGATTTTAGCGTCCAAACATGACTTGAACTTTGTTCAAGTTATCATTCTATGTATATCTCTTCGCTTCCTTCGATTTGATATTTGGTAGAGCTCAAACGGACAACCGGAGTGAAAGTTATGGCCATTTGAAGTTGGACTTTGTTTTGGTGTGGTATAACTAATATATCTTCTGTTTCGTCGATCTTCTCATAGTTTCCGTAAGACCTGGTCCTCACTCATTTCATGAGATTCTAC